>JAULUF010000088.1:0-1269449 GCA_031834385.1 Semotilus atromaculatus
CTTATAAACGTATTAATGGCAAAGGTGAAATTACACTCCTTTTAGCACAAAAAGGGCTACCATAATATGTGAGCAACATTTATGTACATGTTTGTATTTTTGAAGGAATATTGTTTATGCATGGTTATTGAAAAAACTAAAACTTAAAGCCTCTGAAATAAGGCCACAAAACACTCACTAAACATGTGTCCACAATACTTTTGACTAATGGACGTTGTCGCCTAGAATTTTTGCTTCAAAATGATCTGAAAATCATCCTGCCAAATCATTTACACAAAACAATACATTGATTTAAATTTAAGACACTTTTTGTGTGGAAGGGCAATATGCGAGTGGGCGTAATTCTCACCTGAGTGGGGGTGATTCTCACCTGAGAAGACAAAGGCTTGCATAATAATGAGCACATAATTAGCCTTTCACACAGGTGTGTCAGTGGGTACCAAAGAATGCGAGGACAAAAGAAGCTACACACACACACACACATATCGCCCCCTTGGAGTTTTGAGATATTGAACTTCAAAGTTTTTGCATTACATATAGGAAAATTTATATGGGGAACAAGTTTCTTTCAAACATGAAAATAACAGGCACCCTAAATGTATTCTAAATATACAATATCAAAATCTGATATTGTCAATCCAATATCAATCCTCTCAAATTTGTAAATGTTTTTTTTAGAATGAGTCAAATGTAGATAGAACCTTCTAATTCTAAAAAAACACTTTTCACATAGAATTATAAGGTTCTATCTGCCAAAACATTATTTTGAACATTAAATATAAAATTAATGTTGTAACAATGTCTCAACATGTGTTAGAAAGTAAAATTGTATCCTTTCTATGACATTTATTTAATATTTTTTAGCACTTCCATGTTTTTAGGACATTTCAAATTAAGCAAGGTAGGTCTAAATATTTTGTCCAGTGCAGAATCTTAATTTTTGGTACAATTTGGTGGGCAATTAAACAGATTAATGCAGAAATTGTTACTGTTTGTTACTATCTTTCTTTTGTTTAGACAGAAAGCAGCTACTGTAATATATCTGAGCAGGACTTTATTCCACCTAAAGTGGGCCAGGGCTTTCTCTCTAGACATCATTAGTATGGCTGAAATAACATGCTAACGTTTATTGTTGTAATTAACACCCCATCAATTAAATTAAACTATTTGACCTTTAAGGCTTAATATTGTAAAAATTAAGACATTTTAAGACTTTAAAAACTACAAGAAAATCGACATGCTTCAGCAAATTAATTCATAAAGTTAAATAATCATTGAAAAATGATTCACTGACTATATGATCACAAAAAATTCTATTTTTTTAATCTCTCACACACACACACACACACACACACGCGCGCACACACACACAGATGCATGTTAATTTTTTTTTTTAATATTCAATTTACTCACTGCATATTTGTATAATTCAGATAATAATAACTATAATAATAATAGTTATTAATAACCTCATTAATAATTAATAATAATAACCAATACACTATAAAGAAAATGGCCAAATATAACGTTAAGCCACTTCATAACACTACACAATTTAGTGAATATTTAATTTACTGTAAATGTATAGCATTATGCCTTTATGGGGTTTCTTCTTGTCTTCAAGAAGAATGAAGACATTCTTGACATTTACATGACATATGTAAATGACATTTACATGACATATAAAGTTGATTGGTTGATTGGTTCTCTTCTGTGTATTCAAAGTGCTGATTGGCTCACGCAGATAGAACCTTATAGAGCCAAGTTAGAGTTCGATTTTGTAGATAGAACCTTTTTGTTTTTTCAATAAAAAGTCCCACAATGTACAAAACTTTAAAAAAACATCACAATGTAAATAAGTTTCAATTGTGCTCAATTTTGACAAAAATGTCAGATAGAACCTTATAATTCCAAGGGGACGAAATACATACATACATTATATATGTATGTATATATGTGTGTGTGTGCGAGTGTGTGTATATATATTGTACTCGCATACTTTCTTGTGGTACCCAGTAGAAAAATACAAATTTTTTTCAAGATGTTTCCAACTCTAACTTTGAACCAATTCTGTAGAATATATATTTGAAATATCTTGAAAAAATGTCTTTATCCACAGATTTTGTGTGCATGCAAATGGTATAATATCAAAGCTAAACATTTCTAGTAATCGTGCAGTTAAATTCTCATACTGTATTTTCAGAAAGTTTTGGAATATGTATCCTCTCGCCAAATTTGTCACTAATAAAACACAACAAAAAAAGGTTACAATTACAATTTTAACAATATTTCAAGTGTAATCTTTCTTTGTAAAAAGTATACGTATTTCAAAGGTAACATATGAGCAGAAATTGGCAAACAAAAGCTTATTTAATGTGGCAGTAGTCTTTTTTTTTTACAGTAAAAACTTCATAATCCATCCAAAACTAATCAACCAAATCTTATCTTGAAACATTCATATTTAGTATGTAACATATCGTGTTCATGCGAGTGTGAGATACGGGCTGTACAGCTGTAAACAACAGCGTGTGCGCATTCATACACAATTCATATTTAAACAGTATTTTTGCGGTTCAACATCGGGATTAGAACAAAGCTCTGGTCGACCGATATGGGCTCTTTGATGGCCGATGCCGATATCTTATATCTTTTGTGAATAAAAAGGAAGTAAACACTGTAACAGGGCACGCAGTAATCTGGTAATTTCATGCGCATTGATAATCATATTTCTACAAAGAAAGACTTTTTTTGACTTTTGACAAGGTAATGCTGCGTCAGCGGTGCGTGAGCAGCACGTATTTTTTTTGGTGTGCATGTTAATTAATGAGTGCGTTCACACTGCTAACAGGAGCAGCGCGTGAGCGTCAAGCAAGAGCGTCCCATGAGCAGCAGTGAAGCGGGTTTTGGCGGCGAGTCTATTTTTGCTGCACGGCTCACGCTCAATTAAAATGAAAGCACACATTTGATGGACAAAATTAATATGATTTCACACAGAAGAAATGCTTGCTTATATGTAGCCTGGGAGCCGCTGTAAAACGCTTCCAGTGTGAATACTCACACGCGTCTGCAGTGACAATGTAGTTGCGCTTACGCGCCACTCGTGCTTGGTGTGAAACGGCCGTAACTTTAAATCACACAGTGAAAACGACATGAATATGACACGGTGGGCAACTGGATATAGCACAGCATATTTGAAAATGAAGGATTTAGAGTGTTTCGATCAAGTCTCCAGTGAAGCTGATCTTCTGTTCACATTCACTCACTTCGGACCGTCACTCGCAGTAACACGTTTATGCCGGCTACAAATGCACACTTCACAAGATATTACAGCTGGATTCGATTAAATCTGCAAGGTTTATGAAATTAAATGTTTCTTAGATATTCAGAGATTTGTTTAAATTATCTAGATACGCATTTGCTGAATGTTGACGGTAACAGTTAAATGAGAAAGTATTTTAGCCTGATTGTTTGCCTTGTCTGTTACAAATAATATAAAAGCAAACACTTTGCTTTTCCGCATACCATTTACTTTCTTTGATTACCAGTCCTGTAGCCACCAGTTTTGTCTAACAAAGTATTAGACATGACTAATAGAGATCGTAAACTAATGAAGACGGAGAATGTGTGAGAGTGCTGTTTGGTGCTGCCGTTCTCTTCTCAGGTGCTGGTGTTCTCAGCGCTGGCCATCAAAATAAAAGTCTGCAGCGCCGTCAAAATAAAAGCTCAGTTCAAGCCACACGGGCTACCCCAAACCCGGGCTAAATAAATAAGGGCTGTTTAAAATAGCAGTCCCTCCAGGATTTTCTCGATGTCGCGATCGCAACTATTAACGCAACTTCAACAAATCCACGTGAATTCAGTGCGCCTTGCAATTTTGAAAAATCACCACAACTTTTCTGCAACTTTGACCAATCATCGCGCCGCGGTCTCCTGCAAAGCATCGTAATACATCAGCAAACTCACTTGTTTTGTTCAGAAGACGCAGCAGATGTGGGCTGCCAACGTCTCACATTTAGGCTACCTACACAAATAACAGAAAAGGCCAGTGTTGCCAACTTAGCGCCTTTGTCGCTATTTTTAGCGACTTTGCAGACCCCTTTAGTGACATAAAAAAAAAAAAAAAGGCGACTAGAGAGAAATCTAGCGACTTTTTGGACAAACCTCAGTAACCAAATGTTGCCAGCACAATCCTGCGAGCGCGAGGTTTGCTTTCTCCCTGCCGTCACACCTCTCTCTACATCCCTGTTCAGTGAACGGCTGAGAGGAGCAGCAGCACGGCAACTGACAGACATGAATGAGCAGTGTTGTTTCCACGGACTTCTCTGCTTCTCTTTTGTTTTATATCTAAAGAATTGAGTTTGACCATTTTATTTTCCTTTCTTTTTTTGCGTTTATCACTTGTAATACTCACTATCACAGTGCATTAGTTCACCCAGTTCCCGAACTCTCAATTCAGATAATTTTACACATAAAAAATAGCTACTGGTTCTATTGTCTGACAAAAAAATTAAGGAAATGAGAACAGCTGTATTGGATATTTGGCTATATTATATTATATTATATTATATTAAAATACATTATTAAACTTTAGATTTTTCCACCATTTAACTTTTGTGGCTATTCCTAAGAAAACTGTATTTTGCACTTTATTAGTATTGGCATCTTTCAACATAAATGCTGCTTAATGTTTGTGAGGTTCTGCACATTTACATTTTTGCAGGTGCAGATCTTGTTTAAAAAAAAAGCTTAGTTTGTTAGATTTTGCTGCATCTTTAAATCGTTTGTTTTGCCTTTTTATAAGGTTACTAAAGGTTAGTTAATGGGTTTGTTCTCATTAACGTGTGTTACAAAATGAGCACGTTTGTCTCTGAAGTAAATTCTGGACTACAATAGAGGAGATGGTGAACAGTGTTTTCTGTTGGACATAATATGTCCCTTTGGGGTGGACTTTGGGCTTTTTTCACTTAGTAAACCTATAACATGCACAAAAAAGATATATAACACAATAAAGGAACGGGAAAAAGCCAAAAAGCATCATATGAGCACTTTAAGTAAAAACGTATCTACCTTTGCCATTTTAACCTATAAAAACAAATGCAGAAGAACATCGCAAATTTCTTCGCAACTTTTTAGAAAAGAGGCCGCAACATCAGGCATTTTGGGCCGCAACAATCACAAAAAAGGCCCGCGAAATCCTGGAGGGACTGAAATAGGGATATGTGAAAATTAAAATGGTAGGTTTAGAAATGTTTATATGTGTCATTTTAGGTTTTTCACGACGCGTTTTGAGCCCACCCACAGCTCTCATCAGGGGAATTCAAATGAACATAAACCCGGCGCACTCCAGCTTATATGAGCTAGGAAGGCGGGGCTACACCCTCAAAAACAACCAATACCATCATCAGCATTATATGATGCTTCATAAATAATAATTTCCACATATTAATAAACTTTAATGTTGTTTTATAATTTTTTGCAGGGACTTCGTCGAACAATGTCGATCAGCAGGCACTTGCAGCAGGTAAGTAGGCACCTTTGTACATAATTCTGGTGAACACGGGGAACTCAAGGTCCAAAGTTCCCGGCACTCGCTTGGTTAGGGGACTAAACGCCAGGATCCGAATCCCGAAGGATTCGAAAACGGTTGTGCACTGGCCCGAGTTCTAATGGCTGCCAAGAGTCCACAAGCATACAGCCAACACCTCCCCGAAGAAAGCCAACGCCGTTTGTCTAAACAACGGAAGTCTAAACCGAAAGTCTTAACCGTTTTTCAGGCTCTGCAAAAAATCCCCCAGCCCAGTCCAAGCCACACGGGCTACCCCAAACCCGGGCTAAATAAATAAGGGCTGTTTAAAATAGGGATATGTGAAAATTAAAATGGTAGGGCATTATGAGTACAAGCATGTACACACTGATCGTGTTAGAAATGCTCTGAAATGTTTGATCAGGTGCAATAAATGGTACAAGGATGTGGAGATTAATGAACAGTGAATCAACTCTTTGAATGAACCGGAAGAGAATGTTGCTGATGAAATGGAGGAACAAACAAGCTGTAGTTGAAAAGAGTGAAGAGGAAAATGATCCTAAAGAACAGTCAGAGGAAGATTTGACTTACATCAAAGAGCAAAGTGGTCTTTTGTCAGACACGTTTGCAACCTGTGGATCTTGGTTCAGAAGTAATTGATCAGCATTTTCAAGATGTATTAAATGTGGCACCAGCTGAAGGTAACAGTCCTGTTAAATTACTCTGATAAAAGCAATGAAGTAAAATGTTTCCTTGTTCTCTTTCCAACTGGTGGTACAACATTCCATGATGAGAGAGAGAAAAAAATCACACTGTCACGTTACATAAATGCACGAATCCTCTATGTAGATGGACGTTTTGCACGGAGCACAGACTTTATTTTCTATGCACAATATATGTCAGAGTTGGATCAAATTGTATCTAATGTTTCCATCGCTTTGTGAAAAGGGTCGGACAAGAGGTTGTTGAAAGCAGTAACTTTTAGATATTGTTGATGAAGATGGTGATTATGCAATTACTCTGTCTTGTCTAACTTTTGTTTTGCTTAGTAGTATCTTTATGTAACCAAAGTAGAAATGCTGCATAAAATGTATTGGAAAATTGTATACAAAAAGCAACACCAATTACTATGATAATATGCATGTATACTTAACCATATAATAAGAGTACAAATGTTTTACTAATATATGTATGTTAAGATATGAGAATATATTAAGTAACTTAAAGTAGAGAGCATTTATGTATTAGATAACAATTGCTTTTAAAGAAAATGTAATGCTGTAGATAAGGTATATTTTACAGACGAGAAAAAGAAGGATGAAGAGAAAAAGGGCCAAGAAGAGAGCTGGCAGGCTACGACGGAAACACCTTATAAGGGTCATGGAAGATTTGGCAGCTCTCCAACTGATGACAGCAGAAGAGAGTCTGACTTTGGCAGTGAACTGTTTGAGTATAAAAGACTGAAGAGAAGACTGACCAGTAGATACTGATCACGCAGTATCTCTCGACGCCAGAAACCCAGCTGATTGCACCTTTGATTTAGACTTTGCTTTATATTGTAACTTTGCTATTAGTTTTAGGTTTAACTTTTATTTCTGGAATATTTACATTAATAAATAACTATTATACTAATTGCAAGTAATTGTCTACCAGTGTTGTTGTTAATAAACCTTAAGCAAGAACTGACCACAGAGAAGTCTTCTGAACAAATTGTAAGTACCATTCGAATGCTTATAATTTAGGGCAGATTTGACTTACTCGACCTAACCTGAGGATAATAAATAATAAGGTTAAAGGTGTTAAGATTAAAGCACACACCATAAAACAATATGCTCACAAAGTTTTTGAGACCAGTCCGTGGAACGCCACCCTATTGGCAAACAACTCAAAAATACCTTTTTGCACTTATGAGATAACTAGGTAAAGTTGTAAACTTCCTTTGCATCATTTAGCTCTGCTGATCTCAGATGGCCTGACATGATCAACACCATCCTGGAGCAACAACAAAAAAATGTCAGTGTTGATGAGCTTGACTGGTCTGAGAAATGTGGACTAATTAGATGAAACCCAGTCACTGCTGCAAGGGTGTTTGATTATAGATGGCATTGATTTTTAAAAGATGTCATTATGTCACCTGCTCAACCTATTGTAAAGATCAAAGACTACTTTTATTGTGTAGATTACTTTTATTGTGTTTTGGGTTGAAAATGATCCAAAGTTAAATGAAGACAATGATGCTTTGGTTGCTGCTTTCATAGATCATTACATCACTTGTGAGACACCAGGAGATGATGACACTGAACTGTATGATACTGTGAACAGTGTTCAAAGGCACAGCAGCAGACATTCCAAGACATGCCGGAAGAAAAACACCATTTGTAGATTTAATTTTCCACGACCACCATCTAGCCGCACCTTTATGACAAGAGCTATACGAGATGACTTGAAAAGGCAATGATGGAAATGAGACTGCAAGTGCAATTTTGATTCCACCGATGCCTTTTTCCAATCCATTGGAATTAATCAGGCTGTGTTTGAAAAAGCATACAAGAAATGTTCTAAAAAGAAAAGTGTCGTCCAAAAGATGTTTTGGTAAACCAATATAACACTCATTTATTGCATGCATGGCAAGGCAACATGGATATCCAGTATGTCACAGATGATTACTCTGTAGTGGTTTATATTATTAGTTACATCACAAAATCAGAACAAGAAAGGGGACTGTTGTTGCAACATGCATAAAATGAAGCTATGAATGGAAATCTTGAAGCAAGATCATCGTTAAAAAATGTTGGGAAGTATATATCTACACAACAGAGAAATTTCAGCACAAGAGGAAGTGTATCGACTAACAGGTATGCACTTGAAAGAATGCTCTCGCAAAGTCCAGTTTATTCCAATTGGAACAGATCCTGTGAAGATGAGTTTGCCTTTGTGTGTTCTTCAAAACAAAGATGACCATTCTGGTGAAGATTTTTTTTTATTATTAATAGTTTGGTTGACCGATACAAGAGTAGACCAAAAACAGAACAATTTGAGGTTCTATGGATATTGTCAACATCTGAGCTTTCTTCTCAAAACAAAGAAAAGGTGATCAAGCTTATCAACAATTGTGGCTATATGGTTCGAAGAACTCGAACTGAACCTGCAGTAGTAAGGTATCCAAGATTTTCACCAACAAAAGATCCAGAGAAGTACCATCATTCAATGTTACCATTTTTTTACCATTTTGTGAAGATTGTCAGCTGAAGCCTGACAATTTTAACACTTATGAGGATTTCTACAACAATGGTGCTGTGAAATACGGAAGTAATGTGACTAAAGTCAAATGCATTGTTGATGATAATAGAGTGCTGTTTGAAAAGGAAAGTGATGAAATAGACCGAGCTCAACAGCTCTTGGAGCAGGGTGTTGATTTGTAAAATGCTTGGGCTGTATTGTGTCCTGAAACAGAGAAGGTGCGTCATGAATGTATCGAACTAATGAAGAATAACACGCTTCCTGATGAAGATGATTCTGACACACTCCAGATCTTGTGGCGAACCCTCGAACTGCATTCACAGTTGAGACCAGTAATGCTACAATGTCTAGAGATGAAGCATTGTCTTTACTAAGATCATTGAATGCTAAACAATCTGCAATATTTTACAAAATTTGCAAATGCTAAATAATCTGCAATATTTTACAAAATTTGCAAATGCTAAATAATCTGCAATATTTAAAAAAAAATTGCAAATGGTGTCTTCAAAAACTGCTTGGAGAAAACCCTGAACCGTTTCGCTTGTTTGTTACTGATGGAGCAGGCACAGGGAAAAGCCATTTAATCAAAGCAATATGCTGTGAATCTTCTAGGCTTTTATCTCAGCTGTCTGAAAACCCTGATGATAGGAGTGTGATTGTATGTGCATCAACTGGAGTAGCTGCATTCAACATTAGTGCTGCCACTATCCACAACACTTTTTCAATTGGTGCTAATGTCAAACTGCCATGTCAACCACTAAGTGATGACAAAATCAATTCTCTGCATTCCAAAATGGGATATTTACAAATTTTGATTATTGATGAAGTATCCATGGTTGACCATCTCCTTTTGTCATATGTTCATGGGAGATTGAGACAAATCACACAAACTGGTGACTACTCCCTCTTTGGAAGAGTAAGTCTTGCAGCTGCAGGAGATTTTTATCAACTGCCACCTGTCAAAGGAACTCTGCTCTATGCTGATACAAAAGGAGTGAACCTTTGGGACAGCAACCTTGACATTTCTGAATTAACGGAAGTTGTTAGGCAACAAGATTTATCTTTTGCTGAAACCTTAAATCGTCTGAGAGTCTGTCAAAACAATTAACCTCTAAACTCAATTGACATCAACATGTTGAAGCAATGTGAAACAGGAGAAGAATGTGGTGATGTTCATATATTTCCTACAAATGAAGAGGTTGATAAATACAACATTCAGAGATTAAATGAGGTTTGCGCGGAGGCAATCAGTATTCGAGCAAGCAAAAGTATTCGAGTATTCAGCAAAAATATTCAAGTATTCAGTATTCGAGCAAGCAAAAGTTGGATTTCATACAAGAGTTTTCAACTCCTGTTTGGATAAATGTGTTTCCTTGGGCGTTGGAGCA
The DNA here is from genome assembly GCA_031834385.1 of Semotilus atromaculatus. Taxonomy (NCBI): domain Eukaryota; kingdom Metazoa; phylum Chordata; class Actinopteri; order Cypriniformes; family Leuciscidae; genus Semotilus; species Semotilus atromaculatus. Next base: position 10,153 of record JAULUF010000088.1, read on the forward strand.
AGAGTTATGTTAAAGAAAAATGGTTATGTTTCTGATGGACTTGTCAATGGAGCAGTTGGAGCACTTTGGGACAGTTGCCCACCAGAAGTCAAAAACAGCATGATGATGATGTTGATGATGATTTTCCATCAGCTATCCCATACAAAAAATGTATATATGGCCATATATGTACTTATATTTTAAATAGGATGACATATTCTCAGGCTCTGCTGATTGATTTCTCCTGTCTGCCTGCTGTAAGCTTTGTTTGCGTCGAGGCTGTAAGCTCTAAGCCTCGTATTAGCTTTGTATTTCTTTCTGTTTTGAACCATCATTTACTATAATTTCTAGTTGATTATATTACTAAATACAGCTTACCCAACATCTCAGATTAACCTTACATTGCTAGCTTCCGTTATTGTTAGCACAGCACGTTAGTAACTCGCTAGCCTGCTAACACGTTACGGTCAGTTATTTATTTATTTTCTCTCGCGCGCCCGCGCCTTTGAGTTCATTAACCTCAGGTAAGTAAGAATCAGTCAACAACCACGAGAGTAATGTCTTGTCCTGTTATTGTCACCTGTGTCACGTGTCCTATGTTTAGTATAGCCTTCTCCGATGGCAATATAGGATTTGTATGTGATAAATGCAAGGAGACAGTCAGGCTGACAGAGAAGATTTCAGAGCTAGAGACACGCATCCAAACCTAAATTGAGGATAGTAATGATAGTACTAGAGATTTAGATACTATTTTGGATGTGCCTAGCATAGTGAACTCTTTACATGATTTGGTTCCGGCTGAAGTAGAGCCTGTGCAGCCAGGCAGATGGGTGACTGTAAGAGATCGCTCTAGTCGCGGATAAAAAAAACACTCTTCCGTTCCGATTACTATAACAAATCGATTTGCCCGACTCAGTGAAACACCCACTGAGAATTCTGTTGATTGTGCCCTGGTAATTGGTGATTCGATCACACGGTACGTGAAAATAGAGACACCAGCAACCATAGTCACATGTTTGCCGGGAGCCAGAGCGCCTGACATCAAAGCAATTTTAAAAGTGCTGGCTAATGCTAATTGTAAATTCTCAAAGATCATTATTCATGTCGGCACTAATGATGTTCAACTCCGCCAGTCGGAGATCACAAAAATTAATATTAAAGAGGTGTGTGAACTCGCAATTTTAATGTCAGGCACTGTAATTTGCTCTGGCCCCCTTCCTGTTCGCAGGAGTGATGAGATAGTTAGTAGATTGTGTTCACTCAATGTCTGGCTGTTGAAGTGGTGTCCGCATAATAATATGGAATTTATAGACAATTAGAAATGTTTTTGGGGCAAGTTTTTTTCAACATTCTTTTCCTGTTGAAAAGAGATGGTATTCATCCCTCCTGGACTGGTGCTGCTCTTCTCTCTAGTAATTTGGCTCATAGTCTTAGAGATAAAACATGACAATCTGGGGCTCAGGTCAGAAAGCAGACAGACTGGCTAAACTGACCATCTGCTAGCGGCCTCACGTCACCAAGGTCAGATAAATCCCATCACATAGAGCCTCTTTCACCTAGATATCATCATATGGAGACTGTGTCTGTTCCCCGAATTTGGAAATCCAAAAAACATCAGGTTAAAAATTTAATTGATGTTCAAAAAATAAAAAAAAACCAGATATAATACAGAGGAGCAAATGATAAAGCTTGGGTTGCTGAATATTCGATCCCTTACTTCAAAATCGCTCATAGTTAATGATATGATCTCAGATTATAATCTAGATGTGCTGTGTTTGACAGAAACCTGGCTAAAACCAAACGATTACATTACTTTAAATGAGTCAACCCCACAAGATTACTGTTATAAACATGAACCTCGTCTGAAAGGCAAAGGGGGAGGTGTTGCTGTAATTTATAGTAATATTTTCAAAACCACTAAGAAATCTAGTTTTAAATATACTTCTTTTGAAGTGTTGGTGCTTAATGTAAAAATACATAGTGTAAACGATAAATCACGTTTGAAAATTCTGCTGGCTACTATTATACAGGGCACCATTAAGATTTTATCAAAGAATTTGCAGACTTTCTATCAGAATTAGTATTGGCTGCAGATAAAGTACTAATAGTTGGTGATTTTAATATACATGTAGATAATGAAAATGATGCATTGGGATTGGCATTTAAAGACATTGTGAACTCAATTGGAGTTAGACAACATGTGTCAGGACCTACTCATTGTCGTAATCATACTCTAGACCTAATACTATCACATGGAATAGATGTTGATGCTGTTGAAATTCTGCAGCAGATCGATGACATCTCACAATCATTATCTAGTCTCATGTAAATTACATTTAGCCAAGGCTGCAAAGCCGACTACGTGTTATAAATATGTTAGACCTATAACTTCTGCCACTAAAGATTGCTTTATCAATAATCTTCCTAATCAGTTTCATCGTCTCCGCATCCTGGATAGCTTAGAAGAACTTGATATTGCAACAGAAACTTTTAACACTCTCTTTTCCAGCACTTTAGATGCAGTTGCTCTGTTGCGCTTCAAGAAGATTAAAGAAAATAGTCCAACGCCGTGGTACAACGGGCACACTCAGGCCCTTAAGAGAGCAGACAGAAAAATGGAGCGCAAATGAAAGAAAACAAAACTAGAGGTATTTCGGGTTTCATGGAAAGAGAGCTCGATTGCTTACAGAGAGTCCTTAACCCCCTGGGGTCCACGGTCGCGCCGGCGATACCAGCTCACTTTTTTTCTCATCAGTGTAAAAGAGACTCAAAATACTCTGTTGATTTTGATCTTACATGTAAGTGTTATACATCATTCAAAACTGTTAAATGTCTTATTTTATTTGTGTATACTCATAATAAAAACAAAATGTTGTGTTTTTCATAAAATAAAGAAAATAAACATGATGCGCTTTCTGCCGTCTCTCTCAATGTGAAGCTCATTCTGAAACGCGACAGAACATGATCTGTAACTCAGTAAATGTTTGTCACACAGACCTGAAACGTATGTCTTTACAACGCTTTGAGTCTCTATTTTTAAAAGATGTAAATCATATCAAAAACAAATATTCTCTGTTTAAGTAATTCGTATGAAAGCAAGGACAATACAGTTTCTCCAGCCTGAACTCATTAAAGTTAATGTGACCACGCCCACTAGCAACAGCTGCCCGCATACTAATGAGCCACGTGGAGGAACGCAAACTGTAACCGCTCTCAAAACAGATAATCCGCGACTTCAGTCTTTAGTCCTGCTCTGCTTTTCACGAGTGTGCTGTGCTGTTTATCTTGGATTTACCTCAGAAGAGTTAGAAGAACACAATTTGATTATGAGAACGATGTTTAAGGTAAGACATGTTATTGTTTGTAGCATTTAGCAGCATGTTATTGTTCCATAAACTTGTAGCTACTAAACTGGTGCCAGACTAAAATGTAGGTTATAAAATGTGATTGGAGTAAAACATGAAGCCTAATGCTAAATGTATATACATAAAAACATTATCGTGTCACAGGCTACGAATGTTTTTATGTTCGATAATTAAACACAGCACGATATAACAGAAGGCTCATATGATTGTGAATATTATAATCTTTAGACCTGTGTTTATTGTTAAATACTGTGTTAGTGGAATGTGGATATCTGCTCACACGTAGATATGTATAATTATGTAAGAATAATGCTTCATAGTTTGGTCCAGCTCGATCGCATTCAGTAAATGTTTGCACGCGCTGAGTTTGGGTCACGCGGGTTTGAAAAGCAAAACAAACATTAGGCTTCATGTTTTTACTCCAGCAATCTCATTTCATAACGTCGTAACGAATGGAAACGTTTGAAGTAACATGATAATCCATATAGTTTTCTCTAATGTAGTGTTACTGAACTTTTTAGTGATTTATAGGCTGCCTGCTACAAGCTATGTTATTATTTCATGCAGCCCTACATATGCCTACAAGGTACAACACACTTGGGAGTTATATATATAGTGTATGTATGTATTTAGTAAATTTCATAATTTGAACCAGAAAAATCTAAAATAGTTTCTCCTGATATCAGCATGTTCACCGCTGATTTTTTTTTTTCTAAAAAATGTTTTTACAGGGACCAGCACTGATGAGTCCTGCTGACATTCACGTGAGTCTCTGTACATGATCATGGTGAAAAATCAAACACCTTGGAGATGACAGGTATGTAACTTATATGTTTTAGGAATGGCACAAAGTTGTGTGACTGTCCAAGTCTCTGTTTTTAGATCAGTGTGTTTTACTAATGTGCTTTTTTGTCTTTGGTTGTGTATCTTTTTGGTTGTGTTGTAAATAACTTGGTTGTGTATAAATAAATCCAAACAATCTAAAAGCCATTCTTTAAGTCTCTCCTCCTTCTTTGTGCAAGGCTTCTCACAATGACAGTACCTTGTTGTTAACGCCCCTCCGCATAAAGCTTTCTTACACAAAACACGTCTTAGAAATTTTAAGTCAATATATTGTCTTGTCTGAATGAGTAGTCAGAATGATTTTCACATAGTTTTGAAGCAGATATTCTAGGCCACATGATACAATTTTCAAAAGCCTTGTGAAGAAATAATTAGTATGGGTTTTATGAGCTTATTTCAGTGACAATGTTTTTTTGTTTTTTCACAAACCACGCATTAACGTCATTATCTCAAAACTAAAAACGTGTACATACATGCTGCTGACATATTACTGTAGCAGAGTTTGTGCTGAATACAATGTAATCAGACTTTAGCAATGAAAATGTCACAAGTATCAGAAATAAGCACAAATGTCAGAGCATGTCAGAACACCTCCAGGACCCAGAAAACACCTCGGACCCCAGAGGGTTAAAAGCTGCTAGATCTGCTTATTATTCAACCCTATTAGAAGATAATAAACATAATCCTAGGTATTTATTTGAAACAGTGGCTAAACTAACGAAAAAGAAAGCTTCAAGCCCAGAAGTGTCCAAGCAACACAGCAGTAATGACTTTATGAACTTCTTCACTTATAAGATTGATAATATCAGGGACAAAATTATAACTATTCAACCGTCTACTACAGTATCGGATCAGGGAATGCATTGTAGGCTCCCAGAGGAAAAATTATATTCATTTGTTGCTATAGAAGAGGAAGAATTTTGCAAACTCGTTAATTCATCTAAATTGACAACTTGTATGTTAGACCCTATAACGACTAAGCTACTGAAGGAGATGCTTCCAGATGTCATAGATCCTCTTCTTAATATCATTAATTCGTCTTTGTCTCTAAAACCTTTGTACCAAAAACCTTAAAGCTGGCGATGATAAAATCACTTGTTAAAAAAACGCAACTTGATCATACAAAATTAGTCAATTACAGGCCGATCTCGAATTTACCTTTTCTGTCAAAGATATTAGAAAAAACAGTATCCTCACAACTGTGTTACTTTCTTGAAAAAAATGATATCTGCAAGGATTTTCAGTCCAGATTTAGACTGTACCATAATACCGAGACAGCTCTCGTTAGAGTCACAAATAATTTGCTTTTATCATCCGATCATGGCTGTATCTCCCTATTAGTGTTACTTGATCTTAGTGCTGCATTTGACACAATTGACCACAACAGACACAATTGACCACAACATTCTTTTAAATAGACTAGAAAACTATGTTGGCATTAGTGGAATTGCACTAGCATGGTTTAAATCATACTTATCTGATCGTCATCAGTTTGTAGCAGTAAATGAAGAGATTTCTTATTGATCACAAGTTCAGTATGGCGTACCACAAGACTCAGTACTAGGACCGCTGCTGTTCACTCTGTACATGTTGCCATTAGGATATATCATTAGGAAACACAGAATTAGCTTTCACTGTTATGCTGATGATACTCAGCTCTATATTTCTTCAAAACCAAACGAAACTTACCAATTCACAAAATTAACGGAATGCATAGCTGATATGAAAAATTGGATGACTAGTAATTTCCTACTACTAAATTCTGAAAAAACAGAGTTTCTGATTATTGGACAAAAAACGTCCACACGTAATAACCTAGAATACTGTCTAACACTTGATGGCTGCTCTGTTAAGTCTTCGTCGTCGGTTAGGAACCTGGGTGTGCTCTTTTATACCAATCTTTCATTTGAAAGTCACGTGTCTAGTATCTGTAAAACCGCATTTTTCCTTTTCTTTGACCTAGCATACACGTAATACATTATAGACTTTTATAACTCAATGTTAGGCTGCATAGATTAGGTCAGCTGGAACTGGGAACACTTCTCTTAAATCCAGATGTACTTGTTACATCATATGAAGAATGGCAGCTACGCAATTTTTAGTGTCTTTGTTTATCCCGAGGTTTTCCCGCAGCCTGCCGTATCCAGATCTGATAAAGGAGCTTCTCCTGGACCCGATGAAAATGCAGTGTTGAAGTGCCAACTAGCCTCTCCCTATGGAGGATCCCTTTCCCACTCTACAGATAAAGCGTTGTGAATTTCAGTTCACGTACCCACGCCGAAGTGATAAAATAAAACAAAATTCTTTATCAAATTATAGGCAAGACAAGTAGTTTGTTTAGGCATGGTTTGTAGGCAATTACAAACCTACGCACATATATTCAAACGCACATAACTATAGATTCAACTCTCAATGCGCATGTGAACGCCATCAGCGTTTATCACAGGTTCAGTTTAAAGGAGCCGTATGTAAGATTGTGGCCAAAACTGGTACTGCAATCACTTTCAAATTACTGACTCAAGGTTGCCAGATATGCTGCAGGATCCGATTACGACACGTTATTAGCTGCAGCTGTGGGAACTAGAGCAGAGCTGGCAACCCGAATGCCGCAACACTACTGACTTTGTGATTGGTAGATCGGTGGAGGGTGGAGCTCAGACCAAAACACAACATGACAACATCAACATCAGTTGAGGGCGGCAACTTCACTTTTTAAATGACAATATCCTGGCCGGACTACTGTTGACAGTGAAATAAGTATTTGAAATTAACATGATTTCTTAATGTCTAGTGACATATCAGGAAAAAATTATGATTAATTGAAATAAATTTCTTACATACAGCACCTTTAAAGTCTGTTTAGAGAGAACGCCGTCGTCTTAGCGGCCCCTAATTTGATAACAAATGATCATTTTGACGGAAGTGAATCAATCAAAACTAACTTTAGATGGAAATAACATTATTCGAGAATTGCTATAAAGCTAAAACATTCTCGGTTACCTTAAGTTATATGTTTATCTCTGTAAAGCTGCTTTGAAACAATCCATTGTTAAAAGCACTATATAAATGAAGATGACTTGACTTGATTAATAACTTTGACATCCTTAAAAGCTTTTCCATAAATTTATAGCAATTTTGTTGATCTGGACTGTTTTGATTTTTCCCTTTAGATGCAGTCGTCAGTGCACACAACACAACCAGTACAAAAGTAATGGAGACCATGTCCAAATATTTAAAATATGCACCAGAGAGGATGGGTGGTGGTGGCTGTAAGAAGACTCTTCCTTGTAAACACCTTTTTTTTAATGACTGTTGCTTGTAGAATGTGAAGTTCTACAAAAGACTTCTTACTTGTTCTACAAACTTTCCTTACTTTTACTTGGATTCTTTTTCACTTAATTGTTGAGATTTTAGAATGTTACGAAATGAGTATATCTGTTTGCAGGGCTCTCAAGTGTCACGCATTGAGAGTGACAGTCACTCATTTCGGTCTTTAGTCACGCCCTCCCGCCACACATTGTATTTCTCACACGGAAAAACTATTTATAATATATTTAATATGCCGCAGCGCCCAAAATTTATCTGGCCGCGCCGCTCTCACTATAGAACCGGCAGGAATCAAGCGCGTGACGCACGTCTCCCCAAGGCCTACACAATAGCCAATCAGAAAATAGCACTATTGTATCTGGGTAAGATTTAATGCAACAACCAATGAAAAAAAGCATATCCTGGAATTGTTCACGTGATTCTGCACAACACCTTCCGAAAGTTTCGTTCAGCCATAGAGAAAACACTGGATCTCCGAGCATCACTTTCTTTGAGCACAGAGTAAGTCATGATCTCCTGTTTTAATGTTACAACAAATTCACAACTTGTTTGACACAAACAATGATGTCACTCTTGCCTGTCTTCAAAACTTGAGAGCCCTGTGTTTGTTACGAAATGAGTACAAATGTTTGTTACGAAATGAGTACATATGTTGGTCCCAAGTTTGGAAATGGTAAGATTTTAGTGTTTGTCAGTGTTACGGTTTATGTATTTTTGGTCAAACAGACTTGAGCAAGTTTCCAAACCATATTTGTAATTATTTATACAGGTCCCTCTCAAAAAATTTGCATATTGTGATAAAGTTCATTATTTTCCATAATGTAATGATAACAATTAAACTTTCATATATTTTAGATTCATTGCACACCAACTATTTCTGGTCTTTTATTGTTTTAATACTGATGATTTTGGCATACAGCTCATGAAAACCCCAAATTCCTATCTCAAAAAATTAGCATATCATGAAAAGGTTCTCTAAACGAGCTATTAACCTAATCATCTGAATCAACTAATTAACTCTAGACACCTGCAAAAGATTTCTGAGGCTTTTAAAAACTCCCAGCCGGTTTCATTACTCAAAACCGCAATCATGGGTAAGACTGCCGACCTGACTGCTGTCCAGAAGGCCATCATTGACATCCTCAAGCAAGAGGTAAGACACAGAAAGAAATTTCTGAACAAATAGGCTGTTCTTAGAGTGCTGTATCAAGGCACCTCAGTGGGAAGTCTGTGGGAAGGAAAAAGTGTGGCAAAAAACGCTGCACAACGAGAAGAGGTGACCGGACCCTGAGGAAGATTGTGGAGAAGGACCGATTCCAGACCTTGGGGGACCTGCGGAAGCAGTGGACTGAGTCTGGAGTAGAAACATCCAGAGCCACCGTGCACAGGCGTGTGCAGGAAATGGGCTACAGGTGCCGCATTCCCCAGGTCAAGCCACTTTTGAACCAGAAACAGCGGCAGAAGCGCCTGACCTGGGCTACAGAGAAGCAGCACTGGACTGTTGCTCAGTGGTCCAAAGTACTTTTTTCGGATGAAAGCAAATTTTGCATGTCAATCGGAAATCAAGGTGCCAGAGTCTGGAGGAAGACTGAGGAGAAGGAAATGCCAAAATGCCTGAAGTCCAGTGTCAAGTACCCACAGTCAGTGATGGTCTGGGGTGCCATGTCAGCTGCTGGTGTTGGTCCACTGTGTTTTATCAAGGGCAGGGTCAATGCAGCTAGCTATCAGGAGATTTTGGAGCACTTCATGCTTCCATCTGCTGAAAAGCTTTATGGAGATGAAGATTTCATTTTTCAGCACGACCTGGCACCTGCTCACAGTGCCAAAACCACTGGTAAATGGTTTACTGTGCTCAATTGGCCTGCCAACTCTCCTGACCTGAACCCCATAGAGAATCTGTGGGATATTGTGTTGAGAAAGTTGAGAGACGCAAGACCCAACACTCTGGATGAGCTTAAGGCCGCTATCGAAGCATCCTGGGCTCAGCAGCCTCCATAACACCTCAGCAGTGCCACAGGCTGATCGCCTCCATGCCATACCGCATTGAAGCAGTCATTTCTGCAAAAGGATTCCCGACCAAGTATTGAGTGCATAACTGAACATAATTATTTGAAGGTTGACTTTTTTTTTTTTTTGTATTAAAAACACTTCTTTTATTGGTCGGATGAAATATGCTAATTTTTTTAGATAGGAATTTTGGGTTTTCATGAGCTGTATGCCAAAATGATCAGTATTAAAACAATAAAAGACCTGAAATATTTCAGTTGGTGTGCAATGAATCTAAAATATATGAAAGTTTAATTTTTATCATTACATTATGGAAAATAATGAACTTTATCACAATATGCTAATTTTTTTAGAAGGACCTGTATATAGGCTATTGTGTGAATTTTTGCAGTGTGTATGAAATTAGAATTAAAAGCTTTTTCCCTCTGCATTCTGATATCATTAAACCCTTAAGAAAGTGCTTTGTTGTTGAATGAGAATTTTTTCAATACATTATGTGAAAGTGTAAATGTACAATATAGATGTATATTTAAATTCTAAGAAAATTATTTTTCCATTTGGTGTATTGTTAAACTTTTTCTTTAGAAAATGAAGCATCTCATCCCTGCACTGCAGATTTATGAACATCTAATTGTTAGAATGTTTTTTTTTCTTTTTATGCCGTCCAAGTGCAAATCATGTACAGCAAGTTTTTTTAGTTGCTGAAAATACTAAATATGCACCGAAAATCAAAGTTTACATTTCAGTGTTGACGTTTAAGCAAAATTACAGGTAGGCTACGCCGTGGTAACCATGGTACCATGGTACCTGACGTTGTTTCAACGGTGAATCAACGTTGAAATGCCGGCTGGGATATAAAGATTTCATCAATACGGACTGAAAGGTCAAACATCTCTAAATAATTGGTGTGAAAAATAAGATGACGTCAGAGGAAAATAAAAAAATATAATAACTAACACTTTATCTGAAATTCCTTTTATGTAAGACTAAGACAGGCATAACACAATAATAATGATCTGATGAGAACTGGAGCTCAGAGATGCATGTGTGCGTTTGACTGACTGCACATGTTATATGTCTCTGTTATTGAGGAGATATGATGGATGCTGATTTATTATGATCTGCAGGAAAGGCTTCTAGAACTGAACTTGAGCCTCCAGCACTGATTCTCCATAGACTTGCTGTAGATTTACCAAACGGCAAACATCTAGAAAGCTGTTTTAAAAAGACATGTCGGTGTAATCAGCGTCAGTGCTTGACCTGCTGTGACCCCTGGTGACCCCTAGTGCTGGTGTTTCAGAGCGAGTGTGTCGTGAAACTCCTCGGTCCTTATGTCGTCACCGTCATGACTGTTGAAAGTCACGTCCTGTGTTTTTGTATGGCCACCACACCCCTGAGTACAGGAACAAGTTTCCAAAACAAATACAGGAAATAGGGTCTTACACAGAAGCAAAACAGAGACAGAGAGTCTCAGTGAGACATGTGTGTGTGTCTGGTTTGTGTGTGTGTGTGTGTGTGTGTGTGTAGAGCAGGAGAGTGTCAGTACAGCGTGAGTTCACTGATATCTCTGTGTGTGTGTAGAATCAGGAGAGTGCCTGTACAGTGTGAGTCACTGATATCTGTGTGTGTGTGTAGAATCAGGAGAGTGCCTGTACAGCATGAGTTCACTGATATCTGTGTGTGTGTGTGTGTGTGTGTGTGTGTGTGTGTGTGTGTGTGTGTGTGTGTGCTCGTGTTTATATTACATTGTGGGGACCAAATGTCCCCACAAGTATAGTAAAACCTGAAATCACCTACATTGTGGGGACCAGCCAGCGGTCCCCATGAGGAGAACAGCGTATAAATCACACTAAGTAATGTTTTTTGAAAATGTAAAAATGCAGAATGTCTCCTGTGATGGGTAGGTTTAGGGACAGGGGCAGTGTAAGGGGACAGAATACATAGTTTGTACAGTATAAAAACCATTACGCCTATGGAGAGTCCCCACAAAGATAGCGAACCAGACATGTGTGTGTGTGTGTGTGTGTGTGTAGAGCAGGAGAGTGTCAGTACAGTGTGAGTTCACTGATATCTGTGTGTGTGTGTGTGTGTGTAAAATCAGGAGAGTGCCTGTACAGCGTGAGTCACTGAAATCTGTGTGTGTGTGTGTGTGTAATCAGGATAGTGCCTGTACAGCGTGAGTCACTGATATCTGTGTGTGTGTGTGGGTGTCTCGCGCCACATCATGGCAATTTAAAATCTTAAACGCCCGTTGTAACTGCCATCGTTAATGCAGCAGAGAAACTATGCTTTGGACATTAGTACTGAACATGTGCTTAGTTGCAGCACTAAGATCGGCCTTTAAACAAGCCTTGTCTAGCGGCCGCGTCTACAAACAACAACAGCAGCAAACCCATGACCCTGTCCCGCAAACATCACTGGACGGTGTGGATGTCCCTTCCGATTTTAACAACTATGTGTGTAAAATTTTCACCTCATTCGATTATAAATGGAGCCAGCCTCCAAAAGGGATGAACCTGTCCTGTGATTTTTCTCTCTCATACAACACTCTCCAGTCCAGACACGATGTTCTTACACACTAACATATTGTAAGGCTGGTGCCAGTATGTCTGACCGACCCCTCAATGAAACAAAAGGCTCTCCTGAGAATTAACACTTGAACTCCCTCTTGAATATGTAACTCCCTCTTGCATATGTAACAGAACCTTTGGAGAGTGCCTGTAGAATCAGGAGAGTGCCTGTACAGCGTGAGTTCACTGATATCTGTGTGTGTGTGTGTGTGTAGAATCAGGAGAGAGCACACAGTGCAGTTCACACTTCACCCACACTATCTCCTCCTCCTCACCTGAAATACACTGAAAACGTATGCAATGTTATGTGCGTACAAAATGTAACTATTCATGTTTGGTGTCCTTTAAAGTGTCACAGTGCACCTGGTAAAATGGTCTCATTATCCCAACTATAATGAAAAGCTAAAAGAAGTTATGAAATATGAGAAAAGTGATGTGTCTCTTAAAAGATGTTCCCGATTCAAGCTACCTCCTGTATGTAAAACAAGGCAGATCTCACAGCGTGAGCTCCTGAATAGATAACCAAAATCTAATTATAATGACAGACACCACCATTTGGTAAGAATTTAATTATCTGGGTTTATAAGGAAAAGGTGCAAAAGGTTTGAGTAGTCTGTAGGTTGACTGCCCGCACAATCGATCGCTGTGCGTAATTTTGTTGACAGGTAATAATTTCTACAAATTCCGTGATTTCTGAATTATTGTTATGATATGCTAAACTGATTATTTTATCCTTTTGAATTGGATTTCGAATTATTGCTTCATTACCTGGTCAATAAATTGTAAACGTTTGATTTTATTCTAACCGACTCTGAGAATTGTTTGTTCCCAAGTAGATTATCGGATTCGTATATATCCACAAGTTTGCGTCAGAGTTTAGTGACGACTAATACCTGATATCAGATTCAAGTGTGCTTGAATGAGGAGACGGGTTAATTTCTGTCTAGGATCAGCTAATGCTGTTTGATCAATCTAGATCTGGTGACGTCTAAATACCTCTGCTCTAATTTAATGTTACTTTAGATAAGTGCACGTGGAATACCAATTGACCAAAACAAAGTTAAGGTAAGGTTGATCGAATATCTTTAATGGTGGTCAGTACCTCTACTAGAGTAAACTATTGAATGAAGTTCCTGAGGTGGCATTCAAGGGGGCTAATGTATATGTCTTCGATTGTGTACGTATGAATTACGGCAAATACCAGATATTTAGCCAAATTACCTCTGTTTTGATAATGGAGACCTGGTGAGGAACTCAAAGCGATATAGTTTCCTGATCTTTAACGGGTAAAATATAATCAGAGTTCAAAAGAATAAACAAATGTTCGCTAATGTTTAAAGGGTAACTAAATCCCTGGTCAGAGCCTGATTCCACCCACTGGCAATATTTGAAAAATGCTGGAAAAGTGGCCAGACCCCACTTAGGAAATAAATACTCTAACCTGATTGTTTTCAATACTCGCAATTCCAACTCCTGACTCGCTACAGTGGTTTTGACGAAACAAGATGGTTTTTATACTGCCAAGGGTGTGTTAGCTCGTACCTAGGGCGTGGTGAGCTGGTACCAAGGGCGTGGTAGCTGGTACTAAGGGCGTGGTGAGCTGGTACCAAGGGCGTGTTAGCTCGTACCAAGGGCGTGGTAGCTGGTACTAAGGGCATGGTAAGCTGGCACCAAGGGCGTGTTAGCTCGTACCAAGGGCATGGTAAGCTGGCACCAAGGGCGTGTTAGCTCGTACCAAGGGCATGGTGAGCTGGCACCAAGGGCGTGGTAGCTGGTACCAAGGGCGTGGTGAGCTGGTACCAAGGGCGTGGTAGCTCGTAACAAGAGCGTGGTAGCTCGTACCACGGGCTTGTTAGCTCGTACCAAGGGCGTGGTGAGCTGGTACCAAGGGCGTGGTAGCTGGTACCAAGGGCGTGGTGAGCTGGTACCAAGGGCGTGGTAGCTGGTACCAAGGGCGTGGTAAGCTGGTACCAAGGGCGTGGTAGCTCGTAACAAGAGCGTGGTAGCTCGTACCACGGGCTTGTTAGCTCGTACCAAGGGCGTGGTAGCTCGTACCAAGGGCGTGGTGAGCTGGTACCAAGGGCGTGGTAGCTGGTACCAAGGGCGTGGTGAGCTGGTACTAAGGGCGTGGTGAGCTGGACCAAGGGCGTGGTAGCTCGCACAGACGGCGTGGTGAGCTGGAACCTGCTTACGTCACCATCAACCGCTTACATCACAAACCACCGCAAACATCCAATAGGAAAATCCAACTGCAGTAGCCACTGTTCAACCTGAAGAGGGCAGCACTCAGACATTTTTACACCATTATTGTAGAATTAAAACACTTTATACCCAAATGTCAAAAAAGTTACTCGAATCAATGAACAGCATTAATCATTAACTAAAAAAAGTTGGTTTAGGGTTTAGTTACCCTTTAATGATGCACGGATATCATTAAAACCTTTTTCATTTTATGGAGTCAGATGAAATAACGAGTCAATACTTATGAGAAAATATATTGCATTTAATCTTGTGTTGCGTGAAAGGAAAGGCAAGAAATACGCAGATACCTTCCTCCGTTTTATTGGAAAACCCCCATTAGACCAATAGACGGCCTTACAATATGTTGGTTGTCTTTACATCAGAATAATAATTTATTAGATTAAATTATTATTATTATTATTATTATTATTAAATAATTTTTAGTCATATTACAAAATTTATTGAGGCCAATCATATAAAATAACATTATAAACTGAAAAGCGGGCCTGTCCCCATATATTAAGTCACTTCAGCACGTGTCATTCGCAGATAAAGCGCCAGACGCTCAATTCGCGCGAACTTGACGAGCGAATGAGGCGTACTCGCGTCTACCGCGCCGTGCTCTACGACTCATTCGTGCCCCAGGAATTTTTGATGCGCGTAATTTTCTGATGTCTTTGCATTGACTTAACATTGAAATCACTCACGCCAGACTTTATTCGCGTCTGGTGTGAACGCACCATGAGCGATAAATATCCAGTGGAATAACGTCGGTCTGTATTACTTCCTGGATTGAGAAACAGCTGAGGTGCGTTCCATTCGACCATATGTGGACTGCGAAGTGGACTTCACAGGGTATTTCACCATCTTAAGTGAGATTCCAATCTGAAGGGAACGAACATGTTCAGTTCGAAGGGCACTGCAAACGGCATAGGGAATAAGGGAACATTGATACATCACTTCACAGGAAGTGGAGAGCGATGATCACCCAACTGTCATTGCGCACCACGTCATCACCAGTCAGAGCGGTAATAAATAACGATGGAGGAGTTTACGTATGTGTAGTATTTATACATTTTGTCATTATTATACAAATATTTATAGTACTTTTAACGGTTATTGGGGTGAATATTACATTTACATATACTATTTTTGTATAGGACTTTATTTATGAACAATTATCATAACAATTTACCTGAATGTAGCCAGCTTAGCTAGTTTGTGAAGTAAAGAAAAAGTAAATTAAAATATTAATGTAAGCCTATATATATTTATGTTAATAACATAATCTGTGCAACCCTGTTGTTGACGTTCATTGATGACATTTGCAGGGCATTCCAAATGAACGGTTATTGTCAGCGAAGTCCACTTCTATAACTCAATGTTAGACTGCATAGATTTGGTCAGCCGGAACTGGGAACACTTCCCTTAAATCCTTATGTACTCGTTACATCATAAGAAGAATGGCATCTTCGGTAATTTGAGTGTCTTTGTTTATCCCGAGGTTTTCCCGCAGCCTGCCGGATCCAGGCCGTATCCAGATCTGACGAGGAGCTTCGCCTGGACCCGATGAGAATGCAGTGCTGAAGTGCCAACTAGCCTCTCCCTATGGAGGATCCCTTTCCCACTCTACAGATAAAGCGTTGTGAATTTCGTGTCACGTACCTACCCCGAAGTGATAAATAAAACAAAATTCTGTATCAAATTTATAGATAAGACAAGTAGTTTGTTCAGGCATTGTTTTGTAGGGAATTACAAACCTGCGCACGTATATTCAAACGTACATAACTATAGAATCAATTCTTAATGCGCATGTGAAAACCATCAGCGTTTATCACAGGTTTACGTTTAAAGTCTGTTTAGAGACATTCATATACATTTTTATCTTACAGTTACTGTAAATCCGGCCTCTAGTTCATAAACGCCAGAGGAGAACTGGCCCCCGACTGAGCCTGGGTTCTCCCAAGGTTTTTTTTTCTCCATTGGGTCACTTGATGGAGTTTTTCGGTTCCTTGCCACTGTTGCCAGTTGGCGATATTCAAATTAATTAACCAATCATTAAAACCATTGATCAGCTCTACCAAACGTGGATGTTTTTCCACTAAGAAACAAACATTGTTATGTTTTTTGATTGATACTGTGAAGCTGCTTTGATGCAATCTATATTGTGAAAAGCGCTATATAAATATACTTGACTTGACTTGACATGACTGAACCTGTGTGTTCCTTAAATGACTTCCTGATTTGAAAGTGAGGGATAATGCTTTAAAAATACTTTTCCAGACAATCACCAGTGTTTGTGACACCCATGTAACCGCGGGTTCGCGATATTTTGACTGTGGGTTAGTTTGCCGTGTTGAAAGTCACGTCCTATGTTTTTGTATGGCCACCACACCCCTGAGTACAGGAACAAGTCTCCAAAACAAATACAGGAAATAGGGTCTTACACAGAAGCAAAACAGAGACAGAGAGTCTCAGTGAGACATGTGTGTGTGTCTGGTTTGTGTGTGTGTGTGTGTGTGTGTCTGGTTTGTGTGTGTGTGTGTGTGTGTGTGTGTGTGTGTGTAGAGCAGGAGAGTGTCAGTACAGTGCGAGTTCACTCATATCTGTGTGTGTGTGTGTGTGTGTGTTTTTGAATATACGTGCGCAGGTTTGTAATTCCCTACAAAACCATGCCTGAACAAACTGCTTGTCTATAAATTTGATACAGAATTTTGTTTTAATTTATCACTTCGGGGTAGGTACGCGAAACGAAATTCACAACGCTTTATCTGTAGAGTGGGAAAGGGATCCTCCATAGGGAGAGGCTAGTTGGCACTTCAGCACTGCATTGTCATATATCTAAATTATTGCTTACTAATCATAGGAGCAGATCTAAATTATATTGTCATCGGGTCCAGGCGAAGCTCCTCGTCAGATCTGGATACGGCCTGGATCCGGCAGGCTGCGGGAAAACCTCGGGATAAACAAAGACACTAATATTAGCGTAGATGCCATTCTTCTTATGATGTAACGAGTACATCAGGATTTAAAGGTCCCCTGACATGAAATGTTCACTTTCTGAGGTTTTTTAACATTAATATTAGTTCCCCTAGCCTGTATTTGGTCCCCTCGTGTCTAGAAATTTCAGTCGGTGTAAACCGAGTTTTGGCTATCTTTCTCTGCCTGTGAGAAAATGAGATCTCAGACGGGCTGATCTTGAATCTCCCCTATATGACGTCATATAGGGGAAAGTTACCTCCCCCTTCTCTGCTTTGCCCGCCCATGAGAAAACGAGCTAGGAAGTACGAACGCGCGCGTGCGATTTTAGTTTATCCTCGAGAGATGTCATGGCGTATGACCGATCGAAGCACAACAGTTGAATAGAGAGATATAATGGCTTGCAAACGAGCGAAGCATGGCAGTTGATCAGTGTTCGGATGTACAAATGAACACAAAAGTATTTTTTAGTTCCTTCATCCGAGCCTCTGAAGAAACAATGGGTTAATTTTACTTTCTCTGGAAATGCGCCAACACAACTTCCCAAAGTTTTGGATGGTCCAAACATTTCACAGACGACTGTTTCGTTTCCTCAACTTGGGCCAATACAGAGCTGGCCTCGATGAACGAAAATAAATCGATCGAGCTACCAAGCAACAATTCAAGTTCAAGTTCAGACAGGTAACTTAATCTTTCTCTCAAAATCGTTCAATCGAGTTTATCTGGACAACTCGTTATGAAATCAATGACGCACGTGACTGCACTTACTGTATACATCATCGTGTTTGCATTGGTGAAAGCATTAGAGAGAGTGCAGAAACTGCGTTGTCTCGCGATCAACACACTGTCATCTGTTTGCTCAATGCTCATCACAGCAACATTTTATGTGATGGGAATAGATCTAAATACTTTAAAAACTTCTCACGATTCGTTCATCTCGATAGCTGTATTAGTAAAAACGTATAATAGCTGTAGTAAAAGTATTCGAGAGAGTTTCACATGTAATACGTAGCTATTTCATATGCACGCATGTCAGCCAATCACAGCGGAGGCCGGTTACACACAGCAGACACGCCCCTCGAAACAGTGCGTTTGGGCTCAGGGCAAAAATCAGGCTAGGAAAAATGCCTTTTATTTCTAAATTATGACTATTTTTGATCTAAAAAACATACTAACATTATAAGGGCAACCCAGGAAACATTATAAAATAATAAAATAACCCCATGTCAGGGGACCTTTAAGGGAAGTGTTCCCAGTTCCAGCTGACCTAATCTATACAGCCAAACATTGAATTATAGAAGTCTATAATGTATTATGTGTATGCTAGGGCAAAGAGATGTGTCTTTAATCGAGCTTTGAACTGACAGAGTGTGTCTGCTTCCCGGACAATGGTAGGAAGACTATTCCAAAGTTTTGGTCCTAAATAGGAAAAGGATCTACCGCCAGCAGTCGATTTTGATATTCTAGCTATTATTAACTGGCCGGAATTTTGAGATCGCAATAGATCTGAAGGACTATAATGCGTTAAGAGCTCGCTCAAGTACTGCGGAGCTAAACCATTTAGTGCTTTGTAAGTAATCAACAATATTTTAAAATGTATACGATGTTTAATAGGCAGCCAATGCAGTGTTGACAGAACCGGGCTAATATGGTCATACTTCCTGGTTCTGGTAAGAACTCGAGCTGCTGTGTTTTGAACTAGCTGTAGTTTGTTTATTAAGCGTGCAGGGCAACCACCCAGTAGAGCATTACAATAATCTAGTCTTGATGTCATGACTAATTGCATGAACCAATTGTTCCGCATTTGTCAATGAGAGCATATGACGTAATTTAGATATATTTAAGATAGAAAAATGCGGTTTTACAGATACTAGATACGTGACTTTCAAATGAAATTGCTGTGAAAAGCAATAGGGTTGTGTGAGAGAGGTGTAGGTGGATTGTAAGCAAACAATAATGTACTGGTTAGAGAAGGAACTGGCATGTAGGGGAAGAATGGGAAGGATGAGCTGATAGAATTTATGGAAGTCAAATTAAGTTGAAATGGTATGAAAAATGAGTTTCAGATTAAAAATAATGAGGCATTGAGCAGCAATAGGGTTGTTGATACTGTTTTTATTGCCATGCATTATGAAGTGCATTTCCAGCTCAGTATAGAGACTGGTTAAGGCAGGAACAGCTGCTACACTGGTGAAAATGACAGTCTATCTGAATGATGATGACAATGATGAGAAATATGATGCAAGTAGCGACAGCTACACAGAAACGTATTGAGTGTATGTTTTCTTTTTATGTGAAAGCAATGATAAGAAATGAGGGTCAAAAGCAGCAGTCTTCCGTGTTATGAGAATGAACACTATAGGGGTGGCAGTGGCTCAGTGGTTCATGTAGATTGTCTCCAAACCGGAAGGTTGGTGGTTCAATCCCCGGTTCCACCTGACCAAGTGTCTCATGAGCAAGACACCTAACCCCGGCTGCTCCCGACGAGCTGGATCGCCTTGCATGACTGACACCGCCGTCGGTGTGTGAATTGGTGAATTTGAGGCAATGTGGCCATTGGGTCTGTGAAAGCGCTATATAAATGCAGTCCATTTTCTATTACCATATAGGGTTTGAACTGAGGGATTTTTATTATACTTTTATTCTTTGACCTGCTGAAATAACCTGATGGTTTAGTGTTTTTTTTTTTTTCTTACTGATCTGTACACTTTCTTGTTGATGTTGAGGTGACTGCGGGTCCAGTTTCACTGGGAGTGCAATAACAGTGCTTATTGTCACATCCACCGTCTGTCTTCCTCATCTGTCTCTGCACTACACTTCCCAGAACCCTCTGTCATCATCACCTGCACCTGCTCCTCATCACCATCATCACCATCACCTGTTGTCTTGTCATTATCTGTGTATTTAAGTTCCCCTCTCACTCCTTGTGATTGTTGGTTATTGTTTGTGCACTAGCACACTGTTTATTGGGGTATTTACTTATTGGAATAAAACCTTTGCTATTTTGTATCTTCGCCTACCCTCATCTTCTTCATCCACCCGTTGACGTTACACTTATTCATTCAGCCCGGCTTCACTTTTTTTTTTTAACTTGCTTGCTAATAGTTAAGGGACTATCCCTACAAAAACAGCCTTAAGCTTTCTTCTTTCTAAATATTATTTCACAAATGTTTAAGAACATATACATTTTTATCTTAGTTACTGTAAATCCGGCCTCTAGTTCATAAACGGCAGAGGAGAACTGGCCCCCGACTGAGCCTGGGTTCTCCCAAGGTTTTTTTTTCTCCATTGGGTCACCTGATGGAGTTTTAGGACACCATTAGGTCACCTGATGGAGTTTTAGGACACCATTAGGTCACCTGATGGAGTTTTTCGGTTCCTTGCCACTGTTGCCTTTGGCTTGCTCAGTTGGGGATATTCAAATTAATGAATCAATCATCAATTCCATTGATCAGCTCTACCAAACGTGGATGTTTTTTCCACTAAGAAACGAACATTGTTATGTTGTTTTGATTGATACTGTGAAGCTGCTTTGATACAATTTATATTGTGACAAGCGCTATATAAATATACTTGACTTGACTTGACTAAGAAGAGTGATCATTTATGCAAAAATCAGGGAAGAGTATAAGTGTGATGATTCGACTTAAAATTTGTCTTATTGTTTATAATTATGATTATGGGTAATCTGAATGATAAAAGTGGGGATTTGTTATGGAAATTTTAATTTCACATTGATCAGTGTTTGATTACGAGGTCATGTGTGTCTATTCATTCACATACAATGGATAATGCAAAGCAATATCATGTGGTTTTGATTATGTATGTTCATAATGCATAGAGAGGCAGAAGCGTGACTCAAGAGAATGGACCAGGTCAATAAGGCAAGATGGGACTAGTTAGTAAAAATGTAGACTAAGCAATATAGATTTCTTTGTTTCCTTCCTATCATGTGACCTCTGGCCTGTCTCCAAGTGTGTCATTCCTTTGCATAGGCAACTATGTACTGGACTGAGCCTATTTGTTCTTGCAAGAATAAATACTTTTCTTTTTACTAATTTGACTCTGACTGTCTCTTACGCAGTGATGTCTGTTTAATGAATTTTTGCCACAACAGTAGTGTTAGAGGTTTTGTTAGTGTGTGTGTGTGATGGGTGTGTTAGAGGTCGGGTTAGTGTGTGTGTGTGATGGGTAGTGTTAGAGGTCGGGTTAGTTTGTGTGATGGGTAGGTTTAGAGGTCGGGTTAGAGTGTGTGTGAGAGATGGGTAGTGTTAGAGGTCGGGTTAGTGTGTGTGTGTTTGTGTGATGGGTAGTGTTAGAGGTCGGGTTAGTGTGTGTGTGTTTGTGTGATGGATAGGTTTAGAGGTCGGGTTAGAGTGTGTGTGTGTGTGTGTGTGAGAGATGGGTAGTGTTAGAGGTCGGGTTAGTGTGTGTGTGTTTGTGTGATGGGTAGTGTTAGAGGTCGGGTTAGTGTGTGTGTGTTTGTGTGATGGATAGGTTTAGAGGTTGGGTTAGTGTGTGTGTGTTTGTGTGATGGGTAGGTTTAGAGGTTGGGTTAGTGTGTGTGTTTGTGTGATGGGTAGGTTTAGAGGTTGGGTTAGTGTGTGTGTGTGTGTTTGTGTGATGGGTAGGTTTAGAGGTTGGGTTAGTGTGTGTGATGGGTAGGTTTAGAGGTCAGGTTAGTGTGTGTGCGTGTGTGTGTGTGATGGGTAGGTTTAGAGGTCGGTTAGTGTGTGTGTAAGGGTGGGTTTCCTGCAGGGGTTCAGGCTGCAAGACTGCCGAATGACTAAAGAAACGTTATTAGCAAGATGGTAGAAAATGTACATTTCTTGTCTATTATCACCCACTGCCACTTATACCAATGATGGAAATAAGTGCAGTTTCTATGTGGCATCATCACATACATTTTGGAGTTCACTGTTTTTTTTTCTTTTTCTTTTTCTCTTAATGTATAATATTGTAATTATTAGCATGATTGGAGAATCAAGATGTATCTCCATTATTATGAACTATGTAGTGCTCCATTATATCTGTCATTTGTACCACGTGCCGTGACTGTTGGCTTGTTGGACTTCATGCAGTACTGCGCAGACCGATCGGCGGCTGACTTGAAGCAGTGCATGCCGGTTAGAAATGTTGTCCGACTTGATACAGCGCCGATGCCACGTGACTGTGACGTGTGCAATCAAAGTACCGCAAGAGTGATTCGAGAGTTCTGATGACGACACTGCAGTTCCACGATTGGCCGGATTCACCGCATGACAACGATCACGTGCGTTTTGTTTATTCTCATGTCTTTAGTTACACTAAAGCTCACAAATCAGTTTGTTATAGCAGTAAACACTCTTTTCATGTAGTCGCGATGTTATATTGTGTCATGTTTATCAAAACAAAACTGATTAAAAAACGTAGACTCACTTCATTGATAGTAGAGGCTTATGTTGAACTTTATTCTTGTTCAAACAGATGCTGTAAGAAGCAGTACATAAAGTTTTGAATGAAAATGTCTCTGAAACATCTGTGTATTAGGCAAAAATTGCATTTATTTCACTTCAGCTGTTGTAAAGTATGCAAAGACCACGTGAACGGTCACAACGGGAACCAGAAGTGTCCGACCAGTGTTGGGTATTGTTACTTTGGAAAGTAGTTAATTAGGTTACAACGTTACCATCAATTAAAAGTAATCAGTTACGTTACAGCATTATCTATTCATAAAAGTAACGCGTTAGAGTACTCATGCGTTACCAAAAATTAAAAGCTGTTTGCAGCGCCTCACACATGCTGCAGCTTAATTGACAGACACGGCCCCCTTTAAATGCACCTAGAAGTCGTGACTCCTGGCAATGAATAACGTCAGTCATCCGACTAAATTAACACTGCGGGATAACAATAACAGGAAAGACAGTCATCAATAGGCTATTCCACATAGCGTTTTATTTATTTATTATCACAGAACATATTAATCAAAATTCACACCTTCCCAGCCCCTTTTCGTTGACAAATTGAAAATAATGTGCGTTCTTCCATACTGCAAACGCTGTCCTCTCTGTTATCTTGCCGGGAGTTCGAAAACAAACACACACACACACACACACACACACACACACACACACACACACACACACACACACACACACAGGGGGGAGCAGGGCACAGACGTATCACACCCATTGACATTATGATTACAGCGCTTCGGCTCCGCTGATACATCCGCAGGTGGCACAGTAGACCTAGGCATACTACTGTTGGACAAAAAACAGGCTGCAGTCGGGATTTTCCTTTCCTTAAAATAACGGATTACTTTTTTTTTTAAATAACGAAATTACTGATTACTTAACACACAAAACTAACGCGTTAAGTTACACATATCACGAAAAAGGTAATTAGAGTACTCTAACGCGTTACTTTATAACGCGTTACCCACAACACTGTGTCCGACTTCACGTCTCCGTTTGCAGCTCCTCCCCGCCTGAACACGGCTACTCTCGCCAATCGCTTACATCCAGCCGCAGCCGATGTCGAACACACAATAGGCTTGTTTGAGATGAGCAAAATCTGCGCAGAACCGATCACCGGTGATCAGTGCGAGATGCATGCCGGTTAGAAATGTGTCCGAGAGCGGTCCGCCTGGCTCTGATGTCATGCTGACGTATGTCAAAAAACTCTCGCGAACACAAGGCGCACGCGTCGGATTCTGCAGTCGCGTGCAGTTGCTCTCCACCGACTGTGCTGATCAAAAGCATGATGGGAAATGACTTGCTGACGACACATCTTAATGCTCATTGGTTTAAACAACCGTGATGTATTGTTCTCTTTTTTAAATTTTGATTTTAAAACTCTGGTATCATGTTTTATGTGCATTTATGTGTGAATAAACTCTCTGACAGTGCGATATGGGTTATGTGATGTCATTTTTGTAGAAAATAAAAAAATAAAACATGTCTGTAATTAAAGAAAAAAATATTGATAAACACGTATTTGGAATGGAATTAAATAACAAGTATAGCCAACTTTGGGTGTCTTGTTCATTATATTTATTTTCATGTAAAAGCAACAGAACTTAAATTACATCCAGTTCATTAGCAACACCGTGCATGAGCGTGAATCTGTGATATCCACCTTTGATCTCGCAGTAGTGTCTGATCCACCGTGAGAAGAGAGATCTGTCCGTCTTGCCTGTGCTTTTTTCACTCCTCCCCTCACAGCAGCCGCCTACTCTCACATACATTTCAGGCGAGGCAAGGCGCATCTCAAACAAGCCTCTTGTGTTTATGTTGTCGCGGGCTAGATCAGCTGACTGTCAGTTATCAGCTGATTGGAGTTACATTACCGGAACCACGTCAACTGATGGGGGAATGTTTTTGTCAGAGGATGATGCACTGAGTGGGAAGAGGATAAAATGTGCGAGAGTGGACTACGAGAGGAGCTTCAAGTGTACAGGGAGACTACCAAATCTACCAAAGAAAGCTTTATTTGGTAAGCAACGTGACTCAGTGGTGGGTCTCCAGGGAACTCCTCTTCACAGAGCCCAGACAGGAAAGAGGATTCGTGTCTCCCAACGCAGCAGTACATTCACAGAACTCAGGCAGAGAGGACAATCACTGTTTCATCAAGGTTACGGTGTTTTCACAGGGCTCAAGCAGAGAGAAGGTACGTATCTCACCAGTGTTGCTGTATACTCAGGGAACTCAGGCAGAGAGGACAATCACTGTTTCATCAAGGTTACGGTGTTTTCACAGGGCTCAAGCAGAGAGAAGGTACGTATCTCACCAGTGTTGCTGTATACTCAGGGAACTCAGGCAGAGAGGACAATCACTGTTTCATCAAGGTTACGGTGTATTCACAGGGCTCAAGCAGAGAGAAGGTACGTATCTCACCAGTGTTGCTGTATACTCAGGGAACTCAAGCAGAGAGGATGATCAATGTTTCATCAAGGTTACGGTGTATTCACAGGGCTCAAGCAGAGAGAGGGTACGTATCTCACCAGCGTTGCTGATCCAAGCCCACCACTGCCTTGGCTAACACCCCACACTCGTGTTCGGTGACAACCTTCACACACAAGCACACGTGAGAAAAAAAGAGAACATGGGAAGCACTGCAAAACACTGCACTCACAAAGTCAAGGCCTAGGCGTGAGGCTCTGTTCACCACTCGCTGGAAGCTCCGTGGGAATCAAATGGCAACGTATTTATCCGAACATCCGAATGCAACAGACACATCCATTCCAATGTTAATCCTCCCCCGATGTTCACTACAAGCATCAATTGTGCCGAAATTCAGTTCCCAAAGTCACTTGTCTTTCTCTTCGGGCAGACTCCAGCCTGCTACAAGTATCCTCGGCCCAGCTTCCCCCAGCACAGCGCGATCAGGTTTCACCCGTCGAAAAGACTCGACCGGCTTTCAGAAAAACACAACCCACCACCACAGTGAGGTAATACTATTTATCCTCTCTTCCGTCGCCGCGTGTTCCAATCACAGCGCCCTCTTCTCGTCCCGCACCGATTTCTAATTACTGGTGATGAGTTCCGTCATCGGTCGCTACAACCGGAACTTCCTGGATCCCGCACCGGAAGTCTTGCCCTCCGGAAACTCCGGCTCACATCAAGCGTTCCGGTTTTAATATTGGTCACCCGTGACACATAGACATTCAGCCTGATGTACGGCCTATGGGATATTATGTGAATGAGACTGTCAGTTGTTGTATGTGATATCGTTTGTCTGGGAAATATATGTCACATTCAATCTATTGCATTTCCGTGGTCTTCCAGAAAATATCTAAGAAGCAATTTCATTCATGTGTAACTCAATCCATGAATCCCGTGATTTCTTGTTAATAATCTAAAAAAAATATATATATATCAGATATATACCAGGGGTGGAGTGGGACCAAAAAATCTACCGGGGCAGGGCCGGATTAAGAGTTCAGAGGCCCCTGGGTACAATGTCTTGTAGGCCCCCTCTTAGGCAGGTCAAATGTATATTTTGTCCAAGGACATTTTAATATGGCATTTACAGTTTTACTGACTTAAAAGGAACTTTGTTGTAGGCCTACTATGCTGGAGTAAAGTTCATAAATGGTCGTTCTTTCACATAGGATTTTGTAAAACTATGTTGGGTGGACCTCTAGGGGGGTTCGGGGGCATGCTCCCCCGCAAGAAAATTTTGTACATTTTAAGGTTAAATGCATCAATCTGGTGCACTCTGAGAGACCAATATTAAGAGCTTCAACCCATGAACTGCTCATTGAACAAAGAAAAAGCATTGATTTGTACCAGGACATTAAAGAGGGCTCAAACATCTTTTTAGTTATGAGAGTCTCAGTCTACATTACATTATCAATGGTGTTTTAGGATGCCAAACAATTATTATAATAATGTATTAATGATTTATATAATTATTCCTATGACGTAAAATCCATATAGCTTATAAATGTACTGTATAAATGAAAATTAATATTTCAAAAGTATATTTTAGCCTACATTACACTATAGTATAGGAACATTTAAATACTTTTGTCCTAATTTCTTCACTTGCAAGAAATAAACCCTTGAGCTTTTATTTTGGAGAAAACACCTGGGGCCTCATTTATAAACGTTGCGTACGCACAAAAGAAGGCGTACGCCGCTCTCTACGCAATAATTGGTATTTATAAAAAGCAAACTTGACGGGAAAATGTGCGGTCCTTCACGCAAGCTCTGACCCAGGCGTACGCACAAAAACGGGTGAAATAAGAAATGGCGACACCGTCGGCGGATGGAAGAAACACGTGAAAGTGTGTGAAACTGTAGACCGTTGTGTAAAAGAAATGGCAATACTGCCTCTCATAAATAGACTTCACAAAGCAAGTCTTACATTTAACAGCCTACACGAACACCCGTTTGATCGATCTGCACTGCAGTGTAAAACAAAAAAATCAAACGAAGATTTCAACAGAAATGCAAATTAACACATATTTGCAAAAAGAAAAGTGAAATATGTTCTGCAATAATATTGCCATGTTATGCAATTCATCCTCATAACACATCTGTTGCTTGTCAGATGCAATCAAATGGATGGTAATAAAATGCCATGATGCCATCACAATGCGTAATGGAGCGCTAGACGCTTTTTTGCATCGACTTTGATGTCCGACCATTTCTTTTTTATTTCGGCCACGGTCCGAGGTTGTGAGGCTGCAGCATTAACGGCGTCTGCAACCTTTTGCCACTCAAGTGCCTTTTTGGCATTAGTAATGCCCACACTGTGCCCTGTAAAATGTAAAACAACATTTTACTCCTCTTTTCCACCTTGCCAACGATCATTTCTACTTCACATTGAGTGAAGTTAAGTTTATTGGTTTTCCTCTCTGTATTTGCCATGATTTCGCAATCGATGAATATTAACTTGTGGGGGTTTCACAGACTATTTATGGGCAACTATGGGCGTTTCACTGACTATTTATGGGCAACTATGGGCGTGACACGAAGCCGCAAAAGCTGCGGTACATTTAGAATTGATTGTGATTTATTAAGGGAAAACTGCGTAGGATGTGCGTGCGCACGGTTTTATAAATCCGAATATTTCTGTGCGTACGCACGTCCTATGTTTCATCCGTACGCCACTTCTGACGCAAATCCTATGCAAAGTTTTATAAATGAGGCCCCAGATCACCATGCTGATCGCGTGAGCAAAAAACGCACTTTTCTTTCAATCACACAGCACAAACAGAATGCCTATATAGCCTACTTAATTATAGTCTTGTGCTGTTTTATAAAGGCACAAAGCCATATCATGGTTTCGATTTTAGTTCGTTGGCAAAATATAACGCTAGAGACCTTTATGGTATAGGCTATACATTTTACATCTCATATGTGTTGGGAAAAGGGAGAAGAGAGAGTTCGGCAAAAGGCGGATTTGAACTCGGGTCCAACGCGTCAAAAGCTACTTTCAAGCACTTCACGCCCTACGACCTACGCCACTGTAGCTATTTTGTGACGGGCGTCTTTTTGCTGAAAAGACAGGCACTTAGTGCAAATATACGCTCCGTTAACGAAAATGTAAAAATTTTTTATAACTATCAGACCGGCCCTCGCGGCCTCGAAACACTACCGGCCCACCGGGGAAACTCCCGACTCTCCCGATTGCCACTCCGCCCCTGGTTACAACAATAGCTTAATATGTGGGAGAGTGTTGCTATAGAGAGTGACAATATTGTATTGCAATAGGTAGCACTTCAAAGTCAATACCAAATCAAAACTAGTTAGCACATTATTTGTAATTGAAAAGGTTTCATGACAAAATATGGTTATGGTTACACTCAAAATAGTTACAACATAGATGTATGAGATGATTATAATTTATATCATTAATTGTACCCATCATATACACTCACCGGACACTTTATTAGGTACACCTGTCCAACTGCTCCTTAACACTTAATTTATAAGCAGCCAATCACATGGCGGCAACTCAGTGCATTTAGGCATGTAGACATGGTCAAGACAATCTCCTGCAGTTCAAACCGAGCATCAGTATGGGGAAGAAAGGTGATTTGAGTGACTTTGAACGTGGCATGATTGTTGGTGCCAGAAGGGCTGGTCTGAGTATTTCAGAAACTGCTAATCTACTGGGATTTTCACGCACAACCATCTCTAGGGTTTACAGAGAATGGTCCGAAAAAGAAAAAACATCCAGTGAGCGGCAGTTCTGTGGGCGGAAATGCCTTGTTGATGCCAGAGGTCAGAGGAGAATGGCCAGACTGGTTCAAACTGATAGAAGGGCAACAGTGACTCAAATAACCACCCGTTACAACCAAGGTGGGCAGAAGAGCATCTCTGAACGCACAGTACGTCGAACTTTGAGGCAGATGGGCTACAGCAGCAGAAGACCACACCGGGTGCCACTCCTTTCAGCTAAGAACAGGAAACTGAGGCTACAATTTGCACAAGCTCATCGAAATTGGACAATAGAAGATTGGAAAAACGTTGCCTGGTCTGATGAGTCTCGATTTCTGCTGCGACATTCGGATGGTAGGGTCAGAATTTGGCGTCTACAACATGAAAGCATGGATCCATCCTGCCTTGTATCAACGGTTCAGGCTGGTGGTGGTGGTGTCATGGTGTGGGGAATATTTTCTTGGCACTCTTTGGGCCCCTTGGTACCAATTGAGCATCGTTGCAACGCCACAGCCTACCTGAGTATTGTTGCTGACCATGTCCATCCCTTTATGACCACAATGTACCCAACTTCTGATGGCTACTTTCAGCAGGATAATGCGCCATGTCATAAAGCTGGAATCATCTCAGACTGGTTTCTTGAACATGACAATGAGTTCGCTGTACTCAAATGGCCTCCACAGTCACCAGATCTCAATCCAATAGAGCATCTTTGGGATGTGGTGGAACGGGAGATTCGCATCATGGATGTGCAGCCGACAAATCTGCGGCAACGGTGTGATGCCATCATGTCAGTATGGACCAAACTCCCTGAGGAATGCTTCCAGCACCTTGTTGAATCTATGCCACGAATAATTGAGGCAGTTCTGAAGGCAAAAGGGGGTCCAACCCGTTACTAGCATGGGGTACCTAATAAAGTGGCCGGTGAGTGTATGTAAAATGTTATGAGAGAGAGAGAGAGAGAGAGAGAGAGAGAGAGAAAGAGAGACAGTTACCCCTTTTCCACCAGCAAGAACCAGGTGCTAGTTCAGAGCTAGTGCTATTGCTGATTCGGAGTTGGTTCGACTGACGAGCTTTCTAAGAACCGGTTTGCCTTTCCACAGGCCAGAGAGCCAACACAGAGCCAGGTCTTATGTCACTGTATACATCTCATGTTGCCCAGCAACGCTAGCGCGGCAGCGCCAAACACAAACACTTTTACTGGTTCGGAGCTGGTGCTTTGTTGGTCGAAAACCAAAGAACCGATTTGAAACTAGGCTCTGGCTCCGAACCAGCATCACCTCAGCCTTGGTGAAAAAAGGGGTACCAGAGAATAAGAAGAGAGCCAGAGCAATAGTTACAATCTTCTTTTATCCTTTCCTTGACCATGTGACCGAAATCCAAATGTGAGACATTCAAACTGACCAATCAGATCATTTCACTTCCCCCACCGTACTAAAGGTGTGACAATTCATAGACCCCGAAGTACACACATCTCAGCCTACAGGCCTTGATCACTATCAGCCCCTCTGTGCCTTTAGGAACTCTAAATGGTCACTGTGGTAGAAAGAGGGGTTGGACAACAGTACAAACAAATGTCTTTGTTCATTTCAAATATCTTTGATTATTTTCAATCCTGTGTGTGTGTGCGTGTGTGTTTGTATATTAATTTTGTGAATATTAATGGTACAGCTAAAAGACCTGGTGAATTTCTATACTTCTGTTTATAAATTATAATAATTATTGTGAGGATTATTTTTTTCAGTCTGTGAAAGAGATTAAGACTTTATCTTATGATGAACAGATCGCCTGTGACAGAGAAATAACTATTGCTGAAGCTCTTGAGAACAGCAAGTCTCAAGAAGTCAGCAAGACCGGCTTAAGGAGAATTAGCTCCTTTTCTACTCGGTACCTATTTAGAAAACATTGAATTTGAAACACTCCCTCCGACATTATCACCATACTTACTCATTTTAATCCCTAAACCTGAAGTCTAGCAGGAGAAATAGGTTCCCATGTACCCGTTTGGCATTTTTTTGTAACCTGTTTTTTTTGTAACTTGATCATTTTGTATGTGATCGATCCGATAATAAAATTAGGCCAATATATTAAAGCCGAGAGATAATGGATTATTTACTTCAGTTGAGAGATGCGCGCTCATGATGGTTTTCAATGATTGGAATCACTTCGAAAAGGAAGATACAGTTAAGTGCAACATGTGCAGGACAAATCTGTCACATAGGCTTCATAAACATTATAATAAGAACACGCCTGTGTTTGTTAACTTGTGAGAGTTATCCGGCCCGAATTCCAGGCACAACTCGTTGACCGAAAGCGAGCAAGTCCCTACCCTCTAGTAGAAACCAGGCGAGCAGGAGAACTGTTTCTTAAAACAGAATTTTTAACTCACTGCCTACAGTGGTTCAGGGGCAGACTCTGCAGTGCAGTAGCACCAGAGAAAAGGCCCAAGAGGATAAAGAGGAGTGCAAGGGGATTCATTTCCCTTGCCCCCCTCAGGAACATGACGATCAGGACGTGCTTCCCATGCTACTGCATCATAATGTGCGTCAAAAAATAGAGGCACATCATTTTGAGGGTGGAGGGAAACAGCCCAACTCCAACCCATCTTGCAGGAAAGAGAGCACTGAAATGACCGAACGCTTCCAGGATCTCCTCACGGAGAGAAGACTCACTCAACGAATAGGTTCGACTTCTAATTGTAGTAACTTCTAAAGTCACTAAAACAAAAATAATTCTGAATACACAAACTTTACACTACATTTAAATACTTTATAAAGCTGAAACTTCACTTTATTGAGTAAAAACAGTGAAATGACAAACTTTAAATGAACTCAGAGCACTTGCAGTTACTGCTAGCTCACAATATCACACACAAAGTCAAATCCAATGAGTTAAGCTAACTCATTACATTTGAGGTAACCGATTACCTAAATTAATTTAAGTTTATAAAAAACAATATTTATGAGTACTCAGAATTTTTTTTTCAGTTGAGTGATTAATTAAGTGATTAGTTAAGTGATTAATTAAGTGATTGTTGAGCATTAGTGATGAACACCTGCTATTAAAAAGCAGAATCACTGAAGGAAAGAGAAACACAAGAACTACAACTGACTTCCAACAACAACATTCGATAAAATAAACTGAAGATAAAATATGTTTAAATCTGTCAAGGGACAGCAGAGGATTGAACCACTCCACAAACAGCATTACCAGCTTCACCTATTACTAACCAGTTTGAGTTTTATCAGGCGTCTACAGAAGCTGTTATTGTGAATGAACAGAGGTCTAGATGAAAAGGATTTATTGAGTTTTATTTAAAGACACCATGATAGTGGTCAGTGTTTGCTTTAGTTGGGCTCTTGACCCCTTGACTTTATAACACCAGTTTTTCCTCTGGCTGCCGTAACTGTGTGTTTATTACACACATTTGTTATGGCACAAAAGCCAAAAGAAAATATGAGCATGTGGTTGTGTTTTGACAATGATGAATCATCATTTAGTGTCTTGATTCTTTGATCTTTGTACTAATCTCTGATTAAAAAGGTGATGTATTACTTGTATATACAGGTGCAATTTGAAACAATAAGCCTAATATTAAAGATGTTTACTATTACTGTAATATTAAAAATGTTTAATTGTAAAATGTAAAATGTCTTTATTAGGCCAATAAACCATCACCCAAGTAGCATCAGTGATGCTATTCTGAAAAAAAGGATCTAAAAGATTTCAAATGCTTATATTGAACATTTAACAATGATCATTCAAAGAAAATACTTTACAATTTTAAAATAATATTTACAAACATAAGTGAGATACAAACATTGGTATGATAGTTGATTCTAACAGCTACAGATGAAAAAGAGTGCGTGGAAATCCGGTTTTGTGAAACAACATTTCCCTGAGCATGTTTCCTTGTGTTGCACTGCATTGTTGAAGGCCTTGAAGAAAAGAGAGATCAAAATAACAGTTTGGTTTTGGTCAGAATCATAATCAATGTGTGTGTGTGTGTGTGTGTGTGGTATTCTGGTAATTCCTATTTTATTATGGCAGGGGCATAATTTCCTATGGGGACAGGGGGGACATGGCCCACATATCCCCACAAAGATGGCAATATCAGTCATTTTTGGCCTTGTGGGGACATGTATTTGTTCTCCATGAGTAAACAAGCTTATAAAGCATACACAATGATCTTTTTTGGAAACATAAAAATGCAGAAAGTTTTCTGCGATAGGTAGGTTTAGGGGATAGAATATACAGTTTGTACAGTATAAAAATTACTACATCTATGATAAGTCCCCATAAAACATGGAAACTATTACGTGTGTGTGTGTGTGTGATACCTCCATTAAATCCGTTTGCTCACTTTTGATTTCCTGTTAGGATGAAACCAAACCATTACAACATTAGCCAAAGCCAATGTAGATCATGCATAATATGAAATGCTCAATTTGAGATGTTCTGTGTTTACATAATTCGGGAAATATATTTACCTCTCACTTCCATGTGATCTGGATGTTTGCCCGTGTTTGTTGATGAAGTGACCCTTATTTTCTCTGTATATTGCAGAAATCTTCTCCAACAGTTCATTTACTTGAGTCGGATCATTTTTTGCCTTGTTGTTCAGTGTATGAACCCTTTTGCCATGCATTTCTACAAGACTGTTGAGCTCTGGACTCTCTCTAACAAATTCGTCAATGGCTCTGTCTTCTAGATCATCCTTTCCAGAGAAAAGGATCATTGTATGTGTTACTGAATTATCAAGACATTCATGTATGTGTTCTGTCATTTTGAAGGTTTCCTCAGTAACTCGTCCCACTTTGATTACAATCATAATGACATGTGGCCCTGGACTGGCAGATGACATAGACCGAGAGATTACACCATCCACATCGCTTACATCTTTGATGCCAGGAGAATCAATCAACATTAAGTTCATCCCAGGCCTGCTGGTCGTGTAAACCAATGTGGTGTTTTCAGTTTGGAAATTTTCCCCTAAAATGGTTTTAATGGTTGCAGTTTTCCCCACTCCAGCCATTCCCAGGACAACAACTCTGACTTGCTCAGTTGGATTTTCTTGAGGTTTTGTATTGTCTATTGTGGGCCTCATTACATGCACATCTGAACTTCCTGGCTCTGAATGAAGTTGCAGGAGATCTTTTGTTTTTGTATTCATTTTTTGATTTTGCATTTTACTCTCTGTGTTGGTCATAGAATTTTCATTTGTTTTCTGTGTTTTTTTCAGATCTTGTAACAACTTGTCCATATTCTTCACAGATGAACTATCTTTGTTGTTCCAGGTGTGCACTCGATTTCCACATCTCTGTATAATGCTCTGCAATGTTCCTCTTTCCTCCATAAGAAACTGATCAAAGGATTTTGACTCAAGGTTGTCGGAGTGTGAAAACAGAATTGAAGTGTGATTCATAAAGTCATTTCCCAGAACCTGACTTAATTTTGAAACCATGTCCATCTCCTTCGGTGTAAAGGAACCGATCGGAATGATCAGGAGAAAGGCATAAGGCCCATTAAGAGATCTGATAGCTGTTCTTATGTCTTCTTCAACCTCATTCTCTGTCATTTTAGTACAGTGCCATCCTGAAGTGTCCACAACTGTGACTTCCATTCCTCTGATTCTCTCTGTTTCAGACTGGTGTGACACGGTGACTGACTGAGTGGATGAATAAGATTTAAAAACCTTTTTACCAAGTATGGTGTTTCCTGTAGCACTTTTACCAGACCCAGTCGTCCCAAGCAGGACAACCTGCAGTTTATCTTGGGCTTCCATAACCAATATAGTCAGTGGAACTTTACAGGAAGCAAAGATATTTTCTGTAGAAAGAAAAATAATAATAATATGGCATTATATAATACGCAGAAAGTCTTAAAGAAATAGTTCACCCAAATTATTTCATAATTTACTCCCCCCAAACCAGACATTTTGAAGACCGCTTTCCAAATTTGTTTTCCCATTTCTTATTATTGCATGAAAAAAAAAAAGACAGAACAGTTTCAAATTGCTCCCGGTCCGTGTACCTTCGGATAATTAGTTTTTTTCCGTTTTTTACTTCTAAACGGAATAACTAACAAACGCCTCATTTATAACATTAAACTTTTCCCATGAAGAGAAATAAAGAAATCTCGCGTATATCTTTGTTTTCGTCACACTTTGTCCTAATCCGCCAAATGGAAAAACAATTAAACCAAAATGAATAAACAGCTTCAATATTCGATCTCTACATGGGCAGGAATGAAACGCCCCTTTAATATTCATCTGATACAGATGTATGGATTATTACAGAGTTTATTGCAACTATATTTGATCTCTTTCTCATCAAACAGCCAGACTAATAAATGGCTCGATACAAACTGTACCTGTACAGAGCCTAGCTTTCTTCTGTTTACGGGCCACAACCTTATGCTTTTTGACGTTCTCGGTTTGTGTAAATCTACTTAGGGTTCAGAGTATTTATTTATTTTTGTCCAGATTAATTTCACACGTCTAGTATGTTGTTTTGTTTCATTAATACAGCTTATACTTTTTTCCTGATATACCCTGATTTTTTTTTAAATGAACTGTGACAACATGCCCCATAAGTGGAGATTATAACATGACCATATGACATCTTAAAATGTTATCCGATCTAATAAAATAAAATAAAATATACAAGACAAACTTAAATATCTTCTTAATAAAATACAATTATTAACTTTTCATTTAATACATAAACTGTGTTGTGAATCTCCAAGCCGGTCATTTTGACATATTTTTGTGTACATTTCATCGTTTAGCGTACATTCATGGCACATGAAGCCCAAAGTATAGTTTGCTTTTCTCGTTGCGGTCTGTTTCGGAGCGCGGGCCGCCTTGGGAACAGCATCTCTTGCGCAGATTTTTGTGCTTTTAATAGCTCTTTTTATTATTAAACGCATCCCACAATTTAGCAACAGTAGAGACTGCATTTTATGAAAAAAAACGATCCTGCTGATTCTGTCGTCAAGTTTGGGTTTTAGAAAGAAATGACAGCGCACTGCTACGAAGGGAAGGAAGTTACGCTAGACAGAATGCGGCTATAGTTTTTAATGAGTTTACCTCAATATATTATTTTTATAATCTTTGTGTAAGCGGTAGGACATTAGGACCCAGTAGACGCCACCTTCGAGCGCTACAGAGCGACAAGCCAAGCTAGCGTTTCAGCCAAGCGGCAACCTCCCCGTCTCTCTCTCGAAACCAACACGGAAGTGAATTAAACTGCAATTCATCGACTGGCCGCTTGAAGCAGGCTGCAAAAGTGAGTCAAATCTGTATCTCCCCCATGTTAAAATGGCCAACTTTACAGCAAAATTTTTTTTTTACAGCCTGGAGCAAAAAGTGGCTTTGATCTATACAGCTAATTGTGCCCTTCATGACAACTGTAAGGGGGGTGAATTTTTAAATAACTCATCCGTTTATATTATATTAAGCCTTCAATTTCCGCATAATTAAGGGCGTGGCCACTTGAGTGACAGGTGGATTACGGCTGCTGTCACTGCTAGCCGTTTGTCTGCTGTCTGTTAGCGTCACCCTCAGCTAAATCCAGCCGCTGCTGTACTTGCCATCTCTGCCGTGTTTGTGCTTTTTTCAGGATTATTTCATACAAATTAATACACGCATTATACCTTCGCCCACGCCGTTGGATTCCGTCGTTGTCGAGTTTGGAGAGAACTACCAGCGCTGTATTTCCAGTTGTTTTCCTCGCATGCACTAATGGATGTCTGACAACTTTGTTGCTTTTTGGAGTTTAGATTTAAAAATGTCTATAGATATAGACCACACTCGTTATGCGGGACTGATGCTCTCGCGGAACAGATGTGCTTATTTAACTTTTTAGATCCTGCAGGTGTCAGTGCTTTCCCTCCGTCCACGCAATACATGCACACCCTTGAATGAGCGCAGATTCCTAGAGCATTTACTTTAACTTCTGAGGTAATATCTTTGGTTTAAGAAATTGAGAGGCGGCCAAAGTCAGAATCTAAAATGGACTGAATAAAGCTCATACGAACTTGACGTGGGATGCCGCGCTGACTGACATGTATGCGCATGAATCACTGTCACACGCACAAGCTCAGAGCCATATTGTAAGTACTGCATGATAATAAATTTTTAACTAGCCGAATAATAAGGCATCACGATACACAGTCTCACTTTTGGTTACGTCTTTTAACTACTATAGTATTTTGAAGGGCAAAAACATGAACTTTAACTATTGGCTTTACTTCAATCAGCTGTCCCTTTAGCGCGAGACCAGTAGCATTAGCATTAGCACCTCAGCTCCACCCACGTCCCGCCTCTTTGCCCACTTTATTTTATCCGGGAGTGACGAGAGATGACGCGCTGCCAAGATGGCGACGGCCGGCCCCGCCCACTTTAGGCTTCAGAAACGCTCTTCAGAAACCTACGGGTGACGTCACGGACACTACGTCCATTCTTTTTTACAGTCTATGGTTACAAATGTAGCGTGTCGGTACAGCGTGGGGAATGAAAGCATCAGGATCGCAGGTTCAAACCAGTGCCGTTGTCGTTGCTGGAGATTGGTCAGTGGACAAATTGATTGTTCTGGGCAAACTGCTGCAGTAACACAGTTTGAGAGCGTGGTGTGGATACATTGTGTAAACATTTGCTCGCTATTCAGGGAACGTGTCCAGTCACTGCTTTTCCTAGTACTTTTAGTTCTACAAACTGCCTACCATAATTTCTAACCTTGTGTTTACCGAACGCCCGGCGTGCATGTGAAAAGAGAGAGAGAGAGAGAGAGAGAGAGAGAGAGGTTTGTTTGTTTTATATTGTATTTTTGTTTTGTTTTGAGTCTTTGTGATAATCTTGTGTATACTATGTGGGGTTCTTTTCATTGAAACACTTACTGGGTAACGTGTAGTTTTCCAAAGAGACAAACGCCTGCAGTGGTGTGTGTGTGAGTGTGGAGTGGAGGGGAATATTGCTGTGAATCACGTGTACTAGATTTAACTGGGTTATCTTTTTACCTGTTGTATTCTTCTTAACTTTATTTATTTTATATTCTCTAAAGAGAAACTTATTACATGGTCTTAACCATTTTGTGCTTTCGATTGAGGGAAGTTTCATGAGATATTACATTTGTCCTTTTTTTTTTATTAGTGTTTATATTATTGAACTACTGTGAAATAAAATTATATTTTTTGACACACCAGCTTCTATCTGCATTCTTTAATTAGGGTGGCTTGCGTGAAACCAGGTAGTTCTTTGAACTGACTATTCCTCAATTATGGGGTTTTGATCTATTTAAGTAGTTAATAGTCTATTATAGCTTAAGTCTATTCAAGGAGGATTGAATTAGACCCCTGGTGGCCACATTTGGAAGTCGAAATCTAAAATAAAATCAGACTAATATCACAAATCTAAAGTAAAACCATATAGGCTACGTTTGAATGTTTAGTTCTGTCCTTCGTGTGACTCATAAGCAGGGCTGTCGTTGTGCGTCCTGTGGCTCCGCGTGAGCTCGCTCTCTCTCTCTCTCTCAGACTGCGAATACCAAAAATGCATCACAGACAAATGGTTTAATATTATTCTGTATAGAAATGTCTGGCAAGATAATTTTTTTTAAATAACGTCTTTATAGCAATAATAAATAGTAAGTTTATTTTCTTAATTTCTCCAGTACCGACAGCAGAACCGATAACGTCCGAGCTTATCGATACAGCGGTCTTTCACAATTCAGCCCCTGAACCGGTTTAATACTGGGTTCGGTACCCATCCCACACCACAGACTTTATAGACATTATGTATGTTTCCTGAAGGGTTTCAGACTTTTTTATTTTTCAAACACTTTCTCTTAAGAATGGTAATTTTAAAAAAAGCACAAACTGAATTCATTATTTATTGTTCTTAATTATTTCTCAAAGTTGAATATTCCTACTCATTTTAGAACCAACCAGAATTTTTCTTCAGATATTGATAATAATGTTATAATGTCGCCAGTCTTTGATTTAAATTTAAATTTCTCAAGTCCTTAAACTCTTATTTTACCAGATATAGCTTAGTAAACGATACATAGTTTACTTTTTAAAATATTTTTTTTCTTTTACAAATGTTGTCTCATTTGCGACCACAGTTAAAGAATGACCTAGCTATTGTTGAAACACCATGAATTATAACATTAATTATAACATATAGCCTTCTAATATAGAGATCAAACCTAGCCCCAACTCTAAATATAACCTTAAACATAGGCCTACCATTTTAATCAAATTAACAGTTACTGTGCAGTTTCTAAATTAAAGTACTTTAAAAACTGGGAAAACAAACAGTGTGGCTTTGTCCCAATATTCAGACTTTACCAACAGAATACACTCTTTCAGTGAAGAAAAATATAAACGTCTACATACATATTATTTACGCTACTTAATAAAAATAAAC
Source organism: Semotilus atromaculatus (assembly GCA_031834385.1). NCBI lineage: Eukaryota > Metazoa > Chordata > Actinopteri > Cypriniformes > Leuciscidae > Semotilus > Semotilus atromaculatus. Next base: position 49,547 of record JAULUF010000088.1, read on the forward strand.
TTGCCTTGCCTAAAACACGGATAACATTCAATCTTTTTGATTAAGTTAGTTATTAATTATTTTTATTATCATTATTTTAAAAAGAATGCAGAGGTCCACTATTTTGAATCCGACTGTTATGCCACTTCTCTGTCCTCTTTCAGTGTCAAATACATCCAAAAAAAATTTTGTTATACAAAATATAAAATTTTGGACTACAAATGAGTTCTGTGTACACCAGCCCACAGATCGGAAAAAATAAATAAAATTCAAACAATAGCAAATCACAAACACTTACCTTCAGAAAGCAAGTCTTCCTTTGAATGACGTCCTCTTATTTCCCTTCCTATATAGTCCTCAGAAAGCTCATTTGCATACAAAGGGCGTATTTCTAGTAAATGATGTAAGACAGGAGGAGTTAATCAGAGTTATATATAATGATGGCAAACAATCCAGCAGTAAAGACATCTGATCTTCTGAAGTATCTGAAAGAGCGCGTTCAGTCAGCAGAGAATCATTTACTGAGCTACAGCACCCACAATGAGTGAGTATTAAAGATAACTTTTTGTCAATTTTCACAGAAGGTTTTAAGATTTATGTTAATTTAAAACAGGACAAAAAAATCATTGATCTGATAATGAAAACTAAATGCATTGTTTATATTTAATAATCAATTACGATGACAAAAAGAGATGTGGAGCACACAAGACTCAAGAAACAATTTGAGGGCTTTAAATCAAGAAAATTGCAGAATTAGGTTCCTGCATTATTATTCATAATTGTATGTCCATTAGGGCAAACAAATGAGAAAAAAAGTCATTGTTGTTTGCTTCTCCACCGATTTCAATATATTATACATATTTTATTAAGAATATAATTGTAATTGCAGTCACACACACATAAACAGTAATCCCTATATGCATCTCTGTGAATCAAGTATGCTCAAAACTACTGTGGTCTGTTCTACTTGAATTAAGAGCATTCAGTAAAATATTCCACACAGCAATGCTTATATTTTAGGAAGTGGGGTCCCTTTGTAATGTGATCATCACATTGAGGGAAATCCATGTTTTATAACATGACTACAAACAATCGTGTTTCTCTTTAAATGACAAATAAATGTTCAATAATGTCAACAGGTGATATACGCATTGTTATGGTTGGTAAAACAGGAGTTGGCAAGAGTGCTACAGGAAACACCATTCTTGGAACCAAGGCATTCGCATCAGAAGCAAGAGCTACATCCATCACTAAACACTGCTCATCTGAATCACACACGGTAAAGGGCAAGTCGGTGGCTGTTGTGGATACTCCGGGTCTGTATGACACACACATGAGTAACGAAGAAGTCATAAATGAGGTTTTGGAGTGCATCACTCTTGCGGCCCCAGGTCCTCATGTCTTTCTTCTCGTGCTTTCCATCGGGCGCTTCACTGATGAGGAGAAAAATACTGTTGGACTGATTCAGCAAGTCTTTGGCAAAGATGCACAGCGACACATGATCGTCTTGATCTCCAGGGCAGATGATCTTGATGGGAGACCAATTGAAGATTATGTTGCCGAATCTCCAGAACTGAATGAGGTGATTCATTCATGCGGAGGGAGATACCATGCATTTAACAACAGAGAGAAGTCCGATCGTACACAAGTTGACCAGCTCATGAGGAAGATTGAGAACATGATGAGACACAACAATAACAGCTATTATAACTATCACATGTTTAAAATGGGCAATGACCTGAAAAATACAATGAAAAGCGTGAAAGAAAAAGATGAAATCATTGCTGAACTAAAAGATGAATTAAGAGCTCGGCAAAGAGAAGTTGACGAGTCCTTTTGTAGCATATTGTAGGCTTGAGTATGTGAATGATTTCTCACAATGTCTCAATTCTCACCAATAGAGAACATGGAAATACAGAGTCAGAACTTATAGTCAGAATATTAACATTAAATCAGTTAAACAATCACATAGAAGTATAGCCAAATCATTTATGTTTTTCATAATCTTTTCTTTTTTTATTATAAAGCATTGTGCAAATGTTTTAGGCACTTGTGAAAACCGACTGTAAAATGAAGACGTTTAAAAAAATATATAGTAATGTCATGAATAGGTTTTATTTACTATTAACTCTTTCCCCGCCAGTGTTTTTTTTCTTTTTACTTTCCAGCCACCGCCAGCTTTTTCACCAAAGTTCCCTGGCCCCAGAATGAATATCTGCACAAACAATATATCAAAATACAGACCAGAGGTTCTTCTTAAAGGAAAAAGGCTATATTTTAAACAAAAGCTGAGAAAATTGCATTTATATATATGCTTAATTTGTAAAGTGGGAGGTCCCGGAGCGCAGAGGGGGGGGGGGGGGGGGGGGGGGGGGTGTGTAAGGGAACGAAAAAATTTTTTACACTGCCTACATACACACACTCAGCGTTGTTAATGTTTTTTAGTCAGAGAAGCTAAGTAGCTTCTCTGAAAAAAAAAAAAAAAAAAAACTTAACAACGCTGTGTGTGTATCAGGGCAATGTTTATTTTAATTTCAGAACATGCACTGCATAGGTGCGAAATTTTTGCTTGTTTGGGATCTGAGCAGCATATTTGGAAATAGTTAAGCAAACGTTGTTGTCTTTTTTACATTTTTCCCCTGAGTGAAACGAGGCTACAGCAATCTCAACCAGCACTACTTGCGCATTTGTCACTTGAAGTGCCTCTGTTCCCTCTCCTCCTTCTGTCACACCGGACGAAGTCTAGGACAACTCGAGGTATCGCTCACCGGACACGCACTTTCTCAGTTTATGGCCAGCAGCAATAATGTTATGTTTAAGGACATTATGGAATTAAGATAATGTCTGTATTATGTTATGATTGTACTGTACAATTAAATACAATTGGTCTGCAGACTCTGAACTTTACCTCAGAGCGTCCGTTAACTGAATGAAATGAATTGAGAATCATTCATGAAAATCCGATAATATCAGCATTTTTCTTTCAAGCAACTGATTTATGTAAATGAATGTAAAACTAAATGTATATTGCACCACAGGGTGAAGTCATATAGTGTATAAGTTACATTAACGACGCCGAATGGCGCTACTGTTGTGATACTCATAGAGAATAATGTGTTCGCGCGGCGCTGCGCTTCTCGGCCGCGACCCACTTTACCCTGAAAGTTCACCTCGCATCGAAACTGCAAACACAAGATTTTTGTGGAACTTCAATGGGGAATAAATACTAATAAGACAGATAACAACATTGAACACTACACAAACAGTAATTTTTTTCATTTAGGCGACTAATTTTCCATAGTGACAGGAGGTGCCGGATCCAGTAAAAAAGGTTCCAGATCCAACGTCAGAGGTGCCGGAAGGTCAGATTCAGAACGATAATTAAAACCTAGACCATCAACTCCCCCAGAGCTTCACCTCTTCATAGGCTCCACATTTCATTCTGTAACATTAAAAAGCTTAGATTTATATGATGATTATTGTTTGATGATTGCATTAGCTTTGCGTATACCTGAATTCTACTTCTATCGCTTGTTTCTGCTTCTTTGTCTGTCTTTTGATCCAAAGGTTCTGTACTCTCTCCGAAGATGCGCAATAGCGCCCTCAACCATATAACAGTGAAAACACAGAGAGACGGAAAATGGCGGGAAGCATTGTAAATGATGGACAGTCTTGTCAATGGTGGGGAAAGAGTTTATGTCTATTAACTTTATCAGATAAATATTTGATTAGAGAAGAAAATCTTCTTGATTCATTGGGAATTTGGTGGTGGTCATATGTCTACAGACTATATATGTATTGTCCTCTTGTTAGCTGTTGACAATTAACCATTGTTCTGTTCTGTTTGATTTGCTATGTTAATTTGGCTATTTGGGGGCCTACTTTCCCATTTATATTGTTCAGTAGTGTGGTTGAAAATATATGCAGTCTGAATAAAACTCTAAATCCAAAAATCACACAGTTCTTTGTGGCTAAAAACATAGTCCTTTCATTATATCTTAGTTTTACTCTTTTCCTGTAATTACTAATACACATGTCCTGAAACATAACATTCTGTACATCTCTAAATACAATAACACTGTAAAAATACAAAAGCAAAACTATAAACTCAGTTGTATATGAAGCTCTATAACTAACCTCAAGAGACAAGATAAACACTATACTATGTTGGCTTTCTTTTAATTCAAACCTTGTCTTCAAAGTTAAAATATAGTCTGTTGGTCTACATTAAAATGTGACACATTTCCAAAGAGTTAAATAGATTTATCTTAACTTAAACTATAGGTGAAATTATCCTAAACGAATGAGGTCACATTTCATTTGACAAATAATTCATTATTTTTAATCCAGTGCTTTTGCCATGGCAGCAGTCGTGGAACCAAAGTTAAATGTACCAAAGTCAGTTCAAATGAATTGCTAGCAAAAAATATCTTTGTATGCTTAAAAAAACCTGACTGGCGTCCCGAGATAACAGCAGGAAGGCTGATGGGAAATAATTAGCATAGCTGATGTTCATATTATTAATGCATTTGATCTGATTCAGCAGTAGTATAAAAGGTAAGCTTTTTTAAATTTGTATTATGTGAATGCCTGGCTGAAGAGATGCGTCTTTAATCTAGTGTTAAACTGGGACAGCGAGTCTGAGCCTCGAACAATATCAGGAAGGCTATTCCAGAGTTTAGGAGCTAAATGTGAGAACGCCCTCCCTCCTTTGGTGGACTTAGATATCCTAGGAATGACCAGAAGCCTCGAATTTAGTGATCTTAAAGAGCGCGACGGATTGTAGGGCGATAGAAGATCCGTTAAATAGACTGGAGCTAAACCATTTAGGGCTTTATAGGTCAGTAGCAATACCTTGTAATTGATACGGAACTTAATAGGTAACCAATGTAGAGATGATAAAATTGGTGTTATATGATCATATTTTCTTGATCTAGTAAGAACTCTAGCGGCTGCATTTTGGACTAACTGTAGCTTGTTTATTGAGGATACAGGACAACCAGCTAATAAAGCATTACAGTAATCTAGTCTCGAGGTCATGAATGCATGAACTAACTTTTCTGCATCAGAGACTGATAGCATGTTACGTAGCTTAGCAATGTTTCTAAGGTGGAAAAAGGCTGTTCTTGTAACATATGAAATATGATTTTCGAAAGTCAAGTTGCGGTCTAATATAACACCCAGGTCTTTTACTGTAGTGGATAAAGTAACAGGACATCCTTCTAAATTAAAATTGTATTGTAAGTGATTTTGTGGGTAGTTTTTTGGACCAATAAGTAATACCTCCGTTTTATCTGATTTAATTGCAGAAAATTACACGTCATCCAGCATTTTATATCTTTAAAGTTAATGTGACCACGCAAACGCGCAACAGCTGTTCACATACTAATGAGCCACGTGGAGGAACACAAACTGTTACGCTCTCAAAACAGATAATCCCCGACTTCAGTCTTCAGTCCTGCTCTGCTTTTCACGAATGTGGAATACTGTGCTGTTTATCTTGGATTTACCTCAGAAGAGTTAGAAGAACACGATTTGATTATGAGAATGATTTTTAAGGTAAGACATGTTATTGTTGCAGAAACTTGTAGTTACTAGTAAAGCCTCGCTCACACTACAGGAGTTTTAAAATCCTAACCGATTTTGAAATCTGGTTGCAGCACACACTTAAGGAGAATCTTTGCAGATTTTCTTACCTCAAATCTTAAACATGCTCACACTACAAGATTTGAAAATCGCGGAGCATCACACACTACACAATAGTTATTAAGATTCGTGCCAGAGGAAGCGCCCCACGTGATCTCACGCAACAGGTCGGAAGGTGGATGTAAACAAAATATCTGTCCTTCATATCAAGTCATATTCGTGAAAAGATTGCCGTGACCATCCACTCTGACACCTAACATGTAAAAAGACACTTACTTTTTTTTTTTAAGTAAAAAAAATTAAAAAAATAGTTGGTTGGGTTGAGTCATTGAATATTAATGATATGCACGCACACACACACACACATATATATATATATATATATAAAATGTTTTCGGTGCTGATGCGGTGACGCGTTCATGTAACATGTAGGCTAAGGCGCTTTTTTTTTTACAGAAGCACTAAAAGCTGTCACAAAGAACCGGCAAAAGTAATAATTTTGGATATGTCAAATATAGCAAGGAGACATTTTAATTGTTTATTAATTGTCGGCTGCAACGATAAAGCATAAGTATAAAGATAAAGCTAAAGAGTGGTGAACGCGCCAGAGAGAAATGCACTTTTCATTCGGATTAGCCTACATAAGAGAGCAGTCCGTTTTCTTTCGTTTTGAATTGTTCTGTTTAAATAGATACTGTATATCTTTCATAGATATATATGTGTCAGGTCTGTGAGGCAAGTAGGCAATCAATACGCTGAGTTTCGGTGCATTTATGAGATGAGCTCCAGTTCACACGCTGGCGCCTCCGTGTCGTGATTATATAGGCCTATCGTCTGCTATATTTAGGCCTACTTCTTATTTATTAAATCCAGGTATTGGTTGATGAAACATTGATTAAAATTAAAATACAATTAATACAAAACGAAATTCACTTTAAAGAAAGACTTTGTGCTTTCTGTTTGAGGTCTGTGAAAGTTTTAGTGCTGCTTTCAGAGCGGTCATGTCAGAAAGCATTGTTTTTTCCTCATAAATGCGAACACGAAAAATACAAAAAATATATATTTTATGTTCTGTGGAGAGCCAATCCTTCTTCATCCGGTGGGTTGTAGCCTATTACTTTTCGTTTGTGCAGTAGGCTAATTCACAGAATTGCTAAAAAAAAATATTTTGCCACCTAAAAGTGAAAGATGTTTTGTGTCACGTACGTCTGTTACGGACTCATATTAAATATAAAACGCATGTGTAGACTTTAGGCTATATTTTTATGGATATATAAACGTTTCAATATTTAAAAGCATTTTCTGATAATTTATATTTCAAGTTTTGACTGCAAATCTCCTGTCCATAACGCTGGAATTGAACTGAAATCTTGCTCATCCCGATAAATATCAAACATGTTTGATATGATCGGGGCAAGCCCGATTTGTGTGAGAGCAGATCGGGAGGTGCAAGATTCGATCTGTGAACGCCTCACATTACCAGATAATCTGTGCCGAACATCGGAACCGATCGAGGTCATCGACAAGATTTTTTCTCCGATTCTCGGGAGGGGGAAATCGGGCATAAATCGGCCTAAAACTTCTGTAGTGTGAGCCAGGCATTAAACTGGTGCCAGACTAAAATGTACGTTATGAAATGTGATTGGAGTAAAACATAAAGCCTAATGCTAAATGTATGATGTTTTATTTAACAAGGTTCTGGAGGAGCATGCGCAGATAATTAACACAGGTGGAGAGCACTCAGCAATCAACGATGAGAGCTATATATATACCCAGCGGTCTCACCTCGTTGCATTGGCAGTTTTGCAGCATAACAGCATTTGACCCCGCAGTAAACTTCCTAAACACGTCTGAATTGAGCTCTTCCCGTTCGATGAAGAATCGTTGGTCCTTCAGAATCAGGAATCTTTGTCGCAATCCTCTGGTGTGTTATCTCGCGGGCGTCAGGCCAAACAAACGAATCCTTGCCACCGCGGGCCAAACATGCGCTATCTACTTACGGGTATTTCTTTAAACCGGACCATTCAATAATTCCTGCCGTAGAGAAATGGACAATAAGGCAATGCCGCCCTCTTCACGCGAAGGAACGGGCCTTTCTCCAGCGTCAGGCCGCCACAGATTCAGATTCAGACCCGGCCAGTCCAGTCCGCGAGTGCTCAGCTCAAAACCTTTTCGTTTTCCATCCCTGGTTGAACTTCGCATCGCTTCAGTTATTTAATCACGAGCCAGTTATACTGCCCCAGATACTCGTTTTTGACCGGGGGATCACTCGTTTTAAATCGTTTCTGTACAAATGATTTGCTGTCATTTACGTGATGCTTCCTTGTGATAAACTCACGCGTAAACAGTAGGTCGCACATTACGTGCAGATTGCACACAGAATCACTACCTATCTATCGTTAACACTGTCATGTAATTTATCTACAAAAATCGCTTAGAAACTTAAAGTTATAGCATAAATGTATTTTCATTTATTTTTATTTTATTTTTTTTAATTTTTTTAAAGTAATTATTTTAAGTAATTTAAACCACAGCTTATTGGTTTTTCTGATTCAAAATGAACAAATCAGCAGGGAATGTGACCCATAATCATATTTGAGGGTTCGTTTAATAATCGATAGGAAATTTCATCTCGTCTACTTTCCCAGACAGTCTAAACTGTTCTAAACGTGAACTCTTGTCTTTGCTCGGCCACTTAAACTTCGGATGTCTGAATCTCTCCTCCTCTTCCTCGCGTCTTCAATAACGCATGAGAAGACGAACATCTGTCTCCTCTGCTCCCGCAGGAGCTCTATTTCTCGATGGTGGGGTGCTTGATGGTGGGGTGAGCCGGAGTGGAGCTTGATGGTGGGGTGAGCCGGAGTGGAGCTTGATGGAGGGGAGAGCCGGAGTGGAGCTTGATGGTGGGGAGAGCCGGAGTGGAGCTTGATGGTGGGGAGAGCCGGAGTGGAGCTTGATGGTGGGGAGAGCCGGAGTGGAGCTTGATGGTGGGGAGAGCCGGAGTGGAGCTTGATGGTGGGGAGAGCCGGAGTGGAGCTTGATGGTGGGGAGAGCCGGAGTGGAGCTTGATGGTGGGGAGAGCCGGAGTGGAGCTTGATGGTGGGGAGAGCCGGAGTGGAGCTTGATGGTGGGGAGAGCCGGAGTGGAGCTTGATGGTGGGGAGAGCCGGAGTGGAGCTTGATGGAGGGGAGAGCCGGAGTGGAGCTTGATGGTGGGGAGAGCCGGAGTGGAGCTTGATGGTGGGGAGAGCCGGAGTGGAGCTGCTTGGCGGGCTGCGCTGACCAACGAGGTGTCTGCACTCAACGAGGCGCCTCTGGACCATAACTATTTTTGCCAATAAGTTTATTTATTTATGTTTAAGATGTTGTATATAGTTGTAAATATTTAAGTTGTTGTATAAAGTTGTAGATATGTTGTTTAAGTGAATCTGCTGCTTCATGTGTATAAAAATGTTTAAATAAAAACAATTTTAAGTAACAGATTGCTTTTTGTCGAGCTTGGAATACCTAATCATAAAACGTTGTAAATAAGGGTGAAGATATTGTTCAATACATGGTTATAGGTTTACATGCTAGTTATGTCATGATCCTGGTTATTCCTCTCACATTATGCCATTTCCTCATCTCACACACGCCCTCGTTATCCTCTTCTTTTCCCCTTCACCTGTTACTCGTTCAATAGTTGGGGCTCTCGCCTCCTTTCACCTGAATCCTTTTTTCTCTTGATTAGCGTCTCTATTTCTCCCCTCTCTTCCTTCCTGTCTTTGCCTGATTATTGCATTACTGTGTGTGTGCCATGTGCCTTATAACTTTATTGTCTCCTGTCCTGTCTTAGTCCAGTCGACTCGGGCAGCTGATTATTACAAAAGAGCCTTTGATCTGAGCCGGAGAATCGCTGCCTGCCTCTAGTCTCCCTCGAGCGCCTTCAGCCAGCGTCTCTACTCATTTGACGGAGACCTCATCTAACTATCGTCTACTTGGATGTTTGCTATTTAAGTTGTTGCTTCAAGCAGAGACTTTTATTTGAATGTTATCCTTCTTCAAGAAGCCCTAAGTTCTTACTGAGAATATTTGTGTTAATCGATCACCTGGCAAGCTCTCATTAAATTACACTATTTCTCCGCACCTGTTGTCTGGCTCTCTTACCTCATGACAAGTTATTTGTTACCAAGTTTAAAGAACAAGGTTTTTTTAAAAATGGATAAACAGTTTATAGTAAATAATTAAGGGGCAAAGACAAAACCAGTTCAATTTAATTGACTTTATTTTTTTATTTTTCCGCCAACCTCTCCAACAGGAAAAAAAAGCGGTTTGCCCTCTCTCTGGCCTCTGCTGCCCTCCTCTCATCTGCCTCCCTCTGGTATTTAATATCCTCCTGTAGTAACTGTAGGATTGGATCCTCTCGCTTCCTTCTCCTTTTCTCTCCTCTGTGCCCTGCTCTCTCTTTGCTGCTCTCTCTCACTCTCTCTCTCTCCTCCTCCTCATCCTCGTCTCTCCCTTCATCTACCTCTTGTGCAGTGCTTGGCCCTGGTTTTTCCTCTTGGATCGAGGCAATAAGGCAAGGGGGCGAGACTGCTGCAGACTGCACTAATGCCTCGTCCATGAGGGCAAACCAGGTCCAATTTGCTGCCGTCGCCTTGCCATCCTCTGTCCCTTGACCTGTGGCAGGACACTTACATTCCTAAACAGTGAAGATCAGAAAGTTGTGATGTACACTACCGTTCAGAAGTTTGGGGTCAGTACGATTTTAAAAGAATTCTCTGCTGCTAACCATGGCTGCGCTTATTTGATTAAAAATACAACAAAAATACAACAACAGCTGTTTTCAATGTGACTGTTAAGTGTTTTATTTATTCCTGTGATCAAAAGCTGAATTTTCAGCATCACCAGTCTCCAATGTCACATGATCCTTCACAAATCAGTATAATATGAGGATTTGATGCTCTTAGAAACATTTATTATTATTATAAATGTTGAAAACAGTTGTTGGTCTGTCAGTTTCTTTTTCAGGATTCTTTGATGAGTAGAAAGTTCAAAAGAACCGCATTTGTTTGAAATAGAATCTTTTGTAACATTATAAATGTCTTTACTGTCACTTTTGATCAAATTAATTATTCCTTAATAAATAAAAGTATTGATTTCTTTCCTCCAAAAAATTTAATTCTCACTGACCCCAAACTTTTGAACGGTAGTGTATTAGTATTATTGTACATTACACTGCATCTATACTTACTGGTGGAAACAGGCCCAAGTCTGTCAGGTTTACATGCAAGGCTTACTTCAAAAATCACAAGTTACATTAATGTGCATAAACAATTATTTCCATACTTGTCTCCCACCTTGTATTTGGTTTTTAAATTGTCCCACTTTTTTTTTTTGCCTGGGTGTGGGAAACCGAGATCGAGCCCCATCTTCTCAAAAATAAGCCTATGTGAATGACGGGGGGAGAAATAAAAATAAGATTACACAGCTATCACCTCCGATAAAAAATTATTTGCTTCTCACCGATATCCGTTCGCCGCGGTGTCTCTCCCCCTGGTAAACAGCAGCTTCTTTTCTACACGGAGAAGTATGAACGCCTCCGTTTGTTCTTTGGTCCCTGTTAAAAAAGACGAGAAAGCTACGAATAACGCCGTGAATGGTATAATAATAACGTTAAATTACTTTGAACAACTTAACTAGTTATTTATAAAAGAAATGCCGGTGGCAACCAAGCTAACAATTGTTAAAATGACAGGTCCGGTTCAGTTAGCCATCAATAACGTAATTTGTATATATGTGTAGTGGTGCAACGGATCATCTATGATCCGTGATCCGTTCGGATCAATATGTTCGGTTCGGCACACACGTGATCCGCGGATTGATTTATGAAAAAAAAAAAAGTTGTGCGCATGTTCAGTCCACACACAGCGTGATCATGACGAGCGGAGGAACGGAGGAGCTTGAACGCCCCGCGTCATTTAAATCCCCTGTATGGGAGCGGCTTCCGTGTCAAATATAATGATGAAGGAAAGAGGTTAGTGGATAAAACCGTGACGGTGTGTAGGCACTGCGGCACAAGAAAGCCATATGACAGTGGAAACATATCGAGCATGGCCACGCATTTGAAGCGACATCACCCCGGTGTTTAGTAGCTGCGTTTACGTCGTTCAATCGGAATTAGGCTATATCAATCTGATTGATGAATGAATCCGAACACGGTGTTTACATGAACGATAAAGTAATCGGGTATTCTTCTCCTCTATTGGTTCTTTATATGTTTTAAACAGTAGACTTAATATGTCTCTGGTCATGAATCATGATTTGGAGACGATGAGCATGAACCGTTGTGCCGCTGCTGCTTATATTGATCACGCAGTAAAACCCCGCACCCAAAACCATTTGTGTGTGGATGTGAATCTGAAACAAGGACTGGTGGGACGTTGTCCTGCTTCACTTCACGGACGCTGAGTGAAATGAGAATTTTTTAAATAACGGAACACTCATTTATATGACACTTTATTCAGCAGGAAGAACAGTTCCGTGCGTCACAGGTCATTACGCTATTTCAACGTCATAGCACATACGCAGTACTTTTAGTTTCGGTTTTCAATCCGATCAAGTGTTTAGGCATGTTCTCTCGATCGGATTACAAAAGGAGTGAACCACCCCTTTCAATCCGATCGAAATTCCAATCGGACCGAGCTCAATCAGATCGATTAAGGTGTTTACATTAAGTTTTTCCGTTTGAGCCGTCAATCCGATTAGGTCCATGTAAACGCAGCTAATGACAGGAGTGAAAACGAAGGCTGCTCAACAACTGCTTATCACCGCGGCATTTAAGCAGCCCCTTGTTGCACAATCAGACCAGGCTAAAGCCATCACAGACGCTACCGGTGTGTTTATTATAGCCTAAGTTGTTTTTCATTAATTATGTTAAAAAGAAGATAGCATGCCTTGTGCACTTTAAGTTGATTTTATATATTTTAATTTAAAAGTGTTAATAAACAAAAAGACAAAACTTATGTTTATTTGTCTTCTTATTTTTTTATTTTTTTTGCTGATCCGAAAAATTATCCGATCCGTGACTCTGATCCGAGAAACGATCCGAACCGTGACTTTTTTGATCCGTTGCACCCCTATATATGTGTATAATTAGTAATATCAATACGGTAGTAATTTTTACTGGCATTTAAACGTTAAACTTAATTTATATGACGGTTATAACAAATGTTTGGTAACGTAAATATACTTACATTTGAAAGCATATTGCCCCGTAATTACTCCGACTGGTGTAATTTACTTATGATGTAAACAAGAACGAATATGGAAAGCCATCTACAGCTGTTAAAATTGGGTTTTCACTCAAAGGGGCCACTGAAGCCTGGATAGGCCACTGCTTGATGGACTCTGATGTCAAAACTGAGAAGAAAGCAAAAAAGTTCAAGAAGTTGCTGGAGAACTCATGGTCCATTCATGTATCTACTAATGCTTACAGCTCATTGGAGCAACGGCGGTGGGGCAAAGAAGACACTGTACCTCTGACAGAGGATGTGATCACTCTCCAGAACTACCTGAGGAAAGTTGAGGATGAGGCAAAGGCAGAGTTAACAGAGCGCGCGAGTACTACAGCATACAGGAAGTTAAGTGAGAGCCTTCTTGCACAAATAATTGTGTTCAATAAGAAGCGTGAAGGAGAAGCATCACGTTTAACCCTTGAGACATTTCTAAAAGCAGACTCCGGTCCTGTTAATAAAGACATTTATGAGACTCTATCGCCTGTGGAAAAACAAATGAGCCACAGACTGACACGTTTGGTGACACGCGGAAAGAGAGGAAGAAAGGTGCCCATCCTCCTTATTGAGCGCACAAAAGCTTCGCTTGACTTCCTGATTGAAAAACGGAGGGAAGTTGGCATACTTGAGGAGAACCCCTTTCTGTTTGCCAGGCCTAGCACAACAACCAATCTCCGTGGGTGTGACTGCCTCAGGAGATATGCAGAAGAGAGCAAGGCCAAAAACCCAGAACTGCTGAGATCAACAAAGTTAAGGAAACATGTTGCTACCTTATGTCAGCTTCTCGACCTCAGCAATCAGGAACTTGAGCAAGTTGCTCATTTTATGGGACATGATATCCGAGTCCACTGCGAGTATTATCGACAGACAGATAAAACATTCCAAGTGGCCAAGATTGGCAAACTTCTGTTTGCGATGGAGCATGGAGCAGACTCACTGAAAGGGAAGAGTCTGCAAACACTGGACTCCATTATCAGTGGTAATTAAATTATTATTATTACTATAATACAATTTTAAAGTTCTCCCCCTTCCAATTACACTGTCTTCTTTCTGTCTGTCTTTATCTCTCCTTCTGACTTTCTGTCTACTGTGTGTGCATCTTTATTTATCTGCATATTTTTGACTCTTTTAATATCACTGTAAAAGTAAGTTGAGCATGTTACGGGTGTGGTGCAGACAGATGACGAAGCAGCAGTCAACAGGTCCAATTCAAATATACTTTACTCAATATAACCAAACAAGGATCACAGGATACAGCAACACACCATACACAAACGTAATACGAACGTAGAACCGACCAGGAGTGAGGGAGAACACAGGGTTTACATACACAGAGAACAGATACACAGAGTGCCGTATAAACATCAAATAGGGGCGGCAGGGTGGGCGACCTGGAGGCTGACGAGGGCGTGGTTCTCCCGGAACAGGACGCCTCCAGGGCGGAGCAGGCTGTGCCGGTGGCCAGGGTGGAGACACCCCTTCGGGCGGCCAGGGCGGAGACACCCCTTCGGGCGGCCAGGGCGGAGAATCCCCTTCGGGCGGCCATGGCGGAGAATCCTCTTCGGGCGGCCATGGCGGAGAATCCTCTTCGGGCGGCCATGGCAGAGAATCCCCTTCGGGCCATGGCAGAGAAATTTTCTTGGGGAGAGTCACAGGCTCTGGGACAGGCGGGACGTGAACAGTCTCTGGGACAGGCGGGACGTGAACAGTCTCTCTGGGCTGGACGGGACCAGCGGAGAAGGCTCGGGAGGACTGGACGGGACCAGCGGAGAAGGCTCGGGAGGACTGGACGGGACCAGCGGAGAAGGCTCGGGAGGACTGGACGGGACCAGCGGAGAAGGCTCTGGCTCGGCAGGCGTGACGTGAAGCTCTGGCTCGGCAGGGCTGCAGGGAAGCTCAGTGGCGAAGAGGTCTTTGCGCTGGACGGAACCAGCGGTGAAGAGGGCTTTGAGCTGGACGGAACCAGCGGTGAAGAGGGCTTTGAGCTGGACGGAACCAGCGGTGAAGAGGGCTTTGAGCTGGACGGAACCAGCGGTGAAGAGGGCTTTGAGCTGGGCGGAACCAGCGGTGAAGAGGGCTTTGAGCTGGGCGGAACCAGCGGTGAAGAGGGCTTTGAGCTGGGCGGAACCAGCGGTGAAGAGGGCTTTGAGCTGGACGGAACCAGCGGTGAAGAGGGCTTTGAGCTGGACGGAACCAGCGGTGAAGAGGGCTTTGAGCTGGACGGAACCAGCGGTGAAGAGGGCTTTGAGCTGGGCGGAACCAGCGGTGAAGAGGGCTTTGAGCTGGACGGAACCAGCGGTGAAGAGGGCTTTGAGCTGGACGGAACCAGCGGTGAAGAGGGCTTTGAGCTGGACGGAACCAGCGGTGAAGAGGGCTTTGAGCTGGACGGAACCAGCGGTGAAGAGGGCTTTGAGCTGGACGGAACCAGCGGTTTTATATCGCGTAGGCTATAGTTACAGACCTATTAAAATAGCTTTTAAAATAGGCAAACTGGCAATATTTAAAGCGGTTTAAAACATCTCCACTTAAAACGCTATTGGTCTCGACTATTTAAATAAAGTTAAAGGAATATGACTTGGCCTGTAAAAAAAAATACGTCAGAAGAATTTTTTTCACTTTAATCCCTGTACTCGTGTAACTGTATTTAAATAGAAAAACCGTTGAGGTGTTTGGTCGCTTCTCTGCTTGGATCCTAATGAATGAACTGGGCTAAGCTAAGTGCTTTCAAAGTGTTGTTGCGCCAGAGCGATTCAGTGCACACACTGAGATTAGACAGGTATGTATCAACTCGTCTTAGTTAAGGTAATAACAGTTTAATATGAAAAAAACACTGGGGTGTTCCTTTAAAGTAATATTTTAAAGTCTGTTTAGTCAAAAAAATTTGCGATACTTACTTCAGTCAATTTTTTATAGATATATTATATAAAATATACTATCAATTACAATTATGTCTTTAACACAAGAAGAGATGCATTCGTAATCTCGTTGTAACTGAACAGTAGAACGCTGGAACATCAATGTTTAGTCTGAAAAGCATAAGAGGAATTTATTAGCATAGACAGATGACATAAAAGCTCTAACAAGTATGTACTGATGGCCACTTTTAATAGATCAAACTGACATGTTTATATATCATATATAAACAAAGTTGTGTACAGTTATGTAATGTAGAATTGAAATGCAGATAGATAAGGTAGTTGATTTAGAAAATTATATTTTGTGGTCTTGGGCATTTTCAACAGTGAAGATTAACTCCAAGTGTAAGCAAGTATAAATATGCGAGTCAATGTCTGCATGTGTGTGTGTGTTGTGGAACATACCTCTGAAGAGTTACGTATTGGTGGCAATTGACTGTTGTCTTTGTTCATCATTGAAAGGGTGTTGAATTTTAGTGGTCTAGATGAGGTTCAAAGACAATGCTGAGAATTATTCAACTTTTTTGTTGTTTTAAGAGCCTGAAAGTAATTTTTTGTGGGTTGACTTTTTTGGTTTTTCATCCCTTTTTAAGGACAGGGAAGGCATTGGAAGATTCCTGTCTTTTGTGGTGTCTCCAGTAGTTGTGAATTGGGCAGTGGATGTAGTTTGTACTGTGTTTGATTGTTTTTTCACCTTTTCTGGTAGTTGGTCATCTGTGTTAGAGAGCTTGTCCTGTGCAGGGTGCTTCAATGTCTGTGGAGGGTCTTGTTGAACGGTCATTGTAGGGACGCAGATGGTTTCATTAGACTGTTTCTGACGCGTGCTCTTGTCTTGAATAAAAGAAATGCATTGTCCATACCTTCAAAACAATTTCGGATAAGCCAAATCCATTTATTTGTCCATTTGGCAGTGCAAACAACAAATAAAACGAAAATAAATACTAAACTAAAATATCTGATTCAAAACATACTGTTGGGCATGAGCACAGTCTTGCACAATCCAATACTCAACACTGCACGCTCAAAAAGGTTTGTTGGCCTTCCATAAGCGCACCTGTGACTCATCATCACCTTACTTAAATATACTCAATATACTCATACGCCCTCTAGTGTCACAAACAAAAAAATACAATTCAAAATAATGGCTCCAACTGTCATTGTAAAAACAGGTGTTTCACACAGTTCTTCATCACTGATATGATGTTCTTCTCCGTCTTGAGTTTGAACAGCGTTGGTTTTGGAAATTCCTGTAATTTGGTGTTCATTAGTGTACTGTAATGTCAGAGGGCCTGCCGTTATCAGGAGTTCCTCAATGTCTTGTGAATCCATGTTTGTCAAATCACGTTGCTGTTTAATGAACTTGTTGAGTATAGAATTGCTAATGCACAGTCCAATTTCTTGATTGTCAATACAGAAAGAGAGTGTGCCGTTGCATTTAGGGAGGTAGCTTTCCGTTTTGCGCAGGATTTTGCAGCTGTGGCATCTGTGGAATAGATTTTTTATGGTGAAGTCTTTTTGTGAGGTGTGGCATTTTGGGCAAAGCTTCAGCAGGTTAATTACCGCACCTTCTACTTCTGCAGTCAGATTGTATAGAGTTGTCTTCTGGGTTGCTGCTGCATCTGGTGGGGTAAATGAGATCGTAATTTCCAATGGAGTGATGGTGGTATTCCGAGTTGTGGTTAGTGTTAGATCTCTGTTGAAATATCTTGTGCTGAGATTAGTGAAGGTGTAGGAGTTGTGTGTTTTGATCAAGTCAATATGACTCTCCCACAGTGCCAGTTTTATATCTGCAGTCGAATCAGCAATGAAGCAAGTTCGGACCTCACGTTCTCTGTCTCTAACTGTGCTACTGTGCTACTTGAAGGTTCTATATTGTAGACTGCGGCTTCTAATCTGGAGACCTGCAGGTGATAAAAGATATTCATTAACATGTTAAGTTAACTCTATTCTAGCATGATAAAAGGTATTTCATAGGAAATATAAATGGTTGGTGCATTTCTTTGTTTGCATTGTAAATCTAAACTAGTGCTGTGCGGTTTGACCAAAAATTGATATCACATTTTTTTTTTCAAAATTAAGCTGGTTTTCCGGTTTATGACAGGGTTTTTTTTTTTCATGCATAATCAGGCGTTCAAAGCATTTTCTACTGGTTGAGGGATCACTGCAATAAATTGACTTCGGATAATCTATTTTACTGTCATTAGTGAATATTGTAGAAAAGAATAGAGCCCAGTATAACCTAAAAAGTTCTAATAACATTCTTATAACCAAGCAAGAATGTTAATACAACGTCTAAACAAACTGGACGTTTTGAATGTTCCTAGAACATTCAGAAATAACGTTTTTATAACTTAATGGGAACGAAAACGTTCTTATAACCTAAAATTGTTAGCTGGGGAAGAGGAGAGATTCACGATACCACTGAACACATTTTAAGTGCAGGATTCTCTGAGCGAGCCCAGAGAAAAAAGACCTATTCTTACAAGAGCAGCGTGTATCTGAGAGCGCTTGCGAGCAGAGAGATTCGCGCTCGCGCATTATATTAATTTACTTTCGCGCTACAACAGTGCGCTCTCGACATTTTACAGTCTATGCATTTGACAGGAAAATAACGCCATAGTTCTGCAGCATCCATCTTCCCTGTAGCGTAACACCAGAGCACTTCTGTTTACCCTCGCCTCGCAGTCTCTGCTTAGAAGTGCAACACTGTAAAGGGTCCGTCTGAAACAGTGTCGCGCAGCGTAACATTCGTTCCGAACGTTGTCAAATTACATACATCAATTTGGCGGTATATTAAAAATGAATATCATAACAAAAATATACACCGGTTTTCAATATGAACCGGTATACCGCTCAGCACTAATCTAAACTTATTTATAGTGGATAAAATTCTTTTTGTCAATTGTTGTGTATTTGTTTTCTTTCTCCAACAAAAACAGACAGCATTGATTTAAAAATATTTTTTATTCATTAATCATATTTTGTTCATAATTATTTGCTGATTGTTACGGAAGCCCTGAACCGCAACGTAAAAAAAAAAATTATCCGTAAAAAAAAAAAAAAAAAAAAATCAGTAAAAAAAAAAAATCAGTAAAAAAAAAAATCTATCATTTCGAGATTAAAGTCGAAACATTTCGAGATTAAAGTCGAAACATTTCGAGATTAAAGTCGAAACATTTCGAGATTAAAGTCGAAACATTACGAGATTAAAGTCAAAACATTACGAGATTAAAGTCAAAATTACAAACACGCAGCCTCATTGACGTGGAACACACTACAGCCCTGCGCCAGCCGTGTTGAACAGGGAGCCAAAAACTTTCACGATCCATCAGGTATGCTTAGTAGCCTCCTATACTATAGGCCTAACTATTTTAGTCAACCTTTACACATTTGTGTAGCAGCTAAATGTAGTTTGATGGCGTTGCACAAGATAGACGGTGGCGTTAAGGGTAAACTGTATTGCACTAATGCTGCAATCGTGTGGGCTACCTTGCCCTTTATGTAGCTACAGTAAACATCACTAAACAAGAGATAAAATTTAATATAAAACGTAGTTATCAGATTATCTTAACGTTCATGAAACAAATAGCCTACATGAGTTTTCAAACTGCGGGCGCTTGTTAGGCTCAAGAAGAATTTGATTAACGTTAGGCCTACGGAACTGCTGTGATTGTGATATAGTTAAATAAGCAAGCCCCTTTATCAATATTATCATATACATTAATACCTGCTCAGTTCTACCACTTTAGCCAAATCTAATTAAAAATCCCCGCACTTTTTTCGGATGTGTAGGCTACAGTGTTCACATAAAGATTTCTATGGGGCAATGTGAATGTGAACCCGATATGCGTGACCTGACGGATTTGGATTATTCTTATCCAAAATGAGATGATCATGATGTGAGCCTTATGTAGCTCTAACGCTCTCATGTAGTGTAACTTCAATAGTTGAAGCCGCAGGGCGCTCTCAAACAGAACGACAAAAACGGTCTCGTATAGGATTTACGTTCCAGTAAATCCCTTAAATGGAAAAAAATCACCCAGCTAAATTGAATAAAAAGCAGAAACCTTTTGACTGATGAAACATGAGGACAATGAACACATGATGTGATAATATGGTTTATGTGTGTTTTCAAGCCATCATGGGGTATTTCCATATTTATATTAATGCAGTGTTATTGGCATATCCTTTATTACAGTATAGAAACCATTATTCTGTGATATTTTTTTTTCATTGTATAAAATCCATGGACAATAATAATAAAACAAATATTTATTGGTTATTGTTCAGCAGAGAATTTGATTTAGGCCTATTAGCCAATTAAAAGCAAGAGATAAGAAAAAAATAAAAACATGTCAAGTAGACAAAAAAAAAAAAAAAAGGTATTATACTGTAACAATTTGGTCTTGTCTTGGTCGTGTGTGTCATGTTTCTGTGTCTTGTCATGTGATTCCCTGTTTGTCATGTGATCTTGCCATGTGTTCCCTTCTCTGATATGTCATGTTGTCATTGGTTCATTGTTCACAGGTGTCCCTTGTCTTGTCATTAGTCTTGTGTGCATTTAAGCCCTCATGTTTGCCATGTGTCTTTGTCAAGTATTGTTTCCTGTAGTCCACTGTTATGTAAGTCTATGTTCACGTGTATGGCCACGGTTTTGTTTCATGCCATGCCTTTGTTTTATGTTTAATCTTGTTTGGTTTAAATAAACTGCACTTGGGTTCTCTCTACAACTTGCCTCCAGTGGATCACTTTAACATATACTTCTGTCTGTTTCACTTCTAAAATGATGGCTATGCCCCTGGTTAACTAAAACTGAAACCATAAAATAAATGTATTTCATTTCAATTAAAAAAATATTTCAATATATATATACTAAAATAACACAGGCCACCCTGTGATCAAGCTACATTTGGCTTTTTTTGTGTTCAAAAACAAGACTGGTCTGTCCATATGAATTTGGTTGAAAACTATGTTCAGATTAAGAGAAAACAGGGTGTGACTGCAGTAATTACATAAACTGCAGTAACAATAAAGACCATACTAAGACCAAACTTAGAATTAATGGGTAACATTTACAATACTGCTGCACTAATATGCATTAATTCATGTTTAACTAATGCACAGATAATAATGAGGTAATGTATGACTCATGAAGAACTAGACCATTAATGAATTATTACTGCATCAGCAACTAATAAAGATGAATAGATAAAATAATAAATTAAATGCTCTCAATTAAATGTGTCATTGTGTATTAATTCCTTAACAACGTATTTTATTAACTAATAGTGTAAATTAATGTGTTAATTACCACAATGGGTCTGCAATGTACTTCAACTTCCAGTTGTCTGCTTTAATTAATCATTAGCTAATGATTTGAAAAGGTATCATTATGTTATGACTTTACTTGTTGAGGCACATTACTTAATCTATTAATCTTAATTAGTTGCTGATGAAGTAATAATTCATTAATGGTCTAGTTCTTCATGAGTCATAAATTAACTCATGATTATCTGTGCATTAGTTAAGTATGAATTAATGCATATTAGTGCACCAGTATTGTAAAGTGTTACCAATCAAGGAAATAAAATTACATGTATTTATTCAGTTTATGAGGCTTTTTTGACATGCAACAGGTCAACATTTTTTAATACCTCTATTTTCCCAACTATTATTTTTAATCTATCCTATTCTAAAACAACACTTTTGTACTCTACTTTGCAGACCTACGATGGAGGAAAATAAAGATGTTTTCAGTTTCCTGAGAAATCGAGGCATTTCTGAGGAAGCAATTACAGTCATGGAAAAGCAAAAGGTATGGCGTTTTGGATGTTTGTATAAATCACTAGGCACACTGAATATGTTCTAACTAGCTAATAGAAAGGTTAATCGGTTAGTTTAAAAATGAAAATTCTGTTATTAATTACTCACCCTCATGTTGTTCCAAACCCACTTTCGTTTATCTTCGCATCTGTAAAGACCCAGAAAGGTAATAAAGACATCATTAACCTCAATTTTCTGAAGGAACGAGAGTGCTTTGTTTTACATATTTACAAAATAAAGAAAGTAATAAGATAAATTATTAATGACGCATGTGTGTGTTGTTGACGTTAGAGCAAATGTTGTTGGATGAACACGCATTGAACATTAATATTTAAGTGTTTTTTGTGCACACAAAGCACTCACATCGCTTCATAAAATTTCAAGTTTAAACCACTGGGGTCACATGGATTACTTTAATGATGTCTTTACTACCATTCTGGGGCTTCAAAGTGGTAGTTGCATAGCTGTCAATGGAGGGACAAAAAGATTTCTCTCAGATTTCTCTCACATTCACAAATATTTATTAAAATGTAGTTTATTTTTAGCATTATGTTAAAAGACCAGTTCCTGTCAAGTAAATAATAACATAACATTCAGAATTTTTGTAATATCCATTTAAACATGCCTATTACTGTATCTAATATGAGTGACCAGATTTTACATTTGGTTCTCTTCTTTAATTGACCCTTCACAAGGAGCTTTATTGACAGGTGATCTGACCAATCATACTTTACCATCCGCCATTTTGTCCGACAAAGCAGTCAGGAGAGATAGTAGATTTAACATGGGAGGATTTGAACTTGAAAACCGGAGTGTACTGACGCCTTTCCGCGGTTAAAACAACATTCCTTCTGATGTTCATTCATGTTTATTTGATGCTATAAATGAACTAAAAGGAAGAGATCACCGGTTCACGAGTAGCTTTAACTGATGATCTACAGCGATCTGTCACGACACATTAAAGAGCCACAAAGCGGTATTTATTGTTTAAAATGACCAAATTTGAAAGGTGAGACTTTGTTTAATATGTTTAATATCAAAAGTAACCGAAAAGTAACCTGGTCTGTCCTGTCTGTCCGCGTGTTGTCAGTCTCCTCTCTGCTCCGCGATGTGTTTTTCACTGCGTGAGAACATTCTGTGTGTGAGAGCAGCGTAGCTTGTCGGACATAGCGACAGTAACCAAGGGGGGCGGGTCTTTGCGAACGGTCAATTACATGTCCTTTTAGCTGTTAGGTCGTAACATGGATCAGTATGATTTTCTTGTGTCCAAAGCTAACATCCTTGTCCCTTTGCTTTAACAGATTGACAGAGAAGTCATCCTGCTTATGGAAGATGCGGAACTTGCAAAGTACCTTCCCTCATATGGTGACAGGATTGCCTTGATACATTTTTGCAGGCATCAGACACCATCTGTGAAGCGAAAGCAAGGTCTCTTAGAGAAATTAAGAGAGAAAATGAAGCTTAGAAGGGAGGGAAATAAGGATGAGGAGGTACCACAAACCTCAAACAAAAAAGCAAGCAGCAAAGTAAAATCATGCATACGAAATATTGAAATTGGATGGCTTCACAAAGAAAATAAAGGGATAAAACAGGTCAGAGCAAGGCAAGGTGGGGGGACTAGAAAACTACAGATAAATGTTCAGGCAGGATATGATGACATACTAAAAGAAGGAAAGGCATTATTCTTTCACAATGGAGTTTCCACCAAAGGTCAAGAGTCTGATTTTGAATTCGAAGTTTGGGACTTCAAGCAAAACCTTCTCCCCAAGGATCTCTCAGTCGCAACAATTTACAATACTGTCAAACTCCCAATGTTGCGTTTCTATATAGCAACTCATCCAAAAATTAACCTGACTGAAGAGTTTAGTGAATCTAGTGATGAACCTGACCATGCTAGTGATATCTCCGATTCAGATTAAAAAAAAGGTGATGACTTGTATACTCACGACTATGAGCAACTAGAGGTAAATGAGCCTCAAGACACCCTTCCTGATGTGTTCTTGGTTTCTGATGAAGAGGTGAGCATACATTCCTCACAAGATCATCTTGCAAGCATTGCGCTCAATGTCAGCAGTGACCCCGAGATTACATTTGGTCCACAACACCATATTGATGGAGATTCTCTTAGTGACACAGTGATCCATGAGCCTTTTGACTCACCACAGAGTGCTCCTAATGCTTTGCCCAACAGAAATGTAACCATACACTACTCAAATAGCTTCAGTGACATGATAGAGGCATTTTCTGACAACAAGATTGTCAACCAGTCCTTGACAGTGAGACGTATACTTCCTAACAACTCAGAGGAAGCAGGCAGTGGTCCTGGTGTCCTTCGCGATGTGTACAGTAGCTTCTGGTCTGATTTCTATGAACACTGCACTGTCGGGACATCTGTAAAAGTTCCTTTCCTCAGGCATGACTTCAGCTCTGACAAATGGAAAGCTGTTGGGCGAATCCTTCTTAAAGGGTTTAAAGATTGCAAATACCTGCCCATTAAGCTTGCTCCACCATTTCTTGAGGAAATGATGTTTGGGGCTGTATATACAGACCTAAAGGCAGCCTTCCTTCATTTTGTGAGCTGCCAGGAACGAGATGTTCTAAATCAGTGGTTCTCAACCGGTGGGGCGCGCCCCCCTGGGGGGGCGCCGACACTCTCCCGGGGGGGGCGCGAGTAGGCTACAGGATGGGAGGGGGGAAAAAACTGGGAATTTTTTTTTTTTTGCATTTTTTTTTATCACTAAATTACTGTCATAAAAGTTAAAGTTTTGTATATACGTTACTCCTGAATAAAAATTAAAATGTGTTTTGACTGATTTATAAAAAAAGTTTTGAACAAATTTGATTGGTTTGCCATAGTGAGCGCAAATGCAGGTGATAAGCGGTTTATTAAGCGAGTCATTGAGTCGTTCATTCAAACGATTCGTTCAAACGGCCGATTCATCAAGAATGAGACAGATGTTTGTGAATGGGTCATTGAATCTTTGACTCAACCGATTCGTTCAAAACACTGAATCATTCAAAACACGATTGAGTGTTGCTGTTGCTGTGAGATGCGCTGTGATCTTTGTTTGGATTCATCGGATCTATTTTCGCTGCTAAAATATACAAAAACAGTCATTATTTCGTCTAAAATGTAAGTGACTTAATATTATTAACTTGCTTGTTGAGCTGTCATATGAAATCAGTGTCACATTTTCAATCGTGAGGTGATGGTAAATTAAGTGATGGTCAATTGTCAGCTCTCGATCGTCAGATCGTGTGATGTCTGTTGCTGAAGTGTATTCATTTAACTGCAAAATTTAACTGCAGTATGTCAATTCAGTTTATTTGTGTGTGCTGCGCTCATAGACTTTAGAAAACGGCACTCATTTGTTTGATTTCTCCTCGAGAAGCTGCGCAAGCCTCAAAAGTTTAAGGTCCTGCACCCTGACTGAGTCCGAAACTGTCGTATTCGTTTTTCCATATTCGTCATTTGGTGGCTCTCAATTGTCAAAACTCCTCAAAATATTTGCTACGGATGCCAAAAATCGAACCATCCGCATTTATTTTTATGACGGACGCAGTGCTCGACAGGCTTGTCCGGGACAAGTGGATTTTTTGTAGGACAAGTGGAAGAGAAAATTTGTTGTCCCACTGGACAAGTTTAATTTCAAACTAAATAAAATGCTATGTTACTTCACGTTATGTGCCACTCATTACGTCTATTTTACAGATTTAATTTTACCGATTTGAAACGCACACATTTTTCGCGCTGCCTGTGAATGTCCTGAATGTGACTCACAGAAAGACGCGCGCCCGTATAATGCGCATGCACAGACCGCGCGCCAGAAAACAGTTCTCTTTCGCGCTTGAACTAACAATTATGCCAAAATGTTGTTTGTCGAGTATCTTAATAACATAAGAGCAGTCTGTTATGAGGGACATAAAGAGTTGTGACACGTGTGAGATTTGCGTCTCTTAGCAGCGGCTGATCTTAAAGGGCCAGCTGCCAATAAAGCGTTCTGTCAGTAAAGTTAATCAAAGAACAAAGAAAACAGAGAAAATGACTCACTGCTCTTGAACTTGTGTGGCTTTAATAAGGATTAGTCTATATATAACTTATAATTTATCATTTATGCAGCGCAGACTTTTTGATAACTTTATTCAATTTCTGTATATGTCCTACCTGTTACACAGTTAATTTTTATCCAGACATCAATGGCTTATTGATCATTATAGGTGTTATCAATCATTTAGTTGTTATTGCTAATTTCAGAATTATTTGAGGCTATGTTTATCAAACATTGAGCCAAGAATTGAGGATCTTTGCAAGGCAAAGCAGGCTCAGGTCTCACATTAACATCACCTACCTGCAAACTTCTGTAAAAAATGCAGATGATGCCTACTATTAGGCCTACTAATAATAACAATAATAAAGCATAAATTAATATCAGAGGTCTGGTGCCAATTCCCAATTATAGCAATAGTCTAGTAATGATAACAGGCCTACTGATGATGATGATAATAATAACAACAACAACACTAAAGCATGTAACCTCATATAATTATATAGCAATAGCCTAGAAATGATGATAGGCCTACTACTACTCATAATAATAATAAAAATAATGCCTGCAAGCTCACATTAGAAGTATGGTGCTACTGACGATTATAACAATAGCCTAGTAATGATAATAGGCCTACCGACTGCTACTGATGATAATAATAATAATAATATTAATAATAATGTGGGCCTAAAAAAAATAGCATATGGCTGGCTCTGGGGCCCCAACTGCAATGAACCAGCTTTGGGGGGGCCCGGCTTGCAAAAGGTTGAGAACCCCTGTTCTAAATCAAGCGCTCAATGACTTTTCCTCTGTTGACATGGATGACCTTCTGGACATCATGAACACTTATGAATGCAGGAGGAGGGTCACGGTTTCCTCTCTACCAGAAATTGTTGACGAAATTGCACACAAGGAACTCATACAGAAACCAATGTTCGTTATTGACTGTTGGAGGGAGGTCACAAAAGGCCAGATCTCTCTTAGTCAAGAAGAAATTCAACAGCTATACAAAGACCTGAAGCCTACACCAAAAAAGGTGACTGGGCTGTTGAAGTTCCCAGCACAAATGACAGAAAATCAAGCAGAGGTTGCCAACCACCTGAAAAGGTATATCAGGGAAACTGACGAAGACAAACTCTGCAAATTTCTGAGATTCTGTACTGGTTCCAATTTGGTGGTTGCTGAGGGTATTAATGTACAGTTCACCGTCCAGACAGACTTCACCAGAAGGCCCATTGGACATACCTGTGGGATGGTCCTAGAACTCTCTGACTCATATGACAATTTCCCACAGTTCCGTGCTGAATTTAATTGTGTTCTGGATAGTAACATCTGGGTCATGGACATTGTATAGCTGGACATTTTATAAACTCAGAACATCATTACAATCCACACTCACAACCTCAATGCCCATAAATGCAGAATTTTGAAGAAAAAGCATGCTTACTTGAAAACATATCAAAGCGCAGAACACTCTTTTAACACTATTTGAGACTTTGCATGTGGTACCTGTGCAAATATCTATTGTTTACATTTTATGTTTACGTTGTAGTTATGTAACATTTTATGTTAACATTCCTAGTTTATGTTGATTCAAATTAATGTACACATTGAATGTATAATTCTGTAGAAAAATAGGTTCATACTCCAGTTGAGCAGTGTTAGAGCATGTACTGCATAAAACTCTTGTGCTGTTGAGACTTTGCACGTTAACACTGTACATGTTGTTTACATGTTCACATAATCATTCATATTCGTATTGAATGTTGTAGAATGTTTAAGTAGTAACAGAGTTAAACAACATTTCAAAAAGGTACATCAAGATTTATTGGAAGCTTTTTTTAAATGCTGCCTGCAGTCACTGTGAGATTTGCATATGCTTACTGTCCATAAACTGTTAAAAAATAATTGTTATGAAATGTTAAATCTGAATTGGGCATGTATGTTAAGTATTTTGCATGTATTGCCTCTACTAGTGAACTACTAGTTCATTTTGATAACTGCTGGTTACTGGTGTACTGTAATTTCCTGTTTGATCAAGCATACATCACAACTGTGTTTGATGGAGAAAAAAAAGTTTATTACACTTACAGCTCAAAAATAATACAATATATTGCATACGTTTTTTTTTGTAATACAGTCTGATCTGAGCTCAAATTTAATTATCAGATTCATTTCATTGTAAAACAAACATTAAAAGTTGTTCTATATTCTCTAGTATCTCAATTCTTAACTGTTCTTAAATTCAATTCTTAAATGTGTGTACATGCAGTTCATCTGCATGGTATGGGTCCAGATGAGCAGATAATCCCTTTTCTTTCATAAGAAGTGCACGTGTGTGTGTGTGTGTGTGTGTGTGTGTGTGTGTGTGTGTGTGTGTGTGTGTGTGTGTGTGTGTGTGTGTGTGTGTGTGTGTGTGTTACATCAAATTTCGTATCTCTTGTCTAAGTATAATGTACAGGTTTCTGCCTTCCTCAGCATCCTCTGGAGGAAGAAGATGAAGCTCCTCCATCAACAGGCAACAAAGTTCAAACACTGTCTCATCACATGGGTACGTCAACATGTGACACTCCTCCTGGCAGTTCTGAACATCCAAAGAATTGCACTGGAAAATATAGTCATCTGATCCATAAAGATGAGGAGCCATATACATTATGGATGGACGCCCATGAGGTGCCGTAATGTTCCGTTGGGCTCGGATTCTGTGTGCGTTCCACATCTGCACAAATCTGTCAAGTTCATCTTTAAATGACAAAGGCACATAAAATCCTCCATTAATATATATGCCTATATTTTCTATTCATGTGCATGTCCTCTCTGTATTACATTATTACTAGGCCTATTACAGTGTCTTGCTAGTATTTTAGCAAATAAATATGTGGATAGATAGATAGATAGATAGATAGATAGATAGATAGATAGATAGATAGATAGATATCTATTTCTTACCTGTACAAGTGTTGTAAAGCAAAACTGCACGATTGATTTGTCAAGGAACTCCCCATTGAAATGGTCTTCTTCTTTTAAAACCTGAAAAAAGTTCATCCAAAACTGAATATTCTCTTTCCGAAGTATGCTCCAAAAGCTTTCGATTCTTTGATTATGATTGCTTGAACCGTATAAGAAACTCTGGTGAAAAGCAAAGTCATCAGTAGCATTTCGTCGAAGAAAGATCTGCATCTGCTCCATAGCAACGTTTTCAGTCCCACGATCGGCACGGATTCTTCTAGGACAACCATCTCTATTCTTTACTGTCTCAATAAAATATGTTGCAATGACTTTCGGGTCATTATTGGTGAAATACACTTTCAACCACATCACATTACGTGAGAATCCATCAACACATCCATTAATGCAGAGGCCGTACGGTTTAAGCTTATCGTACGAGTCAACGTGCCACATAAAGTTTGGACCAGGATTGTGGTACCTCCTTCGGCGGAGTCTTCGTGCTCGTCTATACGCAACGCCATCTGGGTCAAGAACACTCAACAGTAACCGCACTGTTTCCCTCTTCACCGTAAATCCTTTCTGGATACATTTTAAGTGCATCATTCTGTATCCAATCATTTGGCCGGATCCCGTTATTTCCTCAGATATAAAGCTGGCTACCTCCATCCAGTCTGAAAAGTGTTTTCGCCTGTAAAGTCTATTCCGGCGCAGTATATTTTGTAACGTCCTAAGACAAATGGTAATGCCATGTTGGTAGATTAGCACCTGTAGAATTTCCTTTTGTTGAAAGCCCAGATAAAAGTAAAAAGCTACTATTATGCTTAGATCCATGTCAGAAGCAGTTCGACTTAACGAGCGCAGTCTTTACTAAAAACATTTTTTACGACTTTATTCTCGTAATGTTTCGACTTTAATCTCGAAACATTTCGATTTTATTCTCGAAACATTTCGACTTTAATCTCGAAACATTTCGACTTTAATCTCGAAACATTTCGACTTTAATCTCGAAACATTTCGACTTTAATCTCGAAACATTTCGGCTTTAATCTCGAAATATTTCGACTTTAATCTCGAAACATTTCGACTTTAATCTCGAAACATTTCGACTTTAATCTCGAAACATTTCGACTTTAATCTCGAAACATTTTGACTTTAATCTCGAAACATTTCGACTTTAATCTCGAAATGCTAGTTTTTTTTTTTTTTACGGATTTTTTTTTTTTTTTTACGGATAATTTCTTTTTTTTACGTTGCGGTTCAGGGCTTCCGTAGATTGTTATATATGTATGTGTGTGTATGTTTTATTTAAGTAAGTAAACTAGTTAATCTAATTAATGCCATTGAATGGCTTGATCTGCATTGTTTAATAAATATTATTTTTTATTAAAGTGGACATGCCTTTTGTGTTTATTAAGAGTAAAAGACATTTTTTTTAAAGAAACATGTTTATTATGTTCATGTTCACATATGTAAATGTGTGTTTGCTAACATACAGGATTTGGACCTGTGCAGGTTTGAATACATGCATGCACATGCTACCTAAACTTACTATCACACATGCGTTAAAACACATACTATTGTGAGTATTACACACATTCTTTTTCACAAAGAGGAATTTTATCCTACCCTGAACTATACCTAATATCCATTCATCTGTCTGACAATTCCACACACGTGTGTGCACACAAAATGTAACGTCATTAATTTTCAATCTAATGCAATAACATTACTAGTCTTTTGGAAAAGAGAAAATATTATCTGTGTCAATATGACTTCATCACAACATATGGGCTAGAGGAGTGTTTTCAACTGAAATATTTTGGATTCAGATGCTTGAGTGGTTGCTTTAATTTAGGTAAGTGTGCAATAATGATTGCAGAGTTTTTTCCATAGTGGTTATATAGGATTTGCATTAGGCAACAGCTATGTAGTGTTAGTTGCATTTAAATTGATTTATAATAGGTATTAATTATTTATACTCACTTTTTGTGTTATGTGACAGCCAAAATTAATTAGCAAATACAAAGGTTGTTGAGTTTTGACAGACATCATAAAAAAAAAATGTATGTTGTTAGTATACACAATAACAAGAAGATACTTACCATTTGGTGAGCAGGCAGATTTTTAATGTCCACAATTTTGAGGGAAGCAGCTTCTTGCGGGGGTTTTTGTGGGAAGTTCAAGTCTGTTACATCAATTGTGGCGCTTCTACTTACTTTTATGTCAAACTTCTGAGGGTCGGTGAGGCCTACAAGACAAAGCAGGGTGTTACTGTGTTCTTCTCATGATTTTTATGTTTTTATTTTCATGTTAAAAGTTTATGGATAGTTTTCACTAGGGGTGTGCAATATTAAAAACAAAACATATTTCAATATTTCCTGAGATTTTATTGATTACAATAAATAGACAATTTTGTTGACTTTGTTTATTGTATTGGTAGTTTGTTGGGTTTAACACTGTCATAGACAATTGAATCCTAAAGTTTTTAAGATTTTTCATAATCTGTCTCTTAAATATTTTTGTTGTATGGTCTTATTTACCTTTATAAACGCATATTTTTAAATATAATGATATGCATGCATTATTTTTTGTGTCTATTTCAATCATTTAATCAAATTCAATTATAATAATAAGATCCAATAGAACTGTTAGCAATTAAATGACACAGGTATCAACACAATGTATGTTTGTCATGCAGTAGAATCACATATGCTGCATCTGTAGATGCATTATTAGACAATTCAGCACAAAAGTGACAAATGTGCAACCTGCAGTTATAAACGCATTAATATATTTTAAACCTAAAATGTTAATTATTAATATTTTAAATTACTTAAAACATTGAAAGATACTTAAAATTAGAAATTAAAACCGCAAGGATGTGGCAAAAAGCCACTAATTAGTGAGTCATTGATTCAACTAATTCATTCAAATGTTTTATTTATTCAGTAACGAAACTTCTTAATCTAATTTAGTCATAAAATCATAATTCAATTGATTCTTTAAAAAAACAAATTCATTCAATAAGGAAACATCGTGTGTTGCTCAGAGATGTAACGGCAGTGGTTTTGTTTGAACTATTTTTGTTCGCGAAATTGGCTAGAGAAAAAAACAGGTAATATGGTTTCATTTAATATTAACTTCTTGTTTATTAATTTGTTTAAAATCCATACCAGATTTGTTAACAAGCTGATATCTGAATGGAAAACTACAATCTTTATGTGATGACTTTTGACTATTAAATTACATAAGTTAAACCAAATCACGCAGTGAAAGCGTGCACTCTAATATGCACAACCGTCTAATCTACAAGACTAACTTACATCACGTGAACGCATGCATTAACGTTATATATCTGATCTGGGTGTGTGAAATATATCGATAATGTTAAAACAATAATTACGATAATTATATCGCTCCCCCCATTTTTCAGTCAAGTTTCTGAAAACACTTTTATTAGTAGTAGTATCCTTTTATTCAGACTCATGGTCCATCCATACAAATAAAGAATAAAAATAAAATTCAATAATACAAATACAAATACTCAACACAAAGTTACAAATGACTTGTATTTAAAAGACACTTATACCAGTGTTCCCAAAACTGAGACATGCAGCGTGTGGCACTGTACCTAACATTCACCAGCACCACAACAACTTGATTTACAGAATCATTCAGTCGACAGATGAACCTGAACATCGCTTTTCGCAGGACAGACTGCAGTGTGTCCACTCTGGTGCTCACAAACAACTCACTCGCACAAGTTGATCGGGGCTTTTTTAGTAACATCCTCAAAGCGTCATTGAATGCTACTTGCAATTTCTGAAGGCTAGCTTTTTTATAGTTTAGCCACAGATGTGCAGTGTACAAAGGCGAACAGTATGCTTTAAACAGGGTCAACTTGACTCCAGCAGTGCAGCAACCAAATTTGCGTACCAGAACATTTGCCCGCACATACAGCATACGGCACTGACGATTAATGTCATTGTCATCTGTAAGCTGATCTGTAATCAGATGACCAAGATATTTCACTTTACTGCAGATATTAAGAACATTACCTGCAAGCCTAAAAACAGGAAAAGTTAAATGTCTGTCTTCTGCGGTTCTGCAAATCATGATAACACTTTTAGAGTCATTGTACTTTACATCATGTTCTTCCCCAAACGCAGAACATACAGTATACTAAGAAGATGCTGCAGTCCAGCTGAGCTCGGGCTAAAAATCACACAATCATCTGCATACATAAGATGGTTCATCACTGTACTGCCGACCATACAGCCAGTTTTACCTCGGTTTAATTTATATGATAAATCATTAATGTAAAAATTGAATAAAATGGGGAATAAGATGCTCCCGTGTCTTACTCCATTACTGATATGAAAAGGAGCCGACATACAGCTGTCCCATTTCACTTGCATGGTCTGTTGGGCATACCAATATGATAGGATTCTAACAATGTATTTAGGGACTCCTGCTGCATCCAATTTTTAAAAATAATTTCCAATGATTCACCCGATCGAATGCCTTAGATGCATCTAAAAAACATATAAAAACAGTTGAGTTTTTTCTCTTATAGTTGCTTAGTAGTTCCTTCAGGACATATATGCACATATCCGTACCATGTTTCGGTTTAAAACCAAATTGATTATCTGCAGAAACAATCAATTCATTAATCCTCTCAAGGAGAATTAATTCCACAACTTTTGATAATATATTAGCTAGAGCGATGGGTCTATAGTTGTCTGAGGAACCCACTTTTCCTGCTTTATCCTTAATCACAGGAATCAACATCACAGACATCATTGAGTCTGGAAGAAAACCATGGATCATGAAGGCAGTAAAGCCTAGTGCAAGAAGTGTATCCTTATGCTTGCATTTTTTAGATGTTCAAAATGTTAGATTTAGAAATACAAATGAAAAAAGTTCCCAGTACGTTTTTATCTACATTAATACATTCTAAATGACATAATATGAATTTAAATTGGGTTGTTAACAAAATAGTGATGTTTCTAAGGTGAACATATTAGTTAACAGAGAGTGAGTTGTACAACAATGTTTTTGTTGTACATGTTGCAGTACAAATTAAGTTTTCGTAAAGAAAAATGTATTGAAGTTGTAAGTTATAGGCTACTTACTCAGCTTGACAGGAGTTTTGTTCTTCTCAGCAAGCGTCAAAATCTGATGTTTTTCCATTGCGAAGATGACTGGTGGTAGTCGTGCCTGATTACCTGAATTACTGCGTTGAAGTATTTGTTGTTTTTTTGCGACATTTTTACAGGAGACACGTTGTGAATGTAACCTGTGATCGTCTCTGTAGTTTCGTCGTTTCCTTGATTGCTACTCATTTTGTTGTTGTTTTTTTTTCTCAGGAAAATGTACTTGAATCGTTCTGAGACGAGTGTAAATGAGCTCGCAGAGGTTCTAAATAACACGGTCAAGTGGTGGAAAAGATACAACAAAATGGCGCAGGTACAAATCTGACGTCAAATAAGTTCTTGAAAATATCTAAATGTTTTTGTAAATTTTGCTTTGTTTTTGTAAATGATGGTGGTTCATTTTAGTATGTTGGTGTTTATTTTATATAAAAACGGAATCCTTTCCATTAAAAATATAAAAAATATTTCTTAGCGTTGCACAACATGATGATGTGTAGTTGTTTAGTGGATTTTCTGAATTAGTATTTTTGTTCAAATCAGTGTATTTAATTCATATGTAATTATGTTTGATTTAATATTAAAAGAAAATATAGCAATTGCTTGCTTGTCCTGTTGTTAAAAATATTAGAGGCTATCTATTTATAAAATGTTTGTTATAACTGCATTTCTGTCAGAAACAGTAATGATTATAGCCTACTAAGTTTTTATTAAAGAGAAGTAATTTTTAAAAGTTGTTAGGATCTTAAGATTTCAATATTAGGGTAATATTCATACACCCCATGTGTATGATTACAAAAACAATAGGTTCTCTTACAAGAGAGGTGAATTAAATTTATCAAAAGTAAAGTTTTATAGAAAACTTTGTAACATTAAACAAACCATTAAAAATGTTGGGTCAGTTGGAATTAGTAGTACTCCAATATTTTAACATTTTTATTTACATTTTCAGGATTACATTTCAGGATTATTTGATGCATAGAACAGCATTTATCTAGAAAACTTTGTAAAATGTATCAAAAGTTACAGTAAAGACATTTATTATGTTACAAAAGATCCTATTTCAGATAAATGCTGTTCTTTTGAACTTTCTATTCATCAAAAAATCCTGAATATTTTTTTTCAACATTGATAATAATGTTTTCTGAGCATCAAATCCACATATTAGAATGATTTATGAAGGATCGTGTGACACTGAAGACTGGAGTAATGATGCTGAAAATTCAGCTTTGATCACAATAATAAATGACATTTTAAAATATATTAAAATAGAAAATAGTTATTTCAAATGGTCATATTACACTTTTTTCTGTATTTTTAATCAAAAAAAAAAAAAATCTTACTGATCCAAAACTTTTGGCTGGTAAAGTATACACACACACAAACCTCATCAGAACACACAAAAAAATACATGCATACGATGTACTGTCTAGCCTACAGTATGTGTTGCCTACATGTAAATGTATTTTGAAATGAATCCCGTTAACAGTTTTTCAATGTTTCATGAATTATTCCACTTAGTAACCATATATCCAGTTTAATTTCAACTGACCACACTGTTGACGTTACCTCTCCATCATATTTACAGACATTTTCTGCAAATGGTCATTGCTGTAAATGTAGTCATGGGAGCACCCCATTTACAACTACTCTCTATTGTCCATCTATAAACCAGCAGATCTCTACAAAATGGTCTCGGAAAATTAGTGCTGATACCGGGACGGTTTTCTCTGCAGCATTTGAAGTGGCATCTAAGTCACGTAATTTAGAAGGTCCCTTAGAAGAACTGAGTGCTGAGGGACATCTTATTCTTTTCAACTCTATCTGATTCTGTACAAATAGTTTAGATGACATTGCTCCCTTAAAACAGAAAACGGTTAAACCAAAATCAGAGCCTTGGTTAAATGATAATATACGTACACTAAAGACAGATCTGTAGAAGTGCGGAACGGAACGGAGGTGGAAAAAAGATAAGCTACAGGTGTCTTATGAAATTTTGAGAGACTCAATGTCTACTTTTCAAAAAGCAGTAAAAGCCGCCAAGACTAAATTTTTTTCAGAGGTCATTACAACAAATTGTCAGATCAAAAATTATATTTCATAAAATAGGCCTTTATCGCATTTCCTGGTTTGGAACGTTCAAAATCGCCAAGTAGTGTACTCGCACTTCCGGTGGTTACTTAGTTACCAGATAAACTATGGCTGCCTCCTCTCGCCGGTGCTTTTGCAGTGTACCGGGTTGTTCAACATCAAAACAAAGACAGCCATACCTTAGCTTCCATGACTTCCCAAAAGACGAACACCTCCGCAAGGCTTGGGTGAGATTGATAAGGAGGGACGAAGGTCCTTCGTTCCATATAAGTCGGGGTAGTACGTTTGTGTGCAGCTTGCACTTTGACGAGGAAAGCATTTACGTCTCGAAAAGTGGGCGGAGGAGACTAAAATCCGGTACTACACCAAGCCGATTTTCGTGGAACAGCTGGGGGGAGACTCGTGTGCTTCGCCAGTCAGTTTTCGATCGGGTTAATGCGCGTTTTGAAGTAACGTTAGTTGAAGAGTTTCAGAATAGCGACTCTGCTATAGAGAACGCGGATGAACAGCCTACAGTCGCGGAGGATCAAGAACCCGCCAGTGATCACAATTACACCCGCGACTCCGCAGGTGGACTAGATGCTGATGCTGCTGCCGAAACCATCAGGCAACTGGAGGCTAAGGTCAGAAGTTTAGAAAGACAACTGAGTGACCTGTCATGCACACTAAACATCAACAGATACTGTGCCACTGCCGAGGAATTCCGGTTCTACACCCGTTTTCAATCAGAGAAGGTGTTTTGGTCGTTTTGGGAATCAGTTGCCCCCTCTGCATCTAGGCTAGTCTACTGGAGCAGAGCTCAGAGGGCAAGTGATGTCATGGCATTGGAGAAACCGAGCCCGAACCGGAGGCTGGCACTTGTGGATGAACTGTTTCTTTACTGCTGTCGAGTTGCCGTTGGTATGAAGGAGAAGGTGATTGCAGACATATTTGGCATTAGTCTCACTACGGTGAGTAGAATAATAATTACATGGGCCAACTATCTATTCATTGTTTTGGGGTCAGTGCCAATCTGGATGACAAGGGAACAGGTGCAAGCAACAATGCCACCAAAGTTTGCACAGTACTGCCCGAACGTGCGTGTTATTCTGGACTGCACAGAAATCAGATGTGAAGCACCATCATCACTTACCCTCCAGTCTGAAACATTCTCCTCCTACAAGAACACCAATACTTTCAAAGGTCTAATTGGCATTGCCCCATGTGGTGTTATCACCTTTATCTCAAAGCTTTTCACAGGTTCAATATCAGATCGAGAAATTACACGCCAGTCAGGGATCCTCAGCCTGTTTGAGCCTGGAGATGCATGCATGGCTGATAAAGGCTTTGTCATTGACCAGATGCTGCCTGATGTTGGAGCAACCCTCATAATCCCCCCCTTCAAAAAGAGGTACCAGGTCCAGCAAAGAGGACACAGAAAAAACCCAGAACATCGCCCGACTAAGAATCCTGGTGGAGAGAGCCATCAGAAGAGTGAAGGAATATCATATCTGGGACACAACCATTCCTTTGACCCTTTCAGGGTCCGTCAATCAGCTATGGGCAACTTGTTGCCTAATGTCCAACTACCAAGGCCCTCTGGATGTGAAGGGTGATGTCCCAGTGTGAAACCCTAAAGCCACCTTTCCACTGCACACGACAAACGACAGCCGTCAGACCGGAAGTCATTCATTTCCAATGGAGACTCGTACGGGAGCTGCGGGGAGTTCCGATCATATGCGTATGCGGAAAATTCGGATCCGATTTGAGCTTTGGATCCGTTGAAATATCGGAACTTCTGCGAATAGACCGTATGCGACCGGCCGACCGGATGTGATGTATTCTAATCAAAACTATGAACGCGAGGCTAGATTTACCAATATTTTAACTCTTTAATGTTATTCTGTAAACGCTATTTCTGTAAAATGTCGGTTATTGTGGCAGAAAAAAATATTTTATAATTATTAAATCAATATTAGCTCTAAAAAACTGCTATGTTTTAATTGTAGATGTATTGAGGGTCATTTGTTTTGTGTGGATACATTCATGCATGCATTACGTTCATTAAAATCATTAGTTTTACCATTGTGAATAGTCGAGGGTAACGGTTGCTTCACGACCAATTTCAAAGTTCCGTGCAACTGACACTAGGGGGGCGAAATGCGACAATCGTATGTGAATGTCGTGTGCAGTGGAAAGGCGGCTTTAACATAGGCATAAGATGAATGATTCAGATTTGTTTGGTTTCATTTTTTTGCATTAAAATATGACAGCATTTATTATTTTTATATATATATAGCATGACATATATACATCTATTATAAAAAAATAATTTATGTGAAAAAAAATTAGACACTCATATTACATTTATATTTACATACATTTAATTTACAATTAAAACAATTCATTAATGGATTAAGTACAAGTGTGTGGGAACATTTGTGTGTGCGTACTTATGCATGTGGTGGTGGTGATGATTAGAGAGTAGGTATGTCCGTTCCATAAATAAAATCAGAAAGAGATCCCATTTGTTTGTGTGTGTGTGGTGGGGGGGATGTATAGATTTACTTTAGTTTCAGGTACGTTTCCATATATGTGGCAAAATAAAATATATCAAGTTTACCTTTCATGTCACTGATCAGCGACTCGTCGAGCCAAATTCGCTCTACTGTGAGGTCAGTTTGTGTGGATGTAATGAAATCACACCATTTTAAACCAGTTATGGCTAACTGGCCTTGCACTTGCCAGAAATACTTGTGATTTTTTTTTTAGTTTGGCCTGACCACCAATAAACTTCACATGTGTAACCTCTGTTATACTGTTAACATCTGGGCATTTCACTTCAGCTAACCCAAAGGGTGGATTTGCAGTGGGATCATACACTTTGGCATCAGGGCTAGCACCGAGGTAAGGCGCATCAGGATTCACAACGAATCCAGAAGGAGCGACACTGACATTGCAAAGGTCACTGTACTGTTGTAAAACTTCTGGCTCAAGGTCAATACCCCTTTTCATGGCAGGTGTTTGCCTTACCCCCTTTATGATCCTGGCTGCCAGAGCCTGACTAGATGACTCCCCTCTAACGCTACAAACTTCGCCGAATCTACTGGAAGTTAGGCGGGGCTGTCGGACTTCCTTCCACAAAGGATTCTCCGACTGCCCCCTTGTATTCTCTTCGATGATACTTGCACGTTCACGGGTTAGTTCTAAACTCTGTATGTGATAAAACTGATGACAATTGGGGACAAAATGTAGATGCTGTTCTAATGTTAAGCCACTAATTAATGGAAGTTGTGGGAATGAGGGAGCTTCTGGATGCTTAATGATTTCTCGGGGTATTACTGGTGTGCACTGATAAGAAAGAACTGAACCTCGAGGGACTAGTCCAAATTTAGAGTCCACTAAAGTCAGGTCAGAGAGGCCGTATAAGATTTTGCAAATGCCAGGTTGTGGCTGATGGTTGCGTAGTTGGGCTCCAACTGACAACACCGTCGGTTCAGGAAGGGGTCCTAAAAACACAAGTAACAGAAACCATTCATCAGTTAATAACTGCCAATGATTTACAAGCGACAGTGTAGCTAATCTGATATAAAGAACTATCTACATGTTCTCATTTAAAAATTGCTGATGTTATCAGACTTTCAGCAATAGTAATAATAATGAATAATCGGATTCAGGTTTAATCATAACATAGTACAGACATTATCTTAATTCCATAATGTGCTTAAACAACAATATTGCTGGCCATAAACTGAGAAAGTGCACATCTGGTGTGCGATACCTCGAGTTGTTCTAGACGTGGCACTAAGGATGTTTACATCATATCGGTAACACTTTACGGCAAGGGTACATGAATTATCATGAATTCATGTATTAATAGCTCATGAATCATCAATGTTTTTCATTCATGACTTCATGAATGAACAACACCTTAATTAAAACATTAACTAAGATGAGCACATCATCATGAATTATGATTTATTACGCATGATCATGATGTTTTCTTTGTTCACAGTTATGCCACCATTAATAGCATATTGTTCATCAGTGTTTCAAAGGCCCTAGTCACCACTTTATTTGAGGGGCCACACACATGATGAAGTCATTGATAGATAAATGTTTAGTTAATGATGACTACTGTATTTGATTAACAGAATTTGTGTGCTATGAGCTGTGATTGGTCTATTTTGGGGTCTGTCCAATACAGTAGTCATCATTAACTAAGGATTATCTATCAATGACTTCATCATGTGTGTGGCCCCTCAACTAAAGTGGTGACTAGGTCACTGACCTAGATAAAGAACAAAGAAAACATAATGATCATGCATAATAAATCATAATTCATGATGATGTGCTCATCTTAGTTAAAGCTACAGTCCGTAGCTTTTTCCTCTTTGTCACCATCTCTGTTCGAAATCTGCAATTGCAGTTATTTGCGGAATTATCAACTTTACGTGGGTTGTAAATCGGCATGAAACAGCACGGATGAACACAGTGTTTTGAGGCGAGTGCTGCTGTCAGTCACCGCGCTGTGTGGATACTGTCATTCAGAATCACAGATTCACTTTTTGAAAGTTTGACCAACATAAGAATTTTCACCGGAAAATGTCTTCTGAACAAGTAAGTAACATCCATTTTTGTTCTGATCAACTAAGGGGGAAAAAGCTTTCAACATGACAAGCAATCGTTAGATTTAATCAACGCGATTTACAGCAACCGTGCAAATTATAGCCTACTTTGTTCTCAAATTGTTAATGTTAACAACATCAGCATTGCGTGACTAACGTTAAATTTAATGTGTTTTATGGTTACCTGTGTAGTATAGAATTCATATTCTCCATAATAGCAAAACGAGAAAGGCACAACAAAGGAAACTCCATAACTGTGTGAATTAAGAAAACAGTGGTACTGTTACACGATTGAACTATTGAA
The DNA here is from genome assembly GCA_031834385.1 of Semotilus atromaculatus. Taxonomy (NCBI): domain Eukaryota; kingdom Metazoa; phylum Chordata; class Actinopteri; order Cypriniformes; family Leuciscidae; genus Semotilus; species Semotilus atromaculatus. The sequence goes on from JAULUF010000088.1 coordinate 90,333, forward strand.
TTGTCTTACTTGTTCAGCAGAAAAAAAACGTCTCTTCTTCCATTTTGAACCCCTTCAAAACACGGAGTTCACGCACCGTCCAAAAGCCCCGCCGATGTTTAAATCCTTGTGTTCGCATGAGATGGTTTCTTTATCTTTCTCTTGCCACCTTAAATCCGAAGTACGAAGTCTTTTGGGTTTTATTACTGGTGAATCTCCAGTTGACACTGATGATTGTTGTTTGGATCTTTCTGGATGCCATAAGTTTAATTATGTAAAGTGCTGCGAGAAAAGCCTATACATCTCTCCTCACGCGCAGTATAGCCGAAACTCCTTCTTTATGTGTACAGATGTGACGTAATGACGCAAAGACATGCTCAAATTTCCCGCGGAAACCCACCAGTACCACTGGAATTAAAATCATTATTACAAGCTAACCGTTTTGAATCTAGCTATGGCAAGCAGATAGTTTTGACCACTGGCAGAATATGTTTTTTTTTTTAAATAATTATTTTGGATTATTTTTAACTTAAAGTTACGGACAGCAGCTTTAATGTTTTAATTAAGGTGTTGTTCATCAATGAAGTCATGAATGAAAAACGTTGAACTCGTGTTAGTTCCTGATGATTCATGAGATATCAATGCATGAATGAATGCATAATTCATGCATGAATTTATAAATGAATTCATGATAATTCATGTACCCTTACCGTAAAGTGTTACCATTATATCTTCAACTAGTTGAAATGTTCCTCCTGTAAATATATTTCCCTTTCAAATGCGCATTCTGATTAATACATACATTTATTTCCAAACTAACCTGACGAAGTCCAGTGCTCGTAATACAAATAAATAAAAATATTAATTTTGATCTTATTCATCAGTGCTCATACACACTGCAGCGTTGTGGTCACTATTTAGACGAGCACTGACGTAGGGTGAAATTTTCACACATGTTTAAGAGCCATGGCTTATATTAGATTAAAAACCTACAAGTTCCTTTGAGTTTGAAAAATCATGTACACAGTAATCCTCAAAATATCTCTTCTCCTGTCTCTTAAAATGAACACCCGCAGGATGATTTACAAATCTGGACATTTTCAGAGGTGTTTATTCAACTAGATGTTAACAAAAGCACATTGAAAATACATAACAGGAAGAATCGATACACTGCTTCGACGAGCACTTCCAGTAATCAATTCTGCCGTGATAAAAGTCTATAAGTAAATTACCGTAATTGAAACTTACCAGCGTAAGCGCGATACAGAGTAGATTTGACACTACTGCGTCCTAGCGCCTTTGGCTTTCGTACCACGAGTTCATCCGTGGGTTCGGGACGAATCCCCTGTATCAACACAAAAATAAATTAAATTCAGTTGCAAGTCTGAGAGAGTATCAGTTTAATTCAGCACACAAGTCATATTGTAGGTGTACATCCTATGCAGGCAACCGCTGCTCTGCAAAATAGAAGGAAACAAATGTATACTGAAATGTGATGTGTGAGTAATTCTAGAATTGCATGTGTGGCTATATCTGAGGGACCCAGACAAATCTTATATTACCATGTGAACAATTCACAATGAGGTGTAGGATATGGATACACTGTAAAGAAACATCTACACCAGAATCAGTATTCCAACAGTGTGCACTTACAAACTTTAAAGACACAACTTGCATCAGACAAACTTACCTGTGTCCTTGGACGGTGCCATGATTGAAGCACACCGGTGCAGGACAGTGGGGTTGGCACAGTTTTCAGCCCCATGGTGCTGTAGTGAGCCGTTTGAAACAGGAGTGCAACCACACGGTTGCATAAAGCCATTCCAGCAGCACACGAGCAGGAGCATCCATTTAACTCCACAGGTCTAACGGCATGCAGCACAATCTAGAAATGGAGAACATTTACTTGAGGGAAAGTTTGGATGTTTAGCCTATACAGTAATTAGCATTTAATATTTGACACTAGGAACATTATTGTAAAACTAGGTTGAACAAAATTAAGGCAACAGCCGAAAAAAAAAAAAAGGTACAGATCTGCAACAGCAGATATATGGAACAACAAAAAGAGCATCTGCAACAGCAAAAGAAACAAAAACATACTGAACAAATGCACCTGAACCTTTGTAGGTCTGAAACCATGCTCTATTCACTACACATTACAAGTTTGGGGTAATTTGGTACTGTAGCACTGTCTGGATCCAAACTGTAAATCTGATGAAATCCATCAAGGATCAGAAAGATTAGGCTACCATCTACATGGTGTCCTGTTGATAAACAAAAAACTACAGAAAGCCAGTAACGCATGTTGACGAGTAAGTTAGGAACTAGAGCATGATTTCGGCCTGAACTTCCTGACAATCAATGTAACCTGAAGTGTATGTGGCTCTTCATTCTTTCGCATAGAACGGTAGCAGCTCGCCTGCACTACCACTTCCTCACTCACTAAATCTGACACTGCATTAAAAGGGGGAAATAGTCTCATCATACTGAAAAGGATTAAATGTTTAACCACATACAACTTAACCTTTGGCTGTGATTCTTAAACTGCCGCAACAGCATTTCGGAACGTTAATGTAGCCAAAGTGATCATCAAAACTAGCTAGAGGTTACCTCCTCAGGCAAAAGTTTAATGACCACTGACGCTGACACACTCAAGTGAAAGCAAAAAAGTCACATTGTTCGAATTATTCAAATAGGATATGCTGTATTTGAAGTGAACCTATCTAACAAGCTGACGAATAGCTTACTAAACATAACAAGCTAGCGATAACTCGCCAACAGAACAGAATTCAAGCTACTTACCTCTATAATTGAAGACATAATTCTCGTAGAAGAACTTGTATCCTTTCTCCAACTTGGATGATTTTACCTTTGAGTGTTCATTCACGAGTCACACCACATCGTCTTGGCCAACTTTTGGGAGATGCGAGAGCGAAGTTGTCCAGCGATTACAGGCAGCCATTTCGAACGCAATAACCGGAAAGAGCAGTACACTGCTTCAGCTATTTTTGACGGCTACTTCCGGCGTTCTATTGTGATGCGATAAAGGCCTATTAATTCTGTTGTAAATCCCTCTTCAGATGTTCTTCCAAAACCGTCACAAACACTCTGTAATGATTTTCTACACTTCTTTGTAGACAAGATTGCAAATATTAGATCTCATATTCAACCATCACTGTTAGATCCGTCGAACCCAGTCATTTGTTCTAGTTTTTTAGCCCAGTTTGAACCCATTTCCTTCAAAACTCTTCAAGAAGTGGTCAAACAGCTAAAGCCTACCACCTCGCAAGCAGGACAAGATTCCGACTCACCTTTTTAAACAAGTATTAGATACTGTCGAACCTAGTTTACGGTCCATGATTAATAAGTGCCTTACTGTAGGGACCATGCCAGAGGGTCTGAAACATGCTGTTGTCCAACCCCTTATCAAGAAACCAATGATCCTTCTGACATGTCAAATTTTAGACCAATTTCTAAACTACCTTTTATTTCGAAAATTATAGAGAAAATAGTACTGCAATAAATACAGAGCTATCTGAACATGAATAACATTTCGGAAATATTTCAGTCAGGTTTCAGGAAATATAGCACCGAGTCTGCCCTGCTGAAAGTTCTAAATGACATTTTTTTAACCGTGGACACAGGTGATCAGGCTATTCTGGTGTTATTGGATTTGAGCGCAGCATTCGATACTATAGATCACAAGATCCTTATGTCCCGTCTCGAACAGTGTGGAGGGATCAAGGGAAACGCTCTAAAATGGTTCAATTCATTTCTGTCGAACAGAAGCTTTTCAGTCTGTCTTGGAGAATTTTCTTCTGCTGCAGCCCCTCTTAATTTTGGAGTTCCACAGGGATCTATTTTAGCCCCTATTCTCTTCTCTCTGTACATGCTTCCGTTGGGCACCATTTTTAGGAAACATGGGGCCCTATCTTGCACTCAGCGCACGATCTGAAACGCAAGTGTCAAAGCGCAAAGCGCAAGTAACTTTGTGGGCGGATCCCGGCGCTGTTGCTATTTTCCCGGTGGGATAAATGCCTCTTGCGCCTGGCGCAAATCTAAAAGGGGTTGGTCTGAAGTAGCTTCATTATTCATAGGTGTGGTTTGGGCGTAACGTGAAATAAACCAATCAGAGCGTCATATCACATTCCCTTTAAGAGCATGATGAACGAGGTGCGCTTGTTCCATGGCGCAATACTATTATAACAGCGCATTTACCAGGCGCGTTTCAGAATCGGTTCACAGCCGAGGAGATCGATGTTCTCGTCAGGGCCGTAAAATAAAGAGAAGTGACATTGGGGATGGGACAAACCCACCCAAATTAGCTTCGGTTATACATGCATATAATAATTTGGATAAATATGTAGGCCTAAGCTTTATGCCTATTTTTCCGATCGTCATGGACACAACATATTAATACTGTGAAGCTGCTTTGATACAATCTCTATTGTGAAAAGCACTATATAAATATACTTGACTTGACAACAATGATTTCCCTCGTGTTTTAATATTTTTCCTTATAATAATGTATAATTTGCAAAAAGGAAAATGCATCTGTGTAGATGAGAGAATCATCTACAGTGTATGCGCGTTGTTCACACTCTGTATTATGACCAAGCACGCGCGCTTAAAATAGCATCTGAATGTACGCGCAACGCGCCAATGACTTTAGACTAGGTTTTTTCTGGTCAGTGGCGCAATTGTTTTCTGGAACTGCAAAATAGCATGAGGGAAAGTTTGCGCCGGAACACGCCTCCTCTTTGCGCTGAACCGCCCCGGGGAGCGCAAGTGTATTTCTTAGTTAACCGACGTGTGTCTGTGGAGGGAAAAGTCCGCTTTGCGCGGGTGCAAAATAGGAATGATACATGCGTCGGTGTACAAAGTCAATTGCGCTGAGTGCAAGATAGGGCCCATGGTGTTTCTTTCCACTGCTTTGCAGACGACACTCAAATTTATCTGCCATTGAAACTGAGGGATTCAGGTACACTGCAACCTTTATTTGAATGCCTAACTGACATAAAACGCTGGATGTCTCTAAACTTTTTAAATCTAAATGAATCCAAAACAGAGGTTATTGTGTTCCTCCGAAAGGTATAATGTTCAACATCTAAATTTGGAGCAGCTTCTATTTGATGGCTCACTCAAACTTAATAAGCAGGTAAACTCGGTTGTAAAATCTAACTTCTACCATCTAAGAGTTGTGGCAAAAGTAAAACCCTGGCTCTCCCACAAAGATTGTGAAAAGGTAATCCATGCATTCGTTTCTACCCGACTTGATTACTGTAATTCCCTCTGTGGGAATTAACAAAAGATTGATCTCCCGACTTCAAATGGTGCAAAACTTTGCGGCTAGACTTTTGTTGGGGGTACGTAAGCGTGATCATATTATTCCTATTTTAATGTCTCTTCACTGGCTCCCTGTTCTCTATAGAATTCATTTTAAAATTCTCTTATTGGTTTTTAAATCCTTAAACGGTTTGGCGCCTGCGTATTTGTCAAGTCTCCTGTTGGTTCATGATGCCTAGTTCACACTACATGATTTTAAGCCCGATTTGAGCCCGATTTGCAAATCGTTGAGCTCGCCGACAGGTCAGGGTGTTATCGCGTGCAAATCGCGGGTGATTAGCGCGCGATGAACGCTCGCCAATCTGTTAGTATGAAAGAGCCAACAACGCATCAAAGACGCTCGCAGACGCGTCGCCGAGCCCAGAAAAATATCTAGCATGCTAGATATCCAGAGCTGTCGCGCGACTCAACCTCACGTGATGTCGAGAGCTACAGCCAATCAGAGCAACTAGAGATTAAACATACAAGTATGTGTAGACATAAAAATATAATTACTTATGCTTTTCGGAAGAATATCCCTGTTTGTAATCATAGGTTTTACTAAAATACTTTTAGGAAAAAGGAAAGTCAACTGTATATATGCCGATGTCACAATGTTGATGTTCTGGGTGTTCTTTTTTAAAATGAAGTTGTAGTGTATATATTTTCTCAGAGCTAATCATCGCGCAAACAGTTTGCAGCACTAGTTTCTGTCTGACGCCCATACGCGAGTTGTGTTCTTCTTCCCTGGGTATTGGCGCGCGTGCTGTTTCGCGTCATTTTCGGTTAATTTTATCGCGTGATTTTTCGTGAGAAAACGTGGTTTGTGGACAAGATAGAATCGTTGGGTGACAGAGTTGTTGTCAACTCGTGTAGTGCGTTACCTCCTGTTGCGGATCAATCACGTTGTGTCGTGTGGTGTGAACAGCTCAACAACTTGAACACTCCTGATTTCACAGAGAGCAAGTCATGTAGTGTGAACCGCACAGTTCAGCCCGACATTTTAAAATCATGTAGTGTGAACTAGGCATTAGTCATCGAGATCTCTCAGATCTTCTGAACACAGGCTGTTGACTGTTCCAAGGGCAAGACTAAAAATGAGAGGGGATCGGGCCTTCTCTGTTACTGCCCCCAAACTGTGGAATAGTCTCCCACTGTGTATTAGAACTGCTCAGACACTTTCTGATTTTAAATCCAAGCTAAAAACTCATCTTTTTTCTTTGGCTTTTAATGTAGTATAGAGATGGCAAAAGCTCTTTTATTGTTGTGTGTTTGTTTTTCTTGTGTAAATGGTGCTATTATGAGATTGTAAAGCACTTTGGTCAACTCTGAGTTGTTTTAAATAGTGCTATAGAAATAAACTTGACATTGACATGCGTTCATAAAATACAGCATTTTAGCACATAATTCAAAATGGCAGATCTGGGAAAATTGGATATCAGTCGACTCTGCATGACGCCCTGAATCTAACGAGACCACTTTTATGATTTTTGGACAAATTGTTCAGTAGTTACAAGCAAAAATAGGCATTTTTCATATCTCTGGACCAGTAGGTGGCGCTGCGCCGAAACACAGCATGTAGCCTCAGGTCATGCTTGTGATGACATGGACCAAGTTTGGTCTGAATACGCAAATTTTTTTGCACGGTATTCGAGAACGGTTTGACGAATCAACTTGAATTCCATAACTTTTTGTCAGCACTGCCTGGAGATTATCTGGTTCAATTTTGGTGCAAATCGGACAAACCGTCTAGGACAAGTTCTCAAAAGTACGTATGTTGGACAATTCAAAATGGCAGACATATTTGTATGACGTAAAATGGTGTCATGTGACCCAATCGAATCAACATGAGCTCAGGAATCAGAGGAAAAAATACTTTTGTTTCTACCTATTATGGTTCAAAAGTTATTAGACTAAATATGAGTGAAATTTTGGACAGGTGGTGACGCTAGAGGGATTGATTTTGAGAAGCCAAATTTGCACTGGTGACTTTTTAGACTGTCCTCTATCAGTGTGCCAAATTTCACAACTTTCCCGCAAGTGATTGTATGGGCTACCATAGACTCCAATGGCGGAGGAAGAAGAAGAATAGGAACGCCAACAGATACAATAGGTGCCTCCGCACCTTTGGTGCTTGGCCCCTAATAATAACAATAAAAAGTATAGCTGCAAGCAGCCATTACCGGGGCCAAGCGCAAGAAGCAATTACCGGGGCCAAGCGCAAGAAGCAACAACAGATGCTATCATGGGTGGGAGTGGCAGACCAACTGCAGCAAGGGGCAATTAAAGACATTTTAAGAGAATTTTGGGCAAATGGCAAAAAAAATCACATATACAGTAACTTTTAAGATGATTTAATGGATTATCACTTTCGACCAATAGGTGGCGCAGTTACGAAATCGATGTGATGTGGTCACAGTGAGGTGACAATGACACATACAAAGTTGGGTGTCAAAATGTCAAGGCATTGCAGAGATAAAGACTTAATAGTCATTTTGGCAGCATGCCTCAACTTTGCTGCTGCGGTATACAAAAACGGTTCCCTAATTCGAGGGAACTCAACGATGCGTCCAACGACGCCTTGGGAACGCCCCCAGCGTGAATGCGTCTGAAGCATCTATGTCAACTAGTCCAATGGAAAGAATGAGCGTCACGGGCGGGTGACGTCATGACCAGGAAGGGATAAAAGCACATCCGGTGCAAACCGGCATTAGCTTCTGTTGCCTCAACAAGCGATCTGTGTTATACTGTCTCTGTCTATTTATTGTTGTCTGTTACATTTATATTCGGAAACGTTATGGCGAAACAAATGTACAAACAGTGTGCTTCTCCTTGCCTGCGTTATTTAACGGGTGGGGACACACACGAGCTTTGTGTCATTTGTTTGGGAGTGGAGCATGCGGTCTCAGCCTTCGAGGGGGCTGAGTGCCAACACTGTGAAATGCTTCCGCTTCGCATGCTCCGCTCTCGCCTGTCACTCTTCGATATAGAGAGTGGGCAGGCTCGCGATCCTCAGGGATCAGGACCCGCGTCTGCCGAGGCAGCGCGGAGAATGCATTCCTGGGGATCGCAAAAGGATCTTTCGGAGGGATTGGAGACGGGTCCGAGGGCCTTTTCTCCGTCCTTACCCGGAAGATCCAGTGTTCTCCCCCCGGGTTCGGAAGCACGCTCTGCGGTTTCTTCCGCTCGGGGAGAGAGCCCTCTATTACTTCAGTGCTCTTCCTCTGAGGAGGTCGATGCGATGAGTTTAGAGAGTGAAAGCACACACACACATGGGGAAAGAGATTCGCCAACTGTTTCCCCAGCATATGAGGAGTTGGTGGAGGTGATTACTAGGGCTGTAGATAAATTAAATATTGAATGGCCATCTAAGATTGAGAGCGCTCGTCCCAAAAGTAAACTAGACGAGCGCTTTCTCCCTTCAGCCACATCATCTCCATCACGAGGCCTTCCCTTTTTTCCTGATTTGCATAACGAGTTATCTAAATCCTGGAATAAGCCGTACTCGTCTCGTCTTTTCAGCCCTCAAGTTAAATTATATTCAGATATAAGGGGGCTGAAAGAGTACGGATATGAAGCGATGCCCCAGGCCGAACAGACACTTGCTAGTTATTTATCACCTGGTCCAGCATCGTCTTTGAAGGCTTCAGCTTTACCCACTAAACCGCTTAAAGCCACTTCGGTTTTGGTGGGCAAAGCTTATACGGCAGCAGGTCAAGCTGGAGCGTGTCTGCACACTATGGCAGTGCTCCAGGCTTATCAAGCTGACCTGCTGGGGGATATTGATAAGAGTGAGGGAGTTAGCCCTGATGAAATTCGAGAACTTCGTCGGGCTACCGATCTGTCTCTCAGGGCGACTAAAGAGACCGCCAGGGCAATTGGTCGTTCTATGGCTGCCCTAGTAGCTACTGAGAGGCACCTTTGGTTAAATCTGACCGAATTAAAAGAAAAAGATCGAGCTTTTTTATTAGATGCTCCGGTGGAGCCTTCTGGTCTCTTCGGCGACGCAGTTGATACGGTCGTCGAGAGATTTCAAGAGTCTAAAAAACAGTCGGATGCTTTTAAAAAGTTTCTCCCTCGTCGTGTCCAGCCCCCTGGGGCTGCTGGGCGTGAGCAGCCCCAGCCGTCAAGCTCCTCATATCGTGTGCAACAAAAAGAGAGTGTTGCGTCTCGTGCCCCTCCTCAGAAACAATGGAGACAGGTGCAACACTCTCAGCCAAAGTCTTCTAAGTCGAAGCCGGATCTGAGGACCGTTCTTCAGGCGAAGAAGACTTCGGCTCAAAAAAAGAGGTCCTGATGTTTATGGCGTCAGACCTGTGAGGACAGCCCCGACCGAAGTGAAACGGTGTACACCTCATTATACGGTGCCCATTCCACTTCGGGGTCCTCACGAGACCGTTCTGCCAACCCTGCCACCCTCGGTGCTTCAGGGCGCAGCGGTCTCCAGCGAGTCGCTGATGCTATGCTGCGGCACTGCATCAGTTTCGCACCCTCTGAGGGGGGTTCTAGAGCAGCCAGTTCAGGTAGTTCCTGCCATTATGTTTCAGGCTCCAGAATTGACCGTCTCGTTAACACCAGAGACCAGCCTCGAGAGGCTGGTTCCCTTAGTAGATTTTCTGGCAGCGTGGAAACTTCTGCCAAATATTTCTCAGTGGGTCCTGCGGATTGTAGAGAAAGGTTACAGAATCCAATTTGGTTCTCGTCCTCCTCGATACAGCGGGGTGTTGCTCACAGTAGTGCATCCCGAGCAGGCTCTGGTAATGGAGCAAGAAGTAAAGGCCCTGTTAGCAAAGGAAGCTATAGAACAGGTGTACTCACCCGACCGAGAGTCGGGTTTTTACAGCCGTTATTTCATTGTTCCAAAAAAGGATGGAGGGTTGCGTCCCATTTTAGATCTTCGTCTGTTAAATCGGTCAATACAGAAACTCAAGTTCAAGATGCTGACACTCAAACAGATCGTGACTCAAATCAGATCCGAGGACTGGTTTGTCACGATAGATCTGAAGGACGCTTACTTCCATGTCTCCATCCTCCCTCAGCACAGGAAGTTCCTGAGGTTTTCTTTCGGGGGCAAAGAATACCAATATCGGGTTCTTCCTTTCGGTCTAGCTTTATCACCCCGCACGTTCACGAAATGCGTGGATGCAGCTCTAGCCCCTCTCAGGCTTCAGGGAATACGTATTCTGAACTACATCGACGACTGGCTGATTCTAGCGGAATCAGAGCAGTTGGCGGTTCGGCACCGAGGTGTCGTTCTCGCTCATATGCAGATGTTGGGGTTGAGGCTCAATACCAAGAAGAGTGTTCTTTCTCCATTACAGAGAACCACTTTCCTTGGTGTGGTATGGGATTCAGTGACGATGCGGGCCACGCTATCGCCCGTTCGTGTAGCTGCTATCCTGGCAGCCATAAAAGAGCTGAAGCTAGGCCAGTCACGCACTGTAAAACAGTTCGAGAGACTGTTGGGTCTTTTGGCAGCAGCGTCCAACGTGATACCTTTTGGCCTGCTGTACATGAGACCCTTACAGTGGTGGCTCAGGACCAGAGGGTTCTCCCCGAGGGGAAACCCGCTTCGTATGATCAAGATCACGCGGCGGTGCCTCCGCGCCTTGGTTATATGGAGGAAGCACTGGTTCTTAACCCAGGGTCCGGTGTTGGGAGCTCTTTGCCATCGAGTAACTATCTCGACAGATGCTTCCCTCACCGGCTGGGGAGCGGTAATGGAAGGCCGCTCGGTTCAGGGTCTGTGGAAGAGTCATCATCTTTCGTGGCACATCAATTGCCTGGAGATGATGGCTGTCTTCAACGCGTTGAGGCAGTTCCTCCCAGACCTGAGGGGCCATCATGTGCTCGTCCGTACCGACAACACATCAGTGGTCTCTTATCTGAACCGTCAGGGGGGTCTGCGTTCGCGTCCACTTTGCAAGCTAGCGCACCAGGTCCTCCTATGGTCTCTGGGGAAGTTACTCTCCCTGAGGGCAGTTTTTATTCCTGGGGACCAGAATATTGGAGCAGACATCCTGTCGAGGCAGGAGCTGAGGCCAGGGGACTGGAGACTCCACCCCGAGGCAGTGGAAAAAATTTGGGAGTTTTACGGCCAGGCAGAAGTGGATCTGTTCGCGTCTCAACATACGACGCACTGTCCACTCTGGTTCTCCCTCACTCACCCAGCCCCCCTGGGGCTGGATGCTATGGTACAGACGTGGCCGAGGCTACGTCTGTACGCATTTCCCCCTGTTGCTCTGCTCCCAGGAGTTCTGGAGCGAGTACGCCGGTACGGTATAAGCCTACTGCTAGTAGCACCACGCTGGCCGAGTCGGATCTGGTTTACGGACCTGATCCATCTCCTAGACGGTCCTCCCTTGGAGATCCCGATCAGGAGAGACCTTCTGTCTCAGGCCAGGGGCACAATATTTCACCCCCGACCAGAGATTTGGAACCTGTGGGTTTGGCCTCTGAGGGGGCCCAACTCATAGAGAGTGGTCTCTCAGCTGAGGCGACTGAGAACATTCTAAGCTCCAGAGCTCCAGCTACTAGGAAACTATACGCGCTTAAGTGGAGAGTCTTTTCTATATGGTGTCACCGACATCAGTGGGATCCTGTTAACTGTTCTGTGAACACAGTACTCGAGTTCCTGCAGGAGCGCTTTACGTCAGGTCTATGTCCTTCCACGCTCAAGGTCTACGTGGCGGCCATTGCGGCCTACCACGCCCTGGTGGGGGGTACATCGCTGGGTCGAGACCCCCTGATTACACGTTTCCTTCGTGGCACCTTGAGGCTACGGCCTGCAACTCGCACTAGGGTGCCAGCTTGGGACCTTACTATAGTATTAGAAGGCCTGTCTAGGGCTCCATTTGAGCCCTTAGATTCGGTTTCAGAAAAGTTTCTTACCCTTAAGACTATCTTTCTGCTTGCTATTTCGTCCCTTAAGAGAGTTGGAGACCTTCAGGCCCTTTCGGTTTCCCCTACTTGCCTTGAGTTTGCACCAGGGATGGTCAAGGCATTTTTATATCCAAAACAGGGGTACGTCCCTAAAGTGCCGACCTTGACTCCGAGGCCTATTGTGCTGCAGGCTTTCTATCCTCCTCCTTTTACATCTGCGGACCAGGAAAGGCTGAACCAGGAAAGGCTGAACACACTTATGTGCATCGGACTTCTTCATGGAGGAAGTCCGATCAGTTACTGATCTGCTTTGGATCACCTAAGAAAGGTCTTCCTGCTTCTAAACATACGGTTAGTAAGTGGATAGTTGAGGCTATTGCACTCGCATACGAGCACTCGGACCAGCCGTGTCCTTTGGCGGTCCGAGCTCACTCTACTAGGAGTATGGCGGCCTCTAAAGCCTTATTATATGGGGTTTCTCTTCAAGACGTCTGTGATGCGGCAGGCTGGTCCTCACCGATCACGTTCGTTAGATTTTACAGTTTAGACCTGGATGCTACCCCAGGTTCTCAGGTGCTTAGTGCTTAAATCTTAACAGAAACTAACACTCAGGTACTTGGAATTCTGGCGCTTTGGGTATTCTCGTTCCCAAGGCGTCGTTGGACGCATCGTTGAGTTCCCTCGAATTAGGGAACGTCTCAGGTTACGTATGTAACCATAGTTCCCTGAGAAAGGGAACGAGACGATGCGTCACCCTGCCATACTTCCTGCATCCCTGTGATCGGCTTGCTTCGGCAATTTCGAAGCTAATGCCGGTTTGCACCGGATGTGCTTTTATCCCTTCCTGGTCATGACGTCACCCGCCCGTGACGCTCATTCTTTCCATTGGACTAGTTGACATAGATGCTTCAGACGCATTCACGCTGGGGGCGTTCCCAAGGCGTCGTTGGACGCATCGTCTCGTTCCCTTTCTCAGGGAACTATGGTTACATACGTAACCTGAGACGTTTTATCTATCGACACGAAATCCATAACTTTTAGTCGGGGTGGTCTGGAGATGATATGATTCAATTTTGGTGAAAATTGTACGAATGGTCTAGGAGAAGTTCGAAAAAGAAAGTTTTGAAAGTAAATAAAGACGGCGGACAGGAAGTTCATCCAAATACGTCAAACTTGGTATCAATGTTCTCGGCATGACCCAAGGAATTTATTAAGACCAGTGTCATTACAATAGGCATATTTTTTAAAAAGTTATTAGCTTTTTTGGAAATTTGATTTTAACTTTTGACCAACAGGTGGCGCTGTCTCGAAGTCTTTTGAGTACCTTCAGGGGATGGTGCTGGTGGCAAATTCTGAGTTTCATAATGTTACAGCAATGCATTTGTTAAGTATAGCATTTTACATCACAAAACTATTAAATCAATGGGAATTTCATGTTTTTTTCTATTATAGCACCACCAAGAGGCAAAATCCCACAAATATTTTCATGTGTCCTCAGAAGGAGCCCCTACATGTGTGTGCCAAATTTGGTGAAAATATCTCAATTCGCTTCGGAGTTATAGACATAAATATGAAAAAACACGTCAAAAATGACTGCCACGTGACTTTGATTGAATTTTACTACCCCTTACTATCAATATTTTGGCATTTGGGCATTGTTTGCAAATGTTTTTTAAGCGCTAAATCACAACGCTACACAAACCGTACGACGAAACTTAGCATGTTTGGTATCTGTGGACTCGGCAAGGATTCAGGAACCCAACGAGATGACTCCCGTGAAAATAAGTCAACAACAGCCAGAGTTATAAGCATTTGAAAATTAACTTTTACCACTAGGTGGCGCTGTTTCGAAACTTTTCAGGCTCCTTCAGGGCATCGGCACTGCCTGAAGATGATCTGGTGCAATTTTGGTGAAAATCGGACAAACCGTCTAGTGCGAGAGTAGTGTTAACATATACCATGTGTCACTTTTTGATTGATTTATGTCAATTATGTCACTCATGACTGACAGTATTCTTGTATCATGAAACCAGCGCTTCTGATTTATGATGGGTCACTGACAGGCTCCGGTATGTCTAGGCTGCGTGGCGCCGTGTGACATCCTCCTGCTGTGACATCCTGGGTTGGATGTGTGAAAGAAAGGTGTCTGCCCATGGCCTTCCTGTTTATTGACCGTCTACCTGCGCGAGATAGGTGTTATGTCCGTGTGTATTCTGTCTGCTGGGGAGCCCCGAGTTCACACTTCGCCAAAAGCTGCGTGTATAAATTCATGTAGAGCGCGAACGCAGTTACTGAAGCATACTAGTGTCTCGTGTCTCGTGTCAAGCGCGTCCGTTGTTTTTGCCTCGTTCTCAAACAATTTTCGTGAATCGTGATTGTAAGAAGATGGAAGCCTGTCTTAACAGTAAGTGTTTTTATTTTATTTAGTAACATTGTTAAGAAACATTATTTATTTATATGAGTCGCTGTTCTGTTACTTAAGGTTTTATCTGCACACTTCAGATGGCGACAGTTTGAGTCTCTTCGATTTAGTAGAGGAGCTTAACTTCCTGAATCAAGCGAGTGGTACGTATAATTATGTTTAAATGCTGCATATTGTGTGTATGTGTGTGTGTGTGTGTGTGATGGATAATTGTTTTGTTTTTACCAGGAGGCGTGGCTAGGCCTGTCACTGCTGCTGCAACACACAACACTGTTGACTCTTCACGAGAGAGCACGGAACCACTTGTGCCAGGTATTGTTAAAATGTTGTTACACCCGTGTTGAAAAGTTGTTGTGGACGTGTAAAAATATCTTATCTTATCTTTGTGTTTTTGTTTTTACCAGGGCCTAAACGGAAAACTATCGTGGCCTTAGTACATGCACCACCGCGAGTCAGCGCGCCTGCTAACGGTGACGTTACGCCCCTCGGTAACTTGCTTTGTAATACTGCTTTATCAAACATATGCTGCTATGGTTTGTTGAATTTATTTTAAAACTTTAACATATATGTATTTCCAGAAGGTTTATCAGACGTTGTGAGCAATGTTGGTACGTCTGAATCTGCGAATGATCGGGATAAGGGTGGTTTGATGAGAAATGTGGCAAAACCGCAAAATAGGCTGAAACGCAGACGTGTTGTGGATGCGGACGCAAAAGCTTCTACTGCTGGGTCTTCGAGAGACATAACGTTACCACAGACTGTCCCGAAAAAGCCAAGACGAGCAGCTGTTAAAAGTAAGTAACGGGGGCAAAAACTGTTGGCTTGTTTTCTGTTCACACTAAATCAGAAAGATAAATATTTTTATTTGGATGTAATAGTGAGAGGTCGATTGTGTTTGTGGATGTATAATGTGCCAATATGTTAGTCTAGAACTGTTGTTAACATACATCTGCATTAATTGTTGAAAAAAAAAACATAATACACAAACCTGCATATCTCTTAGAGCAGGCGTTTATTTATACATTTTAGCTAACACCAATGGAGAACTGTGTGTAAAAAGTGTAGACATGTTGATTTTTAGCCTGTTGCGCCCTCTATAGGGGGTGCACTAGTATTACAGGGTCCGATCCATAATAGTTGTTAGCCTGATCTTATTTGATTGTCTGTTTATATATCTGTTCTATATATATATATATACTATATTCTATATATATTCTATATATATATACTTTGACACTACGGTACCGGTCTGATTTTTATTTTATTTTTAGTCGTAGAAAATATAGTCATTAATAATATTACTGTTATTATTATAATATTAACACACATTTGTACTAACTTTTTGTTTTGAACCCCTTTCTACTTCTTAACAGAGGTGGTCGTAGTTGACAATGCAGTTCCCGATATAAATGATGTTCAGAGCTGGAGTGATGGACTGATACAATCTTGGGACGACTGTGTATTTACAAACTCCCCTAAAGAAACACCACAGGCTGTTCCATCCAGCGAACGTGTGGTGGCCGTGGGAGAATCCGACCCTGAACAGCTGCCTTCAAATCAGGAGGCTTACAAACGCGAATCACAACCCAATATAGACAATCAACACATAGCCGGACTGATACAGGACTCTGTCAAGACCGCATTGAATGCCTTCGAGGTACGTTTTGACAAACGCCTTAATGCCATTGAGAGACGTTTAGATGTTTATGAGTCAACACAACAACAACATGGTATTTGGATTAAACAAGTCCTAGCAGCGCAACGGTTGCGTAGTGGCGATATTCAAAATGTAACCAGACAACAAGTCCTGTCTATAGAATTGTTAAAGGAGCTTGTGCTCATTCTTCAAAAGAGAGGTCGGTGAGTTGTGAACGTTTTATATATTTTTTATTTTTGTTTGCATACTATGTTTTTTCTTCTTTCTTTTTCTTCAACATTTGTCACACACTGTGTGTAATTTTAATCTGACTGTATAGTTGTTGGTTAGGTAGTTTTTTCATTCTATCTTTTTCACTGTATGGACACCCGGGTTTATTATCCATAGTTTTTAAATGTGCGACCACCTGTGGTTTTAAATAAATAAAATAAAAAGATCTGATTAAAAATGCCTAAACGTTGTCGGGAGCCAGATGGTTTTGATCCGGGTCCGGTAGCTAGGTTTAGACGAGACGATGGTAGTGTGGTGCCCCTTGAACAGTGCAGTAACACAGAAACATTGCTCTATTTAATACAGACTGTGCAGGATATGAATAGGGCCGAGTCTACAACTGATACGTTGGTAGAATTATTAAACATTGTGAGATCAATGTCCGATGAGGATCCTGAACCAAATAATGATTTTGAACATTTTGTAAATACCCAACAAGCAGGAGAGGTGTCAGAACCTCCTCCAGAATCAGATTCTGATAATGATCATCTTGTGTCTTTTCACCAGTCAGGAGAGGGCCCAGATACACAGTCACCCCGCACACTCAGCCCTGATGCACCCAACATGGGTCTCACAGATAGCGAAATAGAATCACTGGTAAGAGAGGGTGGCGATGTTGGTGGGTACACCGTACTACCACGAGCTCGGTTCAATGGTCTGGAAATCCACAGGCTTATAAATCTGCGAGAGATATCTTCGACAGATTTAGCAGCCTACACCATGTTTTTACATGACACACTTTCTGAAATTGTGGAGTTTTCCAGACTGTTAGGCAGAGACGGCTGTTTAATCAGCATCACGTTGAGGGGCTCGAGTTTGACATCAGATGTTAGTACACTTTTGACGGGTAGCAATGGTTATAGTGTAGATCTATTTATAAACGATCTTGAAAAAATAATGCAGAGCAACTCTGACGTACAGTTTGATGAGAGATTGAATTTAAGACTGTCGATAGCGAGAAGTAAACGCGGCGGTGCTTATCGAAAGATCCGTGATCTTGCCCACAATGAAGTGATTTCCAAAAACAGACTTAATCTGTTCTGTCCCACGAACATTTCAAACAATCTTTGTTTTGCAATCTGTCTGGCACATTTCCTAAATCCACAGAAACCACACGTAGAGCTAGAGTCTGTAGCATATTAATTGCAGAAGTCAGCTGGCTATGCTGATCAACACAAGATAGCGTTTAATGACATCAGACGGTTTGAACAGACGTTGAACGTTAAAATAGTTGTCTTCTATCGGACTGATACGGGGGTTTTGGAGAAGTATGCAAACACAGACGATCCGCATCCTAAAACAGCATTTTTGTACCTGCATGACGATCACTATTTTATGATTAAAAATCTACGAGCATTTATTGGCACCCCGTACGTGTGTGAGTACTGTTACCGAGGATTCACCTGTAGGAGAGATCACAGATGTCAGTACATCTGCGATGTCTGTAATGACCCTGAATGTCATAAACAACCCAAAAAGGCAAAACATTGCGGTGACTGTCTGCGGTACTGTAAGTCTGACTATTGTTTTGAGATGCATAAAAAACCACCTCGGGGTATGCAATATGCGCAGTGCGACGTGACTAAATATTGTAGTAAATGTAATAGACGTTACCATGTCAGCGGTGATAAACCCAAACCCCATAAATGTTCTGCAGATCGTTGTGTGCACTGTGGTGAGAGTTTGGTTACCGATGGTGTGCATCAATGTTTTATCCAACCAGTTAAGCCGGAGATGCCAAACGATCGTTACATTTTCTACGATTTTGAGACCCGTTATGAAAATGGTAAACACGTTGCCAATTTTGTATGTGCTATCACGTTTAATGGTGAGGAATTCGTGGCTGAAGGGCCCGATTGTGTGGATCGACTCGTTAAAAAATTCAGACAACCACGCTACCTTAATTACACATGGATCGCGCACAATGCAGGCGGGTTTGATAATTACATCCTTTTGCAATACTTTACTAAGATGGCGATTGCTCCTAAAATCACAATGCAGGGATGCAGGCTAATCTTAATGTATGACACCGCTTTCAAACAGCGTTTTATTGATTCATACTCATTCATACCCATGCGTCTGGCCAAGACACCTGTTGCGTTTAATTTGACTAATGCTGAGAAGGGCTATTTTCCGCACCACTTTAACCGCATTGAAAATGACAACTACATAGGCCCGTACCCTGACAAGAAATTTTACGGGTATGCGACAATGTCGAACCAAGACAGGGCGTCGTTTGATGATTGGTACAATACCATATCTGACAAAGTGTTCGATTTTAAAAAAGAACTGGCGCTTTATGGTAAAAACGATGTCGTTTTGCTGAGGGAAGCTTGCCTGAAGTACCGAGACGAATTCATTTTGTGTACAGGCCTTGATCCATTTAATTACACCACTTTGGCAGCAACATGTATGGCTACGTATAAAACACACTACATCCCAAAAGACACAATAGCTCTGACACGTAACAATGCGTATACCAACCAGAACAAGACTTATTCAAACATCTCAATTGAATGGCTTGAGTTTGTCCGAAAATCGCGGTCCATAGATGTCCAACATGCCCTTAACAGCGGTGAGGTGTCATTTGGGAAATACTATGTGGACGGGTTCTATGACGATGGTTATGTGAAAAAAGCATTCGAATTTCTCGGGTGTTTTTTTCACGGGTGCGAGCGTTGTTATAACCCCAATGATATAAACCCTTTATCAAAAGTGCCTTATGGTGTTCTGAGAAGACAATGTGATGATAAGATTGAAATTTTGGAGCGCGCATACGGTCTTCAGGTCGAGGTGATTTGGGAATGTGATTGGGTCCGCGCTAAACAGACCGACGCAGCAGTGATGGATTTCATGTCCACTTACGAACACACTGAAAGATTGAAACCCTGTGAAGCTCTATTCGGCGGCCGTACTAACGCATTAAAACTGTATCACAAAGTTGCGGAGGGCGAGCGGATTAGGTATGTTGACTTTACATCACTATATCCCTACTGCCAAGCTCGAAAATGCTACCCAATTGGGCATCCTGAAATAATACACAAGGATTTTCAAAACCTTGAAGATTATTACGGTCTCGTCAAGGCTACAGTCCTTCCGCCACGGAAGTTGCTTCACCCCGTACTGCCTTATAGGACCGGGGGTAAGTTAATGTTTCCTCTTTGCAGGACATGTGCTGAACATCAGAACCAGACACACCCGTGTGTGCATACTAATGAGGAAAGATCAATTCATGGGTCCTGGGTTAGCATTGAACTGTTAAAAGCCGTTGAGAAGGGTTATGTAGTGACAAAAATCGATGAGGTCTGGCATTTTCCCCAACGCTCTGAAACATTGTTTTGTGATTATGTTAAAACATTTTTACAGTTCAAACAGGAAAGTTCAGGTTTTCCAAAAGACGTTGTGACCGACGCCGACAAAGAATCTTATGTTAGAGATTACTTTGAGAAAGAAGGGATTAAGCTGAATCTGGACAAGATTGAGTTTAATGATTGAGTTTAATAATTCTTTATGGGGGCGGTTCTCTATGCGCGAACAGTTGACGACAACCGAAATACTAACAGACCCTGAACAGTTTGCCCGATACATTTTTGGCGTTGAGTATGACCTCAAGCATTTCTCATTTGTGTCAGACGCTGTTGCAATCGTTCAGTGGGCTTACGCAGATGGGAAAGGTACCCAGACTCGTGACATTAACGTCTTTCTCTGGGCTTTTACAACAGCCCATGCACGGTTAGAGCTTTATGATCTCATGGACAGGTTGGGTGATAGAGTGCTTTATTGCGATACAGATAGTGTTGTGTTCACGTCTAAAGAGGGTGAATATGAGCCTCCACTAGGTCCATATCTTGGCGACCTTACTGATGAAGTTGGGGATGGGGACCATATTGTTGAATTTTCTTCAAGTGGTCCGAAAAGTTACGGGTATCGGACTTCTAAGGGTAAGGTCTGCATGAAGGCCAAAGGTATCACGCTGAATGCCGTAAACTCTGAGACTATTAGGTTAGACTCATTAATTGGTCTTGTCGATCAATATGTGAGGGGGCGGGGTGACAGTAATTACATTCTCGCATACACCGACAGTATAGTGAGGAACAAAAAGCAGTTCACATTGCACAACAAGTCAGTTGTGAAAAAATTTAAAGTCGTTTACAACAAGCGTATTTTGCTACCCGACCTAACTACGCTACCATATGGCTACTGACAACGTTTTTGGGCATCGGGGGGTGCTAGACCCGAATGGTTTTGATTTCAGATTACAGCACCCATTTTCATGTGTTTTAAGTGGTCCTTCTAGCTCAGGAAAAACATTTTTTGTAAAAATGTTGTTGGAAAATGCTAAAAGTGTAATTTCTAAAAAAATTTAAAACATTGTGTACATTTATGATTGCTGGCAACCTTTGTATGATGAATTGTTGAAACTGTATGATATTAAATTTATTGAAGGTATCCCACAGACCCTGAATGATGATCGTTTGTTCCCCACCAACAAGACAAATTTTTTGGTATTGGATGATGTTATGAAAGATGCTAGTAGCAATTCTGAAGTTGAACGCGTGTTCACGACCTATGTGCACCATAAAAACTTTGTATTTTTGCACCATAAAATTATATTGTACAAAACTTGTTTTTTCAAGGTAAATTCAGCAGGACCATCAGCTTGAACACAAATTATTTGGTATTGTTTAAAAACCCCAGAGACAATACCCAAATTAATGTGTTGGTGCGGCAGATGTACCCCAGAAACACGAATTTCTTTATGGACTGTTATGAAAATGCGACCAGCATTCCTTTCGGGTACCTTTTGATTGACTTTAAAGCGAAAACACCAGAGCAGTACCGTCTCAGAACAGATATTCTGTCACAACACCCAGTTGTGTACATTCATAAAAGAAAACATTGACAGAGAGATTTGAAAATGTCTGCAAGACTTTTAAGAAACCTGCCTCTTTTAAAATTGTTATTAAAAGCCACGCCTAAACAAAGACGCGTTATTTTAGAGGCGGCCGCAGACGAGCTCATTGTGACATTGTGTGAAGTAGCTCTTAACGTGGTCCATGGTAATATTCCACTAACACCACAACAATATCAGAAACTGAAGAGAAGAAGAAGCGAGATCAAAATTGTTGCAGATAAAAAGGTTGGAGTTAGACGCAAAAGAAGGTTAATCAACCAACAAGGAGGATTTCTATTACCTTTGTTAAGTGTCGCAATTCCCTTTATAACCAGTTTGGTTACATCTAAATAAGTTTGATGATGGAGTATGCTGAGAAGATGTTTTTAGTTCCACAACACCAGTTGGATAAACTGAAATCCTCTAACACCCGTGAGTCTATACAACAGGTTGTGGAGAATGACCTGGACATGACTATAAGAAATATTTTGCACAGGTCTGATCTGGATCACCATGAAAAAGCTAAGATGTACACAGGTGTTTTGCAGCGGTTTTTAACACTCACTAGACAAGGGGATAGGGAATCCGCCACATTAACATTAAGTCTACCACAGCCTGGTAATGTTGAAAAAGAAGACCCACCCGCTACAGACCATGGGAGTGTCCATGACGATTTAGGTGCTTTTGCAGATGAGATTTTAAAGAATATTCCGCAGAGGAGTGTGAAAAATGTTCGTTACATTTTAGATAAAATGTCTAAAACTAAAGATGTAACTTCGTGGACTGAGTCGGGAGAGTTTGTGTTTAAAGGGAGAACAATCCCTGGTTCACACATGCTTGACTTAGTTAAAAGCGTCACGGCTCCACAAAAGATTGCTGACGAGCGGAGACCTGGTGGATGGCGCGAATTTCTGGAGGCTTTTGCTAGTTTAAATTTGCCACACTCTGTGGTACCAAACCACTATGTCAGACATACTATTAACTCTTTCAAAACCAAATCGACCCCCACTATAACAGGATCATCTAAGAAGAGTAAAAAACAGAAAGCGTTTCCGGGCACCCCGATACATTCAGAATATTCAGAAGACCTCACATTCAAAGCACCCGATCTTACCCAGACTAAGTGGTTAAGTTTTTAAACTCACAGTTTGTATGTATTGTGTTCTCATTTTCTCTCTTTTTTTTTTTTGAGAACTTATGATGTGACGTATATGTGTAATAAAAGAGGGTTTAAAGAAACACATTTCCGTTCATTACTTGTTTTATTAAAAATATTTAGCATGAGACATGAACATTTCACCCATTTGTACACACTGAACACATTTGAAAACATTTTCATTACATGGCGCTTGTTTTAGTTTTTTCACAAATGCTGACACCTTTTTGTCATTTTTAATCAAATCATTACAATACAATTTCAACACATAATCATAATCAAATCCCTTCGCCATGTGGTAGAGAAAGAACACACAATGTTGTCCACATGTGTCTGATGAAAAATCTTGGACTTGCACAGTTGAATGTTGAACTTGACTAGAATTGAGCCTTAAAAAGTTTTTGATAATCGGCGGAAAACCATGGTAGTCTGGTTTATTACCAAAGCTGTCGAAAAAACACCCTACACCGTCCTCATTTATGTAGATGGCCACCCAGTGTTCCCCTGGGAGTCCTGAATGATGTGTATTGATTAAAACCATTGCTGGTAGCTTTCTTAAAGGGGCTTTTGGTAGATAGTCACATGGTAGAACTCCGAGAAAATAAGTATTGCATGATACCTTATCCATGACAGCCGTAAGCTGCACAGTGTTCATTTGAACGTGTTAGTAGTAATCAACCAGGATCTGACAGCGATTTGACACTTCAATCAAGCTGTCAAACAAAGCATAAACAATAAGGTTAATTGTACGTGGTAGTGGTTGTCTGAAACGGGCTTCTAGTCTAATATTGCCACTTTTGATAAGCGACACATGCTGGCTACACTCCTCATCTGGGGCGAAATTGAACGCATAGAGTGTATAGCCGTGCAGAAAATCCTCCCTATTGATGCATAGAGCCTGGTTTTTAAGATGCCTTCCAGTTGCCAGCGCTAATTGGTAAAACTCCCGCACTGCAGAACCGTTTTCATATTCAGGTTGCAGAGGCTTCGCGGGGTACTGTTGACCATCCAGATAAATGGCCAAAAATTCTAAATCGTAGTTTTTAAACGCAAAAGGGTTTTTATTATACGCCCCCACAAATGCATCGTTATCAACCATCGCTAGAACCAGAGATTTTGGTAGAGTTCCTAAGAACAAGTTTTCTTGATTGCAGACACGTGAGCCGGCAGGTACTGAGAAGTTTTTCAGACACACTCTGTCGATGGGGTACTTGGCAGTGGTTGAGAGTAGGGCTTGTGCATGGCCCAGTCTCACAGCGGGTGACACAGACACTTTTTTCACAAATAGCGATGCAGATAGGATGTTCAGTTTATAGGCTGTGGCATTGCTCCTCATCAGGCAGAATTCATCTTTACCTCTAGTCATTCTAATTTTAAGGTCTAGTCCATTAAGCAATAGTTTTTCTTGAAAGAAGATATCGCTGTGAACAGGAGCGAGTAGTTCGACTACATTACTAGCGTTGGTGAAGGCTGCTCTCTTTGTCAGACCACGGTTTTCACCTCCTGGGTCCGCAACATCCATGTGCCCAGCTGTGTCTAGGTAAAAAAGCCCTGCTGAGAAAAGCGTTTCAAGGGTATCTTTACCATAATTGGTAAGACATTCTATCATACAGCGATATGGATATGTGCTAGAACTCTGTGATATAAGCCGATCTCCAAGCGATACATCCACTTGTGAAAAAATAGTAGCTCCAGGATAGTTGACAAGCCCTACGGGATCTCCATCTGCAATGTCCGATCCATCAGCATTAGTGATTTTGAGGCGCAAAAAAACTAATGTGTTGTTTAGATCTATGTAATCCTCTCCATTCCCCGCAATAAAAAACTCCAGCGGCGATGTGTCAGATATCGCTGATAATGGTGGCACTTCTATATAAGTGTTTTTTTCAACTGCTGTTTGAGTTAGTGGCACTGTAAACAGATCCAGTTCGGACTTTAAACACTCCTCTGACATGTTGTGTAGTAATGCCATGATCTAAAATATTGTTTTAACAGAGTTCCTTGATCTTTTTGAAGCAGTACGCTTAGCTGTCTCCTGGCGCTTGCGTTTTACAACTGATGTTTTCTTGGGTGGACGTTTTGTTTTCTTCTGCTTCTGGCCACTCCTCCGCACCCCTGGCGGCCTAGATGCTCTTTTGCGAGCCATTACCATTAGCCCTGAACCGTCTTGAGTATCGTAGTTGTTGTTAAAAGATCGCAATAATGTATTACTAACAAAGTCACTTAGTATGTTTTTTGCAGCTGATTTAAGATGCGGCTTGGCTATGCTAATCCTCGTTTTAGTAGTGGTATAGCCATTCTAAAGAGCCCTCGAAAAAGGCCACCCAAACCGGCCCCATACATAACTCCGCCTCCTGCATACCCGGGGAGCCCGCTGCCTGCCTGATTCTGGTAATAGGCAACGTAGCGCATAGGGTCGACATTGTGGTTGTTGAAATACACAATTTTAAACTAAATGTTTTACAGGCCTGAAGTGAAGTTTAATGCACACTTTTCCGTAAGAAAATGGGACGTGTTGATTTTGATCGTCCTTCACCTCTATAACAATATCCGTAATGACAGATTTGTTGATAGATGCGTAGTGCGGTTTGTCGTATCGAACACTGACTGTGTTATTGTTATCCCCTGTTATTTGTACACACTCCAGTAGTGGTACGAATGCATCACCTACGGATTGGTAACGGATAATATCCGTGTAGATATAAAGAGTATAGAAACCCCCGTGTATGTCCGACTGATGCATCGCATATGTTACAACATCCTTTTCAAAATTAGTTTTTTCAGGATTTGTTTTTTGCAGAATAGAATCTCCTATAGGGATGCCTGGTTTCAATCCTAAAATAATGGCTAGTTTTCCATGGAATGTTATTGAAATGTTAGGTTTTGCTTTCAGAAATACTTTGTTTTTTACACGGTCGTAGCCGAATACCCCCTGGGTTGCTACTAAATCATTTATTACACTAACTAGAGATGGGACATTGTCGTAATATCCTGTTTTTATTGGAATGCGTAGTTTCGACAAGCTGGTCGTCTTCACATCCACACCGTGGCGCATGCTGTTATTGTATTTTTCACCATCGGCAGTGGTGGGTCCTATGTTTATCTCAAAAACGGCATCATTGCTGTTAAAGGTGTACCAACTTCTTGGATATTCAATTTGAACAAGTCCTACCTCCCATTCTCCTTTTATATTTATAGGGGTAGCCAGTCTTGTTGTATAATTTGAGATTTTATTATTCGGGTACACAGACAGTGAAGCGTTGCAGGGTAGTGTGACATAAAATCCGCCCTCAGCCATGTCTGGTTTTTATACAACTGTATGCATCCTGGGTGTGTGTCTTGTTTTTATGGTTTCTGTACATCAACTAATTCTTTCTGATCGATCCATGAAGCAAATTTCGCAGGCCACCCGAGCCATTGTACCAGCACTAACGTTTTGCGACCTTTTGTCTTCTTATCTAAAATTTTTTCAACTTTAAAGGTTTTGTTTTTGTTGACAATTATTTTTTGCAATTCTTCTGCGTAAAAAACACCGTCGATAACATCCCCGTCGTAATCACACAATCTGTAAACAGGAGGATCCCGTGGTATACACGCTGATATAGTAAAATACTCTTGTGTGTAGTTTTCCTCATAACCCTTTGCAAACGGGCCTCTGACTTTAGAAATTCGAACCACATCGCCATTCTTGTATTTAAATATGGGGTTAACACTACGAGGTCGGGTATCTCCATATAGGTTGTGTAACACAACAGACTCGTTTTCTTTCCCCACATCAATCGGCCTCATCTTGATGCTTCTGTGATGGCTCGCATTGTATCCTTGTGTAATGTCTTGAAGTATGTCGATGTACCTTTTGGAGTTTGTAGCTGTTAAATATCTCCACATTCTACCTTTTAAGGTTCTATTAAACCGCTCAACAACACATGCCTTTAATTCTGTGGCTGTTGCGTAATGGGAAATATTGTACTTTTTTGTTACGTTTTGAAAGTGTTTGTTAAAAAACTCCTTTCCTTTATCTGTCTGTAATTTCTGTGGTACACGACCCTCTTTCAGTATGGATTCAAAAGCTTTAGAAACCTCTACACCACTCTTGTTTTTTAATGCCCGTACCCATGCATATTTACTGAACAGGTCGATACATGTCAACAGAAAATGGTTGTTGTCGTTTACCGAGGCATATGCCGACATATCAACTAGATCGGCCTGGACCAACATATCTACACCGTAGACAAAAACCCGATTCCTTTTGTATTTTAGAGGGGCAGTTCTATGTAGTGTATACGCATCCTCACCAGCGAGCCAGTCTGAAACCTCTTTATCGGTTAAACGAACCCCCGTTTCTTTTAAAACAGCATCTTTTAAGCGTTTTTTCCCCCCTAAAGAACCGGGGTTAGAAGGTGTGTAGTAAGTCTTTTTCATTTCTTCCGACATGTTTCCACTTCACGCTCCACAAAAGAATAAACACAGATGGTTTAAGTGGTTAAGGTTTTTATTTCTTAAACAGTTAAAAGAAACATTGGCATCATACAGCATCGATGTAGTGTAGAAATTTTATACACATCACAATGTTGTTCTCAAGAATGTAATCAACCAGTGTTTCAACAATTTCACAAACATCAGTCTGATTGTTTCTAGACAATATGTCTACACATAGATCGGTCACATATGTACACAAGCACAATATATCGGCTATTCTAATACAGCTGCCGCATTCAGTCATCAGGTCTAAAATTTTTCTGATAGTTAGACAAACTGGTTCACCCGCATTAACGCATAAACGCATCATATCTGTCCATTCATTTGACACTGTTCTTACAACAGACATTTGTTTCTTGAGATTTGTAAAACGTTTGGTATCAACAGCACATTTGTTTACAGTAACAGATACATTGGTACACTCATTAATGATCTTATACAACAAGCTGGTCATCTCACATCTAATACGTTGTTTAAGCAACCACTTTGCCATTCCAGTTGCGAAACACGTGTTACCCATGTCACTGTTACTGTCAGACAACTTGGACAATACCTTTCCAGTGTTACTGTCAGACAACTTGGACAATACCTTTCCAGCTGTCCACAGCGTCATAGACAATTTGCTCACTACTGACGTCCACAACTTTCTCTCTGACTTCACGAAGCTTTTCCACAATGAAAACTTCGTCACGCAGTTCATGTAAAATAGCCTCCACTGATCCTTGAATCCTCTGGGGGTGAACCCTTAAACCACAACGGCTCAATGCTTGAGCAACGATGTGCTTAAGGTCCGGTCTCACCAGATTACACGTCAGTTCGTCAAAGTAGGCGTCAAAGAAATAGGGTCCCGGTTCAAATAAGCAGGAGTGTCTAATCTGACTGGGGTGATCCACTTCACAACCCAAACAGAGTTCTTTCAGCTTTTTGTTGATGATATGTTCCAGAAGGACCACAACAGTCGCTTTTATGATTTTGAATCCGTCAGAGCGGATACAGCTGTCTGTGTTGTCAATTCCAGCAAAGGCCGCTGCTCCAGCTATTGCGCCAGTGTTGCCGTATGGTGTTGTAAGGAAGGTCAGGTTGTGATATCCAAGGTCCATGCAAAATTTATCCAACCAACTGTTGTCGCATGTTGGGACTCCAGCGGTGTAGCATTGTCATCAGGCATCGCAGGGGCAGCCTCAGGGTTGTTGCTGTAGGAGTAGACAGTTGTAGATTCTTGAGACATGGTGAATGAATGTAGCAACTGAACCGATCTGCAGGCGTTTTTTAATGACTGTAATATGTGGGTGGGCTTAAGAGGCGGTCTTCAGCATTGGCGACGCCCTCCTTAGGGTGAAACAATTTAATCTTTACAGAACTGTAACGGTCATACATGTCGCACCATCTAAACATCTTGTCCACGCATGTAAATACAGTGTCAAGCATACGAACATCTTTCCACTGAAACAAAAATTTCATGTCATAGCACAAGTGATGCTCAGATTCACGAACAGGCCATGCTCGTTCGCAGAGCTTTGTCTTGTCGTTGCAGCAAAAAACATAAACACAATCGTCTGGTAACTTTTTACTATGGTCCCCGACCACACGAAATCTTGTGTCAGGAATTAAGCCATCCCACTCGGCTACGTACAATGGATTATCACCACAGTCGTGCAAATCTCTCCAAACGTAGTGGAAAAACACAAACCAGTCTTTGTCGTGGAAAATCAGACATGGGTTCTGAGATGTAAAATCTTCTTCAACATCTGCCGTGTAGAGTTTCACACAACGCTGCACCTTGTCAAACACATATCTCACCACACGATTACCAGACATTGAGAAATCACGTTTCACAAAAGCCGAGTCTTCATGAAGAAACTTTGTCAAGCTAACATTTTGCTGTTTCTTCCGCGGTGCAAAAGTTAGATCTTCTCTCATTTCAACAAGTCCTCTTGTTGGCGAAATACACATAACCTTTCTAGGGGTTTTAGGAGTTCTCGGAGCAGCCATTGTATCAGGAAAGTTGTAGAATGTCTTCTGTGTTCAACAGTGTATTCCCTAACCTTATTTAAAACTGCAGCAAAAAACGTAGGTAGTGACGTTGTTGTGAATAAGGTATAACAGGGCGGAACATACCATAAAAACTACAAAGGCAAGTTTTGAGGTGTGAGTTCATTAAACCAGTCGTAAAAGTCAAATTTTAACATCTGCTTGATCTGTTTTGTCTTTTAAATGCCACCGGACATCAGCACGGAGGATGTCACACGGCGCCACGCAGCCTAGACATACCGGAGCCTGTCAGTGACCCATCATAAATCAGAAGCGCTGGTTTCATGATACAAGAATACTGTCAGTCATGAGGGCCATAAATCAATCAAAAAGTGACACATGGTATATGTTAACACTACTGACGAGTTCGCAAAAGTAGTTTTTTTTTGACAATTCAAAATGGCGGACATATTTTTATGACGGAAAATGACATCATATGGTGCGATCGAATCGTCATGAGCTCGGGAATCAGAGGAAAAAAGAATTTTGTTGATAGCCCTTATGGTCCAAAAGTTATTAATTTGTGTGAAACTTTGGACAGATTGTGGCGCTAGAGGCAATGAGTTAGAGATACTAAAATTGGTGTATTTAATGTTGGGACTGTCCTCTATCAGAATGTCAAACCAAAACAACTTTCCCGCAAACGGTTCAATGGTCTGCCATAGACGCCCAGTCGGAAGAAGAAGAAACGGAAGAATAAGAAGAACCAGATCAGATACAATCGGTGCCTCCGCACCTTCGGTGCTTGGCTCCTAATAATAGGAACCCGAACAGATACAATAGGTCCCTCCGCTCCTTCAGTGCTTGGCCCCTAATGAAATCATTCAGCAGGGGATGCTTCAAAAATAAATTAACTACATGTCAAAAATTAAGAACTCAAACAAAAACATTGCATTTTTACTGACCTGTCAGCTTTGTGACATGGAAATAAAAGCAGACACGTCCATCTTTTAGTATTCCTGTTGTTGCCTTGTTTTAAGTTGCCTGGTCAGTTTCTGGCGGTATTTGACCACATCACATGGAGGCATAACATCGCTAAGTTCCAAACCATCATTGATTTCATACCTTTCCTACACCTCTCCTGCACAATATATATCTCTTTCCCGCTACTGATGCTCAGCTTGGCCTTCTTGCTGTCCTCAGGTCGAGACGTAGATGAAGATTAAGATGGAAAAAGATTACGTTTTTTGTATCAGACATGATGATCACATCGGCACCAAAATCATACCTGGTTTCCCTGGGCGAACGGCTTTCTTGGATCATAGAAATTAGTTTACCCTTTTAGCATCTCGAAACACCCTTTCCAACAGACCTGTACAAAGCAGGTCTCATCATAATGAGCCAATAAATTAAACAAGGCTACTTCTACACTAATCCGGATAAATTTGAAAACGGAGTTGTCGTCTAAAAACGTTCCACGTCCACACTATCATTTTCAATAGTTTTCCAAAATTTGCTCATCCACACTGAAACGTCTGAAAACGCGTACATCTCCGTACTGCGCATGAGTAAATCAAGACGCTTCGACCTGCGTCATTTCCGCTAGGCGTTTATTTACTTTCCGGCTCTTTGAAACTTCGCGGCAATGTCGAGAAAAGGCACTGAGTTTTTTAAATGGTCCGACAGTGAGGTAGAGTTGTTGCTGCGAGTAACACAGGAGTACAAAGTGGCAAAAGCAAGCGAGAATGTAGACCGGGAGACGTGCCAAAGCAAATACGGCGAAATATTGGACCGCTTCAAAGAGCAATATCCTACGGATGACGTCGCTTTCCCCACAGTAAGGACGAGGTCACAAAACTCACAATAACAACTAAATTAAAGGCTATCAGGCTTAAGTACAGGCATGCGGTAGACTCCGGAAGGAGAAGCGGGCATGGAAGAGTGGTACTTCTGTACTTTGAACTCTGCAAGCAGATCTGGGGTGGTTCTCCAGCCGTCACCACCATTAATTGTGGAATTGAAACAAGCGACATAAACAGCAGCAGCACCACCAGCGATGAAAGTTATCCACCGTCAGTCAGTCGCAGTCAGTGTGTGAGTGAAAGAGATAGTGAGTGAGTGAGTGAGTGAGTGAGTGTGTGTGTGAGTGAAAGAGATAGTGAGTGTGTGTGTGTGTGTGTGTGTGAGTGAGTGTGTGTGTGAGTGTGTGAGTGAAAGAGATATTGAGTGAGTGAGTGAGTGAGTGTGAGTGAGTGTGAGTGAAAGAGATAGTGAGTGAGTGTGAGTGAAAGAGATAGTGAGTGAGTGAGTGAAAGAGATAGTGAGTGAGTGTGAGTGAGTGAGTGTGAGTGAAAGAGATAGTGAGTGAGTGAGTGAGTGAGTGAAAGAGATAATGAGTGAGTGAGTGAAAGAGAGTGAGTAAGTGAAAGTGAGTGAGAGTTAAAGTGAGTGAGTGAGTTAAAGAGATAGTAAGTGAAAGACATAGTGAGTGTGTGAGTGAAAGTGAGTGAGTTAAAGAGATAGTGAGTGAGTGAAATAGATAGTGAGTGTGTGAGTGAAAGAGAGTGAGTAAGTGAAAGAGTGAGTGAGTGAAAGTGAGTTAAAGAGATAGTAAGTGAAAGACATAGTGAGTGAGTGTGTGAGTGAAAGTGAGTGAGTGAGTTAAAGAGATAGTAAGTGAAAGAGATAGTGAGTGAGTGAGTGAAATAGATAGTGAGTGTTTGAGTGAAAGAGTGAAATAGATAGTGAGTGTGTGAGTGAAAGAGATAGTGTGTGTGTGAGTGTGTGAGTGAAAGTGAGTGTGAGTGAGTGAGTGAGTGTGAGTGAAAGAGATAGTGAGTGAGTGAAAGAGATAATGAGTGAGTGAGTGAAAGAGTGAGAAAGTGGAAGAGTAAGTGAGAGTTAAAGTGAGTGAGTGAGTGAGTGAGTGAGTGAGTGAGTGAAAGTGAGTTAAAGAGATAGTAAGTGAAAGAGATAGTGAGTGAGTGAGTGTGTGTGTGTGTGAGTGAAAGAGATAGTGAGTGAGTGAGTGTGTGTGTGAGTGATAGAGATAGTGAGTGAGTGAGTGAGTGAGTGAGAGAGAGATAGTGAGCAAAATGAACAAAACCGGGTTAATTTAACAGTAAAAATTATTAGCCTATATTAGAATTCTTAAATTTCATACATCCTCACATTCAAATGGGAAGCAGAACCACCCCGTCACATCCCTTACCACCACGTCACAATAAAACATGTTACGGGGTGGTATGTGACGGGGTGGTAAATTTCATTTCAAAATGGCCACAGATCTCCCATGTAGTTAAGTTCCTCAACTAGCATTCATACATTCAATCTGAAATACAACTTTCTTTGCATTAATAATGTAAAGAAATTAATAAAAATAATTTTTCCCTCTCTATTTTGCGTGACGGGGTGGTTGGTTTGAGCTTGACGGAACCTGCCTAACATGAAAAATCAACAAATAAAGAATGTAAAAGAATGTCAGTACTTGCCTGCTTTTGTTCTTGGTGACTACAAGGCTTAATGATGTCCCTTCCGCTTTGTGATGTCATTTAAAGCAACAGTACATGATTTATAGATAAAACAAGTTAGTGTGACGGGGTGGTAAGTCAAACTGAGGGACACACACAAATCATAAAATATTTACAAAAAATAAGGTTTATTTTCAATAAAAATATATCTTATGTAAAAAGGGACTCACATATAATCCTGAAAATAATAAATGTTTTTAAAAAATACATAACTTATTTGGTGATATTTTAAATGCAAATGTCATGTTGGTCAACACGGACATGTGCAATTGGCTATGTACTAAGGGAAAATTATTAAAAATAGTATGTTATTCTTTAAAAATAGTATTTTATCATATATCAGGTTAACAAGAACACTTGAATTAATAACTTTAATCTTTGTAAACACATTTTGGGACATTTTTGTGCCTTATGCATCTCATCAAACGTTGCGGACCCAAATGGCACCTGTTTCGTAGAATGACTCGGTTACAGTCGTAACCTGAGACGTTTTTCTCTGACTCCTCTTTGATGACAGCCTCTTTGATGACAGACATGTAAAGTTTACATTAAAGTGACATTTTTTGTGTGGATATTTTAAGTTACAACAGTTCATGTTTACAATGCCTACAAGGGCATGAGTTTATTTTCAATGTACTGTTTGACAGAGTTGAGTTTTATTTAATATTTTTAATTTCTGCAGTAACAACTCAACAAGTATCTTAACTTTTTTTTCCACTGCTGCATATCTTGAAACAATTACACAATAAATTATGTTCATAAACAAAATAAATGTTATGCATTTATTTAATCAGTGTATCACTTGAGTTAACACTTTCCAGAAGCATAAGCACGTTATATTTTATATCATGTTAACAGAAAACTGTATATAAAACAAACTGAATGTAGTTTAATCACACAAGCTCAATATGCAGATATGGTGAATATAATGACTGTTTCAATGCTGTTTGCGTTAACACTTCACAGGAGCCTAAGCACTTGAGACATTATATCACGTTCACAATCTGAATGTATAATTTAATAAGACAAGATTAATGTCTAGGAAACTGAATTTTGCTTAACTCTTCATTCAGAGAAACGTGTCAATTTCTATGAAATAATCTGAAATGCCTCAAAGAACTTAAAGGGTCAAGAAACTTGGTGAGCACATTTCTTACTCACCTCCCCTCAGTTTCATTGCATTGTGTTGTTATTATTGTGCTGTGTTGGTGGCTGGAAGTCTCTGTCATATTGGACAAGCTGCAGCAACATTTTGGTCTGGAATGATTTCTCTGTTAGCTTCACAAAAGTTATGCAAAACAAAACAGGCATTAATGACAAATGGAAGATCATCCAGATTTATGTCCATTGCCCTCCGTAATGCTCCAAATCGTGCTTTTAAACGTCCAAATGAGCATTCAATCACCATTCTGCACTTGCACAGTGACAACCCAAAGTACTGTTCCTGAGGAGTGAAACCTCCATTCGCATACTCTTTCATAACACAGGGCAGCAGGGGGTATGCTGGGTCTCCGAGAAGAAATACAGGAACAGGATCTTCTCCCTCCACAATTACTTTTGGACAAGAAGGAATCTTTCCATCTCTCAAGTAAGCATTGATTTTTGAATTTGCAAATATGCGGGCATCGTGAACGCTTCCAGGCCATTTAATAACAACGTCCATGAATGTGTACTTGTAATCATAGGTAACCTGTACATTCAATGAGAATTTGCTTTTCCTGTTGATGTAATCAGTGGGGTTTGCTGAAGGCTGCTTAATTTCGATATGCGTGCCGTCAATAGCCCCTAGACAGTGTGGCATTCCGTGTGTTTGATAAAAGTTTGTGTCAAGTGTCTGTACCTCTGGTTCTGTGAATGGAAGTGAAACATACTCGGGACCCAGGTGAAATGTGATAGCCCTGCACATGTCTCTGATTATTTTAGACAGTTTGTCGGGCTAATCCAAACGCATTCGCTGTTTTCCGCAGTCTACCTTCGTCGCTTAAATAGTATAGAGTACATGGAATCTTTGTAACAACGTCCACCGGTGATCTCAGTCGTGTTGTCTGGCCTCTAATGAGAGGTCGTAACAGTTCACTCAGATGATACAGAGAATCCCTAGACATCCTAAAGTTTTCACGCCACTCCTCAGGCACGACAATTCCATGCACAAAGTTATCCCACCACACACGGCAGCGTCCAGGTCTCACCCAAAATCTCCGCTCCATGTACGTTCTGAAACGCAACTGTCCTCGAGTTCCGCCGCTAAACAACAACTGCGAGTAAACATTCCGTCTCCTTTGAAGAAACGCAATCTGCAGTATGTACAAACTGACATTAATGTTTAACAAGGCTGTCAAAAACATCCAAAAGAGCATCCAAAACAGCTGCTGTACAATGTCATTCACCATCTTGGCTGAATTGGTCATATGACTGCATCACATGACTGAAAATGCGTCATCGTATTCAAAGGCCTCCGTTTTCACAGTCCACACTAGGACGCGAAGACGGCGTTTTCAAATGTATCCGCTTTCGAGGGCGTTTTCCAAAAGCTACGTTTTCGTCTACTTAAAACGCCGTCTCAGTGTGGACGGAAGGCCAAAACGGAGAGAAAAATATACATTTTCAAATGAAAACGTATTAGTGTGGACAAGGCCTAAGTCATAGCTGCTTTCCCTGGGCAACTGGCTTTTCTGCCTTCAGGATGTGGCAGCATACCTTAATAAAAACCACAGTGACAGTCCGTCACCGTCGAGCAGAGAGTGCTCTCAAATTCCTGTACAAAAACTTAAGTATTTTTACAAATATATACAATATTCGGTATGATTAATGAATTTTGATTTAATGACCGTATAATTTTGATTATATATATATACACACACACACACACACCAACTGCCTCTCCACGGAGGCGCTTCTATCTGGGCTGTGACATGGCTGTCCTCTGGAGACGCACAGGGCCTCTGTATCCACAAGCCCAGCACAGAAGTGAAGGGGCAGCACACTCTTCCTTTCTGCCACTGTCAGTTTCCTGACTGACACCACTTCTTCCCATTTTCCTGTTCAGGTTCGCATTGTTGTCCTCTGTCTCTGTGGGAGCCTGGGCTGTTTGCATCCAGGAGCCCGGTGAAGGGGTGAAGCTCTCTGAGGTGCTTTCATTACCTCTGACAGTCACCTCAGGCTCTGTGCTTCTTTGAAGGCCCCGGGGGAGCCTCAGAGACATCTTCAGCATCTTGAAATGTTCTTTCCCATGGAAATGTAGAATAAACATATTTAATGTTGCTACATATTTCTGAAATTGTGAGCAGTGGAGAGACTGACCGAATCCCGAACTTGCACTGGATGTAGTTCCAGATGACCCTGGTGTGTGGCCATTGTGTTGTGTTGCACTGCACAAACATATTTATTTGTATAGAGGTTTTTGCCTCTTTTACAGTATAATAAAAAAAGTATTATACTGTAATCACATTGAGTGTGCTAGACTAGAGTTTTGAAATTTTGGGAGAACAGACTCCTCCACTTGACAAAGGTCCCAGACCATAATGCAATAATTGATCAGTAGAATTTGATACCGTGCTGTGTGGCCATTGTGTTGTATGTCAAATTATAGGGATGTATTCCCAGATGATAACAGTCC
Source organism: Semotilus atromaculatus (assembly GCA_031834385.1). Taxonomy (NCBI): domain Eukaryota; kingdom Metazoa; phylum Chordata; class Actinopteri; order Cypriniformes; family Leuciscidae; genus Semotilus; species Semotilus atromaculatus. The sequence goes on from JAULUF010000088.1 coordinate 126,514, forward strand.
CTTGCAAAATAATCCCATTTTCTGTGGATGCTTTTGCGTGCACGTTGCTGAGCAGGCGTAGTCAGGCCAAAACTGAAAGTAGAAGACCCTTGAACAACCTGCACTTGTGTAGCGATATTGTCCAACTGATCAACCATTGGGTTGTCAGCCTCATTAAAAGGAGGATGGAAACTATACCAAGAACTCCTATTTTGAAAGTGTTGGTTGGGCCCCGAGTTTTGGCCAGTGCAGTGGTTGTTGTTGAGGAGGGGGATGATTCTCCCCAACGTCTTCAAAAAATCCACGCTCTGCGTGTTCGTTGATATTGTAGTCAAAATAAGCAGCTCTATTGCGTGGTTTCCCTCCTCGTTTCTTTTTATTGCGTTTTCCCGTTTTTAGTGGGAGGCCTGTATGGGCCAGCAACCACTGCACGATGGTCAAAACCACTGGGAGATCTGTTCAGACCTCTGACCAGTCTGAATTGATCCTTGTGGAAAACAGCGAGTCTGCGGAGGACCCAGGCCTGGGCCCTCTAGAACTGCTTGTTAACTACATGCGTGTCATGACCACCTCTCTGGGCATACATGCGTATAGCCCTACCTCTATCTCTTCCCCTTTCTCTTAAGCTCTCATCTAGCTCTTGCATGGAAATGTGCATTTGGGTTGGAAGGTAAATAATTGTTTCTGTTGAAAGCTGGAGAACTTCTGGAGAGTCTGAGTCTATATTGTGGAGTATTTCTTTGTCTCACACGTCCTCTAAAGCAAGGCTCGAAATTGCGACCATTTTGGTCGTATATGCTCCTGAAATTTAATCGGTGTGACCTAAAAATATATTTGGGAGCATTTGTGCGAGTGCAAATAATGGTTATGGTGCGACCTGTTTTTATGTCTCTACAAAGCGTTCGCAAATTACTGCACAGTGTGTACCTTATGTGCGCTCACTGATAGGCGGTGGCCGGACCATCATTCCATCCAACGATTACATTCAATCAAACTTCATCCTTACGTTCTTAACTTTAAAGCAGATTTTAGATTGGTTAATATTAGCTGTCAATCCCACTCACTGACGCTGCGCTCCGTTGTCACGTGACAGGGAGCTGACTACCGCGCGAAATTTAAAAGGCTGAATAAGAGAAAAGATGAAACAAGGTTTTTCCTGCATTTAATTTTTTTTGGCAACCGCCAAAGCCTTATTTGATCGGTGAGTGATAGATGACTGACTGTTGCGCTTGTGACAGGGCTCATGTCACTGGAAGAATGAGCATAGAGAGAGACTCGTGCACGCACTCTCGCCGTCTTCAAACTGTCTTGCTCTCCCTCCCTCGCGCATATTAATAGAAATCAATTGAGAATTGACACAATGGTAAAAGGGAAGACCGAAGTTTCACGTGGAGCATTCTGAGATTTTTCTCCTGAATTACCGCGGCGTGTGAATTGTGCAAAATTTTTTTTGCCTTATCTTCTCTGAAAAGCGTTCCGCACATTCAGCTGTCATAAACCACAATTTCAATTAACAAAACAAACTATCAAGTGATGAAATGTTTTCTGTGTTGACACGAATCTTGTGCAATGTCCTAAACTGCTGGGATAATCACACAACAATGCGTGCCGTAGCGTTAGCCTACGCGTCCGCTAATGACACGTGCGATTCGCGAACTAATGACTCCTTTGAACTGATTCCATTTAATGAATGGTTAAAACAACTGATCTGTCCAACACTGAACTCACGAGACGTCTGAATCTGTGTATAACACATTGGTAACACTTTACAATAAAGTTCAATTTATGAAACTCTAGTTAACTACATTAGTTAACATTAACTATTAATAAACTGCATTTCTACAGTTTTTATTAATCTTTCTTAATGTTAATTTTACCATTAATAGTAGCCTTATTGAAATCAAAAGTTGTATTTGTTAACATTAGTTATCCAAATGCACTGTGAAGTAACAAACAATGAACAGCAGTACTTTTTATTAACTAAGTTAACAAAGATTAATAAATACAGTAACAAATGTATTGCTAATGTTCAATGTTAATGTAACGTGTGTTTGGGCCTTGCTAGCCGATATTAATCTATAATCAATATTAGCTAGGCTAAATTAAATAGATCAAACTAGATCCAAAATCATAGAAGTCTAAAGTTCGACTACAGGAGCTGGTGGTCAGTAACAACACAGAAACAGAAAGTTAAATTTGGTACTAGTACCATATATTGAAAAAAATAATTAAACAATTGCAACCAAAGATAAATAAAAAAAATAGACAAAAACTCAAAATATTGACAGATTGCAGTTGAATCAGTTATAGTTAAGTGCACTTTTGGGGTTATTGTTCAAGTCAGATACAATGATAAATATTACAACAAATACCACATACAAAACAAGAAAGATCAAAAAGGAAAAAAAAATTATCCCCACGATGTTGACGTTCTTCAAGACACACGCAACAACCCACAAGGGTTTTTATGAAAGTTTATGTTGAGTAATCCATAGGTTATTGTTCATCAAAGGAAAAGATACATGAGGGACTGAAGCGCTGGTCTATGGAGAAGTGTGTGGGGGACAGGCTGCGGACACCCTTCCTACCAGACCAATAGAGTGGCTGTTCAGTGGATGCTGCGCAGATGATCGGCTCCCAACCGTAGTAATTCAGCTCGCCATCATTTATCTCCAACCAGAGAGAAAGAACCTGGCCTATAGTACACAACAGGACCAGTAAATAGAGCTGAATTAGAACCAGGCCCGCATCAAATTTTTAGCTAAATCCACACTCAAATATTCTCATGTGTACCCAACTCTAGATCCCTACAAAACAACCAACAAATGCACAACCCACAAACAATAAACATTAAATACAATATTAAATCAACACAAATCAAAAAACAATATTGAAGTTGCATTACCGACACAAACTTCAAACAAATAAACCAACATTACTATACCCTAATTGCCATAGTGCATATAAACACAATACAAAGTAAACAAATCCATTTATAAACCAAATAAAAATAACAGACTTCACAACGACATACAATAAATCAAAACATTTGTTTAAAGCAGGCAATGCTAATATCAATGTTCAGTGCCACCGATTAGCATCCAACATAAAGCTCATTCATTCAAATTACTCACCAGTTCCTCTTTAAACATAACCTGATGACGGCGACGGGTTCCCTACAGCCAGTAAGTGGTTCTAAAGAGTTACAATAATATGCTTAACTTGACAGCATGAATCGATCACAAGTGTGAAAAGTTTGTAAAACACAAACCTGTCCACAGCCGTCGATCGACTTCCCCACACCTCTGAATGAGGAAGACGCTACGGCCTGCTTAAACACTCCTGCTTCCCAGACGCGATTGGCCAAGCATAGTCACATGACCGGGGTTACGTTAGGTCGCGGGCACGCACGCACTCTGCGCAAATACATCTATCAGTATATAACTATAATAGGGATGGGCGATATGGCCTAAAAAAATTATCACGATAATTTCAGGTATTTATTGCGATAACGATACAAATGACGATAAATTATTTCTTCTATAAAATATCAGATTGTGTTGTGTTTAAGTTGTGTTCCAGAATTACAGTGACTGTGCTGAAAAACATCACACAACAACAATTACACAATAATAATTCAAATCAATTACAAGTTTAAAAAACACTGACAATCTTCTTACAGACTCTCACAGCTCTGTCAATCCTGGTATCCCTCATAATTCTCTCTGTAAAACAACAAAACTATTTGTTTATTTTTATGTATTTATTTAGGCTATGTTTCTTTTGCACAAGAATAAAAATGATACAATTTATACAAAACAAAATTTTCAAGCAAAAATAATATTCAAAGATTGCTGGGTATTATTTTATTATTATTCGAAAACCGCACCCCTCCACCACATGCACGCAAAAATGCATAGCCTACACACCAGAGCATGTGAGCAAAGCGGAGCGGTGGTATGCTTATAAGTTAAAAAACGTAAACATACGTTTCATATTTGTTTAAATAATATGTTATTTATATGAAAAGGGAACCACATGAGATGAGTAAGATAGGATCATAAGATGACCAATATATCGGAAAACATTTGCAATGGGTCAGACATGATTTTGACCACTTAAGTTTTGTAGAAAGCCTTTCTTTAAAGTTTTTTCGTTTTGTATAAATTGTATCTTCATTTTAATCAATGTTTCATCAACAAATTTGCCTGGATTATTAAATAAGAAGCAAATGGTGGACTATAGAATCAGGACACGGAGGCGCCGGCGCGTGAACTGGAGCGCGTCTCAAATGAACCGAAACTCAGTGTATAAGCTACTTGCCTCACAGACCTATCTATATAGAACGCTTTAAATGTCTACTTGTAAACAAAACAATTAAAAACTAAAAGAAATTGGCTACTCTTTGTGGTCCACTTGTAGTTTTCGCCTCCGTTGCATCGCTGACATTCGTTGCAGACATTCTTCATACACTGGTTTGTGTTTGAGATGGTGGAACAAATTGGATGTGTTTCCACTCTTTGTAACCACCGTTTTTCTGCAAACTTTGCATATTACGCTTTGCTCCTCATCTGATTTTCTGTAACCAAACCAGTTCCAAATTGTGGAGGTAGCTCCTCGCTTTACAACAAGCTCCTCTTCATCCTCACGTCCGCCTTCCGCCATGCTTGTTTTCACTCCGCACGTGAACAGTGAATCGGGTGCGCACAAAACTACGTCATTAACTAGACTTATCGTTATTATCGTGAGGAGACACATTTTTATCGTGAGGAGAATTTTCAACGGTATATCGCAAACGCCCATCCCTACACTGTAAAAATGAATTTTGATGATTTGTAATCACAACTTTTTATATTTTGTCAAATCAACTTAGATAATTAATGTAGTTGAGATAACATAATATTTTGAGTTTCTATTTATTAAACCAATCTCCTTTGTTGTATTAACTCAAATTTTTTATTTCAATGAACTCAAAATTTTAAGGCAACCAGGTAACTTACTTTAAGTTAATCCAACTTATTTTTTTTTACAGTGTAATATATATATATATATATATATATATATATATATATGTAACAATTAATTATTACTATTATATACCATATATAATATACATTGAAAGGATTAACAGATTTTAACCTGGGTTACACCAACAAATCAAACCTCATTTACTCAGAACACCTCTTAAAATTTTTAGTAAGAGTGGTTAGGAAGATTTAACCTTAACCTTAATAAACTACAGTATTTTCAGGTTATTTATATGACAATGTGAAGAAAACTTACCAAAAAGAAAAACTTCAACTTCAAAAAGTCCAAAGCAAGTTGTTGTTAGCTAGCTGCTAATTGTATTCGATTGTATATGGTAGAAAATTTGATTTTTATATGATTTTTATGATTATATACCAAAATATTTATTAGGTTTAGCAAAGAAGGATTTTCTTACAAAGCTATGAAATCCAGTGGTAAAAATCACAGCTTAAAAAAAAAACCTGTGTGAAAGGCTCATTATGCGGCCATTGTCTTCTCAGGTGTGAATCAGAGCATTATTCATGATCATTCACGCCCACACGCATATTGCCTTTCCAAACAAAAAGTGTTTTACAAAATTTAAATCCATGTATTGTTTTATGTGAATGATTAGGCAGGATGATTTTCAGACCATTTTGAAGCAAAAACTCAGGCGACAACATCCATTAGTCAGAAGTCTTGTGGACACATATTTAGTATGTGTTTTGTGTCCTTATTTCAGAAACTTTAATTTTTAGTTTTTTCAATAACCATGCATAAACAATATTCTCTCAAAAATACAAACATGTACATACATGTTGCTCACATATTATGGTAGCCCTGTTTGTGCTAAATAGAGAATAATTACACCTGTGCCATTAATATGTTTATAAGCAACTGAAAAAAGCACAAATGTCAGGACATGTCAGAACACCTCCAGGTCCCAGAAAACACCTTAGACCCCAGAGGGTTAAGAAGATCTGATATCTTGACCGCAAGAAAACTGCCACAATGCTGGCATCAGGACAATATAACAGTAATAAACTAATAATCAGGATAAGCGTCAGTAAGTGTCTGACCACATTATCGATGTTGTTTCTGTAGACACCCTCCAGTCGTTTAGCAGGAAAGCCCATTACTATTATATTGTGGTTAAAATGGCATTCCCTGAAATTGTTAAGTTGACTAATCCGTGTAGTAGGAACGTTCAGTTCTCTGTTACAATCGCCACAGGGCCAGTCTGGTATGTTGACAGCCATGCCCAGCAAATCTGCATTCATGCTAACATCATTTTGGATTTGTCCATATACTTGTTCATCCCTTTTATACTCCGGATACACTGTTTTCAGACCAACTGGCTGTCATGAATGCAAACTGTGAGCGGTGGAGAGAAGAATTTTGATATTGGCCATTTTTTAATTTATTATTTTTGGATCGTACAGTTAATGGAGTATGTCCCAATAAACGGAGAGTTGCGTATCATTAAGATATTTGCTATCCGACGTCGATATTGCCAGTAAAGTGTGAGTCGCCACTGTGACAGACCGCTGTGGTCCTACAGAGACGACCTGACGTACTGTAGCCTGGGGCGTCATTATGCAGGGAGCCCAGCGCATCTCTCTGAAGGCCACAGGAAGCCCCGAAGAAGAGAAGAGACAGACTTGTTCAGGGTGGTAAGGGAAAAGTGTCAAACACACTATTCTACCTCCATTCTGCCTATATGATGTAAACAATGAACAAAAATATATTTGCTAAATGCTAAAAATTAAGAACTCTGTGTCTGCGACCTCTGCTTCTTATAGAGATGCAAGAAAGGACTTTTAAGATCTGAATCTGTACCGATTATTATTCCCTACTGTAGCCGTAGTCATCATATCTCATGCCGTACATACAAGTGGAAGTGTGTGATTCTTTTTTTGACTCACCTGGCCCTGGACCTGTTGAGATGCATTAACAAATGCTCTCCTGCTGGTGCTTCATTGAAGGCCCCATATTAACCCTCTGGGGTCTAAGGTGTTTTTGGGGTCCTTGAGATGTTTTGTACGGAGCCCCTAAAGGGACATGGTGGTGGAAAAAAATGTAGGATGGGAGAATTTTTTCTTAAAATCTTTTGCGTTCACTCGCAAAGTTATTTGTGTTCCCACGCAAACCCTGTTGTGATCTCGGACAGACACTTCCTGTTTAATGTCCCGCTGGCAGTGCTTCAGAGCTCCGTACGTTAATGGAGCGTTTCATAGTGTTTGAACTTGGAACTCAAATATAAAGAAATGCGGTCAGTGCTTAACTCAAGGAACTTCCCGGATCAATATTCTTGAGCTAAATGTTGTTAAAACACAAACAACACCTATTTACAATCAAAGTAACCTAGACAACGAGCTAATTCTCCTCATAATATAAATGTATCTCTAAACAGCCGATTGAGAGACAAGTCCAAATAAGGGGCTGTCTGCAAAATGCAAATCCCCAAACCCTTCTGCACATTTTATATTATTAAACATTCTATAGCTTCACTATGACACTACTGTGGCCAAATTCAGTTCACACATCACCACTCTCCTGCTAGTTATACTACAATACTTAGTTTGATTAAAAAAAGCATAATTGTTATGATTTTTAATGAAATAAAATCAATAATTTCACACTGTTATACAGTGTAATGCCATCGAAATTCAGTAAGCACATATAATGCATAAGCTATGATTATAACTATTATGTTAGCTGCGCACAGTACCAATATAATTTGAATAAATAATAGGAAGAATATTGAAGAAGTGTTCACGAAGTGTTGTGTTTCTACCGACGGATGATGACGCGTTAAAGATGAGTCTTCCCCTTAGTGTCCTACAAAATAAAAATCCCGATTCAGAGGATGTATGGATGTCAGGGATGATGGATAAATACAGAGCAAGGCCTCTAGCGCGTGATTTTGAAAAGATGTGCCTGGCAGATTTTGCTTCGGAGTGCCGCATTGTTTATGGTCAGCAAACGGAAGGCAAAAATGTTCACCGGCTGCTCAACGGCATGGGTTTTTTCAGAAAAGAACATCTGGGAAGGCTGCAGTCATTAGGTTTGCACGTTATTCTGAGAAAAAACAACCCGAAAAGTTTTACAGTAGATTATTGAAGCTTTATATGCCACATCGGACCAACAAACAGCTAAAACCTCCAAGATTTCCAACATACTAGACGTTTTACAAAGGTGCAAAGGTGGAACTACCTACTCACCCTGGTTTGCTGATGCCTGTCTGTGCCATAGTTCAAGCACACAAGGAGAAGTTTGAAAAACACAGCGAAGAGTTGGACAAGGCATTCGATCAGCTGCAAGAGCAAGGACCGTCTGAGAACGCATGGAACGCTTTTGCACCTGAAGTAGAAGTGGATCGCTTGGAGTGCATTGCCGAACGACAAGACATCATTCCGGATGAGGAGGACGTACAAGATAATGTCCCAGAATTCCAGGTTCTTGAACATGGAGACGGGGTCATGCCACAAATAGAGGCACTGCAGACGAGTGTTGAATTTGTCAGGAGGTTGTTTAGAAATCTAAACGAGACGCAGGCAGCCATATTCTACACGGTCTGCCAGTGGTGTCAGAAGCGTGTGTGGGGTCAAAATCCAGAACAGTTTTTCTACTTCGTGTCAGGTGGTGCTGGTTGTGGCAAATCACACGTCATCAAGTGCATACACACAGAAGCGACCAAGATTCTGCGACAACTGCCTCGACTGCGGGAGGAAGGGGATCTGTCCGTGCCTACGGTGTTCTTGAGTGCGTTTACCGGAACCGCAAGCTTCAATATTAACGGAAAAACGCTACATTAAATTTTAAAACTTCCAAGGAATCTGAAGCCACCGTATCAAGGACTTGGAAATGCCCTAGATGAACTACGAGCAAGACTACGCGACGTGGAGATTCTTATCATCGATGAAATGTCCATGATTTAGAAGGATCTCTTTGCCTACATAAACTGGAGATTTCAGCAAATCAAAGGCAGCAAGAAACCTTTCGGGGGAATCTCTGTCCTCGCCGTGGGCGACTTTTATCAACTGCCACCTCTGGTTAAAGCCAAACCCCTCTGTGTGTATGAAGTGGATGTCCTGGACTTCTGGAAAGACCATTTCCAAATGGTTACACTCTCCGAAATCATGCGTCAGAAAGAAGACCTGGCTTTTGCCCAACTTTTAAACCGCCTACGGGTGAAGCAGAAGACCGACGATCTTGCCAAAGAAGATAGAGCTTTGTTGCTCCAGGCTGTGAAGGACCCCAAAGACTGCCCGTGTGATGCACTGCACGTATTTGCCACCAACAAGGAAGTTCACAAACACAATTCCAAAACAATCCATGCTCTTCACACTGACATCATTACCATTGATGCCGAAGACTACAGGAAAGACCCAAGAACAGGAGGGATGAAGAGACAAAGGAAGCCCATCACTGGAAAAAAGGACGACTTGCCTGACAGCATACAAATTGCGTTGGGAGTACGCATAATGCTGATTAGGAACCTGGATGTTGAACATGGAATGGTAAACAGAGTCGAACATTGTCCGTGAGACAAAAGATGGTATCGACACCGTACAAATGCTAGGACTTCAGCTTGACAATCCAAGCGCAGGCAAGAACACGACTTGGCGTACATCGAGAGATCCGAAGAACCTCTTAGAAAATGAGCAGTTCGTCGACAATTCCCCATCAAGTTAGCCTACGCCTGCACAGCTCACAAAGTCCAAGGCATGACAATGGAGAATGCCGTGGTGTCATTGAAGAAGATTTTCGAGCCAGGAATGGCATACGTTGCCCTCAGCAGAACGACCTCGCTAAATGGATTACACATTACGGACTTTAGTGAAAAGAAGATTTATGCTGATCCTACAGTCACCGCCTCGTTGGAAAACATGACAAGAGCGACATTCGACGGACCAAAACTCACCATCATTCATCACAACACAGAAGGACTCTCATCCCATATTGAAGATATCAGATGCCATCATGAACTGCTGCTATCAAACATTCTTTGCATGGCGGAAACTCACCTGACCGGAACGGTCATTACACCCCAAGTCCAATTGGAAGGAGACAACGTGTTTCTGCGTAACAGACACGTCTCCTGCTCGACACACAGAGAAATTGCGCAGAAAGCTGGCGGTGGAGTCGCAATATATTGCAAAGAGCATATTTCAGCTCAGCCTAGGCAGTTTATTCAAAATGTGGAGTATGTCGTCATCAAAGTAGATAGCCCGATCAAAGCAACAATCGCTACTGTGTACAGGCCACCACACTACGGTTTTGAAGAGTTCTCGAAAAACTTGAAGAGTCTGCTGGATTATTTGGAGATTTTAATGAGGATCTCCTCTGCGCTGGGAATAAAACTGTTCTGGAACTGTTTCAATCTAAAGGATACACGCAACTGATCACCACAGGAACAACCAAAAAGAACACTCTATTGGATCATATTTACGTCTCTCATCCGGATTTGTGCCTTCAGTCAGGTGTCTTGCATAGCTATCATGTTATCACAATCCCGTGTACTGTATTATACGTAAATTAGTTTTTTTTTAGTGAACAGATATTGTTGTGTTTTGTGGTAGGTTAGTATGCCATACGGAACCGTTTGCCACTAAAACTGTGTATTCACGCACTAGTGGGGCTTTGACGGCCTTATTCAAACGGTTAGGCGTGTATGGTCGGGTTGTTATGCCATACGGAACCGTTGCCAATGGACCTGGATACATGACATCAGCGGGGCTTCCAAAGCCTTCATCAAACGGGTTGGCGCGTATGGTCGTGTGGCGTTAGAGATTGTGGTTATGTCATGCCATGGGTTTATAACAACATGGGCTAACAACAATGTGCTTTATGATTTTAATCACTCCAGTATGAACTTTTTGACAATGTTATTTATTTTAAAAACTGCTGTTCAATGTTTATTCATGTTAGTTCACTGCATTTACTAATGTTAACACTTACAACTTCTGATTTGAACAATTTACCGTATTAGTAAATGTAAAAATCACTAACAAAGATTATTAAATGCTAAAAAAGTTAAATGCAGGAAAAACCATGGGTTTTGTTCAAAGATGTATGATTTGATGTAAAAACTAAAGGCTTACATCTGACCCATCAACTGTGCTGCTCAATAAGTCTTGGAGAATCTGAACAATTCAAATAAATGTACTAACATTATCATATATGTTTTACCTCCTCTGCCCTCAGGATATCCAGGGAGACAGATGCGTGCCATTCAGCATAGAAACATCAGAGACAGAGTTCACCTGAGCGAAACATCAGAGACAGAGTTCACCTGAGCGCAACCAGCTTCTCCTGAGCAAACCTGAGAGACGTTCTGCGGGTGGAAATCCAAAGTTGAAACCAAATGCCTTTTTAAAGGCAACAACGGCTCTTTTCAGAGCTACCCACTCATTCAAATAAAGAGCATTTTTACAAATGTATTCACAACAAAATTCTCAGCACTATAGGCTAAACTAGTACATAATTAAAAAAAAAATATATTTTTCTAATCTTAGGGGTAATGCTGTATATCTAATAACTACTACAACACTAGGATCTAATCCATTTGCTGGGTGGAATTTGACAACAGGCATTTAAAAAAAATCTTTCAAATAAACATTTGGTTAATTGGCACACACTGTGTTTTTGTCTTTATTGAATGTTATTGAAAGTTAGTCAGTGTCACATTATGAATATTTTCTTGTGAACTTCAGAGAAGATCCAGGTATATTCACAGATGGTTCTTTAAGATGGTAAGTGGCCGGGTCATTTAAAAGCTTACATTTAAATGAGCTTTATATACTCAACATTTATCAAATCAAGACCGCTACATGTACAGGATATCAACGGTCAATTAATGTTTGATGCTTTGAAAAGAATAACATGTATTCATATTCAGACACACCTGTTGACTTGTCTTCACACAGCTTCACTGAACAGCATCCAAATGGCATTTTAATTCAAAAGTGTGCATAATTGGAGGAATTTTGATATATTTAGACAATCATAAATTCGTATTCAAATAAATTTTGCGACCTGATGATTATTAGTGGCGTCAAGCGATCGCTGAACAAGTTCATGAAAATTATGACCAGATGGTGTACTATGGTATTGTAACATTTTCTCATTTTTTAATTCTAAACTTTAAAATACACTTCTTTTTTATTTATTTCAACTACAAATGAAATTGAAAACCAATGAAAATTAAAACATTAAAAACGAGAAGTGGTCAAAGCGGTTATTCACGTGAAATCTCTCGTCATTAACAATACATACCAGTAGATCTCAAACGATAAATTCAACCCAATGTACACTTTCTAGATTTCTGGACATCGTAATGTTATTTATTTATTTTGAAAATTGTTTCTATACATATATTCACAGATGGTACTTTAAGATAGTAGGAGGGTCATTTAAACGCTTAAAATAAACCATATTACCATATAATCAGAAATCATAAACATTAGTTCACAAGCAATCAGTTGGCATGGATGTGCGTTAATAGTTCATTGATTTCTATGAAGTGCAGTTGGGTGGGGCCTGTAGAATGTGCAACAGCCAATCAAACATGCAGCACTCATCATAAATACTGGCGGTAAATCGCAGTTCCCGCACTCTTCTTTGAGATGGCACCACCACGAGTTTGGATCGTCGGTAGCTCTATCGTTCGCAGGTTGCATTCTTACGTATGTGAGCAGCGCCTCGATGAGAACCTTGATCTGCGCTGTGAGATCACCTGGGATGGCAGAGGAGGTAGACTCAGCTCCGGACATCCTGATTATTCACCTGGGTGGGAACAGTTTGTGTCGCGGGGGCCGCGATCGTCTGAGTTTCCTTCGGGAAATTAAGCGTGACCTGGTCACATGCTTCATAATGTTTCCCAGTACCAGGCTGGTCTTTTCACACATTCTGCCTCGTCTGAATTGGAGAGGTCAGAGAGCCAGGACTGGCTACGGCGTGGAAAAGGGCCGGCGGTGGATAAACTCGAAGGTTGCTGGCTTTTTGGCAGGGAGACAGATGCGCTGCATTCGGCACAGAAACATCTGCCTCTCCCATCTGTGCAGAGACGGAGTCCACCTGAGCCGAGAGGGAAACCAGCTTCTGCTGGGCAACTTCAGAGAAGCTCTGCGGGAGGAACTCCAAAGCTGAAGACACCATGTCCTCGTCTACCTCCTCTGCCATCACAGGCAACAACGGCTCTTAAACCCTCTGGGGTTGTTCGGCCCAAATGGACCCGAATCATTCAAATAAAAAAATGTTAAAAATCACAGCTTCTTCGGAATGGTCCGAAATTTGGTGACTTTGTTGGTATTTGGTATATGAACACCCAAACAAATTGGGGACAGGATGTGAACAGTCTAAGTGGTTGTAAAAAAAATAGTCACACTCAGGACCCCCCCATAGGAAATGAATGGGAAATTGGCAAAAATGTGAAAAAACAGCATTTTTTGGTGCGTACAATCTACAAATCAGCCAGAATCCATAAAAAAAGCACACAACAGTGAAGGGGTGAATCTATAAAACATCAAGAGTGCAAAACAGACACATCCACACACACACATACACACTTTTATACACATACACACACATACAGGATCTGAATAGTCTAAGTGGTTGTAAAAAAAATTGTCAAACTCAGGACCTTCGGGTTCAAATGGACCCCCATAGGAAATGAATGTGAAATTGTCAAAAATATGAAAACACAGATTATTCAATATGAAAACACAGACTATTCAAATAGAATAGTCTATTTGAATAGTCTAAGTGGTTGAACTTAGTGGTTGAACTATTTGAAATTTTTTCTTTTTTTTAAATACTCACACTTAGGACCTTCGGGTCCAAATGACCCCCATTGGAAATGAATGGGTAATTGTCAAAAATAAGAAAAGAGTTTTTTGTTTTTTTTTCTATTTTCCATTGTTTGATAATAATTATACTTTTACCGTTATTTTATTTTTTGATCATTATTTGATGTTACTAGTTACTGTTCATTAAATTCAAAATGTTTCTTGTGAAAGATTAATAAAAAATATGTTATGACTGAAAGAATTGCATTTTTATTAAGTTAGAATAAGTTAGAATTAAACATTGGGTAAAAAAATGCTTTCCATTTGTTCTCTTTCCAATGCAATGTTCAGATTTGACTGTATTATAAATTAAAACTGGCACTTCAAATTACCATTTAAACCAAACAAACAAACAAAAAACAAGACAAAAATAGTATTTGAGAATCTGTTATTATATTTTAAAAAGCAACAACCTGAAAAAAAATTGGTATATATTTGCAAAAATCACTAGAATCCCCAAGCCTTTCTATAGAGAGCTGTAAATCCACTAGTGGTAAAAATGTGCTATTGCGTGATAAAAATGCTCAGTGTGTCCACCAGATGGCATCTATATTTTTTCAAAAATTGCTTTCATGAGGCTTAGGCTTCACTCTAAAATGTAATACAGCTTTGATAAAAAATTTTTTTAAAAATCTATTATGTTCAATGGGAAAAAATGGGTCATAATTATTGCATAAATATTAATTATAAATCATAAAATATCTCAAAACACCAAAAAAGAAAAGAAAAAATATACCCTAACACCCCAAGTGTGACTGTTAAACGAACAACCCCAGAGGGTTAAGAGCCACCCACTCATTCAAATAAAGAGCATTTTTACAAATGTGTTAAATTATTTGTTCTTCACATTACTTGAGGTCAGGTGGCAGATACTTGTTATAAAATACAAATTTCGATGACGCACAAATCTAAAAAGTGCGGTCAAAGAAAAGTAATAATTTCAAGCGCGAAACGACTCGCGTTTATGTGCTGCACACAACCAAAAAGTGAAAAAGTTTTTTTCTTTGGATCAGAAAGACAAAAAGACTTGGGTTTGGGCTCTTTTGACTCGGCCTATCAAGTGGCTAATGATTTTTTTTTGGCGGCCACCAAAAACCGACTACAGGGCACTTGTTACTGAAAGAACGAGCATTGAGAGAGACAGAGCCGGTCGTGCGTGCGCGCACTATCACTATCACTGTATTTAAACTGCCTCCCTCCATATTAATCAAAAATCAATCATTAACATGTAGCCGCCCTTTCTCAAAAACCATTCACCCTTTTCTGACAAAACGTATACGAATATATGCTTTATGATGACATTGTGTGTATTTTCACAAACGTGCGATAGCCCATCGATCGCAAAGGATACGAGTTGACAGACATTTTACACATGGCGTAGCAAGTGAATACAAATAACTAAAGCCCCGCCTCACCCAGGTCCGGGTACTGGACCTGGTTGAAACACTAATGCATGAGTCCGGTACCCGAACTGGGTGAGGCGGGGCTTTAGTTATTTGCATTGTCGTCTAGGTAGAAAAGCACTAGCTGAGTTTCTCGAACGTGAGGAGTGACACCTTTGAACACGAATCCCACGAAGTGCCTGTGATGAGAGCTATCTGAATGTGAAAGTATACGACTTTCATCTGTACATGCATGTGGTAATATACATTTTCCATTCTGTCCAGGAAAATGTATTAATACAGATTTCCATTAATTCTAGAAAACATACACACAATGTCATCAGATATAAGCATATTCCTATACGTTTTGTAAGAAAAGGGTGAATGTTATTTGAGAAAGGGCGTCTACATATTACTGGCATAGCCTAATCAAACCTTTCAAATGTAAGAAATATTTGTGGAAGGTTACTTTAACCTCTTAGTGTTATTTTACTTGAGGAGAGGTGTGCCCCTCCAGTTTTTCGCGATTCAATGCAATCGATGAATACAACGCGAAATCATCAAAATGTGCATTTTTTTGCGATCCTGCATAATTCCTAATTTCACCGCAAAATAATCACAAAAAATGAAAAAGACCTCACAAAACATTAAACTATAATCACCCAATTGAAATATCGGACAGACATGGTTGTTTTCTTTTATGCAATCATGTGCCACACCCTAGCAACCAATTCTACTTAGATAGTATTATTCCTCACAGCGTAGCAAGACGAGGTAAAGTGCAAGATACTTACTAAACATGATGTGTTTTTATAATCCAGGTGGTGGGCGTTGGCATGTTTGAATGGCTTGCCTCAGATAATTTGCGTTTGAATAGCGCGCGCTCTCCGTGGGCATGGTCACATTAACACGTAATCAGGTATAATGAGCTGGAAAGAAAAAGACTGACATCTCTCTCTTTTCATACAGATTACATAAACTGAGAATATTTGTGTTTTTTTTATATAAATTAATTCATTTAAAAGAAGAGAGTTCAAGCTTCATTATGGAAAAACACTCGTGCCTGTATGACAAGTATTCACAGAATTACAGTTAATTAAATTTTTCAGTGAAGACTTCACTGACAGAGAGAAGGCAAAACTAGCATCATGTTTATTTTTCTATATTTGACTAAATGTTAAGAAATATGTCAGTGGCTGCTGTCCAGCTGGTCGGGTAGAGCCTGTGAAAGTCGTAGGGCTAAAGTAGAGGGCAACAGAAACTGTGAACAAGAACTGAGATCATGCCTCCAAAAAGCTGCACTTGCTTGTGCGCCGCCTCTTTGTTCTAGAAAATATTAATGGCTACTCTAGTTATACAAGACCAATACAGTCACATCCTCACCTCCACTCCTGGTGGTGCCATTCCTGGAAATACGAACAATATTCTGAAGAGGAAAAATAACTATGGCACAACAAACCAAGTACCTAGATGATACGAGATGATACGATTCGATTTTGGTGAAAATCGGAAGAATGGTCTAGGAAAAGTTCGAAAAATAAGTTTTTTAAATAAGTAAAAGACGGGCGACAGGAAGTTTTTACATGTCACATGGAGGCATAACATCGCTAAGATCCAAACCATCATTGATCATCTTCAACATTTCATACCTCTCCTGCACGATATATATCTCCTTCTCGCTACTGATGCTCAGCTTGGCCTTCTTGCTGTCCTCGGGTCGAGACGTAGATGAAGATTAAGATGGAAAAAGACTATTTAAAAGATTGAAATGTGTATATAGGTCTTGCCATAAGGTCATGAACTCATACAACCTGCAAACTTTCCTGGAAGCGCATCTCCTTGTTTCATTGGACTGGATATCTCAACATTGAAATAAGTAAAATCCCAGAAATATATTTTTGTGATTGTTAGAATGTCTAGTTCATGTAAATACCTGGTTATTGTGGAATGCATGCTCCAAATTAGATTTTTAGCTTATGTCTTTGTTGTATGGAGGCATTGCACTTCTCAAATGTTCACATAATATGTGACCCTGGACCACAAAACCAGTCGTAAGTCGCACGGGTATATTTTTAGCAACAGCCAACAATACATTGTATGGGTCAAAATGATCGATTTTTCTTTTATGCCAAAATCATTAGTATATTCAGTAAAGATCATGTTCCATTAAGATATTTTGTAAATTTCCTACCGTAAATATATATAAAAAATATTTTTGTGAGTGGATGCAGCAAAATCGCGCAAAAAAAAGTCAGAAAACACGCCTAAAAAACTTCGCTCGCTGCTAAGTTTGGTATCGTTGTCAAACTTAGATTTCCCACTTTCGGTTTCATAACTCTCCACAACGTCATTAGAGCAGTAAGCCAATAGAGAGCGTTAAAACAAAACTTTCTCATGTAAAAAAAAAACAGTTTTCTTCTTAGCAACGGCCTGCTACAGCGCCTCTCATTGGCTGGCGACTTCTTCGCGTGCACAGTGTACACAATCCGCAATGGTTACGGTGCAAGCCATGGATTCTGAGATAGCGCGTTTGCTCAATTTAAACTTTAATGACAGTAATAATGTAACGAACATAGTAAATTATTTTTTCGAAAATGATTTGGAAGATGATACAGAATGTCCAGAGGCCGGCTTGGCAAAGGATATGCCCTGGAAGACGACGAATTCGATCAATGTGTGGATCTCTTCAATTGTATATGTTCCTGGTGAAATGTGATGCGATCTGGGAAATGCCACCACATGGTGAAATTTGACATAGCCTATTACAGGTTTTGATAATCTGTTTTCCAAATCTGTTTTTATTTCTTTCATTGATTAAAATAACGATTTTTTTCTCTCTCTCCGTGCGTGTTCTTAAAGTGAAAGACAGTCTTTTCAGCTTGTCACTATAAATCGTAATTTTTCTGCACTAAACTTGTAAATTTTCCCAAGATATATTCAAAGAGGATAGACAAGATGTTATAGAATAATAATTTAATGAAAACCCAATTTTGACAAAAAAACTGACATTCGATCTATTTTTAGACCTTACTGAAACCGTACCAGCGCGACAGCAGATGGGTTTGCCCAATGCCCAGATCGCATTACAAATAGGCTATTTTAATGAGATTTTTTGTGTGTATAAAGGTTTAGTTGTGGTAAATCAATGGTGTAAATTTTATTTATTTCCCTTCAATAGTAATATGCATAGCTAAGGACTTCATTTGGACAACTTTAAAGGCGATTTTCTCAATATTTAGATTTTTTGCCCCATCAGATTCCAGATTTTCAAAAGGTTGTATTTCGGCCAAATATTGTCATATCCTAACAAACCATACATCAATGGAAAGCTTATTTATTCAGCGTTCATGTGATGTATAAATCTCAATTTAAAGAAAATGACCCATAAGACTGGTTTTGTGGTCCAGGGTCACATATAGGAGAAATACTTGTACTAAATATCTATACAGAAATATAATGTATTTGATGATTCACAATATCTAAATGTGTTGTTTGTTATAATTTTCAGTTTAGATCAGATTTGAATAATTTTAAATGAATAAATTATTTCTGGTTGCAGTGTTTCAGTAGCAGTATTTGAAATTGTTCCTGTATGTTATCAGTATATATAGTTAACTGTTTTTATATCTGGGCTTTGTTTGTTTGCCCAAATATCAGCTTGTTGCCAGGCAGACACAGTCTGTGGGATGTTTGGAGGATGGTTATTCGAGGACAGGTGTGGACGTTCAGACCTATAGGGGGTTCATGGTCCATTGTTCAGGGACAGGTGTTAATGTTCTGGGATGTGGGCATGTAAGAGGTCTGGGGGTTTGCATATTCCTCTTAGAATTGTGTGACTTCAGTGGAATGCATCACACAACATTTAAATTATTTATACTTGAACATACTCCAACTCTTACAACTATTATTTTCAGTTCAGAATGAGAGGACGCTGCAGACACTGCAAAAAAGGATATTCGAATACGCTCTGCAGGAAGTGCAATCTCCGTCTCTGCTTTTCAGAGGAAAGGAACTACTTTTGGGACTACCATTGCAAGTGAACACTGGACACTGTATCTTTGACAGTTTTCAATCCGTTTTGCATTTAATATTTATATTTTATGTTTATTTTTTATAAATTCTAATTGATAAAAATATGACTGTTGGGTAATTGTTATTATTCATATACACTCACCGGCCACTTTATTAGGTACCCCATGCTAGTAACGGGTTGGACCCCCTTTTGCCTTCAGAACTGCCTCAATTCTTCGTGGCATAGATTCAACAAGGTGCTGGAAGCATTCCTCAGGGAGTTTGGTCCATATTGACATGATGACATCACACAGTTGCCGCAGATTTGTCGGCTGCACATCCATGATGCGAATCTCCTGTTCCACCACATCCCAAAGATGCTCTATTGGATTGAGATCTGGTGACTGTGGAGGCCATTTGAGTACAGCGAACTCATTGTCATGTTCAAGAAACCAGTCTGAGATGATTCCAGCTTTATGACATGGCGCATTATCCTGCTGAAAGTAGCCATCAGAAGTTGGGTACATTGTGGTCATAAAGGGATGGACATGGTCAGCAACAATACTCAGGTAGGCTGTGGCGTTGCAACGATGCTCAATTGGTACCAAGGGGCCCAAAAAGTGCCAAGAAAATATTCCCCACACCATGACACCACCACCACCAGCCTGAACCGTTGATACAAGGCAGGATGGATCCATGCTTTCATGTTGTAGATGCCAAATTCTGACCCTACCATCCGAATGTCGCAGCAGAAATCGAGACTCATCAGACCAGGCAACGTTTTTCCAATCTTCTATTGTCCAATTTCGATGAGCTTGTGCAAATTATAGCCTCAGTTTCCTGTTCTTAGCTGAAAGGAGTGGCACCCGGTGTGGTCTTCTGCTCCTGTAGCCCATCTGCCTCAAAGTTCGACGTACTGTGCGTTCAGAGATGCTCTTCTGCCCACCTTGGTTGTAACGGGTGGTTATTTGAGTCACTGTTGCCCTTCTATCAGCTCGAACCAGTCTGGCCATTCTCCTCTGACCTCTGGCATCAACAAGGCATTTCCGCCCACAGAACTGCCGCTCACTGGATGTTTTTTCTTTTTCGGACCATTCTCTGTAAACCCTAGAGATGGTTGTGCGTGAAAATCCCAGTAGATTAGCAGTTTCTGAAATACTCAGACCAGCCCTTCTGGCACCAACAATCATGCCACGTTCAAAGTCACTCAAATCACCTTTCTTCCCCATACTGATGCTCGGTTTGAACTGCAGGAGATTGTCTTGACCATGTCTACATGCCTAAATGCACTGAGTTGCCGCCATGTGATTGGCTGCTTAGAAATTAAGTGTTAACGAGCAGTTGGACAGGTGTACCTAATAAAGTGGCCGGTGAGTGTATACTGTTATATATATATATATTAAAAATATTCATATTTACTGTTATGGTGTTATTTGTTCTGACAGTCGGTGCAAATGCTGAAATTCTGCTCCCAAATAGGCCCAACGTTGCAGTATTACAACATTTCCTTAAAAACATACTAAAAAAATTTTTTTTTTAAATCCTTCGTTATTTGCATCAGAGCCCTCCTACAACAACATCTGACATGTGAAAATATAATTCTTTTTTTTTAATATTTGGGTCTTACAGGGTTAATAATTTGTTTTCCTTAAAGTGGGCCACACAAGCTTAAAACAGTCAAATCTAAAAATATTCATCAGTGATTTGTGAGTAAATATGATCAATGACAGATGTATAAAAAAATTTATGAAAATAAATGTATTGCTGACATTAGGCTTGGGCGGTAATACGGTAATATGGTATACCGCGGGATCTAAAAATAGCACCGGTATAGTTTTAATATCGTCATACCGTCTTAAAAAAATATCCAATTTACTTATATAGGAGACAAGGATTCAATATTAAATATAATTTATTTAATGCCTAATAATGCTTGTGTGGTTGTCATCACGTGAGAGTGTGGAGGAGAAAGAGTGGGGGAGAGAGGGGGAAAGATGGCAAGTTGTGCACCGAGTGACCTGGTCTCGAAGAAGAACACGATTTCTGAAGTTTGGCAGGGATGGGCATTTCAAGCAAAAATAATATTTGAAGATCGCCTGGTATTATTCGATTATTATTCGAAAACCGCACCCCTCCACCACATGCACGCAGACATGCATAGGCTACACAGTGGAGCGGTGTGACGCTTAAATATAAGTAAAAAAAAAAAAAACTTATTCGTTTCATATTTATGTTATTTTTTTAATTCATCTATGTTGATTGTATGAAAAGGGAACTGCATAAGATGAATAAGATCCTAAGATGCCAAATATCGGAAAACATTTGGAATGGGTCAGACGTGATTTTGACCACTTATTACGTTTTGTTTTGTAGAAAGCCTTTCTTTAAAGTGAATTTCGTTTTGTATAAATTGTATCTTCATTTTAATCAATGTTTCATCAACGAATTACCTGAATTAATAAATAAGAAGCAAATATAGTAGACAATTTAATCAGGACACGGAGGCGGCGGCGAGTGAACTGGAGCGGGTCTCATAAATGAACCGAAACTCGTATAAGATACTTGACTTAAATAACTGAGAAGTAAATATAGAAAGCTTGAAATGTTTACTTTTAAACAAAATTAAAAACGATAAGAAATGGGCTGCTCTCTGCTTATGTAGGCTAATTCTTATGATGTAGCCTATACGTGTGTATTTCTCTCTATAGGCGCGTTTCACTGCGAGGATGCGAGTCAGCATCGTCAACTTTATTTTTTGCAGCCACTGACATAGAAAACACTAGTTTATTAATAAACAATTCATGCATAATTACTTTTGCCGGTTCTTTGTGGCAAGCGTTATGCGTGCGATGAGATGCAGAATAGGCAATATATTACGAAAACGCTCATTATGGTTTAGCATTCTCTCCCATATATATTTAAGTAATTTAATCAATATAAATATGTGATTAGACTAATGGCTTAAATGACCTACTTCTAGTCAACTAGAAAAAAAAAAACTTTAGTCGTGCACGGGGAGCCCTACTTATTTCACATATTTTCTAACCTGCATGTCACTGCGGGCATTCTGAGCGAGCGGCGCTGAGTGGACTGAGCGAGCGGCGCGTGATCTTCAGAAATGCGCTCTCCGCTCTGGAGGAAATATTACCACTCAGCTCACATTCTCTGGTGTGAGACAAAGTGTATCGTCTCCTGTTGATTGACAGCTTTTAGGCATTGCCACCCTCTGGTTGAACGTGTCATCACCGCATCAGAACGGAAAACATGGGGATTTTTTTTATAGACAATCACAACCTATTCCAGATTATAACTATTCCAAATAATTGAATATTCGAAAATTGTGACTTATCCCTGCACACAACAACAGTTTGGTGATGCCGTCGAGCCTTATGTCATAATTTTTAATTAGTCACGCGGTAATACCGTATACCGCGGTAAAATAGGGAGGAGGTTTGACGGTATCAAAATTTGGATACCGCCCAACTCTAGCTGACATGATGTTTATGTGTGAGTAGGTCAATCTCTCCTCGTGTACTGGTAGAGCGACGAGTGGAGAGATGATGAAACAACATATCACACGAGGCAAATTGTTAATATAGAATCGAATATTGGTTAAGGCCTGCACGATTCTGGGAAAAATATGAATCACGATTTTGATAACTTAGAATTGATATCACGATTCTCTGCAACGACTTTCTTCTCATTGCATGTCTAATGTCTATTGCACACATGAACCATGACAAAACAAAACAAAAATTGGCAGAACCAAAAATATTTGTTTTGGCACCTATAGAACATAGCACATCACCACAAGCCTGTAAACATAGAGGCTTCAATGAATAAAGAACATTTTTGGACGACTTTCGGACCTCTTGCCTTGTACGGCTTCATCATATTCCACTGTGGTGATGTTTGAGGTGCTGGTAAAGATTTGTGGTGTTACCTTGCGGTGCTGCAACAAGGAAAAAGCATGCCTTGCAAATCACATCAGACTGACCCTCGTCTTCTTGCTTGAATATGCAGCTCATTTGCATTTAAAGGGATACACACTAAAACGGTGCGTTTTTCTGAGCCCCAAAAAGGGACAATTTAATTGGGTATTGGGTATTTTGAGCTAAAACTTCACATACACACTCTGGGGACATCAGAGACTTATTTTACATCTTGTGAAAAGGGGCATAATAGGTCCCCTTTAAATTGACTGAAGGCTAAACTAAAAATGAAAATAAAAACAAAAACAAAAGCACAAACTAATTATATTAGCCTGCATTTGATTACCTGATTATAATGGTCACTTTCATAAAAATATAGGCTACTTGTAGGTTTAAAATTCCACATGGCACATTTTTTGTCTCCAAAAACAAATATTTTAGTAATATGTATATTTGAGTCGACAGATTGGAAATGGGCTTGAATGAGATCTTTGCCAGACTAACTTTCAGAGCAAATCTAAATTTGCCAGAAGTTGTCTGGGTTTTCCCAGGCTACCTAGTGAGGGAAATTCACACACACACACACACATCTAAAGTGCAGTGTGTTAAGGATGAACCATTTCCTTCTTTTCACATCCACTATTCAACTAAATAAGTGAGCAAGTGCAGGAAACGATTGAGAAATAATAAAAACAAGTTTAAATGGTAAATTTTCTATAAATATTTTTGAGTTTTCATTTTCTTTTCTGACAGTCTACTCTTGTTCTTGTTAAAACAAGGTATTTTTTTTGTCTCCCACGATCTCTAAAGACATCCATCCTTCAAGTGCACTGAGAAATAATATTATGAATGAAAAATAAAAAAATATATGAAATGAAATGATCAAACAAGGCTAGCGCGACGTTTCAGTATACAATACCTTCTTCAGGCAGGCTTGAATAAAAAAAGAAAAAGAGATTATATAATGGTTTTTGAGCTGTAAGCAGCAGAGCGATTTTCGTGTCAGCGCGTTCTCCGAAGGGAAGTGAGATCGAGTGCGTCCCTTAAATAGACCGTGTTGGAAAAAAATAAAAATTCTTTAAGTGTGCAAATGAGCTTAAAACAGTCCAATCCAAAAATTTTAATCAGCGAATTGTGAGTTAATGTGATCAGTGACAGATGTATAAAATATTTTTTGTGGAAATAAATGTATTATTGAAGTTGCATGAGCTTTTGTGTAAGTAGGTCACTCTCTCTCCTCGTCCACTGGTAGAGCGACAAGTGGAGAGATGATGAAACAACATCACACGAGGGAATATTGTAAAATATTGTAAAAAAGGCTTCAATAAAAAAGAAAAAGATTTATATTTATCTATATTTATAACATATATATTTATTATCATAAGATATCTATCTATCTATCTATCTATCTATATATATATATATATATATATATATAACATTTGTCTATGTACCATTAAACATTTGTCTAATGGTTTTTGAGTTGTAAAGCAGCAGAGCGATTTTCGTGTCAGCGCGTTCTCCGAACGGAAGTGAGATCGAGCGCGCGCGCTGTGCGTCCCTTAAATAGACCGTGTTGGGGGAAAAAACTTTTTTCTTTAAGTGTGCAAATGAGCTTAACACAGTCCAATCCAAAAATGTAAATCAGCGAATTGTGAGTAAATGTGATCAGTGACAGATGTATATTTTTTGTGGAAATAAATGTATTACTGAAGTTGCATGAGCTTTTGTGTAAGTAGGTCACTCTCTCTCCTCGTGCACTGGTAGAGCGACAAGTGGAGAGATGATGAAACAACATCACACGAGGGAATATTGTAATATAAAATCGATTAGGCCTATTAGCTATTACTGTGACATAATGATCTATATATGTACTTATGACTGCGTTAATATTTGTGCGAAAAAGAGTTTATATTTTACTTTTAAGTGCTGTTTTGAATTTAATATGTACTATCCTCGTGGCGACGACATCGGATGACGTCACGATCATCGTTCGTCGTGTGGAATGCTGTTTTCCGATGGAAGTTCCTCATGAGGGAAAATGGTGATTTAAAATTTACACTTTTGGTATAAATGTATATAATCGGCCTGAATCTGTAGTCAACATCCTATTGGAGTGTTATCTGAGTGAAAACGATTTTATTTTTGCTTCTGAATGTAGTTTAAAAATATCCCTGGTGGGGACGATATCGGATGACGTCACGTCCATCGATCGTCGTGTGGAATGTTGTTTCAAACCAAGAAAATCCTGATCATTTTTAATGTGAGATAGAAAAAATATACCAATATGAATGCAGGGAGCACCAACAGTTCCTTTAAAGGGGTCATGACATGGTTTTTTGTTTTGTTTTATTATGTTCCCTTAGGTGCAATTATCGTATTACTATAGTTTTTTGTACAAAAAAACTTTTAAAATGTAGTGATTTATGACATTTTCCCACCCTAGTTTCTCCCCTCTGATTCAAACAGTCTGTTTTGGACGTGTTTCCCCTTTAAGATTTCAGTGTTAACGGCGACTGTTATGATTGGCTAAGGTCAGTGCTGCTTATGCATAAATTATTAACGTTAATCATTTAGTATCATATGTAGACTACACAATGCTCCACCACGTGAAACTTCGGTCTTCCAATCTTTTACCATCGTGTCAATTCTCAATTGATTTTGATTCATATGCGCGAGAGAGAGAGAAGGCGCGCGCGGCCGGGGCGCTCTCGCTCTCTGCTCGTTCTTTCAGTAACATTCCCTGTCAAGGGGCTTTCACACAGGACGCGGAATGCGCTGCGCTGGCCGCTCTGTTCAGCATTGCCCTTCAGATACAACGTGATTTGCGCTGCGCTATGCCATTTTATAACATTGAAATCAACACACGAATCATGAGCTCAGTTCTTTTTAGAATAAAACTTTTATTCAAACATTAAAGCTGACACAAAGGAACAAATTATATATATATATATAAATATATTTAAACACACCTGACATGCCAACTTGAATGGAGATATGTCTCCATGACACAGCTTTTCTGACGATGTCCCTATACGGCCTCAAACTTGTATCATAAAGCTCGGGAAATTCCGACACACACAGTACTAGCCGTTCGTCCATTTTGATTTCCGTGTTTGTTTGGATGTCCCGTTTCTATTGGCCGCGCTGGTAATCGTCACAGAGCGCAGCGGCAAAAGTTAAACTATTTTGAACTTTGACCGTGGCATGCGTGCGAGGACGTCAATGGTGCGCAAATACGGACGTCAATGGTGCGCAAATACAGACGTCAATGGCCGCTGCGCTTGCGCTCAGGTCGACGCAGCAACAAAACGCCTCCGCGCGGCGCAAGCCATTGAAATGAATGGGTTTCATAGCGCAGCGCATTCTGCGTCCTGTGTGAAAGCCCCTTCACACTCATCTCACTCACCGTTCAAATAAGGCTTTGGCGCGCTGCATATGCTGCAAATAAAATTGCATCCAACTGCTTTCCCTGACGTCTGGATCGTTCGGCAGCGTATTCAAACATGTTGTATCTTGTAAACAGACCCACTCGCTGCACGACAACGATGTGAAATGAGGCGTAGTTGTCCTGCGCTGGAGGCGGTCATATGCAAACGACTGGTACGTCACTTCACACCGTGACGTCACTACATACCATGGATCCAGAACGAGCTGTATTTAGAGCTTGATTAAATAAATGCTTCGTTTATAATGGGGAGGACATCTTAAGCTATGAAACTTGCAGGAAGTTTTAATAGTACATATATCTCTTATATACCAAAAGATCAAGGCAAATTTGGTTTCTCATGTCATGACCCCTTTAATCTGTATTTACTCTTTTAAAAAGAGTGCATATGAGGTAGACATGTGAATAGACAATGATATAATTTATTAATGTATTTTTGTCTGTTTTGCCAAGGTTCTGGGTAGTAAGATGTATCGTGGATCTATCATGAGAGTTTTTATGAATATTTGTAATACTGACTGTATATAATATATTTATATACTGTATTTGCTTATTTATAATGTATACTGTTGTGGCAAACATCTCTATCAAACCATCATCCCTGCGTAAGAGACACTCTGAATTAAATGGTCTTTTTAAAGGTATGTCTTCTTGCAAGAAGGCCCAGTCTCCACACAGAAGTTACGCTGTCGAGTGAGCGAGACGACACCAGGAGGAGCTGGGCTGCCTTTATACTGGTTTCAAGGTCTTATGCAGCAGGTTTCTTTTCCAGGGCATATTGCTAAATAAGGAATACACCGTTGCACATGCTTCTCTTCGCCGCTAGCTGACACTAGGACCATCTAATTTAGACGTATCCTGACCTCTAGGACCACCGGTCCCTTCCCAGCTGTTCCTAGGGTGTCTCACTCCTGCACGTTCACAGATTATACAAATATATCTCGTTCACACATTACTACTAGGTTTGTAATATCTACTGAGATAGTTATTACAGTATATAAATCTACAGGTAATAATATTATAATGCAACTTCAGAATAACTGCAAATCAAAAGACAATCCAAACAATATTCTTGTCAAAAATGTTTTGTATTCATCAATTACACTATTAAAACCATTTCATTTAAGAACATTGCGTGTCCAGTGCACCAGCAGTTTACAGGTATAAACAGCTTTTAAAGGGATAGTTACAGGAGATATTTTAAAGAATATAGGTACAGTTCAAACAGTTGACGGTAGCTATTGACTTTCATAGTAGGAAAAAATTGGTTTGATTACCAACATTTTTCTAAATATCTTCTTTTGTGTTCAGCAGAACAAAGAAACTCGTACAGGTTTGGAACAACATGAGGGTGAGACATTGTCTAAATATCTGGAGCTGTCGGCTGCCTCGATAGCCTGTGGTGTCCTCGAGTGAGTTCACTAGAGTAATAGCGTAAGCTTCTGTTGTTGTGCGTCACACGCATGACCAGCGTCGGCCAATAGTGAGCCTACGTGTGACGTAGCTCTACGCAATCACACTACGCTAACTGACTCGAGGCCCACAGAGAAGGAAATGAATAGGAAATGGAAGGAAATGAGTTGAAATAAAGTCGTTATTTTTGTTTGTTTTTGTGCACAACAAGTATTCTCGTCGCTTGAAACTTAAGGTTGAGCCACTGTAGTCACTCTGACTATTTTAACGATGGTTTTATTCACTTTTCGGGGCTGGCAAGATTCAATCCCTTAGAAGCCTATGGAGGAGTGATCCAGCTCTCAGATTTAATCAAAAATATCTTCATTTGTGTCCCGAAGATGAACGAAGGTCTTACGGGGTTGGAACAACATGAGGGAGAGGAATTACTGACAGAATTTACATTTTTGGGTGAACTAACCCTTTAAAGGCTATGTTGATATTGCGATGTTAAGTTATAGCACTGGTTGGGAGTTGCATGGTAATGTGCAGGTTTTTTTCTGTTAATATACTGTATATTTTTCAACAAGTTTGAAACACAAATGACAACACAGGCTGTCTGTAAATCTTTGAAAACCATCACATCACAAGTGTGATAGTGTTTCTTGAGAGCCTGTTAATTGCTTAAATTGTTACTGTATTAGTTTACCTTTTTTGTACAACATGCAGATTGTTTGTTGTATTGTTTCCTTTTTGACACTGTTGCCTTTGTAAATGCATTTCAATATGGCTAATACTTTACTGTTATACTTTCATAATTTACTAATATACTGTAATATACTGTATTTTTTCAAAAAATGTTTGAAACCCAATTTACAAAACAACATGTCTGTACATTTTTGAAAGCCATTACATCACAAGTGCGATAGTGTGTTGAAAGCCCGTCAATACATTACATTTTGACAGTATTTGTTCAAATTTTTTGTTTGTCTGTTTGTCTTATAAACACATTTTTGAGCTCACTACTTTCATGTCGAGGAGATGCAAAAGTCGACTGGGAAAAGGTCGTCCAATCACCAGTCTTTTTGAGCTCACTGTCAGCTCGATGCGAAAGTCGACTGGGAAAATGCAGTTCATATTTCACATTTAATATACATTTATATTGACTAATTTTATGTACTAATTACACACAACCGAACCCATTCATCTAACTTTCAAGTAAAACAAAGGACCTGGAAGCTAAGAAAAATTTAAATAAATACAAATTGATAAGTTTCAATTCCTTTGTCATTTTAATTTAAAATTGAAATGTGTTTATAATTTTTTTTTAGCATTTAAAAACCAGCACACAATGATCACAAACACCCAAAATCATATTTTGAATTTGTTTTTATTTAGAAAACACATAAATAGTACACATTAAAATGGATCGATCATTGACTCCCAGGTCCCGAAATCCACAGTAAGGATCTTCATCCACAGTAAGGATCTTCATCCACAGTAAGGATCTTCATCCACAGTAAGGATCTTCTGAGAGTCCCTCTGGGAGTTGGGAAGGAGCTCACCTGAAAAACAGTCACAAAATGGTGAACCGGGAGCAACGGGGACTTGTGACTGTTTTTCAGGTGCTCGTTAATAAAATTAAATTTGAATGGGCAAATGGGACAGTTGACCACTGTAAGAAAAGATGTGTCAAAAAATGTCAAACATGCAGTGTATGACACAAAATGACGTAATGTGTAATAAAACATTTGTAGCAATTTGTGATGGCCTTGTCGGAGGCAACGCACTGGCAGAGAATTCACCGCTTCACCTTCGAGAGGTTGAGAAAATGCATGACTTGCAGCTGTAACTGGACATACTTTAACACTTGGCTGGGACTTTGAGGTGGCACTGGAACCTGCAGAAAATTGGACTGATGACCAAAACTGAAAAACCACGACACACAAAAACACGTATGACAAAACCGGTTATCCACAGAACCAATAAAGATGAGCAGGCAGTGTAAGAGAGAAATTGTAAAAGAAAATTCTGTAGAAATAACAAAAACAGCCAATACAAAACCTTTAGATTTTAAAACTAAGTTCAAAACATTGTATTAACATGGCTAATACTTACAGAAAACTTCTTTCCCAGGCTGCAAATAAAATCGTCCCATATCCCCCTGAGACCCAGAAAAAAAAAGTTTTTTGAATTTAGTTTTTTCCCATGTCATCACATTGTTTAGAGCACAAGAAACAAATGGTAAAAAAAAAACATTTTTGACAAATAATATTTTATTCATACGTTATGCTATGTCCTCTGTAGTGGACGCCAGGACTAAGTTGTTTAAAAAATAAAATGCCATCAAATTATATGTATAGGCAAAACCAATGGGATTTTTTTTTCAATCACCAATAGATTTAGGGGTTTCAGGATTTTTTTAACCAAAATTTATATAAAGATGATTCTCAACTATGTTATGAAAGAAATAACGGAATGAATTGATACACCATTTTACTTTATGCAATATGTGGGTAAAATGGCCATAAATTAATATTCCCATTCAATGCAATGTATCTATACACTGTGTCTAATTTGCACATTAATGTGTTCTTGGAGCAACATTTAATGAAAAAAGAAGTGTAATAATTGGAGTAATAATTGGCAACATTTTAATAATAATATCTAATATTTCATAGGAATATTGATGCATAATTTATTTCCATATTCACTTGTTGTGTCTCACAAAATGCCTGATAAACATGATTTAAGCCCTGCTGTCCTCTACAGTGGACATGTATGAAATCAATGCCCTGTTCTGTAACAGAAAGTATTTTTTTATTTGAAGCCCCATAACTTTTTCCTGAGATGTTTTTTTATGAAATACAATGTGAAAAGTAGTCCAATTTAAATTATAAATACAATATATTATCATTATCATAAGAATACTACATTTGATCACTAAATTAATGTCAGACATTTTTAAAGAATAAGGAGAAGTTGTTTTCATGGTGAAACCTCCAAACATTTGATATCTCTGAAAAGCCCTGAATGTGCTCTTTACAGGACACCCAGGTTGTATCATGTGACATGTATGATGTCAGAGAAATTAACTAAAATATAATGTCCACTACAGTGGACAAAAATCTATTCTTGGGTCCCAGGAGGATATTGTAGAGCTAAAATAAATAGCATTCAGTTAACGTTAACTGTTATGTGTTGCTTGTTGAGGACATATATTTAAAAAAATCTGCTTAAAATGCATCTATGTTAATAAAAAATAAGCTTCACTTAACCACTAAATATTATAACTTGTATTTTTGGCATGCATTTTACTTGTCTTTGTTGCCTAATAGATCATTATTAACTCTGATCAAAAAATCTTTATTTACACCTTTATTCATATTTTAAATTACTATTATAATCATTATTTGTCTCCCGTATTTTCCAGAATTCTGGCCTATTTCTGTCCACAGGGTGTAATTCTATTAAAAACTAATTAAATCTAATACATTTTAGCACTACTAATTAGTATAAACAAAAACAAGCCTAGACTTTTTTCTTATGGCTGCTCTTACTAATGATTTTAACACATTTTATTGGTGTTTTGTGGTACAATATCAAATTTTGTGGTGTTTTGGTGTTGTCCGCCACCAGAGTTTTCACTTGTCGTAACAAATCTCAAACATTATTTATCACAAATTAATAAAAAATAAAAAAAATGCATATGAATTAAATGTTACCTGAACTAATAAACTACATGCACAGATTAAGCATATATATGCATTTTGTACTTTATTTTGCTAATTTCTACCTGTCCCATGGTTTAGCCGTCATTACAACACGCTCTGCATAAAGGCACTTCCCAACTGTTAAAATTTTTTTTAAAAAATTGTAAAGTTTTTATTGAGCGTATATATCTTATACATTTTTCAATCAACAATAACAGATAAGCTCAAATATTTTTTTTATTATTGTACATATAAACCAAAATAAAAACAAACAGAGCGGAAGTAGAATATAGTTTTGTAGCATGAAGTACAATAGTAATTTATACAAATAAAATTAAAGGAAATAAGTATTTATACAGATACTGATTGCAAGAAGTCTATAAAGGGTTGCCAAATATTATAAAAACTTGAAAGATTATCCATCAACAAATATCTAATTTTATCTAAAAATATCTAATTGGATAGATCTCGAAGCCACATTTTGTCAGTGGGTATCGTTGGTCCTTTCCATGACATCAGGAGTAACTTTTTTGCAGTAATAAGGGAGTAGGAAATGAACCGCTGTTGGGCTAAAGTCAAATTTCTAAACAACTGTGATGTGCCAAGGATAATCAACAGTGGTTCCGGTGAGAATGTAGTCTTAACAATACTTGATAGTACATTAAATACATCAGACCAGTAAGTGGCAACTTTAGGACAAGAAAAAAAAAGCATGAAAAAGTGTTGCATTGAGGGACTGACATTTATCACAGCTTGGTAAAGCGTTCGGGAAAATGTTGTGGATCTTTACTTTTGAAAAATGAAGCCTATGTATAATTTTGAACTGTATAAGACAATGTCTCGCATTATTGGAGCAGGAATGTGTGTATTCCAGAGATTCTTCCCAGATGTCATCAGGAATATGGATACCCATGTCTTTCTCCCTCAACTGTTTCTTTTTTCATCAAAAGTTTATTTGGTACCCATGGTAATCTAATAGCATAGTGGAGCACATGGATTTCAAGCTGCAAGACTGACGCCTTGATGTCCAGAAAAGTAAGTAAATCTACTCTTTATTCTTTGTGTTGGGCATGTACACTAATTAGGCGTCATTACCATATGTGTTGTATTTCTACACATTTGTTGGATTATATGTATCACTCTAATAGTTAAAATGGTGTTCACTACATGTAGAAAGCTAGCTACACTTGCTTAGTCGTCATCTTTGCTAGTAAGGCTAGTTTTTTTGACAAAAATGTAATTACTAGCACATTACAGCTTGTGCTGGTAACGACAGGTTGTGGTGGTGATGACGGCAGATACATTAAACACACTGTTCTTTAAACAATTTATGTTGAATACGTTATCTTAAATGAATTAATATGCATTTACCAATCAAACGTCACTATATTTTAAATGAAGTAATGCATTTGTTTTTAAAATACTTAATTCATTCATTATAATTGTTGTGTTTAGGTGTGACATGGCTCCAAAAGCAGCTGCCCAAAGGTCCAAATCATACAGAAAACGTCTAAAAGATAATCCTGAGAAATATGCACAGTATCTGCAGAGTGAGAAAGAAAGATATCGTAGAAGAAGAGAAACAGGAAATTTTAATCGGTGTCCTTATTGAGCACGCGAGAACACAGATATGAAAAAAAGCGATGGAAAGTTAATCAACAAAGGAAGAGAGCTAAGGACAGAGAAAACCAGACTGTTAAAACCAGTCACCAAGAGGCATATGATGCTGGATGTCTCTGTCTGGAATAAAGTATCGTCCATGATGGATGAGAGGATGGAAGTTTGGCCAGATTTGGTATCAATGACATGTTTGTGGTGTTTCATTTTCAAGTAAACTGTCAGATTAGATTCCAGTTGTTTGGGATATACGTAATATGACTAATGTGTTATTTTACCTGTTCTTTCAACATGGCTATGAAAGGATTAAATAGTCTGTTTAGACTATAATTATACTGAACCAATCCTGTTCACAAGGGACACAGTTCATGTTTGGTCTTCCAGAATCAGATTAAACTATGTGTTGATGTTTAGACGGATTACAGGCTGGTGTTTCTGTTGTTGGTCTGAAGTCACTTAGGCTCTTAATTTACAATAGGTTATGATCAGTGATTTGTCATCACCACAACAAACGGTCATTACCAGAACTGCAGTGTCATCACCATCACCATACATAAATTATGTATAAATTACAAAAACATCCTACAATTATATATTTCTGACAAAATTGGACAGTCTAAATGATCACTGTGTCTAAAAGTTTTGATATATGGCATTCACTTAAAATAAGCTTATATTCCAAGCCAGGGTAGATTGATGAATCAGAAATTTAGATACTAAAATTACTATACTTCATCGTGCAAGTAAAAATCAACAATCCCATTAAGTTCAAGATAAAATAGATTCCATGTGAAACCACAAAATGTTTTAAAAGCACTGATTTATCATTTAAGTTTTATTTTTTACATATATTCGATGATGTGATGGTAATGACACATTTACTTGACATAGCAAAAAATCATAAATTCCCATATCTTATGGTCTCAACCAAGCTCATAACGGCGCTCCTGACTTAAGGACTGATAATTTGATGTATACCAATTAGACAAATTTGGAATTTTATTTTTCAAAATTGCTGAGGGGCATATTACAGCCAGGTTACAGCAGCACTAAAATGTACTGTAAAATGTTCCTGCTCAATCAAAATGACCCAGAATGCAATGCAAATTACGGTATTTTACTGTAATATAGAAATGTTTTGTGCTGTATGTTTTTACAGTACTGTGCTGCTAAATCTACAGTGACATTTAACAGTGTGTTTATTCAACTGCCCAGTATACCCTAGCAACCGTTTAGCAACTGCTCAGTATACCCTAGCAACCGTTTAGCAACTGCCCAGTATACCCTAGCAACCCTCTAAAACCACCAAGTTTACCCTAGCAAACACCTAAAACACCCTAACATGTTGCGTAATCAAATAAACTATAAATCAATCGGTAATTGAAGTCAGAAACACAGTAGTCATAGGATAACATTTCAAGTTTATTTTAATGAATTATATTCAAATAACTTGTTCTCTTATAACATTAATTTTGTTATATGTAAACAACAAGGTTCTTTTGCAAATAACGTTTCAATTTCTTTTATATTACAGCAATCAATTTATACTTTCAACATGTTTTCCCCTCTGTATTACATGTACTAAACATTCATGTTCTCTTATAATACTCAAATAACATTTCATTCTCTTTAAATATAAATAACATTAAGTTCTCTTGAAAATAACATGTAAATAGCATTAAGCTCTCATAAATAACATGTAAATAACATTAAGCTCGCTTATAAATAACATTTTTACATCATACGAATTAAACAACATGTTTTTCTCAGGTGAACTCATGCAAGTGACACTACTCAAATCTGGGAAGTGTTCAGCTTTTGAGATTCTCCTCTTTACGTCTAAATTAAGTCCTTTCCAACATCTCATCGACAGAGACTTCGTAAACACCAGGAGACACCATGAGCTCTTTGAAGTCTTCTGTCAGAAGGCAGAGAATAATATATACAATTTAGAGTCAAAATGTATCATTTTAATATCTGACCTATGGGAAATGCTGAACAATAGATGCTTGTGCTACAGTGTAAAATAATTAGGTGCACCAGTGTGCAAGTGGCCAATCAAAGCTCATAATTAGTTGAATGGGTGATTCCGTGAAATCTGTGCCTTTTGCGTCCCTAACAAATAATCAGTTCTAAAGTTGCTTAAACTAGAAATTAATGTGCAGGGATGATGGTTTGATAGAGATGTTTGCCACAACAGTATACATTATAAATAAGCAAATACATACAGTACACATATATTATACATACAGTCCTTATTACAAATATTCATAAAAATTCTCATGATAGATCCATGATACATCTTACTACCCAGAACCTTGGCAAAACAGACAAATATATCATTGTCTATTCACATGTCTACCTCATATGCACTCTTTTTTTAAAGAGTAAATATAGAATAAAGGAACTGTTGGTGCTCCCTGCATTCACATTGGTATATTTCTTCTATCTCACATTAAAAATGATCAGGATTTTCTTGGTTTGAAACAGCATTTCACGCGACGATCGATCGACGTGACGTCATCCGATATCGTCCTCACCAGATACACGTTTTAATTTTTAAACTACATTCAGAAGCAAAAATTAAATAGTTTTCACTCAGATAACAGTCCAATAGGATCTTGACTACACATTCAGGCCGATTACATACATTTATACCAAAAGTGTAAATTTTAAATCACCATTTTCCCTCGTGAGGAACTTCCATCGGAAAACAGCATTCCACACGACGAACGATGATCGTGACGTCATCCGATGTCGTCGCCACGAGGATAGCACATATTAAATTCAAAACAGCACTTAAAAGTAAAATATTTTGTTTAACGCAGTCATAACATATATAGATCATTATGTCACAGTCATAACTAATAATCGATTTTATATTACAATATTCCCTCGTGTGATGTTGTTTAATCATCTCTCCACTCGTCGCTCTACCAGTGCACGAGGAGAGAGAGTGACCTACTTACACAAAAGCTCATGCAACTTCAATAATACATTTATTTCCACAAAAAATCTTTTATACATCTGTCACTGATCACATTTAATCACAATTCGCTGATTTACATTGTTGGATTGGACTGTGTTAAGCTCATTTGCACACTTAAAGAAAAAAGTTTTTTTTCCCCCAACACGGTCTATTTAACGGGCGCACAGCGCGCGCACTCGATCTCACTTCACTTCGGAGAACGCGCTGACACGAAAATCGCTCTGCTGCTTTACAACTCAAAAACCATTATGTAAATCATAATATACATCGACAAATGTTATATATATAGATAGATAGATATTTTATGATAAATAAATATAGATAAATATAAATCTCTTTTTCTTTTTTATTCAAGCCTGCCTGAAGAAGGTATTGTATACGGAAAGGTCGCGTTAGGCTTGTTTGATCATTTCATTTCATATATTTTTTATTTTTAACTCATAATATTATTTCTCAGTGCATTTGAAGGATGGATGTCTTTAGAGATCGTGGGAGAAAAAAAAAATACCGTGTTTTAACGAGAACTGGAGTAGACTATATGTCAGAAAAGAAAATGAAGACTCAAAAATATTTATAGAAAATTGACCCATTTAAACTTGTTTTTAATATTTCTCAATCGTTTCCTGCACTTGTTCCACTTGCCCGAGCTTAGCGCTTGTTTATCCCGGCTGGACATGTGGCAGAGAGAGAAAAACTGTTTGTGTGATAAAACTTGCCATTGATGTACAAGTGATTGCAATAGGCCTCTGTGTGTGTGTGTGTGTGTGTGTGTGTTTTGAGAATTACCTTTATACTGCAAGGCTATATATATTTTTATTTATTATATATTTTATTCCCATTTGCTGTTTTCATACAGAAGTTTCGTAAATAAATTGTTTTAGTTGAATATTGGATGTGAAAGGAAGGAAATGGTTCTTCTGTAACCAGGGTTCGAATTATGATTTCATCTTTGTGGGGGTCTCTTAAAAAAAAAAAGTAGCCTATGAGCAGGCTACTCATGAAAATAATTCATGTGAATTTCACATTGTGTGTGTGAAAATAATTGCTATATTTTCGTATAGCAGTAGCCCAAATGCGTTCTTTTGGAAAACATGTTTCTTTTAGGCTGTTTACCCTTTCATACTTATAAGTTGATGATCCCTCAGCGTGAGTATTTTTAGCCGACAGTTATTTAGAACCTGTCACTTTAATGTTTCCATGGTGACGCGTCATTGCTTGTCACGTGACACAGCGAAACCACAACACAGCGCTGAATGATGATCTGCTTTTATGTAATTTTTCCTTTTTTATTCAAAATTTTCCCAAATGTATTTGCCTTAACATGAAACACTGATATTCCGATTGTCAAATATGTGCAAGTGGATGTGTTTTGTTGTTTAAACACCTTTTTAACGATCGCGTTAGTTGAGCTGTATGTGCGGTGGGCGGCTCCATGTTATTTTAAAACACGTCAATTCCTCAACTTCTCACGAAATACATGAAAGTAAGTGGCCGGTGAACTGGAAGAAGAATAGGGTAAAATGTAAAGCTACTTACACAATGTGTATCTGATCTGAATAAAACGTGTCGTCTTGTTATAATGGAAAGGATTATTATTGCTGCTTCCATAGACATGAGTGTGTATTTTACAAACTCAAAATATTTTTTTGCTAGAACTTATCTGTATTTAAATGTCTGAAACCTAAAATAAACATTATGTGGTTGAAAACACTGAATAGTTGTGATATATGACAGCACTGACTCTGTCTCAGCTCCAGCCAACGCGCGAAAGCGCGTTTGAATTTGGCACTTGGCAGTTGATCACGTGATGCACTGACCGTTCTAATCACACCGGTGTGATCGGATCATACGTGCCAAAGGGTTTAATATAAATCTGACTCGACATATTAGGCAAAGTGCTTTATTTGTCATTTACTATAATGGTGCTGATGATTTTTAGAGACCCCCACAGGTGTATGATTTTACTGCTTTCATGGGAGCTCATCCTCTCTCTATGGGAGCTCAGCTCCCACTGGCTCCCACGTAATTCGAACCCTGTCTGTAACACACTGCACTTTAGATGTGTGTGAATTTTCCACACCAGGTAGCCTGGGAAAACCCAGACAACTTGCGGCAAATTTAGATTTGCTCTGAAAGTTAGTCTGGCAAAGAGCTCATTCAAGCCCATTTCCAATCTGTTGAAATCGAGGCACCAATCAGAAAATCAAGAAAAGCAAGTGAATCTCCGCTAATATTCAAGCTTCCGTTAACGAGTGCCAAACAGACGAGCACAACAGAATAGTAGCGCAATAATTCTGACTCAAATATACATATTGCTAAATTATTTGTTTTTGGAGACAATAAATGTGCCATGTGGAATTTTAAACCTACAAGTATATTTTTATGAAAGTGACCATTATAATCGGGTAATCAAATGCAGGCTAATATAATTAGTTTGTGCTTTTGTTTTTATTTTCATTTTTAGTTTAGCCTTCAGTCAATTTAAAGGGGACCTATTATGCCCCTTTTCACAAGATGTAAAATAAGTCTCTGATGTCCCCAGAGTGAGTATGTGAAGTTTTAGCTCAAAATACCCAACAAATAATTTTTTACAGCATGTTTAAATTGTCCCTTTTTGGGGCTCAGAAAAAACGCACCGTTTTCGAATTTGTATCCCTTTAAATGCAAATGAGCTGCACATTCAAGCAAGAAGACGAGGGTCAGTCTGATGTGATTTGCAAGGCATGCTTTGCCCTTGTTGCAGCACCGCAAGGTAACACCACAAATCTTTACCAGCACCTCAAACGTCACCATAAAGTGGAATATGATGAAGCCGTACAAGGCAAGAGGTCCGAAAGTCGTCCAAAAATGTTCTTTATTCATTGAAGCCTCTATGTTTACAGGCTTGTGGTGATGTGCTATGTTCTATAGGTGCCAGAACAAATATTTTTGGTTCTGCCAATTTTTTTGTTTTGTTTTGTCATGGTTCATGTGTGCAATAAACATTATACTTCATGAGAAGAAAATCGTTGCAGAGAATCGTGATATCAATTCTAAGTTACAATTAAAGCTGCAAGCAGCATTGAAAGGGCCCTCGCACCCGTGCCACCGCCACCCGGTGGCTTTAGGAAGACAGAGCACGGTGGGCAATGTGCATTTAAGTAGATAAATATAGGAGGGGTATGTCAAAGTCAGTTACAAAAATGTCCTTTATTATGGGGATAATAGTATGCGTTATCAGTCAGATAAGTTTTGCTAGCATGTTTTACCATGTTTCTAGCATGTTTAGAACTCAATGGCATATTTAATATGTTGCTAGTCGCATCACAGTGTTAAACATGTCACTTCCTGTTGACAGTAGGTGGCGCTATTACTTTAACTGAAAATTGTCATGTAGATGTATTCAGGGCATGACTCTTTTCAAACGTGTGAAGTTTAGGGCAGATTGGACATTGCCTTTTTCAGTAACAACAACTTCCTTTTTCATTGCATTAGCATGCTTTAGCACTTAGCTAAGAATTGCTAGCATGTTTTAACATGTTTATAACTCAATGGCATATTTACTATGTTGTTAGTACTGCATCACAGTGTAAAACATGTCACTTCCTTTTGCCAGTAGGTGGCACTATTACTATAACTGAAAATTATCATGTAGATGTGTTCAGGCCATAACTCTTATCAAACATGTGAAGTTTGGGACAGATTGGACATTGCCTTCTTGAGTAACAACAACTTCCTGTTTCATTGCATTAGCATGCTTTAGTATTTAGCTAAGAATTGCTAGCATGTTTTAACATGTTTATAACATGTTTAGAACTCAATGGCATATTTAATATGTTGCTAGTACTGCATCACAGTGTTAAACATGTAACTTCCTGTTGCCAGTAGGTGGCGCTATTACTATAACTGAATATTCTCATGTAGATGTGTTCAGGCCACGACTCTTATCAAACGTGTGAAGTTTGGGGCAGATTTGACATTCCATGCCTGAGTTACAGCAAATTCCTATTTAAATGCAGTAATAGCATGCTTTAGCACTTAGCTAAGTGTTTGCTAGCATGTTTTAGCATGTTTCTAGTATGTTGTTAGCATGTTAAGTGCTTGCTGGCACTTTTTTATATGTTATTAGGAGTCCACAACAGTGTTAAACATGTCAATTCCTGTTGCCAGTAGGTGGCGCTATTACTTTAACTGAAAATCGTCATGTAGATTTGTTCAGGGCAGGACTCTTATCAAACATGTGAAGTTTGGGGCAGATTGGATATTGCCTTCTTGAATAACAACAACTTCCTATTTAATTGCATTCGCATGCTTAAGCGCTTCGCTAAGAATTGCTAGCATGTTTTAACATGTTTATAACATGTTTATAACTCAATGGCATATTTACTATGTTGGTAGTACTGCATCACACTGTTCAACATGTCACTTCCTGTTGCCAGTAGGTGGCGCTATTACTTTAACTGAAAATTGTCATGTAGATTTGTTAAAGGCAGGACTCTTATCAAACGTGTGAAGTTTGGGGCAGATTGGATATTGCCTTCTTCAGTAACAACAACTTCCTGTTTCATTGCATTAGCATGCTTTAATGCTTAGCTAATAATTGCTAGCATATTTTAACATGTTTCTAACATGTTTTAACATGTTTCTAACTCAATGGCATATTTACTATGTTGCTAGTACAGCATCACAGTGTTAAACAGGTCACTTCCTGTTGCCAGTAGGTGGCGCTATTACTATAACTGAATATTCTCATGTAGATGTGTTCAGGCCATGACTCTTATCAAATGTGTGAAGTTTGGGGCAGATTGGACATGACATGCCTGAGTTACAGCAAATTCCTATTTAATTGCAGTAATAGCATGCTTTAGCACTTTGCTAAGTGTTTGCTAGCATGTTTTAGCATGTTTCTAGTATGTTGTTAGCATGTTTAGTGCTTGCTGGCACTTTTTTATATGTTATTAGGAGTCCACAACAGTGTTAAACATGTCACTTCCTGTTGCCAGTAGGTGGCGCTATGACTGTAACTGAATATGTGCATGGACATGTGTTCAGGACAGGACACTTATCAAACATGTGAAGTTTGGGTCAGATTGGACATTGTTTGCCTGAGTTACAGCAACTTCCTGTTTCATGGCGAAACATCAAAATTTGTCAGGCCGCCGAGGACACGCCCTTCGACGAAAACTCAAGATCTTCGCAATTTAACGTCGCAAAGGCCTTAAGATTAGACTCACCAAATTTGAAGATGATCAGATTAAAGCTGTAGGAGGAGTTCGTTAAAGTACGAGGCCTGAAAATGGCAAAAACTGCACAAAAATCTGAGAGGAAGTTCAAAATGGCTGACTTCCTGTTGTGTTTAGGGCTATGCTCCAAAAGACTTTTTTGTAGGTATTGGGCCATTACATGTGTGTACCGAATTTCGTACACGTACGTGTAACGTAGCAGGAGGCGCACTCCGTTGAACCTTTATAGGTGGCGCTATTGAGCCATTTTGCCCCGCCCAATTCTGAAACGCATATCAGATGTAAATTTTCGCCAGTTCTGACGC
The DNA here is from genome assembly GCA_031834385.1 of Semotilus atromaculatus. Taxonomy (NCBI): domain Eukaryota; kingdom Metazoa; phylum Chordata; class Actinopteri; order Cypriniformes; family Leuciscidae; genus Semotilus; species Semotilus atromaculatus. The sequence goes on from JAULUF010000088.1 coordinate 168,363, forward strand.
GTGTGCAAATTTTCGTGAGTTTTCGTGCATGTTTAGGCCCTCAAAAATCCAATTCATTGTGGAGAATAATAATAATTAAAGCTGCAAGCAGCATTGAAAGGGCCCTCGCACACGTGCCACCGCCACCCGGTGGCTTTAGGAAGACAGAGCACGGTGGGCAATGTGCATTTAAGTAGATAAATATAGTGGGAGTATGTCAAAGTCAGTTACAAAAATGTCCTTTATTGTGGGGATAATAGCATGCGTTATCACTCAGATAAGTGTTGCTAGCATGTTTTTAGCATGTTTAGAACTCAATGGCATATTTACTATGTTGCTAGTACTGCATCACAGTGTCAAATATGTCACTTCCTTTTGACAGTAGGTGGCGCTATTACTTTAACTTAAAATTGTAATGCGGATTTGTTCAGGCCATGACTCTTATCAAACGTGTGAAGTTTGGGGCAGATTTGACATTCCATGCCTCAGTTACAGCAAATTCCTATTTAATTGCAGTAATAGCATGCATTGGCACTTAGTTAAGTGTTTGCTAGAATGTTTCTAGTATGTTGCTAGCATGTTTAACACTTGCTGGCACTTTTTTATATATTATTAGAAGTCCACAACAGTGTTAAACATGTCACTTCCTGTTGCCAGCAGGTGGCGCTATGACTGTAACTGAATATGAGCATGCACATGTGTTCAGGACAGAACTCTTATTAAACTTGTGAAGTTTTGGGCAGATTGGACATTGCCTTCTTAAGTAAAAACAACTTCCTGTTTCATAGCATTAGCATGCTTTAGCACTTAGCTAAGAATTGCTAGCATGTTTAGAACTCAATGGCATTTTTAACCTGTTGCTAGAAGGACATCAACGTGTTAAACATGTCACTTCCTGTTGCCAGTAGGTGGCGCTATTACTATAGCTGAAAATTGTCATGTAGATGTGTTCAGGGCAGGACTCTTATCAAATGTGTGAAGTTTGGGGCAGATTGGACATTGCCTTCTTAAGTAACAACAACTTCCTGTTTCATTGCATTAGCATGCTTTAGCACTTAGCTAAGAATTGCTAGCATGTTTTAACATGTTTCTAACATGTGTATAACTCAATGGCATATTTACTATGTTGCTAGTACTGCATCACAGTGTAAAACGTGCACGGAGGGGAATGTGCATTTATGTAGGTAAATATAGGAGGAGTACGTCAATGTCAGTTACAAAAATGTCCTTTATTATGGGGATTATACAATGTGTTTTCACTCAGATAAGTGTTGCTAGCATGTTTTAGCATGTTTCTAGCATGCTTGGAACTCAATGGTATATCTAAATTTGTTGCTAGTACTGCATCACATTGTAGATGTCACTTCCTGTTGACAGTAGGTGGCGCTATTACTATAAGTGAAAATTGTCATGTAGATGTGTTCAGGGCAGGACTTTTATCAAAAGTGTGACGTTTGGGGCAGATTGGACATTCCTTGCCTGAGTTAAAACAACTTCCTGTTTCATGGCATTAATAGCATGATTTAACACTTAACTAAGTATTGCTAGCATGCTTTAGCATGTTTCTAACATGTTTAACACTCAATGGCATATTTTACTATGTTGCTAGTACTGCATCACAGTGTAAAACATGTCACTTCCTGTTGACAGTAGGTGGCGCTAATACTATAACAGAAAATTAACAGAAAATTATCATGTAGATGTGTTCAGGCCATGACTCTTATCAAACATGTGAAGTTTGGGGCAGATTGGACATTGCCTTCTTGAGTAACAACAACTTCCTCTTTCATTGCATTAGCATGCCTTAGCACTTATCTAAGAATTGTTAGCATGTTTTAACATGTTTCTAACATGTTGAACACTCAATGGCATATTTTACTATGTTGCTAGTACTGCATCACAGTGTAAAACATGTCACTTCCTGTTGACAGTAGGTGGCGCTATTACTATAAAAGAAAATTAACAGAAAATTATCATGTAGATGTGTTCAGGCCATGACTCTTATCAAACGTGTGAAGTTTGGGGCAGATTGGACATTGCCTTCTTGAGTAACAACAACTTCCTCTTTCATTGCATTGGCATGCTTTAGCACTTAGCTAAGTGTTTGCTAGCATGTTTTAGCATGTTTCTAGTATGTTCCTAGCATGTTTAGCACTTGCTGGCACTTTTTTATATGTTATTAGTAGTCCACAACAGTGTTAAACATGTCACTTCCTGTTGCCAGCAGGTGGCGCTATGACTGTAACTGAATATGAGCATGGACATGTGTTCAGGACAGAACTCTTATCAAACATGTGAAGTTTGGGGCAGATTGGACATTGTTTGCCTGAGTTACAGCAACTTCCTGTTTCATTGTATTAGCATGCTTTAGCACTTAGCTAAGAATTGCTAGCATGTTTTAACATGTTTCTAACATGTTTATAACTCATTGGCATAATTAATATGTTGCTAGTACTGCATCACAGTGTTAAACATGTCACTTCCTGTTGCCAGTAGGTGGCGCTATTACTATAACTGAATATTCTCATGTAGATGTGTTCAGGCCATGACTCTTATCAAACGTGTGAAGTTTGGGGCAGATTGGACATTCCATACCTGAGTTACAGCAAATTCCTATTGAATTGCAGTAATAGCATGCTTTAGCACTTAGCTAAGTGCTTGCTAGCATGTTTTAGCATGTTTCAAGTATGTTGTTAGCATGTTTAACACTTGCTGGCACTTTTTTATATGTTATCAGGAGTCCACAACAGTGTTAAACATGTCACTTCCTGTTGCCAGCAGGTGGCGCTATGACTGTAACTGAATATGAGCATGGACATGTGTTCAGGACATAACTCTTATCAAACGTGTGAAGTTTGGGGCAGATTGGACATTGTTTGCCTGAGTTACAGCAACTTCCTGTTTCATGGCGAAACATCAAAATTTGTCAGGCCGCCGAGGACACGCCCTTCGACGAAAACTCAAGATCTTCGCAATTTAACGTCGCAAAGGCCTTAAGATTAGACTCACCAAATTTGAAGATGATCAGATTAAAACTGTAGGAGGAGTTCGTTAAAGTACGAGGCCTGAAAATGGCAAAAACTGCACAAAAATCTGAGAGGAAGTTCAAAATGGCTGACTTCCTGTTGTGTTTAGGGCTACGCTCCAAGAGACTTTTTTGTAGGTATTGGGCCATTACAGGTATGTACCGAATTTCGTACACGTACGTGAAACGTAACGCGAGGCGCACTCCGTTGAACCTTTATAGGTGGCGCTATCGAGCCATTTTGCCCCGCCCAATTTTGAAACGCATATCAGATGTAAATTTTCGCCAGTTCAGACGCGTGTGCAAATTTTCGTGAGTTTTCGTGCATGTTTAGGCCCTCAAAAATGTGATTCATTGCGGAGAAGAAGAAGAATAATAATAATAATAAACAGAGCAATTCCAAGAGGGTCCTCACACCATCGGTGCTCGGGCCCTAATAAATATATATATATATATATATATAAATATAGCTGCGAGCAGCGATTACGGGCCCAAGCCGGTGGCACCGCAACCCCGGTGCCTTTAGTACCTAAAGGCACCGGGGTGGCGGTTCCGCCAGCTTTGGCCCTTCATCGCTGCTCGCAGCTATATTTATATATATATATATATATATATATAAACGGCCCGGTGGCACCGCCACCCCGGTGCCTTTGGGGTTATTGTGCACGACGTGCAAAAACGTAACCCCGCTTTGACTGTCGAAAAGAAGTGTGCTGTAGAGCTTGCATCAGTGTGGGCTCTGCAAAAGTGCGCATCGAGGGCACATATCAACCACAAAGTATGCGTGAGCAACCTTCTGAAACCTAAAATGAAAAATGAGACACCCTACGGTCTCATGGATTTAACGGACACATGAAATAAGTACACAAGACCGAAAATTCATATGAAGTGTGCCATTTGGGACAGGGCCTATGATCGTGAACCACAATAGCCACATATATGAGATAATTTAAATTTAGAATCCTTTTTAATGTCATAGGATGTCATATGTCAATATGTTTTGTAGCACTTAAATGTGTAAATCCAGAAGCCTAGTATTTATCTGGAGGTCTTTGTCCTTTGCCTGTCAACCTGGTTTGTCTCTGCCTTTTCTGTTCTGCCCTGTTTGCCATTGTTCACCCTGCCTGTCTTGACCATTCTTAATAAAAAGCTGCAAATGGATTCAAAAAGGCAAGGCCTTAAACTTGAACAAGGATTAAACTCTTGTAACTGTAACAGACACCAAGGCACAATCACACACATGCACGCACACACGCACACACAGTTTAAAAACAAAAAAATATTTATCCAACCCCATTTAAAAACAGTCTGTGATTCCTTTACTTTATTAATAAAACTTATTTAAAAAATACAAGGCTTAAGACATTTATTTTCCTTTTTAATGCAGGCCAAACCACACAGCAGTGAAATGGTTAATCTAGCCCTCCTCCCCCTACACACACACACACACACACAGACAGACACAGAGACGTAGGCTTATGGCAAGCCGTTTTAACATTTAATCATTTAAACCCACTAGTCTCTATTTTCATGCTACTAGTACTTATTTTTTAGATACTAGTATTTTTAGATACTAATATAGTATCTAATGAATAAGTACTAGTATCTTTTAAAAGGTACTAGTCCCTAAGGAATAAGCACTAGTATCTAAAGAATAGGCACTAGTACCTAAAGAATAAGCACTAGTCGCTAATGAATAAGTACTAGTACTTAATGGAATAGATACTAGTATCTAAAAAATAAGTACTAGTAGCATGAAAATAGAGACTAGTAGGTTAAAATGATTAAATGTTAAGACGGCTTGCCATATTGGCTCAGAGAGAGAGAGAGAGAGAAAATGACCATATTCAAACCAAAATATCTGACTTTCTGTTGTTCGGAGCTAATAACTGTAAATTAGAAAGTTGTTCGGCTTGAGGAGAAGAATATACACGCTGAGTTTTGTAACTGTAGGTAAAACTAACTAAGTTATAACACACTTTATATGTCCTTATTAAGCCATGAAAATTCATTTCCTCGCCACGGCCAAACCGTTCGAGATATCAAAACGTTAAGGCCCCCAAAAGTGCCCAAAAGGTAGTAAAATAATAATAATAAATAATAATCCTTAGAAACAATTTTCAAGGCTTGGGCCCTAATAATAATAAATATAGCTGCGAGCAGCGATTACGGGCCCAAGCCGGTTGCACCGCAACCCCGTTCCTTTAGTTACCTAAAGGCACCGGGGTGGCGGTACCGCAGGCTTTGGCCCTTCATCGCTGCTCGCAGCTATATTTATATATATATATATATATATAAAGCCGGTGGCACCGCCACCCTGGTGCCTTTAGGGTTATTGTGCACGACATCCAAAAACGTAACTCCGCTTTGACTGTCGAAAAGAAGTGTGCTGTAGAGCTTGCATCAGTGTGGGCTCTGCAAAGGTGCGCATCGAGGGCACATATCAACCCCAAAGTATGCGTGAGCAACCTTCTGAAACCTAAAATGAAAACTGAGACACCCTACGGTCTCATGGATTTAACGGACACTTGAAATAAGTACACAAGACCGAAAATTCATATGAAGTGTGCCATCTGGGACAGGGCCTATGATCGTGAACCACAATAGCCACATATATGAGATAAATTAAATTTAGCATTGTTTTTAATGTCATAGGATGTCATAGGTCAATATGTTTTGCAGCACCTGTCAACCTGGTTTGTCTCTGCCTTTTCTGTTCTGCCCTGTTTGCCATTGTTCACCCTGCCTGTCTTGACCATTCTTAATAAAAAGCTGAAAATGGATTCCCCTGGCCTGACCCTGCCTCGTTACAACACATATGCTGCATCTGCTCGCTATCTGCCAAATGGCTCTGGTAGTTCCGCTTCAGCACTGATGATGTTGTAGGAATAGTGCGCTCTGGTTGGTCTGGATTATTCTGGATTTTTTATTTTATACAGAAATAAGTTATTTTTAATTCAGATGAGAATAAAGTTAGTGTTGATTAAAATGAAGGAAAACAAATATACTGATCTGAAATATAGCACATTCATTTTAAATTAATTTAGGTTCAATTACAAAACATACAATCTTAATTTAATTTAAAGCAAACAATACATATGGGTTTTAATTTAAAAAAATTTTTTTTTATATTAAAGAGACAAGGCCTTAAAACTTAAACTTGAACAAGGGTTAAACTCTTGTCACTGTAACACACACACACAAACACACATGCAGTTTAAAAGCAAAAAAAATATTTATCCAACCCCATTTAAAAACAGTCTGTGAGTGCCATCTTTTGGACATTGATCATATTGCATAGGTTTTCGTTTCTTGTCCTCAAACAGAGCACTAATTTGTTTATTTATAAGTTACACATTCTACATTGATTAAAATAAAAAATCAAATTTGTTTTTTTTAATGGTAGTATTATTTTATACAAAAAATGATAATTCTGATGAGCATAAAGTTAGTGTATAAAAATGTTAAGGAAAACATATATATTGATCTAATATAGCACATTCATTTTAAATTCATTCAGCTTGAATCACCAAACATACAATATTAACATTATTTACAGCAAACAATATATTAAATAGATATGTTCTATGCATATTTTGTCATTTTAATTAAAAAAATATCCATAAAGTGCTATGCAAAAAGACAAGGCCTTAGATATTTATTTATTCTTTTAATGCAGAACTAATTTTAAACTCAAACTAAGTGCACGGTTGCACGGTCATTCATAACGGTGTGCGTCCACGGCGAGGAGCGAGCAGAACAAAGCGAACGTTTTTTAGTTCATTATTCCATAGCAAATGATGTAAAATGCTCGCTCTGCTCTGGATGTAAGTATTTTATTTTCATTTTAGCGATTTAAATGCGCTAATTTTGAAATGAGAAAAAAAATATCATTCAAACTCCAAACTGTTTACTTATATTTTTGTACACTCCTATTTTTTACAGTCTATGGTGCAATAAAACACAAAATTCTCAGTCACATATCTAATATATTTATATAGAAATATAATTTTGAACACAAGAGGGCAGTATAGCCCTATCTATGATTTTGTGGTTAAACTATCACCCGAAGAGAATCCCCCTCCCCCTCCCCACACAGACACACACACACACACACACACACACACACACACATTCCTGTATATGTATCAAGGTGAGGACCGAGTCATTTAACCTGAAAAGTGAGGACCACCATTTCTGCTACAATTACAGGTAAATATATACTATATTTCAACACTAGATATGTCCATAATTCAGGTTTTTACCTCAGCTTCTTAAAAAAACAAAGGAAAAGAACCAGCATTTTACCAGCAGAGTGAGGACATTTTCATGGGGGCGCTATTGAGTTCCTTTCTGACTGAATTATTTTAACTACCTTATTTTTTAGCTTGCATTTATTGTTTGCTATTTTATGTTTTAGTGTGGACAGCTCCTAGTCATTATTCAACTGAAATAACATCCAGCTGAATAATGACTTCTTTACTGCTGCATTAAATTCTGTTTACATAATTGATAATTTTCTGTAAAGCTGCTTCGAAAAAACTGTATTGTATAAAGCACTATATAAATAAAGGTGACTTGACAATTAATGCAAGTTTTAGAATGAGGTATATAAACAGTCTACCTAAACATAAATGTTCAATTGTTCCATTTATTTATCCAATTAGATTAACCAAATTTTAGCGTAATAATAATATACGTAACTATCTAAAAGCTACAAATAAAACTGCAAGAGATGCCATCTCCAGTGACCAGCTCTGCATTTATTTATTTTGTGAACATATGGTTACACCAAAAATAATGTCTTAGGATAAGGTCAACAGAACACCTGGACGGCAAGCTTTCAAAACATGATTTTCCGTGCAGCAGACTTCCTTTTTAGAGTTACAATTGAATTGTAAACAAAGTTTTTAATATCTTTCCAAGATCTTTCCTTCAGGGCGCTGTCCTCTTCTAGGCACCTCATGCACTCCAGTTTTCCAGGAACCCTGCGCTCTGCCATGAACTTTCCTAGGTGTTTGTTCACTGCCCTTCTCTCTTCTTCACTCCATGGTCTCTTCAGGATTATCCTGGATGTCTCTACAAATAAAAAATACAATGTAGATTGTGTAAACTTAAAAACAGAGACCAAAATGTAGGTTTCTTAAACTGCTTTTTCTTGCTCAGTCACAGAAATTCCCCAAATGTAACATTTGTCCCTAATGTGTTCATTATGACACAGAGCTAATGGATTTTTGATTAAAGACAATGATATGACATGAGCCATCAAATTTGCCTTGATATGTTGCCATATAAGAGGTCTTTGTACCATTAAAACATACTGCAAGTTTCATAGCTTAAAATAAAGATAAAAAAGCCATGTCATGACCCCTTTAATGTTTACGATAGTCACTGTATAGTAGGGGTGTAAAAAATATATATATTGTGTATCATTGTTTAATAAATGTGCGGTGCCATGGTGAGTGGGCGCTTTTTTAAAATTATTTAATTGTTTGTTCAACACACGGAGCTCAAAAATAGATTGTATACTAAAATTTAAAGTGCTCTATGTTAAGTTTGGCTGAAACGGCAATAACTGAAACCACGTAACAATGTAATGCAAAGAGCAGCAGGATTCTGGGAAAGCCACGCCTTTACAGTCTCTGGTTTTCTGCCAAAAAATGAAATCAAAGCAGAAACTGCCTGACCTGTCAAAGTAATGGAACGTAGGCTAAACACAGAGAACAGATAAGAGAGAGCAATTGATTCACCTTTATGACTGGACATTTAATTGTCATGAAACAGCCTATATGTGCTGAATCAAAAAGTTTAATCTATAAATGTTTTTTTAAAACAGAGTCGTAATAAGAATGAACCACTTTGTAAACCATGAGTTCAGTATTGTATACTGTACCGAATCATGAGATGTGTTTTTTAGGGAAGGACTACATGCCTGCGCACATACATTCAAATGTGCATATAACTATAGAACTCTTAATACGCATGTGCGCGCCATCAGTGTTCTCACAGGCCCGCGTTTTTAAAGTTTGCGTAGAGAGAACTAAAGAGTTTTCTGTTAAAACGGTGTTGTGTTAGCGGCCGCTAAGTTAATAACTAATGATCGTTGCGACGGAAGTGAATCAAAACTAACTTTATCTGGACAATAACTTTATTCTAGATCTGCTGTAAAACACTCTCTGTTACTGTAATCTCCTGTTATCACTGTAAAGCTGCAGTGGAACTCTATAGTGTTAAAAGCGCTTTATAAATGAAGATGACTTGACTATTGTTATACTCTTAATGTATACTCTTACTGTATAGTCAAATAATTGTTCTAATAATCATTAGATTAATCAATTATCAAAAATAATTGTTAGTTGCAGCCGTATTTCTGAGTGACAGCAGGTTTCCCTCTGTTTCACCTTCACCTAATCAAAACCCTGTAGCTTTGCCCTGCTTTCTGAGAGATAAAGGACTCTCCAGATCATAAATGCAATTCATCTTATGTCTTTAAATAGCTAGATTTTACTTGCATGTAAGCTCTGTAAAGTTGATTTAAAACAATGTTTGTGAAAAGCTCTCTACAAATACAACTGACGACTTACAATAAGAATAAACGCTGGTGCTACTCTTTTGCTAAGATTTATGAAACTTACCCATTAGTTTCACGCTCTTAGTCCGTTTTTCTGCACTTTTCTTCTTCTTCGGTGAGGGCCTTGTGGCCCGGCTTGTTTCCTGGCTGTGATCTGCAACAGACAAGCATTAGTACCTGTTATTGTAAGTGTTTACAGTAAAATCTGACTACTAAAACCTGACAGAGTTCCCCACTGTAAAGCCGGTTTCACACACGCGTTAGCAGGGCGTAAGCAGTGCATATTTTTTTTAAACCCATGTTAACAGGTATTAGCATTCCCACCGCACGCAGAGGCAAGAGCAACATGAAAAATAAAATCCCCAAAAACCCAAAAATCATGCAAGTGAGGTGTTTTAAATCACCATATGACCTTCAACGCTGTGAAAATAAATAAATAAAATACTCATTGCCTGGAGTTTTTTCCCAAACTTACGATTGCTCTAACTATCAAGATTACTCTACTTTTATCATGTAAACCTATATACAGCATGTTATATGCATGTGTGTGGGACAGAGGGGAACATGGTAGCATCGCAGCAGAGGACCCTGACCAAGTGGCCGTCATATATCAAAGCATATGGCAGACAAGGGTCAGAGGAAAACATATTTGCGTATTTGCAGTACACAAGTCGTGGTACAGCTGCGACAACCGCTGGCAGTGTGAAAGCACAGCGGATGCGTACTGCACCCGCTCTCCACACACACAGCTTCTGCTCTGCCTCCGCACTGCTGACGCGTGGCCAGTGTGAAACAGGTGTACGCAGCAGACTATCCTTGAACTAGTGCTGTCACGGTACCAAAATGTCAGTATTCGGTACCAATACCAGTAAAAATTCACGGTTCTCGGTACCAATTTCGGTACCAAAGCTTAATTTAGATTAAATTTACATATATTAAAGTGTATATCATGGTTACAAAGATGGAAACTGTATTAAAAACACTTTACAAAAAGGTTCTATTTGATAGATGACATTAGATAAAATGACCTAACAATAAACAATAATTTGTTTAGTTTATAATGTATAATATACTGTAGCAATTATTCTCCTTGGGGTTAATTTAAAAATGTACTAATACGTTTTTAAAATCAAAAGTTTTATCTGTTAACATAATTTAATGCACAATGAATGAAGTGAAAAAACATGAACAATCAAGTGTTTGTATTAAATAACATTCACAAACATTAAACTTGTAGAAATATATTGTTCACTCAATGTGTTGATGTTAGATAATGCATTAATGTTAATGAATAGTATCTTATTGTAGCGTTACCAACCTATACAGGAGATAAACCATGTTTTATTTGACTTAACTGTAGCCTACTTTTATTTAATCCAAAACTGCCAAAAATGTCACTCTTTCTGTCTTCAAAACGTGAGAACCCTGTAGCTGATTTCTAATGCAAGGGCTAGAAATCAATCAATTATTTGCTGATACTTCCTCGTCATTACGGAGAGTGCAGTTCGCCCTGCTTTCTCCTTCTTTCCACAAGCGCTCGCTCTCGCGTGTCTCCACTATGCAACCATGAACAGTGGCGCGCCTGGATTACAAGCTCGCACGTCGCTTCTATTATGAGCGCGTTTGCCGCGCGCCTACATTTGAAATTTGCACGCGCAAAAAACGCGCTGTGTGCGCGTGTGAACAGCCCTTTATGGCAACGTGACATTAGCCTAATTCAAAATATGTCCATATGTGGCTCTTTCCTCCTTTCGTGTCAACAAGTGGATTCAGAGCCGCCGCATTAGCAGCGCTGGTCGCCATGTTTCAGTGTTTTTATGAAGAGGACGCAACTGTGACAGCGCATCATTAACCCGGTACTCGGTACCTAGAAAAGCTGGTACCGTAACAGTTTAATTTTTTTAGTACCGACTTGGTACCGAAGTACCGAGTTTTTTGACAACACTACCTTGAACACTACAATACAGCTATAGGTGAGATAAATTTGTCACAGAAGAACATTGCAAGGTCTTCTATTGTGCCTTCCAACCATAGTGTTTTACAAATGCTTAAATAAAAACTAGAGAAAAATTTAAACGATCAACTTTACTGTAACATATCCTTGATTAGTAAATAGCTGGTTAAAATATGAACAACAACCATTAGGGTCCTATAACTAAAGGCAGGTGTTCGTAAATTATTATTTTGTCTTGATGAAAAACACTTTTTGACTCACCATCTACATCAGAAACCCCATCCAAACTGCATTGGGCAGGAGATTTTTTAGGGGAAAAGAGGTCAGGGCATCCGTCTGAAAAACAAAATTGAAACCCTGATCTTCTGCAGTGTAAGAAAGACGTACAGAAAACAGTGGCTGTATCTGTAAAACGAGACGATATTTTCTCAGATGATCCAAGCCCCATTTCAACGAGTAACCCTACAAACCCACTATTATAGCATTAAATGTAGAACGCTGTGCAATTTAAAAGACTGAATTCATGTCTAAGGAGCAATACAATAATTAAGAATCAATAATTATCCACTGTTTTGTGTTCGTGCATGTACACCGATGAGCCAAAACATTATGACCACCTACCTGATATGCTGTTGGTCCTCCACGTGCTGCCAAAACAACGCTGGAGCATCATCAATAGGGAACACATGCGCTGAAAGCCTGAAGGAAACTAACCCTGGATCATGAGCTGCTGCGGAACAGGTTATGTTTAGAGAGTAGGTTGCTATGGCTACTTACCCTGAAAGTTACCTACGCTTTGGAACCGAAAGTTGAGATTATCCGCTTACTCTAAAACATACCCGGCTATATCACATAACCTGCTTTCTGGAATCCCCCACCGGGCTTCTCTGTCACCACCTCTGGTGTGTGGAGTGTCGCGATGTGATCAGGAAAGCACAACATACACTAACAGATTCCATTCAAAAACAACCAGAATCCCGTCTGTGAACACGGGAAATCTTGCAAAATCACTTGCATCAAACGTGACTTTAAAGTAAACAAACATGGGGGACGACCGGCAAGAAGTAATGGCACTTATAGTGTATGGACTGCTTGGTGGGGGGGGCTTTACATGTTACAGCATGAGCTGGAGCTGAGTCTTCCATCAGCTCACTTTCTGATTGAGTATTGTTTCGTTTCACGTGATACTTTCCAGAGTGTGCGTTTGTCCGCCCCCCACACAACTGGACTTCTGATTGTAAATATTTAACATGTTCAGAGGGCCCTGGCAGGCAGAAAGAAGGTGAGGATTCAACAGTGTAGCTGGCTCTCTTCACAGGGTTCGGATGGACGTAGAGGAGTAAGGAATCAACAGCGAAGCTGGCTCTCTTCACAGGGTTAGGATGGACGGAGAGGAGTAAGGAATCAACAGCGACGCTGGCTCTCTTCACAGTGTTCGGATGGACGTAGAGGAGTAAGGAATCAACAGCGAAGCTGGCTCTCTTCACAGGGTTCGGATGGACGGAGAGGAGTAAGGAATCAACAGCGACGCTGGCTCTCTTCACAGTGTTCGGATGGACGTAGAGGAGTAAGGAATCAACAGCGAAGCTGGCTCTCTTCACAGGGTTAGGATGGACGGAGAGGAGTAAGGAATCAACAGCGACGCTGGCTCTCTTCACAGTGTTTGGATGGATGGAGAGGAGTAAGGAATCAACAGCGACGCTGGCTCTCTACACAGGGTTCAGATGGACGGAGAGGAGTAAGGAATCAACAGCGAAGCTGGCTCTCTTCACAGGGTTCGGATGGACGGAGAGGAGTAAGGAATCAACAGCGACGCTGGCTCTCTACACAGGGTTCAGATGGACGGAGAGGAGTAAGGAATCAACAGCGACGCTGGCTCTCTTCACAGTGTTCGGATGGACGTAGAGGAGTAAGGAATCAACAGCGAAGCTGGCTCTCTTCACAGGGTTAGGATGGACGGAGAGGAGTAAGGAATCAACAGCGACGCTGGCTCTCTTCACAGTGTTCGGATGGACGTAGAGGAGTAAGGAATCAACAGCGAAGCTGGCTCTCTTCACAGGGTTCGGATGGACGGAGAGGAGTAAGGAATCAACAGCGACGCTGGCTCTCTTCACAGTGTTCGGATGGACGTAGAGGAGTAAGGAATCAACAGCGAAGCTGGCTCTCTTCACAGGGTTAGGATGGACGGAGAGGAGTAAGGAATCAACAGCGACGCTGGCTCTCTTCACAGTGTTTGGATGGATGGAGAGGAGTAAGGAATCAACAGCGACGCTGGCTCTCTACACAGGGTTCAGATGGACGGAGAGGAGTAAGGAATCAACAGCGAAGCTGGCTCTCTTCACAGGGTTCGGATGGACGGAGAGGAGTAAGGAATCAACAGCGACGCTGGCTCTCTACACAGGGTTCAGATGGACGGAGAGGAGTAAGGAATCAACAGCGACGCTGGCTCTCTTCACAGTGTTCGGATGGACGTAGAGGAGTAAGGAATCAACAGCGAAGCTGGCTCTCTTCACAGGGTTCGGATGGACGGAGAGGAGTAAGGAATCAACAGCGACGCTGGCTCTCTACACAGGGTTCAGATGGACGGAGAGGAGTAAGGAATCAACAGCGACGCTGGCTCTCTACACAGTGTTCGGATGGACGTAGAGGAGTAAGGAATCAACAGCGAAGCTGGCTCTCTTCACAGGGTTCGGATGGACGGAGAGGAGTAAGGAATCAACAGCGAAGCTGGCTCTCTACACAGGACTCGGGTGAATGGAGAGGAGTAAGGAATCAACAGCGACGCTGGCTCTCTTCACAGGACTCGGGTGAATGGAGAGGAGTAAGGAATCAACAGCGACGCTGGCTCTCTTCACAGGGTTAGGATGGACGGAGAGGAGTAAGGAATCAACAGCGACGCTGGCTCTCTTCACAGGGTTCGGATGGACGTAAAGGAGTAAGGAATCAACAGCGAAGCTGGCTCTCTTCACAGGGTTAGGATGGACGGAGAGGAGTAAGGAATCAACAGCGACGCTGGCTCTCTTCACAGTGTTCGGATGGATGGAGAGGAGTAAGGAATCAACAGCGACGCTGGCTCTCTTCACAGGGTTCGGATGGATGGAGAGGAGTAAGGAATCAACAGCGACGCTGGCTCTCTTCACAGTGTTCGGATGGATGGAGAGGAGTAAGGAATCAACAGCGAAGCTGGCTCTCTTCACAGGGTTCGGATGGACGGAGAGGAGTAAGGAATCAACAGCGACGCTGGCTCTCTACACAGGGTTCGGATGGACGGAGAGGAGTAAGGAATCAACAGCGACGCTGGCTCTCTACACAGTGTTCGGATGGACGTAGAGGAGTAAGGAATCAACAGCGAAGCTGGCTCTCTTCACAGGGTTCGGATGGACGGAGAGGAGTAAGGAATCAACAGCGAAGCTGGCTCTCTACACAGGACTCGGGTGAATGGAGAGGAGTAAGGAATCAACAGCGACGCTGGCTCTCTTCACAGGACTCGGGTGAATGGAGAGGAGTAAGGAATCAACAGCGACGCTGGCTCTCTTCACAGGGTTAGGATGGACGGAGAGGAGTAAGGAATCAACAGCGACGCTGGCTCTCTTCACAGGGTTCGGATGGACGTAAAGGAGTAAGGAATCAACAGCGAAGCTGGCTCTCTTCACAGGGTTAGGATGGACGGAGAGGAGTAAGGAATCAACAGCGACGCTGGCTCTCTTCACAGTGTTTGGATGGATGGAGAGGAGTAAGGAATCAACAGCGAAGCTGGCTCTCTTCACAGGGTTCGGATGGATGGAGAGGAGTAAGGAATCAACAGCGACGCTGGCTCTCTTCACAGTGTTCGGATGGATGGAGAGGAGTAAGGAATCAACAGCGACGCTGGCTCTCTTCACAGTGTTCGGATGGACGTAGAGGAGTAAGGAATCAACATTAAAAGCTGGCTCTCTTCACAGTGTTCGGATGGACGGAGAGGAGTAAGGAATCAACAGCGACGCTGGCTCTCTTCACAGTGTTCGGATGGACGGAGAGGAGTAAGGAATCAACAGCGACGCTGGCTCTCTTCACAGGACTCGGGTGAACGGAGAGGAGTAAGGAATCAACAGCGACGCTGGCTCTCTTCACAGGACTCGGATGGACGGAGAGGAGTAAGGAATCAACAGCGAAGCTGGCTCTCTTCACAGGGTTAGGAATCAACAGCGACGCTGGCTCTCTTCACAGGACTCGGGTGAACGGAGAGAAGTAAGGAATCAACAGCGACGCTGGCTCTCTTCACAGGACTCGGATGGACGGAGAGGAGTAAGGAATCAACAGCGACGCTGGCTCTCTTCACAGTGTTCGGATGGACGGAGAGGAGTAAGGAATCAACAGCGACGCTGGCTCTCTTCACAGGGTTCGGATGGACGGAGAGAAGTAAGGAATCAACAGCGACGCTGGCTCTCTTCACAGGACTCGGGTGAACGGAGAGAAGTAAGGAATCAACAGCGACGCTGGCTCTCTTCACAGGGTTAGGATGGATGGAGAGGAGTAAGGAATCAACAGCGACGCTGGCTCTCTTCACAGGACTCGGATGGACGGAGAGGAGTAAGGAATCAACGGCGAAGCTGGCTCTCTTCACAGGGTTAAGATGGATGGAGAGGAGTAAGGAATCAACGGCGAAGCTGGCTCTCTTCACAGGGTTAGGATGGATGGAGAGGAGTAAGGAATCAACAGCGACGCTGGCTCTCTTCACAGGGTTCAGGTGAACGGAGAGAAGTAAGGAATCAACAGCGACGCTGGCTCTCTTCACAGGGTTCGGATGGACGGAGAGGAGTAAGGAATCAACAGCGAAGCTGGCTCTCTTCACAGGGCCCAGGCAGGCAGAAAGAAGGCAAGGACTCAACAGTAAACTGATACTTCACAAACCCACGTAGAAAATGAGGAGAAGAGGATAATTTCACCACTAGATGGCTTCCTTCATCGGCCTCAATCCGACGAGATGCAGACGATGTTTCCACAGTCAGGACCGCTTCCCCAATGTCGCTGCATTACACTTCCACTCGTGTTCCGCTGTAACCCACACAAATCCGCACACGTGATTATCTTAATGGACAACACTGCAAAGTCTCGTCACTCACAGACTAGGGTGTAGACAGGGGATCTGGTCCACAGCGCATCACTACAATCTCATTGGCTTCCCCCGATGAAGCGTGGGGCGTTCAAACCTTCTCCAAAAAGACAGTTTTACACATCATGAAGTCTCATTACATCCTCCACAAGATTCCTCATATCATAATCCAAACATCAACAGCACTTCTCTCTCATCCACCACGGTTCTCCTCTCCACACTTCCAAATTCGCCCGAACACCCGCAGCTTTTCCTTTTTGTGTCCCTTAGTTGAAGATGAGATATCCTTTTATCCTTCCCAAATGACAACGTGTCCCAATCGCTATCACGTTCGACCTCCCCCGCACCCGTTTCGAATCTTTTTCTAATAATTCTCCGTCTCTTCCCGGAGTTTCCGGAACTGGAGTCTTCCGGGTCCCACACCGGAAATCCTTCCCCCCAGAAACCCGGCCGTGATTAAAGGTTCCGCCTACCTTCGTCACCCCGGTGACATATATTTGGCTCCAGTAGACAGTAACAGAAAGCAGCTAATACTTTAAAAGAACATACCCTTTACTTTGCTTGTCTGTTTTCCACTTTTCTTCTTCTTCTTCGGTGAGGGCCTTGTGGCCCGGCTTGTTTCCTGGCTGTGATCTGCAACAGACAAGCATTAGTACCTGTTATTGTAAGTGTTTACAGTAAAATCTGACTACTAAAACCTGACAGTTCCCAACTGTACGCAACAGACTATCCTTGAACATTACAATACAGCTATAGGGGAGATGATCACCGGAGTGTCACCGTGGAACATTGCAAGGTCTTCTAGTGTGCCTTCCAACCATAGTGTTTTACAAATCCTTATCCTCAAATGTTACACATTAAGCTACATGAAATAAAAACTAGAGACAAATTTAAACGATCAACTTTACTGTAACATATCCTTGATTAGTAAATAGCTGGTTAAAATATGAACAACAACCATTAGGGTCCTATAACTAAAGGCAGGTGTTCGTAAATTATTATTTTGTCTTGATGAAAAACACTTTTTGACCTACTATCTACATCAGAAACCCCATCCAAACTGCATTGGGCAGGAGATTTTTGAGGGGAAAAGAGGTCAGGGCATCCGTCTGAAAAACAAAATTGAAACCCTGATCTTCTGCAGTGTAAGAAAGACGTACAGAAAACAGTGGCTGTATCTGTAAAACGAGACGATATTTTCTCAGATGATCCAAGCCCCAACAACAGATTAAACAACCACAAATGTGTGAACACCATCTTTTGATGGACTGTTAGATTAACTTTTTACAAATTGTATTCATACAGTAATTTAATGTACATTACATGTACAGATAGCGCTTACACAGATACACACGGGAGCGTTTGAAAGCAGTGTCTATCATCGGATCCGTCTATCAGCAGATATATTAGGGATATGCTGATAGCAACTGTTTATTTACAACATGTTTTGGAAGCGCTGATTAGTGTTGGGGCGATATGCTCCATTTTCATATCGTCCTATCGTCAGCCTGTGAGATCGGCGATATACGATATTATTGTGATATTATTAAATTTAATCAAGGAAATTTCTCTGGCATTTCTTTCTTTTTGCTGTATCGAAAACGTACCGAACCGTGACACCACTGTATCGTATCGAACCGTGAATTTTGTGAACCGTTACACCCCTAATGTGTACCCATCTCAAATCTACTAAAATAAGATGAAGAAAAAGTGATAAGAACTGCAGTACATACAGTATACTTGAGTAAAGCTACTTTTAACTAATGCTGTGACTATGAAAAGGCAGGAGTTTTTGTAGATTTCATGAAAAACACTATTTACGTAGTAGGTCATAGCTGTGGTTTTGTATTGAACAATTTTACTGGGAGGTGCTTTAAACAACAAAGTTTACAACTGTTTATATAGACAAATTTAAAATGTAAAATTTAAATCTTACCCTCATCGACTTCTCTTCCTCTCTTGGCTCGTCCTTTTTTTGTTTGTCTCTGTAAAACAGAAGTTGATGTGGGACTTTCACCTATAAAAGAGTAAAAACAATCAAATATTAGTTCTTGACTGTCCAAAAGTCATAAGTACATACTTTTGATTAAAAGAGCTATAAATAAATACATTTTACCTACAGTTGTCTGTTGTTGCTTTTACACTATTTTTACTACCACTACAAGTGTTCCTTTATCAGAGTCAAAAACATTCTTAAACAAATCCTACTCCAGTTAGAATTATGAAGCATATAGCAGAAAGACTGCTAATTTTGTTTGGATTTTTTTAAACCTAAAGTTGCATATTTGCATATATTTAAACACGACCACTGGAAACTGAAGTACAAAGCAGTGAGCATAACAGCTCATAAGGTGTACTGTGTGTCTATTAGGGGTGGCACGGTTCACAAAACCCACGGTTCGGTTCGTATCACGGTTTTAGGGTCACGGTTTTCGGTTCTGTACGGTTCTTGTTGTTATTTTTTCTTTTAATCTTTAACACTCCAGAAATGTACTTCAGCATATGATATATGCTATAGCTTAATTATCCACAATTCAGGATACAGTATTTAAAAAAAAATGTATATCATGTAATCATGCACAAACTGAATTTGACTTGACTTTAAGCACATTATTGAGACCATCTCTGAGGAAAGCTAGGTGACATTTTGATACAGCAAGAGAGAAGACATTTATTTGGCAAAAAAGGAGAATGTGTGTTGCTATCTCTACAGGAACTTATGTGCATTTTTAGCACACAAAGATTAAAATTAACTTGCATTTATAAAACTGTCAACTTCAGTGTAGCTCTTACAAAATGTTTATCTTTTAAAAGAAAAAGAGAGGAACTCTTAAAGCACTATCTTTTAAATAAGTCAAAATACGTTACAAATAATTGCCTATAATGAGGCTATAACAATAGCAAAGGCCATAATCATAAAGTGAAACATAAGTTCAACCTCAACACAAAAACAGTATCAACAATGCTTCTATTCCATGAGAGTGAGGATACATTTTTTTTCACTTGAAATTAAAGTGCAGTATTTGGAAACACGACTGGAGTTCTTATCTAAACTTACTGTCACTGTATATATTTAAATATCATAGGTAACATGAAATCCAAAATGTTCCCACACACCGGACTTATACGACGCTGGTGCATCCTCCAACTCCTGTTAGCCTTCCTTATCTCTCCCACTAGCCATTTCTATACGTGACGTGACCTGCAGTGCTGCACAGACCAATCGGTTTATGACATCAAAGTACTGCGACTGCGAGAGTGATTGAAAAGCATACGGAGCCGTTGCTATCGCGGTACTTTTATGTTATTCGTCGATCGGTCTGTGCAGCTCCGGTTCAAGTCGAACAAGCCTCATATGTATGTCCACAAATCTCTTATTTCGCGCGAAAAGTAAACGCACTGTCTGAGGTAACGGGCACGAGGTTACATTGCGCATGCGTCGAACGAACCGTGCGACGCACACACGTACCGAACCGAGACAAGCGAACCGAACGGTTCGGATGTTTTTTCATGTACCGTGCCACCCCTAGTGTCTATGGTCACCTTTAAAATGTGTTTCTATTAACTAATGTTAAATTAGTTTTACTGTCCATCTGTTGAAGATTGTTCTTCCAAAAAAGTCAATGGTGTTCTCTTAAAAATTACTCCAGTGGCTAAAGCCACTACTTGTAGGACTACACAATACAATTGAATTGGCGAGTGCATACATACCACATACTGAAGGATGAAGCGTATCGAGGTTCTTCAATTTTAAGGTCTCGGTGCCTTGCTCCATTGCGAACAGAAGTTTACTTATCTTGGCAATTTGAAATGTTTTGTCAGTCTGTCTGTAAAAATCACGGTGAACTCTGATGTCATGACCCATGAACCTTGCAACTTGCTCCAGCTCTTGTTCACTAAGGTCCAAGAGTTGGCAGAGTGTGGCAACTTGTTTTCTCAATTTAGTTGACCTGAGGAGTTCGGGGTTCTCTGCTTTGCTTTCTTCTGCATATTTTCGCAGACAGTCACATCCACGTATGTTTGTCATCACACCAGGTCTTGCAAAGAGATAGGGATTTTCAGCAGGTACACCAGCTTCTTCTCTCCTTTCAACCAACAAATCGATTGACTCTTTCATTCTCTCCGTCAAGAAAACTGGAACCTTCTTTCTTCTTTTCCCCCTGATTTCTATGCGGGTTAATAACTTGCTTAGCTCCTTTTCTAATTGTGACAAGGTTTCATAGATGTCCTTATTAATGGCACTTGTGCTTGCTTTCTTGTAGATCTCAAGTGTCAATCGGGACGCTTCCCCTTCACGCCGCTTGTTGAAAATAATGACCTGTGCCAGAACAGTCTCATTTAATGCCTTGTATGCTCTTAAACTCATTTGCTGCTTCAGCTCCCCTCTTGCTTCATCTTCTACCATCCTGAGATGGTCTCTCAGGGCAATCACATTTTTGGTGAGGGGGATGTCGTCTTCTTTATTCCATCTTTTTTCTTGTATGGTTTGGTGAGCGGTAATAGAAACACTGTTCCTCCAGTTTTTCTCCAAAAGTTCAAAGAATTTTTTTGCTTTTTTCTCTTTCAGATCATCATCATTCATAAGAGCCTGTCCAATCATGACCTCCACAGCCCCTTTAAGACAGAATCCGATTTTGACTGCTGTTGAAGGTTTTCCATATTCATTTTTACCTGGACTAAACTGTGTAAGACGCTTAGCAATATTGACAACAAGCTGAAATTTGGAAGGTGCACATAAATCCTCAAGACCATTGACAGTCTTGTCCATATCTTTTGCAACTAACATGAAATGTCCCAGTTCCCTCATCCTCTGAGCGATATACTGGTGCCTCGACTTGACACGGCCATGTTTGGCATACAGCGATTCACCGTACTTGCATATCAGTGAATCTCTTCTGATGTGAAACGACACATTATCTTGTCTCATGTTGTTGATGATCTTCTGACATCCATCTGAGGAAGCTAATATTGGAAGCAGGCATGCAGCACGACTCTGTACTCTCCCTCGTGTACTCTTTATGTCATCTTTGACACATGATTTCTTGGTTTTGCACGAGGACTGATGTCGCCACAGGTCATTTTTCCTAAACATACCGAAACAATACGGGCAAGGCAAATAATCTTTAACATCAGCTTTATCAGAGGGCTGCTTCCATGTCACTATTTCTCCTCTGCCTTTTTCCAGAACTTCTGCATTGTGCTTAAAGTCCCCTTTATTGCGCAATTGTTCCAAAAGATTCTTTCTTTCTTTTGAACGTAATGGAAAGCTGAAGGCATATGCAACATCTTTGATTTCGGAATGCTTCCTTTCCAAATGCCTTGAGATCTTTGATTGAGCTTGTCTACAGTAGAGGCAATAATGTTTTTTGTCCCATGCTCGTTTACAGTCTTCCCTTTTTGTACAGGTTTTTAGGGTCACAGTTGATTTGGCATTAGTTGTTTTGTTCATCTTGTGTTGTTTATTGTGTCTTTTAACATAAGTTATGGGGTTCTTTTGTTTTTTAATGGTGCACTTGCCTCTTATCGGGTCTTCGTCTTCACTCAAACTGTTTGAACCTTCATGTTCTTCATCACTGGACAGACTCTTACATGATGATGCACCTTTGTCAGGGCTCAAATCTTCACTGCATGATGATGCACTCTTGTCCTTTGGGTTGTAATCTGGGTCTAGCCCAGCACAGCTGGATACTTCAGAGTCACTCTCTGGGTCCTCATGAACATCTTCTGACTGCAAGTTAAAAGTATTAATCATCATGAGATGGAGTTTAACGTTATAGAGACACTTTATCATCATAGTTTTGAAGATGGACTATCTGAATTACTGATACTAAATTAGGTAAATTGTAAATGTATACCATAACAGTACATTACTAAAATGGCCATATGACATTTTAGTTTCCTTTGCAGACATATTTCAGTTGCAAAGGCAGCTACAAACTTGCAAAATCTGTAAAACTACACTGCAGTTTAAAGGAGTAGTTTTAATGACCTATGAAATCGGATACTTAAGGTCAGGAATAGGATCCTCTTATCGATTCATTAGTGTTGCATTTTAATGTGAATTTAAACCATTCAAGTTCAAGAAGACTTGCACGATATTTTATGAGCTGCGCACACATCCAAAGCGAGCCGCCTCTCATACTGTATGGTGAGCGATACTCAACTGAGTTCTCTTCCGTGTCTTTTTGCACTTGAACGGACGTACTAACCCTAACTCATGCTTGAAATTTATATTAGTTAGGCTAGTTGTTTTTGTTGTGGTATTTTTGTTAAAACCATAGGCAGAAGTTTGTCTAAGTGTTCTAGCCTGTTGATTTTTGTTCATGCTGCAACAAAATGTTTTGCAAAAAGACAATCGAATAAATGTGAATGATATCTTTATGAAATGTTTTTTTTTTACCTTATTGGAATCAAATTGGAATAGGAATTCATAAGAATCGGTATCGATAAGCAGAATCGAAATTGCTAAAATTCAAAAGATACTCAACCCTACAGATAGACCCTACAGTCTAATTTACTGCCTTGTATGCTCTTAAAGATTTAGTTCACTTCAGAATAAAAATCTCCTGATATTTTACTCTCCCCCACGTCTTTCAAGATGTTTATGTCTTTCTTCAGTCGAAAAGAAATGAAGGTTTTTGAGGAAAACAAACACTTAAACGGGTTGAAGGTTTGTGTAGATGAGACTCTTATTCCTCGGCTGGATCGTGTATTATATTGCTTATAATAGTGCTTTAATAGATATAATAGATCGTGCTTATATAACTCTATTAATGTGCATGGACACCATGAAACTGTAATGTTGTCTTAACGGCTCGTTACGGTTCGACTCGGCGCAGAAAGGTTCGGCTCGCTTCGCTTTTCCACTGCGTGGCTCAGCTCGCCACGGCTCGGTTCGCTTTAGCTCGGTTGCTTTTCCACTGCAGTTAGTACCGCTTCAAAATGGGTGGGATTATAGACTGATCGTTATAGTTGCGCCGCCTCTGCCATAACATCATCGTACACGCGCCACATTTCAAATGCACAACAAAGGAACTATGGAGCCTATCGAGGGGATGGTGTTTTTAATTCTCGGCATGTGGATGTTTTTAACTGCAAGACGGAGAAGTGTGTTTCAAATGAGGCTGATGGCAGCAAAACAAAATACTACTAAGGTAAGTAAGTAGTTTAAAAACAGGTGCTACAGCGGTGGCTATTTACTGGTTAGTTACTGGCTACTTAAATCTAGCGGGTTGATGTCTCGTGTCGCAAATAAAATGACTCACGATTCTGTCTGACCAATCAGTGATTTGCAGTGTTTTCACATCACATTTTAGTATCGGTACGGTACGCTTGGAACCTCAAAAGAGGTGGTACCATTTAAAGCAAGCCGAAGCGAGCCGTACCGTACCGTTCCATGCAGTGGAAAAGCGCCACAAAGTAAACCGTACCAAAGCGAGCTGTACCGTACTATGCAGTGGAAAAGTACCATAAGACACAGCCTATTCATTTTGTTGTATTAATTATAGGGGTGGGCGATATAGCCTAAAAATTATATCACGATATTTTAAGAATATTTGCGATAATGATTTTTATGACGATATGGAAAAAGAAAATGTAGACAATTTTTTTTACATTTTTCTCAACTAAATGTTTGCTCACTCATTGCGTTTTTACAATTGGGTAATTTTGTTGTTAAGTGTTTACACAACACAAGGAAGCTTGATTTCAATCTTTGAATTAAATTGAAAAAAGTAGTAAATATATACAAAATAATAAAGATACAAATAAAGAGAAAAGTTTTTGGGTAGGTCTAACACTAGTGTTCAGAAATACTACAGAAACTGAATAAGGTAATCAAATGTAAAATAACACTGATAGACTTTTAGTCTTGACTATTAATTCTAATTTCTTACAATTAAAGCTATCTTTTGTTGTTTTGACGACAAAATTAATGACAGACACATATGGCTGCGTACACTTTAAGAACTAGTGCACGGATCCATTACTGTTTTCATTATACCGTCTGTCACACTGTCACATGCGTTTTATGCTTATTTAAGACATAACCAACTGTGTTTACGAGTATACTAACCATGACCGAAATTTTTACAGTTTTGCGTGTTTTTCCCACCGTTAAAGCGATAAAATCTGCGAAAAATATATTTTGTTACTCGCAAGCTGTTTGTGAGGCGGCTTTACTGTATGTCTGCACGCAGAGAAAAACATATCCGAGAGCGCGCGAGTACTGAATAGTGAATGTTTAAACTGATAAGACTTTAAAAAAAAAAGTGAAAATTATCAACTTTAATAAGATGCAATGATGGCCCGATTGTGCAAGTGACAATTCCGGTATGTCCTTGACGCATGCCTTGTGCAACCCATTTTGAGAGCGTGCGAGAGAGAGAGAAGACGCACTAAAGGCCATTGCACACTGAACATTCACGAGGTTTGTGAAATTGCGTCTCGGAGAAAGTTTTAAAATTATTGATTTGATTTTATAATCTGTGTGGATTATGCTCATTTAGGCTACTCGTACAATCTACATGCTTAAGTGAATCAATGTTTGCGGGGAATATCCTGCATTATAAGTGGTAGACCAGCGGGAATTATTAAAATAGACTGCTATTGAAGTAGCTCCCATTTCATAGGAGGCTGACATGCTGCTCTCATGCTCAGACAGGTGTTGTTGTGCGGTCTAGGGAACGTAAATGTGCCATACGTCATTGCATCGCTACATCATTAATATCATGATATGACACTTTTTTATCATGTAAAAATTTATACCGGTGTTATCGTGGACGGTATGATATGGCACACCCCTAATTAATTAGTTTTGTTATTAATTAGTTTTAATTTATTAGTTGCTGGTGTGGTAATCATTAATTAATGGATTATTTTTTCAAGTATCTGTGCATTTGTTAAGCATTAATTAATTATTGCATCAGTATAGTAAAGTGTTACTCAACTTTCTACCATCTCTACTGTAGCCTACATGTACTATACTGTAGCTGGCATAACAGTAGGGATGCACCGAATATTCGGCCGAAAATGGCCCGAAAAGAGCATTTTCGGTTTTCGGCCGAAAGACTTTTATCACCGAAACAATACGGCCGAAATGTTGTGATGACGCAAACAGAAACCGCGACGCGACCTGCACGTCCTTGTCTGAAGCAACATGTCTGCGGTGCAGATCGTACTTCAGGGGGCTAAGGCTTTCACACTGGCAGTTTAGTTCGGAACAGTGACGGTTCGCATGAAAAACCCGAGACTACCTGGAGGAGGTGGTCTGAGTACGGTTGCTCCCGATTCCCGAACCGTGGCGCGGCTCGAGTGAACGTGCAAACAACACGGACTCGGCTGCGCACTTGTTCAGGAAGTAAAGTGATCTGTGCATAGGTTTTAGCTTTTTGTTTGTGATGTATTCTGTTTAATAAAACACTTGTATGGGATGATAGTGTTGATGAATTACGAGCAACAGTGAGCCGGCAGTGTATTCGCGCATTGCTCGTGGAATCAGGGCAACAAATGTGGAAATCCACTGTCTCCTCAAAAGAGTCCGTTTGCAAGCAGCAGAAGGCCTCCTTATGGACACACACAGAGTAAACCTGTATTGTAAATCAGCTAATTAATAAAAAACACAATATAATTGACCCATGTTCTGTTTTCTTTTCTTTCTTTTTTTTTTCATGTTCTGTTTTGTATCATGCGCCGTGCACATTTGCGATGACGTAATATGCACGCAAACGCACCAGGGTTCCATAGAATCGATAGATATAATTCTACAGTTAACATATGGGCTATGGCAGTCTTTGTTTTGATAGCAGACTTTGCACTTGTTCTGAATGCATTTTCTTGTAGTAGTCCTACAGAGAAAAAATTTAAATGCACTTGACCTAAATGCACTTTGTTTTTATGAGAGAACATTTAATTTTGCACTAAAGTAAGCCGACCAGTAGGCCTTTACAGTATTTAATGTACACATGAGTGGGGTCAAGTTAAACATTTTAGTTAGAATTTTATTTTATACTGTGCATTGTTGCAATGTGCTAAATAAATATTTGCATAATTTGTAATTGATTTATTTAATATTACTTTACTTTAATATTACTTTAAACTTTAATATTAATTTATGCAATTGCAATGCCTTGACTTCAATGCCTTGAATTTAGTACACAGTCATTGCCATAAATGCAATGGTATTAATAATTGGCATAATTTTTTTCGGTGTTTCGGTTTTCGGCCTTGAATTCCTCTTTTTCGGTTTCGGACAAGAATTTTCATTTCGGTGCATCCCTACATAACAGCCATGAGTAGTGAGTAGTCAAAAGATTGTGTATGCACATACCTGTGTTGACTTTCCTTCCGTCACTTCCTGGACACCAAAGAGAAGATTGAAAAATGTTATATTAATTTCAACAAAATAATTCCATTCACAGGCTACAATAAGCAGTGGTCTATACAGCACTACTAGACAGTAATGTTTTAGCATTCAGTTATATTACAATAAAGACCTTAAGTATAGTGATATACTACATTCAAAATTGCATCCATGTCTAACTTAATCTGTATAATTGACACCGTACCTATCATTTGGTCATAGAGAAGCT
This sequence comes from Semotilus atromaculatus, assembly GCA_031834385.1. Lineage (NCBI taxonomy): Eukaryota > Metazoa > Chordata > Actinopteri > Cypriniformes > Leuciscidae > Semotilus > Semotilus atromaculatus. The sequence goes on from JAULUF010000088.1 coordinate 195,573, forward strand.
GATTCAAAGATAAAGGCCCTCCGACTTCTGCTGTTCAAGTTCACTCGTCATTAGTAATTATGTAGTTTATTACGTTTTCTACTCGATTTCAATTTGTTCTTAAAACTTACTATAGGCTATTTATATGTACATTATTACATTATATACATGAATTAGCCTATACAACCAGCGCGATGTCTCCCGCCCCCGCCCCCGCCCCCTCCCCCATCCCGAACTTGCACGCGCTGGACTAGAGGACGAGGCCTGAGATCATGAGATCGTAGACTTGCACTCAGCCTCCCCTCCCCCACCCCAATCACGACAGTTCCGAAGAAAAGAAATGTCAGGGATCATAAAATCATACCTGCGCTGTACAAGTTTGTGAGAATATATATATTAATATGCGCAATTCGGCAAACTGTGCATATAGCGCGATCTCTACCAAATACCCCCCCCCCCCCCCCCAGTTGTTGGTGTGTTTTTTTTTTTTTTTTTTTTTTTTTTTTAAGGCAGCTCAAATAAATGTTCCTCAAAGACAATATTCCCCAGTATTACATTTAATAATAATAATAATAATTAAATAATTAATTTAATTAAATAGTAACTATATTAAATTGACCTTTATTACTGCAGTTATCCATAAATTAATGAACAAACCACAATTCTGCTCTCTTAAAAGTAGAATTTAACAATGCACCTACATTTTATCTGTATGTACATCTATAGTGAAGTACTAGTGAAGATATTTTCTTTAGTAAAAGTTCCACAGTGTAATAAAACTCTGTTATAAGGCCTGTATTTACATATTAACTTAAGTAAAAATACAAAAGTATAAGCAGAAAAATATACTTTGTTCATAGTCCCCCGCAGTTCATAGTCCCCCCCCCCCCCCGTTGGACTTAGCGGAGGGGGGGCCAGCAAGATGGTTTGTACCCAGGGCCCAAAATTTGGTACTACACCCCTGCTCACTGGGTTACTAGTTTGTAGGCTAATATAAAGCTAACTAAAATACAAAGCAATATAGATGTACACTTAGCCGTTACAGCTACTGTGTAAGCACAGAGACTCATAAGATCCAACTACTCACTCATGTGAGTGACTAAAAGATATGGGACCCACAGCTTTCATTGCACAGGGTAGGCTTGAACATACAGGACACTATGAGACTATAGACAAACCATGATCTTTTCCTAAACTTTACCAAGTAGTTTGTGTGCCTAAACCTAACCAATTATTTGTTTATGCATAAACCTAACCTAAGTAAACCTAACCAAAGTAGGTAATTGACAGTAATTTTTCAGGCAAACTGCACTGATATATTAGTTAGAAAAATGTTAATTTGCTTGTGAAGAGTGCCAGAAAAGGGGGTTTAATCAAAGTACATCAATCTTTAAAAGTTAAAATGTCATCATGGACCATGTATTTAGCCCCCATGTAATAAATTACACATGGACAAAAGGACTAATCCTAACACAAAAGGACTAACCCTAGCCCTAACACAAAAGGACTAACCCTAACACAAAAGGACTAACCCTAAACTAACACAAAATGACTAACTCTAAACTAACACAAAAGGACTAATCCTAAACTAACACAAAAGGACTAATCCTAAACTAACACAAAAGGACTAACTCTAAACTAACACAAAAGGACTAATCCTAACACAAAAGGACTAACCCTAAGCCTAAGCCTAACACAAAAGGACTAACCCTAACCTAACACAAAAGGACTAACCCTAACCCTAAGCCTAAGCCTAACCCTAACACAAAAGGACTAACCCTAAGCCTAAGCCTAACCCTAACCCTAATTTGACTTGGTTCAGTATGGGCATGAGACACAGAAGCGTATGTGAGTGTTTCTTGCATACAAGCTAGAAAAACTTTCCCCTCATTCTAGAGACACATTCTTAATATGACACTCAGGAGAACCCAGAGACAATCACCATTTGAAGTTAAAAGCTGGTCAGATCATTCTAGAACAATGTATACAGGTAATATGAAAAACTTAAAGTTCCCCTGTAGTCAATAATTGTATCCCTTAAAGGGATAGTTTACCCAAAAATGAAAATTACCCCATGATTTAATCACTCTCAGTTTCCTTATTAGGTCAACATATGATGTTCTCCCATCACCGCAGAACCTAAACCTCTGGGTAGGAGAGGATCCCTCTTGTCCTTTGTGTTCATCACCTGCCACATTAAGGCACATTTTGACAGGATGTAAGGTGGCTCTTAGCCAAGGTCGGTTTACTTGGCGCCATGACCAAGTACTGAGATGTTTGGCTTTAGCATTGGAAGGCAAGCGTAGTATGACCAATAAGTTGCTGCATGTTCTAGCAAAACATTACACGCAGAAGACAACATTCCTCCGCCCAGGCGAGCAACCACCAAGAAAAGGTGTTAACACCAATTCTCGCTCAGGACAACTGGAAGCTGCTAGGGACTGGAAGATGCTGGCTGATCTTGATCAACGGCTTATTTTTCCACCTGAGATTGCCACCACTAACCTACGACCAGACATTGTTTTGTGGTCTGGATCAGCACGCATTGTTCAACTGATAGAGTTGACAGTGCCATGGGAGGATGCTGTAGATGAGGCATATGAGAGGAAGAAACTGCGGTATGCTCATTTGGCCACTGAAGCAGAACAGCGAGGATGGAGAGTCCAGGTTTATCCAGTGGAAGTGGGTTGTCGAGGTTTTGTGGCACACTCTACAACCCGGTTCCTCAGAGACGTCGGATTCAGCGGCCAAGAGTTGCGTCGCACAGTAAAGAACTTATCTGAAGCAGCAGAAAGGAGCAGCAACTGGCTGTGGTTGAGACGGAAAGATTCTAGCTGGCAAGGTACAGGCCGCCACGCTACGGTTTCGTAGAATTCTTGAAAAACTTGAAGAGTCTGTTGGTTTATTTGTATAGGTTGTATAGTATAGGTTGTATAGTATACTATACAATTTGTATAGGTTGTATAGTATAGAATGACAGGTGGTTGGGCAGATATTGTGTTTTGCGGTAGGTGGTATGCCATACGGAACCGTTGCCACTGTAACTGCTTTAACGCACCAGTGGGGCTCGACAGCCTTAGTCAATCGGGTTGGCGCGTATGGTTGGGTTGCGGAGAGATAGTGAGATTGTGGTTAGGTCTCAGCAGCAGGAGGGATGTAGAGGTCAGTAAGCTGGGCTGAGTTGAGTGGGGGACGGAGGGGGGTGACTCTGGGACGCCAGAGTCACTGTCGAGCCCTCTTGAGGTGTCGTGGGCTAGTCGACGAAACACTGAGGACGGAAGGTGCCCACTTGAAGACCCTAGAGATGTCCCCTACTCGGCTCAATCCAGACGGTTGTCGTGTTGGTCCACTAGGGAGACCACACTGTAGTTGCAGCCGTCGTGTGTGCTGACGCGCCAAGTACACTGCAGCCGTTAACGCCGGACAGAAGGGGAGTCACACCCTCATATGGAAAGAAGCGTAAATGGATGGAGAAGCATAGTTTACTGTAAAGCTACGTCTTAGTGTTGCTTATCTTGGCGAAAGCCGAGTACAAATCAGCATGAAGTTTTAACATCTACTCTCGTGTAATGGAAATCTCTCAAGTCATCCTAGGTGTGTATGACATTCTTCTTTCAGACAAATACAATTAATTATATTATATTAATTATATTAATTACCTTTTTTTTTACCTTAAAATGTTTTACTTTGTAATGTGTTAAATATGAATATTTTTCTTACACAAACTCATCGCTTTGTTCAGAAGGCCTTTATTAACCTTTATCAAGAAGCACTTTTATGATGGATAGATGCACTTTTATGGACTTCAAGACAGAAACAGCCATTCACTGCCATTATAAAGCTTGGAAGAGCCAGGACATTTATTAATATGACTCGGATTGTATTCGTCTGAAAGAAGTCATAGGGTAAATCATGGGGTAATTTACATTTTTGGTTGAACTATCCCTTAAAAAATCATCTTTGATCACCAAAATAACATATTTAAAAGTTTTTTCCTGTGAAATAAATGTCTTAAAATATCTTGAAAGTAACTCTACACCCTTGCCTCGTTTAGTATACGCAGTGCTATGAATATGCAAATTAGCCCCGCCTCCACTCACACGAGCTCAGAGATCCACTTGCTCAACTTTACTGTAGTAAACGCTGCACAATTGTATCGCTCTTTAAAACATAAAGATAATTCATATTTAATATGATTAGCCTTTTGACTACGTTATCAAACGGCTAATAATATGTTGCTAATGTTACACAAACCATGTTCCCATTTGTCATCTCAGAGTCAGACAGCTCCCTTCTAACAATCAGCATCATTAGAAACGCTTTGAACATCTCAGAACATCAGTGGAGAAAGGAATATAGTTCATCATAATATACAGCATATAAATAATTCGCCCACTATATTGCCAAATGTTCCTGATTTTTCATATCAACAGAAAAATATACTGGATAACCTAGCTTCTCTTGAGACTCTGCTGCTTCAGATAATAGTTAATGATATGTTAAAGCCATGCCCCCCTTGTGACACGAAGATAGTTTGTGACGTCAGAAACACCAGCGATTTCACACCGTGTTTTTGAGACTGTCTTTGGTTCACTGCCGTTTTAAGGAGAAAATACTCAGCAATGCTGTCGACTTATGAACTTACACATGATTTGTCTTAAACCATATTAAAAACACCACATAGACATATAAACAACATTAAAAGCTGTATTTTCACCACAGGGAGACTTTAATAGTGAGTCGGGTAATAACAGAGTCAGGGTGCTGTTGCTTCATGGCTATATCCTGATCAGCTAGCTGTTGTAGTGCTGTGCTCACGCAGGCTTGAGACGGGAAGTAAACATTCACCAGCATGAACAAGGAAAACTCTTGCAGTTTACTCTGCAGAAAACTCTTCCTCTAAAAAGGCTTGCAGTTAATGAAGAGGGCATCTAATTTAGAACAGCACATTTTTTCCAAAATTGTATACATGTGCACCAAACTTTGCTAAACATAATTCAGCAAATTATTGTTTGTTTTGTTGGCAAGGAAACGTATATTCACCAGGTGAATATTCAGCAATAAAGCCTGTCTGAGTGTGTAAAAATGTCCAGTAAATTTTGGGGTCCTATAATGCCCTTTTCAAAAAATATAAAATAAGTCTCTGATGTCCCCTGAGTGTGTATGTGAAGTTTTAGCTCAAAATGCCCCACAGATATTTTTATAGCATGTTAAAAAGAAAAGTTTTTGTGTGTCCCTTTAAATCCAAAAGAGCTTCTGCTCCCCGAGGGCGGAGCTTCAATAGCTGGTGTCAGTCGTGTGGTGTGTGTTAGCAGCTCCGATTACCTCACACAGACATGCACTGAAAATTTCAAAAACGTTTAGCCTTTTATGTTCAAACCGGACAAAGATGGAGAGACTGAAGAAGAAGTGACGACATATAGAAGCAACAGGGACATTTCTGAATGGTTAGTTGATGAATTTATGTAGTTTATGTGTAGTTTATCTTCTCGTCATTGATTAGCATATTCTGTCATGATAATCTATAAATCGTGTTCATGGGGGAGGGGTTTATGTAATTTCTAGGGTTGGTGATGTCACTAACCCGGGAGGAAGCCTGTGTAGTTCCTACCAGACATTTGTTGTAGTTCTTAAAAAGGAATTTCTTTAAAAACAAATATCTCAATTTGCTTTGAACTTTGTAAATTTGAAGATGTTGTTTATGCTCAAACATTACACACTAACTAAAAGTAAAAAAAAGAAAAAGAAATCATAATGAACCACCCCTTTAATAATCAAAAAACAGCAAAAGACCGACAGGTATACATGTCCAGCAGGTTTACCCTGGTAAAAGTTATTGGACAAAAGTGACTAAAGATAGGACCAACAATAAAAACTGAGGAGCTCCAAACCAAGGTACCCATCTGTGACATCATGTTTGCCAAATTATCATGCCATAAGTCAAAACAAGTCATAGTGCTCGTTTAAATAGGGAGCAGCTGAGGTAATAAAACATTATCTGGAATTAATTATAACAAACATAGATCTGAATTGTATTATAATAGATAATAGATTATTGTATTATAATAGATAATAGATAATATGATAATTCAGAGCTGTTAAAACATTGATAATGTTCTGTAATCCTTGTTAATAAATCATACCTCTATGAAAATTTACCATGGATTTACTGCAGTAATATTGTAACCATCACTATAATAAACACAACTATGATAATGATTAACCATGGTTTTACTACATCATTACTGTAGTATCCAAGGTAACTTGGTTTTAGTAGTAACCATGAAATATTATCTCAATAAGATCTATGGTTAACTCTTGTAGTAATATATGGTTTATATTTAATCATTTTTAAAGGGTAGGCTAATCAAATAAAACTGTAAATATGTTTTTGCAGAACATTATGATGTCACTGTGAATTTGACCTTTGACCTTTTGTGAAATTTAGTCAATTATCAAATAAATTCTTGAGTTATTATGGGCCAAAAAGTTTTTTGTGAGGTCACCTTTGGCCTTTGACCACAAATTCTAATCATTTAGTCTAGTTGGACATTTATGAAGCTGAGATTCTCTTCTTTTAAATGAAGTAAGTTACTAAAAAAAAGTATATTTCCAGTTTATGTAATCCGTTTGAAACCAAGGAGAGTTGCAGTTTTTTCGTTCTCCCCTCATTATCTGTAATCAGCTGACGCAGACACGCCCCCAGCGCTTTTCACATGGTAATAGGTGATCGCATCGCACACGCGGCACGCCCCGCGATCAATGCCGCCCATAACAACACAAAGTTTCTTCAGATTCACTGATAGTTCATCGCGTTTTGAGGATGGCAGCACATAGGCCCTTCAGATGATTCTGGACACTGGACAGCGGGGAAGAACTTTTACCCAGAGAAAGATTGCAACGGACGACCAACCCCGCCGAGGATACGTTCGGAGTAAGTTGTTTGTTATGTAATTCCTTTTCTGATCATAGAGCTCAAATGAATTTTCAGACTGTATTTTGCCTAGTTTTGGTTAGCTTTTGACCTTATGCTTATGCATTTTGTTTTCGAACTGCTTGGTTATGATTTAGTGAAATATATGTCAGCCTCCGGTAAAATATGTGATACTGTCTAAATACAATATATTTTTTTACATATAAATGTTCAGTTTTGTTTAGCCCATGACTACTTGGGGGTCCCACAGACACCCACCCGAAGTACACAGCCCTGAGGTCCAGCAACATAAGAGGAGGAAGGGCTTGTGTGAATGCCATTTAAAGTCTAAGAAAGGTCTAACCCCTAAGGGTTGACTTGACCAATAAGAAAGGTGAAATGTCAGAGCGGGAAAGTTACTCTACTTAAATTATGAATCTATACCAGCTCGCTTTTTTTCATATCAGTGCAAAAGAGACTCTAAATACTCTGTTGATTTTTGGGACCCCCTTGAAAATGAGATGTTACATCTCAAGGGGCTATCCTTTCAATAAATTCAAATTAAATTAAATTTGTATCTTACATATAAGATTTATACATCATTAGATCCTGTTAAGTGTCTTTTTTTGTGTATACTCACAATAAAAACAAAGTGTTATGCTTTTCGCCAAATAAAGAAAAATAAACATGATGCGAATTCTGCCTTCTCTCTGTCAGTGAAGTTCATTCTGAAACGCGTCTGGAAATTAACTATTCAGATGTAAATAGGTTAGGTGATCTATATGCATCGCACACACCCCCCGATCAATGCCATAAAAACACGAAGTTTCTTCATCAGATTCACTGATAGTTCATTGCGTTTTGAGGATGGCACGCTACTCCGGTACAGAGGCCCTTCAGATGGTTCTGGACAGCGAGAGGAAGAACTCCCCTTTTCCTCACTTTGAAGAACGAATTGATCCCGCCGAGGATACAAGATCGGAGTAAGTTGTTTAGTGTTATATAATTCCTTTTCTGATCATATAGAACTCATGAATTATGACTATATTTTGCCTAGTGTTGGCTAGCTTTTGACATCTTACAGGAAAGATTGCCCCACAATATCCCTAACATTCGTGTATGCGCTCAAGTTTAAACTTTTTAAATGTGATATTACACTAGGGATGTCCCGATCCGATCACGCGATCGGAAATCGGGCCCGATCACGTGGTTTCAGACTCGATCGGAATCGGACGTTACCTCCCGATCAGGACTCGGATATATGTAAATTAGGGGTAATTGAACCATTTCGGTACGAGGCTTCCGGTTCGGTACGCATACAAAGCGAACGATTCCTAGGACCATTTTTCCTGACGACAAAATCCGCGCTGGCACGATCACCACAACGTTGCGCAACATCAAATGTCAAACGTAATGAAAGCGGAACGAAACTGTGCTACACATTATATTGTGCTTAACGGCCCATTTATCCGTTCGGACCAGCAACATCTGTGCAGCGCGAGATCAAGCGACACTGTGCTAAGAGATCCAGTGAAGAAAACATTTGAATTCGCCACTGAAGTAATAACATTGCTGCGAGATCTAGTGAGAAGCATTCAAATTTCTCCGTTATTAACCTAGATCTCTATTAGATCAAACAGCGCTGTGCCGTGAATGAACATGGATTTAATGTTGCACTTCAAAACTCAAATATTATAGAAATATTACCAAAACATTATTTGTTCATCCATCAAAGATTACCCACATTTATAAACCTGAAAGTTTCAAGATGTAGGAAAACTCAAACTTATTTAAAAATATTTTTTTATTTTAATAAATAGGAAATGTCTCTGGCATTTCTTTCTTTTTGCTGTATCAAATCGAACCGAACCGTGAATTTTGTGAACTGTTACACCCCTAATGTATATATATTCAAATTTTTTTTTATACACTTTTGAAACACTTTTTATTTTTTGTTTACATGCCTGCCGGGTAGCCTATTTTAAAGGGATACTTCAGCTCTGGAAAGATGAATGTGTATTTAAAATGGGACATTTATGTAGAAGAAATGTGAAATTATTTTTGAATTTGGAGCCTTCTAGACTGAGAAAAGCCAGAAAATGTATTTTTGGCTCATATGGATGAAAGACAACAACTCCCAGAATGCACTTGCTTCACTGCCCTAAGAGGTCACGCCTACCGGTAACAGAGCACTAGACAACTAGCGAGTCTCCGTGATGAGTCTGCCCGTGATTACGAGATCGCTCAAAATGTCTGGGATTCGGCTTTTGCGTTCTACAGTCGCCATTCATCATGTTTACTGTGGCGAGCTGGACGAGTGAGGGCCGCGGGAGAACGGCGCGATTACTGATGAGACGCACCGGTCTTTCTCACAGAGGAGCGGGAATTTTCATAGCAATGTTAAAATGCACATCAACCGATCACTTGTTTAGCGTTCATGTAAACACTACATTCAGATTCACCAATCGGAATGAAGTCAGTTAGATTGAAACAAAATTAAACAATGAATGACGACTGCAGAAATCAAAAACTGAATCCCTTACATTTTGGACGATCTCGAGGCCGGATATGTCCGGGAAAAAGAGGATGTAAACCCCTACACCGCTTTCTCCACAGAACAAGAGCCTGCTAGGTTAGCTTCCAAATAAAAGATAGCTGACAGCCTGACACTATTTGATAATTCTGTGAGTGAGATCCCACCCTCTATGGGCGAGTTGAAAACTTGCTGAACAGCGGCTTCTACTGGCTGTAGTCTTTAGCCTCTAGACAAAAAATCCTCCGATGACGCAAAATGACGATTTTTGCGTCATCTGAGGATTTTTTCCAGATTAAAAATACATAAATCTCTCGTCTCAGGGGGATATGAAGGGGGGAAGCATGGTAATTCGAAAATACTACTGGTTTTCTACTGATACAAAGCTTAATGCTAAATCCTGAAGTAACCCTTTAAGTTGAGGTGCTATTTGTTTTTATATTAGACTTTTTCTATTACTGTTGCACTAAAGGCCAAAAGTGAAGAATTTATGTTATTTATTACTTGATTGTTCAAGCTACCTCATAGAAGTGCTGTTTGTTAACAGAGTTGTTGAATGTTAAAATAAGGTGAATTAAATCAAAAATAAGGAACATCCTAGATCTGTTTTTTCACTCTTCTTTATTCTTTTTTTATGTATTATATAAGTATCGGATCGGGACTCGGTATCGGTAGATACTCAAAATCAAATGACTCGGACTCGGACTCGAGGGCAAAAAAACCTGATCGGGACATCCCTATATTACACTCTAAACATATTTGTATATTAAATATATTTCACTCAGTTTTGATTAGCTTATGACACGGATTAACATGCTAAAATACTGCCTTGTGTAATGTATCTTGTTTGCAAATATCTGTAGGTTATATAATGTGATTTAGTCCAAATCCAATGTATTTTTATATTATAATGTTCAGTTCAGAGGTGTCAAAAGTAAGTATTCACATTCATTACTCAAGTAGAAGTATAGATACAAGGGTTTAAAAATACTTCTATAAAAGTTGAAGTATCAACTTTTACTACATAAAAGTAATGCAAGGAAAAAAAGCCATTAATGACAAAAGCTTAGGCCGCGCCACAGGGGCTTATAGTGCACTGCCCCACCTCCTCAAAAAAAACATTTCTAACGGCCATAATGACTATATTAAAATGTTAATGTTGAAAAATTTGGGATGCACTAGGCTTCCTGTTTCAGCCGCATATATGCCCATAGAAAATTAATTTCAGTTTTATTTCAATTTTAATTTTAGTACAATGCAAATACATTAAAGATAAAGAACCATATATGTGTACTACTGAGCATTAACATGTTTTTCATGAAGCGGAAGATAGAATCACCGATCACAGAAAACTTTCTACGTTTTTACATTTTCACTTAGTCTTTATAAGCTGTTTTCCCAAAAAAAAAAATCTCCACAAGGACAAGGATTTCGGATATTGCCATCTATGTGGGGATATTTTGACCCTATAATGTAGGGTTGCACACACACACACACACACACACGCTCTCTCTCTCTCACACACACACACTCTCTCTCTCTCACACACACACACACACATGTTGGTGCAACAGCATTATGAGGACTCTCCATAGGCGTAATGGTTTTTATACTGTACAAACTATATATTCTATCCCCTTACACTGCCCCTAAACCTACCCATCACTGGAGACATGCTGCATTTTAAAAAATGTAATAAAACATTGTTTTTTATGTTTTTTAAGCGATTTGATTTATGAGGACTTTTGCAATGTCCTCATAAACCACCCATAAGTTGTAATACCAGTGTAATACACATGTCATTATACAAATTTGTGTCCTCATAAATCACATAAACAAACCCACACACACACACACACCCTCTCTCTCTCCTCTTCCTCTTTCTCTCTCACACACACACAAAATCTCTTCTCTCTCTCTAACACACACACTCTCTCTCTTCTCTCTCTCTCACACACTCTCGTGCTCTCTCTCACACACACACACACTCTCTCTCTTTCTCTCTCTCACACACACACACAATTATCTTTGCCACTTATCCCACGATTGTCATACAGTAGCCTATATTGTAAAAACGGCTGTCTCCAAATCAATATTTGAAGCGATTTGCCCCGTACTGTTGAGCAGAAAACTGTTGATTTCTCAGTCCTTACCGCATCTCTAGGTTTCCTTCGGAGTTTTGCCGCTTCGCACAACCAAATGTAACTACAGCTATTGAATGATAACCCAGAATACTGTCTAACAATTGATGGCTGCTCTGTTAAGTCTTCGTCGTCGGTTAGGAACCTGGGTGTGCTTTTTGATACCAATCTTTCATTTGAAAGTCACGTGTCTAGTATCTGTAAAACCACATTTTTCCATCTTAAAAATATATTTAAATTACGTCATATGCTCTCACTGACAAATGCGGAACAATTAGTTCATGCATTCATGACATCAAGGCTAGATTATTGTAATGCTCTTCTGGGTGGTTGCCCTGCACGCTTAATAAACAAACTACAGCTAGTTCAAAACGCAGCCGCTAGAGTTCTTACCAGAACCAGGAAGTATGACCATATTAGCCCGGTTCTGTCAACACTGCATTGGCTGCCTATTAAACATCGTATAAATTTTAAAATATTGCTGATTACTTACAAAGCACTAAATGGTTTAGCTCCCCAGTACTTGAGCGACCTCTTAATGCATTATAGTCCTTCACGTCTATTGCGATCTCAAAATTCCGGCCAGTTGATAATACCTAGAATATCAAAATCGACTGCTGGCGGTAGATCCTTTTCCTATTTAGCACCAAAACTTTGGAACAATCTTCCTAACACAGTCCGGGAAGCAGATACAGTCTGTCAGTTTAAATCTAGACTAAAAACACATCTCTTTGGCTTAGCATACACATAACACATTATAGATTTCTATAATTCAATGTTAGGCTGCATAGTTTAGATCAGCCGGAACCGGGAACACTTCCCATAATTCCTGATGTACTTTGTACATCATAAGAAGGATGGCGTCTACGCTAATATTAGTCTCTGTTTATCCCGAGGTTTACCGCGAACCGCCGGATCCAGGCCATATCCAGATCTGAGGAAGGACCATCACATGGACACGACGACAACGCATCCCTGATGAGCCAGGCCCATCAACACTGTGAAGGCCCATGGACACCTCAACACACTCATCTCCTCACCGGCCGGATGACCCAACCCCAACCAGATGAACTGGATAAATATCATGAAAGTTCTGATCACATCTGACTCCTGACATTATGCTGCCTAACTCATAATCATACACTGTTCGTTCGTTGGCCAAAGGAGGACTGGCCCCCTGACTGAGCCTGGGTTCTCCCAAGGTTTTTTTCTCCATTCTGTCACCTGATGGAGTTTTGGTTCCTTGCCACTGTTGCCTTTTTCGCCTCTCTTCGCCTTTGTCGCCATTGGCTTTTGGCTTGCTTAGTTGGGGACATTTAACATTTAATTTTGAATTTAACAATACTATTACAACATTGTTTTTCTGTTATCTCTGTAAAGCTGCTTTGAAACAATTTGAATTGTAAAAAGCGCTATATAAATAAAGGTGACTTGACTTGACTTGACTACAGCCTCTCACAAGTTAGAAAGAAAACACAAAGCCAATCAGTTTAGCGATGTGTGTTCAGGAGGCGGGACTCAGATCTATTAACCGTGTGTGTTATTGGTCATTTTTTTGAATGATGACAAGCCGGAATGAAATAGAATTAACGAGGCTGTTTTTTAAATGTAAGGAGTAGAAATAAAAAGTAGGCTGAAAAATAATTACTCCAGTAAAGTATAGATACCCAAAATGTCTACTTAAGTAAGGTAACGAAGTATTTGTACTTCGTTACTTGACACCTCTGGTTCAGTTTTGGTTAGCCTATGACACTACTTATCATGCTTACTGCCTTATGAACAGATGTTTGTGAATACAGGTGTAAATGTTAGAAATGTAGTAATGTGTCGTTCACGAACAATCCGTTCATTGCGTGTCTCACTACATGCGTACGGTCTTTATGGCCCATCAACAGTTGTTTCTCAGTCCCATGGCCTGTAATGGTGCGTTCACACCGGACGCGAATAGCGCGTCAGGCGCGAATGATTTCAATGTTAAGTCAATGCAAAGACGCGTTACGCGCGTAAAAAATTCCTGCGGCGCGAATGAGGCGTAGAGCGCGGCGCGGTAGACGCGAATACGCCTCATTCGCGCGAATGGTGCGAATTGAGCGTCTGGCGCGTTAAGCGCGAATAATTTAGTTAGTGCTATTTGTGCATTCACGCGTTTGACGCGAATTCGCGTCTGCCGCCCGAGTTGAAAAATCTGAACTTCTGCGTCAATTCGCGCCGCTTTAACCAATCAGGAGCCTGCTTGCTTCACGTGGCAACACTCCCGCTCGAAGTCACTCATTCGAAAATGGAGGAGAAGTTAATTTTAGCTGTGAGTGGATACCCAGAGCTCTATGATTCAACCTCATACTTTTATAGAGACAGGTATAAAAAGGACCTCGCTTGGAAGAGGATCAGTGAGGAGATTTTACAACCTGGTAAGTTGCAAGATGTACGAAATTTCACTTTTGAGTCACGTTTTTGACCTACTAACCAGCTAGCAAGCTGCCGTGCTGATATTTTACAACTATTTTCCCACTAAAATACAACTACTTTTCGCTAACAAGATAATGTGTTTATTCAGAGGATGTCTGCCGTAAAAAGTGGAAAAGCCTCAGGGACACTTACTTGAAGGAGAAGAGGAAGGAGACTGAGAGGAGTGGGTCAGCAGCAGGGTCTGGGAAGAGGTGGAAATTCTCTCAGATCTTGGGATTCCTCGACCCCTTCGTCACCCCAAGGGAGACCAGCAGTAACATGGAGGGGGTCAAGGCCCAGATCGGAGAGGACGACCACCTCGAGGACCAGGGACACCCAGAAGAACCATCAGGGGAGACAGTGACAGGTGTGTTTCCAATAAAGCAACATTAAAAGGCATATATCCTGTCATGTTTACAGATGAAGAAATGTAATCTCTCTATGAGTATTGTTACCAACGTGTCGTATTAAAATTTAATATTGTCTTGACAGAGCCATTTCATCAGAGAGAGACCCCCTCCTCTTCTTCTGTCTCCCCAGTCCCTGGTCCCTCAGCCCCTGCTGCTGAACCTACAGGTCTGTGAAGGCAATAGTACAAACAACATTTGAACATGTTACGTGCACAAAACATTAGTCCCCTGCAGACACAAATCCATTGCAATCTATGCAACCAATCATCTGCATACATAATTTATAGCTACAGTTCATTTGCATGTTTATCTATGTATATGTCTGAAGTATAACATTAATTACTTAATATATGTTAAAGCAAGTTCAAAACAATATCACGCTTGTAATTTTTTTATTTCACAGGCCAACAGAGGAGGAGAGCCCGTCGGCGGCCACGTGAGCGGTCACTGGATGGTCCGTCGGAGGTGGAGCAGCAACTCCTTGCTTTTCTGGCGCAACCTCCGGCGCAACCTCCTGCGCAACCTCCAGCCCCACCGCCCCGCCACTGTCCACGGATGAGCACTTCCTCCTCGGCCTTCTGCCTTTTCTACAGAGCATGCCGCCTCATGTGAAAGAATATATTAAATTCAAAATGTACAAATTGTTCATGGAAAACAGCACCATTGTGCTAAATTTGGAGCAATTTGACCCCCCCCCCCCCCTCCAGAGTAGTTAAAAAAAATGAGGCAGCAGGCTCTGCAGGAAACGCAGAATGCCCTCCTTCCTCTTCTCCTACATGCTGTTCCCTGTGGCTTTTCAACCTTCCAAGCGAGGTCCTTTTTATTCCTGTCTCAATGTAAATAGTTTGCACATTATTTTTCTGTTCATATTATTTATTTTATATAATTGGCCTTAATAAATTATTTTGCAATCTGACTAAATGCCTGGTGTGGTTCTATGAACAACAAAGCAAATCTTATCACATAACTTGATTTTTAATATACGAGACGTATTCATTTTGTATTGAATGTTATTTATTCCATATCTAAATATAGATTATATGAAACATCATTGTAATGTAAAGACAACCAACATATTTTAGTGTGTGTCTCAACGGTCTTGAGTGAGGGGGAAAAAATGACTAAAATGTTAATTACTTTTAGAGGCTGCCTCCATTTATTTATTAAAAAAATACTTAATACATGTGCATGTTGTGGATCTGACAGCCTGGAACTGATGCTGACAACCTGGGAAAAAATACTAAATATAATAATGGAAAGAAACGTTTTTAGAAAGTCATGCTCTTTATAGGTTTGTGGGTGGCTCTTAAAAGAGCCGTTGTGGGGAAGTCATGAGGAGGACTTCAAATGCTACTCCGTCGGCTGCCATGGTACTGCTCCCTCTGCCGAGAAGTGTGCCATAAAAGCATCCCTCACCTGGAGTGCCTCTCTGGAGGAGTTGTTGGCCGCAACCCGACCCAGACCTGGCAGTGGCTCCTCTCCAGCATGCCCCGCGCCCCTCACAGCAGGTGCCTCTCTCCCTTCCGAATACCGCATGAAGTTGTGGAGAACACACGTCGCCTTCACACACTTCTCCGCAACTTCAGGGTGGACCTCGTTGAGGCGGCGGTACATCCTCCACTGTGAGGAGAGGATGCCAAAGGCGTTCTCCACCACCAGCCTGGCTATGGAGAGGCGATAATTAAAGACACGCCTCTCTGGAGGAAGCGTGCGTCCAGGGAAGGGCCGCATGAGGTTCCTCCGAAGCGGGAACGCCTCATCAGCCACGAAGACATGAGGCTGGGGTCCTCGGTCTTCAGCACCAGGTAGAGGGTGGTCAGGAGGCAGATGAAGTGAGCCATCCCGGAGAGCCTGTCCAAAGGTGGAGTTTGCCAGAATCCCACCGTCACTGGTCCTGCCGTACCCCCCAACATCGATCACCCGGAAGCGATACTTCGCATCCACAACTGCAAGCAGAACGATGGAGAAGGTTCCTTTGTAGTTGTGGAACTGGGATCCTGAGTTGGGGGGTGCCTTGATCACCACGTGCTTCCCATCCACCGCTCCACAGCACAGAGGGAAGTTCCACCGCTCCTGAAATCCCTCTGCGATGGACCTCCAGTCATCGGTGGTGGGCACAGCCATGTAGTCCTCCACAAGGCAGTCCCAGATGGCAGTCACTACCTGGGCGACGATCTGGCACACTGTGGAGACACCAACCCGGTAGCTGGACGCTATGGTCCTGAATGAGTCCCCAGTGGCAAGAAACCTAGAAAACATTGTTATAAATATTATTACAAGTACACTTGTAGTTACATATTCAACTATATTCTGAATCTCCAAAAACAAAATGGTATATTAAAATGCCAATAATCAAGCACTACATATTGACAATAATCAACTACATATTGCTTACAGATAGATATATGACAGTATCACGTCTGACAAGAGAATATTAAAATTTTTAGGTTATAGCAGTTAACTCAGTATCACCAGAAAGATCACTGTGTATTACAGATAGACACGACAGTATCACGTCTGCAAAGAGAATATTTTAATTTCTAGGTTAATGTCTACGTTAGTTATAGCAGTTTTTTTTCCTTTTTTTTTTTCCTCTTGGCTCTCAACGAAGACGGTCGCATTTTCTCTCCCTCTCCCTCCCCTTACCTCTCCTGCTTTGCTTCTCTCGTCTCGTCTAGTCTACTGTACTTTGAGAGACTCTCTCCGCACTGCTCTCCAAACTAAAAAATTATGGATTTGATCAACTGGTCTCTCAACGCAATTGACACCATCTTCTCGACGAGAAGCTTGGGTTCGGGGGAACCCGACTGCCCTGCCGGGACGTTCGCAGCTGGCTACACGATGGACGCGTGGGAGAGGTGGCGGGTCGTGTGTCTAGCGGCTCTTTCCGTGGAGGACATTGAAGATATCTACCTATTCGGAACCATGATAACAGGTTTTCTGCTGATTGGATCAGGCATTGCCCTGGTTTATCGAGGAATTAAAGGAGACGGTGACAGCTGTCCAAAGCCCCACAAGGCTGCCCGTCATGATTGAAGCGGTGGGCAGAGCTGTCAGCATTCAGACTGGGACTATGAGCCAGAATATGGATAACATCTTGGAGAAGCTCTCAGCTCTGCAAAGGCAAATGGATCATTTCAGAGACCAAAATGGACCAGGAGAATAGTCTGTGTAAATTGCAGCTACTCGCCTCAAGACCAAACAATCCCAATCTTATCTGTTTCGGCACCCCCAACCAGCACTGGCCTTGGCCAAGGCCGCTGTTGGAACAACAACTCTCCTGGAGAAGCAATGCAGTGAGCCGCTCTTGCGTTCCTTCCCCGACTCCCCAGACACCTGGGATTGTTGACTTTGTATGGACCTGATCAAGGTTGTCTCCATGGCAACTTGCTGTGTATCGCTATGACAATCTGCGGACTGAGGCATCTAGATTAGGGTGCTGGCTGAGTGACTCTCTCAAGGCCTACACACACATGAACTTACATATACACATATATGCATCCCCTTCACACCCCATCCCACGCCTTCGCCGCTTCGTACCCACAGTCTGGCAGGCGGGTCTGCGACCAGCGCCGAGAATTGCTGCAGGACCGGATGCTGCTTGCCTGGGCTGGACTAATTCCAATCCCCCCACCCCACACGTGTTGCAATGTCTTGTTCATGTAGATTGTATTGTTTATGTGCTAATGTTGCTGAGGTGTTTTTTTTTTCCTGTTCCCAGACTGTACTCCTTACAGGAGCATAGTCTGGGGGTCGCTTTTTTCTCCTCACCTCTCCTCATGTCATGCTGTATTTTTCCCAAGATTGGCGCTGATTATAGCAGCCATGGTAGCATCTTGTTACCGAAGCACATTCCTTGTGTGTGAAAGCACTACTTGGCAATAAAGTGATTCTGAGTTAACTGAGTATCACTAGAAAGAGCACCAACCGCGGTAACGTTAACTTATCCGTACCAACAGTTTAAAAAACATTGATAGCATATGTTAGCATATATTAAATATACTGTATTTAAAATATCATATACATTTACTAACCGAAGACAGATGGACAGGCGCTCCGCAGCTGGGATAGAGCGCCTGTAGTTTGTGTCCTGGAGGGTAATCCTCGCTCCGATGCGGGACAGCAGGTCGTCAAACTGGGCGCGGGACAGGCGGAAGTACCGCTGAAAGCGGCCGTCATCCAGGCGCAGCTCCTGGAGTAAATGGTGAAACTCGCCGAACTGGGTTCGCCTCCGAAGGGTCTGGTGGACCCAAATACGGCGATGATGATCCATACGCCGCTGTTCTGCTCTCCAGAGCAAATACAGAGCGGTGACTCTCTCAAGTGATACTTGATCAACATTAGCCATCTTGTAAAAAGATGGCCGCCAAAAAATTCCCGTCTTTTGACGCGTGTACATTTCGCTTCAAACTTTTCTTTTTACGCGCGTCAATTTCGCTCTTGACGCGCAAATGTATTCAAAGTGTACAGGCGTATAACTAGACGCGGTAGGCGCGAATTTGACGCGCTATTCGCGTCCGGTGTGAACGCACAGTAAGGCTGATATAGGTGGCTGAAGCTGGAAATTAACATTCGACCTCCCCCCTCTTCCTTGAGACAAAAGTCTCACCTTATCCACACCATTCATTCTCTCAGAGACAACTAAAACTCACACAAGTATATATATGGATTTTAATGTGAATGATGATCATTACGGAATGTGTTTAGTATCATTTTAAAGGTCTCAGTGCGATTGGTACAATGGTCACATTCCCAAAGAGTAAAACACAAGGTACTAAGGTTTTTAGAAGTTTAGAATAACTGGCACACAAAGAAAGGTGAACTCTAGGCAAATGGTATTTCACCCCCACACCAAGAGGTGTAACTTAATGCAAATTAGCATGTTTTCCATGTGAAAGATTCTGGGTATTTAATGGTCTGCAGCAGGAAGTTTGGGGCTGATTTCTGTTCACAGATTAGCCCGTGTGGTTGAGGGTCGCGACTCTCAGCTCACGTAGCCATACAATGTTGGGTTTGCATCTTTCTCTTAATCTCTAGAGCATTCGATGTTATTGTATTGATTATATTTGAACTGATTATGAAATTGGCATGATACATTTACCCGACATAATAAATTGTTACATTTGATTATTCTAACTGACTTTGACATTGTTCATTTGGCTAATGGTTACAAGGAATAGTCAAACACTTGCTTATATTTTAATGATGCACAGATATCATTAAAACCTTTTTATTTTTGGAGTCAGATGAAATAACAAATTAATGTATTGCATTTAACCAAAATCCCTTTACATGAGAAAAGACGGAACACGCGCGAGACCTTCGCCGCTGATCGAATGCCGCCATTGGATCGATTTAGTGCGGCTTACAAAATGGTGACCCCGACGTGATATCAACAGATATATATAAATGTTCAGTTTTGGTTTGCCTATGGCACTACTTATCATGCTTACTGCCTTATGAACAGATGTTTGTGAATACAGGTGTAAATGTTAGAAATGTAGTAATGTGTCGTTCACGAACAATCCGTTCATTGCGTGTCTCACTACATGCGTACGGTCTTTATGGCCCATCAACAGTTGTTTCTCAGTCCCATGGCCCATCAACAGATATATATAAATGATCAGTTTTGGTTTGCCTATGACACTACTTATCATGCTTACTGCCTTATGAACAGATGTTTGTGAATACAGGTGTAAATGTTAGAAATGTAGTAATGTGTCGTTCGCGAACGGTCCATTCATTGCGTTTACGCAATCAACAAATACATTGTGCATCCATACCCAACCCATTAATTGTCCATCAGTTTACTTTGGATTATGTATGCTAACAGTTTTGTTGTTGATTTATAGGAATGTGTCTGTATCACGCTCTCCTTCTCAAGCGCCGCATAGGGTCACGCAGTATAGTATAGTGTAGTGTAGTATATATTTATTGTCCCTTTAGAGAAATTCTTTTTCACATTTCCAGAAAACGCATTTCATCATACATAGTATATTCATTCACGCCACATATAGACATACATATTTCATATACAGTAGACATTTGATGCACACATATATGGGTGAAAAAAAAACATTATTTCACTGCATACAATTTGTTTTATCTGTACGGTTTTGTCTTATTTAGATATTTGGATGGCTGAGGGGATTAGGCTTCTGCTGAAGCGCGTTTTATTACATCTTATGCTTCTGAACCTCCTGCCAGAGCGTAGGAGTGAAAAGTATCGGCTGAGTGGGTGAGTGATGTCCAAAGATATTACATGAGCGATACGTGTGATGGCTTTGGTGTTTAGTTCATGTAGATTTGGAGTGGGCAAAGCTATTATTTTGGTGGCAGTATTGGTTATCTGGGTAAGTTTGTTACGTTTTTTTACAGTAAGCATGTTGAAAAAACAGTTGGACCAGTAAAGTAGGATAGGTTGAACAATGCTGATATACAGTAGTAGGAGTAAATGAGGGGCAACATGAAATGGTGTCGTTCAGTTCTCAGAGCGATCGAGAATCATACTGAGTAAGTGCATAGACGTAATATTTATAGATAAAATGGAGCCTAATTGTGTTTACATAGGCATAATATAAAAGTACCTATTCTTGTGTGAAGAATTTTTTTTTATCCATGGCAATTAGTGATTGATAATGATATAGTTTCTTTCTGTTATCAGCATGCTCACGTTTTTTTTATTTACTTTTTTTTTTAACAGATGTGACACTGACCATGTCCAAGCACCGGTCCCAAAGAGAGCCAAGTTAAACAAGCAGGCAAGCAACAGGCAGTCCACCCTGTCATGGAAAACAGAGACTGATGTTGACATGGTTCCACAGACACTGCGATTCCTGCCCGCACGGGAAGCTGGACCGCAACTGAGCTCTGTAGACTCGGATTCGCCCATGAGTCTATTCAAACAATTTTTTTCAGAAAGCACTGTGTCAACTTTGTGCCACAACACCAACGCTCAGGCTGCCAAGGTAACTGCAAAGGGCTGCAAATATAAATGGCCAGATGTCAGCATCCGTGAGATGTACCGCTACATTGGGCTGCTGTTTTACATGGCCATGGTGAAGGTCAGCTCCATCAGAGACAACTGGCGGCAAAGCAGTGTTTTCTCCGTACCCTTTCCAGCTACAGTGATGTCTAGGGACAGATACCGCACCATTTCATGTGATGTGCACATGAGTCACCCAGATGCAGATAAGGAGAATGACAGAAAGAGGGGCACAGCTGAACATGACCGTCTTTTCAGGGTCAAACCTCTCATGGACACTATCCGTTATGCTTGTAAAGCCATCTATCATCCTAAAAGAAACTTAACTGTGGATGAAAGAATGGTGGCATGCAAAGCACACACAGGTATGACACAGTACATGAAAGCCAAGCCAACCAGGTGGGGATTCAAGCTGTTTGTTCTTGCAGACTAATTGAATGGATACACTGTGGACTTTTCTGTGTACACCGGAAAGAACCACTTTCCCACAGGCCATGGACTGTCATATGATGCTGTAACATCTCTATTGGACCACACATTTTTGGGTTCTGGGTACCATGTGTACCTTGTTTTTATACAAGTCCAAAGCTCCTAAAAGACTTGTTTGCAACATGGGGGGCGTTGACCTTTCTGATCAAACACATGGGGGGCGTTGACCTGTCTGATCAAACACATGGGGGGCGTTGACCTGTCTGATCAAACACATGGGGGGCGTTGACCAACAGAGGTTGTCGTGTTTAGTCCCTCCGATAGGTATGATACTCAACATCTTAATCTGGAACAGCTGACTTGTTTTCAAAAACTGTATGTACAAAATTTGGGAGTTCTATTTGATGGTTCCCTCAAATTTGATAAGCAGGTAAACTCGGTGGTAAAATCCAGCTTCTACCATCTAAAAGTTGTGGCAAAAGTAAAGCTCTGGCTCTCCCGCAAAGATTGTGAAAAGGTAATCCATGCATTTGTTTCTACCTGCCTTGATTACTGTAATTCTCTCTATGTGGGAATTAACCAAAGATCGATCACCCGACTCCAAATGGTGCAAAACTCTGCGGCTAGACTTTTGCTGGGTGTACGTAAGCGTGATCATATTACTCCTATTTTAATGTCTCTACACTGGCTTCCTGTTCTATATAGAATTAATTTTAAAATCCTTCTATTGGTTTTTAAATCCCTAAACGGACTGGCGCCTGCGTATTTGACAAGTCTTCTATCTGTACATAAGCCATCGAGACCTCTCAGATCTTCAGATCACAGGCTATTGACGGTTCCAAGGGCAAGATTAAAAATGAGAGGGGATCGGGCCTTCTCTGTCACTGCCCCCAAACTATGGAATAGCCTCCCACTGAGTATTAGAACTGCTCAGTCACTCTCTGATTTTAAATCTAAGTTAAAAACTCATCTTTTTTATTTGGCTTTTAATGTAGTGTAGAGACTGCAAAAGCTCTTTATTGTTTGTGTGTTTGCTTTCCTTTTGTAACTACTGCGCTCTGTTGCCGGTAGGCGTGGCCTGTTAGGGCAGCGAAGCAAGTGCATTTTGGGAGTTATTGTCTTTCATCCACATAATCCAAAAATACATTTTCTGGCTTTTCTCAGTCTAGAAAGCTCCAAATTCCAAAATAATTGCACATTTCTTCTACATAAATGACCCATTTTAAATACACATTCATCTTTCCAGAGGTGAAGTATCCCTTTAATATCTTTTAACCTGTGATAGTTTTTTCAGGATTATTTGATGAATAATAATAAATAAATAAAAATATATATAGCTTCTTTCTTTTTTTAAAGGATGTGTTAAGTGATAGTAATGACTTTAAGTCTTTACATTGTTAGGAAATATTTCTATTTTGAATAAATGCAGTTCTTTTAAACTCTTTATTCATCAGTGAATTATTCTTAGTTCATCATTCTCAGTTCAGGCTGCCTCTCAGCACCTTGATGGGGCATTAGCCTTTGGGAGAGTGTCTTTAGTCTCCACTGGTGGGAATCTCATTCATATTCATGGCCATCAACACTCCCAAGCATACAGCAGTGCTGACACAACATTTAAATTGTTATATTGTTGTTTGTGAAAGAGTGGTCAGAATGATTTTCACATCATTTTGTAGTAAAAATTCTAGCCTACAAGAATAGTAACTCAAAAGTCTTGTGGACAACTATTCAGTATGTGTTATATGGCCTTATTGCAGTCAATTTTCTTTTCCCAAAACGTAATAAATTATAAATTATAAAATGCAAACATGTACATCTATTTTGCTCACATATTATTCTAGCCGAGTTTGTGCTGAATACAGCCACATTACATGTTGGCCAATGGTATGTTGTAAGTAGCTGAAATAAGCACAAATGACAGGGCATGTCAAAACAAGGGCCCCAAAAACACCTCAGACCCCATAGGGTTAAATGCAACAAAATCAATGCACTAAAAGTTTGTACATTTCTTATTATTATTACATACTTAAAACAGATGTCAATATACCTCACATTTCCAAGAGTGTGCTATGGCATGCATCCCAGACAGAAGAGGATGTAAAGACTGTAAAGTAAAGTAAAGACTGCAGCGCAGGGCACGGTTCAGACACACATTGGGGTTATGGGAAGTATTTGCAGGCTACATCTGAACAGAAGATTTTGATACCCCCTTGTGACAGTAATGTGCTGAGGTAAGCTAAATTTCTCCTTTAAGGAGAATGCCAGCAATCTCTAACCCTCCTCATTCAGTTTGCTGCTGTGGTGATGCACCACACAATCTCTTCCCGACACCGATCATATACATTATAGACATTTTAAAAAAGCTCAAAAGAGATCCTAAATAGACCACTTTAAATGTGACAGGACTTTACACCTGATCAACAAAAAATATTAAATATTTACAGAACATTCACTTTAGCTTTTGTAAAATTTACAGATTTCTAAATGTTTTAATGCTTTGAACAAACAAATCCATCTCAACATGTATTGTACATATTGACAGAGATAACTGTTATATTATGTTCTTTAAAAAACTACACAATCTCCAACTGCTTCAATTAAAGCTCATTTTTGAAATGCCTAACCAGCAGAGGGAGCTCTCACTAGAGTACTGACTGTGATCCACGCCCTTTGCTTGCTCTGCTCTCATTTCCTGTTTGCCTTCCTTTATAACCAGAGACCATGCTTGCACACATTTGCGAAGTATTGCCAGTTTACCTGCCTTACCAAGCGTTTTGACCATTCTACATTGCCCCTGGTGTATGATATTGCCTGATTCTCTGTTTCTCAATCCTTGGATTATCCCTTTGTTTTGGTTGCTTGTTTGGACTGATGTTTCTGCTTGGACCCCTTGCCTGCTTACTCACTTATGCCTTTTGGATTTCCCCACTGAATGTAGACAGATCTGACTGCTACCTTGGTTTTGACCCGCTACCTGCCTTCTCACATTTGTTTATGGTGACTATCTTTAATAAACCTCCGCACACGGATTCTCACTCTGCTTCTGCATCATTACAGAATACTTTGCCTATGTTTGCAAGCATGGTCTGTGGTTATAAAGGAAGGCAAACAGGAAATGAGAGCAGAGGAAGCAAGGTTGTGGATCACAGTCAGTACTCCCTCTGCTGGTTAGGCATTACAGAATATCAAAGCCATAGATGATACACTCATCGGAGGGGGGATCACTCACCAAACAAAAACTCTCACGCTCAAAGTCGGTTTGCTACATCAAGAGTCTATAACACTATACATAGTTGACTCTCCCAAACTTGAAATCATCCTGGGACATCCCTGGCTATCCATTCACGACCCTAACATTTCCTGGTGCCATGGTGAGTTGAGTCATTGGTCATCATTTTGTTTAAATCACTGTTTTCCCACTAAGCCACAACCATGTCTCACCACCAGCGTTGAAAGCCCTGATACCATTAAAACCGTGAACATCCCTGCCATTTATCACCACCTTTCAGAAATCTTTAGCAAAACCAAGGCTACACAGCTACCACCACACCGACCCGGAGACTGCGCTATAGATCTGCTTCCCCATGCCATGCCCCCCACAAGCAAGGTTTATCCTCTCTCTCGAACTGAAAGTGAATCAATGGAGGAGTACATCGCCGAGGCTCTGAACTCAGGTTTTATCCGTCCATCTACATCTCCTGCCGCTGCAGGATTCTTCTTCATCAAAAAGAAAGATGGAGGATTAAGACCCTGTATCGATTACTGGGAACTAAATAATGTAACTGTTAAATTTCGTTATCCCCTGCCTTTTAGTACCATCGGCCCTGGAACAACTACGGGAAGCCACCATTTTCACGAAACTAGACTTACGAAGCGCCTACAACTTAATCCGGATCAAGGAGGGTGATAAGTGGAAAACTGCCTTTCACACCACTAGGGGGCACTATGAATACCAAGTTATGCCATATGGACTTTCTAATTTACCTGCCATCTTCCAATCTTTCATCAATGAGATCTTCAAAGACCTCCTGAACCGGTTTGTAGTAGCGTATATTGATGAAATTCTCATCTACTCCAAGTCAGAGGCTGAGCACATCAACCATGTGAAAATAGTTCTCTCTCCATTACTCGAGAATCAACTCTACATCGAGGCAGAAAAATGTGAATTCTATGTCAACCAAACCTCATTTTTGGGATATCACATAAGTCACCATGGCGTAAAGATGCATGCTGTTTTAATCACCTGTATAATGGAAAAATGCAGTTCTGTTAGGATAATCATAAGTGTATGTAATGCAGTGAGCTTGATATTTATATTTTTCCTTACCACGTTCAAATAATGTGCTATAATCTCTGAAGATTCTTGAGTCATGCACAGATCTTAGCCATATTTGTGATATGGAACATCTAAGAGATTTTAGTCTGTCAACTGCCTTTTTTAAAATTTGATATAATATTACAATCTGGAATATAAAGAATCGCAATAGTAACTTGCCTGCACTGTTATTAAAGACTCAGACGAATCGAACATTTACCGGGCCCTTGGTTCAGATTTTATTGTTTGTTGTTTAAACGTGTGTGTTGCATATTTAAAAAAAAAATATATATTTGATCTATATATATTTTTGTTCTAAAAGTGTGTTCTATTCTGTTTCGTTTGTTTATTTTTTTTAACATATTCAGTCTCATTCTTGTTTTTTTACAAGACCTTTTGCTGTGTTTTTTTAATAAACAGATAGCCTACAAACATAGGCTATTTTATTTGTACGAACAGTGAACTATTATATAGCTATGTATACTATGTACACTATAAATTGTATGATTGTTTGTTTAAATAACATTAACCAAATTGTCTTACTTTAATTAATAATACAATTATTACTTTAACATGCAGTTTCTACTCCACCCAAAAAAGTTTTTTTTCATTATTGTACAGCAAATGTCAAAATCATTTTGATATTTCATGTTTGTTGTAGGCTTATTTGGAAATGATCATAGTGGTAGCATTTCATTCTTACTGTTAATTTACATTAGCCTTACGTTTCAAAATGTGTCAATTGCTGCTGTTTTGCTAAATGTTCCTTTGCGCCACCTGGCGGTCATTTCGCGAACGACTTTGAAATGCGACTGGCAGTTGTCGCGGGGGTAATAGGCATTCTGGTTGAGTACCTACTGTATCTATCTAAAGCACATGTAAAGTACTTGATTTATAATTTAGCTGTAGTGTTATTTGATATTACATGTATAGCAAGTTTATTTATTTTTTATGTTTTTAGAATATCATATATAATATTATATACAGTGAATTCTAAAAGTAAAAAGGGGGATTATGAACTAAATAAATTGAGACAAAAATCTATGGAAATACCCTTTGATAAAACCTGAGACTTTTTATTACTTGTGAATTATGTGATTACAAAAACTGAGAAATACAGAGAATGAAGCAAAAAAACCCCGTTGTAAATATAATGGAATGTATGTCTAGTAAATGTTGTACTGTTATCAA
This sequence comes from Semotilus atromaculatus, assembly GCA_031834385.1. Taxonomy (NCBI): domain Eukaryota; kingdom Metazoa; phylum Chordata; class Actinopteri; order Cypriniformes; family Leuciscidae; genus Semotilus; species Semotilus atromaculatus. The sequence goes on from JAULUF010000088.1 coordinate 222,914, forward strand.
GTCCAAAGTTAAGTGTAATGTTCAGATCAAAGCTGCCAAGGAAAACATGAGCACTTTAATCTGTCAATATTGCATTAATCTGTAAAACATTAAGCTAGCACAAATTTAGTGCAACAGTATTTTCTGAGAAACCGTCGTATGCTGTACTTTGTCTGCTAAATTGTCCATCACGTGTGAATTACTGAAGATGACAGTATAAAAGCATCCGATTTGTAACATTCTGATAAATAGATTCACATACAGCACACACATCTCTGACACGCTTTAGCTAAAGCTTTAAGAATGAGGTTAACAATAGCAGCTCTTCTGCTTCTGTACCAATGTCTGATATTTGAACTGGTCACCTCTGAATTGAGTGATAATCAGCCGGCTTGTCCTTTGAAAATCTGCACAGACATACTGAAGGATGCTGGAGTCACAGAGGCCCGACTCAAAGCTCTTGAAATCAGCTTTGAGGAGATCAAGAAGGAAAGCAGAGGTGAGACGCCTGCTTTTGAAGACCTATGTGCTGTAATATTATATACACTGAAAAACAATTGCTGTAGGATTTACTTAGTAAATATTTGTAAACTTTTATTCTACATTATAAAAAGGTATATGTTTTCTCTTCAGACAAAGCAAAGGTGGCATTTTCAGCTTCATTAGGATCAAATGGTTTCCAAGGACCATTTGAGACAGATACAACACTGGCTTACAAGGACATCTTCATTAATGTTGGTGATGCCTACGACCCGACCACAGGTATTGTTAATCTGAATTGCTGAAAACACTATCAACACTTTAATAATTCATGTCTACAGCTGTTAAATGGAGATCTGTCTCACTCTTTTACAGGGATTTTCACTGCACCGGTACGGGGAGTTTACTATTTCAGTTTCTTCTATCATTGTGGAACTGACCATGGAACATCGTTGAGCTTGTATAGAAATGGAAAGGAAGAAGCATTAACAAGACATCACAGTCAAAAACCACATACTACACAGAATGGAGGCAACGGCTTAACACTGCTGTTGGAGAAAGGGGATAAAGTCTATATCGTACTCCAAAATAACTCGTATATCTGGGATTCACACAGTGTCACAGTGTTCAGTGGTTTTCTTATCGATGCCATGTAAATAAAATACAACCTGTGAACAAACATAAAATAGATCCTGCTTTGTTGTGTGTTCTGCAACCAGCTGTGGCATGGTGTTTGTTTTGTATCATATTTGATACATCAGAGTTTTATGGCAGAGGAAGAAACACCTTGATTTTAATAGTAGTCCCAAATTGAGCGAAAATATGCAATATGGTGATAATATTTATATGAACACAAGATGAATTTCTGATGCTTGTCCCCAGGCAAAATTAAAGCTGCCATCGGCAAATTATTTTTTGATCATATTCAGTGAAATCGACACTATAATCCTACAGAACAACATAAATAAAGTGGTTTTAGAAAAAAAAACAGAGCTTCTTACTCCACCTGGAGCGTTATTTGTTTTGCAAAAATCCACCGCTCCCGGATCATCAGGTCCAATCAGCGTCGGGGGGTGTGAGATCTGACTGTCAATCACAGGGCGTGCAAACGCCACCCCTCGCGCACGTCACAATCACATGCTGTAAGGGTTCTTCCATAAAATTTCCGGGAGACATTTGTGGAGTCAACAAAGTGACATTTTATTAACGGTAACACTTAAGTACTGTCAACACACTGTGCAAAAGAAAGAAAGAAGAAAAAAAAACACTGACTAACAAAAATGGACATCAGCACATTACTGAGTTCTGGGTCTCAAATGTTTCTCAGGGATCCCTCACCAGAACTAACCCAGCCACAGAAAATGAAGCCCTTTTAACAAACCAGACCAAACCATTTTATAAATTAAAGGGGTCTCACAAAATTCTCATTTTCTTACATCAAACACAAAAGGCGAAATATATATAAATACATAAACTTGAATAATCAAATCACATTTACCATAAACAATAATGAAAATATCCTTAAACATACACACAAAACACATCCTTTAAACACAAAGGAACACACGACCCCAAACCACATTGTCCCCAAAAACTACATTTCCCATAATTCCCCATTGGATATATAAAAGGACTACAGCTAAGACTACAGAATTGGCGCCCTTCCAATTCCAAACCTTTGTTCCAATTCCAATGTTCCTTTGCTTCATAAAGAGACATATCTCGTATCTCTGTGACAAGTATTGACAGAGTTACAGTTATTTTTTCGGACGCGTTTCAGAATGGACTTCACTGACAGAGAGAAGGGAAAACGCGCATCATGTTTATTTTTCTTTATTTGACGAAAAGCACAACACTTTGTTTTTATTGTGAGCACCCACAAAAAAAATACAAACTTAACAGGTTCGCATGATGTATAACACTTATATGTAAGATCAAAATCAACAGAGTAATTTGATTCTCTTTTGCACTGATAAGGAAAAAATCCAGCAAAACGCAAGGACGCGTTTTTCGACCCCTAAGGGTTAATCCAGTAATTGGAAAGAAGAATGAGTGACTCAAATTGAGTCACTAGGTAGCGTAACTGAAGGAGCTGGATTTTGAAACTACACTCTGGGAAAAGGATAGTGAAAGTGGGGCTTAGACAAGCCCCAGAGGAGGGAATGTTGAAGATTTTATTATTTACAAAACAAGTAATTTAGCCTTATAAGATGGAATAATGCCGCTTTCAGAGAGGTGCCCAGGCCTGGGCCCTCTAAACGTTTCTCTGAGCCACAAAGGGAGCACTTTTATGAGGTTGAAGAACCATACAGATCTTCCCATCATAGTGATCATCTCAGAACAGCCGCAGACCTACATAGGCTCCCTGTAAAAAACAAAAAAAACAACACAAGTTTTAACAGGTACCGAGATAGGCAATTCTATAATACCACTCTCAGAGAGGTGCCCAGGTTTGGACCCTCTAAACGTTTCCCTGATCTGCAAAATGAGCACTTTTATGAGGTGGAAGTACCACACAAATCTTCCCATTATAGTGAACATTCTGGAACAGTCGCAGGCCCATACAGGCCTCCTGTTCGTAACACTAAAAGTAAGAAACGTAATAACAGAAGGATGAGAGAATCACGTCCCTATCAGAACGATCTGGTTCAACACCAACACGCCCGGCTTGAACATTTTTACGGGGCTACAGGGAGACAGGACGAGGGGAACGGACCTATTCCACGTCCAACACGCCCAGATTTTCAACACACCAGACCGTTATTTAGAAACCAATACACACACACTCCCTCCGATCAGAGACCCAGAAAGGTTTCTTTCAATTTTCGGGGGGGAAGAAATGAGGACGTTCACTCTCCTCTGGACGATACTTACCTCACAAACAGGGTTATGAATAAACAGCATCACCCTCCTCCTCCAAATAGGATGGGAAGCAAACCTGTAAGGGAAAATAGAAACAGATTTAGACAAAACACTCACTTCACACCGGCGCCACCTCAGCTCAAAACAACAATCAAACTATTTTACGAACTTATTCGACAGGTGCACCACCTGGAAAGGGTGACCACTAAGGTGAAAAATAACCAACCTATCACGTTCCAAAGGCTCACGGACCTCCTGATAGAAACGGTGAGACCAGCTTTCGCAAACGAGAGTGTCACACAAAAGCTAGAAGGGAACGCAAAAAATTGGTCATCTACAACACAGTTGATCCTCGAACAACACTACGAGTCGACAATTGACACCACAATACAGAACATACGCGGTCAGACCAATCAAGCTGACTGGCCTGAGGCATTTGAGGTGGCATCACATTGGGCGGATAGGAATTACAAGGGAAGGGTTAGTGTTGAGGCCATTGAACAAGCAGAGGCCCTTATTTTGGCAGAAATATCAGTCACCGACAGTACAACGACTCAGACAGCACAAACAGAAACAACGGGGACAGAACCCCCTCGTACTTACGCTGCTGTGGTCGCCGGGGCCTCCGTCGCCTCCACCAGCCGGACTGCCGGTGCCTCCACCAGCCTTTCCGTCATACAGGTCCCAACGCTCTTTTCGTCCGAACCCCCTCACAACACCACTCCTGTAAAACAAACAATTAATAGAAGGGACATCGAAATACAAACCTCGCCAATTCTTGATGTACAGGGCAAAGTGGCTACTTCTCCACGAAGGGGAGATTGGTCCTTTGAGGAGGAAGAACCTCCCCAAGGCCTGCCAGAGACACTCCGGCCCATACAGGCCGGAGAGCCTAAACCCTGCGAACAGAGAAAGAAAACACAAAAGAGCCGCCACCTCAAACAAGGAGCGGAACCCTCTTTATCGATCCCGCCACCCCAGAGCCGCCCAGAGACACCTAGGCCGGAAATCTCTGTAGTGGCCCCTTTACCCCAGAGCCGCCCTGGGACACCAGAGGCGGAAACCTCTGTTTTAGTCCCCCTAGCGCAGGAGGAAGAAACGCAGGTCACAGATAGGGTAATTATCGCTGCTGATACCCCCCAGGGTCCAGGGACCCCACCAGAATCGAACCCTACCCCACACAGCCCTCAGATGGTGGAACAGGACAATATATTGTTCCCCTTTCCACCAATGTCCACCCCTATTACCTTTTCGGATCATTCCCGACATAGCAGTACGGGGCATTCGGATGATTCGACGACCCCTATAAAGCCACCTTCACCACTTACACGGTTCCTTCAGAGATTCGACCCTTTGGTGGTCCCTCTCCAACAACCGGGTGTGGACTCAGGAGTGGAACAGGGCGAACACAGCGACCTGCGACCCCCACTATCTCCTGTGTTGCAGATACCTACAACAGACACAAACACAATAGAGCCCCAAATGATCAGTAGCCCATCTTCCACTTCCTCAAACAGACCTTTCCGACACATAAACACAAATAGGAAAATGGTAGATTGGAGCCTTACCCTAAGAAAAAGAATTGTCATCATCGGGGACTCGAACGTCTCGAGGCTCCCTAGGTATGACGACCCTGACCTCCAAGTAGACAGCTTCCCAGGCGCCAAGTTCCAACATGCGTTGGGCCTGTTGGAAAAGGCAACATTAATGAGAGTACCAGAGAAATTAATACTTTCATTCGGTATCAATAACCGCAAACAGAGGTACAGGATATCTGCAATTACAGAGATACAGAAGGCCTACAACATGGCGAACAAAATCTTACCTCAGACAGAAATAGTGGTCCCTCTGATCAATTTCTCAAGAGCATTGCCGCAGGTGGAGCAGGACATGGTTGAACAGATGAATAACTTTATCAAAAAGAACCTTAACTTTATCCCTCTGTTGGCATCCACGCATTTCCATGTCGAAAAGGACGGTACTCATTGGAGACCGGCCACAGCACGAGCTCTGCTCACACATTGGGCATCCCATTTAAACTTTTGAATCTGAAAAACCCAAAATGGGGTGCACACAAGCTCATCGTCAACCTGTCAAAATCTTTAGTTCTAACGGAGGACCAAACCTCAGTCCTTAAGAAAGGCCTCACTTATATCCCCACCCCGTCGAGCTGTAAAAAGAAGGAGTTACTAGCAGATATGCAGGCATACCACCGCAGACTTAAGCTCGAAGTATTTTTTGAGGGCAAAAAGAGCCATAACACTAAAGTTCGGTTTACTCACCCTTCCGGTTGGGAACCCGCGCTGTCCAGCCTACCAAAAGAGGTGGAGAAAATCATTAGAGCTGATAATTTTGCTTTTAAAAGACTACACTGGGGGATGGGGGTTACACACAATTTGACCATGGGCGAAAAGAGAGCCCTAGAAGAGTTAGGCCAAAATCAGTCCATAGTTATTAAACCAGCCGATAAAGGTAACGCCACAGTCCTAATGGACAGGGCGCAATACGTTGAGGAAGGTCTGAGGCAGCTCTCTGTCGCGGAGCATTACCGCCCACTTGATGAGCCCATCTATGTTGACACTGTTAGTGAGATAGAGGAAATTTTGGATGATATGTATTCAAAAAAAATTATAAGTGCAAAACAAAGAGAATACCTGATGGGTGAGGGTCCACCACGACCCAGAAGGCTATACCTGTTGCCGAAAATCCACAAAGAACCTGAGAAGTGGAGTGTCCCGTTTGAGGTCCCCCCGGGGAGACCCATAGTGTCGGACTGCAACAGTGAGACATATTGCACAGCAGAATTTATTGAGCACTTCCTCAATCCTCTCTCCACCAGACATCCAAGCTACCTGAAAGACACATACGATTTCATCGATAAAATTGGCAAACTAAAAATACCACAAAATTCGTTGCTATTCACAATTGACATTGACAGCCTTTACACCAATATTGACACACCAATTGGCCTTAAGGCAGCTAAAAAATTCATGCTCAAATATCCGGATCATCACAGACCGGATGAGCACTTATTAAAACTTTTGGAGATAAATCTGACCAAAAATGATTTCGAGTTTGAAAACAAATTTTACTTGCAAGTCAAGGGTACGGCCATGGGTAAAAAGTTTGCCCCGTCGTATGCTAATATTTTCATGGCAGACTGGGAGCAAACGGCTCTATCAGCCTCTGCCTTGAAACCATTAGCATATTTCAGATTCTTGGATGATATCTGGGGTGTCTGGACCCATTCTGAGGATGAGTTTCTCGCCTTCATTGCACACCTGAACTCACATCGGGAGTCAATCAAGGTCAAATACAGTATGGACCGGTCAGAGGTTAATTTTTTAGACGTGGTCTCTTATAAAGGACCTAAGTTTGTTGAGACGGGACAGCTAGACTTTAGGGTCTACTTTAAAGACACAGATACACACTCATTATTGCATAGGGACAGTTTCCACCCGAGACACACCTTTACGGGAATTATTAAATCACAGCTCCTCAGGTTCAAGAGGATCTGCTCACAGCCTTCATCCTTTCTTGAGGCCATGAACATCCTCTTCAGGGCCCTCAGAAACCGTGGGTACAGCAGACCGTTCCTGAGGAAAATTGTCAAAACCTTTGACAAAACAAAAAAACAGTCCGAGTTGGAAACACAAACCAGGGTTAAAATTATCCCACTTACGGCACTGTTCTCGAAACAATGCGTCTCTCTCAACCGATCCATCAAGGAGAACTTCTTAAAGTTTCTCGAGCCCACCCCCTTCCTGCGGCATCATAGGCCCATTGCAGCGTACAAGCGTAACCTGAATCTAAAAGACAGACTGGTACACAGCAAACTACGCACAACAGCTCCACTGGGCAGGGTGGGTCGATGCAAATATTTTGTGCAAAAACGATGGGTAATGAGCAGGTTTAATAAAAAAATCTTTCAAATACCCAGACCTCTGACACACGAGACAAAAAATTGTATTTACCTGGCCTTTTGCTTGAGATGTCGTAGACAATATGTGGGTCAGACAAAAAACGAGCTCAGAGTCAGGGCCTATCAGCATGCGCACAATATTGTGCACAAAATCGATAAGCGACGACACCTTGTTCAGCATTTTCTGACCCACGGTCTACCCGCACTTAGGGTCACTTGTCTCCAGGCGAATCCGGCATGGTCCCTGAAGGAAAGACTCAGAGCCGAGAGCATCTGGATCAAACGCCTTGACACAGTGTACCCAAGAGGATTGAATGAGGCCTAAATTCGCCTCTTCCTCCATCTTTATTCCCTCTCTCTCTCTTTTTTAATTTGAGTGCAATTATGCAAAGTAGTATATTTTTGAACGGCCACTCACACCCCATGACTAACACCTACCATTAGTAACCCCTCATGATTTACACCTGATAATTATTAACCTACATCATCCAACCCCCTAAAACCTACCCCACTTACCTGTGGTCCTGGTCTGATTAGCCCTCTGTAGGGCACCCCTTCCGGCAGCAGCCCGTTAGGATAGAGCCCTCAATGGCTACCCTGGCCCTGATAAAAAAGAAAAGAAAATAAACAACAATATCCATCATTTATTTACAAATTTACCAATACTCACCACGCTCTCCTCGAGTCCGGTTCGGGTCATCACGCCAGCACGGCCCTGTAAGATAAATAATAAAACAGAGACAAAAAGTCACAGTTATACAAAGGGTAGATAGGTGTTGATTCAAAACCCTAACATTGAAACACAATTAGAAAGACAGACAGATCATGAGACGTTTTTTTCTGGTTTCTTTGTGGTGGGGTGGGTTGGCATAATTAATATCAATATTATATCACATATACACATATCTATATTAGATAGAAAACAACATAGTTGTGATGATTTTTGAGCACTGCCTTTTCACATTCCTTCCTGGACGTTGGGCCTCTTTTAGTGGTCAGTAGAAGGTGGGCCAGTACCTAACCATTTCTGGGGCCTTCGGGCCCCAGATCTTGGATTATTTTCCCCTAAGCCTAAGCCTAACCCTAACACAAAAGGACTAACCCTAAGCCTAAGCCTAACCCTAACCCTAATTTGACTTGGTTCAGTATGGGCATGAGACACAGAAGCGTATGTGAGTGTTTCTTGCATACAAGCTAGAAAAACTTTCCCCTCATTCTAGAGACACATTCTTAATATGACACTCAGGAGAACCCAGAGACAATCACCATTTGAAGTTAAAAGCTGGTCAGATCATTCTAGAACAATGTATACAGGTAATATGAAAAACTTAAAGTTCCCCTGTAGTCAATAATTGTATCCCTTAAAGGGATAGTTTACCCAAAAATGAAAATTACCCCATGATTTAATCACTCTCAGTTTCCTTATTAGGTCAACATATGATGTTCTCCCATCACCGCAGAACCTAAACCTCTGGGTAGGAGAGGATCCCTCTTGTCCTTTGTGTTCATCACCTGCCACATTAAGGCACATTTTGACAGGATGTAAGGTGGCTCTTAGCCAAGGTCGGTTTACTTGGCGCCATGACCAAGTACTGAGATGTTTGGCTTTAGCATTGGAAGGCAAGCGTAGTATGACCAATAAGTTGCCGCATGTTCTAGCAAAACATTACACGCAGAAGACAACATTCCTCCGCCCAGGCGAGCAACCACCAAGAAAAGGTGTTAACACCAATTCTCGCTCAGGACAACTGGAAGCTGCTAGGGACTGGAAGATGCTGGCTGATCTTGATCAACGGCTTATTTTTCCACCTGAGATTGCCACCACTAACCTACGACCAGACATTGTTTTGTGGTCTGGATCAGCACGCATTGTTCAACTGATAGAGTTGACAGTGCCATGGGAGGATGCTGTAGATGAGGCATATGAGAGGAAGAAACTGCGGTATGCTCATTTGGCCACTGAAGCAGAACAGCGAGGATGGAGAGTCCAGGTTTATCCAGTGGAAGTGGGTTGTCGAGGTTTTGTGGCACACTCTACAACCCGGTTCCTCAGAGACGTCGGATTCAGCGGCCAAGAGTTGCGTCGCACAGTAAAGAACTTATCTGAAGCAGCAGAAAGGAGCAGCAACTGGCTGTGGTTGAGACGGAAAGATTCTAGCTGGCAAGGTACAGGCCGCCACGCTACGGTTTCGTAGAATTCTTGAAAAACTTGAAGAGTCTGTTGGTTTATTTGTATAGGTTGTATAGTATAGGTTGTATAGTATACTATACAATTTGTATAGGTTGTATAGTATAGAATGACAGGTGGTTGGGCAGATATTGTGTTTTGCGGTAGGTGGTATGCCATACGGAACCGTTGCCACTGTAACTGCTTTAACGCACCAGTGGGGCTCGACAGCCTTAGTCAATCGGGTTGGCGCGTATGGTTGGGTTGCGGAGAGATAGTGAGATTGTGGTTAGGTCTCAGCAGCAGGAGGGATGTAGAGGTCAGTAAGCTGGGCTGAGTTGAGTGGGGGACGGAGGGGGGTGACTCTGGGACGCCAGAGTCACTGTCGAGCCCTCTTGAGGTGTCGTGGGCTAGTCGACGAAACACTGAGGACGGAAGGTGCCCACTTGAAGACCCTAGAGATGTCCCCTACTCGGCTCAATCCAGACGGTTGTCGTGTTGGTCCACTAGGGAGACCACACTGTAGTTGCAGCCGTCGTGTGTGCTGACGCGCCAAGTACACTGCAGCCGTTAACGCCGGACAGAAGGGGAGTCACACCCTCATATGGAAAGAAGCGTAAATGGATGGAGAAGCATAGTTTACTGTAAAGCTACGTCTTAGTGTTGCTTATCTTGGCGAAAGCCGAGTACAAATCAGCATGAAGTTTTAACATCTACTCTCGTGTAATGGAAATCTCTCAAGTCATCCTAGGTGTGTATGACATTCTTCTTTCAGACAAATACAATTAATTATATTATATTAATTACCTTTTTTTTTACCTTAAAATGTTTTACTTTGTAATGTGTTAAATATGAATATTTTTCTTACACAAACTCATCGCTTTGTTCAGAAGGCCTTTATTAACCTTTATTAAGAAGCACTTTTATGATGGATAGATGCACTTTTATGGACTTCAAGACAGAAACAGCCATTCACTGCCATTATAAAGCTTGGAAGAGCCAGGACATTTATTAATATGACTCGGATTGTATTCGTCTGAAAGAAGTCATAGGGTAAATCATGGGGTAATTTACATTTTTGGTTGAACTATCCCTTAAAAAATCATCTTTGATCACCAAAATAACATATTTAAAAGTTTTTTCCTGTGAAATAAATGTCTTAAAATATCTTGAAAGTAACTCTACACCCTTGCCTCGTTTAGTATACGCAGTGCTATGAATATGCAAATTAGCCCCGCCTCCACTCACACGAGCTCAGAGATCCACTTGCTCAACTTTACTGTAGTAAACGCTGCACAATTGTATCGCTCTTTAAAACATAAAGATAATTCATATTTAATATGATTAGCCTTTTGACTACGTTATCAAACGGCTAATAATATGTTGCTAATGTTACACAAACCATGTTCCCATTTGTCATCTCAGAGTCAGACAGCTCCCTTCTAACAATCAGCATCATTAGAAACGCTTTGAACATCTCAGAACATCAGTGGAGAAAGGAATATAGTTCATCATAATATACAGCATATAAATAATTCGCCCACTATATTGCCAAATGTTCCTGATTTTTCATATCAACAGAAAAATATACTGGATAACCTAGCTTCTCTTGAGACTCTGCTGCTTCAGATAATAGTTAATGATATGTTAAAGCCATGCCCCCCTTGTGACACGAAGATAGTTTGTGACGTCAGAAACACCAGCGATTTCACACCGTGTTTTTGAGACTGTCTTTGGTTCACTGCCGTTTTAAGGAGAAAATACTCAGCAATGCTGTCGACTTATGAACTTACACATGATTTGTCTTAAACCATATTAAAAACACCACATAGACATATAAACAACATTAAAAGCTGTATTTTCACCACAGGGAGACTTTAATAGTGAGTCGGGTAATAACAGAGTCAGGGTGCTGTTGCTTCATGGCTATATCCTGATCAGCTAGCTGTTGTAGTGCTGTGCTCACGCAGGCTTGAGACGGGAAGTAAACATTCACCAGCATGAACAAGGAAAACTCTTGCAGTTTACTCTGCAGAAAACTCTTCCTCTAAAAAGGCTTGCAGTTAATGAAGAGGGCATCTAATTTAGAACAGCACATTTTTTCCAAAATTGTATACATGTGCACCAAACTTTGCTAAACATAATTCAGCAAATTATTGTTTGTTTTGTTGGCAAGGAAACGTATATTCACCAGGTGAATATTCAGCAATAAAGCCTGTCTGAGTGTGTAAAAATGTCCAGTAAATTTTGGGGTCCTATAATGCCCTTTTCAAAAAATATAAAATAAGTCTCTGATGTCCCCTGAGTGTGTATGTGAAGTTTTAGCTCAAAATGCCCCACAGATATTTTTATAGCATGTTAAAAAGAAAAGTTTTTGTGTGTCCCTTTAAATCCAAAAGAGCTTCTGCTCCCCGAGGGCGGAGCTTCAATAGCTGGTGTCAGTCGTGTGGTGTGTGTTAGCAGCTCCGATTACCTCACACAGACATGCACTGAAAATTTCAAAAACGTTTAGCCTTTTATGTTCAAACCGGACAAAGATGGAGAGACTGAAGAAGAAGTGACAACATATAGAAGCAACAGGGACATTTCTGAATGGTTAGTTGATGAATTTATGTAGTTTATGTGTAGTTTATCTTCTCGTCATTGATTAGCATATTCTGTCATGATAATCTATAAATCGTGTTCATGGGGGAGGGGTTTATGTAATTTCTAGGGTTGGTGATGTCACTAACCCGGGAGGAAGCCTGTGTAGTTCCTACCAGACATTTGTTGTAGTTCTTAAAAAGGAATTTCTTTAAAAACAAATATCTCAATTTGCTTTGAACTTTGTAAATTTGAAGATGTTGTTTATGCTCAAACATTACACACTAACTAAAAGTAAAAAAAAGAAAAAGAAATCATAATGAACCACCCCTTTAATAATCAAAAAACAGCAAAAGACCGACAGGTATACATGTCCAGCAGGTTTACCCTGGTAAAAGTTATTGGACAAAAGTGACTAAAGATAGGACCAACAATAAAAACTGAGGAGCTCCAAACCAAGGTACCCATCTGTGACATCATGTTTGCCAAATTATCATGCCATAAGTCAAAACAAGTCATAGTGCTCGTTTAAATAGGGAGCAGCTGAGGTAATAAAACATTATCTGGAATTAATTATAACAAACATAGATCTGAATTGTATTATAATAGATAATAGATTATTGTATTATAATAGATAATAGATAATATGATAATTCAGAGCTGTTAAAACATTGATAATGTTCTGTAATCCTTGTTAATAAATCATACCTCTATGAAAATTTACCATGGATTTACTGCAGTAATATTGTAACCATCACTATAATAAACACAACTATGATAATGATTAACCATGGTTTTACTACATCATTACTGTAGTATCCAAGGTAACTTGGTTTTAGTAGTAACCATGAAATATTATCTCAATAAGATCTATGGTTAACTCTTGTAGTAATATATGGTTTATATTTAATCATTTTTAAAGGGTAGGCTAATCAAATAAAACTGTAAATATGTTTTTGCAGAACATTATGATGTCACTGTGAATTTGACCTTTGACCTTTTGTGAAATTTAGTCAATTATCAAATAAATTCTTGAGTTATTATGGGCCAAAAAGTTTTTTGTGAGGTCACCTTTGGCCTTTGACCACAAATTCTAATCATTTAGTCTAGTTGGACATTTGTCCAGATTAAATGAAATTCTTTCCAATGTTCCTGATCTACCACATTTACAAGAATGGGAAGTTATAGTGATCTTGACCTTTGACCAACAAAATCGAATCACTTTATCTTTGCATCTATGTGAACATTTGTGCCAAATGTGAAGAAATTCCTATAAGCCGTTCCTGAGTTATTGTGTTCACAAGTTGAATTACAGCCAAAGTCATGTTTTGTGAGGTCACAGTGACCTTGACCTTTGATCTCCAAATTCTATTCAGTTCATCCTTGATTCCAAGTGAACATTTGTAACAAATTTGAAGAAATTCCCTCAAGGCGTTCCTGAGATATCGCTTTGACTATATATGCGGCGCAGTGTACATGGAAAGACAATAGGGGGCGATAGAGAGCAAACCGCGTGTGTATGCAGAGGGTCATACACACACTTTTTTTCTCATTTTTCCATCTATCTGAGGACCTCTCTGAAACATTGAGAGAGGCCTTTAAATAGCCAATGGAGGCCATTGCAGTGAAAACAAAGTGAGGACCGGCCTAAATGTCCTCACTTTGCAAAAAGGTCCTCACTCCAAAGGTTAAAAACTCACACTGGTCCTCACAAAGATAGCCATGCAAACACACACACACACACACAGAATGGCAGCAAACACTCTATCTGTCAGAGAGAGGGAGAGAAAATTCTCAGAATCCACATTAAAACCACAATATCTTACTTTCTGTTGGTTGGAGCTAATGATTATAAATTAGAAAGTTGTTCAGCTTGATGAGAACAATATCTATGGCGAGTTTTGTAACTGTAGGTAAAACTAACTATGTTATAAAACACTTTATGTGTCCTTTTTTAGTCATAAATTCGTTTCATCGCCACGACCAAACCGTTCGAGATATCAAAAATCCGTTCGCAATTTAGCATCCTCAATGTGTTGACTTCACGCACAACGAGTTTGATAGCTATCGAATGAATTACCTAGGAGGAGTACTTCGTTTTCCAGAGGATGAGTTTCCAAACAACCCATAATAACTGACTTCCTGTTGGGCTGACGTAAAACTTAGAGCACGAAAGTTCACGAAAGTTGTTCGGCCCGATGAGATCTATAAGTGTACCGAGTTTCATATTATTACATGCAAGCGTGTTTGATATATGGACAAGTGTTCGAATCCCATTCCAGGGGGCGCTGTCGAGCCCCCCTGCCACGCCCGGGTACCAGCTTCGGCCCGGCCCTGATGGCCACGGGTTCTGACTCGTGTGCAAAGTTTCAAGAGTTTTCGAGCACGTTAAGGGCCTCAAAAGTGCCCAAAAGGTAGTAAAATAATAATAAAAAGAATAATAATAAATATAGCTGCGAGCAGCGATTGCGGGCCCAAGCCGGTGGCACCGCAACCCCGTTCCTTTAGTTACCTAAAGGCACCGGGGTGGCGGTACCGCCGGCTTTGGCCCTTCATCGCTGCTCGCAGCTATATTTATATATATATATATATATATATATATATAAAGCCGGTGGCACCGCCACCCTGGTGCCTTTAGGGTTATTGTGCATGACGTGCAAAAACGTAACTCCGCTTTGACTGTCGAAAAGAAGTGTACTGTAGAGCTTGCATCAGTGTGGGCTCTGCAAAAGTGTGCATCGAGGGCACATATCAACCACAAAGTATGCGTGAGCAACCTTCTGAAAACTAAAATGAAAAATGAGATACCCTACGGTCTCATGGATTTAACGGACACATGAAATAAGTACACAAGACCGAAAATTCATATGAAGTGTGCCATTTGGGACAGGGCCTATGATCGTGAACCACAATAGCCACATATATGAGATAATTTAAATTTAGAATCATTTTTAATGTCATAGGATGTCATATGTCAATATGTTTTGTAGCACTTAAATGTGTAAATCCAGAAGCCTAGTATTTATCTGGAGGTCTTTGTCCTTTGCCTGTCAACCTGGTTTGTCTCTGCCTTTTCTGTTCTGCCCTGTTTGCCATTGTTCACCCTGCCTGTCTTGACCATTCTTAATAAAAAGCTGCAAATGGATTCAAAAAGACAAGGCCTTAAACTTAAACTTGAACAAGGATTAAACTCTTGTAACTGTAACAGACACCAAGGCACAATCACACACATGCACGCACGCACGCACACACAGTTTAAAAACAAAAAAATATTTATCCAACCCCATTTAAAAACAGTCTGTGATTCCTTTACTTTATTAATAAAACTTATTTAAAAAATACAAGGCTTAAGACATTTATTTTCCTTTTTAATGCAGGCCAAACCACACAGCAGTGAAATGGTTAATCTAGCCCTCCTCCCCCTACACACACACACACACACAGACAGGCACAGACACAGAGACGTAGGCTTATGGCAAGCCGTTTTAACATTTAATCATTTAAACCCACTAGTCTCTATTTTCATGCTACTAGTACTTATTTTTTAGATACTAGTATTTTTAGATACTAATATAGTATCTAATGAATAAGTACTAGTATCTTTTAAAAGGTACTAGTCCCTAAGGAATAAGCACTAGTATCTAAAGAATAGGCACTAGTACCTAAAGAATAAGCACTAGTCGCTAATGAATAAGTACTAGTACTTAATGGAATAGATACTAGTATCTAAAAAATAAGTACTAGTAGCATGAAAATAGAGACTAGTAGGTTAAAATGATTAAATGTTAAGACGGCTTGCCATATTGGCTCAGAGAGAGAGAGAGAGAGAGAGAAAATGACCATATTCAAACCAAAATATCTGACTTTCTGTTGTTCGGAGCTAATAACTGTAAATTAGAAAGTTGTTCGGCTTGAGGAGAAGAATATACACGCTGAGTTTTGTAACTGTAGGTAAAACTAACTAAGTTATAACACACTTTATATGTCCTTATTAAGCCATGAAAATTCATTTCCTCGCCACGGCCAAACCGTTCGAGATATCAAAAGTCCGTCCGCAATTTAGCATCCTCAAAGTACTGACATCATGCACACCGAGTTTGGCGATGATTGAATGAATTGCCTAGGAGTAGTACTTCAAATTCCACAGCAAGCGTTTTCCAAACAACCCATAATAGCCGACTTCCTGTTGGGCTGGCGTAAAACTTGACCGGGGGTAAGATGTTCGGCCCGATGAGATCTATATGTGTACTGAGTTTCATATTAATTCATGCAAGCGTGTTGGATATATGGACCAAATTGTCGGACCCCGTTCAAGAGGGCGCTGTTGAGCCCCCCTGCCACGCCCGGGTACCAGCTTCAGCCCGGCCCTGATGGCCGTGGGTTCTGACCTGTGTGCAAAATTTCAAGAGTTTTTGAGCATGTTAAGAGCCCCAAAAGCCCCTGAAACCTTGAAATCCATTAAAAGCAATAGACAAATCCCTCACACACAGAGACAGAGAGAGAGGGAGAGAAAATTCTCAGATACATCCACATTCAAACTTAAATATCTGACTTGCTGTTGTTTGGAGCTAATGACACTTAACTAGAAAGTTGTCCGGCTTGATCTGAACAATATGCGTACCGAGTTTTATGATTGTAGGTAAAACTATATAACTAACACCCCCACTTTTGTCAAAAGGTGGCGCTACTGAGCCCCTGCACCATGCCCGTTTCTGAAACTTTGCACATGTCTACTGGCTAATAAATGTGATCTGTCTGTCGAGTTTCATGCAATTTTAAGCAATTTCAGGCATGCTAAGAGTCTCAAAAGCATCCAAAAAGAATATTAAAGTTTGATGCGTTTGATGCGTTGTCACGGCAACAGTATCTTAGATATCAATAATCCTTTCACAAGTCTACATCTGGCGTGTGTTTACATTATACACATAAAGTTTGAAGCAAATCGGGTAAAAATAAGAGGGTGATTTCAAAGCATTTTGAAAGTGACACACTTCCTGCTGCCAGTTGGTGGCGCTATAACATTGACTCACAATAGTCACATCCATGTGATCGGACTCTTACAACGAACACACTGCTGAAGTTTCATCAAGATCAGTTAATGTATGCAGAATTTATAACACACTTCCTGTTTCCATTATTCGCCATAAATTCGTTTCCTCGCCACGGCCAAACCGTTCGAGATATCAAAAATCCCCTGGCAACTTTTCATCGCCAATCTCTTGACTTCATGCTGACCGAGTTTCGTGGCGATTGGTTGAATTCTCTAGGAGGAGTATATCGAATTCCATTGCATGCGTTTTCCAAACAAGCCTTAATAGCCGACTTCCTGTTGGGCTGGGGTAAAAAGTAAAAGTACAAAGGATATATGAACCGATGAGATCTATATGTGTACCGAGTTTCATATTATTACATGCAAGCGTGTTTGATTTATGAACCAAGTTTTTGGACCCCGTTCCAGGGGGCGCTGTCAAACCCCCCTGCCACGCCCGGGTACCAGCTTCAGCCCGGCCCTGATGGCCGCCGGTTCTGACCCGTGTGCAAAGTTTCAAGAGTTTTTGAGCATGTTAAGGGCCCCAAAAGTGCGCTAAGAATCTCAAAAGTATCCAAAAAGAATATTAAAGTTTGATGCGTTGTCACGGCAACAGCATCTAAGATATCAACAATCCTTTCACAGGTCTACATCTGGCTTGAGTCTACATTATACACATCAAGTTTGAAGCAAATAGGGTAAAGCGTGTTGGATATATGGACCAAATTGTCGGACCCATTCAAGGGGGCGCTGTCGAGCCCCCCTGCCACGCCCGGGTACCAGCTTCAGCCTGGCCCTGATGGCCGTGGGTTTTGTCCCGTGTGCAAAGTTTCAAGAGTTTTCGAGCACGTTAAGAACCCCAAAAGTGCCCGAAAGCATAAAAAAGCATGAAAAAGCTTAAAAAAAGGAATATTAATGTTTGATGCATTGCCATGGCAACAGTATCAAAGATATCAATAATCCTTTCACAGGTCTACATCTGGCGTGTGTCTACATTATGCACATGAAGTTTGAAGCAAATCGGGTAAAAATAAGAGGGTGATTTCAAAGCATTTTGAAAGTGACACACTTCCTGCTGCCAGTTGGTGGCGCTATAACTTTGACTCACAATAGTCACATCCATGTGATCGGGCTCTTACAACGAACACACTTCTGAAGTTTCATCAAGATCAGTTAATGTATGCTGAAGTTATAAGACACTTCCTGTTTCACGTTTCTCGCCATAAATTTGTTTCTTCGCCACGGCCAAACCGTTAGAGATATCAAAAATCCCCTCGCAATTTTTCATCCTCAATGTCTTGACTTCAGGCTGACCGAGTTTCGTTGTATGTGGATGAATGCTCTAGGAGGAGTATATTAAATTCCATTGCGTGCGTTTTAAAAACATCCGCAAATATCTGACTTCCTGTTGGGCTGGGGTAAAAAGTAAGAGTGTGAGGTATAGATGAAACGATGAGATCGACATGTGTACCGAGTTTCATATTATTACACACAAGCGTGTTTGAGTTATGGACCAAGTGTTCAGACCACGTTCCAGGGGGCGCTGACGAGCCCCCCTGCCACGCCCGGGTACCAGCTTCAGCCCGGCCCTGATGGCCGCGGGTTCTGACCCGTGTGCAAAGTTTCAAGAGTTTTCGAGCATGTTAAGGGCCCCAAAAGTGCCCGAATAGTCGTTAGAAAAAATAAAAAAAATAAAATAATAATCCTAAGGAAAACAATAGGGCTCTTCGCCCTTTCAGGGCTTGGGCCCTAATAAAAAAAATAATCCTAAGGAAAACAATAGGGCTCTTCGCCCTTTCAGGGCTTGGGCCCTAAATAATCCTTAGGAAAACAATAGGGCCTTCGCCCTTTCAGGGCTTGGGCCCTAATAATAATAATAAAGAATAATAATAAAGAATAATCCTTAGGAAAACAATAGTCAAGTCAAGTCAAGTCACCTTTATTTATATAGCGCTTTTTACAATACAAATTGTTTCAAAGCAGCTTTACAGAGATAACAGGAAAACAATGTTGTAATAGTATTGTTAAATTCAAAATTAAATGTTAAATGTCCCCAACTAAGCAAGCCAAAAGCCAATGGCGACAAAAGCGAAGAGAGGCGAAAAAGGCAACAGTGGCAAGGAACCAAAACTCCATCAGGTGACAGAATGGAGAAAAAAACCTTGGGAGAACCCAGGCTCAGTCAGGGGGCCAGTCCTCCTTTGGCCAATGAACGAACAGTGTATGATTATGAGTTAGGGAGCATAATGTCAGGAGTCAGATGTGATCAGAACTTTCACGATATTTATCCAGTTCATCTGGTTGGGTTGGGTCATCCGGCCGGTGAGGAGATGAGTGTGTTGAGGTGTCCATGGGCCTTCACAGTGTTGATGGGGCTGGCTCATCAGGGATGCATTGTCATCGTGTCCATGTGATGGTCCTTCCTCAGATCTGGATATGGCCTGGATCCGGCGGTTCGCGGTAAACCTCGGGATAAGCAGAGAGACTAATATTAGCGTAGACGCCATCCTTCTTATGATGTACAAAGTACATCAGGAATTATGGGAAGTGTTCCCGGTTCAAGGCTTCGCCTTTTCAAGGCTTGGGCCCTAATAAATAATCCTAAGGAAAACAATAGGGCCTTCACCTTTTCAAGGCTTGGGCCCTAATAATCCTAAGGAAAACAATAGGGCCTTCGCCTTTTCAAGGCTTGGGCCCTAATTATATGAAAAAGTTAGTTCAGGCAAGAATTTTAAAAAGTGAGTAAATTATATAGTAGTACTCAATTCAATCGTGTAGAAATGAAAGCGTAAATATCAACATTATAAAATGAAGTAAATTTACTCAACTTTTCCGATACTGGTGTTCCCATCATGCACTGGGCCTTGAATAATTAATGAGGTTGATTTTTCACTGTTTTCTAGCTGTATTTACACTATTTTATCATTGCGTTTGTTGTTAGGATTACTAACTTGCCATTTTGTGACATTTGGAGTTCATTTTCTACTTATTACACATTCAAACACAAAAACGATCCATCAAATGTTACCGTCATTGTGTATTGTCTACCAAGTTGTGGTGCCACACACTATATCTATTGTAGTGATTACTTAGATGCAGGGCCGTGCAGAGACCTTAGGAGGGGCAGGTGCTCAAAGTATAAAAGGGGCACATGGAACAAGGCATTAAATAGTGCGGTGCTCAAAATATCATTACAGTAATATAACGTGACGCATTCCTGATTCGCATATCGATACGGATGATTCTGTAGGCTATTGATACGGCAGCAAATATTGTGATGCAGTTTAGGAAAAGAAACAAAACAGAAAAGACAATTTTAAGTTTAAAAGTTAAAAAAATATTAATAACCTATTAATAATTAGAAACTGAAGTGTCTTAAGTTGTCCCAACCTGATGGCTTTTTCTTCTCTGTTATACAGAATAATTAAGAACAGCCGTTATAGTAAAAACTATAGTAAACGTTATAGTAAAATCAACGTGGCCCATGTTTCGTAGAGTATAGTTTTGTTTAATGTCAGCATTTGTGGCTATTTTAATGGCAAAAACTGAATTACAAAAATACAAGAGTTACATTAATATAATAAAAACAAAAACAAAGCAAACAGAAAAAATACAGCAATTTCTTTTTACAGCAAATACAACATATTTTTTACATTAATGTGATACCTGTTCTGGTCAAATCTTACTAAATTCCTTGAGTGAGTATGCTGCCTTTGCTGTTGTTGTTGTTTCTGCTGCTGATACTGGAGTTGATCTGAGATACCGTAGACATTAAAACAACAAACATATAGGAGAAATATTAGCTGATTAAACAATTGTTATGTTACCATGACAAGATGTAAAGATTGCTGAGAGTGTTTGGATCTGGCTCACTGACCTGCCAAGGCTGATGCTCACAGAGGCTGCTGCATACCAAGAGCTGCAGGTAGAGAAAATAAGATACCAGATTCAAAAAAGTAAAATTATCTGAGAAAAAAAAAAACATTAATGGGGGATAGAATGATGGTGGCCATGGCAGGGGTAAGAGTGAGACACAAACATCTATATAGACAGAGGTGTGTGTGCTTGTGTGTCTACAGTACACAATACTGTGATCATGATTTCAATTGCATTTTGATTATGTCCAATCAAAAATATAAATAAGGAAACTAAACTGTATGTGTGTGTTAATTCTGTTGGCACCTACTAAAAATCACAAATGTAGCATTAATTTGATATATTATTGAGTTTATTAACAGAGATATTATTGAGTTTACAGGCTATAGTGGTCTTTGCTGTTGTAGAAAGAAAATATTTTTGTCATATTTAAAATATTATATTTTAATCCTGTTCTGAATTGTTTTATTTTTATAATGATAATTCAGAGAATGAGAAAATCAGTATAAGCCTTATCAGTGTTGTTGTGATTTTATTTTAAGGCACTCTACATTTTTTTAAAATTAATACTGTAATAATAATAATTTAGTCAAATGGCATAAAAAAGACAAGACCCCTCGACGCCTGTGAGTGAAACTTTTCTCCCTCAAACAGCAAGCTTTGGGCACAAAGGGGCACGTGCACGTGCCTGTTTAGATGATCATATACTTAAATAGTGTAGTATAATTTAATGTTGTATTATTTGAGTGAAATGTATTACAAAGAAAACTTATAGTATAAAACTAGTACTTTACTGAGAGTACACTAAAAGAAAACTTGCAAGTATACTTGCAGTATAGAACTACTAAACTAGTAGTTTACTGAGAGTGTACTTTCATAAACTAAACATTTTCTAAAAGTATTAAAATAGTAAACTACTGGTATATGAAGTGGTTTCAACTTTTCTGTAAATAACTTCGCAGAGATCTTTAATGCCAGAAACAATTAGACTTTATTTACAAACAAAGCCGAGCGCCTTCTGCAGAAAAGCACTCCCGAGCTGTGTCAGCTCCTCGTACATATACCTTCAACCTTTCCAAAAAAGGTCATACATTCTTATAGATATTTTGGGTAAATAGCTTATACCATGTGACCTCTCAGAATAGAGTTGACTGCAACATTCAAGGTCTTGTTACAGGCACACACAGAGAGAAAATTCAAAGTCACAGAGAAATAATTGTGTATTCTTATAAGGCTAAATTACTTGTTTTGTAAATAATAAAATCTTCAACATTCCCTCCTCTGGGGCTTGTCTAAGCCCCACTTTCACTATCCTTTTCCCAGAGTGTAGTTTCAAAATCCAGCTCCTTCAGTTACGCTACCTAGTGACTCAATTTGAGTCACTCATTCTTCTTTCCAATTACTGGATTAACCCTTAGGGGTAGAAAAACGCGTCCTTGCGTTTTGCTGGATTTTTTCCTTATCAGTGCAAAAGAGAATCAAATTACTCTGTTGATTTTGATCTTACATATAAGTGTTATACATCATGCGAACCTGTTAAGTTTGTATTTTTTTTGTGGGTGCTCACAATAAAAACAAAGTGTTGTGCTTTTCGTCAAATAAAGAAAAATAAACATGATGCGCGTTTTCCCTTCTCTCTGTCAGTGAAGTCCATTCTGAAACGCGTCCGAAAAAATAACTGTAACTCTGTCAATACTTGTCACAGAGATACGAGATATGTCTCTTTATGAAGCTGAGATTCTCTTCTTTTAAATGAAGTAAGTTACTAAAAAAAATTATATTTCCAGTTTATGTAATCCGTTTGAAACCAAGGAGAGTTGCAGTTTTTTCGTTCTCCCCTCATTATCTGTAATCAGCTGACGCAGACACGCCCCCAGCGCTTTTCACATGGTAATAGGTGATCGCATCGCACACGCGGCACGCCCCGCGATCAATGCCGCCCATAACAACACAAAGTTTCTTCAGATTCACTGATAGTTCATCGCGTTTTGAGGATGGCAGCACATAGGCCCTTCAGATGATTCTGGACACTGGACAGCGGGGAAGAACCTTTACCCAGAGAAAGATTGCAACGGACGACCAACCCCGCCGAGGATACGTTCGGAGTAAGTTGTTTGTTATGTAATTCCTTTTCTGATCATAGAGCTCAAATGAATTTTCAGACTGTATTTTGCCTAGTTTTGGTTAGCTTTTGACCTTATGCTTATGCATTTTGTTTTCGAACTGCTTGGTTATGATTTAGTGAAATATATGTCAGCCTCCGGTAAAATATGTGATACTGTCTAAATACAATATATTTTTTTACATATAAATGTTCAGTTTTGTTTAGCCCATGACTACTTGGGGGTCCCACAGACACCCACCCGAAGTACACAGCCCTGAGGTCCAGCAACATAAGAGGAGGAAGGGCTTGTGTGAATGCCATTTAAAGTCTAAGAAAGGTCTAACCCCTAAGGGTTGACTTGACCAATAAGAAAGGTGAAATGTCAGAGCGGGAAAGTTACTCTACTTAAATTATGAATCTATACCAGCTCGCTTTTTTTCATATCAGTGCAAAAGAGACTCTAAATACTCTGTTGATTTTTGGGACCCCCTTGAAAATGAGATGTTACATCTCAAGGGGCTATCCTTTCAATAAATTCAAATTAAATTAAATTTGTATCTTACATATAAGATTTATACATCATTAGATCCTGTTAAGTGTCTTTTTTTGTGTATACTCACAATAAAAACAAAGTGTTATGCTTTTCGCCAAATAAAGAAAAATAAACATGATGCGAATTCTGCCTTCTCTCTGTCAGTGAAGTTCATTCTGAAACGCGTCTGGAAATTAACTATTCAGATGTAAATAGGTTAGGTGATCTATATGCATCGCACACACCCCCCGATCAATGCCATAAAAACACGAAGTTTCTTCATCAGATTCACTGATAGTTCATTGCGTTTTGAGGATGGCACGCTACTCCGGTACAGAGGCCCTTCAGATGGTTCTGGACAGCGAGAGGAAGAACTCCCCTTTTCCTCACTTTGAAGAACGAATTGATCCCGCCGAGGATACAAGATCGGAGTAAGTTGTTTAGTGTTATATAATTCCTTTTCTGATCATATAGAACTCATGAATTATGACTATATTTTGCCTAGTGTTGGCTAGCTTTTGACATCTTACAGGAAAGATTGCCCCACAATATCCCTAACATTCGTGTATGCGCTCAAGTTTAAACTTTTTAAATGTGATATTACACTAGGGATGTCCCGATCCGATCACGCGATCGGAAATCGGGCCCGATCACGTGGTTTCAGACTCGATCGGAATCGGACGTTACCTCCCGATCAGGACTCGGATATATGTAAATTAGGGGTAATTGAACCATTTCGGTACGAGGCTTCCGGTTCGGTACGCATACAAAGCGAACGATTCCTAGGACCATTTTTCCTGACGACAAAATCCGCGCTGGCACGATCACCACAACGTTGCGCAACATCAAATGTCAAACGTAATGAAAGCGGAACGAAACTGTGCTACACATTATATTGTGCTTAACGGCCCATTTATCCGTTCGGACCAGCAACATCTGTGCAGCGCGAGATCAAGCGACACTGTGCTAAGAGATCCAGTGAAGAAAACATTTGAATTCGCCACTGAAGTAATAACATTGCTGCGAGATCTAGTGAGAAGCATTCAAATTTCTCCGTTATTAACCTAGATCTCTATTAGATCAAACAGCGCTGTGCCGTGAATGAACATGGATTTAATGTTGCACTTCAAAACTCAAATATTATAGAAATATTACCAAAACATTATTTGTTCATCCATCAAAGATTACCCACATTTATAAACCTGAAAGTTTCAAGATGTAGGAAAACTCAAACTTATTTAAAAATATTTTTTTATTTTAATAAATAGGAAATGTCTCTGGCATTTCTTTCTTTTTGCTGTATCAAATCGAACCGAACCGTGAATTTTGTGAACTGTTACACCCCTAATGTATATATATTCAAATTTTTTTTTATACACTTTTGAAACACTTTTTATTTTTTGTTTACATGCCTGCCGGGTAGCCTATTTTAAAGGGATACTTCAGCTCTGGAAAGATGAATGTGTATTTAAAATGGGACATTTATGTAGAAGAAATGTGAAATTATTTTTGAATTTGGAGCCTTCTAGACTGAGAAAAGCCAGAAAATGTATTTTTGGCTCATATGGATGAAAGACAACAACTCCCAGAATGCACTTGCTTCACTGCCCTAAGAGGTCACGCCTACCGGTAACAGAGCACTAGACAACTAGCGAGTCTCCGTGATGAGTCTGCCCGTGATTACGAGATCGCTCAAAATGTCTGGGATTCGGCTTTTGCGTTCTACAGTCGCCATTCATCATGTTTACTGTGGCGAGCTGGACGAGTGAGGGCCGCGGGAGAACGGCGCGATTACTGATGAGACGCACCGGTCTTTCTCACAGAGGAGCGGGAATTTTCATAGCAATGTTAAAATGCACATCAACCGATCACTTGTTTAGCGTTCATGTAAACACTACATTCAGATTCACCAATCGGAATGAAGTCAGTTAGATTGAAACAAAATTAAACAATGAATGACGACTGCAGAAATCAAAAACTGAATCCCTTACATTTTGGACGATCTCGAGGCCGGATATGTCCGGGAAAAAGAGGATGTAAACCCCTACACCGCTTTCTCCACAGAACAAGAGCCTGCTAGGTTAGCTTCCAAATAAAAGATAGCTGACAGCCTGACACTATTTGATAATTCTGTGAGTGAGATCCCACCCTCTATGGGCGAGTTGAAAACTTGCTGAACAGCGGCTTCTACTGGCTGTAGTCTTTAGCCTCTAGACAAAAAATCCTCCGATGACGCAAAATGACGATTTTTGCGTCATCTGAGGATTTTTTCCAGATTAAAAATACATAAATCTCTCGTCTCAGGGGGATATGAAGGGGGGAAGCATGGTAATTCGAAAATACTACTGGTTTTCTACTGATACAAAGCTTAATGCTAAATCCTGAAGTAACCCTTTAAGTTGAGGTGCTATTTGTTTTTATATTAGACTTTTTCTATTACTGTTGCACTAAAGGCCAAAAGTGAAGAATTTATGTTATTTATTACTTGATTGTTCAAGCTACCTCATAGAAGTGCTGTTTGTTAACAGAGTTGTTGAATGTTAAAATAAGGTGAATTAAATCAAAAATAAGGAACATCCTAGATCTGTTTTTTCACTCTTCTTTATTCTTTTTTTATGTATTATATAAGTATCGGATCGGGACTCGGTATCGGTAGATACTCAAAATCAAATGACTCGGACTCGGACTCGAGGGCAAAAAAACCTGATCGGGACATCCCTATATTACACTCTAAACATATTTGTATATTAAATATATTTCACTCAGTTTTGATTAGCTTATGACACGGATTAACATGCTAAAATACTGCCTTGTGTAATGTATCTTGTTTGCAAATATCTGTAGGTTATATAATGTGATTTAGTCCAAATCCAATGTATTTTTATATTATAATGTTCAGTTCAGAGGTGTCAAAAGTAAGTATTCACATTCATTACTCAAGTAGAAGTATAGATACAAGGGTTTAAAAATACTTCTATAAAAGTTGAAGTATCAACTCCAGTTTTTTACTCAAGAAAAAGTATAAAAGTAATGGTTTCAAAAACTACTTAAAGTATAAAAGTAATGCAAGGAAAAAAAGCCATTAATGACAAAAGCTTAGGCCGCGCCACAGGGGCTTATAGTGCACTGCCCCACCTCCTCAAAAAAAACATTTCTAACGGCCATAATGACTATATTAAAATGTTAATGTTGAAAAATTTGGGATGCACTAGGCTTCCTGTTTCAGCCGCATATATGCCCATAGAAAATTAATTTCAGTTTTATTTCAATTTTAATTTTAGTACAATGCAAATACATTAAAGATAAAGAACCATATATGTGTACTACTGAGCATTAACATGTTTTTCATGAAGCGGAAGATAGAATCACCGATCACAGAAAACTTTCTACGTTTTTACATTTTCACTTAGTCTTTATAAGCTGTTTTCCCCAAAAAAAAATCTCCACAAGGACAAGGATTTCGGATATTGCCATCTATGTGGGGATATTTTGACCCTATAATGTAGGGTTGCACACACACACACACACACACACGCTCTCTCTCTCTCACACACACACACACACACATGTTGGTGCAACAGCATTATGAGGACTCTCCATAGGCGTAATGGTTTTTATACTGTACAAACTATATATTCTATCCCCTTACACTGCCCCTAAACCTACCCATCACAGGAGACATGCTGCATTTTAAAAAATGTAATAAAACATTGTTTTTTATGTTTTTTAAGCGATTTGATTTATGAGGACTTTTGCAATGTCCTCATAAACCACCCATAAGTTGTAATACCAGTGTAATACACATGTCATTATACAAATTTGTGTCCTCATAAATCACATAAACAAACCCACACACACACACACACCCTCTCTCTCTCCTCTTCCTCTTTCTCTCTCACACACACACAAAATCTCTTCTCTCTCTCTAACACACACTCTCTCTCTTCTCTCTCTCTCACACACTCTCGTGCTCTCTCTCACACACACACACACTCTCTCTCTTTCTCTCTCTCACACACACACACAATTATCTTTGCCACTTATCCCACGATTGTCATACAGTAGCCTATATTGTAAAAACGGCTGTCTCCAAATCAATATTTGAAGCGATTTGCCCCGTACTGTTGAGCAGAAAACTGTTGATTTCTCTGTCCTTACCGCATCTCTAGGTTTCCTTCGGAGTTTTGCCGCTTCGCACAACCAAATGTAACTACAGCTATTGAATGATAACCCAGAATACTGTCTAACAATTGATGGCTGCTCTGTTAAGTCTTCGTCGTCGGTTAGGAACCTGGGTGTGCTTTTTGATACCAATCTTTCATTTGAAAGTCACGTGTCTAGTATCTGTAAAACCACATTTTTCCATCTTAAAAATATATTTAAATTACGTCATATGCTCTCACTGACAAATGCGGAACAATTAGTTCATGCATTCATGACATCAAGGCTAGATTATTGTAATGCTCTTCTGGGTGGTTGCCCTGCACGCTTAATAAACAAACTACAGCTAGTTCAAAACGCAGCCGCTAGAGTTCTTACCAGAACCAGGAAGTATGACCATATTAGCCCGGTTCTGTCAACACTGCATTGGCTGCCTATTAAACATCGTATAAATTTTAAAATATTGCTGATTACTTACAAAGCACTAAATGGTTTAGCTCCCCAGTACTTGAGCGAGCTCTTAATGCATTATAGTCCTTCACGTCTATTGCGATCTCAAAATTCCGGCCAGTTGATAATACCTAGAATATCAAAATCGACTGCTGGCGGTAGATCCTTTTCCTATTTAGCACCAAAACTTTGGAACAATCTTCCTAACACAGTCCGGGAAGCAGATACAGTCTGTCAGTTTAAATCTAGACTAAAAACACATCTCTTTGGCTTAGCATACACATAACACATTATAGATTTCTATAATTCAATGTTAGGCTGCATAGTTTAGATCAGCCGGAACCGGGAACACTTCCCATAATTCCTGATGTACTTTGTACATCATAAGAAGGATGGCGTCTACGCTAATATTAGTCTCTGTTTATCCCGAGGTTTACCGCGAACCGCCGGATCCAGGCCATATCCAGATCTGAGGAAGGACCATCACATGGACACGACGACAACGCATCCCTGATGAGCCAGGCCCATCAACACTGTGAAGGCCCATGGACACCTCAACACACTCATCTCCTCACCGGCCGGATGACCCAACCCCAACCAGATGAACTGGATAAATATCATGAAAGTTCTGATCACATCTGACTCCTGACATTATGCTGCCTAACTCATAATCATACACTGTTCGTTCGTTGGCCAAAGGAGGACTGGCCCCCTGACTGAGCCTGGGTTCTCCCAAGGTTTTTTTCTCCATTCTGTCACCTGATGGAGTTTTGGTTCCTTGCCACTGTTGCCTTTTTCGCCTCTCTTCGCCTTTGTCGCCATTGGCTTTTGGCTTGCTTAGTTGGGGACATTTAACATTTAATTTTGAATTTAACAATACTATTACAACATTGTTTTTCTGTTATCTCTGTAAAGCTGCTTTGAAACAATTTGAATTGTAAAAAGCGCTATATAAATAAAGGTGACTTGACTTGACTTGACTACAGCCTCTCACAAGTTAGAAAGAAAACACAAAGCCAATCAGTTTAGCGATGTGTGTTCAGGAGGCGGGACTCAGATCTATTAACCGTGTGTGTTATTGGTCATTTTTTTTGAATGATGACAAGCCGGAATGAAATAGAATTAACGAGGCTGTTTTTTAAATGTAAGGAGTAGAAATAAAAAGTAGGCTGAAAAATAATTACTCCAGTAAAGTATAGATACCCAAAATGTCTACTTAAGTAAGGTAACGAAGTATTTGTACTTCGTTACTTGACACCTCTGGTTCAGTTTTGGTTAGCCTATGACACTACTTATCATGCTTACTGCCTTATGAACAGATGTTTGTGAATACAGGTGTAAATGTTAGAAATGTAGTAATGTGTCGTTCACGAACAATCCGTTCATTGCGTGTCTCACTACATGCGTACGGTCTTTATGGCCCATCAACAGTTGTTTCTCAGTCCCATGGCCTGTAATGGTGCGTTCACACCGGACGCGAATAGCGCGTCAGGCGCGAATGATTTCAATGTTAAGTCAATGCAAAGACGCGTTACGCGCGTAAAAAATTCCTGCGGCGCGAATGAGGCGTAGAGCGCGGCGCGGTAGACGCGAATACGCCTCATTCGCGCGAATGGTGCGAATTGAGCGTCTGGCGCGTTAAGCGCGAATAATTTAGTTAGTGCTATTTGTGCATTCACGCGTTTGACGCGAATTCGCGTCTGCCGCCCGAGTTGAAAAATCTGAACTTCTGCGTCAATTCGCGCCGCTTTAACCAATCAGGAGCCTGCTTGCTTCACGTGGCAACACTCCCGCTCGAAGTCACTCATTCGAAAATGGAGGAGAAGTTAATTTTAGCTGTGAGTGGATACCCAGAGCTCTATGATTCAACCTCATACTTTTATAGAGACAGGTATAAAAAGGACCTCGCTTGGAAGAGGATCAGTGAGGAGATTTTACAACCTGGTAAGTTGCAAGATGTACGAAATTTCACTTTTGAGTCACGTTTTTGACCTACTAACCAGCTAGCAAGCTGCCGTGCTGATATTTTACAACTATTTTCCCACTAAAATACAACTACTTTTCGCTAACAAGATAATGTGTTTATTCAGAGGATGTCTGCCGTAAAAAGTGGAAAAGCCTCAGGGACACTTACTTGAAGGAGAAGAGGAAGGAGACTGAGAGGAGTGGGTCAGCAGCAGGGTCTGGGAAGAGGTGGAAATTCTCTCAGATCTTGGGATTCCTCGACCCCTTCGTCACCCCAAGGGAGACCAGCAGTAACATGGAGGGGGTCAAGGCCCAGATCGGAGAGGACGACCACCTCGAGGACCAGGGACACCCAGAAGAACCATCAGGGGAGACAGTGACAGGTGTGTTTCCAATAAAGCAACATTAAAAGGCATATATCCTGTCATGTTTACAGATGAAGAAATGTAATCTCTCTATGAGTATTGTTACCAACGTGTCGTATTAAAATTTAATATTGTCTTGACAGAGCCATTTCATCAGAGAGAGACCCCCTCCTCTTCTTCTGTCTCCCCAGTCCCTGGTCCCTCAGCCCCTGCTGCTGAACCTACAGGTCTGTGAAGGCAATAGTACAAACAACATTTGAACATGTTACGTGCACAAAACATTAGTCCCCTGCAGACACAAATCCATTGCAATCTATGCAACCAATCATCTGCATACATAATTTATAGCTACAGTTCATTTGCATGTTTATCTATGTATATGTCTGAAGTATAACATTAATTACTTAATATATGTTAAAGCAAGTTCAAAACAATATCACGCTTGTAATTTTTTTATTTCACAGGCCAACAGAGGAGGAGAGCCCGTCGGCGGCCACGTGAGCGGTCACTGGATGGTCCGTCGGAGGTGGAGCAGCAACTCCTTGCTTTTCTGGCGCAACCTCCGGCGCAACCTCCTGCGCAACCTCCAGCCCCACCGCCCCGCCACTGTCCACGGATGAGCACTTCCTCCTCGGCCTTCTGCCTTTTCTACAGAGCATGCCGCCTCATGTGAAAGAATATATTAAATTCAAAATGTACAAATTGTTCATGGAAAACAGCACCATTGTGCTAAATTTGGAGCAATTTGACCCCCCCCCCCTCCAGAGTAGTTAAAAAAAATGAGGCAGCAGGCTCTGCAGGAAACGCAGAATGCCCTCCTTCCTCTTCTCCTACATGCTGTTCCCTGTGGCTTTTCAACCTTCCAAGCGAGGTCCTTTTTATTCCTGTCTCAATGTAAATAGTTTGCACATTATTTTTCTGTTCATATTATTTATTTTATATAATTGGCCTTAATAAATTATTTTGCAATCTGACTAAATGCCTGGTGTGGTTCTATGAACAACAAAGCAAATCTTATCACATAACTTGATTTTTAATATACGAGACGTATTCATTTTGTATTGAATGTTATTTATTCCATATCTAAATATAGATTATATGAAACATCATTGTAATGTAAAGACAACCAACATATTTTAGTGTGTGTCTCAACGGTCTTGAGTGAGGGGGAAAAAATGACTAAAATGTTAATTACTTTTAGAGGCTGCCTCCATTTATTTATTAAAAAAATACTTAATACATGTGCATGTTGTGGATCTGACAGCCTGGAACTGATGCTGACAACCTGGGAAAAAATACTAAATATAATAATGGAAGGAAACGTTTTTAGAAAGTCATGCTCTTTATAGGTTTGTGGGTGGCTCTTAAAAGAGCCGTTGTGGGGAAGTCATGAGGAGGACTTCAAATGCTACTCCGTCGGCTGCCATGGTACTGCTCCCTCTGCCGAGAAGTGTGCCATAAAAGCATCCCTCACCTGGAGTGCCTCTCTGGAGGAGTTGTTGGCCGCAACCCGACCCAGACCTGGCAGTGGCTCCTCTCCAGCATGCCCCGCGCCCCTCACAGCAGGTGCCTCTCTCCCTTCCGAATACCGCATGAAGTTGTGGAGAACACACGTCGCCTTCACACACTTCTCCGCAACTTCAGGGTGGACCTCGTTGAGGCGGCGGTACATCCTCCACTGTGAGGAGAGGATGCCAAAGGCGTTCTCCACCACCAGCCTGGCTATGGAGAGGCGATAATTAAAGACACGCCTCTCTGGAGGAAGCGTGCGTCCAGGGAAGGGCCGCATGAGGTTCCTCCGAAGCGGGAACGCCTCATCAGCCACGAAGACATGAGGCTGGGGTCCTCGGTCTTCAGCACCAGGTAGAGGGTGGTCAGGAGGCAGATGAAGTGAGCCATCCCGGAGAGCCTGTCCAAAGGTGGAGTTTGCCAGAATCCCACCGTCACTGGTCCTGCCGTACCCCCCAACATCGATCACCCGGAAGCGATACTTCGCATCCACAACTGCAAGCAGAACGATGGAGAAGGTTCCTTTGTAGTTGTGGAACTGGGATCCTGAGTTGGGGGGTGCCTTGATCACCACGTGCTTCCCATCCACCGCTCCACAGCACAGAGGGAAGTTCCACCGCTCCTGAAATCCCTCTGCGATGGACCTCCAGTCATCGGTGGTGGGCACAGCCATGTAGTCCTCCACAAGGCAGTCCCAGATGGCAGTCACTACCTGGGCGACGATCTGGCACACTGTGGAGACACCAACCCGGTAGCTGGACGCTATGGTCCTGAATGAGTCCCCAGTGGCAAGAAACCTAGAAAACATTGTTATAAATATTATTACAAGTACACTTGTAGTTACATATTCAACTATATTCTGAATCTCCAAAAACAAAATGGTATATTAAAATGCCAATAATCAAGCACTACATATTGACAATAATCAACTACATATTGCTTACAGATAGATATATGACAGTATCACGTCTGACAAGAGAATATTAAAATTTTTAGGTTATAGCAGTTAACTCAGTATCACCAGAAAGATCACTGTGTATTACAGATAGACACGACAGTATCACGTCTGCAAAGAGAATATTTTAATTTCTAGGTTAATGTCTACGTTAGTTATAGCAGTTTTTTTTCCTTTTTTTTTTTCCTCTTGGCTCTCAACGAAGACGGTCGCATTTTCTCTCCCTCTCCCTCCCCTTACCTCTCCTGCTTTGCTTCTCTCGTCTCGTCTAGTCTACTGTACTTTGAGAGACTCTCTCCGCACTGCTCTCCAAACTAAAAAATTATGGATTTGATCAACTGGTCTCTCAACGCAATTGACACCATCTTCTCGACGAGAAGCTTGGGTTCGGGGGAACCCGACTGCCCTGCCGGGACGTTCGCAGCTGGCTACACGATGGACGCGTGGGAGAGGTGGCGGGTCGTGTGTCTAGCGGCTCTTTCCGTGGAGGACATTGAAGATATCTACCTATTCGGAACCATGATAACAGGTTTTCTGCTGATTGGATCAGGCATTGCCCTGGTTTATCGAGGAATTAAAGGAGACGGTGACAGCTGTCCAAAGCCCCACAAGGCTGCCCGTCATGATTGAAGCGGTGGGCAGAGCTGTCAGCATTCAGACTGGGACTATGAGCCAGAATATGGATAACATCTTGGAGAAGCTCTCAGCTCTGCAAAGGCAAATGGATCATTTCAGAGACCAAAATGGACCAGGAGAATAGTCTGTGTAAATTGCAGCTACTCGCCTCAAGACCAAACAATCCCAATCTTATCTGTTTCGGCACCCCCAACCAGCACTGGCCTTGGCCAAGGCCGCTGTTGGAACAACAACTCTCCTGGAGAAGCAATGCAGTGAGCCGCTCTTGCGTTCCTTCCCCGACTCCCCAGACACCTGGGATTGTTGACTTTGTATGGACCTGATCAAGGTTGTCTCCATGGCAACTTGCTGTGTATCGCTATGACAATCTGCGGACTGAGGCATCTAGATTAGGGTGCTGGCTGAGTGACTCTCTCAAGGCCTACACACACATGAACTTACATATACACATATATGCATCCCCTTCACACCCCATCCCACGCCTTCGCCGCTTCGTACCCACAGTCTGGCAGGCGGGTCTGCGACCAGCGCCGAGAATTGCTGCAGGACCGGATGCTGCTTGCCTGGGCTGGACTAATTCCAATCCCCCCACCCCACACGTGTTGCAATGTCTTGTTCATGTAGATTGTATTGTTTATGTGCTAATGTTGCTGAGGTGTTTTTTTTTTCCTGTTCCCAGACTGTACTCCTTACAGGAGCATAGTCTGGGGGTCGCTTTTTTCTCCTCACCTCTCCTCATGTCATGCTGTATTTTTCCCAAGATTGGCGCTGATTATAGCAGCCATGGTAGCATCTTGTTACCGAAGCACATTCCTTGTGTGTGAAAGCACTACTTGGCAATAAAGTGATTCTGAGTTAACTGAGTATCACTAGAAAGAGCACCAACCGCGGTAACGTTAACTTATCCGTACCAACAGTTTAAAAAACATTGATAGCATATGTTAGCATATATTAAATATACTGTATTTAAAATATCATATACATTTACTAACCGAAGACAGATGGACAGGCGCTCCGCAGCTGGGATAGAGCGCCTGTAGTTTGTGTCCTGGAGGGTAATCCTCGCTCCGATGCGGGACAGCAGGTCGTCAA
This sequence comes from Semotilus atromaculatus, assembly GCA_031834385.1. NCBI lineage: Eukaryota > Metazoa > Chordata > Actinopteri > Cypriniformes > Leuciscidae > Semotilus > Semotilus atromaculatus. The sequence goes on from JAULUF010000088.1 coordinate 257,581, forward strand.
ACTGGGCGCGGGACAGGCGGAAGTACCGCTGAAAGCGGCCGTCATCCAGGCGCAGCTCCTGGAGTAAATGGTGAAACTCGCCGAACTGGGTTCGCCTCCGAAGGGTCTGGTGGACCCAAATACGGCGATGATGATCCATACGCCGCTGTTCTGCTCTCCAGAGCAAATACAGAGCGGTGACTCTCTCAAGTGATACTTGATCAACATTAGCCATCTTGTAAAAAGATGGCCGCCAAAAAATTCCCGTCTTTTGACGCGTGTACATTTCGCTTCAAACTTTTCTTTTTACGCGCGTCAATTTCGCTCTTGACGCGCAAATGTATTCAAAGTGTACAGGCGTATAACTAGACGCGGTAGGCGCGAATTTGACGCGCTATTCGCGTCCGGTGTGAACGCACAGTAAGGCTGATATAGGTGGCTGAAGCTGGAAATTAACATTCGACCTCCCCCCTCTTCCTTGAGACAAAAGTCTCACCTTATCCACACCATTCATTCTCTCAGAGACAACTAAAACTCACACAAGTATATATATGGATTTTAATGTGAATGATGATCATTACGGAATGTGTTTAGTATCATTTTAAAGGTCTCAGTGCGATTGGTACAATGGTCTCATTCCCAAAGAGTAAAACACAAGGTACTAAGGTTTTTAGAAGTTTAGAATAACTGGCACACAAAGAAAGGTGAACTCTAGGCAAATGGTATTTCACCCCCACACCAAGAGGTGTAACTTAATGCAAATTAGCATGTTTTCCATGTGAAAGATTCTGGGTATTTAATGGTCTGCAGCAGGAAGTTTGGGGCTGATTTCTGTTCACAGATTAGCCCGTGTGGTTGAGGGTCGCGACTCTCAGCTCACGTAGCCATACAATGTTGGGTTTGCATCTTTCTCTTAATCTCTAGAGCATTCGATGTTATTGTATTGATTATATTTGAACTGATTATGAAATTGGCATGATACATTTACCCGACATAATAAATTGTTACATTTGATTATTCTAACTGACTTTGACATTGTTCATTTGGCTAATGGTTACAAGGAATAGTCAAACACTTGCTTATATTTTAATGATGCACAGATATCATTAAAACCTTTTTATTTTTGGAGTCAGATGAAATAACAAATTAATGTATTGCATTTAACCAAAATCCCTTTACATGAGAAAAGACGGAACACGCGCGAGACCTTCGCCGCTGATCGAATGCCGCCATTGGATCGATTTAGTGCGGCTTACAAAATGGTGACCCCGACGTGATATCAACAGATATATATAAATGTTCAGTTTTGGTTTGCCTATGGCACTACTTATCATGCTTACTGCCTTATGAACAGATGTTTGTGAATACAGGTGTAAATGTTAGAAATGTAGTAATGTGTCGTTCACGAACAATCCGTTCATTGCGTGTCTCACTACATGCGTACGGTCTTTATGGCCCATCAACAGTTGTTTCTCAGTCCCATGGCCCATCAACAGATATATATAAATGATCAGTTTTGGTTTGCCTATGACACTACTTATCATGCTTACTGCCTTATGAACAGATGTTTGTGAATACAGGTGTAAATGTTAGAAATGTAGTAATGTGTCGTTCGCGAACGGTCCATTCATTGCGTTTACGCAATCAACAAATACATTGTGCATCCATACCCAACCCATTAATTGTCCATCAGTTTACTTTGGATTATGTATGCTAACAGTTTTGTTGTTGATTTATAGGAATGTGTCTGTATCACGCTCTCCTTCTCAAGCGCCGCATAGGGTCACGCAGTATAGTATAGTGTAGTGTAGTATATATTTATTGTCCCTTTAGAGAAATTCTTTTTCACATTTCCAGAAAACGCATTTCATCATACATAGTATATTCATTCACGCCACATATAGACATACATATTTCATATACAGTAGACATTTGATGCACACATATATGGGTGAAAAAAAAACATTATTTCACTGCATACAATTTGTTTTATCTGTACGGTTTTGTCTTATTTAGATATTTGGATGGCTGAGGGGATTAGGCTTCTGCTGAAGCGCGTTTTATTACATCTTATGCTTCTGAACCTCCTGCCAGAGCGTAGGAGTGAAAAGTATCGGCTGAGTGGGTGAGTGATGTCCAAAGATATTACATGAGCGATACGTGTGATGGCTTTGGTGTTTAGTTCATGTAGATTTGGAGTGGGCAAAGCTATTATTTTGGTGGCAGTATTGGTTATCTGGGTAAGTTTGTTACGTTTTTTTACAGTAAGCATGTTGAAAAAACAGTTGGACCAGTAAAGTAGGATAGGTTGAACAATGCTGATATACAGTAGTAGGAGTAAATGAGGGGCAACATGAAATGGTGTCGTTCAGTTCTCAGAGCGATCGAGAATCATACTGAGTAAGTGCATAGACGTAATATTTATAGATAAAATGGAGCCTAATTGTGTTTACATAGGCATAATATAAAAGTACCTATTCTTGTGTGAAGAATTTTTTTTTATCCATGGCAATTAGTGATTGATAATGATATAGTTTCTTTCTGTTATCAGCATGCTCACGTTTTTTTTATTTACTTTTTTTTTTAACAGATGTGACACTGACCATGTCCAAGCACCGGTCCCAAAGAGAGCCAAGTTAAACAAGCAGGCAAGCAACAGGCAGTCCACCCTGTCATGGAAAACAGAGACTGATGTTGACATGGTTCCACAGACACTGCGATTCCTGCCCGCACGGGAAGCTGGACCGCAACTGAGCTCTGTAGACTCGGATTCGCCCATGAGTCTATTCAAACAATTTTTTTCAGAAAGCACTGTGTCAACTTTGTGCCACAACACCAACGCTCAGGCTGCCAAGGTAACTGCAAAGGGCTGCAAATATAAATGGCCAGATGTCAGCATCCGTGAGATGTACCGCTACATTGGGCTGCTGTTTTACATGGCCATGGTGAAGGTCAGCTCCATCAGAGACAACTGGCGGCAAAGCAGTGTTTTCTCCGTACCCTTTCCAGCTACAGTGATGTCTAGGGACAGATACCGCACCATTTCATGTGATGTGCACATGAGTCACCCAGATGCAGATAAGGAGAATGACAGAAAGAGGGGCACAGCTGAACATGACCGTCTTTTCAGGGTCAAACCTCTCATGGACACTATCCGTTATGCTTGTAAAGCCATCTATCATCCTAAAAGAAACTTAACTGTGGATGAAAGAATGGTGGCATGCAAAGCACACACAGGTATGACACAGTACATGAAAGCCAAGCCAACCAGGTGGGGATTCAAGCTGTTTGTTCTTGCAGACTAATTGAATGGATACACTGTGGACTTTTCTGTGTACACCGGAAAGAACCACTTTCCCACAGGCCATGGACTGTCATATGATGCTGTAACATCTCTATTGGACCACACATTTTTGGGTTCTGGGTACCATGTGTACCTTGTTTTTATACAAGTCCAAAGCTCCTAAAAGACTTGTTTGCAACATGGGGGGCGTTGACCTTTCTGATCAAACACATGGGGGGCGTTGACCTGTCTGATCAAACACATGGGGGGCGTTGACCTGTCTGATCAAACACATGGGGGGCGTTGACCAACAGAGGTTGTCGTGTTTAGTCCCTCCGATAGGTATGATACTCAACATCTTAATCTGGAACAGCTGACTTGTTTTCAAAAACTGTATGTACAAAATTTGGGAGTTCTATTTGATGGTTCCCTCAAATTTGATAAGCAGGTAAACTCGGTGGTAAAATCCAGCTTCTACCATCTAAAAGTTGTGGCAAAAGTAAAGCTCTGGCTCTCCCGCAAAGATTGTGAAAAGGTAATCCATGCATTTGTTTCTACCTGCCTTGATTACTGTAATTCTCTCTATGTGGGAATTAACCAAAGATCGATCACCCGACTCCAAATGGTGCAAAACTCTGCGGCTAGACTTTTGCTGGGTGTACGTAAGCGTGATCATATTACTCCTATTTTAATGTCTCTACACTGGCTTCCTGTTCTATATAGAATTAATTTTAAAATCCTTCTATTGGTTTTTAAATCCCTAAACGGACTGGCGCCTGCGTATTTGACAAGTCTTCTATCTGTACATAAGCCATCGAGACCTCTCAGATCTTCAGATCACAGGCTATTGACGGTTCCAAGGGCAAGATTAAAAATGAGAGGGGATCGGGCCTTCTCTGTCACTGCCCCCAAACTATGGAATAGCCTCCCACTGAGTATTAGAACTGCTCAGTCACTCTCTGATTTTAAATCTAAGTTAAAAACTCATCTTTTTTATTTGGCTTTTAATGTAGTGTAGAGACTGCAAAAGCTCTTTATTGTTTGTGTGTTTGCTTTCCTTTTGTAACTACTGCGCTCTGTTGCCGGTAGGCGTGGCCTGTTAGGGCAGCGAAGCAAGTGCATTTTGGGAGTTATTGTCTTTCATCCACATAATCCAAAAATACATTTTCTGGCTTTTCTCAGTCTAGAAAGCTCCAAATTCCAAAATAATTGCACATTTCTTCTACATAAATGACCCATTTTAAATACACATTCATCTTTCCAGAGGTGAAGTATCCCTTTAATATCTTTTAACCTGTGATAGTTTTTTCAGGATTATTTGATGAATAATAATAAATAAATAAAAATATATATAGCTTCTTTCTTTTTTTAAAGGATGTGTTAAGTGATAGTAATGACTTTAAGTCTTTACATTGTTAGGAAATATTTCTATTTTGAATAAATGCAGTTCTTTTAAACTCTTTATTCATCAGTGAATTATTCTTAGTTCATCATTCTCAGTTCAGGCTGCCTCTCAGCACCTTGATGGGGCATTAGCCTTTGGGAGAGTGTCTTTAGTCTCCACTGGTGGGAATCTCATTCATATTCATGGCCATCAACACTCCCAAGCATACAGCAGTGCTGACACAACATTTAAATTGTTATATTGTTGTTTGTGAAAGAGTGGTCAGAATGATTTTCACATCATTTTGTAGTAAAAATTCTAGCCTACAAGAATAGTAACTCAAAAGTCTTGTGGACAACTATTCAGTATGTGTTATATGGCCTTATTGCAGTCAATTTTCTTTTCCCAAAACGTAATAAATTATAAATTATAAAATGCAAACATGTACATCTATTTTGCTCACATATTATTCTAGCCGAGTTTGTGCTGAATACAGCCACATTACATGTTGGCCAATGGTATGTTGTAAGTAGCTGAAATAAGCACAAATGACAGGGCATGTCAAAACAAGGGCCCCAAAAACACCTCAGACCCCATAGGGTTAAATGCAACAAAATCAATGCACTAAAAGTTTGTACATTTCTTATTATTATTACATACTTAAAACAGATGTCAATATACCTCACATTTCCAAGAGTGTGCTATGGCATGCATCCCAGACAGAAGAGGATGTAAAGACTGTAAAGTAAAGTAAAGACTGCAGCGCAGGGCACGGTTCAGACACACATTGGGGTTATGGGAAGTATTTGCAGGCTACATCTGAACAGAAGATTTTGATACCCCCTTGTGACAGTAATGTGCTGAGGTAAGCTAAATTTCTCCTTTAAGGAGAATGCCAGCAATCTCTAACCCTCCTCATTCAGTTTGCTGCTGTGGTGATGCACCACACAATCTCTTCCCGACACCGATCATATACATTATAGACATTTTAAAAAAGCTCAAAAGAGATCCTAAATAGACCACTTTAAATGTGACAGGACTTTACACCTGATCAACAAAAAATATTAAATATTTACAGAACATTCACTTTAGCTTTTGTAAAATTTACAGATTTCTAAATGTTTTAATGCTTTGAACAAACAAATCCATCTCAACATGTATTGTACATATTGACAGAGATAACTGTTATATTATGTTCTTTAAAAAACTACACAATCTCCAACTGCTTCAATTAAAGCTCATTTTTGAAATGCCTAACCAGCAGAGGGAGCTCTCACTAGAGTACTGACTGTGATCCACGCCCTTTGCTTGCTCTGCTCTCATTTCCTGTTTGCCTTCCTTTATAACCAGAGACCATGCTTGCACACATTTGCGAAGTATTGCCAGTTTACCTGCCTTACCAAGCGTTTTGACCATTCTACATTGCCCCTGGTGTATGATATTGCCTGATTCTCTGTTTCTCAATCCTTGGATTATCCCTTTGTTTTGGTTGCTTGTTTGGACTGATGTTTCTGCTTGGACCCCTTGCCTGCTTACTCACTTATGCCTTTTGGATTTCCCCACTGAATGTAGACAGATCTGACTGCTACCTTGGTTTTGACCCGCTACCTGCCTTCTCACATTTGTTTATGGTGACTATCTTTAATAAACCTCCGCACACGGATTCTCACTCTGCTTCTGCATCATTACAGAATACTTTGCCTATGTTTGCAAGCATGGTCTGTGGTTATAAAGGAAGGCAAACAGGAAATGAGAGCAGAGGAAGCAAGGTTGTGGATCACAGTCAGTACTCCCTCTGCTGGTTAGGCATTACAGAATATCAAAGCCATAGATGATACACTCATCGGAGGGGGGATCACTCACCAAACAAAAACTCTCACGCTCAAAGTCGGTTTGCTACATCAAGAGTCTATAACACTATACATAGTTGACTCTCCCAAACTTGAAATCATCCTGGGACATCCCTGGCTATCCATTCACGACCCTAACATTTCCTGGTGCCATGGTGAGTTGAGTCATTGGTCATCATTTTGTTTAAATCACTGTTTTCCCACTAAGCCACAACCATGTCTCACCACCAGCGTTGAAAGCCCTGATACCATTAAAACCGTGAACATCCCTGCCATTTATCACCACCTTTCAGAAATCTTTAGCAAAACCAAGGCTACACAGCTACCACCACACCGACCCGGAGACTGCGCTATAGATCTGCTTCCCCATGCCATGCCCCCCACAAGCAAGGTTTATCCTCTCTCTCGAACTGAAAGTGAATCAATGGAGGAGTACATCGCCGAGGCTCTGAACTCAGGTTTTATCCGTCCATCTACATCTCCTGCCGCTGCAGGATTCTTCTTCATCAAAAAGAAAGATGGAGGATTAAGACCCTGTATCGATTACTGGGAACTAAATAATGTAACTGTTAAATTTCGTTATCCCCTGCCTTTTAGTACCATCGGCCCTGGAACAACTACGGGAAGCCACCATTTTCACGAAACTAGACTTACGAAGCGCCTACAACTTAATCCGGATCAAGGAGGGTGATAAGTGGAAAACTGCCTTTCACACCACTAGGGGGCACTATGAATACCAAGTTATGCCATATGGACTTTCTAATTTACCTGCCATCTTCCAATCTTTCATCAATGAGATCTTCAAAGACCTCCTGAACCGGTTTGTAGTAGCGTATATTGATGAAATTCTCATCTACTCCAAGTCAGAGGCTGAGCACATCAACCATGTGAAAATAGTTCTCTCTCCATTACTCGAGAATCAACTCTACATCGAGGCAGAAAAATGTGAATTCTATGTCAACCAAACCTCATTTTTGGGATATCACATAAGTCACCATGGCGTAAAGATGCATGCTGTTTTAATCACCTGTATAATGGAAAAATGCAGTTCTGTTAGGATAATCATAAGTGTATGTAATGCAGTGAGCTTGATATTTATATTTTTCCTTACCACGTTCAAATAATGTGCTATAATCTCTGAAGATTCTTGAGTCATGCACAGATCTTAGCCATATTTGTGATATGGAACATCTAAGAGATTTTAGTCTGTCAACTGCCTTTTTTAAAATTTGATATAATATTACAATCTGGAATATAAAGAATCGCAATAGTAACTTGCCTGCACTGTTATTAAAGACTCAGACGAATCGAACATTTACCGGGCCCTTGGTTCAGATTTTATTGTTTGTTGTTTAAACGTGTGTGTTGCATATTTAAAAAAAATATATATATTTGATCTATATATATTTTTGTTCTAAAAGTGTGTTCTATTCTGTTTCGTTTGTTTATTTTTTTTAACATATTCAGTCTCATTCTTGTTTTTTTACAAGACCTTTTGCTGTGTTTTTTTAATAAACAGATAGCCTACAAACATAGGCTATTTTATTTGTACGAACAGTGAACTATTATATAGCTATGTATACTATGTACACTATAAATTGTATGATTGTTTGTTTAAATAACATTAACCAAATTGTCTTACTTTAATTAATAATACAATTATTACTTTAACATGCAGTTTCTACTCCACCCAAAAAAGTTTTTTTTCATTATTGTACAGCAAATGTCAAAATCATTTTGATATTTCATGTTTGTTGTAGGCTTATTTGGAAATGATCATAGTGGTAGCATTTCATTCTTACTGTTAATTTACATTAGCCTTACGTTTCAAAATGTGTCAATTGCTGCTGTTTTGCTAAATGTTCCTTTGCGCCACCTGGCGGTCATTTCGCGAACGACTTTGAAATGCGACTGGCAGTTGTCGCGGGGGTAATAGGCATTCTGGTTGAGTACCTACTGTATCTATCTAAAGCACATGTAAAGTACTTGATTTATAATTTAGCTGTAGTGTTATTTGATATTACATGTATAGCAAGTTTATTTATTTTTTATGTTTTTAGAATATCATATATAATATTATATACAGTGAATTCTAAAAGTAAAAAGGGGGATTATGAACTAAATAAATTGAGACAAAAATCTATGGAAATACCCTTTGATAAAACCTGAGACTTTTTATTACTTGTGAATTATGTGATTACAAAAACTGAGAAATACAGAGAATGAAGCAAAAAAACCCCGTTGTAAATATAATGGAATGTATGTCTAGTAAATGTTGTACTGTTATCAAGTCCAAAGTTAAGTGTAATGTTCAGATCAAAGCTGCCAAGGAAAACATGAGCACTTTAATCTGTCAATATTGCATTAATCTGTAAAACATTAAGCTAGCACAAATTTAGTGCAACAGTATTTTCTGAGAAACCGTCGTATGCTGTACTTTGTCTGCTAAATTGTCCATCACGTGTGAATTACTGAAGATGACAGTATAAAAGCATCCGATTTGTAACATTCTGATAAATAGATTCACATACAGCACACACATCTCTGACACGCTTTAGCTAAAGCTTTAAGAATGAGGTTAACAATAGCAGCTCTTCTGCTTCTGTACCAATGTCTGATATTTGAACTGGTCACCTCTGAATTGAGTGATAATCAGCCGGCTTGTCCTTTGAAAATCTGCACAGACATACTGAAGGATGCTGGAGTCACAGAGGCCCGACTCAAAGCTCTTGAAATCAGCTTTGAGGAGATCAAGAAGGAAAGCAGAGGTGAGACGCCTGCTTTTGAAGACCTATGTGCTGTAATATTATATACACTGAAAAACAATTGCTGTAGGATTTACTTAGTAAATATTTGTAAACTTTTATTCTACATTATAAAAAGGTATATGTTTTCTCTTCAGACAAAGCAAAGGTGGCATTTTCAGCTTCATTAGGATCAAATGGTTTCCAAGGACCATTTGAGACAGATACAACACTGGCTTACAAGGACATCTTCATTAATGTTGGTGATGCCTACGACCCGACCACAGGTATTGTTAATCTGAATTGCTGAAAACACTATCAACACTTTAATAATTCATGTCTACAGCTGTTAAATGGAGATCTGTCTCACTCTTTTACAGGGATTTTCACTGCACCGGTACGGGGAGTTTACTATTTCAGTTTCTTCTATCATTGTGGAACTGACCATGGAACATCGTTGAGCTTGTATAGAAATGGAAAGGAAGAAGCATTAACAAGACATCACAGTCAAAAACCACATACTACACAGAATGGAGGCAACGGCTTAACACTGCTGTTGGAGAAAGGGGATAAAGTCTATATCGTACTCCAAAATAACTCGTATATCTGGGATTCACACAGTGTCACAGTGTTCAGTGGTTTTCTTATCGATGCCATGTAAATAAAATACAACCTGTGAACAAACATAAAATAGATCCTGCTTTGTTGTGTGTTCTGCAACCAGCTGTGGCATGGTGTTTGTTTTGTATCATATTTGATACATCAGAGTTTTATGGCAGAGGAAGAAACACCTTGATTTTAATAGTAGTCCCAAATTGAGCGAAAATATGCAATATGGTGATAATATTTATATGAACACAAGATGAATTTCTGATGCTTGTCCCCAGGCAAAATTAAAGCTGCCATCGGCAAATTATTTTTTGATCATATTCAGTGAAATCGACACTATAATCCTACAGAACAACATAAATAAAGTGGTTTTAGAAAAAAAAACAGAGCTTCTTACTCCACCTGGAGCGTTATTTGTTTTGCAAAAATCCACCGCTCCCGGATCATCAGGTCCAATCAGCGTCGGGGGGTGTGAGATCTGACTGTCAATCACAGGGCGTGCAAACGCCACCCCTCGCGCACGTCACAATCACATGCTGTAAGGGTTCTTCCATAAAATTTCCGGGAGACATTTGTGGAGTCAACAAAGTGACATTTTATTAACGGTAACACTTAAGTACTGTCAACACACTGTGCAAAAGAAAGAAAGAAGAAAAAAAAACACTGACTAACAAAAATGGACATCAGCACATTACTGAGTTCTGGGTCTCAAATGTTTCTCAGGGATCCCTCACCAGAACTAACCCAGCCACAGAAAATGAAGCCCTTTTAACAAACCAGACCAAACCATTTTATAAATTAAAGGGGTCTCACAAAATTCTCATTTTCTTACATCAAACACAAAAGGCGAAATATATATAAATACATAAACTTGAATAATCAAATCACATTTACCATAAACAATAATGAAAATATCCTTAAACATACACACAAAACACATCCTTTAAACACAAAGGAACACACGACCCCAAACCACATTGTCCCCAAAAACTACATTTCCCATAATTCCCCATTGGATATATAAAAGGACTACAGCTAAGACTACAGAATTGGCGCCCTTCCAATTCCAAACCTTTGTTCCAATTCCAATGTTCCTTTGCTTCATAAAGAGACATATCTCGTATCTCTGTGACAAGTATTGACAGAGTTACAGTTATTTTTTCGGACGCGTTTCAGAATGGACTTCACTGACAGAGAGAAGGGAAAACGCGCATCATGTTTATTTTTCTTTATTTGACGAAAAGCACAACACTTTGTTTTTATTGTGAGCACCCACAAAAAAAATACAAACTTAACAGGTTCGCATGATGTATAACACTTATATGTAAGATCAAAATCAACAGAGTAATTTGATTCTCTTTTGCACTGATAAGGAAAAAATCCAGCAAAACGCAAGGACGCGTTTTTCGACCCCTAAGGGTTAATCCAGTAATTGGAAAGAAGAATGAGTGACTCAAATTGAGTCACTAGGTAGCGTAACTGAAGGAGCTGGATTTTGAAACTACACTCTGGGAAAAGGATAGTGAAAGTGGGGCTTAGACAAGCCCCAGAGGAGGGAATGTTGAAGATTTTATTATTTACAAAACAAGTAATTTAGCCTTATAAGATGGAATAATGCCGCTTTCAGAGAGGTGCCCAGGCCTGGGCCCTCTAAACGTTTCTCTGAGCCACAAAGGGAGCACTTTTATGAGGTTGAAGAACCATACAGATCTTCCCATCATAGTGATCATCTCAGAACAGCCGCAGACCTACATAGGCTCCCTGTAAAAAACAAAAAAAACAACACAAGTTTTAACAGGTACCGAGATAGGCAATTCTATAATACCACTCTCAGAGAGGTGCCCAGGTTTGGACCCTCTAAACGTTTCCCTGATCTGCAAAATGAGCACTTTTATGAGGTGGAAGTACCACACAAATCTTCCCATTATAGTGAACATTCTGGAACAGTCGCAGGCCCATACAGGCCTCCTGTTCGTAACACTAAAAGTAAGAAACGTAATAACAGAAGGATGAGAGAATCACGTCCCTATCAGAACGATCTGGTTCAACACCAACACGCCCGGCTTGAACATTTTTACGGGGCTACAGGGAGACAGGACGAGGGGAACGGACCTATTCCACGTCCAACACGCCCAGATTTTCAACACACCAGACCGTTATTTAGAAACCAATACACACACACTCCCTCCGATCAGAGACCCAGAAAGGTTTCTTTCAATTTTCGGGGGGGAAGAAATGAGGACGTTCACTCTCCTCTGGACGATACTTACCTCACAAACAGGGTTATGAATAAACAGCATCACCCTCCTCCTCCAAATAGGATGGGAAGCAAACCTGTAAGGGAAAATAGAAACAGATTTAGACAAAACACTCACTTCACACCGGCGCCACCTCAGCTCAAAACAACAATCAAACTATTTTACGAACTTATTCGACAGGTGCACCACCTGGAAAGGGTGACCACTAAGGTGAAAAATAACCAACCTATCACGTTCCAAAGGCTCACGGACCTCCTGATAGAAACGGTGAGACCAGCTTTCGCAAACGAGAGTGTCACACAAAAGCTAGAAGGGAACGCAAAAAATTGGTCATCTACAACACAGTTGATCCTCGAACAACACTACGAGTCGACAATTGACACCACAATACAGAACATACGCGGTCAGACCAATCAAGCTGACTGGCCTGAGGCATTTGAGGTGGCATCACATTGGGCGGATAGGAATTACAAGGGAAGGGTTAGTGTTGAGGCCATTGAACAAGCAGAGGCCCTTATTTTGGCAGAAATATCAGTCACCGACAGTACAACGACTCAGACAGCACAAACAGAAACAACGGGGACAGAACCCCCTCGTACTTACGCTGCTGTGGTCGCCGGGGCCTCCGTCGCCTCCACCAGCCGGACTGCCGGTGCCTCCACCAGCCTTTCCGTCATACAGGTCCCAACGCTCTTTTCGTCCGAACCCCCTCACAACACCACTCCTGTAAAACAAACAATTAATAGAAGGGACATCGAAATACAAACCTCGCCAATTCTTGATGTACAGGGCAAAGTGGCTACTTCTCCACGAAGGGGAGATTGGTCCTTTGAGGAGGAAGAACCTCCCCAAGGCCTGCCAGAGACACTCCGGCCCATACAGGCCGGAGAGCCTAAACCCTGCGAACAGAGAAAGAAAACACAAAAGAGCCGCCACCTCAAACAAGGAGCGGAACCCTCTTTATCGATCCCGCCACCCCAGAGCCGCCCAGAGACACCTAGGCCGGAAATCTCTGTAGTGGCCCCTTTACCCCAGAGCCGCCCTGGGACACCAGAGGCGGAAACCTCTGTTTTAGTCCCCCTAGCGCAGGAGGAAGAAACGCAGGTCACAGATAGGGTAATTATCGCTGCTGATACCCCCCAGGGTCCAGGGACCCCACCAGAATCGAACCCTACCCCACACAGCCCTCAGATGGTGGAACAGGACAATATATTGTTCCCCTTTCCACCAATGTCCACCCCTATTACCTTTTCGGATCATTCCCGACATAGCAGTACGGGGCATTCGGATGATTCGACGACCCCTATAAAGCCACCTTCACCACTTACACGGTTCCTTCAGAGATTCGACCCTTTGGTGGTCCCTCTCCAACAACCGGGTGTGGACTCAGGAGTGGAACAGGGCGAACACAGCGACCTGCGACCCCCACTATCTCCTGTGTTGCAGATACCTACAAAAGACACAAACACAATAGAGCCCCAAATGATCAGTAGCCCATCTTCCACTTCCTCAAACAGACCTTTCCGACACATAAACACAAATAGGAAAATGGTAGATTGGAGCCTTACCCTAAGAAAAAGAATTGTCATCATCGGGGACTCGAACGTCTCGAGGCTCCCTAGGTATGACGACCCTGACCTCCAAGTAGACAGCTTCCCAGGCGCCAAGTTCCAACATGCGTTGGGCCTGTTGGAAAAGGCAACATTAATGAGAGTACCAGAGAAATTAATACTTTCATTCGGTATCAATAACCGCAAACAGAGGTACAGGATATCTGCAATTACAGAGATACAGAAGGCCTACAACATGGCGAACAAAATCTTACCTCAGACAGAAATAGTGGTCCCTCTGATCAATTTCTCAAGAGCATTGCCGCAGGTGGAGCAGGACATGGTTGAACAGATGAATAACTTTATCAAAAAGAACCTTAACTTTATCCCTCTGTTGGCATCCACGCATTTCCATGTCGAAAAGGACGGTACTCATTGGAGACCGGCCACAGCACGAGCTCTGCTCACACATTGGGCATCCCATTTAAACTTTTGAATCTGAAAAACCCAAAATGGGGTGCACACAAGCTCATCGTCAACCTGTCAAAATCTTTAGTTCTAACGGAGGACCAAACCTCAGTCCTTAAGAAAGGCCTCACTTATATCCCCACCCCGTCGAGCTGTAAAAAGAAGGAGTTACTAGCAGATATGCAGGCATACCACCGCAGACTTAAGCTCGAAGTATTTTTTGAGGGCAAAAAGAGCCATAACACTAAAGTTCGGTTTACTCACCCTTCCGGTTGGGAACCCGCGCTGTCCAGCCTACCAAAAGAGGTGGAGAAAATCATTAGAGCTGATAATTTTGCTTTTAAAAGACTACACTGGGGGATGGGGGTTACACACAATTTGACCATGGGCGAAAAGAGAGCCCTAGAAGAGTTAGGCCAAAATCAGTCCATAGTTATTAAACCAGCCGATAAAGGTAACGCCACAGTCCTAATGGACAGGGCGCAATACGTTGAGGAAGGTCTGAGGCAGCTCTCTGTCGCGGAGCATTACCGCCCACTTGATGAGCCCATCTATGTTGACACTGTTAGTGAGATAGAGGAAATTTTGGATGATATGTATTCAAAAAAAATTATAAGTGCAAAACAAAGAGAATACCTGATGGGTGAGGGTCCACCACGACCCAGAAGGCTATACCTGTTGCCGAAAATCCACAAAGAACCTGAGAAGTGGAGTGTCCCGTTTGAGGTCCCCCCGGGGAGACCCATAGTGTCGGACTGCAACAGTGAGACATATTGCACAGCAGAATTTATTGAGCACTTCCTCAATCCTCTCTCCACCAGACATCCAAGCTACCTGAAAGACACATACGATTTCATCGATAAAATTGGCAAACTAAAAATACCACAAAATTCGTTGCTATTCACAATTGACATTGACAGCCTTTACACCAATATTGACACACCAATTGGCCTTAAGGCAGTTAAAAAATTCATGCTCAAATATCCGGATCATCACAGACCGGATGAGCACTTATTAAAACTTTTGGAGATAAATCTGACCAAAAATGATTTCGAGTTTGAAAACAAATTTTACTTGCAAGTCAAGGGTACGGCCATGGGTAAAAAGTTTGCCCCGTCGTATGCTAATATTTTCATGGCAGACTGGGAGCAAACGGCTCTATCAGCCTCTGCCTTGAAACCATTAGCATATTTCAGATTCTTGGATGATATCTGGGGTGTCTGGACCCATTCTGAGGATGAGTTTCTCGCCTTCATTGCACACCTGAACTCACATCGGGAGTCAATCAAGGTCAAATACAGTATGGACCGGTCAGAGGTTAATTTTTTAGACGTGGTCTCTTATAAAGGACCTAAGTTTGTTGAGACGGGACAGCTAGACTTTAGGGTCTACTTTAAAGACACAGATACACACTCATTATTGCATAGGGACAGTTTCCACCCGAGACACACCTTTACGGGAATTATTAAATCACAGCTCCTCAGGTTCAAGAGGATCTGCTCACAGCCTTCATCCTTTCTTGAGGCCATGAACATCCTCTTCAGGGCCCTCAGAAACCGTGGGTACAGCAGACCGTTCCTGAGGAAAATTGTCAAAACCTTTGACAAAACAAAAAAACAGTCCGAGTTGGAAACACAAACCAGGGTTAAAATTATCCCACTTACGGCACTGTTCTCGAAACAATGCGTCTCTCTCAACCGATCCATCAAGGAGAACTTCTTAAAGTTTCTCGAGCCCACCCCCTTCCTGCGGCATCATAGGCCCATTGCAGCGTACAAGCGTAACCTGAATCTAAAAGACAGACTGGTACACAGCAAACTACGCACAACAGCTCCACTGGGCAGGGTGGGTCGATGCAAATATTTTGTGCAAAAACGATGGGTAATGAGCAGGTTTAATAAAAAAATCTTTCAAATACCCAGACCTCTGACACACGAGACAAAAAATTGTATTTACCTGGCCTTTTGCTTGAGATGTCGTAGACAATATGTGGGTCAGACAAAAAACGAGCTCAGAGTCAGGGCCTATCAGCATGCGCACAATATTGTGCACAAAATCGATAAGCGACGACACCTTGTTCAGCATTTTCTGACCCACGGTCTACCCGCACTTAGGGTCACTTGTCTCCAGGCGAATCCGGCATGGTCCCTGAAGGAAAGACTCAGAGCCGAGAGCATCTGGATCAAACGCCTTGACACAGTGTACCCAAGAGGATTGAATGAGGCCTAAATTCGCCTCTTCCTCCATCTTTATTCCCTCTCTCTCTCTTTTTTAATTTGAGTGCAATTATGCAAAGTAGTATATTTTTGAACGGCCACTCACACCCCATGACTAACACCTACCATTAGTAACCCCTCATGATTTACACCTGATAATTATTAACCTACATCATCCAACCCCCTAAAACCTACCCCACTTACCTGTGGTCCTGGTCTGATTAGCCCTCTGTAGGGCACCCCTTCCGGCAGCAGCCCGTTAGGATAGAGCCCTCAATGGCTACCCTGGCCCTGATAAAAAAGAAAAGAAAATAAACAACAATATCCATCATTTATTTACAAATTTACCAATACTCACCACGCTCTCCTCGAGTCCGGTTCGGGTCATCACGCCAGCACGGCCCTGTAAGATAAATAATAAAACAGAGACAAAAAGTCACAGTTATACAAAGGGTAGATAGGTGTTGATTCAAAACCCTAACATTGAAACACAATTAGAAAGACAGACAGATCATGAGACGTTTTTTTCTGGTTTCTTTGTGGTGGGGTGGGTTGGCATAATTAATATCAATATTATATCACATATACACATATCTATATTAGATAGAAAACAACATAGTTGTGATGATTTTTGAGCACTGCCTTTTCACATTCCTTCCTGGACGTTGGGCCTCTTTTAGTGGTCAGTAGAAGGTGGGCCAGTACCTAACCATTTCTGGGGCCTTCGGGCCCCAGATCTTGGATTATTTTCCCCTAAGCCTAAGCCTAACCCTAACACAAAAGGACTAACCCTAAGCCTAAGCCTAACCCTAACCCTAATTTGACTTGGTTCAGTATGGGCATGAGACACAGAAGCGTATGTGAGTGTTTCTTGCATACAAGCTAGAAAAACTTTCCCCTCATTCTAGAGACACATTCTTAATATGACACTCAGGAGAACCCAGAGACAATCACCATTTGAAGTTAAAAGCTGGTCAGATCATTCTAGAACAATGTATACAGGTAATATGAAAAACTTAAAGTTCCCCTGTAGTCAATAATTGTATCCCTTAAAGGGATAGTTTACCCAAAAATGAAAATTACCCCATGATTTAATCACTCTCAGTTTCCTTATTAGGTCAACATATGATGTTCTCCCATCACCGCAGAACCTAAACCTCTGGGTAGGAGAGGATCCCTCTTGTCCTTTGTGTTCATCACCTGCCACATTAAGGCACATTTTGACAGGATGTAAGGTGGCTCTTAGCCAAGGTCGGTTTACTTGGCGCCATGACCAAGTACTGAGATGTTTGGCTTTAGCATTGGAAGGCAAGCGTAGTATGACCAATAAGTTGCCGCATGTTCTAGCAAAACATTACACGCAGAAGACAACATTCCTCCGCCCAGGCGAGCAACCACCAAGAAAAGGTGTTAACACCAATTCTCGCTCAGGACAACTGGAAGCTGCTAGGGACTGGAAGATGCTGGCTGATCTTGATCAACGGCTTATTTTTCCACCTGAGATTGCCACCACTAACCTACGACCAGACATTGTTTTGTGGTCTGGATCAGCACGCATTGTTCAACTGATAGAGTTGACAGTGCCATGGGAGGATGCTGTAGATGAGGCATATGAGAGGAAGAAACTGCGGTATGCTCATTTGGCCACTGAAGCAGAACAGCGAGGATGGAGAGTCCAGGTTTATCCAGTGGAAGTGGGTTGTCGAGGTTTTGTGGCACACTCTACAACCCGGTTCCTCAGAGACGTCGGATTCAGCGGCCAAGAGTTGCGTCGCACAGTAAAGAACTTATCTGAAGCAGCAGAAAGGAGCAGCAACTGGCTGTGGTTGAGACGGAAAGATTCTAGCTGGCAAGGTACAGGCCGCCACGCTACGGTTTCGTAGAATTCTTGAAAAACTTGAAGAGTCTGTTGGTTTATTTGTATAGGTTGTATAGTATAGGTTGTATAGTATACTATACAATTTGTATAGGTTGTATAGTATAGAATGACAGGTGGTTGGGCAGATATTGTGTTTTGCGGTAGGTGGTATGCCATACGGAACCGTTGCCACTGTAACTGCTTTAACGCACCAGTGGGGCTCGACAGCCTTAGTCAATCGGGTTGGCGCGTATGGTTGGGTTGCGGAGAGATAGTGAGATTGTGGTTAGGTCTCAGCAGCAGGAGGGATGTAGAGGTCAGTAAGCTGGGCTGAGTTGAGTGGGGGACGGAGGGGGGTGACTCTGGGACGCCAGAGTCACTGTCGAGCCCTCTTGAGGTGTCGTGGGCTAGTCGACGAAACACTGAGGACGGAAGGTGCCCACTTGAAGACCCTAGAGATGTCCCCTACTCGGCTCAATCCAGACGGTTGTCGTGTTGGTCCACTAGGGAGACCACACTGTAGTTGCAGCCGTCGTGTGTGCTGACGCGCCAAGTACACTGCAGCCGTTAACGCCGGACAGAAGGGGAGTCACACCCTCATATGGAAAGAAGCGTAAATGGATGGAGAAGCATAGTTTACTGTAAAGCTACGTCTTAGTGTTGCTTATCTTGGCGAAAGCCGAGTACAAATCAGCATGAAGTTTTAACATCTACTCTCGTGTAATGGAAATCTCTCAAGTCATCCTAGGTGTGTATGACATTCTTCTTTCAGACAAATACAATTAATTATATTATATTAATTACCTTTTTTTTTACCTTAAAATGTTTTACTTTGTAATGTGTTAAATATGAATATTTTTCTTACACAAACTCATCGCTTTGTTCAGAAGGCCTTTATTAACCTTTATTAAGAAGCACTTTTATGATGGATAGATGCACTTTTATGGACTTCAAGACAGAAACAGCCATTCACTGCCATTATAAAGCTTGGAAGAGCCAGGACATTTATTAATATGACTCGGATTGTATTCGTCTGAAAGAAGTCATAGGGTAAATCATGGGGTAATTTACATTTTTGGTTGAACTATCCCTTAAAAAATCATCTTTGATCACCAAAATAACATATTTAAAAGTTTTTTCCTGTGAAATAAATGTCTTAAAATATCTTGAAAGTAACTCTACACCCTTGCCTCGTTTAGTATACGCAGTGCTATGAATATGCAAATTAGCCCCGCCTCCACTCACACGAGCTCAGAGATCCACTTGCTCAACTTTACTGTAGTAAACGCTGCACAATTGTATCGCTCTTTAAAACATAAAGATAATTCATATTTAATATGATTAGCCTTTTGACTACGTTATCAAACGGCTAATAATATGTTGCTAATGTTACACAAACCATGTTCCCATTTGTCATCTCAGAGTCAGACAGCTCCCTTCTAACAATCAGCATCATTAGAAACGCTTTGAACATCTCAGAACATCAGTGGAGAAAGGAATATAGTTCATCATAATATACAGCATATAAATAATTCGCCCACTATATTGCCAAATGTTCCTGATTTTTCATATCAACAGAAAAATATACTGGATAACCTAGCTTCTCTTGAGACTCTGCTGCTTCAGATAATAGTTAATGATATGTTAAAGCCATGCCCCCCTTGTGACACGAAGATAGTTTGTGACGTCAGAAACACCAGCGATTTCACACCGTGTTTTTGAGACTGTCTTTGGTTCACTGCCGTTTTAAGGAGAAAATACTCAGCAATGCTGTCGACTTATGAACTTACACATGATTTGTCTTAAACCATATTAAAAACACCACATAGACATATAAACAACATTAAAAGCTGTATTTTCACCACAGGGAGACTTTAATAGTGAGTCGGGTAATAACAGAGTCAGGGTGCTGTTGCTTCATGGCTATATCCTGATCAGCTAGCTGTTGTAGTGCTGTGCTCACGCAGGCTTGAGACGGGAAGTAAACATTCACCAGCATGAACAAGGAAAACTCTTGCAGTTTACTCTGCAGAAAACTCTTCCTCTAAAAAGGCTTGCAGTTAATGAAGAGGGCATCTAATTTAGAACAGCACATTTTTTCCAAAATTGTATACATGTGCACCAAACTTTGCTAAACATAATTCAGCAAATTATTGTTTGTTTTGTTGGCAAGGAAACGTATATTCACCAGGTGAATATTCAGCAATAAAGCCTGTCTGAGTGTGTAAAAATGTCCAGTAAATTTTGGGGTCCTATAATGCCCTTTTCAAAAAATATAAAATAAGTCTCTGATGTCCCCTGAGTGTGTATGTGAAGTTTTAGCTCAAAATGCCCCACAGATATTTTTATAGCATGTTAAAAAGAAAAGTTTTTGTGTGTCCCTTTAAATCCAAAAGAGCTTCTGCTCCCCGAGGGCGGAGCTTCAATAGCTGGTGTCAGTCGTGTGGTGTGTGTTAGCAGCTCCGATTACCTCACACAGACATGCACTGAAAATTTCAAAAACGTTTAGCCTTTTATGTTCAAACCGGACAAAGATGGAGAGACTGAAGAAGAAGTGACGACATATAGAAGCAACAGGGACATTTCTGAATGGTTAGTTGATGAATTTATGTAGTTTATGTGTAGTTTATCTTCTCGTCATTGATTAGCATATTCTGTCATGATAATCTATAAATCGTGTTCATGGGGGAGGGGTTTATGTAATTTCTAGGGTTGGTGATGTCACTAACCCGGGAGGAAGCCTGTGTAGTTCCTACCAGACATTTGTTGTAGTTCTTAAAAAGGAATTTCTTTAAAAACAAATATCTCAATTTGCTTTGAACTTTGTAAATTTGAAGATGTTGTTTATGCTCAAACATTACACACTAACTAAAAGTAAAAAAAAGAAAAAGAAATCATAATGAACCACCCCTTTAATAATCAAAAAACAGCAAAAGACCGACAGGTATACATGTCCAGCAGGTTTACCCTGGTAAAAGTTATTGGACAAAAGTGACTAAAGATAGGACCAACAATAAAAACTGAGGAGCTCCAAACCAAGGTACCCATCTGTGACATCATGTTTGCCAAATTATCATGCCATAAGTCAAAACAAGTCATAGTGCTCGTTTAAATAGGGAGCAGCTGAGGTAATAAAACATTATCTGGAATTAATTATAACAAACATAGATCTGAATTGTATTATAATAGATAATAGATTATTGTATTATAATAGATAATAGATAATATGATAATTCAGAGCTGTTAAAACATTGATAATGTTCTGTAATCCTTGTTAATAAATCATACCTCTATGAAAATTTACCATGGATTTACTGCAGTAATATTGTAACCATCACTATAATAAACACAACTATGATAATGATTAACCATGGTTTTACTACATCATTACTGTAGTATCCAAGGTAACTTGGTTTTAGTAGTAACCATGAAATATTATCTCAATAAGATCTATGGTTAACTCTTGTAGTAATATATGGTTTATATTTAATCATTTTTAAAGGGTAGGCTAATCAAATAAAACTGTAAATATGTTTTTGCAGAACATTATGATGTCACTGTGAATTTGACCTTTGACCTTTTGTGAAATTTAGTCAATTATCAAATAAATTCTTGAGTTATTATGGGCCAAAAAGTTTTTTGTGAGGTCACCTTTGGCCTTTGACCACAAATTCTAATCATTTAGTCTAGTTGGACATTTGTCCAGATTAAATGAAATTCTTTCCAATGTTCCTGATCTACCACATTTACAAGAATGGGAAGTTATAGTGATCTTGACCTTTGACCAACAAAATCGAATCACTTTATCTTTGCATCTATGTGAACATTTGTGCCAAATGTGAAGAAATTCCTATAAGCCGTTCCTGAGTTATTGTGTTCACAAGTTGAATTACAGCCAAAGTCATGTTTTGTGAGGTCACAGTGACCTTGACCTTTGATCTCCAAATTCTATTCAGTTCATCCTTGATTCCAAGTGAACATTTGTAACAAATTTGAAGAAATTCCCTCAAGGCGTTCCTGAGATATCGCTTTGACTATATATGCGGCGCAGTGTACATGGAAAGACAATAGGGGGCGATAGAGAGCAAACCGCGTGTGTATGCAGAGGGTCATACACACACTTTTTTTCTCATTTTTCCATCTATCTGAGGACCTCTCTGAAACATTGAGAGAGGCCTTTAAATAGCCAATGGAGGCCATTGCAGTGAAAACAAAGTGAGGACCGGCCTAAATGTCCTCACTTTGCAAAAAGGTCCTCACTCCAAAGGTTAAAAACTCACACTGGTCCTCACAAAGATAGCCATGCAAACACACACACACACACACAGAATGGCAGCAAACACTCTATCTGTCAGAGAGAGGGAGAGAAAATTCTCAGAATCCACATTAAAACCACAATATCTTACTTTCTGTTGGTTGGAGCTAATGATTATAAATTAGAAAGTTGTTCAGCTTGATGAGAACAATATCTATGGCGAGTTTTGTAACTGTAGGTAAAACTAACTATGTTATAAAACACTTTATGTGTCCTTTTTTAGTCATAAATTCGTTTCATCGCCACGACCAAACCGTTCGAGATATCAAAAATCCGTTCGCAATTTAGCATCCTCAATGTGTTGACTTCACGCACAACGAGTTTGATAGCTATCGAATGAATTACCTAGGAGGAGTACTTCGTTTTCCAGAGGATGAGTTTCCAAACAACCCATAATAACTGACTTCCTGTTGGGCTGACGTAAAACTTAGAGCACGAAAGTTCACGAAAGTTGTTCGGCCCGATGAGATCTATAAGTGTACCGAGTTTCATATTATTACATGCAAGCGTGTTTGATATATGGACAAGTGTTCGAATCCCATTCCAGGGGGCGCTGTCGAGCCCCCCTGCCACGCCCGGGTACCAGCTTCGGCCCGGCCCTGATGGCCACGGGTTCTGACTCGTGTGCAAAGTTTCAAGAGTTTTCGAGCACGTTAAGGGCCTCAAAAGTGCCCAAAAGGTAGTAAAATAATAATAAAAAGAATAATAATAAATATAGCTGCGAGCAGCGATTGCGGGCCCAAGCCGGTGGCACCGCAACCCCGTTCCTTTAGTTACCTAAAGGCACCGGGGTGGCGGTACCGCCGGCTTTGGCCCTTCATCGCTGCTCGCAGCTATATTTATATATATATATATATATATATATATATATAAAGCCGGTGGCACCGCCACCCTGGTGCCTTTAGGGTTATTGTGCATGACGTGCAAAAACGTAACTCCGCTTTGACTGTCGAAAAGAAGTGTACTGTAGAGCTTGCATCAGTGTGGGCTCTGCAAAAGTGTGCATCGAGGGCACATATCAACCACAAAGTATGCGTGAGCAACCTTCTGAAAACTAAAATGAAAAATGAGATACCCTACGGTCTCATGGATTTAACGGACACATGAAATAAGTACACAAGACCGAAAATTCATATGAAGTGTGCCATTTGGGACAGGGCCTATGATCGTGAACCACAATAGCCACATATATGAGATAATTTAAATTTAGAATCATTTTTAATGTCATAGGATGTCATATGTCAATATGTTTTGTAGCACTTAAATGTGTAAATCCAGAAGCCTAGTATTTATCTGGAGGTCTTTGTCCTTTGCCTGTCAACCTGGTTTGTCTCTGCCTTTTCTGTTCTGCCCTGTTTGCCATTGTTCACCCTGCCTGTCTTGACCATTCTTAATAAAAAGCTGCAAATGGATTCAAAAAGACAAGGCCTTAAACTTAAACTTGAACAAGGATTAAACTCTTGTAACTGTAACAGACACCAAGGCACAATCACACACATGCACGCACGCACGCACACACAGTTTAAAAACAAAAAAATATTTATCCAACCCCATTTAAAAACAGTCTGTGATTCCTTTACTTTATTAATAAAACTTATTTAAAAAATACAAGGCTTAAGACATTTATTTTCCTTTTTAATGCAGGCCAAACCACACAGCAGTGAAATGGTTAATCTAGCCCTCCTCCCCCTACACACACACACACACACACACACAGACAGGCACAGACACAGAGACGTAGGCTTATGGCAAGCCGTTTTAACATTTAATCATTTAAACCCACTAGTCTCTATTTTCATGCTACTAGTACTTATTTTTTAGATACTAGTATTTTTAGATACTAATATAGTATCTAATGAATAAGTACTAGTATCTTTTAAAAGGTACTAGTCCCTAAGGAATAAGCACTAGTATCTAAAGAATAGGCACTAGTACCTAAAGAATAAGCACTAGTCGCTAATGAATAAGTACTAGTACTTAATGGAATAGATACTAGTATCTAAAAAATAAGTACTAGTAGCATGAAAATAGAGACTAGTAGGTTAAAATGATTAAATGTTAAGACGGCTTGCCATATTGGCTCAGAGAGAGAGAGAGAGAGAGAGAAAATGACCATATTCAAACCAAAATATCTGACTTTCTGTTGTTCGGAGCTAATAACTGTAAATTAGAAAGTTGTTCGGCTTGAGGAGAAGAATATACACGCTGAGTTTTGTAACTGTAGGTAAAACTAACTAAGTTATAACACACTTTATATGTCCTTATTAAGCCATGAAAATTCATTTCCTCGCCACGGCCAAACCGTTCGAGATATCAAAAGTCCGTCCGCAATTTAGCATCCTCAAAGTACTGACATCATGCACACCGAGTTTGGCGATGATTGAATGAATTGCCTAGGAGTAGTACTTCAAATTCCACAGCAAGCGTTTTCCAAACAACCCATAATAGCCGACTTCCTGTTGGGCTGGCGTAAAACTTGACCGGGGGTAAGATGTTCGGCCCGATGAGATCTATATGTGTACTGAGTTTCATATTAATTCATGCAAGCGTGTTGGATATATGGACCAAATTGTCGGACCCCGTTCAAGAGGGCGCTGTTGAGCCCCCCTGCCACGCCCGGGTACCAGCTTCAGCCCGGCCCTGATGGCCGTGGGTTCTGACCTGTGTGCAAAATTTCAAGAGTTTTTGAGCATGTTAAGAGCCCCAAAAGCCCCTGAAACCTTGAAATCCATTAAAAGCAATAGACAAATCCCTCACACACAGAGACAGAGAGAGAGGGAGAGAAAATTCTCAGATACATCCACATTCAAACTTAAATATCTGACTTGCTGTTGTTTGGAGCTAATGACACTTAACTAGAAAGTTGTCCGGCTTGATCTGAACAATATGCGTACCGAGTTTTATGATTGTAGGTAAAACTATATAACTAACACCCCCACTTTTGTCAAAAGGTGGCGCTACTGAGCCCCTGCACCATGCCCGTTTCTGAAACTTTGCACATGTCTACTGGCTAATAAATGTGATCTGTCTGTCGAGTTTCATGCAATTTTAAGCAATTTCAGGCATGCTAAGAGTCTCAAAAGCATCCAAAAAGAATATTAAAGTTTGATGCGTTTGATGCGTTGTCACGGCAACAGTATCTTAGATATCAATAATCCTTTCACAAGTCTACATCTGGCGTGTGTTTACATTATACACATAAAGTTTGAAGCAAATCGGGTAAAAATAAGAGGGTGATTTCAAAGCATTTTGAAAGTGACACACTTCCTGCTGCCAGTTGGTGGCGCTATAACATTGACTCACAATAGTCACATCCATGTGATCGGACTCTTACAACGAACACACTGCTGAAGTTTCATCAAGATCAGTTAATGTATGCAGAATTTATAACACACTTCCTGTTTCCATTATTCGCCATAAATTCGTTTCCTCGCCACGGCCAAACCGTTCGAGATATCAAAAATCCCCTGGCAACTTTTCATCGCCAATCTCTTGACTTCATGCTGACCGAGTTTCGTGGCGATTGGTTGAATTCTCTAGGAGGAGTATATCGAATTCCATTGCATGCGTTTTCCAAACAAGCCTTAATAGCCGACTTCCTGTTGGGCTGGGGTAAAAAGTAAAAGTACAAAGGATATATGAACCGATGAGATCTATATGTGTACCGAGTTTCATATTATTACATGCAAGCGTGTTTGATTTATGAACCAAGTTTTTGGACCCCGTTCCAGGGGGCGCTGTCAAACCCCCCTGCCACGCCCGGGTACCAGCTTCAGCCCGGCCCTGATGGCCGCCGGTTCTGACCCGTGTGCAAAGTTTCAAGAGTTTTTGAGCATGTTAAGGGCCCCAAAAGTGCGCTAAGAATCTCAAAAGTATCCAAAAAGAATATTAAAGTTTGATGCGTTGTCACGGCAACAGCATCTAAGATATCAACAATCCTTTCACAGGTCTACATCTGGCTTGAGTCTACATTATACACATCAAGTTTGAAGCAAATAGGGTAAAGCGTGTTGGATATATGGACCAAATTGTCGGACCCATTCAAGGGGGCGCTGTCGAGCCCCCCTGCCACGCCCGGGTACCAGCTTCAGCCTGGCCCTGATGGCCGTGGGTTTTGTCCCGTGTGCAAAGTTTCAAGAGTTTTCGAGCACGTTAAGAACCCCAAAAGTGCCCGAAAGCATAAAAAAGCATGAAAAAGCTTAAAAAAAGGAATATTAATGTTTGATGCATTGCCATGGCAACAGTATCAAAGATATCAATAATCCTTTCACAGGTCTACATCTGGCGTGTGTCTACATTATGCACATGAAGTTTGAAGCAAATCGGGTAAAAATAAGAGGGTGATTTCAAAGCATTTTGAAAGTGACACACTTCCTGCTGCCAGTTGGTGGCGCTATAACTTTGACTCACAATAGTCACATCCATGTGATCGGGCTCTTACAACGAACACACTTCTGAAGTTTCATCAAGATCAGTTAATGTATGCTGAAGTTATAAGACACTTCCTGTTTCACGTTTCTCGCCATAAATTTGTTTCTTCGCCACGGCCAAACCGTTAGAGATATCAAAAATCCCCTCGCAATTTTTCATCCTCAATGTCTTGACTTCAGGCTGACCGAGTTTCGTTGTATGTGGATGAATGCTCTAGGAGGAGTATATTAAATTCCATTGCGTGCGTTTTAAAAACATCCGCAAATATCTGACTTCCTGTTGGGCTGGGGTAAAAAGTAAGAGTGTGAGGTATAGATGAAACGATGAGATCGACATGTGTACCGAGTTTCATATTATTACACACAAGCGTGTTTGAGTTATGGACCAAGTGTTCAGACCACGTTCCAGGGGGCGCTGACGAGCCCCCCTGCCACGCCCGGGTACCAGCTTCAGCCCGGCCCTGATGGCCGCGGGTTCTGACCCGTGTGAAATCTAATTTTCGTAAAGATAATTTTACGAATTACCGGGCTAATAAATCTTTTCGTAAAGATTGCTGAGAGTGTTTGGATCTGGCTCACTGACCTGCCAAGGCTGATGCTCACAGAGGCTGCTGCATACCAAGAGCTGCAGGTAGAGAAAATAAGATACCAGATTCAAAAAAGTAAAATTATCTGAGAAAAAAAAAAAACATTAATGGGGGATAGAATGATGGTGGCCATGGCAGGGGTAAGAGTGAGACACAAACATCTATATAGACAGAGGTGTGTGTGCTTGTGTGTCTACAGTACACAATACTGTGATCATGATTTCAATTGCATTTTGATTATGTCCAATCAAAAATATAAATAAGGAAACTAAACTGTATGTGTGTGTTAATTCTGTTGGCACCTACTAAAAATCACAAATGTAGCATTAATTTGATATATTATTGAGTTTATTAACAGAGATATTATTGAGTTTACAGGCTATAGTGGTCTTTGCTGTTGTAGAAAGAAAATATTTTTGTCATATTTAAAATATTATATTTTAATCCTGTTCTGAATTGTTTTATTTTTATAATGATAATTCAGAGAATGAGAAAATCAGTATAAGCCTTATCAGTGTTGTTGTGATTTTATTTTAAGGCACTCTACATTTTTTTAAAATTAATACTGTAATAATAATAATTTAGTCAAATGGCATAAAAAAGACAAGACCCCTCGACGCCTGTGAGTGAAACTTTTCTCCCTCAAACAGCAAGCTTTGGGCACAAAGGGGCACGTGCACGTGCCTGTTTAGATGATCATATACTTAAATAGTGTAGTATAATTTAATGTTGTATTATTTGAGTGAAATGTATTACAAAGAAAACTTATAGTATAAAACTAGTACTTTACTGAGAGTACACTAAAAGAAAACTTGCAAGTATACTTGCAGTATAGAACTACTAAACTAGTAGTTTACTGAGAGTGTACTTTCATAAACTAAACATTTTCTAAAAGTATTAAAATAGTAAACTACTGGTATATGAAGTGGTTTCAACTTTTCTGTAAATAACTTCGCAGAGATCTTTAATGCCAGAAACAATTAGACTTTATTTACAAACAAAGCCGAGCGCCTTCTGCAGAAAAGCACTCCCGAGCTGTGTCAGCTCCTCGTACATATACCTTCAACCTTTCCAAAAAAGGTCATACATTCTTATAGATATTTTGGGTAAATAGCTTATACCATGTGACCTCTCAGAATAGAGTTGACTGCAACATTCAAGGTCTTGTTACAGGCACACACAGAGAGAAAATTCAAAGTCACAGAGAAATAATTGTGTATTCTTATAAGGCTAAATTACTTGTTTTGTAAATAATAAAATCTTCAACATTCCCTCCTCTGGGGCTTGTCTAAGCCCCACTTTCACTATCCTTTTCCCAGAGTGTAGTTTCAAAATCCAGCTCCTTCAGTTACGCTACCTAGTGACTCAATTTGAGTCACTCATTCTTCTTTCCAATTACTGGATTAACCCTTAGGGGTAGAAAAACGCGTCCTTGCGTTTTGCTGGATTTTTTCCTTATCAGTGCAAAAGAGAATCAAATTACTCTGTTGATTTTGATCTTACATATAAGTGTTATACATCATGCGAACCTGTTAAGTTTGTATTTTTTTTGTGGGTGCTCACAATAAAAACAAAGTGTTGTGCTTTTCGTCAAATAAAGAAAAATAAACATGATGCGCGTTTTCCCTTCTCTCTGTCAGTGAAGTCCATTCTGAAACGCGTCCGAAAAAATAACTGTAACTCTGTCAATACTTGTCACAGAGATACGAGATATGTCTCTTTATGAAGCTGAGATTCTCTTCTTTTAAATGAAGTAAGTTACTAAAAAAAAGTATATTTCCAGTTTATGTAATCCGTTTGAAACCAAGGAGAGTTGCAGTTTTTTCGTTCTCCCCTCATTATCTGTAATCAGCTGACGCAGACACGCCCCCAGCGCTTTTCACATGGTAATAGGTGATCGCATCGCACACGCGGCACGCCCCGCGATCAATGCCGCCCATAACAACACAAAGTTTCTTCAGATTCACTGATAGTTCATCGCGTTTTGAGGATGGCAGCACATAGGCCCTTCAGATGATTCTGGACACTGGACAGCGGGGAAGAACTTTTACCCAGAGAAAGATTGCAACGGACGACCAACCCCGCCGAGGATACGTTCGGAGTAAGTTGTTTGTTATGTAATTCCTTTTCTGATCATAGAGCTCAAATGAATTTTCAGACTGTATTTTGCCTAGTTTTGGTTAGCTTTTGACCTTATGCTTATGCATTTTGTTTTCGAACTGCTTGGTTATGATTTAGTGAAATATATGTCAGCCTCCGGTAAAATATGTGATACTGTCTAAATACAATATATTTTTTTACATATAAATGTTCAGTTTTGTTTAGCCCATGACTACTTGGGGGTCCCACAGACACCCACCCGAAGTACACAGCCCTGAGGTCCAGCAACATAAGAGGAGGAAGGGCTTGTGTGAATGCCATTTAAAGTCTAAGAAAGGTCTAACCCCTAAGGGTTGACTTGACCAATAAGAAAGGTGAAATGTCAGAGCGGGAAAGTTACTCTACTTAAATTATGAATCTATACCAGCTCGCTTTTTTTCATATCAGTGCAAAAGAGACTCTAAATACTCTGTTGATTTTTGGGACCCCCTTGAAAATGAGATGTTACATCTCAAGGGGCTATCCTTTCAATAAATTCAAATTAAATTAAATTTGTATCTTACATATAAGATTTATACATCATTAGATCCTGTTAAGTGTCTTTTTTTGTGTATACTCACAATAAAAACAAAGTGTTATGCTTTTCGCCAAATAAAGAAAAATAAACATGATGCGAATTCTGCCTTCTCTCTGTCAGTGAAGTTCATTCTGAAACGCGTCTGGAAATTAACTATTCAGATGTAAATAGGTTAGGTGATCTATATGCATCGCACACACCCCCCGATCAATGCCATAAAAACACGAAGTTTCTTCATCAGATTCACTGATAGTTCATTGCGTTTTGAGGATGGCACGCTACTCCGGTACAGAGGCCCTTCAGATGGTTCTGGACAGCGAGAGGAAGAACTCCCCTTTTCCTCACTTTGAAGAACGAATTGATCCCGCCGAGGATACAAGATCGGAGTAAGTTGTTTAGTGTTATATAATTCCTTTTCTGATCATATAGAACTCATGAATTATGACTATATTTTGCCTAGTGTTGGCTAGCTTTTGACATCTTACAGGAAAGATTGCCCCACAATATCCCTAACATTCGTGTATGCGCTCAAGTTTAAACTTTTTAAATGTGATATTACACTAGGGATGTCCCGATCCGATCACGCGATCGGAAATCGGGCCCGATCACGTGGTTTCAGACTCGATCGGAATCGGACGTTACCTCCCGATCAGGACTCGGATATATGTAAATTAGGGGTAATTGAACCATTTCGGTACGAGGCTTCCGGTTCGGTACGCATACAAAGCGAACGATTCCTAGGACCATTTTTCCTGACGACAAAATCCGCGCTGGCACGATCACCACAACGTTGCGCAACATCAAATGTCAAACGTAATGAAAGCGGAACGAAACTGTGCTACACATTATATTGTGCTTAACGGCCCATTTATCCGTTCGGACCAGCAACATCTGTGCAGCGCGAGATCAAGCGACACTGTGCTAAGAGATCCAGTGAAGAAAACATTTGAATTCGCCACTGAAGTAATAACATTGCTGCGAGATCTAGTGAGAAGCATTCAAATTTCTCCGTTATTAACCTAGATCTCTATTAGATCAAACAGCGCTGTGCCGTGAATGAACATGGATTTAATGTTGCACTTCAAAACTCAAATATTATAGAAATATTACCAAAACATTATTTGTTCATCCATCAAAGATTACCCACATTTATAAACCTGAAAGTTTCAAGATGTAGGAAAACTCAAACTTATTTAAAAATATTTTTTTATTTTAATAAATAGGAAATGTCTCTGGCATTTCTTTCTTTTTGCTGTATCAAATCGAACCGAACCGTGAATTTTGTGAACTGTTACACCCCTAATGTATATATATTCAAATTTTTTTTTATACACTTTTGAAACACTTTTTATTTTTTGTTTACATGCCTGCCGGGTAGCCTATTTTAAAGGGATACTTCAGCTCTGGAAAGATGAATGTGTATTTAAAATGGGACATTTATGTAGAAGAAATGTGAAATTATTTTTGAATTTGGAGCCTTCTAGACTGAGAAAAGCCAGAAAATGTATTTTTGGCTCATATGGATGAAAGACAACAACTCCCAGAATGCACTTGCTTCACTGCCCTAAGAGGTCACGCCTACCGGTAACAGAGCACTAGACAACTAGCGAGTCTCCGTGATGAGTCTGCCCGTGATTACGAGATCGCTCAAAATGTCTGGGATTCGGCTTTTGCGTTCTACAGTCGCCATTCATCATGTTTACTGTGGCGAGCTGGACGAGTGAGGGCCGCGGGAGAACGGCGCGATTACTGATGAGACGCACCGGTCTTTCTCACAGAGGAGCGGGAATTTTCATAGCAATGTTAAAATGCACATCAACCGATCACTTGTTTAGCGTTCATGTAAACACTACATTCAGATTCACCAATCGGAATGAAGTCAGTTAGATTGAAACAAAATTAAACAATGAATGACGACTGCAGAAATCAAAAACTGAATCCCTTACATTTTGGACGATCTCGAGGCCGGATATGTCCGGGAAAAAGAGGATGTAAACCCCTACACCGCTTTCTCCACAGAACAAGAGCCTGCTAGGTTAGCTTCCAAATAAAAGATAGCTGACAGCCTGACACTATTTGATAATTCTGTGAGTGAGATCCCACCCTCTATGGGCGAGTTGAAAACTTGCTGAACAGCGGCTTCTACTGGCTGTAGTCTTTAGCCTCTAGACAAAAAATCCTCCGATGACGCAAAATGACGATTTTTGCGTCATCTGAGGATTTTTTCCAGATTAAAAATACATAAATCTCTCGTCTCAGGGGGATATGAAGGGGGGAAGCATGGTAATTCGAAAATACTACTGGTTTTCTACTGATACAAAGCTTAATGCTAAATCCTGAAGTAACCCTTTAAGTTGAGGTGCTATTTGTTTTTATATTAGACTTTTTCTATTACTGTTGCACTAAAGGCCAAAAGTGAAGAATTTATGTTATTTATTACTTGATTGTTCAAGCTACCTCATAGAAGTGCTGTTTGTTAACAGAGTTGTTGAATGTTAAAATAAGGTGAATTAAATCAAAAATAAGGAACATCCTAGATCTGTTTTTTCACTCTTCTTTATTCTTTTTTTATGTATTATATAAGTATCGGATCGGGACTCGGTATCGGTAGATACTCAAAATCAAATGACTCGGACTCGGACTCGAGGGCAAAAAAACCTGATCGGGACATCCCTATATTACACTCTAAACATATTTGTATATTAAATATATTTCACTCAGTTTTGATTAGCTTATGACACGGATTAACATGCTAAAATACTGCCTTGTGTAATGTATCTTGTTTGCAAATATCTGTAGGTTATATAATGTGATTTAGTCCAAATCCAATGTATTTTTATATTATAATGTTCAGTTCAGAGGTGTCAAAAGTAAGTATTCACATTCATTACTCAAGTAGAAGTATAGATACAAGGGTTTAAAAATACTTCTATAAAAGTTGAAGTATCAACTTTTACTACATAAAAGTAATGCAAGGAAAAAAAGCCATTAATGACAAAAGCTTAGGCCGCGCCACAGGGGCTTATAGTGCACTGCCCCACCTCCTCAAAAAAAACATTTCTAACGGCCATAATGACTATATTAAAATGTTAATGTTGAAAAATTTGGGATGCACTAGGCTTCCTGTTTCAGCCGCATATATGCCCATAGAAAATTAATTTCAGTTTTATTTCAATTTTAATTTTAGTACAATGCAAATACATTAAAGATAAAGAACCATATATGTGTACTACTGAGCATTAACATGTTTTTCATGAAGCGGAAGATAGAATCACCGATCACAGAAAACTTTCTACGTTTTTACATTTTCACTTAGTCTTTATAAGCTGTTTTCCCAAAAAAAAAAATCTCCACAAGGACAAGGATTTCGGATATTGCCATCTATGTGGGGATATTTTGACCCTATAATGTAGGGTTGCACACACACACACACACACACACGCTCTCTCTCTCTCACACACACACACACACATGTTGGTGCAACAGCATTATGAGGACTCTCCATAGGCGTAATGGTTTTTATACTGTACAAACTATATATTCTATCCCCTTACACTGCCCCTAAACCTACCCATCACTGGAGACATGCTGCATTTTAAAAAATGTAATAAAACATTGTTTTTTATGTTTTTTAAGCGATTTGATTTATGAGGACTTTTGCAATGTCCTCATAAACCACCCATAAGTTGTAATACCAGTGTAATACACATGTCATTATACAAATTTGTGTCCTCATAAATCACATAAACAAACCCACACACACACACACACCCTCTCTCTCTCCTCTTCCTCTTTCTCTCTCACACACACACAAAATCTCTTCTCTCTCTCTAACACACACACTCTCTCTCTTCTCTCTCTCTCACACACTCTCGTGCTCTCTCTCACACACACACACACTCTCTCTCTTTCTCTCTCTCACACACACACACAATTATCTTTGCCACTTATCCCACGATTGTCATACAGTAGCCTATATTGTAAAAACGGCTGTCTCCAAATCAATATTTGAAGCGATTTGCCCCGTACTGTTGAGCAGAAAACTGTTGATTTCTCAGTCCTTACCGCATCTCTAGGTTTCCTTCGGAGTTTTGCCGCTTCGCACAACCAAATGTAACTACAGCTATTGAATGATAACCCAGAATACTGTCTAACAATTGATGGCTGCTCTGTTAAGTCTTCGTCGTCGGTTAGGAACCTGGGTGTGCTTTTTGATACCAATCTTTCATTTGAAAGTCACGTGTCTAGTATCTGTAAAACCACATTTTTCCATCTTAAAAATATATTTAAATTACGTCATATGCTCTCACTGACAAATGCGGAACAATTAGTTCATGCATTCATGACATCAAGGCTAGATTATTGTAATGCTCTTCTGGGTGGTTGCCCTGCACGCTTAATAAACAAACTACAGCTAGTTCAAAACGCAGCCGCTAGAGTTCTTACCAGAACCAGGAAGTATGACCATATTAGCCCGGTTCTGTCAACACTGCATTGGCTGCCTATTAAACATCGTATAAATTTTAAAATATTGCTGATTACTTACAAAGCACTAAATGGTTTAGCTCCCCAGTACTTGAGCGACCTCTTAATGCATTATAGTCCTTCACGTCTATTGCGATCTCAAAATTCCGGCCAGTTGATAATACCTAGAATATCAAAATCGACTGCTGGCGGTAGATCCTTTTCCTATTTAGCACCAAAACTTTGGAACAATCTTCCTAACACAGTCCGGGAAGCAGATACAGTCTGTCAGTTTAAATCTAGACTAAAAACACATCTCTTTGGCTTAGCATACACATAACACATTATAGATTTCTATAATTCAATGTTAGGCTGCATAGTTTAGATCAGCCGGAACCGGGAACACTTCCCATAATTCCTGATGTACTTTGTACATCATAAGAAGGATGGCGTCTACGCTAATATTAGTCTCTGTTTATCCCGAGGTTTACCGCGAACCGCCGGATCCAGGCCATATCCAGATCTGAGGAAGGACCATCACATGGACACGACGACAACGCATCCCTGATGAGCCAGGCCCATCAACACTGTGAAGGCCCATGGACACCTCAACACACTCATCTCCTCACCGGCCGGATGACCCAACCCCAACCAGATGAACTGGATAAATATCATGAAAGTTCTGATCACATCTGACTCCTGACATTATGCTGCCTAACTCATAATCATACACTGTTCGTTCGTTGGCCAAAGGAGGACTGGCCCCCTGACTGAGCCTGGGTTCTCCCAAGGTTTTTTTCTCCATTCTGTCACCTGATGGAGTTTTGGTTCCTTGCCACTGTTGCCTTTTTCGCCTCTCTTCGCCTTTGTCGCCATTGGCTTTTGGCTTGCTTAGTTGGGGACATTTAACATTTAATTTTGAATTTAACAATACTATTACAACATTGTTTTTCTGTTATCTCTGTAAAGCTGCTTTGAAACAATTTGAATTGTAAAAAGCGCTATATAAATAAAGGTGACTTGACTTGACTTGACTACAGCCTCTCACAAGTTAGAAAGAAAACACAAAGCCAATCAGTTTAGCGATGTGTGTTCAGGAGGCGGGACTCAGATCTATTAACCGTGTGTGTTATTGGTCATTTTTTTGAATGATGACAAGCCGGAATGAAATAGAATTAACGAGGCTGTTTTTTAAATGTAAGGAGTAGAAATAAAAAGTAGGCTGAAAAATAATTACTCCAGTAAAGTATAGATACCCAAAATGTCTACTTAAGTAAGGTAACGAAGTATTTGTACTTCGTTACTTGACACCTCTGGTTCAGTTTTGGTTAGCCTATGACACTACTTATCATGCTTACTGCCTTATGAACAGATGTTTGTGAATACAGGTGTAAATGTTAGAAATGTAGTAATGTGTCGTTCACGAACAATCCGTTCATTGCGTGTCTCACTACATGCGTACGGTCTTTATGGCCCATCAACAGTTGTTTCTCAGTCCCATGGCCTGTAATGGTGCGTTCACACCGGACGCGAATAGCGCGTCAGGCGCGAATGATTTCAATGTTAAGTCAATGCAAAGACGCGTTACGCGCGTAAAAAATTCCTGCGGCGCGAATGAGGCGTAGAGCGCGGCGCGGTAGACGCGAATACGCCTCATTCGCGCGAATGGTGCGAATTGAGCGTCTGGCGCGTTAAGCGCGAATAATTTAGTTAGTGCTATTTGTGCATTCACGCGTTTGACGCGAATTCGCGTCTGCCGCCCGAGTTGAAAAATCTGAACTTCTGCGTCAATTCGCGCCGCTTTAACCAATCAGGAGCCTGCTTGCTTCACGTGGCAACACTCCCGCTCGAAGTCACTCATTCGAAAATGGAGGAGAAGTTAATTTTAGCTGTGAGTGGATACCCAGAGCTCTATGATTCAACCTCATACTTTTATAGAGACAGGTATAAAAAGGACCTCGCTTGGAAGAGGATCAGTGAGGAGATTTTACAACCTGGTAAGTTGCAAGATGTACGAAATTTCACTTTTGAGTCACGTTTTTGACCTACTAACCAGCTAGCAAGCTGCCGTGCTGATATTTTACAACTATTTTCCCACTAAAATACAACTACTTTTCGCTAACAAGATAATGTGTTTATTCAGAGGATGTCTGCCGTAAAAAGTGGAAAAGCCTCAGGGACACTTACTTGAAGGAGAAGAGGAAGGAGACTGAGAGGAGTGGGTCAGCAGCAGGGTCTGGGAAGAGGTGGAAATTCTCTCAGATCTTGGGATTCCTCGACCCCTTCGTCACCCCAAGGGAGACCAGCAGTAACATGGAGGGGGTCAAGGCCCAGATCGGAGAGGACGACCACCTCGAGGACCAGGGACACCCAGAAGAACCATCAGGGGAGACAGTGACAGGTGTGTTTCCAATAAAGCAACATTAAAAGGCATATATCCTGTCATGTTTACAGATGAAGAAATGTAATCTCTCTATGAGTATTGTTACCAACGTGTCGTATTAAAATTTAATATTGTCTTGACAGAGCCATTTCATCAGAGAGAGACCCCCTCCTCTTCTTCTGTCTCCCCAGTCCCTGGTCCCTCAGCCCCTGCTGCTGAACCTACAGGTCTGTGAAGGCAATAGTACAAACAACATTTGAACATGTTACGTGCACAAAACATTAGTCCCCTGCAGACACAAATCCATTGCAATCTATGCAACCAATCATCTGCATACATAATTTATAGCTACAGTTCATTTGCATGTTTATCTATGTATATGTCTGAAGTATAACATTAATTACTTAATATATGTTAAAGCAAGTTCAAAACAATATCACGCTTGTAATTTTTTTATTTCACAGGCCAACAGAGGAGGAGAGCCCGTCGGCGGCCACGTGAGCGGTCACTGGATGGTCCGTCGGAGGTGGAGCAGCAACTCCTTGCTTTTCTGGCGCAACCTCCGGCGCAACCTCCTGCGCAACCTCCAGCCCCACCGCCCCGCCACTGTCCACGGATGAGCACTTCCTCCTCGGCCTTCTGCCTTTTCTACAGAGCATGCCGCCTCATGTGAAAGAATATATTAAATTCAAAATGTACAAATTGTTCATGGAAAACAGCACCATTGTGCTAAATTTGGAGCAATTTGACCCCCCCCCCCCCCCTCCAGAGTAGTTAAAAAAAATGAGGCAGCAGGCTCTGCAGGAAACGCAGAATGCCCTCCTTCCTCTTCTCCTACATGCTGTTCCCTGTGGCTTTTCAACCTTCCAAGCGAGGTCCTTTTTATTCCTGTCTCAATGTAAATAGTTTGCACATTATTTTTCTGTTCATATTATTTATTTTATATAATTGGCCTTAATAAATTATTTTGCAATCTGACTAAATGCCTGGTGTGGTTCTATGAACAACAAAGCAAATCTTATCACATAACTTGATTTTTAATATACGAGACGTATTCATTTTGTATTGAATGTTATTTATTCCATATCTAAATATAGATTATATGAAACATCATTGTAATGTAAAGACAACCAACATATTTTAGTGTGTGTCTCAACGGTCTTGAGTGAGGGGGAAAAAATGACTAAAATGTTAATTACTTTTAGAGGCTGCCTCCATTTATTTATTAAAAAAATACTTAATACATGTGCATGTTGTGGATCTGACAGCCTGGAACTGATGCTGACAACCTGGGAAAAAATACTAAATATAATAATGGAAGGAAACGTTTTTAGAAAGTCATGCTCTTTATAGGTTTGTGGGTGGCTCTTAAAAGAGCCGTTGTGGGGAAGTCATGAGGAGGACTTCAAATGCTACTCCGTCGGCTGCCATGGTACTGCTCCCTCTGCCGAGAAGTGTGCCATAAAAGCATCCCTCACCTGGAGTGCCTCTCTGGAGGAGTTGTTGGCCGCAACCCGACCCAGACCTGGCAGTGGCTCCTCTCCAGCATGCCCCGCGCCCCTCACAGCAGGTGCCTCTCTCCCTTCCGAATACCGCATGAAGTTGTGGAGAACACACGTCGCCTTCACACACTTCTCCGCAACTTCAGGGTGGACCTCGTTGAGGCGGCGGTACATCCTCCACTGTGAGGAGAGGATGCCAAAGGCGTTCTCCACCACCAGCCTGGCTATGGAGAGGCGATAATTAAAGACACGCCTCTCTGGAGGAAGCGTGCGTCCAGGGAAGGGCCGCATGAGGTTCCTCCGAAGCGGGAACGCCTCATCAGCCACGAAGACATGAGGCTGGGGTCCTCGGTCTTCAGCACCAGGTAGAGGGTGGTCAGGAGGCAGATGAAGTGAGCCATCCCGGAGAGCCTGTCCAAAGGTGGAGTTTGCCAGAATCCCACCGTCACTGGTCCTGCCGTACCCCCCAACATCGATCACCCGGAAGCGATACTTCGCATCCACAACTGCAAGCAGAACGATGGAGAAGGTTCCTTTGTAGTTGTGGAACTGGGATCCTGAGTTGGGGGGTGCCTTGATCACCACGTGCTTCCCATCCACCGCTCCACAGCACAGAGGGAAGTTCCACCGCTCCTGAAATCCCTCTGCGATGGACCTCCAGTCATCGGTGGTGGGCACAGCCATGTAGTCCTCCACAAGGCAGTCCCAGATGGCAGTCACTACCTGGGCGACGATCTGGCACACTGTGGAGACACCAACCCGGTAGCTGGACGCTATGGTCCTGAATGAGTCCCCAGTGGCAAGAAACCTAGAAAACATTGTTATAAATATTATTACAAGTACACTTGTAGTTACATATTCAACTATATTCTGAATCTCCAAAAACAAAATGGTATATTAAAATGCCAATAATCAAGCACTACATATTGACAATAATCAACTACATATTGCTTACAGATAGATATATGACAGTATCACGTCTGACAAGAGAATATTAAAATTTTTAGGTTATAGCAGTTAACTCAGTATCACCAGAAAGATCACTGTGTATTACAGATAGACACGACAGTATCACGTCTGCAAAGAGAATATTTTAATTTCTAGGTTAATGTCTACGTTAGTTATAGCAGTTTTTTTTCCTTTTTTTTTTTCCTCTTGGCTCTCAACGAAGACGGTCGCATTTTCTCTCCCTCTCCCTCCCCTTACCTCTCCTGCTTTGCTTCTCTCGTCTCGTCTAGTCTACTGTACTTTGAGAGACTCTCTCCGCACTGCTCTCCAAACTAAAAAATTATGGATTTGATCAACTGGTCTCTCAACGCAATTGACACCATCTTCTCGACGAGAAGCTTGGGTTCGGGGGAACCCGACTGCCCTGCCGGGACGTTCGCAGCTGGCTACACGATGGACGCGTGGGAGAGGTGGCGGGTCGTGTGTCTAGCGGCTCTTTCCGTGGAGGACATTGAAGATATCTACCTATTCGGAACCATGATAACAGGTTTTCTGCTGATTGGATCAGGCATTGCCCTGGTTTATCGAGGAATTAAAGGAGACGGTGACAGCTGTCCAAAGCCCCACAAGGCTGCCCGTCATGATTGAAGCGGTGGGCAGAGCTGTCAGCATTCAGACTGGGACTATGAGCCAGAATATGGATAACATCTTGGAGAAGCTCTCAGCTCTGCAAAGGCAAATGGATCATTTCAGAGACCAAAATGGACCAGGAGAATAGTCTGTGTAAATTGCAGCTACTCGCCTCAAGACCAAACAATCCCAATCTTATCTGTTTCGGCACCCCCAACCAGCACTGGCCTTGGCCAAGGCCGCTGTTGGAACAACAACTCTCCTGGAGAAGCAATGCAGTGAGCCGCTCTTGCGTTCCTTCCCCGACTCCCCAGACACCTGGGATTGTTGACTTTGTATGGACCTGATCAAGGTTGTCTCCATGGCAACTTGCTGTGTATCGCTATGACAATCTGCGGACTGAGGCATCTAGATTAGGGTGCTGGCTGAGTGACTCTCTCAAGGCCTACACACACATGAACTTACATATACACATATATGCATCCCCTTCACACCCCATCCCACGCCTTCGCCGCTTCGTACCCACAGTCTGGCAGGCGGGTCTGCGACCAGCGCCGAGAATTGCTGCAGGACCGGATGCTGCTTGCCTGGGCTGGACTAATTCCAATCCCCCCACCCCACACGTGTTGCAATGTCTTGTTCATGTAGATTGTATTGTTTATGTGCTAATGTTGCTGAGGTGTTTTTTTTTTCCTGTTCCCAGACTGTACTCCTTACAGGAGCATAGTCTGGGGGTCGCTTTTTTCTCCTCACCTCTCCTCATGTCATGCTGTATTTTTCCCAAGATTGGCGCTGATTATAGCAGCCATGGTAGCATCTTGTTACCGAAGCACATTCCTTGTGTGTGAAAGCACTACTTGGCAATAAAGTGATTCTGAGTTAACTGAGTATCACTAGAAAGAGCACCAACCGCGGTAACGTTAACTTATCCGTACCAACAGTTTAAAAAACATTGATAGCATATGTTAGCATATATTAAATATACTGTATTTAAAATATCATATACATTTACTAACCGAAGACAGATGGACAGGCGCTCCGCAGCTGGGATAGAGCGCCTGTAGTTTGTGTCCTGGAGGGTAATCCTCGCTCCGATGCGGGACAGCAGGTCGTCAAACTGGGCGCGGGACAGGCGGAAGTACCGCTGAAAGCGGCCGTCATCCAGGCGCAGCTCCTGGAGTAAATGGTGAAACTCGCCGAACTGGGTTCGCCTCCGAAGGGTCTGGTGGACCCAAATACGGCGATGATGATCCATACGCCGCTGTTCTGCTCTCCAGAGCAAATACAGAGCGGTGACTCTCTCAAGTGATACTTGATCAACATTAGCCATCTTGTAAAAAGATGGCCGCCAAAAAATTCCCGTCTTTTGACGCGTGTACATTTCGCTTCAAACTTTTCTTTTTACGCGCGTCAATTTCGCTCTTGACGCGCAAATGTATTCAAAGTGTACAGGCGTATAACTAGACGCGGTAGGCGCGAATTTGACGCGCTATTCGCGTCCGGTGTGAACGCACAGTAAGGCTGATATAGGTGGCTGAAGCTGGAAATTAACATTCGACCTCCCCCCTCTTCCTTGAGACAAAAGTCTCACCTTATCCACACCATTCATTCTCTCAGAGACAACTAAAACTCACACAAGTATATATATGGATTTTAATGTGAATGATGATCATTACGGAATGTGTTTAGTATCATTTTAAAGGTCTCAGTGCGATTGGTACAATGGTCACATTCCCAAAGAGTAAAACACAAGGTACTAAGGTTTTTAGAAGTTTAGAATAACTGGCACACAAAGAAAGGTGAACTCTAGGCAAATGGTATTTCACCCCCACACCAAGAGGTGTAACTTAATGCAAATTAGCATGTTTTCCATGTGAAAGATTCTGGGTATTTAATGGTCTGCAGCAGGAAGTTTGGGGCTGATTTCTGTTCACAGATTAGCCCGTGTGGTTGAGGGTCGCGACTCTCAGCTCACGTAGCCATACAATGTTGGGTTTGCATCTTTCTCTTAATCTCTAGAGCATTCGATGTTATTGTATTGATTATATTTGAACTGATTATGAAATTGGCATGATACATTTACCCGACATAATAAATTGTTACATTTGATTATTCTAACTGACTTTGACATTGTTCATTTGGCTAATGGTTACAAGGAATAGTCAAACACTTGCTTATATTTTAATGATGCACAGATATCATTAAAACCTTTTTATTTTTGGAGTCAGATGAAATAACAAATTAATGTATTGCATTTAACCAAAATCCCTTTACATGAGAAAAGACGGAACACGCGCGAGACCTTCGCCGCTGATCGAATGCCGCCATTGGATCGATTTAGTGCGGCTTACAAAATGGTGACCCCGACGTGATATCAACAGATATATATAAATGTTCAGTTTTGGTTTGCCTATGGCACTACTTATCATGCTTACTGCCTTATGAACAGATGTTTGTGAATACAGGTGTAAATGTTAGAAATGTAGTAATG
Organism: Semotilus atromaculatus; assembly: GCA_031834385.1. Taxonomy (NCBI): domain Eukaryota; kingdom Metazoa; phylum Chordata; class Actinopteri; order Cypriniformes; family Leuciscidae; genus Semotilus; species Semotilus atromaculatus. Next base: position 300,207 of record JAULUF010000088.1, read on the forward strand.
TGTCGTTCACGAACAATCCGTTCATTGCGTGTCTCACTACATGCGTACGGTCTTTATGGCCCATCAACAGTTGTTTCTCAGTCCCATGGCCCATCAACAGATATATATAAATGATCAGTTTTGGTTTGCCTATGACACTACTTATCATGCTTACTGCCTTATGAACAGATGTTTGTGAATACAGGTGTAAATGTTAGAAATGTAGTAATGTGTCGTTCGCGAACGGTCCATTCATTGCGTTTACGCAATCAACAAATACATTGTGCATCCATACCCAACCCATTAATTGTCCATCAGTTTACTTTGGATTATGTATGCTAACAGTTTTGTTGTTGATTTATAGGAATGTGTCTGTATCACGCTCTCCTTCTCAAGCGCCGCATAGGGTCACGCAGTATAGTATAGTGTAGTGTAGTATATATTTATTGTCCCTTTAGAGAAATTCTTTTTCACATTTCCAGAAAACGCATTTCATCATACATAGTATATTCATTCACGCCACATATAGACATACATATTTCATATACAGTAGACATTTGATGCACACATATATGGGTGAAAAAAAAACATTATTTCACTGCATACAATTTGTTTTATCTGTACGGTTTTGTCTTATTTAGATATTTGGATGGCTGAGGGGATTAGGCTTCTGCTGAAGCGCGTTTTATTACATCTTATGCTTCTGAACCTCCTGCCAGAGCGTAGGAGTGAAAAGTATCGGCTGAGTGGGTGAGTGATGTCCAAAGATATTACATGAGCGATACGTGTGATGGCTTTGGTGTTTAGTTCATGTAGATTTGGAGTGGGCAAAGCTATTATTTTGGTGGCAGTATTGGTTATCTGGGTAAGTTTGTTACGTTTTTTTACAGTAAGCATGTTGAAAAAACAGTTGGACCAGTAAAGTAGGATAGGTTGAACAATGCTGATATACAGTAGTAGGAGTAAATGAGGGGCAACATGAAATGGTGTCGTTCAGTTCTCAGAGCGATCGAGAATCATACTGAGTAAGTGCATAGACGTAATATTTATAGATAAAATGGAGCCTAATTGTGTTTACATAGGCATAATATAAAAGTACCTATTCTTGTGTGAAGAATTTTTTTTTATCCATGGCAATTAGTGATTGATAATGATATAGTTTCTTTCTGTTATCAGCATGCTCACGTTTTTTTTATTTACTTTTTTTTTTAACAGATGTGACACTGACCATGTCCAAGCACCGGTCCCAAAGAGAGCCAAGTTAAACAAGCAGGCAAGCAACAGGCAGTCCACCCTGTCATGGAAAACAGAGACTGATGTTGACATGGTTCCACAGACACTGCGATTCCTGCCCGCACGGGAAGCTGGACCGCAACTGAGCTCTGTAGACTCGGATTCGCCCATGAGTCTATTCAAACAATTTTTTTCAGAAAGCACTGTGTCAACTTTGTGCCACAACACCAACGCTCAGGCTGCCAAGGTAACTGCAAAGGGCTGCAAATATAAATGGCCAGATGTCAGCATCCGTGAGATGTACCGCTACATTGGGCTGCTGTTTTACATGGCCATGGTGAAGGTCAGCTCCATCAGAGACAACTGGCGGCAAAGCAGTGTTTTCTCCGTACCCTTTCCAGCTACAGTGATGTCTAGGGACAGATACCGCACCATTTCATGTGATGTGCACATGAGTCACCCAGATGCAGATAAGGAGAATGACAGAAAGAGGGGCACAGCTGAACATGACCGTCTTTTCAGGGTCAAACCTCTCATGGACACTATCCGTTATGCTTGTAAAGCCATCTATCATCCTAAAAGAAACTTAACTGTGGATGAAAGAATGGTGGCATGCAAAGCACACACAGGTATGACACAGTACATGAAAGCCAAGCCAACCAGGTGGGGATTCAAGCTGTTTGTTCTTGCAGACTAATTGAATGGATACACTGTGGACTTTTCTGTGTACACCGGAAAGAACCACTTTCCCACAGGCCATGGACTGTCATATGATGCTGTAACATCTCTATTGGACCACACATTTTTGGGTTCTGGGTACCATGTGTACCTTGTTTTTATACAAGTCCAAAGCTCCTAAAAGACTTGTTTGCAACATGGGGGGCGTTGACCTTTCTGATCAAACACATGGGGGGCGTTGACCTGTCTGATCAAACACATGGGGGGCGTTGACCTGTCTGATCAAACACATGGGGGGCGTTGACCAACAGAGGTTGTCGTGTTTAGTCCCTCCGATAGGTATGATACTCAACATCTTAATCTGGAACAGCTGACTTGTTTTCAAAAACTGTATGTACAAAATTTGGGAGTTCTATTTGATGGTTCCCTCAAATTTGATAAGCAGGTAAACTCGGTGGTAAAATCCAGCTTCTACCATCTAAAAGTTGTGGCAAAAGTAAAGCTCTGGCTCTCCCGCAAAGATTGTGAAAAGGTAATCCATGCATTTGTTTCTACCTGCCTTGATTACTGTAATTCTCTCTATGTGGGAATTAACCAAAGATCGATCACCCGACTCCAAATGGTGCAAAACTCTGCGGCTAGACTTTTGCTGGGTGTACGTAAGCGTGATCATATTACTCCTATTTTAATGTCTCTACACTGGCTTCCTGTTCTATATAGAATTAATTTTAAAATCCTTCTATTGGTTTTTAAATCCCTAAACGGACTGGCGCCTGCGTATTTGACAAGTCTTCTATCTGTACATAAGCCATCGAGACCTCTCAGATCTTCAGATCACAGGCTATTGACGGTTCCAAGGGCAAGATTAAAAATGAGAGGGGATCGGGCCTTCTCTGTCACTGCCCCCAAACTATGGAATAGCCTCCCACTGAGTATTAGAACTGCTCAGTCACTCTCTGATTTTAAATCTAAGTTAAAAACTCATCTTTTTTATTTGGCTTTTAATGTAGTGTAGAGACTGCAAAAGCTCTTTATTGTTTGTGTGTTTGCTTTCCTTTTGTAACTACTGCGCTCTGTTGCCGGTAGGCGTGGCCTGTTAGGGCAGCGAAGCAAGTGCATTTTGGGAGTTATTGTCTTTCATCCACATAATCCAAAAATACATTTTCTGGCTTTTCTCAGTCTAGAAAGCTCCAAATTCCAAAATAATTGCACATTTCTTCTACATAAATGACCCATTTTAAATACACATTCATCTTTCCAGAGGTGAAGTATCCCTTTAATATCTTTTAACCTGTGATAGTTTTTTCAGGATTATTTGATGAATAATAATAAATAAATAAAAATATATATAGCTTCTTTCTTTTTTTAAAGGATGTGTTAAGTGATAGTAATGACTTTAAGTCTTTACATTGTTAGGAAATATTTCTATTTTGAATAAATGCAGTTCTTTTAAACTCTTTATTCATCAGTGAATTATTCTTAGTTCATCATTCTCAGTTCAGGCTGCCTCTCAGCACCTTGATGGGGCATTAGCCTTTGGGAGAGTGTCTTTAGTCTCCACTGGTGGGAATCTCATTCATATTCATGGCCATCAACACTCCCAAGCATACAGCAGTGCTGACACAACATTTAAATTGTTATATTGTTGTTTGTGAAAGAGTGGTCAGAATGATTTTCACATCATTTTGTAGTAAAAATTCTAGCCTACAAGAATAGTAACTCAAAAGTCTTGTGGACAACTATTCAGTATGTGTTATATGGCCTTATTGCAGTCAATTTTCTTTTCCCAAAACGTAATAAATTATAAATTATAAAATGCAAACATGTACATCTATTTTGCTCACATATTATTCTAGCCGAGTTTGTGCTGAATACAGCCACATTACATGTTGGCCAATGGTATGTTGTAAGTAGCTGAAATAAGCACAAATGACAGGGCATGTCAAAACAAGGGCCCCAAAAACACCTCAGACCCCATAGGGTTAAATGCAACAAAATCAATGCACTAAAAGTTTGTACATTTCTTATTATTATTACATACTTAAAACAGATGTCAATATACCTCACATTTCCAAGAGTGTGCTATGGCATGCATCCCAGACAGAAGAGGATGTAAAGACTGTAAAGTAAAGTAAAGACTGCAGCGCAGGGCACGGTTCAGACACACATTGGGGTTATGGGAAGTATTTGCAGGCTACATCTGAACAGAAGATTTTGATACCCCCTTGTGACAGTAATGTGCTGAGGTAAGCTAAATTTCTCCTTTAAGGAGAATGCCAGCAATCTCTAACCCTCCTCATTCAGTTTGCTGCTGTGGTGATGCACCACACAATCTCTTCCCGACACCGATCATATACATTATAGACATTTTAAAAAAGCTCAAAAGAGATCCTAAATAGACCACTTTAAATGTGACAGGACTTTACACCTGATCAACAAAAAATATTAAATATTTACAGAACATTCACTTTAGCTTTTGTAAAATTTACAGATTTCTAAATGTTTTAATGCTTTGAACAAACAAATCCATCTCAACATGTATTGTACATATTGACAGAGATAACTGTTATATTATGTTCTTTAAAAAACTACACAATCTCCAACTGCTTCAATTAAAGCTCATTTTTGAAATGCCTAACCAGCAGAGGGAGCTCTCACTAGAGTACTGACTGTGATCCACACCCTTTGCTTGCTCTGCTCTCATTTCCTGTTTGCCTTCCTTTATAACCAGAGACCATGCTTGCACACATTTGCGAAGTATTGCCAGTTTACCTGCCTTACCAAGCGTTTTGACCATTCTACATTGCCCCTGGTGTATGATATTGCCTGATTCTCTGTTTCTCAATCCTTGGATTATCCCTTTGTTTTGGTTGCTTGTTTGGACTGATGTTTCTGCTTGGACCCCTTGCCTGCTTACTCACTTATGCCTTTTGGATTTCCCCACTGAATGTAGACAGATCTGACTGCTACCTTGGTTTTGACCCGCTACCTGCCTTCTCACATTTGTTTATGGTGACTATCTTTAATAAACCTCCGCACACGGATTCTCACTCTGCTTCTGCATCATTACAGAATACTTTGCCTATGTTTGCAAGCATGGTCTGTGGTTATAAAGGAAGGCAAACAGGAAATGAGAGCAGAGGAAGCAAGGTTGTGGATCACAGTCAGTACTCCCTCTGCTGGTTAGGCATTACAGAATATCAAAGCCATAGATGATACACTCATCGGAGGGGGGATCACTCACCAAACAAAAACTCTCACGCTCAAAGTCGGTTTGCTACATCAAGAGTCTATAACACTATACATAGTTGACTCTCCCAAACTTGAAATCATCCTGGGACATCCCTGGCTATCCATTCACGACCCTAACATTTCCTGGTGCCATGGTGAGTTGAGTCATTGGTCATCATTTTGTTTAAATCACTGTTTTCCCACTAAGCCACAACCATGTCTCACCACCAGCGTTGAAAGCCCTGATACCATTAAAACCGTGAACATCCCTGCCATTTATCACCACCTTTCAGAAATCTTTAGCAAAACCAAGGCTACACAGCTACCACCACACCGACCCGGAGACTGCGCTATAGATCTGCTTCCCCATGCCATGCCCCCCACAAGCAAGGTTTATCCTCTCTCTCGAACTGAAAGTGAATCAATGGAGGAGTACATCGCCGAGGCTCTGAACTCAGGTTTTATCCGTCCATCTACATCTCCTGCCGCTGCAGGATTCTTCTTCATCAAAAAGAAAGATGGAGGATTAAGACCCTGTATCGATTACTGGGAACTAAATAATGTAACTGTTAAATTTCGTTATCCCCTGCCTTTTAGTACCATCGGCCCTGGAACAACTACGGGAAGCCACCATTTTCACGAAACTAGACTTACGAAGCGCCTACAACTTAATCCGGATCAAGGAGGGTGATAAGTGGAAAACTGCCTTTCACACCACTAGGGGGCACTATGAATACCAAGTTATGCCATATGGACTTTCTAATTTACCTGCCATCTTCCAATCTTTCATCAATGAGATCTTCAAAGACCTCCTGAACCGGTTTGTAGTAGCGTATATTGATGAAATTCTCATCTACTCCAAGTCAGAGGCTGAGCACATCAACCATGTGAAAATAGTTCTCTCTCCATTACTCGAGAATCAACTCTACATCGAGGCAGAAAAATGTGAATTCTATGTCAACCAAACCTCATTTTTGGGATATCACATAAGTCACCATGGCGTAAAGATGCATGCTGTTTTAATCACCTGTATAATGGAAAAATGCAGTTCTGTTAGGATAATCATAAGTGTATGTAATGCAGTGAGCTTGATATTTATATTTTTCCTTACCACGTTCAAATAATGTGCTATAATCTCTGAAGATTCTTGAGTCATGCACAGATCTTAGCCATATTTGTGATATGGAACATCTAAGAGATTTTAGTCTGTCAACTGCCTTTTTTAAAATTTGATATAATATTACAATCTGGAATATAAAGAATCGCAATAGTAACTTGCCTGCACTGTTATTAAAGACTCAGACGAATCGAACATTTACCGGGCCCTTGGTTCAGATTTTATTGTTTGTTGTTTAAACGTGTGTGTTGCATATTTAAAAAAAATATATATATTTGATCTATATATATTTTTGTTCTAAAAGTGTGTTCTATTCTGTTTCGTTTGTTTATTTTTTTTAACATATTCAGTCTCATTCTTGTTTTTTTACAAGACCTTTTGCTGTGTTTTTTTAATAAACAGATAGCCTACAAACATAGGCTATTTTATTTGTACGAACAGTGAACTATTATATAGCTATGTATACTATGTACACTATAAATTGTATGATTGTTTGTTTAAATAACATTAACCAAATTGTCTTACTTTAATTAATAATACAATTATTACTTTAACATGCAGTTTCTACTCCACCCAAAAAAGTTTTTTTTCATTATTGTACAGCAAATGTCAAAATCATTTTGATATTTCATGTTTGTTGTAGGCTTATTTGGAAATGATCATAGTGGTAGCATTTCATTCTTACTGTTAATTTACATTAGCCTTACGTTTCAAAATGTGTCAATTGCTGCTGTTTTGCTAAATGTTCCTTTGCGCCACCTGGCGGTCATTTCGCGAACGACTTTGAAATGCGACTGGCAGTTGTCGCGGGGGTAATAGGCATTCTGGTTGAGTACCTACTGTATCTATCTAAAGCACATGTAAAGTACTTGATTTATAATTTAGCTGTAGTGTTATTTGATATTACATGTATAGCAAGTTTATTTATTTTTTATGTTTTTAGAATATCATATATAATATTATATACAGTGAATTCTAAAAGTAAAAAGGGGGATTATGAACTAAATAAATTGAGACAAAAATCTATGGAAATACCCTTTGATAAAACCTGAGACTTTTTATTACTTGTGAATTATGTGATTACAAAAACTGAGAAATACAGAGAATGAAGCAAAAAAACCCCGTTGTAAATATAATGGAATGTATGTCTAGTAAATGTTGTACTGTTATCAAGTCCAAAGTTAAGTGTAATGTTCAGATCAAAGCTGCCAAGGAAAACATGAGCACTTTAATCTGTCAATATTGCATTAATCTGTAAAACATTAAGCTAGCACAAATTTAGTGCAACAGTATTTTCTGAGAAACCGTCGTATGCTGTACTTTGTCTGCTAAATTGTCCATCACGTGTGAATTACTGAAGATGACAGTATAAAAGCATCCGATTTGTAACATTCTGATAAATAGATTCACATACAGCACACACATCTCTGACACGCTTTAGCTAAAGCTTTAAGAATGAGGTTAACAATAGCAGCTCTTCTGCTTCTGTACCAATGTCTGATATTTGAACTGGTCACCTCTGAATTGAGTGATAATCAGCCGGCTTGTCCTTTGAAAATCTGCACAGACATACTGAAGGATGCTGGAGTCACAGAGGCCCGACTCAAAGCTCTTGAAATCAGCTTTGAGGAGATCAAGAAGGAAAGCAGAGGTGAGACGCCTGCTTTTGAAGACCTATGTGCTGTAATATTATATACACTGAAAAACAATTGCTGTAGGATTTACTTAGTAAATATTTGTAAACTTTTATTCTACATTATAAAAAGGTATATGTTTTCTCTTCAGACAAAGCAAAGGTGGCATTTTCAGCTTCATTAGGATCAAATGGTTTCCAAGGACCATTTGAGACAGATACAACACTGGCTTACAAGGACATCTTCATTAATGTTGGTGATGCCTACGACCCGACCACAGGTATTGTTAATCTGAATTGCTGAAAACACTATCAACACTTTAATAATTCATGTCTACAGCTGTTAAATGGAGATCTGTCTCACTCTTTTACAGGGATTTTCACTGCACCGGTACGGGGAGTTTACTATTTCAGTTTCTTCTATCATTGTGGAACTGACCATGGAACATCGTTGAGCTTGTATAGAAATGGAAAGGAAGAAGCATTAACAAGACATCACAGTCAAAAACCACATACTACACAGAATGGAGGCAACGGCTTAACACTGCTGTTGGAGAAAGGGGATAAAGTCTATATCGTACTCCAAAATAACTCGTATATCTGGGATTCACACAGTGTCACAGTGTTCAGTGGTTTTCTTATCGATGCCATGTAAATAAAATACAACCTGTGAACAAACATAAAATAGATCCTGCTTTGTTGTGTGTTCTGCAACCAGCTGTGGCATGGTGTTTGTTTTGTATCATATTTGATACATCAGAGTTTTATGGCAGAGGAAGAAACACCTTGATTTTAATAGTAGTCCCAAATTGAGCGAAAATATGCAATATGGTGATAATATTTATATGAACACAAGATGAATTTCTGATGCTTGTCCCCAGGCAAAATTAAAGCTGCCATCGGCAAATTATTTTTTGATCATATTCAGTGAAATCGACACTATAATCCTACAGAACAACATAAATAAAGTGGTTTTAGAAAAAAAAACAGAGCTTCTTACTCCACCTGGAGCGTTATTTGTTTTGCAAAAATCCACCGCTCCCGGATCATCAGGTCCAATCAGCGTCGGGGGGTGTGAGATCTGACTGTCAATCACAGGGCGTGCAAACGCCACCCCTCGCGCACGTCACAATCACATGCTGTAAGGGTTCTTCCATAAAATTTCCGGGAGACATTTGTGGAGTCAACAAAGTGACATTTTATTAACGGTAACACTTAAGTACTGTCAACACACTGTGCAAAAGAAAGAAAGAAGAAAAAAAAACACTGACTAACAAAAATGGACATCAGCACATTACTGAGTTCTGGGTCTCAAATGTTTCTCAGGGATCCCTCACCAGAACTAACCCAGCCACAGAAAATGAAGCCCTTTTAACAAACCAGACCAAACCATTTTATAAATTAAAGGGGTCTCACAAAATTCTCATTTTCTTACATCAAACACAAAAGGCGAAATATATATAAATACATAAACTTGAATAATCAAATCACATTTACCATAAACAATAATGAAAATATCCTTAAACATACACACAAAACACATCCTTTAAACACAAAGGAACACACGACCCCAAACCACATTGTCCCCAAAAACTACATTTCCCATAATTCCCCATTGGATATATAAAAGGACTACAGCTAAGACTACAGAATTGGCGCCCTTCCAATTCCAAACCTTTGTTCCAATTCCAATGTTCCTTTGCTTCATAAAGAGACATATCTCGTATCTCTGTGACAAGTATTGACAGAGTTACAGTTATTTTTTCGGACGCGTTTCAGAATGGACTTCACTGACAGAGAGAAGGGAAAACGCGCATCATGTTTATTTTTCTTTATTTGACGAAAAGCACAACACTTTGTTTTTATTGTGAGCACCCACAAAAAAAATACAAACTTAACAGGTTCGCATGATGTATAACACTTATATGTAAGATCAAAATCAACAGAGTAATTTGATTCTCTTTTGCACTGATAAGGAAAAAATCCAGCAAAACGCAAGGACGCGTTTTTCGACCCCTAAGGGTTAATCCAGTAATTGGAAAGAAGAATGAGTGACTCAAATTGAGTCACTAGGTAGCGTAACTGAAGGAGCTGGATTTTGAAACTACACTCTGGGAAAAGGATAGTGAAAGTGGGGCTTAGACAAGCCCCAGAGGAGGGAATGTTGAAGATTTTATTATTTACAAAACAAGTAATTTAGCCTTATAAGATGGAATAATGCCGCTTTCAGAGAGGTGCCCAGGCCTGGGCCCTCTAAACGTTTCTCTGAGCCACAAAGGGAGCACTTTTATGAGGTTGAAGAACCATACAGATCTTCCCATCATAGTGATCATCTCAGAACAGCCGCAGACCTACATAGGCTCCCTGTAAAAAACAAAAAAAACAACACAAGTTTTAACAGGTACCGAGATAGGCAATTCTATAATACCACTCTCAGAGAGGTGCCCAGGTTTGGACCCTCTAAACGTTTCCCTGATCTGCAAAATGAGCACTTTTATGAGGTGGAAGTACCACACAAATCTTCCCATTATAGTGAACATTCTGGAACAGTCGCAGGCCCATACAGGCCTCCTGTTCGTAACACTAAAAGTAAGAAACGTAATAACAGAAGGATGAGAGAATCACGTCCCTATCAGAACGATCTGGTTCAACACCAACACGCCCGGCTTGAACATTTTTACGGGGCTACAGGGAGACAGGACGAGGGGAACGGACCTATTCCACGTCCAACACGCCCAGATTTTCAACACACCAGACCGTTATTTAGAAACCAATACACACACACTCCCTCCGATCAGAGACCCAGAAAGGTTTCTTTCAATTTTCGGGGGGGAAGAAATGAGGACGTTCACTCTCCTCTGGACGATACTTACCTCACAAACAGGGTTATGAATAAACAGCATCACCCTCCTCCTCCAAATAGGATGGGAAGCAAACCTGTAAGGGAAAATAGAAACAGATTTAGACAAAACACTCACTTCACACCGGCGCCACCTCAGCTCAAAACAACAATCAAACTATTTTACGAACTTATTCGACAGGTGCACCACCTGGAAAGGGTGACCACTAAGGTGAAAAATAACCAACCTATCACGTTCCAAAGGCTCACGGACCTCCTGATAGAAACGGTGAGACCAGCTTTCGCAAACGAGAGTGTCACACAAAAGCTAGAAGGGAACGCAAAAAATTGGTCATCTACAACACAGTTGATCCTCGAACAACACTACGAGTCGACAATTGACACCACAATACAGAACATACGCGGTCAGACCAATCAAGCTGACTGGCCTGAGGCATTTGAGGTGGCATCACATTGGGCGGATAGGAATTACAAGGGAAGGGTTAGTGTTGAGGCCATTGAACAAGCAGAGGCCCTTATTTTGGCAGAAATATCAGTCACCGACAGTACAACGACTCAGACAGCACAAACAGAAACAACGGGGACAGAACCCCCTCGTACTTACGCTGCTGTGGTCGCCGGGGCCTCCGTCGCCTCCACCAGCCGGACTGCCGGTGCCTCCACCAGCCTTTCCGTCATACAGGTCCCAACGCTCTTTTCGTCCGAACCCCCTCACAACACCACTCCTGTAAAACAAACAATTAATAGAAGGGACATCGAAATACAAACCTCGCCAATTCTTGATGTACAGGGCAAAGTGGCTACTTCTCCACGAAGGGGAGATTGGTCCTTTGAGGAGGAAGAACCTCCCCAAGGCCTGCCAGAGACACTCCGGCCCATACAGGCCGGAGAGCCTAAACCCTGCGAACAGAGAAAGAAAACACAAAAGAGCCGCCACCTCAAACAAGGAGCGGAACCCTCTTTATCGATCCCGCCACCCCAGAGCCGCCCAGAGACACCTAGGCCGGAAATCTCTGTAGTGGCCCCTTTACCCCAGAGCCGCCCTGGGACACCAGAGGCGGAAACCTCTGTTTTAGTCCCCCTAGCGCAGGAGGAAGAAACGCAGGTCACAGATAGGGTAATTATCGCTGCTGATACCCCCCAGGGTCCAGGGACCCCACCAGAATCGAACCCTACCCCACACAGCCCTCAGATGGTGGAACAGGACAATATATTGTTCCCCTTTCCACCAATGTCCACCCCTATTACCTTTTCGGATCATTCCCGACATAGCAGTACGGGGCATTCGGATGATTCGACGACCCCTATAAAGCCACCTTCACCACTTACACGGTTCCTTCAGAGATTCGACCCTTTGGTGGTCCCTCTCCAACAACCGGGTGTGGACTCAGGAGTGGAACAGGGCGAACACAGCGACCTGCGACCCCCACTATCTCCTGTGTTGCAGATACCTACAACAGACACAAACACAATAGAGCCCCAAATGATCAGTAGCCCATCTTCCACTTCCTCAAACAGACCTTTCCGACACATAAACACAAATAGGAAAATGGTAGATTGGAGCCTTACCCTAAGAAAAAGAATTGTCATCATCGGGGACTCGAACGTCTCGAGGCTCCCTAGGTATGACGACCCTGACCTCCAAGTAGACAGCTTCCCAGGCGCCAAGTTCCAACATGCGTTGGGCCTGTTGGAAAAGGCAACATTAATGAGAGTACCAGAGAAATTAATACTTTCATTCGGTATCAATAACCGCAAACAGAGGTACAGGATATCTGCAATTACAGAGATACAGAAGGCCTACAACATGGCGAACAAAATCTTACCTCAGACAGAAATAGTGGTCCCTCTGATCAATTTCTCAAGAGCATTGCCGCAGGTGGAGCAGGACATGGTTGAACAGATGAATAACTTTATCAAAAAGAACCTTAACTTTATCCCTCTGTTGGCATCCACGCATTTCCATGTCGAAAAGGACGGTACTCATTGGAGACCGGCCACAGCACGAGCTCTGCTCACACATTGGGCATCCCATTTAAACTTTTGAATCTGAAAAACCCAAAATGGGGTGCACACAAGCTCATCGTCAACCTGTCAAAATCTTTAGTTCTAACGGAGGACCAAACCTCAGTCCTTAAGAAAGGCCTCACTTATATCCCCACCCCGTCGAGCTGTAAAAAGAAGGAGTTACTAGCAGATATGCAGGCATACCACCGCAGACTTAAGCTCGAAGTATTTTTTGAGGGCAAAAAGAGCCATAACACTAAAGTTCGGTTTACTCACCCTTCCGGTTGGGAACCCGCGCTGTCCAGCCTACCAAAAGAGGTGGAGAAAATCATTAGAGCTGATAATTTTGCTTTTAAAAGACTACACTGGGGGATGGGGGTTACACACAATTTGACCATGGGCGAAAAGAGAGCCCTAGAAGAGTTAGGCCAAAATCAGTCCATAGTTATTAAACCAGCCGATAAAGGTAACGCCACAGTCCTAATGGACAGGGCGCAATACGTTGAGGAAGGTCTGAGGCAGCTCTCTGTCGCGGAGCATTACCGCCCACTTGATGAGCCCATCTATGTTGACACTGTTAGTGAGATAGAGGAAATTTTGGATGATATGTATTCAAAAAAAATTATAAGTGCAAAACAAAGAGAATACCTGATGGGTGAGGGTCCACCACGACCCAGAAGGCTATACCTGTTGCCGAAAATCCACAAAGAACCTGAGAAGTGGAGTGTCCCGTTTGAGGTCCCCCCGGGGAGACCCATAGTGTCGGACTGCAACAGTGAGACATATTGCACAGCAGAATTTATTGAGCACTTCCTCAATCCTCTCTCCACCAGACATCCAAGCTACCTGAAAGACACATACGATTTCATCGATAAAATTGGCAAACTAAAAATACCACAAAATTCGTTGCTATTCACAATTGACATTGACAGCCTTTACACCAATATTGACACACCAATTGGCCTTAAGGCAGCTAAAAAATTCATGCTCAAATATCCGGATCATCACAGACCGGATGAGCACTTATTAAAACTTTTGGAGATAAATCTGACCAAAAATGATTTCGAGTTTGAAAACAAATTTTACTTGCAAGTCAAGGGTACGGCCATGGGTAAAAAGTTTGCCCCGTCGTATGCTAATATTTTCATGGCAGACTGGGAGCAAACGGCTCTATCAGCCTCTGCCTTGAAACCATTAGCATATTTCAGATTCTTGGATGATATCTGGGGTGTCTGGACCCATTCTGAGGATGAGTTTCTCGCCTTCATTGCACACCTGAACTCACATCGGGAGTCAATCAAGGTCAAATACAGTATGGACCGGTCAGAGGTTAATTTTTTAGACGTGGTCTCTTATAAAGGACCTAAGTTTGTTGAGACGGGACAGCTAGACTTTAGGGTCTACTTTAAAGACACAGATACACACTCATTATTGCATAGGGACAGTTTCCACCCGAGACACACCTTTACGGGAATTATTAAATCACAGCTCCTCAGGTTCAAGAGGATCTGCTCACAGCCTTCATCCTTTCTTGAGGCCATGAACATCCTCTTCAGGGCCCTCAGAAACCGTGGGTACAGCAGACCGTTCCTGAGGAAAATTGTCAAAACCTTTGACAAAACAAAAAAACAGTCCGAGTTGGAAACACAAACCAGGGTTAAAATTATCCCACTTACGGCACTGTTCTCGAAACAATGCGTCTCTCTCAACCGATCCATCAAGGAGAACTTCTTAAAGTTTCTCGAGCCCACCCCCTTCCTGCGGCATCATAGGCCCATTGCAGCGTACAAGCGTAACCTGAATCTAAAAGACAGACTGGTACACAGCAAACTACGCACAACAGCTCCACTGGGCAGGGTGGGTCGATGCAAATATTTTGTGCAAAAACGATGGGTAATGAGCAGGTTTAATAAAAAAATCTTTCAAATACCCAGACCTCTGACACACGAGACAAAAAATTGTATTTACCTGGCCTTTTGCTTGAGATGTCGTAGACAATATGTGGGTCAGACAAAAAACGAGCTCAGAGTCAGGGCCTATCAGCATGCGCACAATATTGTGCACAAAATCGATAAGCGACGACACCTTGTTCAGCATTTTCTGACCCACGGTCTACCCGCACTTAGGGTCACTTGTCTCCAGGCGAATCCGGCATGGTCCCTGAAGGAAAGACTCAGAGCCGAGAGCATCTGGATCAAACGCCTTGACACAGTGTACCCAAGAGGATTGAATGAGGCCTAAATTCGCCTCTTCCTCCATCTTTATTCCCTCTCTCTCTCTTTTTTAATTTGAGTGCAATTATGCAAAGTAGTATATTTTTGAACGGCCACTCACACCCCATGACTAACACCTACCATTAGTAACCCCTCATGATTTACACCTGATAATTATTAACCTACATCATCCAACCCCCTAAAACCTACCCCACTTACCTGTGGTCCTGGTCTGATTAGCCCTCTGTAGGGCACCCCTTCCGGCAGCAGCCCGTTAGGATAGAGCCCTCAATGGCTACCCTGGCCCTGATAAAAAAGAAAAGAAAATAAACAACAATATCCATCATTTATTTACAAATTTACCAATACTCACCACGCTCTCCTCGAGTCCGGTTCGGGTCATCACGCCAGCACGGCCCTGTAAGATAAATAATAAAACAGAGACAAAAAGTCACAGTTATACAAAGGGTAGATAGGTGTTGATTCAAAACCCTAACATTGAAACACAATTAGAAAGACAGACAGATCATGAGACGTTTTTTTCTGGTTTCTTTGTGGTGGGGTGGGTTGGCATAATTAATATCAATATTATATCACATATACACATATCTATATTAGATAGAAAACAACATAGTTGTGATGATTTTTGAGCACTGCCTTTTCACATTCCTTCCTGGACGTTGGGCCTCTTTTAGTGGTCAGTAGAAGGTGGGCCAGTACCTAACCATTTCTGGGGCCTTCGGGCCCCAGATCTTGGATTATTTTCCCCTAAGCCTAAGCCTAACCCTAACACAAAAGGACTAACCCTAAGCCTAAGCCTAACCCTAACCCTAATTTGACTTGGTTCAGTATGGGCATGAGACACAGAAGCGTATGTGAGTGTTTCTTGCATACAAGCTAGAAAAACTTTCCCCTCATTCTAGAGACACATTCTTAATATGACACTCAGGAGAACCCAGAGACAATCACCATTTGAAGTTAAAAGCTGGTCAGATCATTCTAGAACAATGTATACAGGTAATATGAAAAACTTAAAGTTCCCCTGTAGTCAATAATTGTATCCCTTAAAGGGATAGTTTACCCAAAAATGAAAATTACCCCATGATTTAATCACTCTCAGTTTCCTTATTAGGTCAACATATGATGTTCTCCCATCACCGCAG
Organism: Semotilus atromaculatus; assembly: GCA_031834385.1. Lineage (NCBI taxonomy): Eukaryota > Metazoa > Chordata > Actinopteri > Cypriniformes > Leuciscidae > Semotilus > Semotilus atromaculatus. Next base: position 316,321 of record JAULUF010000088.1, read on the forward strand.
AACCTAAACCTCTGGGTAGGAGAGGATCCCTCTTGTCCTTTGTGTTCATCACCTGCCACATTAAGGCACATTTTGACAGGATGTAAGGTGGCTCTTAGCCAAGGTCGGTTTACTTGGCGCCATGACCAAGTACTGAGATGTTTGGCTTTAGCATTGGAAGGCAAGCGTAGTATGACCAATAAGTTGCCGCATGTTCTAGCAAAACATTACACGCAGAAGACAACATTCCTCCGCCCAGGCGAGCAACCACCAAGAAAAGGTGTTAACACCAATTCTCGCTCAGGACAACTGGAAGCTGCTAGGGACTGGAAGATGCTGGCTGATCTTGATCAACGGCTTATTTTTCCACCTGAGATTGCCACCACTAACCTACGACCAGACATTGTTTTGTGGTCTGGATCAGCACGCATTGTTCAACTGATAGAGTTGACAGTGCCATGGGAGGATGCTGTAGATGAGGCATATGAGAGGAAGAAACTGCGGTATGCTCATTTGGCCACTGAAGCAGAACAGCGAGGATGGAGAGTCCAGGTTTATCCAGTGGAAGTGGGTTGTCGAGGTTTTGTGGCACACTCTACAACCCGGTTCCTCAGAGACGTCGGATTCAGCGGCCAAGAGTTGCGTCGCACAGTAAAGAACTTATCTGAAGCAGCAGAAAGGAGCAGCAACTGGCTGTGGTTGAGACGGAAAGATTCTAGCTGGCAAGGTACAGGCCGCCACGCTACGGTTTCGTAGAATTCTTGAAAAACTTGAAGAGTCTGTTGGTTTATTTGTATAGGTTGTATAGTATAGGTTGTATAGTATACTATACAATTTGTATAGGTTGTATAGTATAGAATGACAGGTGGTTGGGCAGATATTGTGTTTTGCGGTAGGTGGTATGCCATACGGAACCGTTGCCACTGTAACTGCTTTAACGCACCAGTGGGGCTCGACAGCCTTAGTCAATCGGGTTGGCGCGTATGGTTGGGTTGCGGAGAGATAGTGAGATTGTGGTTAGGTCTCAGCAGCAGGAGGGATGTAGAGGTCAGTAAGCTGGGCTGAGTTGAGTGGGGGACGGAGGGGGGTGACTCTGGGACGCCAGAGTCACTGTCGAGCCCTCTTGAGGTGTCGTGGGCTAGTCGACGAAACACTGAGGACGGAAGGTGCCCACTTGAAGACCCTAGAGATGTCCCCTACTCGGCTCAATCCAGACGGTTGTCGTGTTGGTCCACTAGGGAGACCACACTGTAGTTGCAGCCGTCGTGTGTGCTGACGCGCCAAGTACACTGCAGCCGTTAACGCCGGACAGAAGGGGAGTCACACCCTCATATGGAAAGAAGCGTAAATGGATGGAGAAGCATAGTTTACTGTAAAGCTACGTCTTAGTGTTGCTTATCTTGGCGAAAGCCGAGTACAAATCAGCATGAAGTTTTAACATCTACTCTCGTGTAATGGAAATCTCTCAAGTCATCCTAGGTGTGTATGACATTCTTCTTTCAGACAAATACAATTAATTATATTATATTAATTACCTTTTTTTTTACCTTAAAATGTTTTACTTTGTAATGTGTTAAATATGAATATTTTTCTTACACAAACTCATCGCTTTGTTCAGAAGGCCTTTATTAACCTTTATTAAGAAGCACTTTTATGATGGATAGATGCACTTTTATGGACTTCAAGACAGAAACAGCCATTCACTGCCATTATAAAGCTTGGAAGAGCCAGGACATTTATTAATATGACTCGGATTGTATTCGTCTGAAAGAAGTCATAGGGTAAATCATGGGGTAATTTACATTTTTGGTTGAACTATCCCTTAAAAAATCATCTTTGATCACCAAAATAACATATTTAAAAGTTTTTTCCTGTGAAATAAATGTCTTAAAATATCTTGAAAGTAACTCTACACCCTTGCCTCGTTTAGTATACGCAGTGCTATGAATATGCAAATTAGCCCCGCCTCCACTCACACGAGCTCAGAGATCCACTTGCTCAACTTTACTGTAGTAAACGCTGCACAATTGTATCGCTCTTTAAAACATAAAGATAATTCATATTTAATATGATTAGCCTTTTGACTACGTTATCAAACGGCTAATAATATGTTGCTAATGTTACACAAACCATGTTCCCATTTGTCATCTCAGAGTCAGACAGCTCCCTTCTAACAATCAGCATCATTAGAAACGCTTTGAACATCTCAGAACATCAGTGGAGAAAGGAATATAGTTCATCATAATATACAGCATATAAATAATTCGCCCACTATATTGCCAAATGTTCCTGATTTTTCATATCAACAGAAAAATATACTGGATAACCTAGCTTCTCTTGAGACTCTGCTGCTTCAGATAATAGTTAATGATATGTTAAAGCCATGCCCCCCTTGTGACACGAAGATAGTTTGTGACGTCAGAAACACCAGCGATTTCACACCGTGTTTTTGAGACTGTCTTTGGTTCACTGCCGTTTTAAGGAGAAAATACTCAGCAATGCTGTCGACTTATGAACTTACACATGATTTGTCTTAAACCATATTAAAAACACCACATAGACATATAAACAACATTAAAAGCTGTATTTTCACCACAGGGAGACTTTAATAGTGAGTCGGGTAATAACAGAGTCAGGGTGCTGTTGCTTCATGGCTATATCCTGATCAGCTAGCTGTTGTAGTGCTGTGCTCACGCAGGCTTGAGACGGGAAGTAAACATTCACCAGCATGAACAAGGAAAACTCTTGCAGTTTACTCTGCAGAAAACTCTTCCTCTAAAAAGGCTTGCAGTTAATGAAGAGGGCATCTAATTTAGAACAGCACATTTTTTCCAAAATTGTATACATGTGCACCAAACTTTGCTAAACATAATTCAGCAAATTATTGTTTGTTTTGTTGGCAAGGAAACGTATATTCACCAGGTGAATATTCAGCAATAAAGCCTGTCTGAGTGTGTAAAAATGTCCAGTAAATTTTGGGGTCCTATAATGCCCTTTTCAAAAAATATAAAATAAGTCTCTGATGTCCCCTGAGTGTGTATGTGAAGTTTTAGCTCAAAATGCCCCACAGATATTTTTATAGCATGTTAAAAAGAAAAGTTTTTGTGTGTCCCTTTAAATCCAAAAGAGCTTCTGCTCCCCGAGGGCGGAGCTTCAATAGCTGGTGTCAGTCGTGTGGTGTGTGTTAGCAGCTCCGATTACCTCACACAGACATGCACTGAAAATTTCAAAAACGTTTAGCCTTTTATGTTCAAACCGGACAAAGATGGAGAGACTGAAGAAGAAGTGACAACATATAGAAGCAACAGGGACATTTCTGAATGGTTAGTTGATGAATTTATGTAGTTTATGTGTAGTTTATCTTCTCGTCATTGATTAGCATATTCTGTCATGATAATCTATAAATCGTGTTCATGGGGGAGGGGTTTATGTAATTTCTAGGGTTGGTGATGTCACTAACCCGGGAGGAAGCCTGTGTAGTTCCTACCAGACATTTGTTGTAGTTCTTAAAAAGGAATTTCTTTAAAAACAAATATCTCAATTTGCTTTGAACTTTGTAAATTTGAAGATGTTGTTTATGCTCAAACATTACACACTAACTAAAAGTAAAAAAAAGAAAAAGAAATCATAATGAACCACCCCTTTAATAATCAAAAAACAGCAAAAGACCGACAGGTATACATGTCCAGCAGGTTTACCCTGGTAAAAGTTATTGGACAAAAGTGACTAAAGATAGGACCAACAATAAAAACTGAGGAGCTCCAAACCAAGGTACCCATCTGTGACATCATGTTTGCCAAATTATCATGCCATAAGTCAAAACAAGTCATAGTGCTCGTTTAAATAGGGAGCAGCTGAGGTAATAAAACATTATCTGGAATTAATTATAACAAACATAGATCTGAATTGTATTATAATAGATAATAGATTATTGTATTATAATAGATAATAGATAATATGATAATTCAGAGCTGTTAAAACATTGATAATGTTCTGTAATCCTTGTTAATAAATCATACCTCTATGAAAATTTACCATGGATTTACTGCAGTAATATTGTAACCATCACTATAATAAACACAACTATGATAATGATTAACCATGGTTTTACTACATCATTACTGTAGTATCCAAGGTAACTTGGTTTTAGTAGTAACCATGAAATATTATCTCAATAAGATCTATGGTTAACTCTTGTAGTAATATATGGTTTATATTTAATCATTTTTAAAGGGTAGGCTAATCAAATAAAACTGTAAATATGTTTTTGCAGAACATTATGATGTCACTGTGAATTTGACCTTTGACCTTTTGTGAAATTTAGTCAATTATCAAATAAATTCTTGAGTTATTATGGGCCAAAAAGTTTTTTGTGAGGTCACCTTTGGCCTTTGACCACAAATTCTAATCATTTAGTCTAGTTGGACATTTGTCCAGATTAAATGAAATTCTTTCCAATGTTCCTGATCTACCACATTTACAAGAATGGGAAGTTATAGTGATCTTGACCTTTGACCAACAAAATCGAATCACTTTATCTTTGCATCTATGTGAACATTTGTGCCAAATGTGAAGAAATTCCTATAAGCCGTTCCTGAGTTATTGTGTTCACAAGTTGAATTACAGCCAAAGTCATGTTTTGTGAGGTCACAGTGACCTTGACCTTTGATCTCCAAATTCTATTCAGTTCATCCTTGATTCCAAGTGAACATTTGTAACAAATTTGAAGAAATTCCCTCAAGGCGTTCCTGAGATATCGCTTTGACTATATATGCGGCGCAGTGTACATGGAAAGACAATAGGGGGCGATAGAGAGCAAACCGCGTGTGTATGCAGAGGGTCATACACACACTTTTTTTCTCATTTTTCCATCTATCTGAGGACCTCTCTGAAACATTGAGAGAGGCCTTTAAATAGCCAATGGAGGCCATTGCAGTGAAAACAAAGTGAGGACCGGCCTAAATGTCCTCACTTTGCAAAAAGGTCCTCACTCCAAAGGTTAAAAACTCACACTGGTCCTCACAAAGATAGCCATGCAAACACACACACACACACACAGAATGGCAGCAAACACTCTATCTGTCAGAGAGAGGGAGAGAAAATTCTCAGAATCCACATTAAAACCACAATATCTTACTTTCTGTTGGTTGGAGCTAATGATTATAAATTAGAAAGTTGTTCAGCTTGATGAGAACAATATCTATGGCGAGTTTTGTAACTGTAGGTAAAACTAACTATGTTATAAAACACTTTATGTGTCCTTTTTTAGTCATAAATTCGTTTCATCGCCACGACCAAACCGTTCGAGATATCAAAAATCCGTTCGCAATTTAGCATCCTCAATGTGTTGACTTCACGCACAACGAGTTTGATAGCTATCGAATGAATTACCTAGGAGGAGTACTTCGTTTTCCAGAGGATGAGTTTCCAAACAACCCATAATAACTGACTTCCTGTTGGGCTGACGTAAAACTTAGAGCACGAAAGTTCACGAAAGTTGTTCGGCCCGATGAGATCTATAAGTGTACCGAGTTTCATATTATTACATGCAAGCGTGTTTGATATATGGACAAGTGTTCGAATCCCATTCCAGGGGGCGCTGTCGAGCCCCCCTGCCACGCCCGGGTACCAGCTTCGGCCCGGCCCTGATGGCCACGGGTTCTGACTCGTGTGCAAAGTTTCAAGAGTTTTCGAGCACGTTAAGGGCCTCAAAAGTGCCCAAAAGGTAGTAAAATAATAATAAAAAGAATAATAATAAATATAGCTGCGAGCAGCGATTGCGGGCCCAAGCCGGTGGCACCGCAACCCCGTTCCTTTAGTTACCTAAAGGCACCGGGGTGGCGGTACCGCCGGCTTTGGCCCTTCATCGCTGCTCGCAGCTATATTTATATATATATATATATATATATATATATATAAAGCCGGTGGCACCGCCACCCTGGTGCCTTTAGGGTTATTGTGCATGACGTGCAAAAACGTAACTCCGCTTTGACTGTCGAAAAGAAGTGTACTGTAGAGCTTGCATCAGTGTGGGCTCTGCAAAAGTGTGCATCGAGGGCACATATCAACCACAAAGTATGCGTGAGCAACCTTCTGAAAACTAAAATGAAAAATGAGATACCCTACGGTCTCATGGATTTAACGGACACATGAAATAAGTACACAAGACCGAAAATTCATATGAAGTGTGCCATTTGGGACAGGGCCTATGATCGTGAACCACAATAGCCACATATATGAGATAATTTAAATTTAGAATCATTTTTAATGTCATAGGATGTCATATGTCAATATGTTTTGTAGCACTTAAATGTGTAAATCCAGAAGCCTAGTATTTATCTGGAGGTCTTTGTCCTTTGCCTGTCAACCTGGTTTGTCTCTGCCTTTTCTGTTCTGCCCTGTTTGCCATTGTTCACCCTGCCTGTCTTGACCATTCTTAATAAAAAGCTGCAAATGGATTCAAAAAGACAAGGCCTTAAACTTAAACTTGAACAAGGATTAAACTCTTGTAACTGTAACAGACACCAAGGCACAATCACACACATGCACGCACGCACGCACACACAGTTTAAAAACAAAAAAATATTTATCCAACCCCATTTAAAAACAGTCTGTGATTCCTTTACTTTATTAATAAAACTTATTTAAAAAATACAAGGCTTAAGACATTTATTTTCCTTTTTAATGCAGGCCAAACCACACAGCAGTGAAATGGTTAATCTAGCCCTCCTCCCCCTACACACACACACACACACACACACAGACAGGCACAGACACAGAGACGTAGGCTTATGGCAAGCCGTTTTAACATTTAATCATTTAAACCCACTAGTCTCTATTTTCATGCTACTAGTACTTATTTTTTAGATACTAGTATTTTTAGATACTAATATAGTATCTAATGAATAAGTACTAGTATCTTTTAAAAGGTACTAGTCCCTAAGGAATAAGCACTAGTATCTAAAGAATAGGCACTAGTACCTAAAGAATAAGCACTAGTCGCTAATGAATAAGTACTAGTACTTAATGGAATAGATACTAGTATCTAAAAAATAAGTACTAGTAGCATGAAAATAGAGACTAGTAGGTTAAAATGATTAAATGTTAAGACGGCTTGCCATATTGGCTCAGAGAGAGAGAGAGAGAGAGAGAAAATGACCATATTCAAACCAAAATATCTGACTTTCTGTTGTTCGGAGCTAATAACTGTAAATTAGAAAGTTGTTCGGCTTGAGGAGAAGAATATACACGCTGAGTTTTGTAACTGTAGGTAAAACTAACTAAGTTATAACACACTTTATATGTCCTTATTAAGCCATGAAAATTCATTTCCTCGCCACGGCCAAACCGTTCGAGATATCAAAAGTCCGTCCGCAATTTAGCATCCTCAAAGTACTGACATCATGCACACCGAGTTTGGCGATGATTGAATGAATTGCCTAGGAGTAGTACTTCAAATTCCACAGCAAGCGTTTTCCAAACAACCCATAATAGCCGACTTCCTGTTGGGCTGGCGTAAAACTTGACCGGGGGTAAGATGTTCGGCCCGATGAGATCTATATGTGTACTGAGTTTCATATTAATTCATGCAAGCGTGTTGGATATATGGACCAAATTGTCGGACCCCGTTCAAGAGGGCGCTGTTGAGCCCCCCTGCCACGCCCGGGTACCAGCTTCAGCCCGGCCCTGATGGCCGTGGGTTCTGACCTGTGTGCAAAATTTCAAGAGTTTTTGAGCATGTTAAGAGCCCCAAAAGCCCCTGAAACCTTGAAATCCATTAAAAGCAATAGACAAATCCCTCACACACAGAGACAGAGAGAGAGGGAGAGAAAATTCTCAGATACATCCACATTCAAACTTAAATATCTGACTTGCTGTTGTTTGGAGCTAATGACACTTAACTAGAAAGTTGTCCGGCTTGATCTGAACAATATGCGTACCGAGTTTTATGATTGTAGGTAAAACTATATAACTAACACCCCCACTTTTGTCAAAAGGTGGCGCTACTGAGCCCCTGCACCATGCCCGTTTCTGAAACTTTGCACATGTCTACTGGCTAATAAATGTGATCTGTCTGTCGAGTTTCATGCAATTTTAAGCAATTTCAGGCATGCTAAGAGTCTCAAAAGCATCCAAAAAGAATATTAAAGTTTGATGCGTTTGATGCGTTGTCACGGCAACAGTATCTTAGATATCAATAATCCTTTCACAAGTCTACATCTGGCGTGTGTTTACATTATACACATAAAGTTTGAAGCAAATCGGGTAAAAATAAGAGGGTGATTTCAAAGCATTTTGAAAGTGACACACTTCCTGCTGCCAGTTGGTGGCGCTATAACATTGACTCACAATAGTCACATCCATGTGATCGGACTCTTACAACGAACACACTGCTGAAGTTTCATCAAGATCAGTTAATGTATGCAGAATTTATAACACACTTCCTGTTTCCATTATTCGCCATAAATTCGTTTCCTCGCCACGGCCAAACCGTTCGAGATATCAAAAATCCCCTGGCAACTTTTCATCGCCAATCTCTTGACTTCATGCTGACCGAGTTTCGTGGCGATTGGTTGAATTCTCTAGGAGGAGTATATCGAATTCCATTGCATGCGTTTTCCAAACAAGCCTTAATAGCCGACTTCCTGTTGGGCTGGGGTAAAAAGTAAAAGTACAAAGGATATATGAACCGATGAGATCTATATGTGTACCGAGTTTCATATTATTACATGCAAGCGTGTTTGATTTATGAACCAAGTTTTTGGACCCCGTTCCAGGGGGCGCTGTCAAACCCCCCTGCCACGCCCGGGTACCAGCTTCAGCCCGGCCCTGATGGCCGCCGGTTCTGACCCGTGTGCAAAGTTTCAAGAGTTTTTGAGCATGTTAAGGGCCCCAAAAGTGCGCTAAGAATCTCAAAAGTATCCAAAAAGAATATTAAAGTTTGATGCGTTGTCACGGCAACAGCATCTAAGATATCAACAATCCTTTCACAGGTCTACATCTGGCTTGAGTCTACATTATACACATCAAGTTTGAAGCAAATAGGGTAAAGCGTGTTGGATATATGGACCAAATTGTCGGACCCATTCAAGGGGGCGCTGTCGAGCCCCCCTGCCACGCCCGGGTACCAGCTTCAGCCTGGCCCTGATGGCCGTGGGTTTTGTCCCGTGTGCAAAGTTTCAAGAGTTTTCGAGCACGTTAAGAACCCCAAAAGTGCCCGAAAGCATAAAAAAGCATGAAAAAGCTTAAAAAAAGGAATATTAATGTTTGATGCATTGCCATGGCAACAGTATCAAAGATATCAATAATCCTTTCACAGGTCTACATCTGGCGTGTGTCTACATTATGCACATGAAGTTTGAAGCAAATCGGGTAAAAATAAGATTGTGATTTCAAAGCATTTTGAAAGTGACACACTTCCTGCTGCCAGTTGGTGGCGCTATAACTTTGACTCACAATAGTCACATCCATGTGATCGGGCTCTTACAACGAACACACTTCTGAAGTTTCATCAAGATCAGTTAATGTATGCTGAAGTTATAAGACACTTCCTGTTTCACGTTTCTCGCCATAAATTTGTTTCTTCGCCACGGCCAAACCGTTAGAGATATCAAAAATCCCCTCGCAATTTTTCATCCTCAATGTCTTGACTTCAGGCTGACCGAGTTTCGTTGTATGTGGATGAATGCTCTAGGAGGAGTATATTAAATTCCATTGCGTGCGTTTTAAAAACATCCGCAAATATCTGACTTCCTGTTGGGCTGGGGTAAAAAGTAAGAGTGTGAGGTATAGATGAAACGATGAGATCGACATGTGTACCGAGTTTCATATTATTACACACAAGCGTGTTTGAGTTATGGACCAAGTGTTCAGACCACGTTCCAGGGGGCGCTGACGAGCCCCCCTGCCACGCCCGGGTACCAGCTTCAGCCCGGCCCTGATGGCCGCGGGTTCTGACCCGTGTGAAATCTAATTTTCGTAAAGATAATTTTACGAATTACCGGGCTAATAAATCTTTTCGTAAAGATTGCTGAGAGTGTTTGGATCTGGCTCACTGACCTGCCAAGGCTGATGCTCACAGAGGCTGCTGCATACCAAGAGCTGCAGGTAGAGAAAATAAGATACCAGATTCAAAAAAGTAAAATTATCTGAGAAAAAAAAAAAACATTAATGGGGGATAGAATGATGGTGGCCATGGCAGGGGTAAGAGTGAGACACAAACATCTATATAGACAGAGGTGTGTGTGCTTGTGTGTCTACAGTACACAATACTGTGATCATGATTTCAATTGCATTTTGATTATGTCCAATCAAAAATATAAATAAGGAAACTAAACTGTATGTGTGTGTTAATTCTGTTGGCACCTACTAAAAATCACAAATGTAGCATTAATTTGATATATTATTGAGTTTATTAACAGAGATATTATTGAGTTTACAGGCTATAGTGGTCTTTGCTGTTGTAGAAAGAAAATATTTTTGTCATATTTAAAATATTATATTTTAATCCTGTTCTGAATTGTTTTATTTTTATAATGATAATTCAGAGAATGAGAAAATCAGTATAAGCCTTATCAGTGTTGTTGTGATTTTATTTTAAGGCACTCTACATTTTTTTAAAATTAATACTGTAATAATAATAATTTAGTCAAATGGCATAAAAAAGACAAGACCCCTCGACGCCTGTGAGTGAAACTTTTCTCCCTCAAACAGCAAGCTTTGGGCACAAAGGGGCACGTGCACGTGCCTGTTTAGATGATCATATACTTAAATAGTGTAGTATAATTTAATGTTGTATTATTTGAGTGAAATGTATTACAAAGAAAACTTATAGTATAAAACTAGTACTTTACTGAGAGTACACTAAAAGAAAACTTGCAAGTATACTTGCAGTATAGAACTACTAAACTAGTAGTTTACTGAGAGTGTACTTTCATAAACTAAACATTTTCTAAAAGTATTAAAATAGTAAACTACTGGTATATGAAGTGGTTTCAACTTTTCTGTAAATAACTTCGCAGAGATCTTTAATGCCAGAAACAATTAGACTTTATTTACAAACAAAGCCGAGCGCCTTCTGCAGAAAAGCACTCCCGAGCTGTGTCAGCTCCTCGTACATATACCTTCAACCTTTCCAAAAAAGGTCATACATTCTTATAGATATTTTGGGTAAATAGCTTATACCATGTGACCTCTCAGAATAGAGTTGACTGCAACATTCAAGGTCTTGTTACAGGCACACACAGAGAGAAAATTCAAAGTCACAGAGAAATAATTGTGTATTCTTATAAGGCTAAATTACTTGTTTTGTAAATAATAAAATCTTCAACATTCCCTCCTCTGGGGCTTGTCTAAGCCCCACTTTCACTATCCTTTTCCCAGAGTGTAGTTTCAAAATCCAGCTCCTTCAGTTACGCTACCTAGTGACTCAATTTGAGTCACTCATTCTTCTTTCCAATTACTGGATTAACCCTTAGGGGTAGAAAAACGCGTCCTTGCGTTTTGCTGGATTTTTTCCTTATCAGTGCAAAAGAGAATCAAATTACTCTGTTGATTTTGATCTTACATATAAGTGTTATACATCATGCGAACCTGTTAAGTTTGTATTTTTTTTGTGGGTGCTCACAATAAAAACAAAGTGTTGTGCTTTTCGTCAAATAAAGAAAAATAAACATGATGCGCGTTTTCCCTTCTCTCTGTCAGTGAAGTCCATTCTGAAACGCGTCCGAAAAAATAACTGTAACTCTGTCAATACTTGTCACAGAGATACGAGATATGTCTCTTTATGAAGCTGAGATTCTCTTCTTTTAAATGAAGTAAGTTACTAAAAAAAAGTATATTTCCAGTTTATGTAATCCGTTTGAAACCAAGGAGAGTTGCAGTTTTTTCGTTCTCCCCTCATTATCTGTAATCAGCTGACGCAGACACGCCCCCAGCGCTTTTCACATGGTAATAGGTGATCGCATCGCACACGCGGCACGCCCCGCGATCAATGCCGCCCATAACAACACAAAGTTTCTTCAGATTCACTGATAGTTCATCGCGTTTTGAGGATGGCAGCACATAGGCCCTTCAGATGATTCTGGACACTGGACAGCGGGGAAGAACTTTTACCCAGAGAAAGATTGCAACGGACGACCAACCCCGCCGAGGATACGTTCGGAGTAAGTTGTTTGTTATGTAATTCCTTTTCTGATCATAGAGCTCAAATGAATTTTCAGACTGTATTTTGCCTAGTTTTGGTTAGCTTTTGACCTTATGCTTATGCATTTTGTTTTCGAACTGCTTGGTTATGATTTAGTGAAATATATGTCAGCCTCCGGTAAAATATGTGATACTGTCTAAATACAATATATTTTTTTACATATAAATGTTCAGTTTTGTTTAGCCCATGACTACTTGGGGGTCCCACAGACACCCACCCGAAGTACACAGCCCTGAGGTCCAGCAACATAAGAGGAGGAAGGGCTTGTGTGAATGCCATTTAAAGTCTAAGAAAGGTCTAACCCCTAAGGGTTGACTTGACCAATAAGAAAGGTGAAATGTCAGAGCGGGAAAGTTACTCTACTTAAATTATGAATCTATACCAGCTCGCTTTTTTTCATATCAGTGCAAAAGAGACTCTAAATACTCTGTTGATTTTTGGGACCCCCTTGAAAATGAGATGTTACATCTCAAGGGGCTATCCTTTCAATAAATTCAAATTAAATTAAATTTGTATCTTACATATAAGATTTATACATCATTAGATCCTGTTAAGTGTCTTTTTTTGTGTATACTCACAATAAAAACAAAGTGTTATGCTTTTCGCCAAATAAAGAAAAATAAACATGATGCGAATTCTGCCTTCTCTCTGTCAGTGAAGTTCATTCTGAAACGCGTCTGGAAATTAACTATTCAGATGTAAATAGGTTAGGTGATCTATATGCATCGCACACACCCCCCGATCAATGCCATAAAAACACGAAGTTTCTTCATCAGATTCACTGATAGTTCATTGCGTTTTGAGGATGGCACGCTACTCCGGTACAGAGGCCCTTCAGATGGTTCTGGACAGCGAGAGGAAGAACTCCCCTTTTCCTCACTTTGAAGAACGAATTGATCCCGCCGAGGATACAAGATCGGAGTAAGTTGTTTAGTGTTATATAATTCCTTTTCTGATCATATAGAACTCATGAATTATGACTATATTTTGCCTAGTGTTGGCTAGCTTTTGACATCTTACAGGAAAGATTGCCCCACAATATCCCTAACATTCGTGTATGCGCTCAAGTTTAAACTTTTTAAATGTGATATTACACTAGGGATGTCCCGATCCGATCACGCGATCGGAAATCGGGCCCGATCACGTGGTTTCAGACTCGATCGGAATCGGACGTTACCTCCCGATCAGGACTCGGATATATGTAAATTAGGGGTAATTGAACCATTTCGGTACGAGGCTTCCGGTTCGGTACGCATACAAAGCGAACGATTCCTAGGACCATTTTTCCTGACGACAAAATCCGCGCTGGCACGATCACCACAACGTTGCGCAACATCAAATGTCAAACGTAATGAAAGCGGAACGAAACTGTGCTACACATTATATTGTGCTTAACGGCCCATTTATCCGTTCGGACCAGCAACATCTGTGCAGCGCGAGATCAAGCGACACTGTGCTAAGAGATCCAGTGAAGAAAACATTTGAATTCGCCACTGAAGTAATAACATTGCTGCGAGATCTAGTGAGAAGCATTCAAATTTCTCCGTTATTAACCTAGATCTCTATTAGATCAAACAGCGCTGTGCCGTGAATGAACATGGATTTAATGTTGCACTTCAAAACTCAAATATTATAGAAATATTACCAAAACATTATTTGTTCATCCATCAAAGATTACCCACATTTATAAACCTGAAAGTTTCAAGATGTAGGAAAACTCAAACTTATTTAAAAATATTTTTTTATTTTAATAAATAGGAAATGTCTCTGGCATTTCTTTCTTTTTGCTGTATCAAATCGAACCGAACCGTGAATTTTGTGAACTGTTACACCCCTAATGTATATATATTCAAATTTTTTTTTATACACTTTTGAAACACTTTTTATTTTTTGTTTACATGCCTGCCGGGTAGCCTATTTTAAAGGGATACTTCAGCTCTGGAAAGATGAATGTGTATTTAAAATGGGACATTTATGTAGAAGAAATGTGAAATTATTTTTGAATTTGGAGCCTTCTAGACTGAGAAAAGCCAGAAAATGTATTTTTGGCTCATATGGATGAAAGACAACAACTCCCAGAATGCACTTGCTTCACTGCCCTAAGAGGTCACGCCTACCGGTAACAGAGCACTAGACAACTAGCGAGTCTCCGTGATGAGTCTGCCCGTGATTACGAGATCGCTCAAAATGTCTGGGATTCGGCTTTTGCGTTCTACAGTCGCCATTCATCATGTTTACTGTGGCGAGCTGGACGAGTGAGGGCCGCGGGAGAACGGCGCGATTACTGATGAGACGCACCGGTCTTTCTCACAGAGGAGCGGGAATTTTCATAGCAATGTTAAAATGCACATCAACCGATCACTTGTTTAGCGTTCATGTAAACACTACATTCAGATTCACCAATCGGAATGAAGTCAGTTAGATTGAAACAAAATTAAACAATGAATGACGACTGCAGAAATCAAAAACTGAATCCCTTACATTTTGGACGATCTCGAGGCCGGATATGTCCGGGAAAAAGAGGATGTAAACCCCTACACCGCTTTCTCCACAGAACAAGAGCCTGCTAGGTTAGCTTCCAAATAAAAGATAGCTGACAGCCTGACACTATTTGATAATTCTGTGAGTGAGATCCCACCCTCTATGGGCGAGTTGAAAACTTGCTGAACAGCGGCTTCTACTGGCTGTAGTCTTTAGCCTCTAGACAAAAAATCCTCCGATGACGCAAAATGACGATTTTTGCGTCATCTGAGGATTTTTTCCAGATTAAAAATACATAAATCTCTCGTCTCAGGGGGATATGAAGGGGGGAAGCATGGTAATTCGAAAATACTACTGGTTTTCTACTGATACAAAGCTTAATGCTAAATCCTGAAGTAACCCTTTAAGTTGAGGTGCTATTTGTTTTTATATTAGACTTTTTCTATTACTGTTGCACTAAAGGCCAAAAGTGAAGAATTTATGTTATTTATTACTTGATTGTTCAAGCTACCTCATAGAAGTGCTGTTTGTTAACAGAGTTGTTGAATGTTAAAATAAGGTGAATTAAATCAAAAATAAGGAACATCCTAGATCTGTTTTTTCACTCTTCTTTATTCTTTTTTTATGTATTATATAAGTATCGGATCGGGACTCGGTATCGGTAGATACTCAAAATCAAATGACTCGGACTCGGACTCGAGGGCAAAAAAACCTGATCGGGACATCCCTATATTACACTCTAAACATATTTGTATATTAAATATATTTCACTCAGTTTTGATTAGCTTATGACACGGATTAACATGCTAAAATACTGCCTTGTGTAATGTATCTTGTTTGCAAATATCTGTAGGTTATATAATGTGATTTAGTCCAAATCCAATGTATTTTTATATTATAATGTTCAGTTCAGAGGTGTCAAAAGTAAGTATTCACATTCATTACTCAAGTAGAAGTATAGATACAAGGGTTTAAAAATACTTCTATAAAAGTTGAAGTATCAACTCCAGTTTTTTACTCAAGAAAAAGTATAAAAGTAATGGTTTCAAAAACTACTTAAAGTATAAAAGTAATGCAAGGAAAAAAAGCCATTAATGACAAAAGCTTAGGCCGCGCCACAGGGGCTTATAGTGCACTGCCCCACCTCCTCAAAAAAAACATTTCTAACGGCCATAATGACTATATTAAAATGTTAATGTTGAAAAATTTGGGATGCACTAGGCTTCCTGTTTCAGCCGCATATATGCCCATAGAAAATTAATTTCAGTTTTATTTCAATTTTAATTTTAGTACAATGCAAATACATTAAAGATAAAGAACCATATATGTGTACTACTGAGCATTAACATGTTTTTCATGAAGCGGAAGATAGAATCACCGATCACAGAAAACTTTCTACGTTTTTACATTTTCACTTAGTCTTTATAAGCTGTTTTCCCCAAAAAAAAATCTCCACAAGGACAAGGATTTCGGATATTGCCATCTATGTGGGGATATTTTGACCCTATAATGTAGGGTTGCACACACACACACACACACACACGCTCTCTCTCTCTCACACACACACACACACACATGTTGGTGCAACAGCATTATGAGGACTCTCCATAGGCGTAATGGTTTTTATACTGTACAAACTATATATTCTATCCCCTTACACTGCCCCTAAACCTACCCATCACAGGAGACATGCTGCATTTTAAAAAATGTAATAAAACATTGTTTTTTATGTTTTTTAAGCGATTTGATTTATGAGGACTTTTGCAATGTCCTCATAAACCACCCATAAGTTGTAATACCAGTGTAATACACATGTCATTATACAAATTTGTGTCCTCATAAATCACATAAACAAACCCACACACACACACACACCCTCTCTCTCTCCTCTTCCTCTTTCTCTCTCACACACACACAAAATCTCTTCTCTCTCTCTAACACACACTCTCTCTCTTCTCTCTCTCTCACACACTCTCGTGCTCTCTCTCACACACACACACACTCTCTCTCTTTCTCTCTCTCACACACACACACAATTATCTTTGCCACTTATCCCACGATTGTCATACAGTAGCCTATATTGTAAAAACGGCTGTCTCCAAATCAATATTTGAAGCGATTTGCCCCGTACTGTTGAGCAGAAAACTGTTGATTTCTCTGTCCTTACCGCATCTCTAGGTTTCCTTCGGAGTTTTGCCGCTTCGCACAACCAAATGTAACTACAGCTATTGAATGATAACCCAGAATACTGTCTAACAATTGATGGCTGCTCTGTTAAGTCTTCGTCGTCGGTTAGGAACCTGGGTGTGCTTTTTGATACCAATCTTTCATTTGAAAGTCACGTGTCTAGTATCTGTAAAACCACATTTTTCCATCTTAAAAATATATTTAAATTACGTCATATGCTCTCACTGACAAATGCGGAACAATTAGTTCATGCATTCATGACATCAAGGCTAGATTATTGTAATGCTCTTCTGGGTGGTTGCCCTGCACGCTTAATAAACAAACTACAGCTAGTTCAAAACGCAGCCGCTAGAGTTCTTACCAGAACCAGGAAGTATGACCATATTAGCCCGGTTCTGTCAACACTGCATTGGCTGCCTATTAAACATCGTATAAATTTTAAAATATTGCTGATTACTTACAAAGCACTAAATGGTTTAGCTCCCCAGTACTTGAGCGAGCTCTTAATGCATTATAGTCCTTCACGTCTATTGCGATCTCAAAATTCCGGCCAGTTGATAATACCTAGAATATCAAAATCGACTGCTGGCGGTAGATCCTTTTCCTATTTAGCACCAAAACTTTGGAACAATCTTCCTAACACAGTCCGGGAAGCAGATACAGTCTGTCAGTTTAAATCTAGACTAAAAACACATCTCTTTGGCTTAGCATACACATAACACATTATAGATTTCTATAATTCAATGTTAGGCTGCATAGTTTAGATCAGCCGGAACCGGGAACACTTCCCATAATTCCTGATGTACTTTGTACATCATAAGAAGGATGGCGTCTACGCTAATATTAGTCTCTGTTTATCCCGAGGTTTACCGCGAACCGCCGGATCCAGGCCATATCCAGATCTGAGGAAGGACCATCACATGGACACGACGACAACGCATCCCTGATGAGCCAGGCCCATCAACACTGTGAAGGCCCATGGACACCTCAACACACTCATCTCCTCACCGGCCGGATGACCCAACCCCAACCAGATGAACTGGATAAATATCATGAAAGTTCTGATCACATCTGACTCCTGACATTATGCTGCCTAACTCATAATCATACACTGTTCGTTCGTTGGCCAAAGGAGGACTGGCCCCCTGACTGAGCCTGGGTTCTCCCAAGGTTTTTTTCTCCATTCTGTCACCTGATGGAGTTTTGGTTCCTTGCCACTGTTGCCTTTTTCGCCTCTCTTCGCCTTTGTCGCCATTGGCTTTTGGCTTGCTTAGTTGGGGACATTTAACATTTAATTTTGAATTTAACAATACTATTACAACATTGTTTTTCTGTTATCTCTGTAAAGCTGCTTTGAAACAATTTGAATTGTAAAAAGCGCTATATAAATAAAGGTGACTTGACTTGACTTGACTACAGCCTCTCACAAGTTAGAAAGAAAACACAAAGCCAATCAGTTTAGCGATGTGTGTTCAGGAGGCGGGACTCAGATCTATTAACCGTGTGTGTTATTGGTCATTTTTTTTGAATGATGACAAGCCGGAATGAAATAGAATTAACGAGGCTGTTTTTTAAATGTAAGGAGTAGAAATAAAAAGTAGGCTGAAAAATAATTACTCCAGTAAAGTATAGATACCCAAAATGTCTACTTAAGTAAGGTAACGAAGTATTTGTACTTCGTTACTTGACACCTCTGGTTCAGTTTTGGTTAGCCTATGACACTACTTATCATGCTTACTGCCTTATGAACAGATGTTTGTGAATACAGGTGTAAATGTTAGAAATGTAGTAATGTGTCGTTCACGAACAATCCGTTCATTGCGTGTCTCACTACATGCGTACGGTCTTTATGGCCCATCAACAGTTGTTTCTCAGTCCCATGGCCTGTAATGGTGCGTTCACACCGGACGCGAATAGCGCGTCAGGCGCGAATGATTTCAATGTTAAGTCAATGCAAAGACGCGTTACGCGCGTAAAAAATTCCTGCGGCGCGAATGAGGCGTAGAGCGCGGCGCGGTAGACGCGAATACGCCTCATTCGCGCGAATGGTGCGAATTGAGCGTCTGGCGCGTTAAGCGCGAATAATTTAGTTAGTGCTATTTGTGCATTCACGCGTTTGACGCGAATTCGCGTCTGCCGCCCGAGTTGAAAAATCTGAACTTCTGCGTCAATTCGCGCCGCTTTAACCAATCAGGAGCCTGCTTGCTTCACGTGGCAACACTCCCGCTCGAAGTCACTCATTCGAAAATGGAGGAGAAGTTAATTTTAGCTGTGAGTGGATACCCAGAGCTCTATGATTCAACCTCATACTTTTATAGAGACAGGTATAAAAAGGACCTCGCTTGGAAGAGGATCAGTGAGGAGATTTTACAACCTGGTAAGTTGCAAGATGTACGAAATTTCACTTTTGAGTCACGTTTTTGACCTACTAACCAGCTAGCAAGCTGCCGTGCTGATATTTTACAACTATTTTCCCACTAAAATACAACTACTTTTCGCTAACAAGATAATGTGTTTATTCAGAGGATGTCTGCCGTAAAAAGTGGAAAAGCCTCAGGGACACTTACTTGAAGGAGAAGAGGAAGGAGACTGAGAGGAGTGGGTCAGCAGCAGGGTCTGGGAAGAGGTGGAAATTCTCTCAGATCTTGGGATTCCTCGACCCCTTCGTCACCCCAAGGGAGACCAGCAGTAACATGGAGGGGGTCAAGGCCCAGATCGGAGAGGACGACCACCTCGAGGACCAGGGACACCCAGAAGAACCATCAGGGGAGACAGTGACAGGTGTGTTTCCAATAAAGCAACATTAAAAGGCATATATCCTGTCATGTTTACAGATGAAGAAATGTAATCTCTCTATGAGTATTGTTACCAACGTGTCGTATTAAAATTTAATATTGTCTTGACAGAGCCATTTCATCAGAGAGAGACCCCCTCCTCTTCTTCTGTCTCCCCAGTCCCTGGTCCCTCAGCCCCTGCTGCTGAACCTACAGGTCTGTGAAGGCAATAGTACAAACAACATTTGAACATGTTACGTGCACAAAACATTAGTCCCCTGCAGACACAAATCCATTGCAATCTATGCAACCAATCATCTGCATACATAATTTATAGCTACAGTTCATTTGCATGTTTATCTATGTATATGTCTGAAGTATAACATTAATTACTTAATATATGTTAAAGCAAGTTCAAAACAATATCACGCTTGTAATTTTTTTATTTCACAGGCCAACAGAGGAGGAGAGCCCGTCGGCGGCCACGTGAGCGGTCACTGGATGGTCCGTCGGAGGTGGAGCAGCAACTCCTTGCTTTTCTGGCGCAACCTCCGGCGCAACCTCCTGCGCAACCTCCAGCCCCACCGCCCCGCCACTGTCCACGGATGAGCACTTCCTCCTCGGCCTTCTGCCTTTTCTACAGAGCATGCCGCCTCATGTGAAAGAATATATTAAATTCAAAATGTACAAATTGTTCATGGAAAACAGCACCATTGTGCTAAATTTGGAGCAATTTGACCCCCCCCCCCTCCAGAGTAGTTAAAAAAAATGAGGCAGCAGGCTCTGCAGGAAACGCAGAATGCCCTCCTTCCTCTTCTCCTACATGCTGTTCCCTGTGGCTTTTCAACCTTCCAAGCGAGGTCCTTTTTATTCCTGTCTCAATGTAAATAGTTTGCACATTATTTTTCTGTTCATATTATTTATTTTATATAATTGGCCTTAATAAATTATTTTGCAATCTGACTAAATGCCTGGTGTGGTTCTATGAACAACAAAGCAAATCTTATCACATAACTTGATTTTTAATATACGAGACGTATTCATTTTGTATTGAATGTTATTTATTCCATATCTAAATATAGATTATATGAAACATCATTGTAATGTAAAGACAACCAACATATTTTAGTGTGTGTCTCAACGGTCTTGAGTGAGGGGGAAAAAATGACTAAAATGTTAATTACTTTTAGAGGCTGCCTCCATTTATTTATTAAAAAAATACTTAATACATGTGCATGTTGTGGATCTGACAGCCTGGAACTGATGCTGACAACCTGGGAAAAAATACTAAATATAATAATGGAAGGAAACGTTTTTAGAAAGTCATGCTCTTTATAGGTTTGTGGGTGGCTCTTAAAAGAGCCGTTGTGGGGAAGTCATGAGGAGGACTTCAAATGCTACTCCGTCGGCTGCCATGGTACTGCTCCCTCTGCCGAGAAGTGTGCCATAAAAGCATCCCTCACCTGGAGTGCCTCTCTGGAGGAGTTGTTGGCCGCAACCCGACCCAGACCTGGCAGTGGCTCCTCTCCAGCATGCCCCGCGCCCCTCACAGCAGGTGCCTCTCTCCCTTCCGAATACCGCATGAAGTTGTGGAGAACACACGTCGCCTTCACACACTTCTCCGCAACTTCAGGGTGGACCTCGTTGAGGCGGCGGTACATCCTCCACTGTGAGGAGAGGATGCCAAAGGCGTTCTCCACCACCAGCCTGGCTATGGAGAGGCGATAATTAAAGACACGCCTCTCTGGAGGAAGCGTGCGTCCAGGGAAGGGCCGCATGAGGTTCCTCCGAAGCGGGAACGCCTCATCAGCCACGAAGACATGAGGCTGGGGTCCTCGGTCTTCAGCACCAGGTAGAGGGTGGTCAGGAGGCAGATGAAGTGAGCCATCCCGGAGAGCCTGTCCAAAGGTGGAGTTTGCCAGAATCCCACCGTCACTGGTCCTGCCGTACCCCCCAACATCGATCACCCGGAAGCGATACTTCGCATCCACAACTGCAAGCAGAACGATGGAGAAGGTTCCTTTGTAGTTGTGGAACTGGGATCCTGAGTTGGGGGGTGCCTTGATCACCACGTGCTTCCCATCCACCGCTCCACAGCACAGAGGGAAGTTCCACCGCTCCTGAAATCCCTCTGCGATGGACCTCCAGTCATCGGTGGTGGGCACAGCCATGTAGTCCTCCACAAGGCAGTCCCAGATGGCAGTCACTACCTGGGCGACGATCTGGCACACTGTGGAGACACCAACCCGGTAGCTGGACGCTATGGTCCTGAATGAGTCCCCAGTGGCAAGAAACCTAGAAAACATTGTTATAAATATTATTACAAGTACACTTGTAGTTACATATTCAACTATATTCTGAATCTCCAAAAACAAAATGGTATATTAAAATGCCAATAATCAAGCACTACATATTGACAATAATCAACTACATATTGCTTACAGATAGATATATGACAGTATCACGTCTGACAAGAGAATATTAAAATTTTTAGGTTATAGCAGTTAACTCAGTATCACCAGAAAGATCACTGTGTATTACAGATAGACACGACAGTATCACGTCTGCAAAGAGAATATTTTAATTTCTAGGTTAATGTCTACGTTAGTTATAGCAGTTTTTTTTCCTTTTTTTTTTTCCTCTTGGCTCTCAACGAAGACGGTCGCATTTTCTCTCCCTCTCCCTCCCCTTACCTCTCCTGCTTTGCTTCTCTCGTCTCGTCTAGTCTACTGTACTTTGAGAGACTCTCTCCGCACTGCTCTCCAAACTAAAAAATTATGGATTTGATCAACTGGTCTCTCAACGCAATTGACACCATCTTCTCGACGAGAAGCTTGGGTTCGGGGGAACCCGACTGCCCTGCCGGGACGTTCGCAGCTGGCTACACGATGGACGCGTGGGAGAGGTGGCGGGTCGTGTGTCTAGCGGCTCTTTCCGTGGAGGACATTGAAGATATCTACCTATTCGGAACCATGATAACAGGTTTTCTGCTGATTGGATCAGGCATTGCCCTGGTTTATCGAGGAATTAAAGGAGACGGTGACAGCTGTCCAAAGCCCCACAAGGCTGCCCGTCATGATTGAAGCGGTGGGCAGAGCTGTCAGCATTCAGACTGGGACTATGAGCCAGAATATGGATAACATCTTGGAGAAGCTCTCAGCTCTGCAAAGGCAAATGGATCATTTCAGAGACCAAAATGGACCAGGAGAATAGTCTGTGTAAATTGCAGCTACTCGCCTCAAGACCAAACAATCCCAATCTTATCTGTTTCGGCACCCCCAACCAGCACTGGCCTTGGCCAAGGCCGCTGTTGGAACAACAACTCTCCTGGAGAAGCAATGCAGTGAGCCGCTCTTGCGTTCCTTCCCCGACTCCCCAGACACCTGGGATTGTTGACTTTGTATGGACCTGATCAAGGTTGTCTCCATGGCAACTTGCTGTGTATCGCTATGACAATCTGCGGACTGAGGCATCTAGATTAGGGTGCTGGCTGAGTGACTCTCTCAAGGCCTACACACACATGAACTTACATATACACATATATGCATCCCCTTCACACCCCATCCCACGCCTTCGCCGCTTCGTACCCACAGTCTGGCAGGCGGGTCTGCGACCAGCGCCGAGAATTGCTGCAGGACCGGATGCTGCTTGCCTGGGCTGGACTAATTCCAATCCCCCCACCCCACACGTGTTGCAATGTCTTGTTCATGTAGATTGTATTGTTTATGTGCTAATGTTGCTGAGGTGTTTTTTTTTTCCTGTTCCCAGACTGTACTCCTTACAGGAGCATAGTCTGGGGGTCGCTTTTTTCTCCTCACCTCTCCTCATGTCATGCTGTATTTTTCCCAAGATTGGCGCTGATTATAGCAGCCATGGTAGCATCTTGTTACCGAAGCACATTCCTTGTGTGTGAAAGCACTACTTGGCAATAAAGTGATTCTGAGTTAACTGAGTATCACTAGAAAGAGCACCAACCGCGGTAACGTTAACTTATCCGTACCAACAGTTTAAAAAACATTGATAGCATATGTTAGCATATATTAAATATACTGTATTTAAAATATCATATACATTTACTAACCGAAGACAGATGGACAGGCGCTCCGCAGCTGGGATAGAGCGCCTGTAGTTTGTGTCCTGGAGGGTAATCCTCGCTCCGATGCGGGACAGCAGGTCGTCAAACTGGGCGCGGGACAGGCGGAAGTACCGCTGAAAGCGGCCGTCATCCAGGCGCAGCTCCTGGAGTAAATGGTGAAACTCGCCGAACTGGGTTCGCCTCCGAAGGGTCTGGTGGACCCAAATACGGCGATGATGATCCATACGCCGCTGTTCTGCTCTCCAGAGCAAATACAGAGCGGTGACTCTCTCAAGTGATACTTGATCAACATTAGCCATCTTGTAAAAAGATGGCCGCCAAAAAATTCCCGTCTTTTGACGCGTGTACATTTCGCTTCAAACTTTTCTTTTTACGCGCGTCAATTTCGCTCTTGACGCGCAAATGTATTCAAAGTGTACAGGCGTATAACTAGACGCGGTAGGCGCGAATTTGACGCGCTATTCGCGTCCGGTGTGAACGCACAGTAAGGCTGATATAGGTGGCTGAAGCTGGAAATTAACATTCGACCTCCCCCCTCTTCCTTGAGACAAAAGTCTCACCTTATCCACACCATTCATTCTCTCAGAGACAACTAAAACTCACACAAGTATATATATGGATTTTAATGTGAATGATGATCATTACGGAATGTGTTTAGTATCATTTTAAAGGTCTCAGTGCGATTGGTACAATGGTCTCATTCCCAAAGAGTAAAACACAAGGTACTAAGGTTTTTAGAAGTTTAGAATAACTGGCACACAAAGAAAGGTGAACTCTAGGCAAATGGTATTTCACCCCCACACCAAGAGGTGTAACTTAATGCAAATTAGCATGTTTTCCATGTGAAAGATTCTGGGTATTTAATGGTCTGCAGCAGGAAGTTTGGGGCTGATTTCTGTTCACAGATTAGCCCGTGTGGTTGAGGGTCGCGACTCTCAGCTCACGTAGCCATACAATGTTGGGTTTGCATCTTTCTCTTAATCTCTAGAGCATTCGATGTTATTGTATTGATTATATTTGAACTGATTATGAAATTGGCATGATACATTTACCCGACATAATAAATTGTTACATTTGATTATTCTAACTGACTTTGACATTGTTCATTTGGCTAATGGTTACAAGGAATAGTCAAACACTTGCTTATATTTTAATGATGCACAGATATCATTAAAACCTTTTTATTTTTGGAGTCAGATGAAATAACAAATTAATGTATTGCATTTAACCAAAATCCCTTTACATGAGAAAAGACGGAACACGCGCGAGACCTTCGCCGCTGATCGAATGCCGCCATTGGATCGATTTAGTGCGGCTTACAAAATGGTGACCCCGACGTGATATCAACAGATATATATAAATGTTCAGTTTTGGTTTGCCTATGGCACTACTTATCATGCTTACTGCCTTATGAACAGATGTTTGTGAATACAGGTGTAAATGTTAGAAATGTAGTAATGTGTCGTTCACGAACAATCCGTTCATTGCGTGTCTCACTACATGCGTACGGTCTTTATGGCCCATCAACAGTTGTTTCTCAGTCCCATGGCCCATC
Organism: Semotilus atromaculatus; assembly: GCA_031834385.1. Taxonomy (NCBI): domain Eukaryota; kingdom Metazoa; phylum Chordata; class Actinopteri; order Cypriniformes; family Leuciscidae; genus Semotilus; species Semotilus atromaculatus. Next base: position 341,598 of record JAULUF010000088.1, read on the forward strand.
AACAGATATATATAAATGATCAGTTTTGGTTTGCCTATGACACTACTTATCATGCTTACTGCCTTATGAACAGATGTTTGTGAATACAGGTGTAAATGTTAGAAATGTAGTAATGTGTCGTTCGCGAACGGTCCATTCATTGCGTTTACGCAATCAACAAATACATTGTGCATCCATACCCAACCCATTAATTGTCCATCAGTTTACTTTGGATTATGTATGCTAACAGTTTTGTTGTTGATTTATAGGAATGTGTCTGTATCACGCTCTCCTTCTCAAGCGCCGCATAGGGTCACGCAGTATAGTATAGTGTAGTGTAGTATATATTTATTGTCCCTTTAGAGAAATTCTTTTTCACATTTCCAGAAAACGCATTTCATCATACATAGTATATTCATTCACGCCACATATAGACATACATATTTCATATACAGTAGACATTTGATGCACACATATATGGGTGAAAAAAAAACATTATTTCACTGCATACAATTTGTTTTATCTGTACGGTTTTGTCTTATTTAGATATTTGGATGGCTGAGGGGATTAGGCTTCTGCTGAAGCGCGTTTTATTACATCTTATGCTTCTGAACCTCCTGCCAGAGCGTAGGAGTGAAAAGTATCGGCTGAGTGGGTGAGTGATGTCCAAAGATATTACATGAGCGATACGTGTGATGGCTTTGGTGTTTAGTTCATGTAGATTTGGAGTGGGCAAAGCTATTATTTTGGTGGCAGTATTGGTTATCTGGGTAAGTTTGTTACGTTTTTTTACAGTAAGCATGTTGAAAAAACAGTTGGACCAGTAAAGTAGGATAGGTTGAACAATGCTGATATACAGTAGTAGGAGTAAATGAGGGGCAACATGAAATGGTGTCGTTCAGTTCTCAGAGCGATCGAGAATCATACTGAGTAAGTGCATAGACGTAATATTTATAGATAAAATGGAGCCTAATTGTGTTTACATAGGCATAATATAAAAGTACCTATTCTTGTGTGAAGAATTTTTTTTTATCCATGGCAATTAGTGATTGATAATGATATAGTTTCTTTCTGTTATCAGCATGCTCACGTTTTTTTTATTTACTTTTTTTTTTAACAGATGTGACACTGACCATGTCCAAGCACCGGTCCCAAAGAGAGCCAAGTTAAACAAGCAGGCAAGCAACAGGCAGTCCACCCTGTCATGGAAAACAGAGACTGATGTTGACATGGTTCCACAGACACTGCGATTCCTGCCCGCACGGGAAGCTGGACCGCAACTGAGCTCTGTAGACTCGGATTCGCCCATGAGTCTATTCAAACAATTTTTTTCAGAAAGCACTGTGTCAACTTTGTGCCACAACACCAACGCTCAGGCTGCCAAGGTAACTGCAAAGGGCTGCAAATATAAATGGCCAGATGTCAGCATCCGTGAGATGTACCGCTACATTGGGCTGCTGTTTTACATGGCCATGGTGAAGGTCAGCTCCATCAGAGACAACTGGCGGCAAAGCAGTGTTTTCTCCGTACCCTTTCCAGCTACAGTGATGTCTAGGGACAGATACCGCACCATTTCATGTGATGTGCACATGAGTCACCCAGATGCAGATAAGGAGAATGACAGAAAGAGGGGCACAGCTGAACATGACCGTCTTTTCAGGGTCAAACCTCTCATGGACACTATCCGTTATGCTTGTAAAGCCATCTATCATCCTAAAAGAAACTTAACTGTGGATGAAAGAATGGTGGCATGCAAAGCACACACAGGTATGACACAGTACATGAAAGCCAAGCCAACCAGGTGGGGATTCAAGCTGTTTGTTCTTGCAGACTAATTGAATGGATACACTGTGGACTTTTCTGTGTACACCGGAAAGAACCACTTTCCCACAGGCCATGGACTGTCATATGATGCTGTAACATCTCTATTGGACCACACATTTTTGGGTTCTGGGTACCATGTGTACCTTGTTTTTATACAAGTCCAAAGCTCCTAAAAGACTTGTTTGCAACATGGGGGGCGTTGACCTTTCTGATCAAACACATGGGGGGCGTTGACCTGTCTGATCAAACACATGGGGGGCGTTGACCTGTCTGATCAAACACATGGGGGGCGTTGACCAACAGAGGTTGTCGTGTTTAGTCCCTCCGATAGGTATGATACTCAACATCTTAATCTGGAACAGCTGACTTGTTTTCAAAAACTGTATGTACAAAATTTGGGAGTTCTATTTGATGGTTCCCTCAAATTTGATAAGCAGGTAAACTCGGTGGTAAAATCCAGCTTCTACCATCTAAAAGTTGTGGCAAAAGTAAAGCTCTGGCTCTCCCGCAAAGATTGTGAAAAGGTAATCCATGCATTTGTTTCTACCTGCCTTGATTACTGTAATTCTCTCTATGTGGGAATTAACCAAAGATCGATCACCCGACTCCAAATGGTGCAAAACTCTGCGGCTAGACTTTTGCTGGGTGTACGTAAGCGTGATCATATTACTCCTATTTTAATGTCTCTACACTGGCTTCCTGTTCTATATAGAATTAATTTTAAAATCCTTCTATTGGTTTTTAAATCCCTAAACGGACTGGCGCCTGCGTATTTGACAAGTCTTCTATCTGTACATAAGCCATCGAGACCTCTCAGATCTTCAGATCACAGGCTATTGACGGTTCCAAGGGCAAGATTAAAAATGAGAGGGGATCGGGCCTTCTCTGTCACTGCCCCCAAACTATGGAATAGCCTCCCACTGAGTATTAGAACTGCTCAGTCACTCTCTGATTTTAAATCTAAGTTAAAAACTCATCTTTTTTATTTGGCTTTTAATGTAGTGTAGAGACTGCAAAAGCTCTTTATTGTTTGTGTGTTTGCTTTCCTTTTGTAACTACTGCGCTCTGTTGCCGGTAGGCGTGGCCTGTTAGGGCAGCGAAGCAAGTGCATTTTGGGAGTTATTGTCTTTCATCCACATAATCCAAAAATACATTTTCTGGCTTTTCTCAGTCTAGAAAGCTCCAAATTCCAAAATAATTGCACATTTCTTCTACATAAATGACCCATTTTAAATACACATTCATCTTTCCAGAGGTGAAGTATCCCTTTAATATCTTTTAACCTGTGATAGTTTTTTCAGGATTATTTGATGAATAATAATAAATAAATAAAAATATATATAGCTTCTTTCTTTTTTTAAAGGATGTGTTAAGTGATAGTAATGACTTTAAGTCTTTACATTGTTAGGAAATATTTCTATTTTGAATAAATGCAGTTCTTTTAAACTCTTTATTCATCAGTGAATTATTCTTAGTTCATCATTCTCAGTTCAGGCTGCCTCTCAGCACCTTGATGGGGCATTAGCCTTTGGGAGAGTGTCTTTAGTCTCCACTGGTGGGAATCTCATTCATATTCATGGCCATCAACACTCCCAAGCATACAGCAGTGCTGACACAACATTTAAATTGTTATATTGTTGTTTGTGAAAGAGTGGTCAGAATGATTTTCACATCATTTTGTAGTAAAAATTCTAGCCTACAAGAATAGTAACTCAAAAGTCTTGTGGACAACTATTCAGTATGTGTTATATGGCCTTATTGCAGTCAATTTTCTTTTCCCAAAACGTAATAAATTATAAATTATAAAATGCAAACATGTACATCTATTTTGCTCACATATTATTCTAGCCGAGTTTGTGCTGAATACAGCCACATTACATGTTGGCCAATGGTATGTTGTAAGTAGCTGAAATAAGCACAAATGACAGGGCATGTCAAAACAAGGGCCCCAAAAACACCTCAGACCCCATAGGGTTAAATGCAACAAAATCAATGCACTAAAAGTTTGTACATTTCTTATTATTATTACATACTTAAAACAGATGTCAATATACCTCACATTTCCAAGAGTGTGCTATGGCATGCATCCCAGACAGAAGAGGATGTAAAGACTGTAAAGTAAAGTAAAGACTGCAGCGCAGGGCACGGTTCAGACACACATTGGGGTTATGGGAAGTATTTGCAGGCTACATCTGAACAGAAGATTTTGATACCCCCTTGTGACAGTAATGTGCTGAGGTAAGCTAAATTTCTCCTTTAAGGAGAATGCCAGCAATCTCTAACCCTCCTCATTCAGTTTGCTGCTGTGGTGATGCACCACACAATCTCTTCCCGACACCGATCATATACATTATAGACATTTTAAAAAAGCTCAAAAGAGATCCTAAATAGACCACTTTAAATGTGACAGGACTTTACACCTGATCAACAAAAAATATTAAATATTTACAGAACATTCACTTTAGCTTTTGTAAAATTTACAGATTTCTAAATGTTTTAATGCTTTGAACAAACAAATCCATCTCAACATGTATTGTACATATTGACAGAGATAACTGTTATATTATGTTCTTTAAAAAACTACACAATCTCCAACTGCTTCAATTAAAGCTCATTTTTGAAATGCCTAACCAGCAGAGGGAGCTCTCACTAGAGTACTGACTGTGATCCACGCCCTTTGCTTGCTCTGCTCTCATTTCCTGTTTGCCTTCCTTTATAACCAGAGACCATGCTTGCACACATTTGCGAAGTATTGCCAGTTTACCTGCCTTACCAAGCGTTTTGACCATTCTACATTGCCCCTGGTGTATGATATTGCCTGATTCTCTGTTTCTCAATCCTTGGATTATCCCTTTGTTTTGGTTGCTTGTTTGGACTGATGTTTCTGCTTGGACCCCTTGCCTGCTTACTCACTTATGCCTTTTGGATTTCCCCACTGAATGTAGACAGATCTGACTGCTACCTTGGTTTTGACCCGCTACCTGCCTTCTCACATTTGTTTATGGTGACTATCTTTAATAAACCTCCGCACACGGATTCTCACTCTGCTTCTGCATCATTACAGAATACTTTGCCTATGTTTGCAAGCATGGTCTGTGGTTATAAAGGAAGGCAAACAGGAAATGAGAGCAGAGGAAGCAAGGTTGTGGATCACAGTCAGTACTCCCTCTGCTGGTTAGGCATTACAGAATATCAAAGCCATAGATGATACACTCATCGGAGGGGGGATCACTCACCAAACAAAAACTCTCACGCTCAAAGTCGGTTTGCTACATCAAGAGTCTATAACACTATACATAGTTGACTCTCCCAAACTTGAAATCATCCTGGGACATCCCTGGCTATCCATTCACGACCCTAACATTTCCTGGTGCCATGGTGAGTTGAGTCATTGGTCATCATTTTGTTTAAATCACTGTTTTCCCACTAAGCCACAACCATGTCTCACCACCAGCGTTGAAAGCCCTGATACCATTAAAACCGTGAACATCCCTGCCATTTATCACCACCTTTCAGAAATCTTTAGCAAAACCAAGGCTACACAGCTACCACCACACCGACCCGGAGACTGCGCTATAGATCTGCTTCCCCATGCCATGCCCCCCACAAGCAAGGTTTATCCTCTCTCTCGAACTGAAAGTGAATCAATGGAGGAGTACATCGCCGAGGCTCTGAACTCAGGTTTTATCCGTCCATCTACATCTCCTGCCGCTGCAGGATTCTTCTTCATCAAAAAGAAAGATGGAGGATTAAGACCCTGTATCGATTACTGGGAACTAAATAATGTAACTGTTAAATTTCGTTATCCCCTGCCTTTTAGTACCATCGGCCCTGGAACAACTACGGGAAGCCACCATTTTCACGAAACTAGACTTACGAAGCGCCTACAACTTAATCCGGATCAAGGAGGGTGATAAGTGGAAAACTGCCTTTCACACCACTAGGGGGCACTATGAATACCAAGTTATGCCATATGGACTTTCTAATTTACCTGCCATCTTCCAATCTTTCATCAATGAGATCTTCAAAGACCTCCTGAACCGGTTTGTAGTAGCGTATATTGATGAAATTCTCATCTACTCCAAGTCAGAGGCTGAGCACATCAACCATGTGAAAATAGTTCTCTCTCCATTACTCGAGAATCAACTCTACATCGAGGCAGAAAAATGTGAATTCTATGTCAACCAAACCTCATTTTTGGGATATCACATAAGTCACCATGGCGTAAAGATGCATGCTGTTTTAATCACCTGTATAATGGAAAAATGCAGTTCTGTTAGGATAATCATAAGTGTATGTAATGCAGTGAGCTTGATATTTATATTTTTCCTTACCACGTTCAAATAATGTGCTATAATCTCTGAAGATTCTTGAGTCATGCACAGATCTTAGCCATATTTGTGATATGGAACATCTAAGAGATTTTAGTCTGTCAACTGCCTTTTTTAAAATTTGATATAATATTACAATCTGGAATATAAAGAATCGCAATAGTAACTTGCCTGCACTGTTATTAAAGACTCAGACGAATCGAACATTTACCGGGCCCTTGGTTCAGATTTTATTGTTTGTTGTTTAAACGTGTGTGTTGCATATTTAAAAAAAATATATATATTTGATCTATATATATTTTTGTTCTAAAAGTGTGTTCTATTCTGTTTCGTTTGTTTATTTTTTTTAACATATTCAGTCTCATTCTTGTTTTTTTACAAGACCTTTTGCTGTGTTTTTTTAATAAACAGATAGCCTACAAACATAGGCTATTTTATTTGTACGAACAGTGAACTATTATATAGCTATGTATACTATGTACACTATAAATTGTATGATTGTTTGTTTAAATAACATTAACCAAATTGTCTTACTTTAATTAATAATACAATTATTACTTTAACATGCAGTTTCTACTCCACCCAAAAAAGTTTTTTTTCATTATTGTACAGCAAATGTCAAAATCATTTTGATATTTCATGTTTGTTGTAGGCTTATTTGGAAATGATCATAGTGGTAGCATTTCATTCTTACTGTTAATTTACATTAGCCTTACGTTTCAAAATGTGTCAATTGCTGCTGTTTTGCTAAATGTTCCTTTGCGCCACCTGGCGGTCATTTCGCGAACGACTTTGAAATGCGACTGGCAGTTGTCGCGGGGGTAATAGGCATTCTGGTTGAGTACCTACTGTATCTATCTAAAGCACATGTAAAGTACTTGATTTATAATTTAGCTGTAGTGTTATTTGATATTACATGTATAGCAAGTTTATTTATTTTTTATGTTTTTAGAATATCATATATAATATTATATACAGTGAATTCTAAAAGTAAAAAGGGGGATTATGAACTAAATAAATTGAGACAAAAATCTATGGAAATACCCTTTGATAAAACCTGAGACTTTTTATTACTTGTGAATTATGTGATTACAAAAACTGAGAAATACAGAGAATGAAGCAAAAAAACCCCGTTGTAAATATAATGGAATGTATGTCTAGTAAATGTTGTACTGTTATCAAGTCCAAAGTTAAGTGTAATGTTCAGATCAAAGCTGCCAAGGAAAACATGAGCACTTTAATCTGTCAATATTGCATTAATCTGTAAAACATTAAGCTAGCACAAATTTAGTGCAACAGTATTTTCTGAGAAACCGTCGTATGCTGTACTTTGTCTGCTAAATTGTCCATCACGTGTGAATTACTGAAGATGACAGTATAAAAGCATCCGATTTGTAACATTCTGATAAATAGATTCACATACAGCACACACATCTCTGACACGCTTTAGCTAAAGCTTTAAGAATGAGGTTAACAATAGCAGCTCTTCTGCTTCTGTACCAATGTCTGATATTTGAACTGGTCACCTCTGAATTGAGTGATAATCAGCCGGCTTGTCCTTTGAAAATCTGCACAGACATACTGAAGGATGCTGGAGTCACAGAGGCCCGACTCAAAGCTCTTGAAATCAGCTTTGAGGAGATCAAGAAGGAAAGCAGAGGTGAGACGCCTGCTTTTGAAGACCTATGTGCTGTAATATTATATACACTGAAAAACAATTGCTGTAGGATTTACTTAGTAAATATTTGTAAACTTTTATTCTACATTATAAAAAGGTATATGTTTTCTCTTCAGACAAAGCAAAGGTGGCATTTTCAGCTTCATTAGGATCAAATGGTTTCCAAGGACCATTTGAGACAGATACAACACTGGCTTACAAGGACATCTTCATTAATGTTGGTGATGCCTACGACCCGACCACAGGTATTGTTAATCTGAATTGCTGAAAACACTATCAACACTTTAATAATTCATGTCTACAGCTGTTAAATGGAGATCTGTCTCACTCTTTTACAGGGATTTTCACTGCACCGGTACGGGGAGTTTACTATTTCAGTTTCTTCTATCATTGTGGAACTGACCATGGAACATCGTTGAGCTTGTATAGAAATGGAAAGGAAGAAGCATTAACAAGACATCACAGTCAAAAACCACATACTACACAGAATGGAGGCAACGGCTTAACACTGCTGTTGGAGAAAGGGGATAAAGTCTATATCGTACTCCAAAATAACTCGTATATCTGGGATTCACACAGTGTCACAGTGTTCAGTGGTTTTCTTATCGATGCCATGTAAATAAAATACAACCTGTGAACAAACATAAAATAGATCCTGCTTTGTTGTGTGTTCTGCAACCAGCTGTGGCATGGTGTTTGTTTTGTATCATATTTGATACATCAGAGTTTTATGGCAGAGGAAGAAACACCTTGATTTTAATAGTAGTCCCAAATTGAGCGAAAATATGCAATATGGTGATAATATTTATATGAACACAAGATGAATTTCTGATGCTTGTCCCCAGGCAAAATTAAAGCTGCCATCGGCAAATTATTTTTTGATCATATTCAGTGAAATCGACACTATAATCCTACAGAACAACATAAATAAAGTGGTTTTAGAAAAAAAAACAGAGCTTCTTACTCCACCTGGAGCGTTATTTGTTTTGCAAAAATCCACCGCTCCCGGATCATCAGGTCCAATCAGCGTCGGGGGGTGTGAGATCTGACTGTCAATCACAGGGCGTGCAAACGCCACCCCTCGCGCACGTCACAATCACATGCTGTAAGGGTTCTTCCATAAAATTTCCGGGAGACATTTGTGGAGTCAACAAAGTGACATTTTATTAACGGTAACACTTAAGTACTGTCAACACACTGTGCAAAAGAAAGAAAGAAGAAAAAAAAACACTGACTAACAAAAATGGACATCAGCACATTACTGAGTTCTGGGTCTCAAATGTTTCTCAGGGATCCCTCACCAGAACTAACCCAGCCACAGAAAATGAAGCCCTTTTAACAAACCAGACCAAACCATTTTATAAATTAAAGGGGTCTCACAAAATTCTCATTTTCTTACATCAAACACAAAAGGCGAAATATATATAAATACATAAACTTGAATAATCAAATCACATTTACCATAAACAATAATGAAAATATCCTTAAACATACACACAAAACACATCCTTTAAACACAAAGGAACACACGACCCCAAACCACATTGTCCCCAAAAACTACATTTCCCATAATTCCCCATTGGATATATAAAAGGACTACAGCTAAGACTACAGAATTGGCGCCCTTCCAATTCCAAACCTTTGTTCCAATTCCAATGTTCCTTTGCTTCATAAAGAGACATATCTCGTATCTCTGTGACAAGTATTGACAGAGTTACAGTTATTTTTTCGGACGCGTTTCAGAATGGACTTCACTGACAGAGAGAAGGGAAAACGCGCATCATGTTTATTTTTCTTTATTTGACGAAAAGCACAACACTTTGTTTTTATTGTGAGCACCCACAAAAAAAATACAAACTTAACAGGTTCGCATGATGTATAACACTTATATGTAAGATCAAAATCAACAGAGTAATTTGATTCTCTTTTGCACTGATAAGGAAAAAATCCAGCAAAACGCAAGGACGCGTTTTTCGACCCCTAAGGGTTAATCCAGTAATTGGAAAGAAGAATGAGTGACTCAAATTGAGTCACTAGGTAGCGTAACTGAAGGAGCTGGATTTTGAAACTACACTCTGGGAAAAGGATAGTGAAAGTGGGGCTTAGACAAGCCCCAGAGGAGGGAATGTTGAAGATTTTATTATTTACAAAACAAGTAATTTAGCCTTATAAGATGGAATAATGCCGCTTTCAGAGAGGTGCCCAGGCCTGGGCCCTCTAAACGTTTCTCTGAGCCACAAAGGGAGCACTTTTATGAGGTTGAAGAACCATACAGATCTTCCCATCATAGTGATCATCTCAGAACAGCCGCAGACCTACATAGGCTCCCTGTAAAAAACAAAAAAAACAACACAAGTTTTAACAGGTACCGAGATAGGCAATTCTATAATACCACTCTCAGAGAGGTGCCCAGGTTTGGACCCTCTAAACGTTTCCCTGATCTGCAAAATGAGCACTTTTATGAGGTGGAAGTACCACACAAATCTTCCCATTATAGTGAACATTCTGGAACAGTCGCAGGCCCATACAGGCCTCCTGTTCGTAACACTAAAAGTAAGAAACGTAATAACAGAAGGATGAGAGAATCACGTCCCTATCAGAACGATCTGGTTCAACACCAACACGCCCGGCTTGAACATTTTTACGGGGCTACAGGGAGACAGGACGAGGGGAACGGACCTATTCCACGTCCAACACGCCCAGATTTTCAACACACCAGACCGTTATTTAGAAACCAATACACACACACTCCCTCCGATCAGAGACCCAGAAAGGTTTCTTTCAATTTTCGGGGGGGAAGAAATGAGGACGTTCACTCTCCTCTGGACGATACTTACCTCACAAACAGGGTTATGAATAAACAGCATCACCCTCCTCCTCCAAATAGGATGGGAAGCAAACCTGTAAGGGAAAATAGAAACAGATTTAGACAAAACACTCACTTCACACCGGCGCCACCTCAGCTCAAAACAACAATCAAACTATTTTACGAACTTATTCGACAGGTGCACCACCTGGAAAGGGTGACCACTAAGGTGAAAAATAACCAACCTATCACGTTCCAAAGGCTCACGGACCTCCTGATAGAAACGGTGAGACCAGCTTTCGCAAACGAGAGTGTCACACAAAAGCTAGAAGGGAACGCAAAAAATTGGTCATCTACAACACAGTTGATCCTCGAACAACACTACGAGTCGACAATTGACACCACAATACAGAACATACGCGGTCAGACCAATCAAGCTGACTGGCCTGAGGCATTTGAGGTGGCATCACATTGGGCGGATAGGAATTACAAGGGAAGGGTTAGTGTTGAGGCCATTGAACAAGCAGAGGCCCTTATTTTGGCAGAAATATCAGTCACCGACAGTACAACGACTCAGACAGCACAAACAGAAACAACGGGGACAGAACCCCCTCGTACTTACGCTGCTGTGGTCGCCGGGGCCTCCGTCGCCTCCACCAGCCGGACTGCCGGTGCCTCCACCAGCCTTTCCGTCATACAGGTCCCAACGCTCTTTTCGTCCGAACCCCCTCACAACACCACTCCTGTAAAACAAACAATTAATAGAAGGGACATCGAAATACAAACCTCGCCAATTCTTGATGTACAGGGCAAAGTGGCTACTTCTCCACGAAGGGGAGATTGGTCCTTTGAGGAGGAAGAACCTCCCCAAGGCCTGCCAGAGACACTCCGGCCCATACAGGCCGGAGAGCCTAAACCCTGCGAACAGAGAAAGAAAACACAAAAGAGCCGCCACCTCAAACAAGGAGCGGAACCCTCTTTATCGATCCCGCCACCCCAGAGCCGCCCAGAGACACCTAGGCCGGAAATCTCTGTAGTGGCCCCTTTACCCCAGAGCCGCCCTGGGACACCAGAGGCGGAAACCTCTGTTTTAGTCCCCCTAGCGCAGGAGGAAGAAACGCAGGTCACAGATAGGGTAATTATCGCTGCTGATACCCCCCAGGGTCCAGGGACCCCACCAGAATCGAACCCTACCCCACACAGCCCTCAGATGGTGGAACAGGACAATATATTGTTCCCCTTTCCACCAATGTCCACCCCTATTACCTTTTCGGATCATTCCCGACATAGCAGTACGGGGCATTCGGATGATTCGACGACCCCTATAAAGCCACCTTCACCACTTACACGGTTCCTTCAGAGATTCGACCCTTTGGTGGTCCCTCTCCAACAACCGGGTGTGGACTCAGGAGTGGAACAGGGCGAACACAGCGACCTGCGACCCCCACTATCTCCTGTGTTGCAGATACCTACAACAGACACAAACACAATAGAGCCCCAAATGATCAGTAGCCCATCTTCCACTTCCTCAAACAGACCTTTCCGACACATAAACACAAATAGGAAAATGGTAGATTGGAGCCTTACCCTAAGAAAAAGAATTGTCATCATCGGGGACTCGAACGTCTCGAGGCTCCCTAGGTATGACGACCCTGACCTCCAAGTAGACAGCTTCCCAGGCGCCAAGTTCCAACATGCGTTGGGCCTGTTGGAAAAGGCAACATTAATGAGAGTACCAGAGAAATTAATACTTTCATTCGGTATCAATAACCGCAAACAGAGGTACAGGATATCTGCAATTACAGAGATACAGAAGGCCTACAACATGGCGAACAAAATCTTACCTCAGACAGAAATAGTGGTCCCTCTGATCAATTTCTCAAGAGCATTGCCGCAGGTGGAGCAGGACATGGTTGAACAGATGAATAACTTTATCAAAAAGAACCTTAACTTTATCCCTCTGTTGGCATCCACGCATTTCCATGTCGAAAAGGACGGTACTCATTGGAGACCGGCCACAGCACGAGCTCTGCTCACACATTGGGCATCCCATTTAAACTTTTGAATCTGAAAAACCCAAAATGGGGTGCACACAAGCTCATCGTCAACCTGTCAAAATCTTTAGTTCTAACGGAGGACCAAACCTCAGTCCTTAAGAAAGGCCTCACTTATATCCCCACCCCGTCGAGCTGTAAAAAGAAGGAGTTACTAGCAGATATGCAGGCATACCACCGCAGACTTAAGCTCGAAGTATTTTTTGAGGGCAAAAAGAGCCATAACACTAAAGTTCGGTTTACTCACCCTTCCGGTTGGGAACCCGCGCTGTCCAGCCTACCAAAAGAGGTGGAGAAAATCATTAGAGCTGATAATTTTGCTTTTAAAAGACTACACTGGGGGATGGGGGTTACACACAATTTGACCATGGGCGAAAAGAGAGCCCTAGAAGAGTTAGGCCAAAATCAGTCCATAGTTATTAAACCAGCCGATAAAGGTAACGCCACAGTCCTAATGGACAGGGCGCAATACGTTGAGGAAGGTCTGAGGCAGCTCTCTGTCGCGGAGCATTACCGCCCACTTGATGAGCCCATCTATGTTGACACTGTTAGTGAGATAGAGGAAATTTTGGATGATATGTATTCAAAAAAAATTATAAGTGCAAAACAAAGAGAATACCTGATGGGTGAGGGTCCACCACGACCCAGAAGGCTATACCTGTTGCCGAAAATCCACAAAGAACCTGAGAAGTGGAGTGTCCCGTTTGAGGTCCCCCCGGGGAGACCCATAGTGTCGGACTGCAACAGTGAGACATATTGCACAGCAGAATTTATTGAGCACTTCCTCAATCCTCTCTCCACCAGACATCCAAGCTACCTGAAAGACACATACGATTTCATCGATAAAATTGGCAAACTAAAAATACCACAAAATTCGTTGCTATTCACAATTGACATTGACAGCCTTTACACCAATATTGACACACCAATTGGCCTTAAGGCAGTTAAAAAATTCATGCTCAAATATCCGGATCATCACAGACCGGATGAGCACTTATTAAAACTTTTGGAGATAAATCTGACCAAAAATGATTTCGAGTTTGAAAACAAATTTTACTTGCAAGTCAAGGGTACGGCCATGGGTAAAAAGTTTGCCCCGTCGTATGCTAATATTTTCATGGCAGACTGGGAGCAAACGGCTCTATCAGCCTCTGCCTTGAAACCATTAGCATATTTCAGATTCTTGGATGATATCTGGGGTGTCTGGACCCATTCTGAGGATGAGTTTCTCGCCTTCATTGCACACCTGAACTCACATCGGGAGTCAATCAAGGTCAAATACAGTATGGACCGGTCAGAGGTTAATTTTTTAGACGTGGTCTCTTATAAAGGACCTAAGTTTGTTGAGACGGGACAGCTAGACTTTAGGGTCTACTTTAAAGACACAGATACACACTCATTATTGCATAGGGACAGTTTCCACCCGAGACACACCTTTACGGGAATTATTAAATCACAGCTCCTCAGGTTCAAGAGGATCTGCTCACAGCCTTCATCCTTTCTTGAGGCCATGAACATCCTCTTCAGGGCCCTCAGAAACCGTGGGTACAGCAGACCGTTCCTGAGGAAAATTGTCAAAACCTTTGACAAAACAAAAAAACAGTCCGAGTTGGAAACACAAACCAGGGTTAAAATTATCCCACTTACGGCACTGTTCTCGAAACAATGCGTCTCTCTCAACCGATCCATCAAGGAGAACTTCTTAAAGTTTCTCGAGCCCACCCCCTTCCTGCGGCATCATAGGCCCATTGCAGCGTACAAGCGTAACCTGAATCTAAAAGACAGACTGGTACACAGCAAACTACGCACAACAGCTCCACTGGGCAGGGTGGGTCGATGCAAATATTTTGTGCAAAAACGATGGGTAATGAGCAGGTTTAATAAAAAAATCTTTCAAATACCCAGACCTCTGACACACGAGACAAAAAATTGTATTTACCTGGCCTTTTGCTTGAGATGTCGTAGACAATATGTGGGTCAGACAAAAAACGAGCTCAGAGTCAGGGCCTATCAGCATGCGCACAATATTGTGCACAAAATCGATAAGCGACGACACCTTGTTCAGCATTTTCTGACCCACGGTCTACCCGCACTTAGGGTCACTTGTCTCCAGGCGAATCCGGCATGGTCCCTGAAGGAAAGACTCAGAGCCGAGAGCATCTGGATCAAACGCCTTGACACAGTGTACCCAAGAGGATTGAATGAGGCCTAAATTCGCCTCTTCCTCCATCTTTATTCCCTCTCTCTCTCTTTTTTAATTTGAGTGCAATTATGCAAAGTAGTATATTTTTGAACGGCCACTCACACCCCATGACTAACACCTACCATTAGTAACCCCTCATGATTTACACCTGATAATTATTAACCTACATCATCCAACCCCCTAAAACCTACCCCACTTACCTGTGGTCCTGGTCTGATTAGCCCTCTGTAGGGCACCCCTTCCGGCAGCAGCCCGTTAGGATAGAGCCCTCAATGGCTACCCTGGCCCTGATAAAAAAGAAAAGAAAATAAACAACAATATCCATCATTTATTTACAAATTTACCAATACTCACCACGCTCTCCTCGAGTCCGGTTCGGGTCATCACGCCAGCACGGCCCTGTAAGATAAATAATAAAACAGAGACAAAAAGTCACAGTTATACAAAGGGTAGATAGGTGTTGATTCAAAACCCTAACATTGAAACACAATTAGAAAGACAGACAGATCATGAGACGTTTTTTTCTGGTTTCTTTGTGGTGGGGTGGGTTGGCATAATTAATATCAATATTATATCACATATACACATATCTATATTAGATAGAAAACAACATAGTTGTGATGATTTTTGAGCACTGCCTTTTCACATTCCTTCCTGGACGTTGGGCCTCTTTTAGTGGTCAGTAGAAGGTGGGCCAGTACCTAACCATTTCTGGGGCCTTCGGGCCCCAGATCTTGGATTATTTTCCCCTAAGCCTAAGCCTAACCCTAACACAAAAGGACTAACCCTAAGCCTAAGCCTAACCCTAACCCTAATTTGACTTGGTTCAGTATGGGCATGAGACACAGAAGCGTATGTGAGTGTTTCTTGCATACAAGCTAGAAAAACTTTCCCCTCATTCTAGAGACACATTCTTAATATGACACTCAGGAGAACCCAGAGACAATCACCATTTGAAGTTAAAAGCTGGTCAGATCATTCTAGAACAATGTATACAGGTAATATGAAAAACTTAAAGTTCCCCTGTAGTCAATAATTGTATCCCTTAAAGGGATAGTTTACCCAAAAATGAAAATTACCCCATGATTTAATCACTCTCAGTTTCCTTATTAGGTCAACATATGATGTTCTCCCATCACCGCAGAACCTAAACCTCTGGGTAGGAGAGGATCCCTCTTGTCCTTTGTGTTCATCACCTGCCACATTAAGGCACATTTTGACAGGATGTAAGGTGGCTCTTAGCCAAGGTCGGTTTACTTGGCGCCATGACCAAGTACTGAGATGTTTGGCTTTAGCATTGGAAGGCAAGCGTAGTATGACCAATAAGTTGCCGCATGTTCTAGCAAAACATTACACGCAGAAGACAACATTCCTCCGCCCAGGCGAGCAACCACCAAGAAAAGGTGTTAACACCAATTCTCGCTCAGGACAACTGGAAGCTGCTAGGGACTGGAAGATGCTGGCTGATCTTGATCAACGGCTTATTTTTCCACCTGAGATTGCCACCACTAACCTACGACCAGACATTGTTTTGTGGTCTGGATCAGCACGCATTGTTCAACTGATAGAGTTGACAGTGCCATGGGAGGATGCTGTAGATGAGGCATATGAGAGGAAGAAACTGCGGTATGCTCATTTGGCCACTGAAGCAGAACAGCGAGGATGGAGAGTCCAGGTTTATCCAGTGGAAGTGGGTTGTCGAGGTTTTGTGGCACACTCTACAACCCGGTTCCTCAGAGACGTCGGATTCAGCGGCCAAGAGTTGCGTCGCACAGTAAAGAACTTATCTGAAGCAGCAGAAAGGAGCAGCAACTGGCTGTGGTTGAGACGGAAAGATTCTAGCTGGCAAGGTACAGGCCGCCACGCTACGGTTTCGTAGAATTCTTGAAAAACTTGAAGAGTCTGTTGGTTTATTTGTATAGGTTGTATAGTATAGGTTGTATAGTATACTATACAATTTGTATAGGTTGTATAGTATAGAATGACAGGTGGTTGGGCAGATATTGTGTTTTGCGGTAGGTGGTATGCCATACGGAACCGTTGCCACTGTAACTGCTTTAACGCACCAGTGGGGCTCGACAGCCTTAGTCAATCGGGTTGGCGCGTATGGTTGGGTTGCGGAGAGATAGTGAGATTGTGGTTAGGTCTCAGCAGCAGGAGGGATGTAGAGGTCAGTAAGCTGGGCTGAGTTGAGTGGGGGACGGAGGGGGGTGACTCTGGGACGCCAGAGTCACTGTCGAGCCCTCTTGAGGTGTCGTGGGCTAGTCGACGAAACACTGAGGACGGAAGGTGCCCACTTGAAGACCCTAGAGATGTCCCCTACTCGGCTCAATCCAGACGGTTGTCGTGTTGGTCCACTAGGGAGACCACACTGTAGTTGCAGCCGTCGTGTGTGCTGACGCGCCAAGTACACTGCAGCCGTTAACGCCGGACAGAAGGGGAGTCACACCCTCATATGGAAAGAAGCGTAAATGGATGGAGAAGCATAGTTTACTGTAAAGCTACGTCTTAGTGTTGCTTATCTTGGCGAAAGCCGAGTACAAATCAGCATGAAGTTTTAACATCTACTCTCGTGTAATGGAAATCTCTCAAGTCATCCTAGGTGTGTATGACATTCTTCTTTCAGACAAATACAATTAATTATATTATATTAATTACCTTTTTTTTTACCTTAAAATGTTTTACTTTGTAATGTGTTAAATATGAATATTTTTCTTACACAAACTCATCGCTTTGTTCAGAAGGCCTTTATTAACCTTTATTAAGAAGCACTTTTATGATGGATAGATGCACTTTTATGGACTTCAAGACAGAAACAGCCATTCACTGCCATTATAAAGCTTGGAAGAGCCAGGACATTTATTAATATGACTCGGATTGTATTCGTCTGAAAGAAGTCATAGGGTAAATCATGGGGTAATTTACATTTTTGGTTGAACTATCCCTTAAAAAATCATCTTTGATCACCAAAATAACATATTTAAAAGTTTTTTCCTGTGAAATAAATGTCTTAAAATATCTTGAAAGTAACTCTACACCCTTGCCTCGTTTAGTATACGCAGTGCTATGAATATGCAAATTAGCCCCGCCTCCACTCACACGAGCTCAGAGATCCACTTGCTCAACTTTACTGTAGTAAACGCTGCACAATTGTATCGCTCTTTAAAACATAAAGATAATTCATATTTAATATGATTAGCCTTTTGACTACGTTATCAAACGGCTAATAATATGTTGCTAATGTTACACAAACCATGTTCCCATTTGTCATCTCAGAGTCAGACAGCTCCCTTCTAACAATCAGCATCATTAGAAACGCTTTGAACATCTCAGAACATCAGTGGAGAAAGGAATATAGTTCATCATAATATACAGCATATAAATAATTCGCCCACTATATTGCCAAATGTTCCTGATTTTTCATATCAACAGAAAAATATACTGGATAACCTAGCTTCTCTTGAGACTCTGCTGCTTCAGATAATAGTTAATGATATGTTAAAGCCATGCCCCCCTTGTGACACGAAGATAGTTTGTGACGTCAGAAACACCAGCGATTTCACACCGTGTTTTTGAGACTGTCTTTGGTTCACTGCCGTTTTAAGGAGAAAATACTCAGCAATGCTGTCGACTTATGAACTTACACATGATTTGTCTTAAACCATATTAAAAACACCACATAGACATATAAACAACATTAAAAGCTGTATTTTCACCACAGGGAGACTTTAATAGTGAGTCGGGTAATAACAGAGTCAGGGTGCTGTTGCTTCATGGCTATATCCTGATCAGCTAGCTGTTGTAGTGCTGTGCTCACGCAGGCTTGAGACGGGAAGTAAACATTCACCAGCATGAACAAGGAAAACTCTTGCAGTTTACTCTGCAGAAAACTCTTCCTCTAAAAAGGCTTGCAGTTAATGAAGAGGGCATCTAATTTAGAACAGCACATTTTTTCCAAAATTGTATACATGTGCACCAAACTTTGCTAAACATAATTCAGCAAATTATTGTTTGTTTTGTTGGCAAGGAAACGTATATTCACCAGGTGAATATTCAGCAATAAAGCCTGTCTGAGTGTGTAAAAATGTCCAGTAAATTTTGGGGTCCTATAATGCCCTTTTCAAAAAATATAAAATAAGTCTCTGATGTCCCCTGAGTGTGTATGTGAAGTTTTAGCTCAAAATGCCCCACAGATATTTTTATAGCATGTTAAAAAGAAAAGTTTTTGTGTGTCCCTTTAAATCCAAAAGAGCTTCTGCTCCCCGAGGGCGGAGCTTCAATAGCTGGTGTCAGTCGTGTGGTGTGTGTTAGCAGCTCCGATTACCTCACACAGACATGCACTGAAAATTTCAAAAACGTTTAGCCTTTTATGTTCAAACCGGACAAAGATGGAGAGACTGAAGAAGAAGTGACGACATATAGAAGCAACAGGGACATTTCTGAATGGTTAGTTGATGAATTTATGTAGTTTATGTGTAGTTTATCTTCTCGTCATTGATTAGCATATTCTGTCATGATAATCTATAAATCGTGTTCATGGGGGAGGGGTTTATGTAATTTCTAGGGTTGGTGATGTCACTAACCCGGGAGGAAGCCTGTGTAGTTCCTACCAGACATTTGTTGTAGTTCTTAAAAAGGAATTTCTTTAAAAACAAATATCTCAATTTGCTTTGAACTTTGTAAATTTGAAGATGTTGTTTATGCTCAAACATTACACACTAACTAAAAGTAAAAAAAAGAAAAAGAAATCATAATGAACCACCCCTTTAATAATCAAAAAACAGCAAAAGACCGACAGGTATACATGTCCAGCAGGTTTACCCTGGTAAAAGTTATTGGACAAAAGTGACTAAAGATAGGACCAACAATAAAAACTGAGGAGCTCCAAACCAAGGTACCCATCTGTGACATCATGTTTGCCAAATTATCATGCCATAAGTCAAAACAAGTCATAGTGCTCGTTTAAATAGGGAGCAGCTGAGGTAATAAAACATTATCTGGAATTAATTATAACAAACATAGATCTGAATTGTATTATAATAGATAATAGATTATTGTATTATAATAGATAATAGATAATATGATAATTCAGAGCTGTTAAAACATTGATAATGTTCTGTAATCCTTGTTAATAAATCATACCTCTATGAAAATTTACCATGGATTTACTGCAGTAATATTGTAACCATCACTATAATAAACACAACTATGATAATGATTAACCATGGTTTTACTACATCATTACTGTAGTATCCAAGGTAACTTGGTTTTAGTAGTAACCATGAAATATTATCTCAATAAGATCTATGGTTAACTCTTGTAGTAATATATGGTTTATATTTAATCATTTTTAAAGGGTAGGCTAATCAAATAAAACTGTAAATATGTTTTTGCAGAACATTATGATGTCACTGTGAATTTGACCTTTGACCTTTTGTGAAATTTAGTCAATTATCAAATAAATTCTTGAGTTATTATGGGCCAAAAAGTTTTTTGTGAGGTCACCTTTGGCCTTTGACCACAAATTCTAATCATTTAGTCTAGTTGGACATTTGTCCAGATTAAATGAAATTCTTTCCAATGTTCCTGATCTACCACATTTACAAGAATGGGAAGTTATAGTGATCTTGACCTTTGACCAACAAAATCGAATCACTTTATCTTTGCATCTATGTGAACATTTGTGCCAAATGTGAAGAAATTCCTATAAGCCGTTCCTGAGTTATTGTGTTCACAAGTTGAATTACAGCCAAAGTCATGTTTTGTGAGGTCACAGTGACCTTGACCTTTGATCTCCAAATTCTATTCAGTTCATCCTTGATTCCAAGTGAACATTTGTAACAAATTTGAAGAAATTCCCTCAAGGCGTTCCTGAGATATCGCTTTGACTATATATGCGGCGCAGTGTACATGGAAAGACAATAGGGGGCGATAGAGAGCAAACCGCGTGTGTATGCAGAGGGTCATACACACACTTTTTTTCTCATTTTTCCATCTATCTGAGGACCTCTCTGAAACATTGAGAGAGGCCTTTAAATAGCCAATGGAGGCCATTGCAGTGAAAACAAAGTGAGGACCGGCCTAAATGTCCTCACTTTGCAAAAAGGTCCTCACTCCAAAGGTTAAAAACTCACACTGGTCCTCACAAAGATAGCCATGCAAACACACACACACACACACAGAATGGCAGCAAACACTCTATCTGTCAGAGAGAGGGAGAGAAAATTCTCAGAATCCACATTAAAACCACAATATCTTACTTTCTGTTGGTTGGAGCTAATGATTATAAATTAGAAAGTTGTTCAGCTTGATGAGAACAATATCTATGGCGAGTTTTGTAACTGTAGGTAAAACTAACTATGTTATAAAACACTTTATGTGTCCTTTTTTAGTCATAAATTCGTTTCATCGCCACGACCAAACCGTTCGAGATATCAAAAATCCGTTCGCAATTTAGCATCCTCAATGTGTTGACTTCACGCACAACGAGTTTGATAGCTATCGAATGAATTACCTAGGAGGAGTACTTCGTTTTCCAGAGGATGAGTTTCCAAACAACCCATAATAACTGACTTCCTGTTGGGCTGACGTAAAACTTAGAGCACGAAAGTTCACGAAAGTTGTTCGGCCCGATGAGATCTATAAGTGTACCGAGTTTCATATTATTACATGCAAGCGTGTTTGATATATGGACAAGTGTTCGAATCCCATTCCAGGGGGCGCTGTCGAGCCCCCCTGCCACGCCCGGGTACCAGCTTCGGCCCGGCCCTGATGGCCACGGGTTCTGACTCGTGTGCAAAGTTTCAAGAGTTTTCGAGCACGTTAAGGGCCTCAAAAGTGCCCAAAAGGTAGTAAAATAATAATAAAAAGAATAATAATAAATATAGCTGCGAGCAGCGATTGCGGGCCCAAGCCGGTGGCACCGCAACCCCGTTCCTTTAGTTACCTAAAGGCACCGGGGTGGCGGTACCGCCGGCTTTGGCCCTTCATCGCTGCTCGCAGCTATATTTATATATATATATATATATATATATATAAAGCCGGTGGCACCGCCACCCTGGTGCCTTTAGGGTTATTGTGCATGACGTGCAAAAACGTAACTCCGCTTTGACTGTCGAAAAGAAGTGTACTGTAGAGCTTGCATCAGTGTGGGCTCTGCAAAAGTGTGCATCGAGGGCACATATCAACCACAAAGTATGCGTGAGCAACCTTCTGAAAACTAAAATGAAAAATGAGATACCCTACGGTCTCATGGATTTAACGGACACATGAAATAAGTACACAAGACCGAAAATTCATATGAAGTGTGCCATTTGGGACAGGGCCTATGATCGTGAACCACAATAGCCACATATATGAGATAATTTAAATTTAGAATCATTTTTAATGTCATAGGATGTCATATGTCAATATGTTTTGTAGCACTTAAATGTGTAAATCCAGAAGCCTAGTATTTATCTGGAGGTCTTTGTCCTTTGCCTGTCAACCTGGTTTGTCTCTGCCTTTTCTGTTCTGCCCTGTTTGCCATTGTTCACCCTGCCTGTCTTGACCATTCTTAATAAAAAGCTGCAAATGGATTCAAAAAGACAAGGCCTTAAACTTAAACTTGAACAAGGATTAAACTCTTGTAACTGTAACAGACACCAAGGCACAATCACACACATGCACGCACGCACGCACACACAGTTTAAAAACAAAAAAATATTTATCCAACCCCATTTAAAAACAGTCTGTGATTCCTTTACTTTATTAATAAAACTTATTTAAAAAATACAAGGCTTAAGACATTTATTTTCCTTTTTAATGCAGGCCAAACCACACAGCAGTGAAATGGTTAATCTAGCCCTCCTCCCCCTACACACACACACACACACACACACAGACAGGCACAGACACAGAGACGTAGGCTTATGGCAAGCCGTTTTAACATTTAATCATTTAAACCCACTAGTCTCTATTTTCATGCTACTAGTACTTATTTTTTAGATACTAGTATTTTTAGATACTAATATAGTATCTAATGAATAAGTACTAGTATCTTTTAAAAGGTACTAGTCCCTAAGGAATAAGCACTAGTATCTAAAGAATAGGCACTAGTACCTAAAGAATAAGCACTAGTCGCTAATGAATAAGTACTAGTACTTAATGGAATAGATACTAGTATCTAAAAAATAAGTACTAGTAGCATGAAAATAGAGACTAGTAGGTTAAAATGATTAAATGTTAAGACGGCTTGCCATATTGGCTCAGAGAGAGAGAGAGAGAGAGAGAAAATGACCATATTCAAACCAAAATATCTGACTTTCTGTTGTTCGGAGCTAATAACTGTAAATTAGAAAGTTGTTCGGCTTGAGGAGAAGAATATACACGCTGAGTTTTGTAACTGTAGGTAAAACTAACTAAGTTATAACACACTTTATATGTCCTTATTAAGCCATGAAAATTCATTTCCTCGCCACGGCCAAACCGTTCGAGATATCAAAAGTCCGTCCGCAATTTAGCATCCTCAAAGTACTGACATCATGCACACCGAGTTTGGCGATGATTGAATGAATTGCCTAGGAGTAGTACTTCAAATTCCACAGCAAGCGTTTTCCAAACAACCCATAATAGCCGACTTCCTGTTGGGCTGGCGTAAAACTTGACCGGGGGTAAGATGTTCGGCCCGATGAGATCTATATGTGTACTGAGTTTCATATTAATTCATGCAAGCGTGTTGGATATATGGACCAAATTGTCGGACCCCGTTCAAGAGGGCGCTGTTGAGCCCCCCTGCCACGCCCGGGTACCAGCTTCAGCCCGGCCCTGATGGCCGTGGGTTCTGACCTGTGTGCAAAATTTCAAGAGTTTTTGAGCATGTTAAGAGCCCCAAAAGCCCCTGAAACCTTGAAATCCATTAAAAGCAATAGACAAATCCCTCACACACAGAGACAGAGAGAGAGGGAGAGAAAATTCTCAGATACATCCACATTCAAACTTAAATATCTGACTTGCTGTTGTTTGGAGCTAATGACACTTAACTAGAAAGTTGTCCGGCTTGATCTGAACAATATGCGTACCGAGTTTTATGATTGTAGGTAAAACTATATAACTAACACCCCCACTTTTGTCAAAAGGTGGCGCTACTGAGCCCCTGCACCATGCCCGTTTCTGAAACTTTGCACATGTCTACTGGCTAATAAATGTGATCTGTCTGTCGAGTTTCATGCAATTTTAAGCAATTTCAGGCATGCTAAGAGTCTCAAAAGCATCCAAAAAGAATATTAAAGTTTGATGCGTTTGATGCGTTGTCACGGCAACAGTATCTTAGATATCAATAATCCTTTCACAAGTCTACATCTGGCGTGTGTTTACATTATACACATAAAGTTTGAAGCAAATCGGGTAAAAATAAGAGGGTGATTTCAAAGCATTTTGAAAGTGACACACTTCCTGCTGCCAGTTGGTGGCGCTATAACATTGACTCACAATAGTCACATCCATGTGATCGGACTCTTACAACGAACACACTGCTGAAGTTTCATCAAGATCAGTTAATGTATGCAGAATTTATAACACACTTCCTGTTTCCATTATTCGCCATAAATTCGTTTCCTCGCCACGGCCAAACCGTTCGAGATATCAAAAATCCCCTGGCAACTTTTCATCGCCAATCTCTTGACTTCATGCTGACCGAGTTTCGTGGCGATTGGTTGAATTCTCTAGGAGGAGTATATCGAATTCCATTGCATGCGTTTTCCAAACAAGCCTTAATAGCCGACTTCCTGTTGGGCTGGGGTAAAAAGTAAAAGTACAAAGGATATATGAACCGATGAGATCTATATGTGTACCGAGTTTCATATTATTACATGCAAGCGTGTTTGATTTATGAACCAAGTTTTTGGACCCCGTTCCAGGGGGCGCTGTCAAACCCCCCTGCCACGCCCGGGTACCAGCTTCAGCCCGGCCCTGATGGCCGCCGGTTCTGACCCGTGTGCAAAGTTTCAAGAGTTTTTGAGCATGTTAAGGGCCCCAAAAGTGCGCTAAGAATCTCAAAAGTATCCAAAAAGAATATTAAAGTTTGATGCGTTGTCACGGCAACAGCATCTAAGATATCAACAATCCTTTCACAGGTCTACATCTGGCTTGAGTCTACATTATACACATCAAGTTTGAAGCAAATAGGGTAAAGCGTGTTGGATATATGGACCAAATTGTCGGACCCATTCAAGGGGGCGCTGTCGAGCCCCCCTGCCACGCCCGGGTACCAGCTTCAGCCTGGCCCTGATGGCCGTGGGTTTTGTCCCGTGTGCAAAGTTTCAAGAGTTTTCGAGCACGTTAAGAACCCCAAAAGTGCCCGAAAGCATAAAAAAGCATGAAAAAGCTTAAAAAAAGGAATATTAATGTTTGATGCATTGCCATGGCAACAGTATCAAAGATATCAATAATCCTTTCACAGGTCTACATCTGGCGTGTGTCTACATTATGCACATGAAGTTTGAAGCAAATCGGGTAAAAATAAGAGGGTGATTTCAAAGCATTTTGAAAGTGACACACTTCCTGCTGCCAGTTGGTGGCGCTATAACTTTGACTCACAATAGTCACATCCATGTGATCGGGCTCTTACAACGAACACACTTCTGAAGTTTCATCAAGATCAGTTAATGTATGCTGAAGTTATAAGACACTTCCTGTTTCACGTTTCTCGCCATAAATTTGTTTCTTCGCCACGGCCAAACCGTTAGAGATATCAAAAATCCCCTCGCAATTTTTCATCCTCAATGTCTTGACTTCAGGCTGACCGAGTTTCGTTGTATGTGGATGAATGCTCTAGGAGGAGTATATTAAATTCCATTGCGTGCGTTTTAAAAACATCCGCAAATATCTGACTTCCTGTTGGGCTGGGGTAAAAAGTAAGAGTGTGAGGTATAGATGAAACGATGAGATCGACATGTGTACCGAGTTTCATATTATTACACACAAGCGTGTTTGAGTTATGGACCAAGTGTTCAGACCACGTTCCAGGGGGCGCTGACGAGCCCCCCTGCCACGCCCGGGTACCAGCTTCAGCCCGGCCCTGATGGCCGCGGGTTCTGACCCGTGTGCAAAGTTTCAAGAGTTTTCGAGCATGTTAAGGGCCCCAAAAGTGCCCGAATAGTCGTTAGAAAAATAAAAAAAAATATAGCTGCGAGCAGCGATTACGGGCCCAAGCCGGTGGCACCGCAACCCAGGTGCCTTTAGTACCTAAAGGCACCGGGGTGGCGGTTCCGCCAGCTTTGGCCCTTCATCGCTGCTCGCAGCTATATTTATATATATATATATATATATATATATATATATATATATATATATATATATATATATATATAAACGGCCCGGTGGCACCGCCACCCCGGTGCCTTTGGGGTTATTGTGCACGACGTGCAAAAACGTAACCCCGCTTTGACTGTCGAAAAGAAGTGTGCTGTAGAGCTTGCATCAGTGTGGGCTCTGCAAAAGTGCGCATCGAGGGCACATATCAACCACAAAGTATGCGTGAGCAACCTTCTGAAACCTAAAATGAAAAGTGAGACACCCTATGGTCTCATGGATTTAACGGACACATGAAATAAGTACACAAGACCGAAAATTCATATGAAGTGTGCCATTTGGGACAGGGCCTATGATCGTGAACCACAATAGCCACATATATGAGATAATTTAAATTTAGAATCATTTTTAATGGCATAGGATGTCATATGTCAATATGTTTTGTAGCACTTAAATGTGTAAATCCAGAAGCCTAGTATTTATCTGGAGGTCTTTGTCCTTTGCCTGTCAACCTGGTTTGTCTCTGCCTTTTCTGTTCTGCCCTGTTTGCCATTGTTCACCCTGCCTGTCTTGACCATTCTTAATAAAAAGCTGCAAATGGATTCAAAAAGACAAGGCCTTAAACTTAAATTTGAACAAGGATTAAACTCTTGTAACTGTAACAGACACCAAGGCACAATCACACACATGCACGCACGCACGCACACACAGTTTAAAAACAAAAAAATATTTATCCAACCCCATTTAAAAACAGTCTGTGATTCCTTTACTTTATTAATAAACATTAAGACATTTATTTTCCTTTTTAATGCAGGCCAAACCACACAGCAGTGAAATGGTTAATCTAGCCCTCCTCCCCCTACACACACACACACACACACACAGACAGGCACAGACACAGAGACGTAGGCTTATGGCAAGCCGTTTTAACATTTAATCATTTAAACCCACTAGTCTCTATTTTCATGCTACTAGTACTTATTTTTTAGATACTAGTATTTTTAGATACTAATATAGTATCTAATGAATAAGTACTAGTATCTTTTAAAAGGTACTAGTCCCTAAGGAATAAGCACTAGTATCTAAAGAATAGGCACTAGTACCTAAAGAATAAGCACTAGTCGCTAATGAATAAGTACTAGTACTTAATGGAATAGATACTAGTATCTAAAAAATAAGTACTAGTAGCATGAAAATAGAGACTAGTAGGTTAAAATGATTAAATGTTAAGACGGCTTGCCATATTGGCTCAGAGAGAGAGAGAGAGAAAATGACCATATTCAAACCAAAATATCTGACTTTCTGTTGTTCGGAGCTAATAACTGTAAATTAGAAAGTTGTTCGGCTTGAGGAGAAGAATATACACGCTGAGTTTTGTAACTGTAGGTAAAACTAACTAAGTTATAACACACTTTATATGTCCTTATTAAGCCATGAAAATTCATTTCCTCGCCACGGCCAAACCGTTCGAGATATCAAAAGTCCGTCCGCAATTTAGCATCCTCAAAGTCTTGACATCATGCACACCGAGTTTGGCGATGATTGAATGAATTGCCTAGGAGTAGTACTTCAAATTCCACAGCAAGCGTTTTCCAAACAACCCATAATAGCCGACTTCCTGTTGGGCTGGCGTAAAACTTGACCGGGGGTAAGATGTTCGGCCCGATGAGATCTATATGTGTACTGAGTTTCATATTAATTCATGCAAGCGTGTTGGATATATGGACCAAATTGTCGGACCCCGTTCAAGAAGGCGCTGTTGAGCCCCCCTGCCACGCCCGGGTACCAGCTTCAGCCCGGCCCTGATGGCCGTGGGTTCTGACCTGTGTGCAAAATTTCAAGAGTTTTTGAGCACGTTAAGAGCCCCAAAAGCCCCTGAAACCTTGAAATCCATTAAAAGCAATAGACAAATCCCTCACACACAGAGACAGAGAGAGAGGGAGAGAAAATTCTCAGATACATCCACATTCAAACTTAAATATCTGACTTGCTGTTGTTTGGAGCTAATGACAGTTAATTAGAAAGTTGTCCGGCTTGATCTGAACAATATGCGTACCGAGTTTTATGATTGTAGGTAAAACTATATAACTAACACCCCCACTTTTGTCAAAAGGTGGCGCTACTGAGCCCCTGCACCACGCCCGTTTCTGAAACTTTGCACATGTCTACTGGCTAATAAATGTGATCTGTCTGTCGAGTTTCATGCAATTTTAAGCAATTTCAGGCATGCTAAGAGTCTCAAAAGCATCCAAAAAGAATATTAAAGTTTGATGCGTTTGATGCATTGTCACGGCAACAGTATCTTAGACATCAATAATCCTTTCACAAGTCTACATCTGGCGTGTGTTTACATTATACACATAAAGTTTGAAGCAAATCGGGTAAAAATAAGAGGGTGATTTCAAAGCATTTTGAAAGTGACACACTTCCTGCTGCCAGTTGGTGGCGCTATAACATTGACTCACAATAGTCACATCCATGTGATCGGACTCTTACAACGAACACACTGCTGAAGTTTCATCAAGATCAGTTAATGTATGCAGAAGTTATAACACACTTCCTGTTTCCATTATTCGCCATAAATTCGTTTCCTCGCCACGGCCAAACCGTTCGAGATATCAAAAATCCCCTGGCAACTTTTCATCGCCAATCTCTTGACTTCATGCTGACCGAGTTTCGTGGCGATTGGTTGAATTCTCTAGGAGGAGTATATCGAATTCCATTGCATGCGTTTTCCAAACAAGCCTTAATAGCCGACTTCCTGTTGGGCTGGGGTAAAAAGTAAAAGTACAAAGGATATATGAACCGATGAGATCTATATGTGTACCGAGTTTCATATTATTACATGCAAGCGTGTTTGATTTATGAACCAAGTTTTTGGACCCCGTTCCAGGGGGCGCTGTCAAACCCCCCTGCCACGCCCGGGTACCAGCTTCAGCCCGGCCCTGATGGCCGCCGGTTCTGACCCGTGTGCAAAGTTTCAAGAGTTTTTGAGCATGTTAAGGGCCCCAAAAGTGCGCTAAGAATCTCAAAAGTATCCAAAAAGAATATTAAAGTTTGATGCGTTGTCACGGCAACAGCATCTAAGATATCAACAATCCTTTCACAGGTCTACATCTGGCTTGAGTCTACATTATACACATCAAGTTTGAAGCAAATAGGGTAAAGCGTGTTGGATATATGGACCAAATTGTCGGACCCATTCAAGGGGGCGCTGTCGAGCCCCCCTGCCACGCCCGGGTACCAGCTTCAGCCTGGCCCTGATGGCCGTGGGTTTTGTCCCGTGTGCAAAGTTTCAAGAGTTTTCGAGCACGTTAAGAACCCCAAAAGTGCCCGAAAGCATAAAAAAGCATGAAAAAGCTTAAAAAAAGGAATATTAATGTTTGATGCATTGCCATGGCAACAGTATCAAAGATATCAATAATCCTTTCACAGGTCTACATCTGGCGTGTGTCTACATTATGCACATGAAGTTTGAAGCAAATCGGGTAAAAATAAGAGGGTGATTTCAAAGCATTTTGAAAGTGACACACTTCCTGCTGCCAGTTGGTGGCGCTATAACTTTGACTCACAATAGTCACATCCATGTGATCGGGCTCTTACAACGAACACACTTCTGAAGTTTCATCAAGATCAGTTAATGTATGCTGAAGTTATAAGACACTTCCTGTTTCACGTTTCTCGCCATAAATTTGTTTCTTCGCCACGGCCAAACCGTTAGAGATATCAAAAATCCCCTCGCAATTTTTCATCCTCAATGTCTTGACTTCAGGCTGACCGAGTTTCGTTGTATGTGGATGAATGCTCTAGGAGGAGTATATTAAATTCCATTGCGTGCGTTTTAAAAACATCCGCAAATATCTGACTTCCTGTTGGGCTGGGGTAAAAAGTAAGAGTGTGAGGTATAGATGAAACGATGAGATCGACATGTGTACCGAGTTTCATATTATTACACACAAGCGTGTTTGAGTTATGGACCAAGTGTTCAGACCACGTTCCAGGGGGCGCTGACGAGCCCCCCTGCCACGCCCGGGTACCAGCTTCAGCCCGGCCCTGATGGCCGCGGGTTCTGACCCGTGTGCAAAGTTTCAAGAGTTTTCGAGCATGTTAAGGGCCCCAAAAGTGCCCGAATAGTCGTTAGAAAAAATAAAAAAAATAAAATAATAATCCTAAGGAAAACAATAGGGCTCTTCGCCCTTTCAGGGCTTGGGCCCTAATAAAAAAAATAATCCTAAGGAAAACAATAGGGCTCTTCGCCCTTTCAGGGCTTGGGCCCTAAATAATCCTTAGGAAAACAATAGGGCCTTCGCCCTTTCAGGGCTTGGGCCCTAATAATAATAATAAAGAATAATAATAAAGAATAATCCTTAGGAAAACAATAGTCAAGTCAAGTCAAGTCACCTTTATTTATATAGCGCTTTTTACAATACAAATTGTTTCAAAGCAGCTTTACAGAGATAACAGGAAAACAATGTTGTAATAGTATTGTTAAATTCAAAATTAAATGTTAAATGTCCCCAACTAAGCAAGCCAAAAGCCAATGGCGACAAAAGCGAAGAGAGGCGAAAAAGGCAACAGTGGCAAGGAACCAAAACTCCATCAGGTGACAGAATGGAGAAAAAAACCTTGGGAGAACCCAGGCTCAGTCAGGGGGCCAGTCCTCCTTTGGCCAATGAACGAACAGTGTATGATTATGAGTTAGGGAGCATAATGTCAGGAGTCAGATGTGATCAGAACTTTCACGATATTTATCCAGTTCATCTGGTTGGGTTGGGTCATCCGGCCGGTGAGGAGATGAGTGTGTTGAGGTGTCCATGGGCCTTCACAGTGTTGATGGGGCTGGCTCATCAGGGATGCATTGTCATCGTGTCCATGTGATGGTCCTTCCTCAGATCTGGATATGGCCTGGATCCGGCGGTTCGCGGTAAACCTCGGGATAAGCAGAGAGACTAATATTAGCGTAGACGCCATCCTTCTTATGATGTACAAAGTACATCAGGAATTATGGGAAGTGTTCCCGGTTCAAGGCTTCGCCTTTTCAAGGCTTGGGCCCTAATAAATAATCCTAAGGAAAACAATAGGGCCTTCACCTTTTCAAGGCTTGGGCCCTAATAATCCTAAGGAAAACAATAGGGCCTTCGCCTTTTCAAGGCTTGGGCCCTAATTATATGAAAAAGTTAGTTCAGGCAAGAATTTTAAAAAGTGAGTAAATTATATAGTAGTACTCAATTCAATCGTGTAGAAATGAAAGCGTAAATATCAACATTATAAAATGAAGTAAATTTACTCAACTTTTCCGATACTGGTGTTCCCATCATGCACTGGGCCTTGAATAATTAATGAGGTTGATTTTTCACTGTTTTCTAGCTGTATTTACACTATTTTATCATTGCGTTTGTTGTTAGGATTACTAACTTGCCATTTTGTGACATTTGGAGTTCATTTTCTACTTATTACACATTCAAACACAAAAACGATCCATCAAATGTTACCGTCATTGTGTATTGTCTACCAAGTTGTGGTGCCACACACTATATCTATTGTAGTGATTACTTAGATGCAGGGCCGTGCAGAGACCTTAGGAGGGGCAGGTGCTCAAAGTATAAAAGGGGCACATGGAACAAGGCATTAAATAGTGCGGTGCTCAAAATATCATTACAGTAATATAACGTGACGCATTCCTGATTCGCATATCGATACGGATGATTCTGTAGGCTATTGATACGGCAGCAAATATTGTGATGCAGTTTAGGAAAAGAAACAAAACAGAAAAGACAATTTTAAGTTTAAAAGTTAAAAAAATATTAATAACCTATTAATAATTAGAAACTGAAGTGTCTTAAGTTGTCCCAACCTGATGGCTTTTTCTTCTCTGTTATACAGAATAATTAAGAACAGCCGTTATAGTAAAAACTATAGTAAACGTTATAGTAAAATCAACGTGGCCCATGTTTCGTAGAGTATAGTTTTGTTTAATGTCAGCATTTGTGGCTATTTTAATGGCAAAAACTGAATTACAAAAATACAAGAGTTACATTAATATAATAAAAACAAAAACAAAGCAAACAGAAAAAATACAGCAATTTCTTTTTACAGCAAATACAACATATTTTTTACATTAATGTGATACCTGTTCTGGTCAAATCTTACTAAATTCCTTGAGTGAGTATGCTGCCTTTGCTGTTGTTGTTGTTTCTGCTGCTGATACTGGAGTTGATCTGAGATACCGTAGACATTAAAACAACAAACATATAGGAGAAATATTAGCTGATTAAACAATTGTTATGTTACCATGACAAGATGTAAAGATTGCTGAGAGTGTTTGGATCTGGCTCACTGACCTGCCAAGGCTGATGCTCACAGAGGCTGCTGCATACCAAGAGCTGCAGGTAGAGAAAATAAGATACCAGATTCAAAAAAGTAAAATTATCTGAGAAAAAAAAAAAACATTAATGGGGGATAGAATGATGGTGGCCATGGCAGGGGTAAGAGTGAGACACAAACATCTATATAGACAGAGGTGTGTGTGCTTGTGTGTCTACAGTACACAATACTGTGATCATGATTTCAATTGCATTTTGATTATGTCCAATCAAAAATATAAATAAGGAAACTAAACTGTATGTGTGTGTTAATTCTGTTGGCACCTACTAAAAATCACAAATGTAGCATTAATTTGATATATTATTGAGTTTATTAACAGAGATATTATTGAGTTTACAGGCTATAGTGGTCTTTGCTGTTGTAGAAAGAAAATATTTTTGTCATATTTAAAATATTATATTTTAATCCTGTTCTGAATTGTTTTATTTTTATAATGATAATTCAGAGAATGAGAAAATCAGTATAAGCCTTATCAGTGTTGTTGTGATTTTATTTTAAGGCACTCTACATTTTTTTAAAATTAATACTGTAATAATAATAATTTAGTCAAATGGCATAAAAAAGACAAGACCCCTCGACGCCTGTGAGTGAAACTTTTCTCCCTCAAACAGCAAGCTTTGGGCACAAAGGGGCACGTGCACGTGCCTGTTTAGATGATCATATACTTAAATAGTGTAGTATAATTTAATGTTGTATTATTTGAGTGAAATGTATTACAAAGAAAACTTATAGTATAAAACTAGTACTTTACTGAGAGTACACTAAAAGAAAACTTGCAAGTATACTTGCAGTATAGAACTACTAAACTAGTAGTTTACTGAGAGTGTACTTTCATAAACTAAACATTTTCTAAAAGTATTAAAATAGTAAACTACTGGTATATGAAGTGGTTTCAACTTTTCTGTAAATAACTTCGCAGAGATCTTTAATGCCAGAAACAATTAGACTTTATTTACAAACAAAGCCGAGCGCCTTCTGCAGAAAAGCACTCCCGAGCTGTGTCAGCTCCTCGTACATATACCTTCAACCTTTCCAAAAAAGGTCATACATTCTTATAGATATTTTGGGTAAATAGCTTATACCATGTGACCTCTCAGAATAGAGTTGACTGCAACATTCAAGGTCTTGTTACAGGCACACACAGAGAGAAAATTCAAAGTCACAGAGAAATAATTGTGTATTCTTATAAGGCTAAATTACTTGTTTTGTAAATAATAAAATCTTCAACATTCCCTCCTCTGGGGCTTGTCTAAGCCCCACTTTCACTATCCTTTTCCCAGAGTGTAGTTTCAAAATCCAGCTCCTTCAGTTACGCTACCTAGTGACTCAATTTGAGTCACTCATTCTTCTTTCCAATTACTGGATTAACCCTTAGGGGTAGAAAAACGCGTCCTTGCGTTTTGCTGGATTTTTTCCTTATCAGTGCAAAAGAGAATCAAATTACTCTGTTGATTTTGATCTTACATATAAGTGTTATACATCATGCGAACCTGTTAAGTTTGTATTTTTTTTGTGGGTGCTCACAATAAAAACAAAGTGTTGTGCTTTTCGTCAAATAAAGAAAAATAAACATGATGCGCGTTTTCCCTTCTCTCTGTCAGTGAAGTCCATTCTGAAACGCGTCCGAAAAAATAACTGTAACTCTGTCAATACTTGTCACAGAGATACGAGATATGTCTCTTTATGAAGCTGAGATTCTCTTCTTTTA
The DNA here is from genome assembly GCA_031834385.1 of Semotilus atromaculatus. Taxonomy (NCBI): domain Eukaryota; kingdom Metazoa; phylum Chordata; class Actinopteri; order Cypriniformes; family Leuciscidae; genus Semotilus; species Semotilus atromaculatus. Next base: position 375,854 of record JAULUF010000088.1, read on the forward strand.
AATGAAGTAAGTTACTAAAAAAAATTATATTTCCAGTTTATGTAATCCGTTTGAAACCAAGGAGAGTTGCAGTTTTTTCGTTCTCCCCTCATTATCTGTAATCAGCTGACGCAGACACGCCCCCAGCGCTTTTCACATGGTAATAGGTGATCGCATCGCACACGCGGCACGCCCCGCGATCAATGCCGCCCATAACAACACAAAGTTTCTTCAGATTCACTGATAGTTCATCGCGTTTTGAGGATGGCAGCACATAGGCCCTTCAGATGATTCTGGACACTGGACAGCGGGGAAGAACTTTTACCCAGAGAAAGATTGCAACGGACGACCAACCCCGCCGAGGATACGTTCGGAGTAAGTTGTTTGTTATGTAATTCCTTTTCTGATCATAGAGCTCAAATGAATTTTCAGACTGTATTTTGCCTAGTTTTGGTTAGCTTTTGACCTTATGCTTATGCATTTTGTTTTCGAACTGCTTGGTTATGATTTAGTGAAATATATGTCAGCCTCCGGTAAAATATGTGATACTGTCTAAATACAATATATTTTTTTACATATAAATGTTCAGTTTTGTTTAGCCCATGACTACTTGGGGGTCCCACAGACACCCACCCGAAGTACACAGCCCTGAGGTCCAGCAACATAAGAGGAGGAAGGGCTTGTGTGAATGCCATTTAAAGTCTAAGAAAGGTCTAACCCCTAAGGGTTGACTTGACCAATAAGAAAGGTGAAATGTCAGAGCGGGAAAGTTACTCTACTTAAATTATGAATCTATACCAGCTCGCTTTTTTTCATATCAGTGCAAAAGAGACTCTAAATACTCTGTTGATTTTTGGGACCCCCTTGAAAATGAGATGTTACATCTCAAGGGGCTATCCTTTCAATAAATTCAAATTAAATTAAATTTGTATCTTACATATAAGATTTATACATCATTAGATCCTGTTAAGTGTCTTTTTTTGTGTATACTCACAATAAAAACAAAGTGTTATGCTTTTCGCCAAATAAAGAAAAATAAACATGATGCGAATTCTGCCTTCTCTCTGTCAGTGAAGTTCATTCTGAAACGCGTCTGGAAATTAACTATTCAGATGTAAATAGGTTAGGTGATCTATATGCATCGCACACACCCCCCGATCAATGCCATAAAAACACGAAGTTTCTTCATCAGATTCACTGATAGTTCATTGCGTTTTGAGGATGGCACGCTACTCCGGTACAGAGGCCCTTCAGATGGTTCTGGACAGCGAGAGGAAGAACTCCCCTTTTCCTCACTTTGAAGAACGAATTGATCCCGCCGAGGATACAAGATCGGAGTAAGTTGTTTAGTGTTATATAATTCCTTTTCTGATCATATAGAACTCATGAATTATGACTATATTTTGCCTAGTGTTGGCTAGCTTTTGACATCTTACAGGAAAGATTGCCCCACAATATCCCTAACATTCGTGTATGCGCTCAAGTTTAAACTTTTTAAATGTGATATTACACTAGGGATGTCCCGATCCGATCACGCGATCGGAAATCGGGCCCGATCACGTGGTTTCAGACTCGATCGGAATCGGACGTTACCTCCCGATCAGGACTCGGATATATGTAAATTAGGGGTAATTGAACCATTTCGGTACGAGGCTTCCGGTTCGGTACGCATACAAAGCGAACGATTCCTAGGACCATTTTTCCTGACGACAAAATCCGCGCTGGCACGATCACCACAACGTTGCGCAACATCAAATGTCAAACGTAATGAAAGCGGAACGAAACTGTGCTACACATTATATTGTGCTTAACGGCCCATTTATCCGTTCGGACCAGCAACATCTGTGCAGCGCGAGATCAAGCGACACTGTGCTAAGAGATCCAGTGAAGAAAACATTTGAATTCGCCACTGAAGTAATAACATTGCTGCGAGATCTAGTGAGAAGCATTCAAATTTCTCCGTTATTAACCTAGATCTCTATTAGATCAAACAGCGCTGTGCCGTGAATGAACATGGATTTAATGTTGCACTTCAAAACTCAAATATTATAGAAATATTACCAAAACATTATTTGTTCATCCATCAAAGATTACCCACATTTATAAACCTGAAAGTTTCAAGATGTAGGAAAACTCAAACTTATTTAAAAATATTTTTTTATTTTAATAAATAGGAAATGTCTCTGGCATTTCTTTCTTTTTGCTGTATCAAATCGAACCGAACCGTGAATTTTGTGAACTGTTACACCCCTAATGTATATATATTCAAATTTTTTTTTATACACTTTTGAAACACTTTTTATTTTTTGTTTACATGCCTGCCGGGTAGCCTATTTTAAAGGGATACTTCAGCTCTGGAAAGATGAATGTGTATTTAAAATGGGACATTTATGTAGAAGAAATGTGAAATTATTTTTGAATTTGGAGCCTTCTAGACTGAGAAAAGCCAGAAAATGTATTTTTGGCTCATATGGATGAAAGACAACAACTCCCAGAATGCACTTGCTTCACTGCCCTAAGAGGTCACGCCTACCGGTAACAGAGCACTAGACAACTAGCGAGTCTCCGTGATGAGTCTGCCCGTGATTACGAGATCGCTCAAAATGTCTGGGATTCGGCTTTTGCGTTCTACAGTCGCCATTCATCATGTTTACTGTGGCGAGCTGGACGAGTGAGGGCCGCGGGAGAACGGCGCGATTACTGATGAGACGCACCGGTCTTTCTCACAGAGGAGCGGGAATTTTCATAGCAATGTTAAAATGCACATCAACCGATCACTTGTTTAGCGTTCATGTAAACACTACATTCAGATTCACCAATCGGAATGAAGTCAGTTAGATTGAAACAAAATTAAACAATGAATGACGACTGCAGAAATCAAAAACTGAATCCCTTACATTTTGGACGATCTCGAGGCCGGATATGTCCGGGAAAAAGAGGATGTAAACCCCTACACCGCTTTCTCCACAGAACAAGAGCCTGCTAGGTTAGCTTCCAAATAAAAGATAGCTGACAGCCTGACACTATTTGATAATTCTGTGAGTGAGATCCCACCCTCTATGGGCGAGTTGAAAACTTGCTGAACAGCGGCTTCTACTGGCTGTAGTCTTTAGCCTCTAGACAAAAAATCCTCCGATGACGCAAAATGACGATTTTTGCGTCATCTGAGGATTTTTTCCAGATTAAAAATACATAAATCTCTCGTCTCAGGGGGATATGAAGGGGGGAAGCATGGTAATTCGAAAATACTACTGGTTTTCTACTGATACAAAGCTTAATGCTAAATCCTGAAGTAACCCTTTAAGTTGAGGTGCTATTTGTTTTTATATTAGACTTTTTCTATTACTGTTGCACTAAAGGCCAAAAGTGAAGAATTTATGTTATTTATTACTTGATTGTTCAAGCTACCTCATAGAAGTGCTGTTTGTTAACAGAGTTGTTGAATGTTAAAATAAGGTGAATTAAATCAAAAATAAGGAACATCCTAGATCTGTTTTTTCACTCTTCTTTATTCTTTTTTTATGTATTATATAAGTATCGGATCGGGACTCGGTATCGGTAGATACTCAAAATCAAATGACTCGGACTCGGACTCGAGGGCAAAAAAACCTGATCGGGACATCCCTATATTACACTCTAAACATATTTGTATATTAAATATATTTCACTCAGTTTTGATTAGCTTATGACACGGATTAACATGCTAAAATACTGCCTTGTGTAATGTATCTTGTTTGCAAATATCTGTAGGTTATATAATGTGATTTAGTCCAAATCCAATGTATTTTTATATTATAATGTTCAGTTCAGAGGTGTCAAAAGTAAGTATTCACATTCATTACTCAAGTAGAAGTATAGATACAAGGGTTTAAAAATACTTCTATAAAAGTTGAAGTATCAACTTTTACTACATAAAAGTAATGCAAGGAAAAAAAGCCATTAATGACAAAAGCTTAGGCCGCGCCACAGGGGCTTATAGTGCACTGCCCCACCTCCTCAAAAAAAACATTTCTAACGGCCATAATGACTATATTAAAATGTTAATGTTGAAAAATTTGGGATGCACTAGGCTTCCTGTTTCAGCCGGATATATGCCCATAGAAAATTAATTTCAGTTTTATTTCAATTTTAATTTTAGTACAATGCAAATACATTAAAGATAAAGAACCATATATGTGTACTACTGAGCATTAACATGTTTTTCATGAAGCGGAAGATAGAATCACCGATCACAGAAAACTTTCTACGTTTTTACATTTTCACTTAGTCTTTATAAGCTGTTTTCCCAAAAAAAAAAATCTCCACAAGGACAAGGATTTCGGATATTGCCATCTATGTGGGGATATTTTGACCCTATAATGTAGGGTTGCACACACACACACACACACACACGCTCTCTCTCTCTCACACACACACACACACATGTTGGTGCAACAGCATTATGAGGACTCTCCATAGGCGTAATGGTTTTTATACTGTACAAACTATATATTCTATCCCCTTACACTGCCCCTAAACCTACCCATCACTGGAGACATGCTGCATTTTAAAAAATGTAATAAAACATTGTTTTTTATGTTTTTTAAGCGATTTGATTTATGAGGACTTTTGCAATGTCCTCATAAACCACCCATAAGTTGTAATACCAGTGTAATACACATGTCATTATACAAATTTGTGTCCTCATAAATCACATAAACAAACCCACACACACACACACACCCTCTCTCTCTCCTCTTCCTCTTTCTCTCTCACACACACACAAAATCTCTTCTCTCTCTCTAACACACACACTCTCTCTCTTCTCTCTCTCTCACACACTCTCGTGCTCTCTCTCACACACACACACACTCTCTCTCTTTCTCTCTCTCACACACACACACAATTATCTTTGCCACTTATCCCACGATTGTCATACAGTAGCCTATATTGTAAAAACGGCTGTCTCCAAATCAATATTTGAAGCGATTTGCCCCGTACTGTTGAGCAGAAAACTGTTGATTTCTCAGTCCTTACCGCATCTCTAGGTTTCCTTCGGAGTTTTGCCGCTTCGCACAACCAAATGTAACTACAGCTATTGAATGATAACCCAGAATACTGTCTAACAATTGATGGCTGCTCTGTTAAGTCTTCGTCGTCGGTTAGGAACCTGGGTGTGCTTTTTGATACCAATCTTTCATTTGAAAGTCACGTGTCTAGTATCTGTAAAACCACATTTTTCCATCTTAAAAATATATTTAAATTACGTCATATGCTCTCACTGACAAATGCGGAACAATTAGTTCATGCATTCATGACATCAAGGCTAGATTATTGTAATGCTCTTCTGGGTGGTTGCCCTGCACGCTTAATAAACAAACTACAGCTAGTTCAAAACGCAGCCGCTAGAGTTCTTACCAGAACCAGGAAGTATGACCATATTAGCCCGGTTCTGTCAACACTGCATTGGCTGCCTATTAAACATCGTATAAATTTTAAAATATTGCTGATTACTTACAAAGCACTAAATGGTTTAGCTCCCCAGTACTTGAGCGACCTCTTAATGCATTATAGTCCTTCACGTCTATTGCGATCTCAAAATTCCGGCCAGTTGATAATACCTAGAATATCAAAATCGACTGCTGGCGGTAGATCCTTTTCCTATTTAGCACCAAAACTTTGGAACAATCTTCCTAACACAGTCCGGGAAGCAGATACAGTCTGTCAGTTTAAATCTAGACTAAAAACACATCTCTTTGGCTTAGCATACACATAACACATTATAGATTTCTATAATTCAATGTTAGGCTGCATAGTTTAGATCAGCCGGAACCGGGAACACTTCCCATAATTCCTGATGTACTTTGTACATCATAAGAAGGATGGCGTCTACGCTAATATTAGTCTCTGTTTATCCCGAGGTTTACCGCGAACCGCCGGATCCAGGCCATATCCAGATCTGAGGAAGGACCATCACATGGACACGACGACAACGCATCCCTGATGAGCCAGGCCCATCAACACTGTGAAGGCCCATGGACACCTCAACACACTCATCTCCTCACCGGCCGGATGACCCAACCCCAACCAGATGAACTGGATAAATATCATGAAAGTTCTGATCACATCTGACTCCTGACATTATGCTGCCTAACTCATAATCATACACTGTTCGTTCGTTGGCCAAAGGAGGACTGGCCCCCTGACTGAGCCTGGGTTCTCCCAAGGTTTTTTTCTCCATTCTGTCACCTGATGGAGTTTTGGTTCCTTGCCACTGTTGCCTTTTTCGCCTCTCTTCGCCTTTGTCGCCATTGGCTTTTGGCTTGCTTAGTTGGGGACATTTAACATTTAATTTTGAATTTAACAATACTATTACAACATTGTTTTTCTGTTATCTCTGTAAAGCTGCTTTGAAACAATTTGAATTGTAAAAAGCGCTATATAAATAAAGGTGACTTGACTTGACTTGACTACAGCCTCTCACAAGTTAGAAAGAAAACACAAAGCCAATCAGTTTAGCGATGTGTGTTCAGGAGGCGGGACTCAGATCTATTAACCGTGTGTGTTATTGGTCATTTTTTTGAATGATGACAAGCCGGAATGAAATAGAATTAACGAGGCTGTTTTTTAAATGTAAGGAGTAGAAATAAAAAGTAGGCTGAAAAATAATTACTCCAGTAAAGTATAGATACCCAAAATGTCTACTTAAGTAAGGTAACGAAGTATTTGTACTTCGTTACTTGACACCTCTGGTTCAGTTTTGGTTAGCCTATGACACTACTTATCATGCTTACTGCCTTATGAACAGATGTTTGTGAATACAGGTGTAAATGTTAGAAATGTAGTAATGTGTCGTTCACGAACAATCCGTTCATTGCGTGTCTCACTACATGCGTACGGTCTTTATGGCCCATCAACAGTTGTTTCTCAGTCCCATGGCCTGTAATGGTGCGTTCACACCGGACGCGAATAGCGCGTCAGGCGCGAATGATTTCAATGTTAAGTCAATGCAAAGACGCGTTACGCGCGTAAAAAATTCCTGCGGCGCGAATGAGGCGTAGAGCGCGGCGCGGTAGACGCGAATACGCCTCATTCGCGCGAATGGTGCGAATTGAGCGTCTGGCGCGTTAAGCGCGAATAATTTAGTTAGTGCTATTTGTGCATTCACGCGTTTGACGCGAATTCGCGTCTGCCGCCCGAGTTGAAAAATCTGAACTTCTGCGTCAATTCGCGCCGCTTTAACCAATCAGGAGCCTGCTTGCTTCACGTGGCAACACTCCCGCTCGAAGTCACTCATTCGAAAATGGAGGAGAAGTTAATTTTAGCTGTGAGTGGATACCCAGAGCTCTATGATTCAACCTCATACTTTTATAGAGACAGGTATAAAAAGGACCTCGCTTGGAAGAGGATCAGTGAGGAGATTTTACAACCTGGTAAGTTGCAAGATGTACGAAATTTCACTTTTGAGTCACGTTTTTGACCTACTAACCAGCTAGCAAGCTGCCGTGCTGATATTTTACAACTATTTTCCCACTAAAATACAACTACTTTTCGCTAACAAGATAATGTGTTTATTCAGAGGATGTCTGCCGTAAAAAGTGGAAAAGCCTCAGGGACACTTACTTGAAGGAGAAGAGGAAGGAGACTGAGAGGAGTGGGTCAGCAGCAGGGTCTGGGAAGAGGTGGAAATTCTCTCAGATCTTGGGATTCCTCGACCCCTTCGTCACCCCAAGGGAGACCAGCAGTAACATGGAGGGGGTCAAGGCCCAGATCGGAGAGGACGACCACCTCGAGGACCAGGGACACCCAGAAGAACCATCAGGGGAGACAGTGACAGGTGTGTTTCCAATAAAGCAACATTAAAAGGCATATATCCTGTCATGTTTACAGATGAAGAAATGTAATCTCTCTATGAGTATTGTTACCAACGTGTCGTATTAAAATTTAATATTGTCTTGACAGAGCCATTTCATCAGAGAGAGACCCCCTCCTCTTCTTCTGTCTCCCCAGTCCCTGGTCCCTCAGCCCCTGCTGCTGAACCTACAGGTCTGTGAAGGCAATAGTACAAACAACATTTGAACATGTTACGTGCACAAAACATTAGTCCCCTGCAGACACAAATCCATTGCAATCTATGCAACCAATCATCTGCATACATAATTTATAGCTACAGTTCATTTGCATGTTTATCTATGTATATGTCTGAAGTATAACATTAATTACTTAATATATGTTAAAGCAAGTTCAAAACAATATCACGCTTGTAATTTTTTTATTTCACAGGCCAACAGAGGAGGAGAGCCCGTCGGCGGCCACGTGAGCGGTCACTGGATGGTCCGTCGGAGGTGGAGCAGCAACTCCTTGCTTTTCTGGCGCAACCTCCGGCGCAACCTCCTGCGCAACCTCCAGCCCCACCGCCCCGCCACTGTCCACGGATGAGCACTTCCTCCTCGGCCTTCTGCCTTTTCTACAGAGCATGCCGCCTCATGTGAAAGAATATATTAAATTCAAAATGTACAAATTGTTCATGGAAAACAGCACCATTGTGCTAAATTTGGAGCAATTTGACCCCCCCCCCCCCTCCAGAGTAGTTAAAAAAAATGAGGCAGCAGGCTCTGCAGGAAACGCAGAATGCCCTCCTTCCTCTTCTCCTACATGCTGTTCCCTGTGGCTTTTCAACCTTCCAAGCGAGGTCCTTTTTATTCCTGTCTCAATGTAAATAGTTTGCACATTATTTTTCTGTTCATATTATTTATTTTATATAATTGGCCTTAATAAATTATTTTGCAATCTGACTAAATGCCTGGTGTGGTTCTATGAACAACAAAGCAAATCTTATCACATAACTTGATTTTTAATATACGAGACGTATTCATTTTGTATTGAATGTTATTTATTCCATATCTAAATATAGATTATATGAAACATCATTGTAATGTAAAGACAACCAACATATTTTAGTGTGTGTCTCAACGGTCTTGAGTGAGGGGGAAAAAATGACTAAAATGTTAATTACTTTTAGAGGCTGCCTCCATTTATTTATTAAAAAAATACTTAATACATGTGCATGTTGTGGATCTGACAGCCTGGAACTGATGCTGACAACCTGGGAAAAAATACTAAATATAATAATGGAAGGAAACGTTTTTAGAAAGTCATGCTCTTTATAGGTTTGTGGGTGGCTCTTAAAAGAGCCGTTGTGGGGAAGTCATGAGGAGGACTTCAAATGCTACTCCGTCGGCTGCCATGGTACTGCTCCCTCTGCCGAGAAGTGTGCCATAAAAGCATCCCTCACCTGGAGTGCCTCTCTGGAGGAGTTGTTGGCCGCAACCCGACCCAGACCTGGCAGTGGCTCCTCTCCAGCATGCCCCGCGCCCCTCACAGCAGGTGCCTCTCTCCCTTCCGAATACCGCATGAAGTTGTGGAGAACACACGTCGCCTTCACACACTTCTCCGCAACTTCAGGGTGGACCTCGTTGAGGCGGCGGTACATCCTCCACTGTGAGGAGAGGATGCCAAAGGCGTTCTCCACCACCAGCCTGGCTATGGAGAGGCGATAATTAAAGACACGCCTCTCTGGAGGAAGCGTGCGTCCAGGGAAGGGCCGCATGAGGTTCCTCCGAAGCGGGAACGCCTCATCAGCCACGAAGACATGAGGCTGGGGTCCTCGGTCTTCAGCACCAGGTAGAGGGTGGTCAGGAGGCAGATGAAGTGAGCCATCCCGGAGAGCCTGTCCAAAGGTGGAGTTTGCCAGAATCCCACCGTCACTGGTCCTGCCGTACCCCCCAACATCGATCACCCGGAAGCGATACTTCGCATCCACAACTGCAAGCAGAACGATGGAGAAGGTTCCTTTGTAGTTGTGGAACTGGGATCCTGAGTTGGGGGGTGCCTTGATCACCACGTGCTTCCCATCCACCGCTCCACAGCACAGAGGGAAGTTCCACCGCTCCTGAAATCCCTCTGCGATGGACCTCCAGTCATCGGTGGTGGGCACAGCCATGTAGTCCTCCACAAGGCAGTCCCAGATGGCAGTCACTACCTGGGCGACGATCTGGCACACTGTGGAGACACCAACCCGGTAGCTGGACGCTATGGTCCTGAATGAGTCCCCAGTGGCAAGAAACCTAGAAAACATTGTTATAAATATTATTACAAGTACACTTGTAGTTACATATTCAACTATATTCTGAATCTCCAAAAACAAAATGGTATATTAAAATGCCAATAATCAAGCACTACATATTGACAATAATCAACTACATATTGCTTACAGATAGATATATGACAGTATCACGTCTGACAAGAGAATATTAAAATTTTTAGGTTATAGCAGTTAACTCAGTATCACCAGAAAGATCACTGTGTATTACAGATAGACACGACAGTATCACGTCTGCAAAGAGAATATTTTAATTTCTAGGTTAATGTCTACGTTAGTTATAGCAGTTTTTTTTCCTTTTTTTTTTTCCTCTTGGCTCTCAACGAAGACGGTCGCATTTTCTCTCCCTCTCCCTCCCCTTACCTCTCCTGCTTTGCTTCTCTCGTCTCGTCTAGTCTACTGTACTTTGAGAGACTCTCTCCGCACTGCTCTCCAAACTAAAAAATTATGGATTTGATCAACTGGTCTCTCAACGCAATTGACACCATCTTCTCGACGAGAAGCTTGGGTTCGGGGGAACCCGACTGCCCTGCCGGGACGTTCGCAGCTGGCTACACGATGGACGCGTGGGAGAGGTGGCGGGTCGTGTGTCTAGCGGCTCTTTCCGTGGAGGACATTGAAGATATCTACCTATTCGGAACCATGATAACAGGTTTTCTGCTGATTGGATCAGGCATTGCCCTGGTTTATCGAGGAATTAAAGGAGACGGTGACAGCTGTCCAAAGCCCCACAAGGCTGCCCGTCATGATTGAAGCGGTGGGCAGAGCTGTCAGCATTCAGACTGGGACTATGAGCCAGAATATGGATAACATCTTGGAGAAGCTCTCAGCTCTGCAAAGGCAAATGGATCATTTCAGAGACCAAAATGGACCAGGAGAATAGTCTGTGTAAATTGCAGCTACTCGCCTCAAGACCAAACAATCCCAATCTTATCTGTTTCGGCACCCCCAACCAGCACTGGCCTTGGCCAAGGCCGCTGTTGGAACAACAACTCTCCTGGAGAAGCAATGCAGTGAGCCGCTCTTGCGTTCCTTCCCCGACTCCCCAGACACCTGGGATTGTTGACTTTGTATGGACCTGATCAAGGTTGTCTCCATGGCAACTTGCTGTGTATCGCTATGACAATCTGCGGACTGAGGCATCTAGATTAGGGTGCTGGCTGAGTGACTCTCTCAAGGCCTACACACACATGAACTTACATATACACATATATGCATCCCCTTCACACCCCATCCCACGCCTTCGCCGCTTCGTACCCACAGTCTGGCAGGCGGGTCTGCGACCAGCGCCGAGAATTGCTGCAGGACCGGATGCTGCTTGCCTGGGCTGGACTAATTCCAATCCCCCCACCCCACACGTGTTGCAATGTCTTGTTCATGTAGATTGTATTGTTTATGTGCTAATGTTGCTGAGGTGTTTTTTTTTTCCTGTTCCCAGACTGTACTCCTTACAGGAGCATAGTCTGGGGGTCGCTTTTTTCTCCTCACCTCTCCTCATGTCATGCTGTATTTTTCCCAAGATTGGCGCTGATTATAGCAGCCATGGTAGCATCTTGTTACCGAAGCACATTCCTTGTGTGTGAAAGCACTACTTGGCAATAAAGTGATTCTGAGTTAACTGAGTATCACTAGAAAGAGCACCAACCGCGGTAACGTTAACTTATCCGTACCAACAGTTTAAAAAACATTGATAGCATATGTTAGCATATATTAAATATACTGTATTTAAAATATCATATACATTTACTAACCGAAGACAGATGGACAGGCGCTCCGCAGCTGGGATAGAGCGCCTGTAGTTTGTGTCCTGGAGGGTAATCCTCGCTCCGATGCGGGACAGCAGGTCGTCAAACTGGGCGCGGGACAGGCGGAAGTACCGCTGAAAGCGGCCGTCATCCAGGCGCAGCTCCTGGAGTAAATGGTGAAACTCGCCGAACTGGGTTCGCCTCCGAAGGGTCTGGTGGACCCAAATACGGCGATGATGATCCATACGCCGCTGTTCTGCTCTCCAGAGCAAATACAGAGCGGTGACTCTCTCAAGTGATACTTGATCAACATTAGCCATCTTGTAAAAAGATGGCCGCCAAAAAATTCCCGTCTTTTGACGCGTGTACATTTCGCTTCAAACTTTTCTTTTTACGCGCGTCAATTTCGCTCTTGACGCGCAAATGTATTCAAAGTGTACAGGCGTATAACTAGACGCGGTAGGCGCGAATTTGACGCGCTATTCGCGTCCGGTGTGAACGCACAGTAAGGCTGATATAGGTGGCTGAAGCTGGAAATTAACATTCGACCTCCCCCCTCTTCCTTGAGACAAAAGTCTCACCTTATCCACACCATTCATTCTCTCAGAGACAACTAAAACTCACACAAGTATATATATGGATTTTAATGTGAATGATGATCATTACGGAATGTGTTTAGTATCATTTTAAAGGTCTCAGTGCGATTGGTACAATGGTCTCATTCCCAAAGAGTAAAACACAAGGTACTAAGGTTTTTAGAAGTTTAGAATAACTGGCACACAAAGAAAGGTGAACTCTAGGCAAATGGTATTTCACCCCCACACCAAGAGGTGTAACTTAATGCAAATTAGCATGTTTTCCATGTGAAAGATTCTGGGTATTTAATGGTCTGCAGCAGGAAGTTTGGGGCTGATTTCTGTTCACAGATTAGCCCGTGTGGTTGAGGGTCGCGACTCTCAGCTCACGTAGCCATACAATGTTGGGTTTGCATCTTTCTCTTAATCTCTAGAGCATTCGATGTTATTGTATTGATTATATTTGAACTGATTATGAAATTGGCATGATACATTTACCCGACATAATAAATTGTTACATTTGATTATTCTAACTGACTTTGACATTGTTCATTTGGCTAATGGTTACAAGGAATAGTCAAACACTTGCTTATATTTTAATGATGCACAGATATCATTAAAACCTTTTTATTTTTGGAGTCAGATGAAATAACAAATTAATGTATTGCATTTAACCAAAATCCCTTTACATGAGAAAAGACGGAACACGCGCGAGACCTTCGCCGCTGATCGAATGCCGCCATTGGATCGATTTAGTGCGGCTTACAAAATGGTGACCCCGACGTGATATCAACAGATATATATAAATGTTCAGTTTTGGTTTGCCTATGGCACTACTTATCATGCTTACTGCCTTATGAACAGATGTTTGTGAATACAGGTGTAAATGTTAGAAATGTAGTAATGTGTCGTTCACGAACAATCCGTTCATTGCGTGTCTCACTACATGCGTACGGTCTTTATGGCCCATCAACAGTTGTTTCTCAGTCCCATGGCCCATCAACAGATATATATAAATGATCAGTTTTGGTTTGCCTATGACACTACTTATCATGCTTACTGCCTTATGAACAGCTGTTTGTGAATACAGGTGTAAATGTTAGAAATGTAGTAATGTGTCGTTCGCGAACGGTCCATTCATTGCGTTTACGCAATCAACAAATACATTGTGCATCCATACCCAACCCATTAATTGTCCATCAGTTTACTTTGGATTATGTATGCTAACAGTTTTGTTGTTGATTTATAGGAATGTGTCTGTATCACGCTCTCCTTCTCAAGCGCCGCATAGGGTCACGCAGTATAGTATAGTGTAGTGTAGTATATATTTATTGTCCCTTTAGAGAAATTCTTTTTCACATTTCCAGAAAACGCATTTCATCATACATAGTATATTCATTCACGCCACATATAGACATACATATTTCATATACAGTAGACATTTGATGCACACATATATGGGTGAAAAAAAAACATTATTTCACTGCATACAATTTGTTTTATCTGTACGGTTTTGTCTTATTTAGATATTTGGATGGCTGAGGGGATTAGGCTTCTGCTGAAGCGCGTTTTATTACATCTTATGCTTCTGAACCTCCTGCCAGAGCGTAGGAGTGAAAAGTATCGGCTGAGTGGGTGAGTGATGTCCAAAGATATTACATGAGCGATACGTGTGATGGCTTTGGTGTTTAGTTCATGTAGATTTGGAGTGGGCAAAGCTATTATTTTGGTGGCAGTATTGGTTATCTGGGTAAGTTTGTTACGTTTTTTTACAGTAAGCATGTTGAAAAAACAGTTGGACCAGTAAAGTAGGATAGGTTGAACAATGCTGATATACAGTAGTAGGAGTAAATGAGGGGCAACATGAAATGGTGTCGTTCAGTTCTCAGAGCGATCGAGAATCATACTGAGTAAGTGCATAGACGTAATATTTATAGATAAAATGGAGCCTAATTGTGTTTACATAGGCATAATATAAAAGTACCTATTCTTGTGTGAAGAATTTTTTTTTATCCATGGCAATTAGTGATTGATAATGATATAGTTTCTTTCTGTTATCAGCATGCTCACGTTTTTTTTATTTACTTTTTTTTTTAACAGATGTGACACTGACCATGTCCAAGCACCGGTCCCAAAGAGAGCCAAGTTAAACAAGCAGGCAAGCAACAGGCAGTCCACCCTGTCATGGAAAACAGAGACTGATGTTGACATGGTTCCACAGACACTGCGATTCCTGCCCGCACGGGAAGCTGGACCGCAACTGAGCTCTGTAGACTCGGATTCGCCCATGAGTCTATTCAAACAATTTTTTTCAGAAAGCACTGTGTCAACTTTGTGCCACAACACCAACGCTCAGGCTGCCAAGGTAACTGCAAAGGGCTGCAAATATAAATGGCCAGATGTCAGCATCCGTGAGATGTACCGCTACATTGGGCTGCTGTTTTACATGGCCATGGTGAAGGTCAGCTCCATCAGAGACAACTGGCGGCAAAGCAGTGTTTTCTCCGTACCCTTTCCAGCTACAGTGATGTCTAGGGACAGATACCGCACCATTTCATGTGATGTGCACATGAGTCACCCAGATGCAGATAAGGAGAATGACAGAAAGAGGGGCACAGCTGAACATGACCGTCTTTTCAGGGTCAAACCTCTCATGGACACTATCCGTTATGCTTGTAAAGCCATCTATCATCCTAAAAGAAACTTAACTGTGGATGAAAGAATGGTGGCATGCAAAGCACACACAGGTATGACACAGTACATGAAAGCCAAGCCAACCAGGTGGGGATTCAAGCTGTTTGTTCTTGCAGACTAATTGAATGGATACACTGTGGACTTTTCTGTGTACACCGGAAAGAACCACTTTCCCACAGGCCATGGACTGTCATATGATGCTGTAACATCTCTATTGGACCACACATTTTTGGGTTCTGGGTACCATGTGTACCTTGTTTTTATACAAGTCCAAAGCTCCTAAAAGACTTGTTTGCAACATGGGGGGCGTTGACCTTTCTGATCAAACACATGGGGGGCGTTGACCTGTCTGATCAAACACATGGGGGGCGTTGACCTGTCTGATCAAACACATGGGGGGCGTTGACCAACAGAGGTTGTCGTGTTTAGTCCCTCCGATAGGTATGATACTCAACATCTTAATCTGGAACAGCTGACTTGTTTTCAAAAACTGTATGTACAAAATTTGGGAGTTCTATTTGATGGTTCCCTCAAATTTGATAAGCAGGTAAACTCGGTGGTAAAATCCAGCTTCTACCATCTAAAAGTTGTGGCAAAAGTAAAGCTCTGGCTCTCCCGCAAAGATTGTGAAAAGGTAATCCATGCATTTGTTTCTACCTGCCTTGATTACTGTAATTCTCTCTATGTGGGAATTAACCAAAGATCGATCACCCGACTCCAAATGGTGCAAAACTCTGCGGCTAGACTTTTGCTGGGTGTACGTAAGCGTGATCATATTACTCCTATTTTAATGTCTCTACACTGGCTTCCTGTTCTATATAGAATTAATTTTAAAATCCTTCTATTGGTTTTTAAATCCCTAAACGGACTGGCGCCTGCGTATTTGACAAGTCTTCTATCTGTACATAAGCCATCGAGACCTCTCAGATCTTCAGATCACAGGCTATTGACGGTTCCAAGGGCAAGATTAAAAATGAGAGGGGATCGGGCCTTCTCTGTCACTGCCCCCAAACTATGGAATAGCCTCCCACTGAGTATTAGAACTGCTCAGTCACTCTCTGATTTTAAATCTAAGTTAAAAACTCATCTTTTTTATTTGGCTTTTAATGTAGTGTAGAGACTGCAAAAGCTCTTTATTGTTTGTGTGTTTGCTTTCCTTTTGTAACTACTGCGCTCTGTTGCCGGTAGGCGTGGCCTGTTAGGGCAGCGAAGCAAGTGCATTTTGGGAGTTATTGTCTTTCATCCACATAATCCAAAAATACATTTTCTGGCTTTTCTCAGTCTAGAAAGCTCCAAATTCCAAAATAATTGCACATTTCTTCTACATAAATGACCCATTTTAAATACACATTCATCTTTCCAGAGGTGAAGTATCCCTTTAATATCTTTTAACCTGTGATAGTTTTTTCAGGATTATTTGATGAATAATAATAAATAAATAAAAATATATATAGCTTCTTTCTTTTTTTAAAGGATGTGTTAAGTGATAGTAATGACTTTAAGTCTTTACATTGTTAGGAAATATTTCTATTTTGAATAAATGCAGTTCTTTTAAACTCTTTATTCATCAGTGAATTATTCTTAGTTCATCATTCTCAGTTCAGGCTGCCTCTCAGCACCTTGATGGGGCATTAGCCTTTGGGAGAGTGTCTTTAGTCTCCACTGGTGGGAATCTCATTCATATTCATGGCCATCAACACTCCCAAGCATACAGCAGTGCTGACACAACATTTAAATTGTTATATTGTTGTTTGTGAAAGAGTGGTCAGAATGATTTTCACATCATTTTGTAGTAAAAATTCTAGCCTACAAGAATAGTAACTCAAAAGTCTTGTGGACAACTATTCAGTATGTGTTATATGGCCTTATTGCAGTCAATTTTCTTTTCCCAAAACGTAATAAATTATAAATTATAAAATGCAAACATGTACATCTATTTTGCTCACATATTATTCTAGCCGAGTTTGTGCTGAATACAGCCACATTACATGTTGGCCAATGGTATGTTGTAAGTAGCTGAAATAAGCACAAATGACAGGGCATGTCAAAACAAGGGCCCCAAAAACACCTCAGACCCCATAGGGTTAAATGCAACAAAATCAATGCACTAAAAGTTTGTACATTTCTTATTATTATTACATACTTAAAACAGATGTCAATATACCTCACATTTCCAAGAGTGTGCTATGGCATGCATCCCAGACAGAAGAGGATGTAAAGACTGTAAAGTAAAGTAAAGACTGCAGCGCAGGGCACGGTTCAGACACACATTGGGGTTATGGGAAGTATTTGCAGGCTACATCTGAACAGAAGATTTTGATACCCCCTTGTGACAGTAATGTGCTGAGGTAAGCTAAATTTCTCCTTTAAGGAGAATGCCAGCAATCTCTAACCCTCCTCATTCAGTTTGCTGCTGTGGTGATGCACCACACAATCTCTTCCCGACACCGATCATATACATTATAGACATTTTAAAAAAGCTCAAAAGAGATCCTAAATAGACCACTTTAAATGTGACAGGACTTTACACCTGATCAACAAAAAATATTAAATATTTACAGAACATTCACTTTAGCTTTTGTAAAATTTACAGATTTCTAAATGTTTTAATGCTTTGAACAAACAAATCCATCTCAACATGTATTGTACATATTGACAGAGATAACTGTTATATTATGTTCTTTAAAAAACTACACAATCTCCAACTGCTTCAATTAAAGCTCATTTTTGAAATGCCTAACCAGCAGAGGGAGCTCTCACTAGAGTACTGACTGTGATCCACGCCCTTTGCTTGCTCTGCTCTCATTTCCTGTTTGCCTTCCTTTATAACCAGAGACCATGCTTGCACACATTTGCGAAGTATTGCCAGTTTACCTGCCTTACCAAGCGTTTTGACCATTCTACATTGCCCCTGGTGTATGATATTGCCTGATTCTCTGTTTCTCAATCCTTGGATTATCCCTTTGTTTTGGTTGCTTGTTTGGACTGATGTTTCTGCTTGGACCCCTTGCCTGCTTACTCACTTATGCCTTTTGGATTTCCCCACTGAATGTAGACAGATCTGACTGCTACCTTGGTTTTGACCCGCTACCTGCCTTCTCACATTTGTTTATGGTGACTATCTTTAATAAACCTCCGCACACGGATTCTCACTCTGCTTCTGCATCATTACAGAATACTTTGCCTATGTTTGCAAGCATGGTCTGTGGTTATAAAGGAAGGCAAACAGGAAATGAGAGCAGAGGAAGCAAGGTTGTGGATCACAGTCAGTACTCCCTCTGCTGGTTAGGCATTACAGAATATCAAAGCCATAGATGATACACTCATCGGAGGGGGGATCACTCACCAAACAAAAACTCTCACGCTCAAAGTCGGTTTGCTACATCAAGAGTCTATAACACTATACATAGTTGACTCTCCCAAACTTGAAATCATCCTGGGACATCCCTGGCTATCCATTCACGACCCTAACATTTCCTGGTGCCATGGTGAGTTGAGTCATTGGTCATCATTTTGTTTAAATCACTGTTTTCCCACTAAGCCACAACCATGTCTCACCACCAGCGTTGAAAGCCCTGATACCATTAAAACCGTGAACATCCCTGCCATTTATCACCACCTTTCAGAAATCTTTAGCAAAACCAAGGCTACACAGCTACCACCACACCGACCCGGAGACTGCGCTATAGATCTGCTTCCCCATGCCATGCCCCCCACAAGCAAGGTTTATCCTCTCTCTCGAACTGAAAGTGAATCAATGGAGGAGTACATCGCCGAGGCTCTGAACTCAGGTTTTATCCGTCCATCTACATCTCCTGCCGCTGCAGGATTCTTCTTCATCAAAAAGAAAGATGGAGGATTAAGACCCTGTATCGATTACTGGGAACTAAATAATGTAACTGTTAAATTTCGTTATCCCCTGCCTTTTAGTACCATCGGCCCTGGAACAACTACGGGAAGCCACCATTTTCACGAAACTAGACTTACGAAGCGCCTACAACTTAATCCGGATCAAGGAGGGTGATAAGTGGAAAACTGCCTTTCACACCACTAGGGGGCACTATGAATACCAAGTTATGCCATATGGACTTTCTAATTTACCTGCCATCTTCCAATCTTTCATCAATGAGATCTTCAAAGACCTCCTGAACCGGTTTGTAGTAGCGTATATTGATGAAATTCTCATCTACTCCAAGTCAGAGGCTGAGCACATCAACCATGTGAAAATAGTTCTCTCTCCATTACTCGAGAATCAACTCTACATCGAGGCAGAAAAATGTGAATTCTATGTCAACCAAACCTCATTTTTGGGATATCACATAAGTCACCATGGCGTAAAGATGCATGCTGTTTTAATCACCTGTATAATGGAAAAATGCAGTTCTGTTAGGATAATCATAAGTGTATGTAATGCAGTGAGCTTGATATTTATATTTTTCCTTACCACGTTCAAATAATGTGCTATAATCTCTGAAGATTCTTGAGTCATGCACAGATCTTAGCCATATTTGTGATATGGAACATCTAAGAGATTTTAGTCTGTCAACTGCCTTTTTTAAAATTTGATATAATATTACAATCTGGAATATAAAGAATCGCAATAGTAACTTGCCTGCACTGTTATTAAAGACTCAGACGAATCGAACATTTACCGGGCCCTTGGTTCAGATTTTATTGTTTGTTGTTTAAACGTGTGTGTTGCATATTTAAAAAAAATATATATATTTGATCTATATATATTTTTGTTCTAAAAGTGTGTTCTATTCTGTTTCGTTTGTTTATTTTTTTTAACATATTCAGTCTCATTCTTGTTTTTTTACAAGACCTTTTGCTGTGTTTTTTTAATAAACAGATAGCCTACAAACATAGGCTATTTTATTTGTACGAACAGTGAACTATTATATAGCTATGTATACTATGTACACTATAAATTGTATGATTGTTTGTTTAAATAACATTAACCAAATTGTCTTACTTTAATTAATAATACAATTATTACTTTAACATGCAGTTTCTACTCCACCCAAAAAAGTTTTTTTTCATTATTGTACAGCAAATGTCAAAATCATTTTGATATTTCATGTTTGTTGTAGGCTTATTTGGAAATGATCATAGTGGTAGCATTTCATTCTTACTGTTAATTTACATTAGCCTTACGTTTCAAAATGTGTCAATTGCTGCTGTTTTGCTAAATGTTCCTTTGCGCCACCTGGCGGTCATTTCGCGAACGACTTTGAAATGCGACTGGCAGTTGTCGCGGGGGTAATAGGCATTCTGGTTGAGTACCTACTGTATCTATCTAAAGCACATGTAAAGTACTTGATTTATAATTTAGCTGTAGTGTTATTTGATATTACATGTATAGCAAGTTTATTTATTTTTTATGTTTTTAGAATATCATATATAATATTATATACAGTGAATTCTAAAAGTAAAAAGGGGGATTATGAACTAAATAAATTGAGACAAAAATCTATGGAAATACCCTTTGATAAAACCTGAGACTTTTTATTACTTGTGAATTATGTGATTACAAAAACTGAGAAATACAGAGAATGAAGCAAAAAAACCCCGTTGTAAATATAATGGAATGTATGTCTAGTAAATGTTGTACTGTTATCAAGTCCAAAGTTAAGTGTAATGTTCAGATCAAAGCTGCCAAGGAAAACATGAGCACTTTAATCTGTCAATATTGCATTAATCTGTAAAACATTAAGCTAGCACAAATTTAGTGCAACAGTATTTTCTGAGAAACCGTCGTATGCTGTACTTTGTCTGCTAAATTGTCCATCACGTGTGAATTACTGAAGATGACAGTATAAAAGCATCCGATTTGTAACATTCTGATAAATAGATTCACATACAGCACACACATCTCTGACACGCTTTAGCTAAAGCTTTAAGAATGAGGTTAACAATAGCAGCTCTTCTGCTTCTGTACCAATGTCTGATATTTGAACTGGTCACCTCTGAATTGAGTGATAATCAGCCGGCTTGTCCTTTGAAAATCTGCACAGACATACTGAAGGATGCTGGAGTCACAGAGGCCCGACTCAAAGCTCTTGAAATCAGCTTTGAGGAGATCAAGAAGGAAAGCAGAGGTGAGACGCCTGCTTTTGAAGACCTATGTGCTGTAATATTATATACACTGAAAAACAATTGCTGTAGGATTTACTTAGTAAATATTTGTAAACTTTTATTCTACATTATAAAAAGGTATATGTTTTCTCTTCAGACAAAGCAAAGGTGGCATTTTCAGCTTCATTAGGATCAAATGGTTTCCAAGGACCATTTGAGACAGATACAACACTGGCTTACAAGGACATCTTCATTAATGTTGGTGATGCCTACGACCCGACCACAGGTATTGTTAATCTGAATTGCTGAAAACACTATCAACACTTTAATAATTCATGTCTACAGCTGTTAAATGGAGATCTGTCTCACTCTTTTACAGGGATTTTCACTGCACCGGTACGGGGAGTTTACTATTTCAGTTTCTTCTATCATTGTGGAACTGACCATGGAACATCGTTGAGCTTGTATAGAAATGGAAAGGAAGAAGCATTAACAAGACATCACAGTCAAAAACCACATACTACACAGAATGGAGGCAACGGCTTAACACTGCTGTTGGAGAAAGGGGATAAAGTCTATATCGTACTCCAAAATAACTCGTATATCTGGGATTCACACAGTGTCACAGTGTTCAGTGGTTTTCTTATCGATGCCATGTAAATAAAATACAACCTGTGAACAAACATAAAATAGATCCTGCTTTGTTGTGTGTTCTGCAACCAGCTGTGGCATGGTGTTTGTTTTGTATCATATTTGATACATCAGAGTTTTATGGCAGAGGAAGAAACACCTTGATTTTAATAGTAGTCCCAAATTGAGCGAAAATATGCAATATGGTGATAATATTTATATGAACACAAGATGAATTTCTGATGCTTGTCCCCAGGCAAAATTAAAGCTGCCATCGGCAAATTATTTTTTGATCATATTCAGTGAAATCGACACTATAATCCTACAGAACAACATAAATAAAGTGGTTTTAGAAAAAAAAACAGAGCTTCTTACTCCACCTGGAGCGTTATTTGTTTTGCAAAAATCCACCGCTCCCGGATCATCAGGTCCAATCAGCGTCGGGGGGTGTGAGATCTGACTGTCAATCACAGGGCGTGCAAACGCCACCCCTCGCGCACGTCACAATCACATGCTGTAAGGGTTCTTCCATAAAATTTCCGGGAGACATTTGTGGAGTCAACAAAGTGACATTTTATTAACGGTAACACTTAAGTACTGTCAACACACTGTGCAAAAGAAAGAAAGAAGAAAAAAAAACACTGACTAACAAAAATGGACATCAGCACATTACTGAGTTCTGGGTCTCAAATGTTTCTCAGGGATCCCTCACCAGAACTAACCCAGCCACAGAAAATGAAGCCCTTTTAACAAACCAGACCAAACCATTTTATAAATTAAAGGGGTCTCACAAAATTCTCATTTTCTTACATCAAACACAAAAGGCGAAATATATATAAATACATAAACTTGAATAATCAAATCACATTTACCATAAACAATAATGAAAATATCCTTAAACATACACACAAAACACATCCTTTAAACACAAAGGAACACACGACCCCAAACCACATTGTCCCCAAAAACTACATTTCCCATAATTCCCCATTGGATATATAAAAGGACTACAGCTAAGACTACAGAATTGGCGCCCTTCCAATTCCAAACCTTTGTTCCAATTCCAATGTTCCTTTGCTTCATAAAGAGACATATCTCGTATCTCTGTGACAAGTATTGACAGAGTTACAGTTATTTTTTCGGACGCGTTTCAGAATGGACTTCACTGACAGAGAGAAGGGAAAACGCGCATCATGTTTATTTTTCTTTATTTGACGAAAAGCACAACACTTTGTTTTTATTGTGAGCACCCACAAAAAAAATACAAACTTAACAGGTTCGCATGATGTATAACACTTATATGTAAGATCAAAATCAACAGAGTAATTTGATTCTCTTTTGCACTGATAAGGAAAAAATCCAGCAAAACGCAAGGACGCGTTTTTCGACCCCTAAGGGTTAATCCAGTAATTGGAAAGAAGAATGAGTGACTCAAATTGAGTCACTAGGTAGCGTAACTGAAGGAGCTGGATTTTGAAACTACACTCTGGGAAAAGGATAGTGAAAGTGGGGCTTAGACAAGCCCCAGAGGAGGGAATGTTGAAGATTTTATTATTTACAAAACAAGTAATTTAGCCTTATAAGATGGAATAATGCCGCTTTCAGAGAGGTGCCCAGGCCTGGGCCCTCTAAACGTTTCTCTGAGCCACAAAGGGAGCACTTTTATGAGGTTGAAGAACCATACAGATCTTCCCATCATAGTGATCATCTCAGAACAGCCGCAGACCTACATAGGCTCCCTGTAAAAAACAAAAAAAACAACACAAGTTTTAACAGGTACCGAGATAGGCAATTCTATAATACCACTCTCAGAGAGGTGCCCAGGTTTGGACCCTCTAAACGTTTCCCTGATCTGCAAAATGAGCACTTTTATGAGGTGGAAGTACCACACAAATCTTCCCATTATAGTGAACATTCTGGAACAGTCGCAGGCCCATACAGGCCTCCTGTTCGTAACACTAAAAGTAAGAAACGTAATAACAGAAGGATGAGAGAATCACGTCCCTATCAGAACGATCTGGTTCAACACCAACACGCCCGGCTTGAACATTTTTACGGGGCTACAGGGAGACAGGACGAGGGGAACGGACCTATTCCACGTCCAACACGCCCAGATTTTCAACACACCAGACCGTTATTTAGAAACCAATACACACACACTCCCTCCGATCAGAGACCCAGAAAGGTTTCTTTCAATTTTCGGGGGGGAAGAAATGAGGACGTTCACTCTCCTCTGGACGATACTTACCTCACAAACAGGGTTATGAATAAACAGCATCACCCTCCTCCTCCAAATAGGATGGGAAGCAAACCTGTAAGGGAAAATAGAAACAGATTTAGACAAAACACTCACTTCACACCGGCGCCACCTCAGCTCAAAACAACAATCAAACTATTTTACGAACTTATTCGACAGGTGCACCACCTGGAAAGGGTGACCACTAAGGTGAAAAATAACCAACCTATCACGTTCCAAAGGCTCACGGACCTCCTGATAGAAACGGTGAGACCAGCTTTCGCAAACGAGAGTGTCACACAAAAGCTAGAAGGGAACGCAAAAAATTGGTCATCTACAACACAGTTGATCCTCGAACAACACTACGAGTCGACAATTGACACCACAATACAGAACATACGCGGTCAGACCAATCAAGCTGACTGGCCTGAGGCATTTGAGGTGGCATCACATTGGGCGGATAGGAATTACAAGGGAAGGGTTAGTGTTGAGGCCATTGAACAAGCAGAGGCCCTTATTTTGGCAGAAATATCAGTCACCGACAGTACAACGACTCAGACAGCACAAACAGAAACAACGGGGACAGAACCCCCTCGTACTTACGCTGCTGTGGTCGCCGGGGCCTCCGTCGCCTCCACCAGCCGGACTGCCGGTGCCTCCACCAGCCTTTCCGTCATACAGGTCCCAACGCTCTTTTCGTCCGAACCCCCTCACAACACCACTCCTGTAAAACAAACAATTAATAGAAGGGACATCGAAATACAAACCTCGCCAATTCTTGATGTACAGGGCAAAGTGGCTACTTCTCCACGAAGGGGAGATTGGTCCTTTGAGGAGGAAGAACCTCCCCAAGGCCTGCCAGAGACACTCCGGCCCATACAGGCCGGAGAGCCTAAACCCTGCGAACAGAGAAAGAAAACACAAAAGAGCCGCCACCTCAAACAAGGAGCGGAACCCTCTTTATCGATCCCGCCACCCCAGAGCCGCCCAGAGACACCTAGGCCGGAAATCTCTGTAGTGGCCCCTTTACCCCAGAGCCGCCCTGGGACACCAGAGGCGGAAACCTCTGTTTTAGTCCCCCTAGCGCAGGAGGAAGAAACGCAGGTCACAGATAGGGTAATTATCGCTGCTGATACCCCCCAGGGTCCAGGGACCCCACCAGAATCGAACCCTACCCCACACAGCCCTCAGATGGTGGAACAGGACAATATATTGTTCCCCTTTCCACCAATGTCCACCCCTATTACCTTTTCGGATCATTCCCGACATAGCAGTACGGGGCATTCGGATGATTCGACGACCCCTATAAAGCCACCTTCACCACTTACACGGTTCCTTCAGAGATTCGACCCTTTGGTGGTCCCTCTCCAACAACCGGGTGTGGACTCAGGAGTGGAACAGGGCGAACACAGCGACCTGCGACCCCCACTATCTCCTGTGTTGCAGATACCTACAACAGACACAAACACAATAGAGCCCCAAATGATCAGTAGCCCATCTTCCACTTCCTCAAACAGACCTTTCCGACACATAAACACAAATAGGAAAATGGTAGATTGGAGCCTTACCCTAAGAAAAAGAATTGTCATCATCGGGGACTCGAACGTCTCGAGGCTCCCTAGGTATGACGACCCTGACCTCCAAGTAGACAGCTTCCCAGGCGCCAAGTTCCAACATGCGTTGGGCCTGTTGGAAAAGGCAACATTAATGAGAGTACCAGAGAAATTAATACTTTCATTCGGTATCAATAACCGCAAACAGAGGTACAGGATATCTGCAATTACAGAGATACAGAAGGCCTACAACATGGCGAACAAAATCTTACCTCAGACAGAAATAGTGGTCCCTCTGATCAATTTCTCAAGAGCATTGCCGCAGGTGGAGCAGGACATGGTTGAACAGATGAATAACTTTATCAAAAAGAACCTTAACTTTATCCCTCTGTTGGCATCCACGCATTTCCATGTCGAAAAGGACGGTACTCATTGGAGACCGGCCACAGCACGAGCTCTGCTCACACATTGGGCATCCCATTTAAACTTTTGAATCTGAAAAACCCAAAATGGGGTGCACACAAGCTCATCGTCAACCTGTCAAAATCTTTAGTTCTAACGGAGGACCAAACCTCAGTCCTTAAGAAAGGCCTCACTTATATCCCCACCCCGTCGAGCTGTAAAAAGAAGGAGTTACTAGCAGATATGCAGGCATACCACCGCAGACTTAAGCTCGAAGTATTTTTTGAGGGCAAAAAGAGCCATAACACTAAAGTTCGGTTTACTCACCCTTCCGGTTGGGAACCCGCGCTGTCCAGCCTACCAAAAGAGGTGGAGAAAATCATTAGAGCTGATAATTTTGCTTTTAAAAGACTACACTGGGGGATGGGGGTTACACACAATTTGACCATGGGCGAAAAGAGAGCCCTAGAAGAGTTAGGCCAAAATCAGTCCATAGTTATTAAACCAGCCGATAAAGGTAACGCCACAGTCCTAATGGACAGGGCGCAATACGTTGAGGAAGGTCTGAGGCAGCTCTCTGTCGCGGAGCATTACCGCCCACTTGATGAGCCCATCTATGTTGACACTGTTAGTGAGATAGAGGAAATTTTGGATGATATGTATTCAAAAAAAATTATAAGTGCAAAACAAAGAGAATACCTGATGGGTGAGGGTCCACCACGACCCAGAAGGCTATACCTGTTGCCGAAAATCCACAAAGAACCTGAGAAGTGGAGTGTCCCGTTTGAGGTCCCCCCGGGGAGACCCATAGTGTCGGACTGCAACAGTGAGACATATTGCACAGCAGAATTTATTGAGCACTTCCTCAATCCTCTCTCCACCAGACATCCAAGCTACCTGAAAGACACATACGATTTCATCGATAAAATTGGCAAACTAAAAATACCACAAAATTCGTTGCTATTCACAATTGACATTGACAGCCTTTACACCAATATTGACACACCAATTGGCCTTAAGGCAGTTAAAAAATTCATGCTCAAATATCCGGATCATCACAGACCGGATGAGCACTTATTAAAACTTTTGGAGATAAATCTGACCAAAAATGATTTCGAGTTTGAAAACAAATTTTACTTGCAAGTCAAGGGTACGGCCATGGGTAAAAAGTTTGCCCCGTCGTATGCTAATATTTTCATGGCAGACTGGGAGCAAACGGCTCTATCAGCCTCTGCCTTGAAACCATTAGCATATTTCAGATTCTTGGATGATATCTGGGGTGTCTGGACCCATTCTGAGGATGAGTTTCTCGCCTTCATTGCACACCTGAACTCACATCGGGAGTCAATCAAGGTCAAATACAGTATGGACCGGTCAGAGGTTAATTTTTTAGACGTGGTCTCTTATAAAGGACCTAAGTTTGTTGAGACGGGACAGCTAGACTTTAGGGTCTACTTTAAAGACACAGATACACACTCATTATTGCATAGGGACAGTTTCCACCCGAGACACACCTTTACGGGAATTATTAAATCACAGCTCCTCAGGTTCAAGAGGATCTGCTCACAGCCTTCATCCTTTCTTGAGGCCATGAACATCCTCTTCAGGGCCCTCAGAAACCGTGGGTACAGCAGACCGTTCCTGAGGAAAATTGTCAAAACCTTTGACAAAACAAAAAAACAGTCCGAGTTGGAAACACAAACCAGGGTTAAAATTATCCCACTTACGGCACTGTTCTCGAAACAATGCGTCTCTCTCAACCGATCCATCAAGGAGAACTTCTTAAAGTTTCTCGAGCCCACCCCCTTCCTGCGGCATCATAGGCCCATTGCAGCGTACAAGCGTAACCTGAATCTAAAAGACAGACTGGTACACAGCAAACTACGCACAAC
Organism: Semotilus atromaculatus; assembly: GCA_031834385.1. Taxonomy (NCBI): domain Eukaryota; kingdom Metazoa; phylum Chordata; class Actinopteri; order Cypriniformes; family Leuciscidae; genus Semotilus; species Semotilus atromaculatus. Next base: position 403,779 of record JAULUF010000088.1, read on the forward strand.
AGCTCCACTGGGCAGGGTGGGTCGATGCAAATATTTTGTGCAAAAACGATGGGTAATGAGCAGGTTTAATAAAAAAATCTTTCAAATACCCAGACCTCTGACACACGAGACAAAAAATTGTATTTACCTGGCCTTTTGCTTGAGATGTCGTAGACAATATGTGGGTCAGACAAAAAACGAGCTCAGAGTCAGGGCCTATCAGCATGCGCACAATATTGTGCACAAAATCGATAAGCGACGACACCTTGTTCAGCATTTTCTGACCCACGGTCTACCCGCACTTAGGGTCACTTGTCTCCAGGCGAATCCGGCATGGTCCCTGAAGGAAAGACTCAGAGCCGAGAGCATCTGGATCAAACGCCTTGACACAGTGTACCCAAGAGGATTGAATGAGGCCTAAATTCGCCTCTTCCTCCATCTTTATTCCCTCTCTCTCTCTTTTTTAATTTGAGTGCAATTATGCAAAGTAGTATATTTTTGAACGGCCACTCACACCCCATGACTAACACCTACCATTAGTAACCCCTCATGATTTACACCTGATAATTATTAACCTACATCATCCAACCCCCTAAAACCTACCCCACTTACCTGTGGTCCTGGTCTGATTAGCCCTCTGTAGGGCACCCCTTCCGGCAGCAGCCCGTTAGGATAGAGCCCTCAATGGCTACCCTGGCCCTGATAAAAAAGAAAAGAAAATAAACAACAATATCCATCATTTATTTACAAATTTACCAATACTCACCACGCTCTCCTCGAGTCCGGTTCGGGTCATCACGCCAGCACGGCCCTGTAAGATAAATAATAAAACAGAGACAAAAAGTCACAGTTATACAAAGGGTAGATAGGTGTTGATTCAAAACCCTAACATTGAAACACAATTAGAAAGACAGACAGATCATGAGACGTTTTTTTCTGGTTTCTTTGTGGTGGGGTGGGTTGGCATAATTAATATCAATATTATATCACATATACACATATCTATATTAGATAGAAAACAACATAGTTGTGATGATTTTTGAGCACTGCCTTTTCACATTCCTTCCTGGACGTTGGGCCTCTTTTAGTGGTCAGTAGAAGGTGGGCCAGTACCTAACCATTTCTGGGGCCTTCGGGCCCCAGATCTTGGATTATTTTCCCCTAAGCCTAAGCCTAACCCTAACACAAAAGGACTAACCCTAAGCCTAAGCCTAACCCTAACCCTAATTTGACTTGGTTCAGTATGGGCATGAGACACAGAAGCGTATGTGAGTGTTTCTTGCATACAAGCTAGAAAAACTTTCCCCTCATTCTAGAGACACATTCTTAATATGACACTCAGGAGAACCCAGAGACAATCACCATTTGAAGTTAAAAGCTGGTCAGATCATTCTAGAACAATGTATACAGGTAATATGAAAAACTTAAAGTTCCCCTGTAGTCAATAATTGTATCCCTTAAAGGGATAGTTTACCCAAAAATGAAAATTACCCCATGATTTAATCACTCTCAGTTTCCTTATTAGGTCAACATATGATGTTCTCCCATCACCGCAGAACCTAAACCTCTGGGTAGGAGAGGATCCCTCTTGTCCTTTGTGTTCATCACCTGCCACATTAAGGCACATTTTGACAGGATGTAAGGTGGCTCTTAGCCAAGGTCGGTTTACTTGGCGCCATGACCAAGTACTGAGATGTTTGGCTTTAGCATTGGAAGGCAAGCGTAGTATGACCAATAAGTTGCCGCATGTTCTAGCAAAACATTACACGCAGAAGACAACATTCCTCCGCCCAGGCGAGCAACCACCAAGAAAAGGTGTTAACACCAATTCTCGCTCAGGACAACTGGAAGCTGCTAGGGACTGGAAGATGCTGGCTGATCTTGATCAACGGCTTATTTTTCCACCTGAGATTGCCACCACTAACCTACGACCAGACATTGTTTTGTGGTCTGGATCAGCACGCATTGTTCAACTGATAGAGTTGACAGTGCCATGGGAGGATGCTGTAGATGAGGCATATGAGAGGAAGAAACTGCGGTATGCTCATTTGGCCACTGAAGCAGAACAGCGAGGATGGAGAGTCCAGGTTTATCCAGTGGAAGTGGGTTGTCGAGGTTTTGTGGCACACTCTACAACCCGGTTCCTCAGAGACGTCGGATTCAGCGGCCAAGAGTTGCGTCGCACAGTAAAGAACTTATCTGAAGCAGCAGAAAGGAGCAGCAACTGGCTGTGGTTGAGACGGAAAGATTCTAGCTGGCAAGGTACAGGCCGCCACGCTACGGTTTCGTAGAATTCTTGAAAAACTTGAAGAGTCTGTTGGTTTATTTGTATAGGTTGTATAGTATAGGTTGTATAGTATACTATACAATTTGTATAGGTTGTATAGTATAGAATGACAGGTGGTTGGGCAGATATTGTGTTTTGCGGTAGGTGGTATGCCATACGGAACCGTTGCCACTGTAACTGCTTTAACGCACCAGTGGGGCTCGACAGCCTTAGTCAATCGGGTTGGCGCGTATGGTTGGGTTGCGGAGAGATAGTGAGATTGTGGTTAGGTCTCAGCAGCAGGAGGGATGTAGAGGTCAGTAAGCTGGGCTGAGTTGAGTGGGGGACGGAGGGGGGTGACTCTGGGACGCCAGAGTCACTGTCGAGCCCTCTTGAGGTGTCGTGGGCTAGTCGACGAAACACTGAGGACGGAAGGTGCCCACTTGAAGACCCTAGAGATGTCCCCTACTCGGCTCAATCCAGACGGTTGTCGTGTTGGTCCACTAGGGAGACCACACTGTAGTTGCAGCCGTCGTGTGTGCTGACGCGCCAAGTACACTGCAGCCGTTAACGCCGGACAGAAGGGGAGTCACACCCTCATATGGAAAGAAGCGTAAATGGATGGAGAAGCATAGTTTACTGTAAAGCTACGTCTTAGTGTTGCTTATCTTGGCGAAAGCCGAGTACAAATCAGCATGAAGTTTTAACATCTACTCTCGTGTAATGGAAATCTCTCAAGTCATCCTAGGTGTGTATGACATTCTTCTTTCAGACAAATACAATTAATTATATTATATTAATTACCTTTTTTTTTACCTTAAAATGTTTTACTTTGTAATGTGTTAAATATGAATATTTTTCTTACACAAACTCATCGCTTTGTTCAGAAGGCCTTTATTAACCTTTATTAAGAAGCACTTTTATGATGGATAGATGCACTTTTATGGACTTCAAGACAGAAACAGCCATTCACTGCCATTATAAAGCTTGGAAGAGCCAGGACATTTATTAATATGACTCGGATTGTATTCGTCTGAAAGAAGTCATAGGGTAAATCATGGGGTAATTTACATTTTTGGTTGAACTATCCCTTAAAAAATCATCTTTGATCACCAAAATAACATATTTAAAAGTTTTTTCCTGTGAAATAAATGTCTTAAAATATCTTGAAAGTAACTCTACACCCTTGCCTCGTTTAGTATACGCAGTGCTATGAATATGCAAATTAGCCCCGCCTCCACTCACACGAGCTCAGAGATCCACTTGCTCAACTTTACTGTAGTAAACGCTGCACAATTGTATCGCTCTTTAAAACATAAAGATAATTCATATTTAATATGATTAGCCTTTTGACTACGTTATCAAACGGCTAATAATATGTTGCTAATGTTACACAAACCATGTTCCCATTTGTCATCTCAGAGTCAGACAGCTCCCTTCTAACAATCAGCATCATTAGAAACGCTTTGAACATCTCAGAACATCAGTGGAGAAAGGAATATAGTTCATCATAATATACAGCATATAAATAATTCGCCCACTATATTGCCAAATGTTCCTGATTTTTCATATCAACAGAAAAATATACTGGATAACCTAGCTTCTCTTGAGACTCTGCTGCTTCAGATAATAGTTAATGATATGTTAAAGCCATGCCCCCCTTGTGACACGAAGATAGTTTGTGACGTCAGAAACACCAGCGATTTCACACCGTGTTTTTGAGACTGTCTTTGGTTCACTGCCGTTTTAAGGAGAAAATACTCAGCAATGCTGTCGACTTATGAACTTACACATGATTTGTCTTAAACCATATTAAAAACACCACATAGACATATAAACAACATTAAAAGCTGTATTTTCACCACAGGGAGACTTTAATAGTGAGTCGGGTAATAACAGAGTCAGGGTGCTGTTGCTTCATGGCTATATCCTGATCAGCTAGCTGTTGTAGTGCTGTGCTCACGCAGGCTTGAGACGGGAAGTAAACATTCACCAGCATGAACAAGGAAAACTCTTGCAGTTTACTCTGCAGAAAACTCTTCCTCTAAAAAGGCTTGCAGTTAATGAAGAGGGCATCTAATTTAGAACAGCACATTTTTTCCAAAATTGTATACATGTGCACCAAACTTTGCTAAACATAATTCAGCAAATTATTGTTTGTTTTGTTGGCAAGGAAACGTATATTCACCAGGTGAATATTCAGCAATAAAGCCTGTCTGAGTGTGTAAAAATGTCCAGTAAATTTTGGGGTCCTATAATGCCCTTTTCAAAAAATATAAAATAAGTCTCTGATGTCCCCTGAGTGTGTATGTGAAGTTTTAGCTCAAAATGCCCCACAGATATTTTTATAGCATGTTAAAAAGAAAAGTTTTTGTGTGTCCCTTTAAATCCAAAAGAGCTTCTGCTCCCCGAGGGCGGAGCTTCAATAGCTGGTGTCAGTCGTGTGGTGTGTGTTAGCAGCTCCGATTACCTCACACAGACATGCACTGAAAATTTCAAAAACGTTTAGCCTTTTATGTTCAAACCGGACAAAGATGGAGAGACTGAAGAAGAAGTGACGACATATAGAAGCAACAGGGACATTTCTGAATGGTTAGTTGATGAATTTATGTAGTTTATGTGTAGTTTATCTTCTCGTCATTGATTAGCATATTCTGTCATGATAATCTATAAATCGTGTTCATGGGGGAGGGGTTTATGTAATTTCTAGGGTTGGTGATGTCACTAACCCGGGAGGAAGCCTGTGTAGTTCCTACCAGACATTTGTTGTAGTTCTTAAAAAGGAATTTCTTTAAAAACAAATATCTCAATTTGCTTTGAACTTTGTAAATTTGAAGATGTTGTTTATGCTCAAACATTACACACTAACTAAAAGTAAAAAAAAGAAAAAGAAATCATAATGAACCACCCCTTTAATAATCAAAAAACAGCAAAAGACCGACAGGTATACATGTCCAGCAGGTTTACCCTGGTAAAAGTTATTGGACAAAAGTGACTAAAGATAGGACCAACAATAAAAACTGAGGAGCTCCAAACCAAGGTACCCATCTGTGACATCATGTTTGCCAAATTATCATGCCATAAGTCAAAACAAGTCATAGTGCTCGTTTAAATAGGGAGCAGCTGAGGTAATAAAACATTATCTGGAATTAATTATAACAAACATAGATCTGAATTGTATTATAATAGATAATAGATTATTGTATTATAATAGATAATAGATAATATGATAATTCAGAGCTGTTAAAACATTGATAATGTTCTGTAATCCTTGTTAATAAATCATACCTCTATGAAAATTTACCATGGATTTACTGCAGTAATATTGTAACCATCACTATAATAAACACAACTATGATAATGATTAACCATGGTTTTACTACATCATTACTGTAGTATCCAAGGTAACTTGGTTTTAGTAGTAACCATGAAATATTATCTCAATAAGATCTATGGTTAACTCTTGTAGTAATATATGGTTTATATTTAATCATTTTTAAAGGGTAGGCTAATCAAATAAAACTGTAAATATGTTTTTGCAGAACATTATGATGTCACTGTGAATTTGACCTTTGACCTTTTGTGAAATTTAGTCAATTATCAAATAAATTCTTGAGTTATTATGGGCCAAAAAGTTTTTTGTGAGGTCACCTTTGGCCTTTGACCACAAATTCTAATCATTTAGTCTAGTTGGACATTTGTCCAGATTAAATGAAATTCTTTCCAATGTTCCTGATCTACCACATTTACAAGAATGGGAAGTTATAGTGATCTTGACCTTTGACCAACAAAATCGAATCACTTTATCTTTGCATCTATGTGAACATTTGTGCCAAATGTGAAGAAATTCCTATAAGCCGTTCCTGAGTTATTGTGTTCACAAGTTGAATTACAGCCAAAGTCATGTTTTGTGAGGTCACAGTGACCTTGACCTTTGATCTCCAAATTCTATTCAGTTCATCCTTGATTCCAAGTGAACATTTGTAACAAATTTGAAGAAATTCCCTCAAGGCGTTCCTGAGATATCGCTTTGACTATATATGCGGCGCAGTGTACATGGAAAGACAATAGGGGGCGATAGAGAGCAAACCGCGTGTGTATGCAGAGGGTCATACACACACTTTTTTTCTCATTTTTCCATCTATCTGAGGACCTCTCTGAAACATTGAGAGAGGCCTTTAAATAGCCAATGGAGGCCATTGCAGTGAAAACAAAGTGAGGACCGGCCTAAATGTCCTCACTTTGCAAAAAGGTCCTCACTCCAAAGGTTAAAAACTCACACTGGTCCTCACAAAGATAGCCATGCAAACACACACACACACACACAGAATGGCAGCAAACACTCTATCTGTCAGAGAGAGGGAGAGAAAATTCTCAGAATCCACATTAAAACCACAATATCTTACTTTCTGTTGGTTGGAGCTAATGATTATAAATTAGAAAGTTGTTCAGCTTGATGAGAACAATATCTATGGCGAGTTTTGTAACTGTAGGTAAAACTAACTATGTTATAAAACACTTTATGTGTCCTTTTTTAGTCATAAATTCGTTTCATCGCCACGACCAAACCGTTCGAGATATCAAAAATCCGTTCGCAATTTAGCATCCTCAATGTGTTGACTTCACGCACAACGAGTTTGATAGCTATCGAATGAATTACCTAGGAGGAGTACTTCGTTTTCCAGAGGATGAGTTTCCAAACAACCCATAATAACTGACTTCCTGTTGGGCTGACGTAAAACTTAGAGCACGAAAGTTCACGAAAGTTGTTCGGCCCGATGAGATCTATAAGTGTACCGAGTTTCATATTATTACATGCAAGCGTGTTTGATATATGGACAAGTGTTCGAATCCCATTCCAGGGGGCGCTGTCGAGCCCCCCTGCCACGCCCGGGTACCAGCTTCGGCCCGGCCCTGATGGCCACGGGTTCTGACTCGTGTGCAAAGTTTCAAGAGTTTTCGAGCACGTTAAGGGCCTCAAAAGTGCCCAAAAGGTAGTAAAATAATAATAAAAAGAATAATAATAAATATAGCTGCGAGCAGCGATTGCGGGCCCAAGCCGGTGGCACCGCAACCCCGTTCCTTTAGTTACCTAAAGGCACCGGGGTGGCGGTACCGCCGGCTTTGGCCCTTCATCGCTGCTCGCAGCTATATTTATATATATATATATATATATATATATATATAAAGCCGGTGGCACCGCCACCCTGGTGCCTTTAGGGTTATTGTGCATGACGTGCAAAAACGTAACTCCGCTTTGACTGTCGAAAAGAAGTGTACTGTAGAGCTTGCATCAGTGTGGGCTCTGCAAAAGTGTGCATCGAGGGCACATATCAACCACAAAGTATGCGTGAGCAACCTTCTGAAAACTAAAATGAAAAATGAGATACCCTACGGTCTCATGGATTTAACGGACACATGAAATAAGTACACAAGACCGAAAATTCATATGAAGTGTGCCATTTGGGACAGGGCCTATGATCGTGAACCACAATAGCCACATATATGAGATAATTTAAATTTAGAATCATTTTTAATGTCATAGGATGTCATATGTCAATATGTTTTGTAGCACTTAAATGTGTAAATCCAGAAGCCTAGTATTTATCTGGAGGTCTTTGTCCTTTGCCTGTCAACCTGGTTTGTCTCTGCCTTTTCTGTTCTGCCCTGTTTGCCATTGTTCACCCTGCCTGTCTTGACCATTCTTAATAAAAAGCTGCAAATGGATTCAAAAAGACAAGGCCTTAAACTTAAACTTGAACAAGGATTAAACTCTTGTAACTGTAACAGACACCAAGGCACAATCACACACATGCACGCACGCACGCACACACAGTTTAAAAACAAAAAAATATTTATCCAACCCCATTTAAAAACAGTCTGTGATTCCTTTACTTTATTAATAAAACTTATTTAAAAAATACAAGGCTTAAGACATTTATTTTCCTTTTTAATGCAGGCCAAACCACACAGCAGTGAAATGGTTAATCTAGCCCTCCTCCCCCTACACACACACACACACACAGACAGGCACAGACACAGAGACGTAGGCTTATGGCAAGCCGTTTTAACATTTAATCATTTAAACCCACTAGTCTCTATTTTCATGCTACTAGTACTTATTTTTTAGATACTAGTATTTTTAGATACTAATATAGTATCTAATGAATAAGTACTAGTATCTTTTAAAAGGTACTAGTCCCTAAGGAATAAGCACTAGTATCTAAAGAATAGGCACTAGTACCTAAAGAATAAGCACTAGTCGCTAATGAATAAGTACTAGTACTTAATGGAATAGATACTAGTATCTAAAAAATAAGTACTAGTAGCATGAAAATAGAGACTAGTAGGTTAAAATGATTAAATGTTAAGACGGCTTGCCATATTGGCTCAGAGAGAGAGAGAGAGAGAGAGAAAATGACCATATTCAAACCAAAATATCTGACTTTCTGTTGTTCGGAGCTAATAACTGTAAATTAGAAAGTTGTTCGGCTTGAGGAGAAGAATATACACGCTGAGTTTTGTAACTGTAGGTAAAACTAACTAAGTTATAACACACTTTATATGTCCTTATTAAGCCATGAAAATTCATTTCCTCGCCACGGCCAAACCGTTCGAGATATCAAAAGTCCGTCCGCAATTTAGCATCCTCAAAGTACTGACATCATGCACACCGAGTTTGGCGATGATTGAATGAATTGCCTAGGAGTAGTACTTCAAATTCCACAGCAAGCGTTTTCCAAACAACCCATAATAGCCGACTTCCTGTTGGGCTGGCGTAAAACTTGACCGGGGGTAAGATGTTCGGCCCGATGAGATCTATATGTGTACTGAGTTTCATATTAATTCATGCAAGCGTGTTGGATATATGGACCAAATTGTCGGACCCCGTTCAAGAGGGCGCTGTTGAGCCCCCCTGCCACGCCCGGGTACCAGCTTCAGCCCGGCCCTGATGGCCGTGGGTTCTGACCTGTGTGCAAAATTTCAAGAGTTTTTGAGCATGTTAAGAGCCCCAAAAGCCCCTGAAACCTTGAAATCCATTAAAAGCAATAGACAAATCCCTCACACACAGAGACAGAGAGAGAGGGAGAGAAAATTCTCAGATACATCCACATTCAAACTTAAATATCTGACTTGCTGTTGTTTGGAGCTAATGACACTTAACTAGAAAGTTGTCCGGCTTGATCTGAACAATATGCGTACCGAGTTTTATGATTGTAGGTAAAACTATATAACTAACACCCCCACTTTTGTCAAAAGGTGGCGCTACTGAGCCCCTGCACCATGCCCGTTTCTGAAACTTTGCACATGTCTACTGGCTAATAAATGTGATCTGTCTGTCGAGTTTCATGCAATTTTAAGCAATTTCAGGCATGCTAAGAGTCTCAAAAGCATCCAAAAAGAATATTAAAGTTTGATGCGTTTGATGCGTTGTCACGGCAACAGTATCTTAGATATCAATAATCCTTTCACAAGTCTACATCTGGCGTGTGTTTACATTATACACATAAAGTTTGAAGCAAATCGGGTAAAAATAAGAGGGTGATTTCAAAGCATTTTGAAAGTGACACACTTCCTGCTGCCAGTTGGTGGCGCTATAACATTGACTCACAATAGTCACATCCATGTGATCGGACTCTTACAACGAACACACTGCTGAAGTTTCATCAAGATCAGTTAATGTATGCAGAATTTATAACACACTTCCTGTTTCCATTATTCGCCATAAATTCGTTTCCTCGCCACGGCCAAACCGTTCGAGATATCAAAAATCCCCTGGCAACTTTTCATCGCCAATCTCTTGACTTCATGCTGACCGAGTTTCGTGGCGATTGGTTGAATTCTCTAGGAGGAGTATATCGAATTCCATTGCATGCGTTTTCCAAACAAGCCTTAATAGCCGACTTCCTGTTGGGCTGGGGTAAAAAGTAAAAGTACAAAGGATATATGAACCGATGAGATCTATATGTGTACCGAGTTTCATATTATTACATGCAAGCGTGTTTGATTTATGAACCAAGTTTTTGGACCCCGTTCCAGGGGGCGCTGTCAAACCCCCCTGCCACGCCCGGGTACCAGCTTCAGCCCGGCCCTGATGGCCGCCGGTTCTGACCCGTGTGCAAAGTTTCAAGAGTTTTTGAGCATGTTAAGGGCCCCAAAAGTGCGCTAAGAATCTCAAAAGTATCCAAAAAGAATATTAAAGTTTGATGCGTTGTCACGGCAACAGCATCTAAGATATCAACAATCCTTTCACAGGTCTACATCTGGCTTGAGTCTACATTATACACATCAAGTTTGAAGCAAATAGGGTAAAGCGTGTTGGATATATGGACCAAATTGTCGGACCCATTCAAGGGGGCGCTGTCGAGCCCCCCTGCCACGCCCGGGTACCAGCTTCAGCCTGGCCCTGATGGCCGTGGGTTTTGTCCCGTGTGCAAAGTTTCAAGAGTTTTCGAGCACGTTAAGAACCCCAAAAGTGCCCGAAAGCATAAAAAAGCATGAAAAAGCTTAAAAAAAGGAATATTAATGTTTGATGCATTGCCATGGCAACAGTATCAAAGATATCAATAATCCTTTCACAGGTCTACATCTGGCGTGTGTCTACATTATGCACATGAAGTTTGAAGCAAATCGGGTAAAAATAAGAGGGTGATTTCAAAGCATTTTGAAAGTGACACACTTCCTGCTGCCAGTTGGTGGCGCTATAACTTTGACTCACAATAGTCACATCCATGTGATCGGGCTCTTACAACGAACACACTTCTGAAGTTTCATCAAGATCAGTTAATGTATGCTGAAGTTATAAGACACTTCCTGTTTCACGTTTCTCGCCATAAATTTGTTTCTTCGCCACGGCCAAACCGTTAGAGATATCAAAAATCCCCTCGCAATTTTTCATCCTCAATGTCTTGACTTCAGGCTGACCGAGTTTCGTTGTATGTGGATGAATGCTCTAGGAGGAGTATATTAAATTCCATTGCGTGCGTTTTAAAAACATCCGCAAATATCTGACTTCCTGTTGGGCTGGGGTAAAAAGTAAGAGTGTGAGGTATAGATGAAACGATGAGATCGACATGTGTACCGAGTTTCATATTATTACACACAAGCGTGTTTGAGTTATGGACCAAGTGTTCAGACCACGTTCCAGGGGGCGCTGACGAGCCCCCCTGCCACGCCCGGGTACCAGCTTCAGCCCGGCCCTGATGGCCGCGGGTTCTGACCCGTGTGAAATCTAATTTTCGTAAAGATAATTTTACGAATTACCGGGCTAATAAATCTTTTCGTAAAGATTGCTGAGAGTGTTTGGATCTGGCTCACTGACCTGCCAAGGCTGATGCTCACAGAGGCTGCTGCATACCAAGAGCTGCAGGTAGAGAAAATAAGATACCAGATTCAAAAAAGTAAAATTATCTGAGAAAAAAAAAAAACATTAATGGGGGATAGAATGATGGTGGCCATGGCAGGGGTAAGAGTGAGACACAAACATCTATATAGACAGAGGTGTGTGTGCTTGTGTGTCTACAGTACACAATACTGTGATCATGATTTCAATTGCATTTTGATTATGTCCAATCAAAAATATAAATAAGGAAACTAAACTGTATGTGTGTGTTAATTCTGTTGGCACCTACTAAAAATCACAAATGTAGCATTAATTTGATATATTATTGAGTTTATTAACAGAGATATTATTGAGTTTACAGGCTATAGTGGTCTTTGCTGTTGTAGAAAGAAAATATTTTTGTCATATTTAAAATATTATATTTTAATCCTGTTCTGAATTGTTTTATTTTTATAATGATAATTCAGAGAATGAGAAAATCAGTATAAGCCTTATCAGTGTTGTTGTGATTTTATTTTAAGGCACTCTACATTTTTTTAAAATTAATACTGTAATAATAATAATTTAGTCAAATGGCATAAAAAAGACAAGACCCCTCGACGCCTGTGAGTGAAACTTTTCTCCCTCAAACAGCAAGCTTTGGGCACAAAGGGGCACGTGCACGTGCCTGTTTAGATGATCATATACTTAAATAGTGTAGTATAATTTAATGTTGTATTATTTGAGTGAAATGTATTACAAAGAAAACTTATAGTATAAAACTAGTACTTTACTGAGAGTACACTAAAAGAAAACTTGCAAGTATACTTGCAGTATAGAACTACTAAACTAGTAGTTTACTGAGAGTGTACTTTCATAAACTAAACATTTTCTAAAAGTATTAAAATAGTAAACTACTGGTATATGAAGTGGTTTCAACTTTTCTGTAAATAACTTCGCAGAGATCTTTAATGCCAGAAACAATTAGACTTTATTTACAAACAAAGCCGAGCGCCTTCTGCAGAAAAGCACTCCCGAGCTGTGTCAGCTCCTCGTACATATACCTTCAACCTTTCCAAAAAAGGTCATACATTCTTATAGATATTTTGGGTAAATAGCTTATACCATGTGACCTCTCAGAATAGAGTTGACTGCAACATTCAAGGTCTTGTTACAGGCACACACAGAGAGAAAATTCAAAGTCACAGAGAAATAATTGTGTATTCTTATAAGGCTAAATTACTTGTTTTGTAAATAATAAAATCTTCAACATTCCCTCCTCTGGGGCTTGTCTAAGCCCCACTTTCACTATCCTTTTCCCAGAGTGTAGTTTCAAAATCCAGCTCCTTCAGTTACGCTACCTAGTGACTCAATTTGAGTCACTCATTCTTCTTTCCAATTACTGGATTAACCCTTAGGGGTAGAAAAACGCGTCCTTGCGTTTTGCTGGATTTTTTCCTTATCAGTGCAAAAGAGAATCAAATTACTCTGTTGATTTTGATCTTACATATAAGTGTTATACATCATGCGAACCTGTTAAGTTTGTATTTTTTTTGTGGGTGCTCACAATAAAAACAAAGTGTTGTGCTTTTCGTCAAATAAAGAAAAATAAACATGATGCGCGTTTTCCCTTCTCTCTGTCAGTGAAGTCCATTCTGAAACGCGTCCGAAAAAATAACTGTAACTCTGTCAATACTTGTCACAGAGATACGAGATATGTCTCTTTATGAAGCTGAGATTCTCTTCTTTTAAATGAAGTAAGTTACTAAAAAAAATTATATTTCCAGTTTATGTAATCCGTTTGAAACCAAGGAGAGTTGCAGTTTTTTCGTTCTCCCCTCATTATCTGTAATCAGCTGACGCAGACACGCCCCCAGCGCTTTTCACATGGTAATAGGTGATCGCATCGCACACGCGGCACGCCCCGCGATCAATGCCGCCCATAACAACACAAAGTTTCTTCAGATTCACTGATAGTTCATCGCGTTTTGAGGATGGCAGCACATAGGCCCTTCAGATGATTCTGGACACTGGACAGCGGGGAAGAACTTTTACCCAGAGAAAGATTGCAACGGACGACCAACCCCGCCGAGGATACGTTCGGAGTAAGTTGTTTGTTATGTAATTCCTTTTCTGATCATAGAGCTCAAATGAATTTTCAGACTGTATTTTGCCTAGTTTTGGTTAGCTTTTGACCTTATGCTTATGCATTTTGTTTTCGAACTGCTTGGTTATGATTTAGTGAAATATATGTCAGCCTCCGGTAAAATATGTGATACTGTCTAAATACAATATATTTTTTTACATATAAATGTTCAGTTTTGTTTAGCCCATGACTACTTGGGGGTCCCACAGACACCCACCCGAAGTACACAGCCCTGAGGTCCAGCAACATAAGAGGAGGAAGGGCTTGTGTGAATGCCATTTAAAGTCTAAGAAAGGTCTAACCCCTAAGGGTTGACTTGACCAATAAGAAAGGTGAAATGTCAGAGCGGGAAAGTTACTCTACTTAAATTATGAATCTATACCAGCTCGCTTTTTTTCATATCAGTGCAAAAGAGACTCTAAATACTCTGTTGATTTTTGGGACCCCCTTGAAAATGAGATGTTACATCTCAAGGGGCTATCCTTTCAATAAATTCAAATTAAATTAAATTTGTATCTTACATATAAGATTTATACATCATTAGATCCTGTTAAGTGTCTTTTTTTGTGTATACTCACAATAAAAACAAAGTGTTATGCTTTTCGCCAAATAAAGAAAAATAAACATGATGCGAATTCTGCCTTCTCTCTGTCAGTGAAGTTCATTCTGAAACGCGTCTGGAAATTAACTATTCAGATGTAAATAGGTTAGGTGATCTATATGCATCGCACACACCCCCCGATCAATGCCATAAAAACACGAAGTTTCTTCATCAGATTCACTGATAGTTCATTGCGTTTTGAGGATGGCACGCTACTCCGGTACAGAGGCCCTTCAGATGGTTCTGGACAGCGAGAGGAAGAACTCCCCTTTTCCTCACTTTGAAGAACGAATTGATCCCGCCGAGGATACAAGATCGGAGTAAGTTGTTTAGTGTTATATAATTCCTTTTCTGATCATATAGAACTCATGAATTATGACTATATTTTGCCTAGTGTTGGCTAGCTTTTGACATCTTACAGGAAAGATTGCCCCACAATATCCCTAACATTCGTGTATGCGCTCAAGTTTAAACTTTTTAAATGTGATATTACACTAGGGATGTCCCGATCCGATCACGCGATCGGAAATCGGGCCCGATCACGTGGTTTCAGACTCGATCGGAATCGGACGTTACCTCCCGATCAGGACTCGGATATATGTAAATTAGGGGTAATTGAACCATTTCGGTACGAGGCTTCCGGTTCGGTACGCATACAAAGCGAACGATTCCTAGGACCATTTTTCCTGACGACAAAATCCGCGCTGGCACGATCACCACAACGTTGCGCAACATCAAATGTCAAACGTAATGAAAGCGGAACGAAACTGTGCTACACATTATATTGTGCTTAACGGCCCATTTATCCGTTCGGACCAGCAACATCTGTGCAGCGCGAGATCAAGCGACACTGTGCTAAGAGATCCAGTGAAGAAAACATTTGAATTCGCCACTGAAGTAATAACATTGCTGCGAGATCTAGTGAGAAGCATTCAAATTTCTCCGTTATTAACCTAGATCTCTATTAGATCAAACAGCGCTGTGCCGTGAATGAACATGGATTTAATGTTGCACTTCAAAACTCAAATATTATAGAAATATTACCAAAACATTATTTGTTCATCCATCAAAGATTACCCACATTTATAAACCTGAAAGTTTCAAGATGTAGGAAAACTCAAACTTATTTAAAAATATTTTTTTATTTTAATAAATAGGAAATGTCTCTGGCATTTCTTTCTTTTTGCTGTATCAAATCGAACCGAACCGTGAATTTTGTGAACTGTTACACCCCTAATGTATATATATTCAAATTTTTTTTTATACACTTTTGAAACACTTTTTATTTTTTGTTTACATGCCTGCCGGGTAGCCTATTTTAAAGGGATACTTCAGCTCTGGAAAGATGAATGTGTATTTAAAATGGGACATTTATGTAGAAGAAATGTGAAATTATTTTTGAATTTGGAGCCTTCTAGACTGAGAAAAGCCAGAAAATGTATTTTTGGCTCATATGGATGAAAGACAACAACTCCCAGAATGCACTTGCTTCACTGCCCTAAGAGGTCACGCCTACCGGTAACAGAGCACTAGACAACTAGCGAGTCTCCGTGATGAGTCTGCCCGTGATTACGAGATCGCTCAAAATGTCTGGGATTCGGCTTTTGCGTTCTACAGTCGCCATTCATCATGTTTACTGTGGCGAGCTGGACGAGTGAGGGCCGCGGGAGAACGGCGCGATTACTGATGAGACGCACCGGTCTTTCTCACAGAGGAGCGGGAATTTTCATAGCAATGTTAAAATGCACATCAACCGATCACTTGTTTAGCGTTCATGTAAACACTACATTCAGATTCACCAATCGGAATGAAGTCAGTTAGATTGAAACAAAATTAAACAATGAATGACGACTGCAGAAATCAAAAACTGAATCCCTTACATTTTGGACGATCTCGAGGCCGGATATGTCCGGGAAAAAGAGGATGTAAACCCCTACACCGCTTTCTCCACAGAACAAGAGCCTGCTAGGTTAGCTTCCAAATAAAAGATAGCTGACAGCCTGACACTATTTGATAATTCTGTGAGTGAGATCCCACCCTCTATGGGCGAGTTGAAAACTTGCTGAACAGCGGCTTCTACTGGCTGTAGTCTTTAGCCTCTAGACAAAAAATCCTCCGATGACGCAAAATGACGATTTTTGCGTCATCTGAGGATTTTTTCCAGATTAAAAATACATAAATCTCTCGTCTCAGGGGGATATGAAGGGGGGAAGCATGGTAATTCGAAAATACTACTGGTTTTCTACTGATACAAAGCTTAATGCTAAATCCTGAAGTAACCCTTTAAGTTGAGGTGCTATTTGTTTTTATATTAGACTTTTTCTATTACTGTTGCACTAAAGGCCAAAAGTGAAGAATTTATGTTATTTATTACTTGATTGTTCAAGCTACCTCATAGAAGTGCTGTTTGTTAACAGAGTTGTTGAATGTTAAAATAAGGTGAATTAAATCAAAAATAAGGAACATCCTAGATCTGTTTTTTCACTCTTCTTTATTCTTTTTTTATGTATTATATAAGTATCGGATCGGGACTCGGTATCGGTAGATACTCAAAATCAAATGACTCGGACTCGGACTCGAGGGCAAAAAAACCTGATCGGGACATCCCTATATTACACTCTAAACATATTTGTATATTAAATATATTTCACTCAGTTTTGATTAGCTTATGACACGGATTAACATGCTAAAATACTGCCTTGTGTAATGTATCTTGTTTGCAAATATCTGTAGGTTATATAATGTGATTTAGTCCAAATCCAATGTATTTTTATATTATAATGTTCAGTTCAGAGGTGTCAAAAGTAAGTATTCACATTCATTACTCAAGTAGAAGTATAGATACAAGGGTTTAAAAATACTTCTATAAAAGTTGAAGTATCAACTCCAGTTTTTTACTCAAGAAAAAGTATAAAAGTAATGGTTTCAAAAACTACTTAAAGTATAAAAGTAATGCAAGGAAAAAAAGCCATTAATGACAAAAGCTTAGGCCGCGCCACAGGGGCTTATAGTGCACTGCCCCACCTCCTCAAAAAAAACATTTCTAACGGCCATAATGACTATATTAAAATGTTAATGTTGAAAAATTTGGGATGCACTAGGCTTCCTGTTTCAGCCGCATATATGCCCATAGAAAATTAATTTCAGTTTTATTTCAATTTTAATTTTAGTACAATGCAAATACATTAAAGATAAAGAACCATATATGTGTACTACTGAGCATTAACATGTTTTTCATGAAGCGGAAGATAGAATCACCGATCACAGAAAACTTTCTACGTTTTTACATTTTCACTTAGTCTTTATAAGCTGTTTTCCCCAAAAAAAAATCTCCACAAGGACAAGGATTTCGGATATTGCCATCTATGTGGGGATATTTTGACCCTATAATGTAGGGTTGCACACACACACACACACACACACGCTCTCTCTCTCTCACACACACACACACACACATGTTGGTGCAACAGCATTATGAGGACTCTCCATAGGCGTAATGGTTTTTATACTGTACAAACTATATATTCTATCCCCTTACACTGCCCCTAAACCTACCCATCACAGGAGACATGCTGCATTTTAAAAAATGTAATAAAACATTGTTTTTTATGTTTTTTAAGCGATTTGATTTATGAGGACTTTTGCAATGTCCTCATAAACCACCCATAAGTTGTAATACCAGTGTAATACACATGTCATTATACAAATTTGTGTCCTCATAAATCACATAAACAAACCCACACACACACACACACCCTCTCTCTCTCCTCTTCCTCTTTCTCTCTCACACACACACAAAATCTCTTCTCTCTCTCTAACACACACTCTCTCTCTTCTCTCTCTCTCACACACTCTCGTGCTCTCTCTCACACACACACACACTCTCTCTCTTTCTCTCTCTCACACACACACACAATTATCTTTGCCACTTATCCCACGATTGTCATACAGTAGCCTATATTGTAAAAACGGCTGTCTCCAAATCAATATTTGAAGCGATTTGCCCCGTACTGTTGAGCAGAAAACTGTTGATTTCTCTGTCCTTACCGCATCTCTAGGTTTCCTTCGGAGTTTTGCCGCTTCGCACAACCAAATGTAACTACAGCTATTGAATGATAACCCAGAATACTGTCTAACAATTGATGGCTGCTCTGTTAAGTCTTCGTCGTCGGTTAGGAACCTGGGTGTGCTTTTTGATACCAATCTTTCATTTGAAAGTCACGTGTCTAGTATCTGTAAAACCACATTTTTCCATCTTAAAAATATATTTAAATTACGTCATATGCTCTCACTGACAAATGCGGAACAATTAGTTCATGCATTCATGACATCAAGGCTAGATTATTGTAATGCTCTTCTGGGTGGTTGCCCTGCACGCTTAATAAACAAACTACAGCTAGTTCAAAACGCAGCCGCTAGAGTTCTTACCAGAACCAGGAAGTATGACCATATTAGCCCGGTTCTGTCAACACTGCATTGGCTGCCTATTAAACATCGTATAAATTTTAAAATATTGCTGATTACTTACAAAGCACTAAATGGTTTAGCTCCCCAGTACTTGAGCGAGCTCTTAATGCATTATAGTCCTTCACGTCTATTGCGATCTCAAAATTCCGGCCAGTTGATAATACCTAGAATATCAAAATCGACTGCTGGCGGTAGATCCTTTTCCTATTTAGCACCAAAACTTTGGAACAATCTTCCTAACACAGTCCGGGAAGCAGATACAGTCTGTCAGTTTAAATCTAGACTAAAAACACATCTCTTTGGCTTAGCATACACATAACACATTATAGATTTCTATAATTCAATGTTAGGCTGCATAGTTTAGATCAGCCGGAACCGGGAACACTTCCCATAATTCCTGATGTACTTTGTACATCATAAGAAGGATGGCGTCTACGCTAATATTAGTCTCTGTTTATCCCGAGGTTTACCGCGAACCGCCGGATCCAGGCCATATCCAGATCTGAGGAAGGACCATCACATGGACACGACGACAACGCATCCCTGATGAGCCAGGCCCATCAACACTGTGAAGGCCCATGGACACCTCAACACACTCATCTCCTCACCGGCCGGATGACCCAACCCCAACCAGATGAACTGGATAAATATCATGAAAGTTCTGATCACATCTGACTCCTGACATTATGCTGCCTAACTCATAATCATACACTGTTCGTTCGTTGGCCAAAGGAGGACTGGCCCCCTGACTGAGCCTGGGTTCTCCCAAGGTTTTTTTCTCCATTCTGTCACCTGATGGAGTTTTGGTTCCTTGCCACTGTTGCCTTTTTCGCCTCTCTTCGCCTTTGTCGCCATTGGCTTTTGGCTTGCTTAGTTGGGGACATTTAACATTTAATTTTGAATTTAACAATACTATTACAACATTGTTTTTCTGTTATCTCTGTAAAGCTGCTTTGAAACAATTTGAATTGTAAAAAGCGCTATATAAATAAAGGTGACTTGACTTGACTTGACTACAGCCTCTCACAAGTTAGAAAGAAAACACAAAGCCAATCAGTTTAGCGATGTGTGTTCAGGAGGCGGGACTCAGATCTATTAACCGTGTGTGTTATTGGTCATTTTTTTTGAATGATGACAAGCCGGAATGAAATAGAATTAACGAGGCTGTTTTTTAAATGTAAGGAGTAGAAATAAAAAGTAGGCTGAAAAATAATTACTCCAGTAAAGTATAGATACCCAAAATGTCTACTTAAGTAAGGTAACGAAGTATTTGTACTTCGTTACTTGACACCTCTGGTTCAGTTTTGGTTAGCCTATGACACTACTTATCATGCTTACTGCCTTATGAACAGATGTTTGTGAATACAGGTGTAAATGTTAGAAATGTAGTAATGTGTCGTTCACGAACAATCCGTTCATTGCGTGTCTCACTACATGCGTACGGTCTTTATGGCCCATCAACAGTTGTTTCTCAGTCCCATGGCCTGTAATGGTGCGTTCACACCGGACGCGAATAGCGCGTCAGGCGCGAATGATTTCAATGTTAAGTCAATGCAAAGACGCGTTACGCGCGTAAAAAATTCCTGCGGCGCGAATGAGGCGTAGAGCGCGGCGCGGTAGACGCGAATACGCCTCATTCGCGCGAATGGTGCGAATTGAGCGTCTGGCGCGTTAAGCGCGAATAATTTAGTTAGTGCTATTTGTGCATTCACGCGTTTGACGCGAATTCGCGTCTGCCGCCCGAGTTGAAAAATCTGAACTTCTGCGTCAATTCGCGCCGCTTTAACCAATCAGGAGCCTGCTTGCTTCACGTGGCAACACTCCCGCTCGAAGTCACTCATTCGAAAATGGAGGAGAAGTTAATTTTAGCTGTGAGTGGATACCCAGAGCTCTATGATTCAACCTCATACTTTTATAGAGACAGGTATAAAAAGGACCTCGCTTGGAAGAGGATCAGTGAGGAGATTTTACAACCTGGTAAGTTGCAAGATGTACGAAATTTCACTTTTGAGTCACGTTTTTGACCTACTAACCAGCTAGCAAGCTGCCGTGCTGATATTTTACAACTATTTTCCCACTAAAATACAACTACTTTTCGCTAACAAGATAATGTGTTTATTCAGAGGATGTCTGCCGTAAAAAGTGGAAAAGCCTCAGGGACACTTACTTGAAGGAGAAGAGGAAGGAGACTGAGAGGAGTGGGTCAGCAGCAGGGTCTGGGA
Source organism: Semotilus atromaculatus (assembly GCA_031834385.1). NCBI lineage: Eukaryota > Metazoa > Chordata > Actinopteri > Cypriniformes > Leuciscidae > Semotilus > Semotilus atromaculatus. The sequence continues at coordinate 424,782 of JAULUF010000088.1, forward strand.
AGAGGTGGAAATTCTCTCAGATCTTGGGATTCCTCGACCCCTTCGTCACCCCAAGGGAGACCAGCAGTAACATGGAGGGGGTCAAGGCCCAGATCGGAGAGGACGACCACCTCGAGGACCAGGGACACCCAGAAGAACCATCAGGGGAGACAGTGACAGGTGTGTTTCCAATAAAGCAACATTAAAAGGCATATATCCTGTCATGTTTACAGATGAAGAAATGTAATCTCTCTATGAGTATTGTTACCAACGTGTCGTATTAAAATTTAATATTGTCTTGACAGAGCCATTTCATCAGAGAGAGACCCCCTCCTCTTCTTCTGTCTCCCCAGTCCCTGGTCCCTCAGCCCCTGCTGCTGAACCTACAGGTCTGTGAAGGCAATAGTACAAACAACATTTGAACATGTTACGTGCACAAAACATTAGTCCCCTGCAGACACAAATCCATTGCAATCTATGCAACCAATCATCTGCATACATAATTTATAGCTACAGTTCATTTGCATGTTTATCTATGTATATGTCTGAAGTATAACATTAATTACTTAATATATGTTAAAGCAAGTTCAAAACAATATCACGCTTGTAATTTTTTTATTTCACAGGCCAACAGAGGAGGAGAGCCCGTCGGCGGCCACGTGAGCGGTCACTGGATGGTCCGTCGGAGGTGGAGCAGCAACTCCTTGCTTTTCTGGCGCAACCTCCGGCGCAACCTCCTGCGCAACCTCCAGCCCCACCGCCCCGCCACTGTCCACGGATGAGCACTTCCTCCTCGGCCTTCTGCCTTTTCTACAGAGCATGCCGCCTCATGTGAAAGAATATATTAAATTCAAAATGTACAAATTGTTCATGGAAAACAGCACCATTGTGCTAAATTTGGAGCAATTTGACCCCCCCCCCCTCCAGAGTAGTTAAAAAAAATGAGGCAGCAGGCTCTGCAGGAAACGCAGAATGCCCTCCTTCCTCTTCTCCTACATGCTGTTCCCTGTGGCTTTTCAACCTTCCAAGCGAGGTCCTTTTTATTCCTGTCTCAATGTAAATAGTTTGCACATTATTTTTCTGTTCATATTATTTATTTTATATAATTGGCCTTAATAAATTATTTTGCAATCTGACTAAATGCCTGGTGTGGTTCTATGAACAACAAAGCAAATCTTATCACATAACTTGATTTTTAATATACGAGACGTATTCATTTTGTATTGAATGTTATTTATTCCATATCTAAATATAGATTATATGAAACATCATTGTAATGTAAAGACAACCAACATATTTTAGTGTGTGTCTCAACGGTCTTGAGTGAGGGGGAAAAAATGACTAAAATGTTAATTACTTTTAGAGGCTGCCTCCATTTATTTATTAAAAAAATACTTAATACATGTGCATGTTGTGGATCTGACAGCCTGGAACTGATGCTGACAACCTGGGAAAAAATACTAAATATAATAATGGAAGGAAACGTTTTTAGAAAGTCATGCTCTTTATAGGTTTGTGGGTGGCTCTTAAAAGAGCCGTTGTGGGGAAGTCATGAGGAGGACTTCAAATGCTACTCCGTCGGCTGCCATGGTACTGCTCCCTCTGCCGAGAAGTGTGCCATAAAAGCATCCCTCACCTGGAGTGCCTCTCTGGAGGAGTTGTTGGCCGCAACCCGACCCAGACCTGGCAGTGGCTCCTCTCCAGCATGCCCCGCGCCCCTCACAGCAGGTGCCTCTCTCCCTTCCGAATACCGCATGAAGTTGTGGAGAACACACGTCGCCTTCACACACTTCTCCGCAACTTCAGGGTGGACCTCGTTGAGGCGGCGGTACATCCTCCACTGTGAGGAGAGGATGCCAAAGGCGTTCTCCACCACCAGCCTGGCTATGGAGAGGCGATAATTAAAGACACGCCTCTCTGGAGGAAGCGTGCGTCCAGGGAAGGGCCGCATGAGGTTCCTCCGAAGCGGGAACGCCTCATCAGCCACGAAGACATGAGGCTGGGGTCCTCGGTCTTCAGCACCAGGTAGAGGGTGGTCAGGAGGCAGATGAAGTGAGCCATCCCGGAGAGCCTGTCCAAAGGTGGAGTTTGCCAGAATCCCACCGTCACTGGTCCTGCCGTACCCCCCAACATCGATCACCCGGAAGCGATACTTCGCATCCACAACTGCAAGCAGAACGATGGAGAAGGTTCCTTTGTAGTTGTGGAACTGGGATCCTGAGTTGGGGGGTGCCTTGATCACCACGTGCTTCCCATCCACCGCTCCACAGCACAGAGGGAAGTTCCACCGCTCCTGAAATCCCTCTGCGATGGACCTCCAGTCATCGGTGGTGGGCACAGCCATGTAGTCCTCCACAAGGCAGTCCCAGATGGCAGTCACTACCTGGGCGACGATCTGGCACACTGTGGAGACACCAACCCGGTAGCTGGACGCTATGGTCCTGAATGAGTCCCCAGTGGCAAGAAACCTAGAAAACATTGTTATAAATATTATTACAAGTACACTTGTAGTTACATATTCAACTATATTCTGAATCTCCAAAAACAAAATGGTATATTAAAATGCCAATAATCAAGCACTACATATTGACAATAATCAACTACATATTGCTTACAGATAGATATATGACAGTATCACGTCTGACAAGAGAATATTAAAATTTTTAGGTTATAGCAGTTAACTCAGTATCACCAGAAAGATCACTGTGTATTACAGATAGACACGACAGTATCACGTCTGCAAAGAGAATATTTTAATTTCTAGGTTAATGTCTACGTTAGTTATAGCAGTTTTTTTTCCTTTTTTTTTTTCCTCTTGGCTCTCAACGAAGACGGTCGCATTTTCTCTCCCTCTCCCTCCCCTTACCTCTCCTGCTTTGCTTCTCTCGTCTCGTCTAGTCTACTGTACTTTGAGAGACTCTCTCCGCACTGCTCTCCAAACTAAAAAATTATGGATTTGATCAACTGGTCTCTCAACGCAATTGACACCATCTTCTCGACGAGAAGCTTGGGTTCGGGGGAACCCGACTGCCCTGCCGGGACGTTCGCAGCTGGCTACACGATGGACGCGTGGGAGAGGTGGCGGGTCGTGTGTCTAGCGGCTCTTTCCGTGGAGGACATTGAAGATATCTACCTATTCGGAACCATGATAACAGGTTTTCTGCTGATTGGATCAGGCATTGCCCTGGTTTATCGAGGAATTAAAGGAGACGGTGACAGCTGTCCAAAGCCCCACAAGGCTGCCCGTCATGATTGAAGCGGTGGGCAGAGCTGTCAGCATTCAGACTGGGACTATGAGCCAGAATATGGATAACATCTTGGAGAAGCTCTCAGCTCTGCAAAGGCAAATGGATCATTTCAGAGACCAAAATGGACCAGGAGAATAGTCTGTGTAAATTGCAGCTACTCGCCTCAAGACCAAACAATCCCAATCTTATCTGTTTCGGCACCCCCAACCAGCACTGGCCTTGGCCAAGGCCGCTGTTGGAACAACAACTCTCCTGGAGAAGCAATGCAGTGAGCCGCTCTTGCGTTCCTTCCCCGACTCCCCAGACACCTGGGATTGTTGACTTTGTATGGACCTGATCAAGGTTGTCTCCATGGCAACTTGCTGTGTATCGCTATGACAATCTGCGGACTGAGGCATCTAGATTAGGGTGCTGGCTGAGTGACTCTCTCAAGGCCTACACACACATGAACTTACATATACACATATATGCATCCCCTTCACACCCCATCCCACGCCTTCGCCGCTTCGTACCCACAGTCTGGCAGGCGGGTCTGCGACCAGCGCCGAGAATTGCTGCAGGACCGGATGCTGCTTGCCTGGGCTGGACTAATTCCAATCCCCCCACCCCACACGTGTTGCAATGTCTTGTTCATGTAGATTGTATTGTTTATGTGCTAATGTTGCTGAGGTGTTTTTTTTTTCCTGTTCCCAGACTGTACTCCTTACAGGAGCATAGTCTGGGGGTCGCTTTTTTCTCCTCACCTCTCCTCATGTCATGCTGTATTTTTCCCAAGATTGGCGCTGATTATAGCAGCCATGGTAGCATCTTGTTACCGAAGCACATTCCTTGTGTGTGAAAGCACTACTTGGCAATAAAGTGATTCTGAGTTAACTGAGTATCACTAGAAAGAGCACCAACCGCGGTAACGTTAACTTATCCGTACCAACAGTTTAAAAAACATTGATAGCATATGTTAGCATATATTAAATATACTGTATTTAAAATATCATATACATTTACTAACCGAAGACAGATGGACAGGCGCTCCGCAGCTGGGATAGAGCGCCTGTAGTTTGTGTCCTGGAGGGTAATCCTCGCTCCGATGCGGGACAGCAGGTCGTCAAACTGGGCGCGGGACAGGCGGAAGTACCGCTGAAAGCGGCCGTCATCCAGGCGCAGCTCCTGGAGTAAATGGTGAAACTCGCCGAACTGGGTTCGCCTCCGAAGGGTCTGGTGGACCCAAATACGGCGATGATGATCCATACGCCGCTGTTCTGCTCTCCAGAGCAAATACAGAGCGGTGACTCTCTCAAGTGATACTTGATCAACATTAGCCATCTTGTAAAAAGATGGCCGCCAAAAAATTCCCGTCTTTTGACGCGTGTACATTTCGCTTCAAACTTTTCTTTTTACGCGCGTCAATTTCGCTCTTGACGCGCAAATGTATTCAAAGTGTACAGGCGTATAACTAGACGCGGTAGGCGCGAATTTGACGCGCTATTCGCGTCCGGTGTGAACGCACAGTAAGGCTGATATAGGTGGCTGAAGCTGGAAATTAACATTCGACCTCCCCCCTCTTCCTTGAGACAAAAGTCTCACCTTATCCACACCATTCATTCTCTCAGAGACAACTAAAACTCACACAAGTATATATATGGATTTTAATGTGAATGATGATCATTACGGAATGTGTTTAGTATCATTTTAAAGGTCTCAGTGCGATTGGTACAATGGTCTCATTCCCAAAGAGTAAAACACAAGGTACTAAGGTTTTTAGAAGTTTAGAATAACTGGCACACAAAGAAAGGTGAACTCTAGGCAAATGGTATTTCACCCCCACACCAAGAGGTGTAACTTAATGCAAATTAGCATGTTTTCCATGTGAAAGATTCTGGGTATTTAATGGTCTGCAGCAGGAAGTTTGGGGCTGATTTCTGTTCACAGATTAGCCCGTGTGGTTGAGGGTCGCGACTCTCAGCTCACGTAGCCATACAATGTTGGGTTTGCATCTTTCTCTTAATCTCTAGAGCATTCGATGTTATTGTATTGATTATATTTGAACTGATTATGAAATTGGCATGATACATTTACCCGACATAATAAATTGTTACATTTGATTATTCTAACTGACTTTGACATTGTTCATTTGGCTAATGGTTACAAGGAATAGTCAAACACTTGCTTATATTTTAATGATGCACAGATATCATTAAAACCTTTTTATTTTTGGAGTCAGATGAAATAACAAATTAATGTATTGCATTTAACCAAAATCCCTTTACATGAGAAAAGACGGAACACGCGCGAGACCTTCGCCGCTGATCGAATGCCGCCATTGGATCGATTTAGTGCGGCTTACAAAATGGTGACCCCGACGTGATATCAACAGATATATATAAATGTTCAGTTTTGGTTTGCCTATGGCACTACTTATCATGCTTACTGCCTTATGAACAGATGTTTGTGAATACAGGTGTAAATGTTAGAAATGTAGTAATGTGTCGTTCACGAACAATCCGTTCATTGCGTGTCTCACTACATGCGTACGGTCTTTATGGCCCATCAACAGTTGTTTCTCAGTCCCATGGCCCATCAACAGATATATATAAATGATCAGTTTTGGTTTGCCTATGACACTACTTATCATGCTTACTGCCTTATGAACAGCTGTTTGTGAATACAGGTGTAAATGTTAGAAATGTAGTAATGTGTCGTTCGCGAACGGTCCATTCATTGCGTTTACGCAATCAACAAATACATTGTGCATCCATACCCAACCCATTAATTGTCCATCAGTTTACTTTGGATTATGTATGCTAACAGTTTTGTTGTTGATTTATAGGAATGTGTCTGTATCACGCTCTCCTTCTCAAGCGCCGCATAGGGTCACGCAGTATAGTATAGTGTAGTGTAGTATATATTTATTGTCCCTTTAGAGAAATTCTTTTTCACATTTCCAGAAAACGCATTTCATCATACATAGTATATTCATTCACGCCACATATAGACATACATATTTCATATACAGTAGACATTTGATGCACACATATATGGGTGAAAAAAAAACATTATTTCACTGCATACAATTTGTTTTATCTGTACGGTTTTGTCTTATTTAGATATTTGGATGGCTGAGGGGATTAGGCTTCTGCTGAAGCGCGTTTTATTACATCTTATGCTTCTGAACCTCCTGCCAGAGCGTAGGAGTGAAAAGTATCGGCTGAGTGGGTGAGTGATGTCCAAAGATATTACATGAGCGATACGTGTGATGGCTTTGGTGTTTAGTTCATGTAGATTTGGAGTGGGCAAAGCTATTATTTTGGTGGCAGTATTGGTTATCTGGGTAAGTTTGTTACGTTTTTTTACAGTAAGCATGTTGAAAAAACAGTTGGACCAGTAAAGTAGGATAGGTTGAACAATGCTGATATACAGTAGTAGGAGTAAATGAGGGGCAACATGAAATGGTGTCGTTCAGTTCTCAGAGCGATCGAGAATCATACTGAGTAAGTGCATAGACGTAATATTTATAGATAAAATGGAGCCTAATTGTGTTTACATAGGCATAATATAAAAGTACCTATTCTTGTGTGAAGAATTTTTTTTTATCCATGGCAATTAGTGATTGATAATGATATAGTTTCTTTCTGTTATCAGCATGCTCACGTTTTTTTTATTTACTTTTTTTTTTAACAGATGTGACACTGACCATGTCCAAGCACCGGTCCCAAAGAGAGCCAAGTTAAACAAGCAGGCAAGCAACAGGCAGTCCACCCTGTCATGGAAAACAGAGACTGATGTTGACATGGTTCCACAGACACTGCGATTCCTGCCCGCACGGGAAGCTGGACCGCAACTGAGCTCTGTAGACTCGGATTCGCCCATGAGTCTATTCAAACAATTTTTTTCAGAAAGCACTGTGTCAACTTTGTGCCACAACACCAACGCTCAGGCTGCCAAGGTAACTGCAAAGGGCTGCAAATATAAATGGCCAGATGTCAGCATCCGTGAGATGTACCGCTACATTGGGCTGCTGTTTTACATGGCCATGGTGAAGGTCAGCTCCATCAGAGACAACTGGCGGCAAAGCAGTGTTTTCTCCGTACCCTTTCCAGCTACAGTGATGTCTAGGGACAGATACCGCACCATTTCATGTGATGTGCACATGAGTCACCCAGATGCAGATAAGGAGAATGACAGAAAGAGGGGCACAGCTGAACATGACCGTCTTTTCAGGGTCAAACCTCTCATGGACACTATCCGTTATGCTTGTAAAGCCATCTATCATCCTAAAAGAAACTTAACTGTGGATGAAAGAATGGTGGCATGCAAAGCACACACAGGTATGACACAGTACATGAAAGCCAAGCCAACCAGGTGGGGATTCAAGCTGTTTGTTCTTGCAGACTAATTGAATGGATACACTGTGGACTTTTCTGTGTACACCGGAAAGAACCACTTTCCCACAGGCCATGGACTGTCATATGATGCTGTAACATCTCTATTGGACCACACATTTTTGGGTTCTGGGTACCATGTGTACCTTGTTTTTATACAAGTCCAAAGCTCCTAAAAGACTTGTTTGCAACATGGGGGGCGTTGACCTTTCTGATCAAACACATGGGGGGCGTTGACCTGTCTGATCAAACACATGGGGGGCGTTGACCTGTCTGATCAAACACATGGGGGGCGTTGACCAACAGAGGTTGTCGTGTTTAGTCCCTCCGATAGGTATGATACTCAACATCTTAATCTGGAACAGCTGACTTGTTTTCAAAAACTGTATGTACAAAATTTGGGAGTTCTATTTGATGGTTCCCTCAAATTTGATAAGCAGGTAAACTCGGTGGTAAAATCCAGCTTCTACCATCTAAAAGTTGTGGCAAAAGTAAAGCTCTGGCTCTCCCGCAAAGATTGTGAAAAGGTAATCCATGCATTTGTTTCTACCTGCCTTGATTACTGTAATTCTCTCTATGTGGGAATTAACCAAAGATCGATCACCCGACTCCAAATGGTGCAAAACTCTGCGGCTAGACTTTTGCTGGGTGTACGTAAGCGTGATCATATTACTCCTATTTTAATGTCTCTACACTGGCTTCCTGTTCTATATAGAATTAATTTTAAAATCCTTCTATTGGTTTTTAAATCCCTAAACGGACTGGCGCCTGCGTATTTGACAAGTCTTCTATCTGTACATAAGCCATCGAGACCTCTCAGATCTTCAGATCACAGGCTATTGACGGTTCCAAGGGCAAGATTAAAAATGAGAGGGGATCGGGCCTTCTCTGTCACTGCCCCCAAACTATGGAATAGCCTCCCACTGAGTATTAGAACTGCTCAGTCACTCTCTGATTTTAAATCTAAGTTAAAAACTCATCTTTTTTATTTGGCTTTTAATGTAGTGTAGAGACTGCAAAAGCTCTTTATTGTTTGTGTGTTTGCTTTCCTTTTGTAACTACTGCGCTCTGTTGCCGGTAGGCGTGGCCTGTTAGGGCAGCGAAGCAAGTGCATTTTGGGAGTTATTGTCTTTCATCCACATAATCCAAAAATACATTTTCTGGCTTTTCTCAGTCTAGAAAGCTCCAAATTCCAAAATAATTGCACATTTCTTCTACATAAATGACCCATTTTAAATACACATTCATCTTTCCAGAGGTGAAGTATCCCTTTAATATCTTTTAACCTGTGATAGTTTTTTCAGGATTATTTGATGAATAATAATAAATAAATAAAAATATATATAGCTTCTTTCTTTTTTTAAAGGATGTGTTAAGTGATAGTAATGACTTTAAGTCTTTACATTGTTAGGAAATATTTCTATTTTGAATAAATGCAGTTCTTTTAAACTCTTTATTCATCAGTGAATTATTCTTAGTTCATCATTCTCAGTTCAGGCTGCCTCTCAGCACCTTGATGGGGCATTAGCCTTTGGGAGAGTGTCTTTAGTCTCCACTGGTGGGAATCTCATTCATATTCATGGCCATCAACACTCCCAAGCATACAGCAGTGCTGACACAACATTTAAATTGTTATATTGTTGTTTGTGAAAGAGTGGTCAGAATGATTTTCACATCATTTTGTAGTAAAAATTCTAGCCTACAAGAATAGTAACTCAAAAGTCTTGTGGACAACTATTCAGTATGTGTTATATGGCCTTATTGCAGTCAATTTTCTTTTCCCAAAACGTAATAAATTATAAATTATAAAATGCAAACATGTACATCTATTTTGCTCACATATTATTCTAGCCGAGTTTGTGCTGAATACAGCCACATTACATGTTGGCCAATGGTATGTTGTAAGTAGCTGAAATAAGCACAAATGACAGGGCATGTCAAAACAAGGGCCCCAAAAACACCTCAGACCCCATAGGGTTAAATGCAACAAAATCAATGCACTAAAAGTTTGTACATTTCTTATTATTATTACATACTTAAAACAGATGTCAATATACCTCACATTTCCAAGAGTGTGCTATGGCATGCATCCCAGACAGAAGAGGATGTAAAGACTGTAAAGTAAAGTAAAGACTGCAGCGCAGGGCACGGTTCAGACACACATTGGGGTTATGGGAAGTATTTGCAGGCTACATCTGAACAGAAGATTTTGATACCCCCTTGTGACAGTAATGTGCTGAGGTAAGCTAAATTTCTCCTTTAAGGAGAATGCCAGCAATCTCTAACCCTCCTCATTCAGTTTGCTGCTGTGGTGATGCACCACACAATCTCTTCCCGACACCGATCATATACATTATAGACATTTTAAAAAAGCTCAAAAGAGATCCTAAATAGACCACTTTAAATGTGACAGGACTTTACACCTGATCAACAAAAAATATTAAATATTTACAGAACATTCACTTTAGCTTTTGTAAAATTTACAGATTTCTAAATGTTTTAATGCTTTGAACAAACAAATCCATCTCAACATGTATTGTACATATTGACAGAGATAACTGTTATATTATGTTCTTTAAAAAACTACACAATCTCCAACTGCTTCAATTAAAGCTCATTTTTGAAATGCCTAACCAGCAGAGGGAGCTCTCACTAGAGTACTGACTGTGATCCACGCCCTTTGCTTGCTCTGCTCTCATTTCCTGTTTGCCTTCCTTTATAACCAGAGACCATGCTTGCACACATTTGCGAAGTATTGCCAGTTTACCTGCCTTACCAAGCGTTTTGACCATTCTACATTGCCCCTGGTGTATGATATTGCCTGATTCTCTGTTTCTCAATCCTTGGATTATCCCTTTGTTTTGGTTGCTTGTTTGGACTGATGTTTCTGCTTGGACCCCTTGCCTGCTTACTCACTTATGCCTTTTGGATTTCCCCACTGAATGTAGACAGATCTGACTGCTACCTTGGTTTTGACCCGCTACCTGCCTTCTCACATTTGTTTATGGTGACTATCTTTAATAAACCTCCGCACACGGATTCTCACTCTGCTTCTGCATCATTACAGAATACTTTGCCTATGTTTGCAAGCATGGTCTGTGGTTATAAAGGAAGGCAAACAGGAAATGAGAGCAGAGGAAGCAAGGTTGTGGATCACAGTCAGTACTCCCTCTGCTGGTTAGGCATTACAGAATATCAAAGCCATAGATGATACACTCATCGGAGGGGGGATCACTCACCAAACAAAAACTCTCACGCTCAAAGTCGGTTTGCTACATCAAGAGTCTATAACACTATACATAGTTGACTCTCCCAAACTTGAAATCATCCTGGGACATCCCTGGCTATCCATTCACGACCCTAACATTTCCTGGTGCCATGGTGAGTTGAGTCATTGGTCATCATTTTGTTTAAATCACTGTTTTCCCACTAAGCCACAACCATGTCTCACCACCAGCGTTGAAAGCCCTGATACCATTAAAACCGTGAACATCCCTGCCATTTATCACCACCTTTCAGAAATCTTTAGCAAAACCAAGGCTACACAGCTACCACCACACCGACCCGGAGACTGCGCTATAGATCTGCTTCCCCATGCCATGCCCCCCACAAGCAAGGTTTATCCTCTCTCTCGAACTGAAAGTGAATCAATGGAGGAGTACATCGCCGAGGCTCTGAACTCAGGTTTTATCCGTCCATCTACATCTCCTGCCGCTGCAGGATTCTTCTTCATCAAAAAGAAAGATGGAGGATTAAGACCCTGTATCGATTACTGGGAACTAAATAATGTAACTGTTAAATTTCGTTATCCCCTGCCTTTTAGTACCATCGGCCCTGGAACAACTACGGGAAGCCACCATTTTCACGAAACTAGACTTACGAAGCGCCTACAACTTAATCCGGATCAAGGAGGGTGATAAGTGGAAAACTGCCTTTCACACCACTAGGGGGCACTATGAATACCAAGTTATGCCATATGGACTTTCTAATTTACCTGCCATCTTCCAATCTTTCATCAATGAGATCTTCAAAGACCTCCTGAACCGGTTTGTAGTAGCGTATATTGATGAAATTCTCATCTACTCCAAGTCAGAGGCTGAGCACATCAACCATGTGAAAATAGTTCTCTCTCCATTACTCGAGAATCAACTCTACATCGAGGCAGAAAAATGTGAATTCTATGTCAACCAAACCTCATTTTTGGGATATCACATAAGTCACCATGGCGTAAAGATGCATGCTGTTTTAATCACCTGTATAATGGAAAAATGCAGTTCTGTTAGGATAATCATAAGTGTATGTAATGCAGTGAGCTTGATATTTATATTTTTCCTTACCACGTTCAAATAATGTGCTATAATCTCTGAAGATTCTTGAGTCATGCACAGATCTTAGCCATATTTGTGATATGGAACATCTAAGAGATTTTAGTCTGTCAACTGCCTTTTTTAAAATTTGATATAATATTACAATCTGGAATATAAAGAATCGCAATAGTAACTTGCCTGCACTGTTATTAAAGACTCAGACGAATCGAACATTTACCGGGCCCTTGGTTCAGATTTTATTGTTTGTTGTTTAAACGTGTGTGTTGCATATTTAAAAAAAATATATATATTTGATCTATATATATTTTTGTTCTAAAAGTGTGTTCTATTCTGTTTCGTTTGTTTATTTTTTTTAACATATTCAGTCTCATTCTTGTTTTTTTACAAGACCTTTTGCTGTGTTTTTTTAATAAACAGATAGCCTACAAACATAGGCTATTTTATTTGTACGAACAGTGAACTATTATATAGCTATGTATACTATGTACACTATAAATTGTATGATTGTTTGTTTAAATAACATTAACCAAATTGTCTTACTTTAATTAATAATACAATTATTACTTTAACATGCAGTTTCTACTCCACCCAAAAAAGTTTTTTTTCATTATTGTACAGCAAATGTCAAAATCATTTTGATATTTCATGTTTGTTGTAGGCTTATTTGGAAATGATCATAGTGGTAGCATTTCATTCTTACTGTTAATTTACATTAGCCTTACGTTTCAAAATGTGTCAATTGCTGCTGTTTTGCTAAATGTTCCTTTGCGCCACCTGGCGGTCATTTCGCGAACGACTTTGAAATGCGACTGGCAGTTGTCGCGGGGGTAATAGGCATTCTGGTTGAGTACCTACTGTATCTATCTAAAGCACATGTAAAGTACTTGATTTATAATTTAGCTGTAGTGTTATTTGATATTACATGTATAGCAAGTTTATTTATTTTTTATGTTTTTAGAATATCATATATAATATTATATACAGTGAATTCTAAAAGTAAAAAGGGGGATTATGAACTAAATAAATTGAGACAAAAATCTATGGAAATACCCTTTGATAAAACCTGAGACTTTTTATTACTTGTGAATTATGTGATTACAAAAACTGAGAAATACAGAGAATGAAGCAAAAAAACCCCGTTGTAAATATAATGGAATGTATGTCTAGTAAATGTTGTACTGTTATCAAGTCCAAAGTTAAGTGTAATGTTCAGATCAAAGCTGCCAAGGAAAACATGAGCACTTTAATCTGTCAATATTGCATTAATCTGTAAAACATTAAGCTAGCACAAATTTAGTGCAACAGTATTTTCTGAGAAACCGTCGTATGCTGTACTTTGTCTGCTAAATTGTCCATCACGTGTGAATTACTGAAGATGACAGTATAAAAGCATCCGATTTGTAACATTCTGATAAATAGATTCACATACAGCACACACATCTCTGACACGCTTTAGCTAAAGCTTTAAGAATGAGGTTAACAATAGCAGCTCTTCTGCTTCTGTACCAATGTCTGATATTTGAACTGGTCACCTCTGAATTGAGTGATAATCAGCCGGCTTGTCCTTTGAAAATCTGCACAGACATACTGAAGGATGCTGGAGTCACAGAGGCCCGACTCAAAGCTCTTGAAATCAGCTTTGAGGAGATCAAGAAGGAAAGCAGAGGTGAGACGCCTGCTTTTGAAGACCTATGTGCTGTAATATTATATACACTGAAAAACAATTGCTGTAGGATTTACTTAGTAAATATTTGTAAACTTTTATTCTACATTATAAAAAGGTATATGTTTTCTCTTCAGACAAAGCAAAGGTGGCATTTTCAGCTTCATTAGGATCAAATGGTTTCCAAGGACCATTTGAGACAGATACAACACTGGCTTACAAGGACATCTTCATTAATGTTGGTGATGCCTACGACCCGACCACAGGTATTGTTAATCTGAATTGCTGAAAACACTATCAACACTTTAATAATTCATGTCTACAGCTGTTAAATGGAGATCTGTCTCACTCTTTTACAGGGATTTTCACTGCACCGGTACGGGGAGTTTACTATTTCAGTTTCTTCTATCATTGTGGAACTGACCATGGAACATCGTTGAGCTTGTATAGAAATGGAAAGGAAGAAGCATTAACAAGACATCACAGTCAAAAACCACATACTACACAGAATGGAGGCAACGGCTTAACACTGCTGTTGGAGAAAGGGGATAAAGTCTATATCGTACTCCAAAATAACTCGTATATCTGGGATTCACACAGTGTCACAGTGTTCAGTGGTTTTCTTATCGATGCCATGTAAATAAAATACAACCTGTGAACAAACATAAAATAGATCCTGCTTTGTTGTGTGTTCTGCAACCAGCTGTGGCATGGTGTTTGTTTTGTATCATATTTGATACATCAGAGTTTTATGGCAGAGGAAGAAACACCTTGATTTTAATAGTAGTCCCAAATTGAGCGAAAATATGCAATATGGTGATAATATTTATATGAACACAAGATGAATTTCTGATGCTTGTCCCCAGGCAAAATTAAAGCTGCCATCGGCAAATTATTTTTTGATCATATTCAGTGAAATCGACACTATAATCCTACAGAACAACATAAATAAAGTGGTTTTAGAAAAAAAAACAGAGCTTCTTACTCCACCTGGAGCGTTATTTGTTTTGCAAAAATCCACCGCTCCCGGATCATCAGGTCCAATCAGCGTCGGGGGGTGTGAGATCTGACTGTCAATCACAGGGCGTGCAAACGCCACCCCTCGCGCACGTCACAATCACATGCTGTAAGGGTTCTTCCATAAAATTTCCGGGAGACATTTGTGGAGTCAACAAAGTGACATTTTATTAACGGTAACACTTAAGTACTGTCAACACACTGTGCAAAAGAAAGAAAGAAGAAAAAAAAACACTGACTAACAAAAATGGACATCAGCACATTACTGAGTTCTGGGTCTCAAATGTTTCTCAGGGATCCCTCACCAGAACTAACCCAGCCACAGAAAATGAAGCCCTTTTAACAAACCAGACCAAACCATTTTATAAATTAAAGGGGTCTCACAAAATTCTCATTTTCTTACATCAAACACAAAAGGCGAAATATATATAAATACATAAACTTGAATAATCAAATCACATTTACCATAAACAATAATGAAAATATCCTTAAACATACACACAAAACACATCCTTTAAACACAAAGGAACACACGACCCCAAACCACATTGTCCCCAAAAACTACATTTCCCATAATTCCCCATTGGATATATAAAAGGACTACAGCTAAGACTACAGAATTGGCGCCCTTCCAATTCCAAACCTTTGTTCCATGCTGCAGTCATGGATCCCGGTGGAACCACGGGTAAGATGTACAAATAAACTTAAATAAAACATTAAACCCATATTTTGGTTGTGGCTTCATTTACTCTAGCGTGCACTCTAGAAATAAATGATTGAACTTTGTTGCTCTTTGAGATTTAAACCACTAAAGAGACAACATAGCTTCTCCAGTTCCAAGGTTTGGATAAATTATATTTAAAGAAACAAAGTAATTACATAGACATTCATAATAGACACAAACCCCATTAACTCCTTAGATCAAACGAAATATAAATTTTCGCATACAAAATATAAAATAAAAGTAAACTAGAACCAATTCAAATGAAACTAGAACCAATTCAAATGAAATGTGCATTCAGGTATGGCCTTAGCCATCACACATGCACATCCGCGGACATAGTCTTCATCCGACACTTATTTCGCTTTCAAAACACTAACAAATTGCTCCCGCTGCCTGCTGTGTGTGAGTGTGTTTGCTCCGAGGCTGTAAGCTCCATCTAAAGCCTCGTATTTCTCTCTGTTTTGAACCATAAATTTACGATCATTTCTAGTGTATATACTACTAATACAGTTTACCTAACATCTCAGACTAACCTAACATCGCTAGCTTCCGTTATTATTAGCACAACACGCTTGTATCTCGCCCGTGCGCTCAGTTATTTATTTATTTTTCTCGTGCGCGCCCGCGCCTCTGAGTTCATAAAAAGCCCAGGTGAGAAAGAATCAGTCAACAAACACGGTGAGTAATGTCTTGTCCTGTTATTGTCACCTGCACCTCATGCCACATGTTTACCATAGCCTTCCCCGTCAGCAATATAGGGTTTATATGTGATAAATGCAAGGAGACAGTCAGGCTGACGGAGAAGATTTCAGAATTAGAGACACGCATCCAAACTTTAATTGAGGATAGTAAGTGTGCTCGAGCCTTAGATACTACTTTGGATTCGCCTAGCATAGTGAACCATTTACATGATTCGGTTCCGGCTGAGTTATTGCCTGTGCAGCCAGGCAGATGGGTAACTGTGAGAGATCGCTCTAGTCGCGGATCAAAAAACCACTCTTCTGTTCCGATTACCATAACAAATCGATTTTCCCCACTCAGTGAAACACCCACTGAGAATTATGTTGATTATGCCCTGGTAATTGGCGATTCTATTACACGGAACGTGAAAATAGAGACACCAGCCACCATAGTCACATGTTTGCCGGGAGCCAGAGCGCCTGACATCAAAGCAAATTTAAAAGTGCTGGCTAATGCTAATCGTAAATTCTCTAAGATTGTTATTCACGTCGGCACAAATGATGTTCGACTTCGCCAGTCGGAGATCACCAAAATTAATATTAAAGAGATGTTTGAACTCGCAAGTACGATGTCAGGCACTGTAATTTGCTCTGGCCCCCTTCCTGTTCGAAGGAGTGATGAGATAGTTAGTAGATTGTGTTCACTCAATGGCTGGTTGTCTAATTGGTGTCCGCAAAATAATATAGAATTCATAGACAATTGGAAAAGTTTTTGGGGCAAACCTGACCTGTTGAAAAGAGATGGCATTCATCCCTCCTGGGATGGTGCTGCTCTTCTCTCTAGTAATTTGGCTCATAGTCTTAGAGATAAAACATGACAACCTGGGCTCAGGTCAGGAAGCAGACAGACTGGCTAAACCGACCGTCTGCTAGCGGCCTCGCGTCACCAAGGTCAGATAAATCCCATCACATAGAGGCTCTTTCACCTAGATATCATCATATAGAGACTGTGTCTGTTCCCCGAATTTGGAAATCCAAAAAACTGCCAAACCTTTCTAAGGTTAAAAGTTTAATTGATGTTCAACAAATAAAAAACAGATATAATACAGATGAGCAAACGATAAAGCTTGGGTTGTTGAATATTCGATCCCTTAATTCAAAAGCGCTCATAGTTAATGATAAGATTACAGACTATAACCTAGATGTGCTGTGTTTGACAGAAACCTGGCTAAAACCAAACGATTACATTACTTTAAATGAGTCCAGCCCACAAGATTACTGTTAGAAACATGAGCCTCGTCCGAAAGGCAAAGGGGGAGGTGTTGCTGTAATTT
The DNA here is from genome assembly GCA_031834385.1 of Semotilus atromaculatus. Lineage (NCBI taxonomy): Eukaryota > Metazoa > Chordata > Actinopteri > Cypriniformes > Leuciscidae > Semotilus > Semotilus atromaculatus. Next base: position 442,131 of record JAULUF010000088.1, read on the forward strand.
ATAGTAATATTTTCAAAACCACTAAGAAATCTAGTTTTAAATATACTTCTTTTGAAGTGTTGGTGCTTAATGTAAAAATATATAGTGTAAACAATAAATCACATTTAAGAATTCTGCTGGCTACTGTATACAGGCCACCAGGGCACCATAAAGATTTTATCAAAGAATTTGCTGACTTTCTATCAGAATTAGTATTGGCTGCCGATAAAGTCCTAATTGTTGGTGATTTTAATATACATGTAGATAATGAAAAAGATGCATTGGGATTGGCATTTAAAGACATTATAAACTCAATTGGAGTGAGACAACACGTGTCAGAACCTACTTATTGTCGTAATCATACTCTAGATCTAATACTATCACATGGAATAGATGTTGATGCCGTTGAAATTCTGCAGCAGAGGGACGACATCTCAGATCATTATCTAGTCTCGTGTAAATTACATTTAGCCAAGGCTGCAAAGCCGACTCCGTGTTATAAATATGTTAGACCTATCACTTCTGCCACTAAAGATGGCTTTATTAATAATCTTCCTAATCAGTTTCATCATCTCAGCATCCCGGATAGCTTAGAAGAACTTGAAATTGCAACAGAAACGTTTAAATCTCTCTTTTCCAGCACTTTAGACATAGTTGCTCCGTTGCGCTTAAAGAAGATTAAAGAAAATAGTCCAACGCCGTGGTACAACGAGCACACCCGGGCCCTTAAGAGAGCAGCCAGAAAAATGGAGCGAAACTGGAAGAAAAAAAAACTAGAGGTATTTCGGATTTCATGGAAGGAGAGCTCGATTGCTTACAGAGAGGCATTAACCCTCTGGAGTCGAGAAACGCGCCGGCGCGTTTTGCGCGATTTTTTTCACATAGCAGCAAAATAGACTTAAAATACTCAGTCACCTTTGGTCATACACACTTAAGAAATATGAAAAAATAAACTATTAAATGTCTACTTTTTTATGGGTCCACTTACAATCGAAATAAAATATTGTGCTTTTGTAAAATAAAGAAAATAAACAGGGTGTGCATTCTGCCTCTCCGTCTCCGTGAACTTTTTTTCTAGAGCACGACTCTAAACATAAACAAAACTCCGCAAATACTAGTCACACAGGCATGATCAATATATCTTTATAATCATTTAAGTGTGTACTTTTAAATTATCTAATTCAAAACTAAAACAAATATTCTGTGTTTATGTAATCTATATAAAAAGAGAGAGATGCCAGGCGTTCTCATTTCAGCTAATTATCTTTTAATGTGACCACGCCCACAGAGAGCGCGCGCTATAGAAACGCAAATGATCTGAAACTTGCCAACGCCCACACGAGCTCGATAAAACACCAAGTTCAGATTAATGTACCGGTAGTCTGTGTCGTTTTTCGAGGCTTTGAGGAATAATTCTGGATAATTTACCTCAGTGCTGGATTAATTTCACTTCGAGGAGCCATGGATCCAGGATCATAGTAAGTTTATTCTTTGTTCTAATCGCGAATACTGTTTTAAAATGAATCGCGTGTCTTTCTCTGTGTGATGAATGAACGGAATTCGCACTGTTGTTGTTACAGACGAAATATGAAAGACAACATTTAGTTGACTAGTTTGGGATAGATTATAAAGATTTTTACTCTAAAATAGACATCAAATAAGCTTTAGTTAACCAGTTTCTGCTCATATGTTAAATATATAACGTTAGAATGTTTTGTCAAAAATAAGCTCATAATCTAAGATGTTATTATAGTGTTTGTTCCAATGTAGACTATATCAAACTAATGAATCCTTAACTTTGAAATATGAATGATAAAATCCAGGCTATAGGCCTACTTAAAAAAAAAAAAAAAAAAGACAAGATAGATGTAAAAAAAAAATCTTAATATTATTGTTTTTTATTTGTGACACATTTGAGGAGATTCCAAAACTTTCTGAAAATACAGTATGAGAATTAACTGCATACTAGAAATGTTTACCTTGGAAATTATACAATTTGAATGTATAAAAAATTTGTGAAAAAATACCTTTTTTTCCTCTCTGAGAACTCTAACTTTCTAACTCTAACTAATTCTGTAGAATGGTCCATATAGCCTATTTGAACAGGATTTGTTTCCAGGTATGACTATGTACTAAAAATGTGCTTTTGACTTTCATTTATATTTGTATTTTATATATATATATATAATTTATTTATTTATTTTTGTCCTCGCATTCTTTCTTGTGTGACACACCTGAATGAATGGCTCATTAGTATGCAGGCTCATTAGTATGCAGGCTCATTACTATGCAGGGTCTTTGTCTTCTCAGGTGTGAATCACAGCAAGTCACGCCCCTGCGCATATTGCCTTTGGAAGCAAAAACTGTTTTAAAAAATTTAAATCAATGTATTGTTTTATGTGAATGATTAGGCAGGGTGATTTTCAGATAATTTTGAAGCAAAAACACTAGGCAACTACATCCATTAGTCAAAAGTCTTGTGGACACATATTAAGTATGTGTTTTGTGGCCTTTTTTCAGAAACTTTAATTTTTAGTTTTTTGAATAACCATGCATAAACATTATTCCCTCAAAAATACAAATATGTAAATAGATGTTGCTCGCATATTATGGTACCCCTATTTGTGCTAAATAGAGTGTAATTACACCTTTGCCATTAATATGTTTATAAGCAACTGAAAAAAGCACAAATGTCAGGGCATGTCAAAACATCTCACATACCTCAAAAACCCCTTAGACTCCAGAGGGTTAAAAGATGCTAGAACGGATTATTTTTCAACCCTATTAGAAGAAAATAAACATAATCCTAGGTATTTATTTGAACAAGTGGCTAAACTAACGAAAAAGAAAGCTTCAAGCCCAGAAGTTTCCAAGAAACACAGCAGTAATGACTTTATGAACTTCTTCACTTATAAGATCTATAATATCAGGGACAAAATTATAACTAGGCAACCGTCTACTACAGTAGCGCATCAGGGAGTGCATTGTAGTCTCCGTGAGGAACATTTTGATTCATTTGTTGCTATAGGAGAGGAAGAATTTTGCAAACTTGATAATTCATCTAAATCGACAACTTGTATGCTAGACCCTATACCGACTAAGCTACTGAAAGAGATGCTTCCAGAGGTCATAGATCCTCTTCTGAATATCATTAATTCATCTTTGTCTCTAGGATACGTACCAAAAATCTTTAAGTTGGCTATGATTAAACCGCTTGTTAAAAAACCGCAACTTGATCCTACAGAATTAGTCAATTACAGGGCAATCTCGAATCTGCCTTTTCTGTCAAAGATACTAGAAAAAGCAGTATCATCACAACTGTGTTCCTTTTTAGAAAGAAATAATATCTGCGAGGATTTTCCGTCCGGATTTAGACCGTACCATAGTACTGAGACTGCTCTCATTAAAGTCACAAATGATGGGGATGCAAAATGGCGCCGTGAAGTGAGCACGCGTTTTTGTGAGCTGCGTGGTGAGTCTCGGTTATTTATCAAAATTTATCTTTAATTTAATCAGAGGATTGGTTCTGTGGCTGGCTTTGCTTCAGTAGGATGAGTCTGAACAATTATTTTACTAAACCCTCGGGTGCTTCACTGAGAAGTGGGAAAAAAATGAGGAACTCACAGAAGGCAACAGTCATGTCCTCGGATAGCTTATCAGCTACTACAGCTCAGGCATTCCCCGATGAAGAGGTCGCAAAAGTTAGCTCTGACGGTCCCGCTAACAAGCCTGTCACCGACCCTAACCTTATACAAGCTATGAAAAGCATGACGGACGATATTGTGGCGGTGATTGACGCTAAGATTTCTACGGTCCTCGAGGCGATAGACAGCCAGTCGTTGAAAATTCAAAGCATCGTACAGCGAGTTCAAGAAGCAGAGGACAGAATCGAGGTGACTGAAACAACTTGCACTGCCAATGAAACCAAGATTCAGGTCCTGGAGAAAAGAATATGTGATTTAACTGAGCAGGTAGACGATTTGGAAAATCGTGGAAGAAGATGTACGCATTATCGGCCTACCGGAGGATACAGAGGGAACGAATCCACTCAAATTCTTCGAGAAATGGATCCCAGAATACCTCAACCTGGACACAAAGGCGGGTAAATTGAAACTGGAAAGAGCCCACCGCTCCCTCGCTCCAAAGCCCGTTCTAAACCGCCGTCCGCGACCTGTCATCGTTCGATTTCACAATTTTCAAGACAAGCAAAGAGTGATGGCTGCTGCTAGTAAACGCTTCGCCCTCAACAGCAGCACGCAAACATCTGACGCAGACAACCTGCGAATTTCCTTCTACAACGATTTCTCAGCGGCTGTGGTGCAGAAGAGAAAAGCGTTTAATGAGGTTAAAATTCGTCTTCGAGAACGGCAGATGGATTATGCGTTGCTCTACCCTGCCACACTTAGCGTGAAGGTCGGCCAGGCGCGCAAGAAGTTCACTTCTCCGGAGGAGGTGGCAGTTTTTCTCGACTCCCTTCAAGTGCCTGCTTAGATGCGATCAAAGAGTACCTATAGAAAGTAGGTACTTCTATACTCCTTGATGCGATGATATTTCCCTGCGAACTTTTGCTTGGACTTTGAGTTACAATTCCTCTGTTTTATTTCCACCAAAAGAGACTGACTGCGCAGTAGGGCTGTCAAAATTGCTCAAAAATGATGTTCGAATATTCCCTCTAAAAAAAACACATATATTCGAACTATTCGAATATCTGGTTGCGCATTTTGTCAATGACGCGTATTACGTCAATAACAGGACAAATTAATACAGAGACACAACTACTTGTATAGGTAGTTTATTTAAGTTTAAACATATTTGACAACGTATTAACTTACACAAAAACAAGTAAATCAACTAATGGCCAATACCGCAGACCTCACTCTCGCTCGCACTCGCAGGCACTCTTTCTCTCGCGCTCTCTCTTGCTCGCTCTCTCTCTCGCCCTCACGCTCTCTGCGCATAACGGTTTAAATGAACAACAATACACACATGTTGAGTGCTGATCAAGAGTTTTGTGCAAGCAATTTAAGGTCGCGACTCTTGTCCTAAATATAGCAGGCTTCATTCAGTGATTGAAACAAATATTATTAACATTAATTGAAGGTTTACAGTATATAGAACCGACATTGAACTCTCCGAGCAGCTCGTGCTGTGGTAAACTGCTGCTACTATGGCTATTTCGGGGACGTCTGGCCATGCCCCCTTGGCGGGCTCTGTATGATGTAATGCTAGCTCATTGGCGCACACGTTGGAGGCGCCCGCGCCATTGGATGTGCAGTTGCCGCAGCACACTTAATGAGTGAGCTTAGACACTCACTGTGCTATCTGTGCAGCTGGAAAATGCGTTTTACATTTTAAGCTTCAGAATTTTGCCACTAGCAAAGCAGACAGCCACGCCTCTGCTACCGCGGGCATGTTTTTCCACATGATTCGAATATACAATTTTCACCTTCGAATTTCTGTTTTTTAAAACTATTCGAATATATATTCGAATTTAGAATATTCGTTGACAGCCCTACTGCGCAGTTCAGCATACGTCCGATTCATGCCGCGCTGATTTTCGGTGAAGATGAAGAATGGTGTGTTCCTATCTTCACAGTTAGGTTGGTTTGGAAACCCTGGTGAGATGCCTGAAAGGGTGGTTCCCCTATTTCTTATGTTTCGCTTTGTGTGTTTAATTTGTACTATAGTTTTAGTTAAGATTTTTTGTTTTTGTTCATCTCTGCATAGTTCTGTTGTAGGCCACTACGTATGTCACCCAAATATGTTTAGGTACAGCGGTTTCTCATTTGAAGTTTATGACGATGGATAATACACTTCGTATTTGTACTTGGAATGTTAAGGGAATTCATAACCCTATAAAAAGGAAGAAGATTGTGTCATATATAAGAAAAAATAAGATTGGTATAGCTTTTTTGCAAGAAACACATTTAGACAAACAGGAACATTTAAAACTAAAACAGGGAGGATATAATCAAGTATACTTTTCATCATTTTCATCAAAAAGTAGAGGGGTGGCTGCGATGATCAGTAAAGATGTCCCACTGAACGTTGTCAAACTGATAGAAGATGTCAGAGGCCGTTTTGTTATTTTAAAGGGCACCTTATTTGGTAGTTCTATTTCTTTGTTTAATGTGTATTTTCCTCCAGGGCACCCTTCTGATTTCCTTATTAAGGCATTTGCAGACTTTAATGATTTGAGATCGGACTATATGATTGTTGCAGGTGATTTCAATTGTTTGTTAAATCCTCTCATTGATCGATTTCCCAATAAAATAGCGATTCCGTCGAAGCTAGCGAAGCAAATTAATGGTATTTGTGAGGACTTAGAACTTATAGATGTTTGGAGAGCTCTGCACCCATCTGGTAGGGAATACAGTTTTTTCTCCCCTCCACATCAATGTTATACTAGGATTGATTATTTTTTTATGCCCAGAAGTTCGTTACACCTTGCTATCTCATGTTGTATCAACAATATTGTTATTTCAGACCATGCTATGGTTGTTCTTGAGTTAAAAACGTCTTGTAGAGATAATTTTCGGCAATGGAGACTAAACACTAATATACTCAGAGATAAATTATTTAAACCTTTCTTATCTACGGAATTTACAGCATTCTATAACATTAATGCTCAAACTACTAAGGACTCCTCGCTTTTATGGGAGACTAGTAAAGCTTATTTAAGGGGGTTAATTTTGTCCTTTTCTGCGTCTAAGAAACGTAAAAAAAATGAGACCCAAAGACAATTAGAAAAGGCCTTGAAAGAAAAAGAAGTAAAATATATTAAGACTGCAGACAAGACTTTACTTGGAGAAATATCTGCACTGAGGTGTGCTGTAGATTCGCTGCTTACCCAAGATGCAGAATACAAAATGAGATTTGTGAAACAAAAATTCTATGAGCATGGAGATAAGCCAGGTAGACTTCTGGCTTATCTTACTAAAAAGAAAAGTGATTCACGTTCTATTGTATCAATTTTCAATGAAAATTATATTTTACATTATGATTGTAGATCCATTAGCAGCACATTTAGAAATTACTATATGAACCTATACAACACTGAAGTATCCAGCAGTGATACTTCCCTATTAGAAGCCTTTTTCTCCAGAATCAGTTTACCAACTATTTCAGAAGAGCTGAAAGTGAACTTAAATGCTCCTATCTCTAAGGAAGAGTTACTAGAGGCTATTGCGAAGATGCAAAGTGGAAAAGTGCCAGGTCCCGATGGTATAGGCTGCGAATTTTATAAGGATTGGCACGCTTTGTTACTTGAACCCATGCTCAATATGTTTAATTATTCATTTAACATTGGGATGCTTCCGGAATCTCTGAGAGAAGCTAATATTTCTCTTATTTAAAAAAAAGATAAACCTCCTGAACTTTGCTCTTCATATAGACCCATATCGCTATTAAATACCGACAGGAAATTGCTAGCTAAAATTCTAGCTTCTCGTTTGGAGAAGGTAGTAACTGATGTTATTAGAGACGATCAAGTAGGTTTTATAAGAGGCCGCTCATCTTGTAACAATATGAGACGTCTTCTTAATATTATACAAACTTTCCAACAACGTAAGATTGATGGGCTAGTGTTATCTCTTGATGCGGAGAAAGCATTTGACCGTATTGAGTGGTCATATTTATTCTTTGTTTTGGAGAAATTTAATTTTGGTGATTCTTTTATCAGATGGGTTAGAGTGTTATACGAAGAGCCTAAAGCATCTGTTCTTACAAATAGTTCCAGATCAGCTAGCTTCTCTTTACATAGAGGGACTAGGCAGGGGTGCCCACTGTCACCCCTGCTTTTTGCGCTCGCTATTGAGCCCCTTGCGGAGATGATCAGAACAGTTCCTTCAATTGAAGGCTTGCAAACGAATGAGAAGCATCATAAAATAGCCCTTTATGCAGACGATGTGCTCATTTTCATTTCAAATCCTGCATCATCAGTACCATCTCTTCTTGATGTTATTAATAATTTCAGTACTTTCTCAGGATATAAAATTAATCTAAATAAGTCGGAGGCTATGCCTGTTGGTACCATGAAGACGAGGCCAAAGGTTAGTTATTTTCCATTTAAGTGGTCCCCTGGAGGATTTATATACTTGGGTATCTTTGTAAGCCCTGTCTTCAAAAATTTATACAAAGACAACTTTACCCCTTTGTTCAGTAAAATAAGAGATGATTTAAATCGATGGGATACGTTACCTATCTCCTGGTTGGGTAGATTGGCTCTTATAAAGATTTTAAAAGATGTGAACGGCTGGCTCAGTTCTTTAATCTGGAGCAAACCAAGGCTGAAATTCTCTGTGTTACAACTACCAGGGTCGATGGGTGGCTTGGACTTGCCCAATATTAGGCTATATCAGTGGTCTGCCCATCTAAGATATATGTCCAATTGGGTTGCTCTTGAGAACTCTTCTACGTGGTTAGATCTTGAACAATCTTTATCTAACCTTCCCCTTGTGGATTTGTTGTTTCTCAAAAAATTTAAAGTTGTATTTGAGAATTGTAATAACCATCTAACTGTAAATTCACTTAGGGCATGGAGAGCTGTTTGTCGTTACGAGGGAAGAACTAAGCTAACCTCTGCTCTCACCCCAATTATGAACAATCCGGACTTTCCTCCAGGTAGATCTGATGGGAGGTTTAAATTTTGGGCGAACCAAGGTATTATTCGACTTATAGACCTGTTTGATGAGGAAAGGTTGATGTCTTTTGAGAAGTTAAGTCAGCGGTTTCAATTATTAAAGCAGGACTTTTTTCGTTTTTTACAGATCAGAAATTATATCTTGAAAGATACCTCATTGTATCATAACAGAAGTCTTTCTCCTATAGAAAAAGTGCTATTTCAGACACCTGGGGAGAAGTCAGTGAGTCAGTTATACAAAATTCTTAAGGCGTCTTCTGAAGGAAATGTAATTCTAAATTCTAGACTGACTTCGGAGAGGGAACTTTTTGTCTCCATAAGTGAAGATGAATGGAGTAATATTTGGAAATATGCTAAGTCTATTTCAGTATGTAATCGTGCCAAGGCTATACAATTAAAAATTGTACATAGGATGCATATTTCACCAAACCGTAGACATGCATTCAACAATTCCCTCTCACCTCTATGTCTTAAGTGTAAGACACAAGTTGGTACACTCACTCACTGTCTTTGGTCTTGTAATCAGCTACAAATATATTGGGCCAAGATAGTTTCTGAAATGAGCAATATCTTTAATAAGGAGTTGGCATGGGATCCGTTATTTTTGATCCTGGGTCTGCCTGATAAAGCTTTGATTTTTTCAAAAGAAAAAAGGTTGTATAATCTTCTTACTTTTGCTGCTAGGAAAAACATATTGCTGAGGTGAATAAGTGACAAGACTCCTACTATATCGGGTTGGCACAAGATTTTAATGGAACTTATTCCGCTGGAATATTTAACTTGTGTAGTTAATAGTCAGCCAGACCAGTTTTATAATGTCTGGAAACCCTATATAAATAATCTTGGGGTTGAGTTGTCAACTATTTTGCAGAAAGGTTTTGCCACTCAGATGCCTTGTGAGTGAATACTCATTGTGTCTGAAATTGTACTGTACCTTTATTTATTTATTTATTTTTACTCTTAAAGTGGCCTATGTTAAATGTGATCGGTACCATCTATGTGGTTTTTTTTTGGGGGGTTTTTTTTTTGGTTGAAGTCCGTGTTGTGTTTTGTTAAGTTGAAAATGTTCAATAAATATATATATAAAAATAAAAAAAGTCACAAATGATTTGCTCTTATCATCCGATCGTGGTTGTATCTCTCTATTAGTGTTTCTTGATCTTAATGCTGCATTTGATACTATCGACCACAACATTCTTTTAAATAGACTAGAAAACTATGTTGGCATTAGTGGAATTGCACTAGCATGGTTTAAATCATACTTATCTGACCATTTTCAGTTTGTAGCAGTAAATGAAGAGATGTCTTATCGATCACAAGTTCAGTATGGCGTATCGATCACAAGGCTCAGTACTAGGACCGCTGCTGTTCACTCTGTACATGCTACCATTAGGATATATCATTAGGAAATATGGAATTAGCTTTCACTGTTATGCTGATGATACTCAGCTGTATTTCTTCAAAACCTAACGAAACTTACCAATTCTCAAAATTAACGGAATGCATAGCTGATATAAAAAATTGGATGACCAGTAATTTCCTATTACTAAATTCTGAAAAAACAGAGATTCTAATCATTGGACAAAAAACTGCCACACGTAATAACCCAGAATACTGTCTAACAATTGATGGCTGCTCTGTTAAGTCTTCGTCGTCAGTTAGGAACCTGGGTGTGCTCTTTGATACCAATCTTTCATTTGAAAGTCACGTGTCTAGTATCTGTAAAACCGCATTTTTCCATCTTAAAAATATATCTAAATTACGTCATATGCTCTCACTGACAAATGTGGAACAATTAGTTCATGCATTCATGACATCAAGGCTAGATTATTGTAATGCTCTGCTGGGTGGTTGCCCTGCACGCTTAATAAACAAACTACAGCTAGTTCAAAACGCAGCCGCTAGAGTTCTTACCAGAACCAGGAAGTATGACCATATTAGCCCGGTTCTGTCAACACTGCATTGGCTGCCTATTAAACATCGTATAAATGTAAAAATATTGCTGATTACCTACCAAGCCCTAAATGGTTTAGCTCCCCAGTACTTGAGCGAGCTCTTAATGCATTATAGTCCTTCACGTCTATTGCGATCTCAAAATTCTGGCCAGTTGATAATACCTAGAATATCAAAATCGACTGCTGGCGGTAGATCCTTTTCCTATTTAGCACCAAAACTTTGGAACAATCTTCCTAACACAGTCCGGGAAGCAGATACAGTCTGTCAGTTTAAATCTAGACTAAAAACACATCTCTTTGGCTTAGCATACACATAACACATTATAGATTTCTATAATTCAATGTTAGGCTGCATAGTTTAGATCAGCCGGAACCGGGAACACTTCCCATAATTCCTGATGTACTTTGTACATCATAAGAAGGATGGCGTCTACACTAATATTAGTCTCTGTTTATCCCGAGGTTTACCGCGAACCGCCGGATCCAGGCCATATCCAGATCTGAGGAAGGACCATCACATGGACACGACGACAACGCATCCCTGATGAGCCAGCCCCATCAACACTGTGAAGGCCCATGGACACCTCAACACACTCACCTCCTCACCGGCCGGATGACCCAACCCCAACCAGATGAACTGGATAAATATCGTGAAAGTTCTGATCACATCTGACTCCTGACATTATGCTGCCTAACTCATAATCATACACTGTTTGTTTCCTTGGCCAAAGGAGGACTGGCCCCCTGACTGAGCCTGGGTTCTCCCAAGGTTTTTTCTCCATTCTGTCACCTGATGGAGTTTTGGTTCCTTGCCACTGTTGCCTTTTTCCGTTGCCCTCCGACTGCATTGGCATTCATTGTCTACATTGCGACTGTTGCGCTACGCTTCCCTTGCATTTTACAAGCCCGTCACCTCCTCCTTGGAGTCTGAAGCTTCTGAGGTCGCTTCATTCCACTATTTCTTCCGGCTGCTCAACCGTGCCGCCAACGAGCCTCACAACAGCCTATGGCCTGGGGGAGTGGAGACTCCATCCCCAGGCGGTCCAGCTGGGCAGGGACCACTTCGGGGACGCACAGTTACATCTGTTGCCTTTCCGGATTCGTTCCTCTGCCAGTTGAATTTTTTCTGTCCGAGTGGACATCCCTTGGACAGACACTGGCTCTCAGCTGCCCCCGGGGCCCCGCAGAAATGCGTTCCCCAGTGAGCCTTCTATGCGATTCATTGTTGCTTGCGCCCTTTTAAGTCAGTGACTTTTATCACACTCAGGTGTTGAGCAGGGATGCTCCTGAGCTCAGTGAATTTCATCACACTCAGGTGTTGAGCAGAAATGCTCCTGAAGCTCAGTGATATTCTTCACACCTAGTGTTGAGTAAGGCTCCTGTCTGGTGCGCGCAGGTCGCTTGCACGTACTGTGCTAGGTCAGGAGTGGAGCAGGTCTTGATAGTTGCCCCTTATTGGCCCAACCAGACCTTTTCTCCCCTCGACAACCCTTCCTGACTTCCCCTGAAAAACATTCTCAAGGACGGGGTATGATGGCACCCGCGTTCGGACCTCTGGAGGATTTCAGGTCGGTCCTAAAATTGGACGCGATGGTTCAGGTAGCTACCACAGGATTATGTGGTAGTCACCATCACTTCTGCGGTAGCATTCCCTGTACAGGAAGTTATGCTTACGCCAATTAGAAGTCAAACCTATTCGTTGAGTGAGTCTTCTCTCCGTGAGGAGATCCTGAAAGCGTTCGGTCGTTCAGTGCTCTCTTTCCTGCAAGATGGGTTGGAGTTGGGCTGTTCCCTCCACCCTCAAAATGGTGTTGCCTCTATTTTTTGACGCACATTATGATGCAGTAGCATGGGAAGCACGTCCTGATTGTCATGTTCCTGAGGGGGGCAAGGGAAATGAATCCCCTTGCACCCCTCTTTATCCTCTTGGGCCTTTTCTCTGGTGCTACTGCACTGCAGAGTCTGCCCCTGAACCACTGTAGGCAGTGAGTTAAAAATTCTGTTTTAAGAAACAGTTCTCCTGCTCGCCTGGTTTCTACTAGGGGGTAGGGACTTGCTCGCTTTCGGTCAACGAGTTGTGCCTGGAATTTGGGCCGGCTAACTCTCACAAGTTGAGACCCCGGCCTGGATATGTGCCCAAGGTTCCTACCTCTCCCTAAAGGTGGGACCAGGTAGTGAGCCTGCAAGCGCTGCCTGGAGGAGGCAGACCCAGCCCTGGCTTCTCTGTCCGTCCGCTTCATTGCGGTTGAACGTGCACAGAGTTTAAGCTTAGTACCTCAGACCAGCTCTTGTCTGTTAGGAAATCAGCAGGAAGGGAAGGCTGTTTCCAAGCGAGGTTGGCCCACTAAATTAGTGGTTGCCTTCATCTTGGGGAGAATTCCAAGATGCACGTGTCCACTTAGGTGGTGAGCTCCTCCTGAAGTGAAAAAAGTATTTGTGTGCTCCCGCCTAGGCGTTGACATAGAGTGCTTCGCTGACAGATGTGTTAGAGTTGGGGGCTGGACAACACCTGTAGTCGAACCGCTGCTTCTCGAGGCTCCCTTCTTATGAAGCCAGTTACCGTGAGCCCGGTTCGAAGTGTCGGCTTGCTGCGCCATTCCCCTCCTTGGACTGGATACGTGCGCAATTCTTGCTCCAGTAGAGTTCTCCTTAGCTGAACCCTGTCGAGTTCCTCCATACCCTTCGGCTACGGACGTGGCGGAACGTCCAAAGCTAGGCCTATCACTCGTATGCACTGGTGGAACTTGTGTTAGGCTGGGTCCATATGTTGTGATCCCTACGGCGATCCCATATGTGTATTCTTCCACGGTACGGCTCCCTCAGCGAGCCCGTGTCTTCCCGTGGCAGAGTTTGCTCTGCCGTCACTGTTTGGTGAGTACTCCCCCCTGTCATAGGCTGGAGCCACCTCAGTGACATTCCATATGTTGTACTGCATGGTCATCCACCCAGTTCATATGTGTATTTCCACATGTTACCTCCTTGAGCAGGATGTGGTTTCCGCAAGCGTCCCTTCCTTCCATGTATAGGGAACGCTTTCCCAGTGATCCTGCAGGAACAGCAGTGACTTCCCGGCCTGAGCGCCTGTCCCGTCTCCTTAAATCGGGGGGATCAGGTGGCTCTGTCTAGGCACTGGAAGGTGGCAGCACTAGTGGCGTTTTCAAGGGGGGATCCCATTCAGTCGACGTCGACTACGTCTGACGTTCTCGACTGAAAGGGAACGTCCTGGTTGCGTATGCAACCCACCGTTCCCTGAAGGAGGGAACGGAGGACGTAGTCCCTTTGCCACTTCTGCTGGACCACCGCTGACTCCGGGGGCCGATCGGCTCCTCAGCGAAAAAAGCAACTGGTGCGTGCATCCACTTCCGTATTTGTTGCGATTGATGCGAGTCACGCACGCCAATTCCATTGGCCTGTTCAATAGTAATCGAAGAGGATTGGCTCCCTAGACGTGATCTCATTCAGATCTCATTCAGTTCCTCCTTCAGGGAACGGTGGGTTGCATACGCAACCAGGACGTTCTCTGTTACAATCGCCACAGGGCCAGTCTGGTATGTTGACAACCATGCCCAGCAAATCTGCATTCATGCTAACATCATTTTGGATTTGTCCATATACTTGTTCATCCCTTTTATACTCTGGATACACTGTTTTCAGACCAACTGGCTGTCATGAATGCAAACTGTGAGCGGTGGAGAGAAGAATTTTGATATTGGGCATTTTTTAATTTATCATTTTTGGATCGTACAGTTAATGAAGTATGTCCCAATAAACGGAGAGTTGCGTATCATTAAGATATTTGCTATCCGACGTTGATATTGCCAGTAAAGTGTGAGTCGCCACTGTGACACTGAATGACAGACCGCTGTGGTCCTAGAGAGACGACCTGACGTACTGTAGCCTGGGGCGTCATTATGCAGGGAGCCCAGTGCATCTCTCTGAAGGGCACAGGGAGTGTCTGAAGCTCTGGAGAAGAGACGGACTTGTTCAGGGTGGTAAGGGAAAAGTGTCAAACACACTATTCTACCTCCATCCTGCCTATATAATGTAAACAATGAACAAAAATATATTTGCTACATGCTAAAAATTGCGACCTCTGCTTCTTATAGAGATGCAAGAAAGGATTTTTAAGATCTGAATCTGTACTGATTATTATTCCCTACTGTAGCCGTAGTCATCATATCTCATCCCGTATACAAGTGGAAGTGTGTGATTTTTTTTTTTTATTCACCTGGCCCTGGACCTGTTGAGATGCATTAACAAATGCTCTCCTGCTGGTGCTTCTTTGAAGGCCCCATATTAACCCTCTGGGGTCTAAGGTGTTTTTGGGGTCCTTGAGATGTTTTGTACGGAGCCCCTAAAGGGACGTGGTGGTGGAAAAAAAATTTGGATGGGAGAATTTTTTCTTAAAATCTTTTGCGTTCCCTCGCAAAGTTATTTGTGTTCCCACGCAAAACCTGTTGTGATCTCGGACAGACACTTCCTGTTTAATGTCCCGCTGGCAGTGCTTCAGAGCTCCGTACGTTAATGGAGCGTTTCATAGTGTTTGAACTTGGACTCAAATATAAAGAAATGCGGTCAGTGCTTAACTCAAGGAACTTCCCGGATCAATATTCTTGAGCTAAACGTTGTTAAAACACAAACGACACCTATTTACAATCACAGTAACCTAGACAACGAGCTACAACCCAATTTTCCTCAAAACGAGCTTTATAATATAGGCTATGGATCTTTATGTGCAGGCGGCTGAGAGACAAGTCAAGGGACCATCTGCAAAGTGCAATATAACACAAAAAACGACTACAGCATCAACTCATATTCAAAAATAGTCATTAACTTCAATGTTACAAACTGTAGTGCCACCCAATTCAGCTTACACATCAATGGTGACCCACTGGTCATACTACACTGCTTTCGCACATTTTATATTATGAAAAATATTCAATAACTTCACTGTAACAACAAATTTAGTTCACACATCCAGCGTGGGAATTATACCGCGGCCACGCGGCCATGGCCGCCGTTGCCCTACACTTTGGCCTTCATGCCCCGTGAAAAAAAATCATCATACGGCCACAGTGGCCTGTGTGCCCTGGCCCTGTCCAAGTTCCATGTATAAAGTGCCAGTGCGACATAGTGGGCTTGCTTTTTAAAATAAAAATTAAACAATAAAATTGTATTTTATTGTAGAGCTGTGCGCAGCTTGCTCCATCCCCCTCTCTCTCACACACAAACTTACAACGGAGGCGCGCGTGCGAATAGCCCCTCCTCTTCGAGCACCATCTCAAAACATGAGCAGCATGCGTTGGAGGACGGATTGTTGCGGTGCTTATTTCCCCAGCGAAGATTCCAGAATCAATCCGGAGTTGAATGGTTGTTAGTATATAATGAACACTGTTGCAAAACAACTCTGAGAAGTTAGTCTATGTTAAACGCTGTCGCGTTTCCATTACAGATCCAGGGTTTCCCGCAGCACTTTGTAACTAAGGCGGCCGCCTAAGCAACACACGCCTGCCGCCTTAACTAACGTTGCGTCGTCAAAAAAAACATACGAGCGATATCCGCCGTGTTACTCTGTCCTGTTTATAACTTAGATTTTCTGCCCAATTCTCTGCCCGAGGCAGAACTTGGCCCGATATTTCCTGCCGCCATCCTCGGGCCGGGCCAATGATCTAGAGACGTTCGGCGCAGGACTAGATTTGATGGCCGAGCGCTGGCGGTAATGCACTCACTCTGTGTGTGTGTGTGTGTGTGGGCTGCGGGAGAATAAAACGATTCGCGGGACTCCCGCAAAATATGAATATCAATGAATAAAACATAAAAAACTAATAAATTGTTATTAATCTGTTGCAGAAAAGAACAACTAAAGAAAATTGAGACTATTTACAGGCCAGAGTTTCTATTTGTAACATGTTTGCAGCGTTGAGCGATGTAGCCAATCACAGACGTATGTGTTGATTTCTTAAACACAATGGCCAATCAGAAGCATTCAAGATAGACTCCCTAAACACAATGGCCAATCAGAAGCATTTAAGATAGACTCCCATCACCGCTCAAAACCAAAATCCTCTGATTATAACAAAGTGTAGATATTATGAAATATACATTGTGCAATCAGCTTCATTGATAATAACAGATGTTTGAGATCGCGATGATGTCAGCTTTTTAGGGATTATTAAGGGAGCGCACTTTGCGCGCATTTAAATTAACAGTTGTTTGTAATTTTTTTGTAAATTAACAGTTGTTCTCTCTCTTTCTCATTCATTTTTTTATTAAAAAAGTCATAATCCATGTCTTATTCCAAATTAGGATGTTATGGTATCAATCTGAATGGGAAAACCATCGAATTGTACTCAATGGCCTTTGTGCCCTGTCATATGGCCTTGGTGCCCCTAAAAGAAAAGAAAAGGTGGAGGCCAAATGGTCTTGCCCCTAAAATTACATAATTCCCACCCTGCACACATCACTGCTCTAATATTGGTTATAAAATGCATAACTGTAAATGTAATTCTTTTATCCAAAGGTACACATTTACACTCTTATGAGTTCTTGCTCTTCCCTGGGAATCGAACCCATGACCTTGGCATTGCAAGCACCAACGCTCTGCTATTTGAGCTACAGGAAAGCTAGTATGGGAAGTAATTGGACATAAAAATAAGTAGGCCTATTATTTACACAAATTATATTGGTACTGTGCGCAGCTAACATAATAGTTATAATCATAGCTTATGCATTATATGTGCTTACTGAATTTCGATGGCATTACACTGTATAACAGTGTGAAATTATTGATTTTGTTTCATAAAAAATCATAACAATTGTAACAAGTGGATTGTTAGTTTTCCTGTCATGTTCCCAAGGGGACAGATTTGAGTGATGTACAAACGGTTTTGAGTGACGTACAGACGGAGAGCTAGGCTATGACACTTGTAATGCTGTTATGCACATGTGATAAATAAAGTAAGCAATGATACTGCTTTAATCGTCCATTCTGTATAGTTTGATCAAACAGAACAGTTTGAAACATGGTGGCAGCGGTCGTGAATCCAGCCGAAGTTAGTACAGAGCCGTGAAGACTGAAAAGTGCCGCTAGCTTGTTGTAATTAGCCTAGCCCGCGAGCTGGAATAAGGGACAGCCCAGTTTTTACGGAGCCGAAGCGGGAACAGAGAAGAGAGCCAGACATCGCGATGGATGGTCTCAGGCCGCCTCCAACACTTTGTTTGGATACAGCCAACTTGGCGAAAACTTGGAAAAGTTGGAAGGAGGAGTTTACGCTGTATACAGACCTCACGATGCCCGATGCAGAAGAGACAACGAAAGTTAAGTTGTTTAATTACCTCCTCGGAGAGAGAGGGAGGGAACTTTTAGAAACGCTGACGAGCGGTGATACATCGGCGAGGAGGAAAGTGAGTACAATGAAGACGCTGTTTGATAATCATTGCAATCCGCAACTGAATGAGACTGTTGAGCGATATAAGTTTTTTGTAAGAGACCAAGGACAAGACGAAAATATTGACAGATATGTCACAGATTTGAGAGTATTGGCCAGCACATGCAATTTTGGTGACATTAAGGACTCACTAATACGAGACCGCATTGTGTGTGGTACACAGAGCCCTGCAATGAGGGAAAGACTGTTGAGGGAAGAAAACCTAACGCTGGACAAGTGCATGCAAATATGCAGGGCTACTGATCTGTCAAAAGAGAACAGCAAAACCATACAAGGTAAAACGGTGGAAGAAATACATGCAATGAAGACAAATCCCAAGAGAGACAAAAAGGAGGAGATTGACTGTAACTTTTGTGGCAACACACATGAGAAAAATAAACACAAATGTCCAGCTTATGGAAAGAAGTGTAAGAAATGTGGGAAAGAGAACCATTTTGCTGCAAAATGCAAAACAAGAAAGGCAGACCGGTACACACAATTTCAGAGTCAAGTGAATCATGTGAGGACATCATGACAATAACAGACATCAGAGAAAATCATGAGACAATAAACCAAGTGAAAGAAGCACACAGCAAAAGTCAACATCTCTTTGCAGGGATGTTGTTGGACAAAAAGCTAGTTAACTTTCAGATAGACTGTGGTGCTACTTGTAATGTTCTCCCAATGCAACTGTTGAACCCAAATATATAATTGGATCACACAGAGAAAGTACTTGTCATGTACAACAAAAGCAAATTACGCCCACTTGGAAAATGTAATGTCAAACTCCGAAATCCGAGAAATGATAAATTATACAGACTCGAGTTTCAAGTGTTGGACCAGGTGGACAGGATCCCGCTACTGGGAAGAAAGGCCAGTGAAGCCATGAAATTGATCAAAGTGCAGTATGAGAACATACTGGCGATTGACAGTATTGTGAAAACACAGTGTACAGACAAAATGACGGACAGCAGTGTGCAGCTGACAAATATGGAGAACATAAAGGCAGAGTTCGGATATGTTTTCACAGGCGTTGGCTGCCTAGAAGGCGAGTACAACATTGAAATAGACAAAAGTGTACCACCAGTAAAACTGCCTAAACGCAGAGTGCCGGTAACAATGATGACCCCTCTCAAAGAGGAACTAAAGAATCTTGAAAACCAAGAAATCATAGCACCAGTGGAGCGCAGCACTGACTGGATAAGCAGTATGGTGTCAGTGACAAAACCAAATGGAAAGCCAAGGATCTGTATAGACCCCAAACCACTGAATAGAGCACTAAAAAGGAGCCATTTTCCTCTTCCGACCATTGATGATGTGCTTCCAGGTCTCTCAAAATCCAAGGTATTCACGGTTTGTGATGTAAAGCATGGATTTTGGCACGTCAAGCTAGATGAAGTGTCCAGGTACCTCACCACGTTTGCAACCCCATTCGGATGGTATCGGTGGCTCAGGATGCCAATGGGTATAAGCCCAGCTCCGGAAGTCTTTCAAAGGAAACTCATGCAAGCACTAGAGGGCTTACCAGGTTTGTATATCATCGCGGATGATATACTGATCACGGGGGAGGGTGATACACAAGAGGAAGCAGACAAGGATCATGAGGAAAACTTGGGATGTTTTCTAATGAGGTGCAGACAAAGAGACATTAAACTCAATGCAGAGAAGTTTAAACTGAGGAGAGAGTCTGTACCCTACATTGGACACTTGCTGACAGCAGAAGGCCTCTGCATTGACCCAGAGAAAGTGCGGGCAGTGCGGGAGTTGCCAAGGCCTACAGATGTTAAGGGGGTACAGAGACTTGTAGGTATGCTGAACTACCTTTCAAAGTTTTGTGATCATCTTTCTGATGACTGTGAAGTTTTGAGACAACTTACACACAAGGACAACATGTGGGAATGGACTGAGGTGCACGAGACAGCTTTTAAAAGATTGAAAAACAAAATAACAAACGCACCACTGCTAAAATACTTTGACCAAAATGAGGAGTTAACCCTGCAATGTGATGCCTCAGAGACAGGACTAGGAGCAGCCCTGACACAGAAAGGTAAACCTGTGGCATTTGCGAGCAGAGCGCTGACACCCACAGAAAGGGGTTATGCACAGATAGAAGAAGAATGTTTGGCCATAGTGTTCGGAATGGAAAAGTTCCATCAATATACTTATGGTAGAAAGGTGACTGTTCAAAGTGACCATAAGCCACTGGAGAATATTGTCAGAAAACCTCTACTTAGCGCACCAAAGAGATTGCAGAGAATGCTACTCAGGCTGCAGAAATACGACATTAATGTGATCTATGTGCCGGGGCGAGACATGCTACTAGCTGACACACTAAGCAGAGCTTATTTACCTGACAGCAATCAGGGAGACACAGAGGCAGATCTAGAGACTGTTAACATGATCACATACTTACCTATCTCTGCAGAAAGAGATAGGCCATTCGCGATGCAACAAAGGAGGACGCAAAGTTGCAAGAAGTGATTAAGTTGATTCTTATAGGATGGCCTCAGAACAAAAAAGACATTGAGCAAGACATTCAACACTATTTTGCTTTTCAGGACGAGCTGAGCTTTCAGAATGGCATAGTCTTCAGGGGAGAAAGAACAGTTATTCCTGACACACTAAGAGCTGATCTGACCAGCCGCATACACTCAACACATCTGGGCGTGGAAGGTTGCCTCAGACGAGCACGCGAGTGTGTTTACTGGCAAGGGATGACTGAGCAAATAAAGACGTTTATTTCCAAATGTGACATCTGCAGGTCAGTTGACCCTAAGCAACAAAAAGAGACATTGCATCCCCATGACATTGCCTACAGACCTTGGGCTAAGGTAGGAACTGATTTGTTTTCTTGGCATAATAAAGACTACCTAGTAACCGTGGACTATTATTCAAATTTTTGGGAGGTGGACTGTTTACCGGACACCAAAAGTACCACAGTGATTCACAAACTGAAAGCACACTTTGCTCGGCAGGGGATTCCCGATGTGCTCATCTCTGATAACGGACCACAGTACTCATCACACGACTTTAAAATGTTCAGCCAAAAGTGGGAATTTGTGCACAGAACATCGTCACCCGGGTACCCACAAAGCAATGGAAAGGCTGAGTCAGCTGTCAAAACAGCAAAACGTCTTATGCAGAAAGCTGCAGCTGCTGGACAGGATCCATACATAGCCCTACTGGACCATCGCAACACACCGAGCCAAGGTCTCACCACCAGTCCAGCACAGAGACTGCTCAGCAGGCGGACCCGGACCCTTCTTCCCACTAAAGAGACACTGTTGGAACCTGAAGTGTCAAACAACAAACAGGGACTGATTAACAACAGACAAAGACTGGAGAAATACTACAACCGTACGGCAAAAGACTTGGACTGTTTCACATCAGGGGACAGTGTTCGAGTCCAACCATTTGAGCCTTGTAAAACCTGGAAAACAGCTAGAGTGATTAGACCAGTGAGTCCCAGATCTTATGAGGTTGAGTTGGAGTCGGGTGGGGTGCTGAGGAGAAACCGTCGCCACCTCAGGCATAACTACTGCCCACCCTCAACATCTGCACAAACAGGGGTTTTGACAAACACACGAACTGTAGCTGCTGAACGTGGTCAGGGTAGTGATCAAAGCACTGTTACTACGAGGTCTGGTCGTCAGGTTAAAATGCCTACCTATTTGAGGGATTATACTAAGTGAGTTTAACATATGACCTGTTTGGTCATTTTCTAGGTATGGTTGCGGTTGCACTGTAAAAGAGAGGGGAAAAGGGGAAACGAGTTATTGATTGCACAGTTAATTTGTCAAGAATAAGTTTACAAAATATGCACTTAAAGTAGTATCCTAAGAGTACATTTTATAAGTTTGTTTTTGAGTTTAGGCAAGATCATTACATGCACTTTTCTGAAGCGTTAATGTTTACATCGGAAGGTACTGAGAAGAAAATGTAATTTTGTTTACTGAGAAGAAAATGTAGAATTTGTTCAAAAAGAAAATGTGTAACTTGTGAGAGAAAAAAAAAGAGAAAGGATGTAACAAGTGGATTGTTAGTTTTCCTGTCATGTTCCCAAGGGGACAGATTTGAGTGATGTACAAACGGTTTTGAGTGACGTACAGACGGAGAGCTAGGCTATGACACTTGTAATGCTGTTATGCACATGTGATAAATAAAGTAAGCAATGATACTGCTTTAATCGTCCATTCTGTATAGTTTGATCAAACAGAACAGTTTGAAACAACAATTATGCTTTTTTTAATCAAACTAAGTATTGTAGTATAACCAGCAGGAGAGTGGTGATGTGTGAACTGAATTTGGCCACAGTAGTGTCATAGTGAAGCTATAGAATATGTTTAATAATATAAAGTGTGCAGAAGGTTTGGGTATTTGCACTTTGCAGACGGCCCCTTATTTGGACTTGTCTCTCAATCGGCTGTTTAGAGATAAATTTATATTATGAGGAGAATTAGCTCGTTGTCTAGGTTACTTTGATTGTAAATAGGTGTCGTTTGTGTTTTAACAACGTTTAGCTCAAGAATATTGATCCGGGAAGTTCCTTGAGTTAAGCACTGACCGCATTTCTTTATATTTGAGTCCAAGTTCAAACACTATGAAATGCTCCATTAACGTACGGAGCTCTGAAGCACTGCCAGCAGGACATTAAACAGGAAGTGTCTGTCCGAGATCACAACAGGGTTTGCGTGGGAACACAAATAACTTTGCGAGGGAACGCAAAACTTTTTGAGTGAACGCAAATAGGGCTGTCACTTTACGTTCGAAAATTGATTGCACAATCGATCGGACCAACCTCAGTCTCTGATACAGGGACGGAGACTGAGGTAAGTGAATCCAAACAAATTTTATTTTGTGTGACACAAGTGCAAATATATCAACACAAGTTTCGAAAACGAAAATAGGGAATCGATTTTAACGTCCTTTTTTCTTTTCTTTCTTTTTTTAAACCAAAAATGTGTTTTAGGTGGACAGATCAATACAGTACACAGATCATGTAAGTTAGGATATTGGAAAATAACAATGTCTTTTCTGTTAACCAAATGCTTTTTAATATTCGCAATACTTCAATGCAAGTGAACAAGCACGCCGTTATTTGTTGCTTAGTGACGTGTGTGTTCAAGCAAGCCAGAAATGCACAGGTTCTGCGCAATACGCTGTATTTAATATATCAAGAGGACTCACGAGTTGCGTATTTGCACTAAATCCGCACAGCTTTGGCTACACGAACTTCCCCAGCAAAGTGAGTAAACATAGAAACACTCGTGATTTGACAGCGTTACCCACCAAAGTTCATTTTGGCGGGTGTTAATTTCAATCCCTGACGGTTGCACTCCTGTTTGTCATTCTGCACGAAAGTTCACGCCAATAAATCATCAGAAATATTTCTGACTTGTGCGCGTCTCAAGCGCCCTCTTTACGCTCGTTCTAATAATGCCTGTTAGTTGTCCGTGGATTTGCCTATATTTAGTGTTGAAAATGGAAACGTCTTTAGACATGGAAAATCGATTTTACAATCGATTCAATCAACACTTATGTCTCAAAAATCGAACAGGATTTTTTCACAAAAGTAACAGCCCTAAACGCAAATTCTCCCATCCTAAATTTTTTTCCACCACCACGTCCCTTTAGGGGCTCCAAAGGTTTGACATGGCCTGACATTTGTGCTTTTTTTCAGTTGCTTATAAACATTAATTAAAGGTGTAATTACACTATTTAGCACAAACAGGGCTACCATACAATGTGAGCAAGATGTATGTACACTACCGTTCAAAAGTTTGGGGTCGGTAAGAGTTTTAATGTGTTTAACAGAAGTCTCTTCTGCTCACCAAGGCTGCATTTATTTGATTAAAAATACAGAAAAAACGGTAATATTGTGAAATATTATTGTAATGTAAATCAGCTGTTTTCTATGTGAATATATAGTAAAATGTAATTTATTCCTGTGATCAAAGCTGAATTTTCAGCATCATTACTCCAGTCTTCAGTGTCACATGATCCTTCAGAAATCACTATAATATGATGATCAAGAAACATTTATGATTATTATCACAGTTGAAAACAGTTTTGCTGCTTCATATTTTTGTGCAAACCGTGATTCATTTTTTTCAGGATTCTTTGAAAGTTCAAGAGAAAAGCATTTAATTAAAAAAGAGATATTTTGCATTACTATAAATGTCTTTACTGTCACTTTTGATCAATTTAATACGTCCTTTCTGAAGAAAAGTATTAATTTCTTTAAAAAAAACTAAAAAACTTATTGACCCCAAACTTTTGACCGGTAGTGTACATGTTTGTATTTTTGAGAGAATATTGTTTATGCATGGTTATTGAAAAAACTAAAACTAAAAGTGTCTGAAATAAGGCCACAAAACACATACTAAATATGTGTCCACAAGACTTTTGACTAATGGGTGTTGTTGCTTCAAAATGGTCTGAAAATCATCCAGCCTAATCATTCACATAAAATAATAAATTGATTTAAATTTTATAAGACACCTTTTGTTTGTAAAGGCAATATGCGTGGAGGCGTATTCACACCTGAGAAGACAAAGACCACATAATGAGCCGCATATTAATTAGCCTTTCACACAGGTACCAAAGAATGCGACCTCGGACAAAAAAAAATAAAAATAAAAATAAAAATAATATATATATCAATTAGAAATTGTAACCAATTACAAATAGGTTGCAATTACAACAACAATTACAATTTTAACAATATTTCAAGTGTATTCTTTCTTTGTAAAAAGTATACATTTTATCATACATATTAAAAAAGGTAAGGATTCATTAGTTTGAATATTGGAACAAACACTATAATAACATCTTCGTTGATAATTCAATATACCTACTTTATACTATAGTATGGGATGTTTTGTCAAAAATAGTTAACATATGAGCAGAAATTGGCTAACAAAAGCTTACCTATTGTCAGGATACAGGGACGGAGACTGAGGTAAGTGAATCCAAACAAATTTTATTTTGTGTGACACAAGTGCAAAGTTGAATACTTCAACGTTCAGAAGTGGATTCGGTGCAGATTACTCTGTGCAGGGAAGATCACAGAGTTGACGTTAAACAATCACAATTCGGTAATACTTGTCTGTCTCCTTCAGATGTGACCACAGGCAGAATACAGGAGGTTCAAGAGAATACAGGATCTCCAAGAGAATACAGGATCTCCAGATACATGGATTCAGGCAGGAATTCTGGAGATTGCAGAACAAGGAAACAGAGGTTAGTATACGTTACTTGGCAGACATAGAATGCATAGGAGGTTTCAGGAGACAATGATTATGGTCTGTTCCTGTTGGAGGCTAGCCTGACTACGTCAGACTTCCTACTTCCGCTAATTTCATTTCGCTCCTGTAGTCAGTCTGAGATAGCAGCCTATCTTTCAGTTTTCCACCGACCTGAAAACAGCCGGCCCAATCAACGAACAGAGGGCGGCTGAGAGCCGTGACGTAGCCGCTAAGCGCCGAGTTTTACACTGTAGGTTAGAGAAATCGAAAACCGAAACGACCGCGGAAATGGGAAACGAGACACGTGATTGTACCGTGGATGCGTAGATTAACTTCGCATAATCTGCAAAAGTCGTTTACAGCCATGTTCACTCCGGTATTTCGCTCGCATCATCAAGTGTTTACAGCAGGTTTACAGTGGAAGTTCGATCATAGATTTGAGTTCGATGCATGATGTCTGTGTTTAGGTGCGGCTGTGTCGGCACATAACATAAACTTATCTGATTGGCTTACGGGTAACCAATGATTTTAAACTTCAGACAAGCGCCCCCTAGCGAGAGAGAAAACACTTCTCTATTATGCTATTCCAGACTCTGTCTACGAAGCAAAGTCAAGTAGCAGAGTCTGGTATTACCAGGCTAGTTGGAGGCTTGACAAAGACTGAATGAAAGCTGGGTGTTTTTATTGAACTGGTTGCTGATTGGGAACAGGTGCAGGGAATCAGAATTCTGGTGAGAGTGAACGCTGAATGGTGGCTGAACTTGATTGGTTCCTGACACCTATTTAATGTGACAGTAGTCTTTTTTTACAGTCAAAACTTTATAATCTATCCCAAAACTAATCACGAAATCTTGTCTAAACATTCATATTTAGTCTGTAACATATCGTGTTTATGATATATTAGCATATACATGTTAATTTGCAGTTTGTTACTTATACAGACATTTTATTTCAACATATTTCAGTCTATTTTTACTCATCTTAGTAAGCTATAGCAATATAGTTTGGATGTGTTCATGTAAAAATAACGTTTACTAATGTAGGAGCGAGAGTGAATGAACGCACAGACACGCGCTTGTATAACTGTGTCGTTCATTCATCATTTAGCCTACACACAGACACGCAATTCATATTTAAACAGTCTTTTTGAGGTTTACAGACACTATTCAATAACGCGATTAGAACAAAGCACTTAAGAATAAATAACTTACTACATCAGCTGAACCCGTGCTCCTCGAAATGAAACTACCAGCACTTCTGGTACATTTTCCAGGGTTATTAATGGTGCTTGCCTATGGCAAAGCAACAGTATTGTTATCTCACATGGTTATTATTTTTCTTTTTTTTAATCCGCCGCATTTTTGACGCGCTACTCCTCCCGCAGTTTTTGTCAAGCATCCTCCCATACTGTTTTCACAAACATTCCTTGCTGCATTTTAAAGGTAAAGATTTAATTAGGGACATGGCCAGACATGCAAAATGCTTCAGATTTGGATTCTTGATAAGAAAATAGTTAGTTAAATTATCAGGATCATAGAAGCTATTAAAATAAAACATGTGTTGTTTATGCTACAAATAATTAAGATCACATTTACCCATCCATTCTCCAAACCACTTATAGTAAACCTTGCTGGATGGCCAGTCCATCACAGGTTTTAGGCCGCATTTGACATAACTCGGCTTCTTGAAAATAGAAATAAAGAAAAGAAAAATACATTATATAAAAATTATATTCTACATATAGATAAAAATTTATAATTAATATTGACCATGCAAAGAAGTTATGCAAAGGTGACTCGAGTTTACTAATTTTTCATTATGTTGCCATTGTTATTTTTTCAGACTGACTGATTAGAGTACAACCGGTATTTTCTGCTGCACTTCTCCTTGGTTAGTAGTTGTATTATGACATTTTCATCACATCACCATAATTGTAGTCCCTGTGCCCTAATATGTCCGTTTCTGTTCTGTTTCTTTTCAGGTTTTGGCGTCTTCTGCAGAAAGAGCAGAGCTTTCATTTCTCACACCCATCTCTTTTATTAATCGCTTAAATGAACAAAGATAATAGAGATGTTTGATAATTTACTGATGAAACATAAAGACCAAAAATATATAATTGCGACAATATATAGCTTATGTGTTTGTCTAGGTATTTTCAAAAGAATGAAGTTTATATAATGCAATGCAGGGCTCCAGACTAACTTTTCCACTGGTTGTACTTGTTCCACCATCATTCTATTGCTCATATTTTATCTTTCATTTAATAGTCCTTTCACACAACTTCCATATTTGTGACCGGAAATACGCAATCGTCGTGGTGTTCTACTTCCTCACTGGTCACGGCAACGGGTAAACAAATGGCGCAAAGTACGAGCAAGAGTTATTGTAACGTACCGGGCTGTTCTTGTTATTCCCAAAAGCAGCCATATCTGTCGTCTCATTACATACATTTCAAGTTTCAAGTCATAAATTCCTTGTGGAAAAATGTGTACCCTCTATTGTTTTTTTTTTTGGTGATGGGAGTTTTCCTCTGAGTCTTGTAACTTCGGCAAATGAAATATTTGACAAAATCCGTTAGCGAAGTTGTGTAGACTGTGATAAATTTTCTCTAACCTGGGTATGTTTTTCTGATGTGTTGACGCTTGACAGGAACTCTGCTTCCACAACGATTACGTATTTCCGTTTATTGTGTGAATGGTCACAGCACATATTTAGAGCAGCTCCAGCAGGGCTCAGTGCTGAGGATTCGGTCAGTGGTTCAAATGTTTAGACACCAATGAAATATAAATTCTTTAATCCAATATTGATACTACAACAAAAACTACCAGCCCGATTAATGTGAATTTAAAACATTATTAAAGACAAGTAAAGTAAGTAAATATAATAAGAACAAATAATCGAATTACAAATAGCACAAATAAATACAATGGAACAAAGAAAGGCTACAAATGAATTAAACTGTTTTTAGAGTTTTTCTGGGTAGAACTAACAGGTACAGAAATTTTGAAAAAGTAATACAATTGTGAAAAAACACTGCATATTCATTACTGTATAAATTAAATATAGATAACAAAAAGTAGCCTATTTAGTCAAGAGCAGTTATTCATTTATTTGTCCTTTGTTTGATTAACATTAAAATACTCTGCAAGACAGGCTTTTTTTTTCAGTAGGTAACCGGTGTTGAACACCAGTAACACCGACTATCGCTAGATTAGATAAAACATTTCTAAAAACAAGTTCATATAGTCCTGTAAGAAGGGAAATGTATTGTGTCGATTTGGGTTCCCCAAACTACCGGTGTCTAGCACCACAGCGTCCTGAAGAAGAGGATGACACGGACATTTCTCCATCTGGAAGCTGCATGTTTGCGTCTAAAACCACACAACCACAGCGTCCTGAAGAAGAGCATGAGAAAGCACAAAAGCAAGCAGACAGAAAGAAGTTGAGACTGGAAGCTGCTCGAAAGGCAATGAGCGAAGCCAGGACAAAACTCAAGCCGGTGTGCGATCTGTTGAATGACCCCCAAGCCTCCTTTGACAGCTTGTCAGAGCTACTGACAGAGTGTAAGATGTCCATCAAGGATTACAGTGACAACGTCGAAGCATTGTCCAACGCCAACGTCATTCTGCTGAAGCGTGATCCAAAGGAGTCTTGGGTGAATGGATACAATCCCGATTTATTAAGGGCATGGAACGCCAATATGGACATTCAGTTCGTTATTGACGCTTTTAGCTGCGTTATGTACATGCTTTCGTATATTTCCAAGCCGGAGCATGAAATGGGCGATTTACTTAAAAACTTAATCAAGAGTGTGCGTGAGACGAACGTTAGCGAGGAAGATGAGATGAAGCAATCTTAAGATGAGATAATGCAAGCCTACTCCAAACACAGGCAAGTTAGCGCTCAGGAGTCTGTGGCACGAACATGCAGTTTACCGTTGAAGAAGTGTTCACGAAGTGTTGTGTTTCTACCGACGGATGATGACGCATTAAAGATGAGTCTTCCCCTTAGTGTCCTACAAAATAAAAATCCCGATTCAAAGGATGTATGGATGTCAGGGATGATCGATAAATACAGAGCAAGGCCTCTAGCGCGTGATTTTGAAAAGATGTGCCTGCCAGATTTTCGGAGTGCCGCATCGTGTATGGTCAGCAAACGGAAGGCAAAAATGTTCACCAACTGCTCAACGGCATGGGTTTTTTTCAGAAAAGAACGTCTGGAAGGCTGCAGTCATTAGGTTTGCACGTTATTCTGAGAAAAAACAACCCGAAAAGTTTTACGGTAGATTACTGAAGCTTTATATGCCACATCGGACCAACGAACAGCTAAAACCTCCAAGATTTCCAACACACAAGACGTTTTACAAAGGTGCAAAGGTGGAACTACCTACTCACCCTGGTTGGCTGATGCCTGTCTGTGCCATAGTTCAAGCACACAAGGAGAAGTTTGAAAAACACAGCGAAGAGTTGGACAAGGCATTCGATCAGCTGCAAGAGCAAGGACCGTCTGAGAACGCATGGAGCACTTTTGCACCTGAAGTAGAAGTGGATCGCTTGGAGTGCATTGCTGAACGACAAGACATCATTCCGGATGATGAGGACGTACAAGATGATGTCCCAGAATTCCAGGTTCTTGAACATGGAGACGGGGTCGTGCCACAAATAGAGGCACCGCAGATGAGTGTTGAATTTGTCAGGAAGTTGTTCAGAAGTCTAAACGAGACGCAGGCAGCCATATTCTACACGGTCTGCCAGTGGTGTCAGAAGCGTGTGTGGGGTCAAAATCCAGAACAGTTTTTCTACTTCGTGTCAGGTGGTGCTGGTTGTGGCAAATCACACGTCATCAAGTGCATATACACGGAAGCCACCAAGATTCTGCGACAACTGCCTCGTCTGCGGGAGGAAGGAGATCTGTCCGTGCCCACGGTGCTCTTGAGTGCGTTTACCGGAACCGCAAGCTTCAATATTAACGGAAAAACGCTACATTCAATTTTAAAACTTCCAAGGAATCTGAAGCCACCGTATCAAGGACTTGGAAATGCCCTAGATGAACTACGAGCAAGACTACGCGACGTGGAGATTCTTATCATCGATGAAGTGTCCATGATTTCGAAGGATCTCTTTGCCTACATAAACTGGAGATGTCAGCAAATCAAAGGCAGCAAGAAACCTTTCGGGGGAATCTCTGTCCTCGCCGTGGGCGACTTTTATCAACTGCCACCTCTGGGTAAAGCCAAACGCCTCTGTGTGTATGAAGAGGATGTCCTGGACTTCTGGAAAGACCATTTCCAAATGATTACCCTCACCGAGATCATGCGTCAGAAAGAAGACCTGGCTTTTGCCCAACTTTTAAACCGCCTACGGGTGAAGCAGAAGACCGACGATCTTGCCAAAGAAGATAGAGCTTTGTTGCTCCAGGCTGTGAAGGACCCCAAAGACTGCCCGTGTGATGCACTGCACGTATTTGCCACCAACAAGGAAGTTCGCGAATACAATTCCAAAACAATGACTTGCCTGACAGTATACAAATTGCGTTGGGAGTACGCATAATGCTGACTAGGAACCTGGATGTTGAACATGGAATGGTGAACGGATGCTTTGGAAATATTTCGAACATTGTCCGTAAGACAAAAGATGGAATCGACACCGTACAAATGCTAGGACTTCAGCTTGACAATCCAAGCGCAGGCAAGAACCACCGCAAAAGGGTGCAAGGTGAAGAAGACGACTTGGCGTACATCGAGAGATCCGAAGAACCTCTTAGAAAAGGAGCAGTTCGTCTACAATTCCCCATCAAGTTAGCCTACGCCTGCACAGCTCACAAAGTCCAAGGCATGACAATGGAGAATGCCGTGGTGTCATTGAAGAAGATTTTCGAGCCGGGAATGGCATACGTTGCCCTCAGCAGAACGACCTCGCTTAATGGATTACACATTACAGACTTCAGTGAAAAGAAGATTTATGCTGATCCTACAGTCACCGCCTCGTTGGAAAACATGACAAGAGCGACATTCGACGGAATCATGCCACTTTTGCAGCAGGTGAGGGAAACCAACATGGACCAAACACTCACCATCATTCATCACAACACAGAAGGACTGTCATCCCATATTGAAGATATCAGATGCCATCATGAACTGCTGCTATCGGACATTCTTTGTAGGAAGAATGTCCCCCCCCCCACTCCCAGGCCACGCCCCCGTCCCACGAACCCACTATTTGTCCAATAACCCACTATATTTACCAAACGTCCCGGGACCACCCCCCCCCCCCCACTCCCAGGCCACGCCCCATCCCACGAACCCACTATTTGTCCAATAACCCACTATATTTACATAATGTCCCGTGGACCCCACCCAGGGTCGTGGTTTCTTGAGATTTGAGATTTTGGCCCTCCTGGGGCCCCTGATGCGGGGCCCCGAAGCGTGGATCTCTAGGGCCTTTAGAAAAATTTGACTTTGCTCTAGCGCCTCCTGCTTTTGGTATGTCGGTCAGGGAGGGCCAAGGGGTCAGCATGCCGAATTTGGGGCCCCGGGGACATTTTGAAAAAAATCCCACTCGCCCATTAAATGAATGTGTTTTGCCATAGTGGTTTCGTGGACGCCGCTTCGAAATGTCCGATCGACTAGGGGGCGCCATTTTCCTTCTCGCCACGGCCCCCTGGTGCGGCCCTAAAAGTTTGGTGGCCCTGGGACCTCGTTCAGTGGTCGAAAGGTCGAAAAAGGGTGAAAAACACGTCACAGGGTCAAAAAGGTCAAACCGACAGAACGCGCTCCCGTAAGGAGACGGAAGGTCGCAGGAGCCCGAAACTCGGCGAGTTCCGTCGTCTAGTACCCCTGAGAAGGGCCCCCGAGTTTGAGGGCCCTAGCCGCTCGGCAAGCGTTTAAAGTCCGGACGAGTGTACGGCTGAAAACGGGCCTGTTTCTGAGTGTCTGCCATTGACTTCAATGGCAGACAGAGAGATGGATCAAAAATGATAAAAAATACTTTCTCAGGCCCTAGGCCCGGGCCCTTTCGGTACGTCACTCAGGGCGGGCCCAGGGTTCACCGTGCCGAGTTTGGGGCCCCTGGGACCTTTCCTTAAAAATCCCACTCGCCCATTAAATGAATGGGTTTTCCATAGTGGTTTCGCGGACGCCGCTTAGAAATGTCCGATCGACTAGGGCAGGGGTTCTCAACCTTTTGCAAGCTGGGCCCCCCCAAAGCTGGTTCATTGCAGTTGGGCCGGGGCGGGCCCGCCCCGCCCCGCCCCGCCCATACCCCTGCTGCATAAATTATAAATTATAAGTTATAAGTTATATATAGACTAATCCTTATTAAAGCCACACAAGTTCAAGAGCAGTGAGTAATTTTCTCTGTTCTCTTTGTTCTTTGAATTACTTTACTGACAGAACGCTTTATTGGCAGCTGGCCCTTTAAGATCAGCCGCTGCTAAGAGACGCAGATCTCACACGTGTCACAACTCTTTATGTCCCTCATAACAGACTGCTCTTATGTTATTAAGATACTCGACAAACAACATTTTGGCATAATTGTTAGTTCAAGCGCAAAAGAGAACTGTATTCTGGCGCGCGGTCTGTGCATGCGCATTATACGGGCGCGCGTCTTTCTGTGAGTCACATTCAGGACATTCACAGGCAGCGCGAAAAATGTGTGCGTTTCAAATCGGTAAAATTAAATCTGTAAAATAGATGTAATGAGTGGCACATATCGTGAAGTAACATGGAATTTTATTTTGTTTGAAATTTAACTTGTCCAGTGGGACAACTAATTTTCTCTTCCACTTGTCCTACAAAAAAAAACCACTTGTCCCGGACAAGCGGACAAGCCTGTCGAGCCCTGCGTCCGTCATAAAAATAAATGCGGATGGTTCGATTTTTTTCTGCATTTTTGGCATCCGTAGCAAATATTTTGAGGAGTTTTGACAATTGAGAGCCACCAAATGACGAATATGGAAAAACGAATATGACAGTTTCGGATTCAGTCAGGGTGCAAGGACCTTAAACTTTTGAGGCTTGCGCAGCTTCTCGAGGAGAAATCAAACAAATGAGCGCTGTTTTCTAAAGTCTATGAGCGCAGCACACACAAATAAACTACTGTAAATTGACATACGGCAGTTAAATTTTGCAGTTAAATGAATACACGTCAGCAACATACATCACACGACCTGACAACCAAGAGAGCTGACAATTGACCATCACTTAATTTACCATCACTTCACGATTGAAAATGTGACACTGATTTCATATGACAGTTCAACAAGCAAGTTAATAATATTAAGTCACTTACATTTTAGACGAAATAATGACTGTTTTGGTATATTTTAGCAGCGAAAATAGATCCGATGAATCCAAACAAAGATCACAGCATAGCGCATCTCACAGCAACACTCAATCGTGTTTTGAATGATTCAGTTTTTTGAACGAATCGGTTGAGTCAAAGATTCAATGACCCATTCACAAACATGTCTCATTCTTGATGAATCGGCCGTTTGAACGAATCGTTTGAATGAACGACTCAATGACTCGCTTAATAAAACCGCTTATCACCTGCATTTGCGCTCACTATCGACAAACCAATCAAATTTGTACAAAACTTTTTTTTTAAATCAGTCCAAACACATTTTAATTTTTATTCAGGAGTAACGTATATACAAAACTTTAACTTTTATGACAGTAGTTTAGTGATAAAAAAAAATGGCAAATTTTTTTTTCTTCAGTTTTTTCCCCCCTCCATCCTGTAGCCTACTCGCGCCCCACCGGTTGAGAACCACTGGACTAGGGGGTGACATTTTTCGAATTGCCACGGCTCCCTGGTGCGGCCCTAAAATTTTGGTGGCCCTAGGACCTCGTTCAGTGGTCGAAAGAGTGAAAAACACGTCACGGGGTCAAAAAGGTCAAACCAACGTAACGCGCTCCCGTAAGGAGCATTTTTCTACGCCGTAACACTCGACGTATCCGGCGGGCGCTGAGCTCTTTTGAACCGTCCATTTGAGCTGAAAAGAATGGTAAAAATTTCGTGATTTTCGGGGCTGGTTTGACGGAGATATTAGCCGAAAACCGCGGCGCGCGAATCAAAATGGCGTCCGCCGGTGACCTTCACGACCCCTGGGACAAAACGGCTCGTATCTTGGCAACGCGAAGACACAGAGAGCTCAAACTCGGGTGAGCATGTCCCGCGGGGACCCTCGCCTGAACGCGACAGTCGCGGGCCCCGGGGACGCCCCCCCCTATTCGCTGGGGCCCCCCGACTTCGAACGGCTGTAACTCTGGGACCCTGGTGAGCTGGACATTGTGGGTGGGCTCTTTGGAAAGGCCTCGTCCGGCGCTGTGAGCGATTAGAGTTTGGGGAACGTGG
The DNA here is from genome assembly GCA_031834385.1 of Semotilus atromaculatus. Taxonomy (NCBI): domain Eukaryota; kingdom Metazoa; phylum Chordata; class Actinopteri; order Cypriniformes; family Leuciscidae; genus Semotilus; species Semotilus atromaculatus. Next base: position 476,736 of record JAULUF010000088.1, read on the forward strand.
AGCAAGGGGCTCCTGAAAAGAATGTGGAGTAAGGGGCTCCTGAAAAAAATGACCAAAAACAAAAGTAACCCATTTGTCTGGACTGGAGATTGTTTTGTTTACAAATCCGTTGTCGTGCCGATTAACGAGGCTGGGGATTGGTTCAAAACAAGGGTGTGAGAGGCCACCATTTCGCTCAACTCATCACATCTGCTGACGTTTGACCAGTGAAGGTGAGATTCTCTAACCCTATTCTCTAACATCATAGTTTACGCAGTCGTAAATCATTTAAAATTGTACTATAAAGTGTTATCGTGCAATAATGTCGTATTATACATGTTATTAAACACGTACACGTACATTACGTTATTACGTAGTTATTACATGACTATTTTTCTTTTTTTCGGGCCTAAATTGATCAGTCGGGGAAGTTATTTAATGCCAAGTTCCCCCGAAGGCCTCACATTTGTATTCATTAAATGTTTTAACATCAGTGAAGCCCCATGTACAATTGTCAGAAGCTGACTCATATTTTTTTATTCTTTAAAGATGGTTAAAAGATACGGAAATGGTAAGTAGTTCCTTATGCCACCACAAAATGTTACAAATGGGTTATTGCACATTACATCGCAGACTTTTTTGTGTCATACACTGTATGTTGTTTGGACTTTTTTGACCAATCTTTTCTTACAGCTATAAAGTGTCCAATGTGTCCAGCCCAGCTGGTGCACATCGCGGAGCACCTGGGGAACGCTCACAGCATGTGTAACCTTGAGCAACGGGCGATCGTGACAAAGTTCGCCCGCCGCAGAGTCAAGCTACTCAATTTGGCTTGTCCGCTCTGCGGCAAGGTTGTCAAGTATCCGGAGAAACATCTCCTGAAAGGACACCGGGACTTGACAGTAAGTCAGTGTAAAAAAACTGACAAGATGTTGTCGTTTGACCCGTTGTTTTAAATCAGTGTATGATACAGCTGTCTGTTTATTGTTGTTTTAACGAATTGCAATCATGTTTTTTCTACATTTTTTCAGACCCGCTCGAGGTCAAAGGCAGTGCGAGTGTTGGAGAGGTCGGTGACCGTGGCGAGGCTGCAGCTGCTGTGGGACAGCGAGCTAGCCATCCCCATGGCCCCCGACTTCTCCCTGGCCGAGGCCCCACCCGATTCCGCTGTGTCGGTAGGCCGACCGGCTCCGGTGTGGGTCTCGCCGCCTCAGGTGATCCCGGCACCGGTCGAAATGGACGAGATCATTGGTGTGAATCCGTTTATCATCGCAATCCTAAAAATTGCTAAAATTAATGATTGGTTATTAATAACTAAATTGATGGTTTGCTTTTCAGACGAGCTGTTCAAAACTTTTGACGGCCTGACAGCGCTTTGCATCCCCGAAGGCCTGGAGGCCGCTCTAGGTATGAATCCCCCGTGTCATCACAATCCTAATAGTGCTGCAGATAATCGATAAGTGGTCAACTAAATTGGTTTATTAGGTGTTCAAGCACGAAGTGCTGAAAACCTATTGTAATTGTACTGATTTTTAGGTGTTCAAGCACGAAGTGCTGAAAACCTATTGTAATTGCTATTTGGAAAAAAAAAAAAATCCCCTAAAACGCATCGTGCAGCCCAAACCGTAAGGCCTAGAGACTTGAAACCTGGCCAGATGGTAGGGCCTCAGTGTGGGAAGAACCTATCAGAGAATGAGCCCGATTGGCCCATAGGTGGCGCTACAGCAACCAAAAGTACTAAATTGCTCATAACTCCTAGACCGTTTGACTTAGAATCAAACTTTTTGCACCACTGTGATCCTTGGCTCAAGGCGGTCAAAATGTACATCTCCAAAATCGATTTAGGCCAGAAAAATTTTCTGCTATGTCCAATTTTGTCCAAAACCTACTTTCGCGAACTAGTCCCTGGTTTTTCGCCCGATCGGAACCAGACCAGTCTAGGACAATTCTCTGGACTCTCTAGATCCATAATTATCGAAAAAAAGTTTAAATTTGCCCTTTGGTTCACTGTAACAGGGTCATTTAGAAAAGGGGGCGTGTCAAAATACACTCAAAAGCCTATAAATCATGCATAAAAACTCAGAACTTCACAAAAATTGATGAGCACATGTGTAGTAACATGGTGAAGAAGCATGCAAAGTTTCATGGAGATCGGACCATAGGTGGCGCTATAACGGCCAAAAAGGTCGCCTATTATTAGGTGTTCAAGCACGAAGTGCTGAAAACCTATTGTAATTGCTATTTGGAAAAAAAAAAAATCCCCTAAAACGCATCGTGCAGCCCAAACCGTAAGGCCTAGAGACTTGAAACCTGGCCAGATGGTAGGGCCTCAGTGTGGGAAGAACCTATCAGAGAATGAGCCCGATTGGCCCATAGGTGGCGCTACAGCAACCAAAAGTACTAAATTGCTCATAACTCCTAGACCGTTTGACTTAGAATCAAACTTTTTGCACCACTGTGATCCTTGGCTCAAGGCGGTCAAAATGTACATCTCCACAATCGATTTAGGCCAGAAAAATGTTCTGCTATGTCCAATTTTGTCCAAAACCTACTTTCGCGAACTAGTCCCTGGTTTTTCGCCCGATCGGAACCAGACCAGTCTAGGACAATTCTCTGGACTCTCTAGATCAATAATTATCGAAAAAAAGTTTAAATTTGCCCTTTGGTTCACTTTAACAGGGTCATTTAGAAAAGGGGGCGTGTCAAAATACACTCAAAAGCCTATAAATCATGCATAAAAACTCAGAACTTCACAAAAATTGATGAGCACATGTGTAGTAACATGGTGAAGAAGCATGCAAAGTTTCATGGAGATCGGACCATAGGTGGCGCTATAACGGCCAAAAAGGTCGCCTATTATTAGGTGTTCAAGCACGAAGTGCTGAAAACCTATTGTAATTGCTATTTGAAAAAAAAAAAAAAATCCCCTAAAACGCATCGTGCAGCCCAAACCGTAAGGCCTAGAGACTTGAAACCTGGCCAGATGGTAGGGCCTCAGTGTGGGAAGAACCTATCAGAGAATGAGCCCGATTGGCCCATAGGTGGCGCTACAGCAACCAAAAGTACTAAATTGCTCATAACTCCTAGACCGTTTGACTTAGAATCAAACTTTTTGCACCACTGTGATCCTTGGCTCAAGGCGGTCAAAATGTACATCTCCAAAATCGATTTAGGCCAGAAAAATGTTCTGCTATGTCCAATTTTGTCCAAAACCTACTTTCGCGAACTAGTCCCTGGTTTTTCGCCCGATCGGAACCAGACCAGTCTAGGACAATTCTCTGGACTCTCTAGATCAATAATTATCGAAAAAAAGTTTAAATTTGCCCTTTGGTTCACTGTAACAGGGTCATTTAGAAAAGGGGGCGTGTCAAAATACACTCAAAAGCCTATAAATCATGCATAAAAACTCAGAACTTCACAAAAATTTATGAGCACATGTGTAGTAACATGGTGAAGAAGCATGCAAAGTTTCATGGAGATCGGACCATAGGTGGCGCTATAACGGCCAAAAAGGTCGCCTATTATTAGGTGTTCAAGCACGAAGTGCTGAAAACCTATTGTAATTGCTATTTGGAAAAAAAAAAAAAATCCCCTAAAACGCATCGTGCAGCCCAAACCGTAAGGCCTAGAGACTTGAAACCTGGCCAGATGGTAGGGCCTCAGTGTGGGAAGAACCTATCAGAGAATGAGCCCGATTGGCCCATAGGTGGCGCTACAGCAACCAAAAGTACTAAATTGCTCATAACTCCTAGACCGTTTGACTTAGAATCAAACTTTTTGCACCACTGTGATCCTTGGCTCAAGGCGGTCAAAATGTACATCTCCAAAATCGATTTAGGCCAGAAAAATGTTCTGCTATGTCCAATTTTGTCCAAAACCTACTTTCGCGAACTAGTCCCTGGTTTTTCGCCCGATCGGAACCAGACCAGTCTAGGACAATTCTCTGGACTCTCTAGATCAATAATTATCGAAAAAAAGTTTAAATTTGCCCTTTGGTTCACTGTAACAGGGTCATTTAGAAAAGGGGGCGTGTCAAAATACACTCAAAAGCCTATAAATCATGCATAAAAACTCAGAACTTCACAAAAATTGATGAGCACATGTGTAGTAACATGGTGAAGAAGCATGCAAAGTTTCATGGAGATCGGACCATAGGTGGCGCTATAACGGCCAAAAAGGTCGCCTATTATTAGGTGTTCAAGCACGAAGTGCTGAAAACCTATTGTAATTGCTATTTGAAAAAAAAAAAAAAATCCCCTAAAACGCATCGTGCAGCCCAAACCGTAAGGCCTAGAGACTTGAAACCTGGCCAGATGGTAGGGCCTCAGTGTGGGAAGAACCTATCAGAGAATGAGCCCGATTGGCCCATAGGTGGCGCTACAGCAACCAAAAGTACTAAATTGCTCATAACTCCTAGACCGTTTGACTTAGAATCAAACTTTTTGCACCACTGTGATCCTTGGCACAAGGCGGTCAAAATGTACATCTCCAAAATCGATTTAGGCCAGAAAAATGTTCTGCTATGTCCAATTTTGTCCAAAACCTACTTTCGCGAACTAGTCCCTGGTTTTTCGCCCGATCGGAACCAGACCAGTCTAGGACAATTCTCTGGACTCTCTAGATCAATAATTATCGAAAAAAAGTTTAAATTTGCCCTTTGGTTCACTGTAACAGGGTCATTTAGAAAAGGGGGCGTGTCAAAATACACTCAAAAGCCTATAAATCATGCATAAAAACTCAGAACTTCACAAAAATTGATGAGCACATGTGTAGTAACATGGTGAAGAAGCATGCAAAGTTTCATGGAGATCGGACCATAGGTGGCGCTATAACGGCCAAAAAGGTCGCCTATTATTAGGTGTTCAAGCACGAAGTGCTGAAAACCTATTGTAATTGCTATTTGAAAAAAAAAAAAAAATCCCCTAAAACGCATCGTGCAGCCCAAACCGTAAGGCCTAGAGACTTGAAACCTGGCCAGATGGTAGGGCCTCAGTGTGGGAAGAACCTATCAGAGAATGAGCCCGATTGGCCCATAGGTGGCGCTACAGCAACCAAAAGTACTAAATTGCTCATAACTCCTAGACCGTTTGACTTAGAATCAAACTTTTTGCACCACTGTGATCCTTGGCTCAAGGCGGTCAAAATGTACATCTCCAAAATCGATTTAGGCCAGAAAAATGTTCTGCTATGTCCAATTTTGTCCAAAACCTACTTTCGCGAACTAGTCCCTGGTTTTTCGCCCGATCGGAACCAGACCAGTCTAGGACAATTCTCTGGACTCTCTAGATCAATAATTATCGAAAAAAAGTTTAAATTTGCCCTTTGGTTCACTGTAACAGGGTCATTTAGAAAAGGGGGCGTGTCAAAATACACTCAAAAGCCTATAAATCATGCATAAAAACTCAGAACTTCACAAAAATTGATGAGCACATGTGTAGTAACATGGTGAAGAAGCATGCAAAGTTTCATGGAGATCGGACCATAGGTGGCGCTATAACGGCCAAAAAGGTCGCCTATTATTAGGTGTTCAAGCACGAAGTGCTGAAAACCTATTGTAATTGCTATTTGAAAAAAAAAAAAAAATCCCCTAAAACGCATCGTGCAGCCCAAACCGTAAGGCCTAGAGACTTGAAACCTGGCCAGATGGTAGGGCCTCAGTGTGGGAAGAACCTATCAGAGAATGAGCCCGATTGGCCCATAGGTGGCGCTACAGCAACCAAAAGTACTAAATTGCTCATAACTCCTAGACCGTTTGACTTAGAATCAAACTTTTTGCACCACTGTGATCCTTGGCTCAAGGCGGTCAAAATGTACATCTCCAAAATCGATTTAGGCCAGAAAAATGTTCTGCTATGTCCAATTTTGTCCAAAACCTACTTTCGCGAACTAGTCCCTGGTTTTTCGCCCGATCGGAACCAGACCAGTCTAGGACAATTCTCTGGACTCTCTAGATCAATAATTATCGAAAAAAAGTTTAAATTTGCCCTTTGGTTCACTGTAACAGGGTCATTTAGAAAAGGGGGCGTGTCAAAATACACTCAAAAGCCTATAAATCATGCATAAAAACTCAGAACTTCACAAAAATTGATGAGCACATGTGTAGTAACATGGTGAAGAAGCATGCAAAGTTTCATGGAGATCGGACCATAGGTGGCGCTATAACGGCCAAAAAGGTCGCCTATTATTAGGTGTTCAAGCACGAAGTGCTGAAAACCTATTGTAATTGCTATTTGGAAAAAAAAAAAAAATCCCCTAAAACGCATCGTGCAGCCCAAACCGTAAGGCCTAGAGACTTGAAACCTGGCCAGATGGTAGGGCCTCAGTGTGGGAAGAACCTATCAGAGAATGAGCCCGATTGGCCCATAGGTGGCGCTACAGCAACCAAAAGTACTAAATTGCTCATAACTCCTAGACCGTTTGACTTAGAATCAAACTTTTTGCACCACTGTGATCCTTGGCTCAAGGCGGTCAAAATGTACATCTCCAAAATCGATTTAGGCCAGAAAAATGTTCTGCTATGTCCAATTTTGTCCAAAACCTACTTTCGCGAACTAGTCCCTGGTTTTTCGCCCGATCGGAACCAGACCAGTCTAGGACAATTCTCTGGACTCTCTAGATCAATAATTATCGAAAAAAAGTTTAAATTTGCCCTTTGGTTCACTGTAACAGGGTCATTTAGAAAAGGGGGCGTGTCAAAATACACTCAAAAGCCTATAAATCATGCATAAAAACTCAGAACTTCACAAAAATTGATGAGCACATGTGTAGTAACATGGTGAAGAAGCATGCAAAGTTTCATGGAGATCGGACCATAGGTGGCGCTATAACGGCCAAAAAGGTCGCCTATTATTAGGTGTTCAAGCACGAAGTGCTGAAAACCTATTGTAATTGCTATTTGAAAAAAAAAAAAATCCCCTAAAACGCATCGTGCAGCCCAAACCGTAAGGCCTAGAGACTTGAAACCTGGCCAGATGGTAGGGCCTCAGTGTGGGAAGAACCTATCAGAGAATGAGCCCGATTGGCCCATAGGTGGCGCTACAGCAACCAAAAGTACTAAATTGCTCATAACTCCTAGACCGTTTGACTTAGAATCAAACTTTTTGCACCACTGTGATCCTTGGCTCAAGGCGGTCAAAATGTACATCTCCAAAATCGATTTAGGCCAGAAAAATGTTCTGCTATGTCCAATTTTGTCCAAAACCTACTTTCGCGAACTAGTCCCTGGTTTTTCGCCCGATCGGAACCAGACCAGTCTAGGACAATTCTCTGGACTCTCTAGATCAATAATTATCGAAAAAAAGTTTAAATTTGCCCTTTGGTTCACTGTAACAGGGTCATTTAGAAAAGGGGGCGTGTCAAAATACACTCAAAAGCCTATAAATCATGCATAAAAACTCAGAACTTCACAAAAATTGATGAGCACATGTGTAGTAACATGGTGAAGAAGCATGCAAAGTTTCATGGAGATCGGACCATAGGTGGCGCTATAACGGCCAAAAAGGTCGCCTATTATTAGGTGTTCAAGCACGAAGTGCTGAAAACCTATTGTAATTGCTATTTGAAAAAAAAAAAAAAATCCCCTAAAACGCATCGTGCAGCCCAAACCGTAAGGCCTAGAGACTTGAAACCTGGCCAGATGGTAGGGCCTCAGTGTGGGAAGAACCTATCAGAGAATGAGCCCGATTGGCCCATAGGTGGCGCTACAGCAACCAAAAGTACTAAATTGCTCATAACTCCTAGACCGTTTGACTTAGAATCAAACTTTTTGCACCACTGTGATCCTTGGCTCAAGGCGGTCAAAATGTACATCTCCAAAATCGATTTAGGCCAGAAAAATGTTCTGCTATGTCCAATTTTGTCCAAAACCTACTTTCGCGAACTAGTCCCTGGTTTTTCGCCCGATCGGAACCAGACCAGTCTAGGACAATTCTCTGGACTCTCTAGATCAATAATTATCGAAAAAAAGTTTAAATTTGCCCTTTGGTTCACTGTAACAGGGTCATTTAGAAAAGGGGGCGTGTCAAAATACACTCAAAAGCCTATAAATCATGCATAAAAACTCAGAACTTCACAAAAATTGATGAGCACATGTGTAGTAACATGGTGAAGAAGCATGCAAAGTTTCATGGAGATCGGACCATAGGTGGCGCTATAACGGCCAAAAAGGTCGCCTATTATTAGGTGTTCAAGCACGAAGTGCTGAAAACCTATTGTAATTGCTATTTGGAAAAAAAAAAAAAATCCCCTAAAACGCATCGTGCAGCCCAAACCGTAAGGCCTAGAGACTTGAAACCTGGCCAGATGGTAGGGCCTCAGTGTGGGAAGAACCTATCAGAGAATGAGCCCGATTGGCCCATAGGTGGCGCTACAGCAACCAAAAGTACTAAATTGCTCATAACTCCTAGACCGTTTGACTTAGAATCAAACTTTTTGCACCACTGTGATCCTTGGCTCAAGGCGGTCAAAATGTACATCTCCAAAATCGATTTAGGCCAGAAAAATGTTCTGCTATGTCCAATTTTGTCCAAAACCTACTTTCGCGAACTAGTCCCTGGTTTTTCGCCCGATCGGAACCAGACCAGTCTAGGACAATTCTCTGGACTCTCTAGATCAATAATTATCGAAAAAAAGTTTAAATTTGCCCTTTGGTTCACTGTAACAGGGTCATTTAGAAAAGGGGGCGTGTCAAAATACACTCAAAAGCCTATAAATCATGCATAAAAACTCAGAACTTCACAAAAATTGATGAGCACATGTGTAGTAACATGGTGAAGAAGCATGCAAAGTTTCATGGAGATCGGACCATAGGTGGCGCTATAACGGCCAAAAAGGTCGCCTATTATTAGGTGTTCAAGCACGAAGTGCTGAAAACCTATTGTAATTGCTATTTGAAAAAAAAAAAAAAATCCCCTAAAACGCATCGTGCAGCCCAAACCGTAAGGCCTAGAGACTTGAAACCTGGCCAGATGGTAGGGCCTCAGTGTGGGAAGAACCTATCAGAGAATGAGCCCGATTGGCCCATAGGTGGCGCTACAGCAACCAAAAGTACTAAATTGCTCATAACTCCTAGACCGTTTGACTTAGAATCAAACTTTTTGCACCACTGTGATCCTTGGCTCAAGGCGGTCAAAATGTACATCTCCAAAATCGATTTAGGCCAGAAAAATGTTCTGCTATGTCCAATTTTGTCCAAAACCTACTTTCGCGAACTAGTCCCTGGTTTTTCGCCCGATCGGAACCAGACCAGTCTAGGACAATTCTCTGGACTCTCTAGATCAATAATTATCGAAAAAAAGTTTAAATTTGCCCTTTGGTTCACTGTAACAGGGTCATTTAGAAAAGGGGGCGTGTCAAAATACACTCAAAAGCCTATAAATCATGCATAAAAACTCAGAACTTCACAAAAATTGATGAGCACATGTGTAGTAACATGGTGAAGAAGCATGCAAAGTTTCATGGAGATCGGACCATAGGTGGCGCTATAACGGCCAAAAAGGTCGCCTATTATTAGGTGTTCAAGCACGAAGTGCTGAAAACCTATTGTAATTGCTATTTGGAAAAAAAAAAAAAATCCCCTAAAACGCATCGTGCAGCCCAAACCGTAAGGCCTAGAGACTTGAAACCTGGCCAGATGGTAGGGCCTCAGTGTGGGAAGAACCTATCAGAGAATGAGCCCGATTGGCCCATAGGTGGCGCTACAGCAACCAAAAGTACTAAATTGCTCATAACTCCTAGACCGTTTGACTTAGAATCAAACTTTTTGCACCACTGTGATCCTTGGCTCAAGGCGGTCAAAATGTACATCTCCAAAATCGATTTAGGCCAGAAAAATGTTCTGCTATGTCCAATTTTGTCCAAAACCTACTTTCGCGAACTAGTCCCTGGTTTTTCGCCCGATCGGAACCAGACCAGTCTAGGACAATTCTCTGGACTCTCTAGATCAATAATTATCGAAAAAAAGTTTAAATTTGCCCTTTGGTTCACTGTAACAGGGTCATTTAGAAAAGGGGGCGTGTCAAAATACACTCAAAAGCCTATAAATCATGCATAAAAACTCAGAACTTCACAAAAATTGATAAGCACATGTGTAGTAACATGGTGAAGAAGCATGCAAAGTTTCATGGAGATCGGACCATAGGTGGCGCTATAACGGCCAAAAAGGTCGCCTATTATTAGGTGTTCAAGCACGAAGTGCTGAAAACCTATTGTAATTGCTATTTGAAAAAAAAAAAAATCCCCTAAAACGCATCGTGCAGCCCAAACCGTAAGGCCTAGAGACTTGAAACCTGGCCAGATGGTAGGGCCTCAGTGTGGGAAGAACCTATCAGAGAATGAGCCCGATTGGCCCATAGGTGGCGCTACAGCAACCAAAAGTACTAAATTGCTCATAACTCCTAGACCGTTTGACTTAGAATCAAACTTTTTGCACCACTGTGATCCTTGGCTCAAGGCGGTCAAAATGTACATCTCCAAAATCGATTTAGGCCAGAAAAATGTTCTGCTATGTCCAATTTTGTCCAAAACCTACTTTCGCGAACTAGTCCCTGGTTTTTCGCCCGATCGGAACCAGACCAGTCTAGGACAATTCTCTGGACTCTCTAGATCAATAATTATCGAAAAAAAGTTTAAATTTGCCCTTTGGTTCACTGTAACAGGGTCATTTAGAAAAGGGGGCGTGTCAAAATACACTCAAAAGCCTATAAATCATGCATAAAAACTCAGAACTTCACAAAAATTGATGAGCACATGTGTAGTAACATGGTGAAGAAGCATGCAAAGTTTCATGGAGATCGGACCATAGGTGGCGCTATAACGGCCAAAAAGGTCGCCTATTATTAGGTGTTCAAGCACGAAGTGCTGAAAACCTATTGTAATTGCTATTTGAAAAAAAAAAAAAAATCCCCTAAAACGCATCGTGCAGCCCAAACCGTAAGGCCTAGAGACTTGAAACCTGGCCAGATGGTAGGGCCTCAGTGTGGGAAGAACCTATCAGAGAATGAGCCCGATTGGCCCATAGGTGGCGCTACAGCAACCAAAAGTACTAAATTGCTCATAACTCCTAGACCGTTTGACTTAGAATCAAACTTTTTGCACCACTGTGATCCTTGGCTCAAGGCGGTCAAAATGTACATCTCCAAAATCGATTTAGGCCAGAAAAATGTTCTGCTATGTCCAATTTTGTCCAAAACCTACTTTCGCGAACTAGTCCCTGGTTTTTCGCCCGATCGGAACCAGACCAGTCTAGGACAATTCTCTGGACTCTCTAGATCAATAATTATCGAAAAAAAGTTTAAATTTGCCCTTTGGTTCACTGTAACAGGGTCATTTAGAAAAGGGGGCGTGTCAAAATACACTCAAAAGCCTATAAATCATGCATAAAAACTCAGAACTTCACAAAAATTGATGAGCACATGTGTAGTAACATGGTGAAGAAGCATGCAAAGTTTCATGGAGATCGGACCATAGGTGGCGCTATAACGGCCAAAAAGGTCGCCTATTATTAGGTGTTCAAGCACGAAGTGCTGAAAACCTATTGTAATTGCTATTTGGAAAAAAAAAAAAAATCCCCTAAAACGCATCGTGCAGCCCAAACCGTAAGGCCTAGAGACTTGAAACCTGGCCAGATGGTAGGGCCTCAGTGTGGGAAGAACCTATCAGAGAATGAGCCCGATTGGCCCATAGGTGGCGCTACAGCAACCAAAAGTACTAAATTGCTCATAACTCCTAGACCGTTTGACTTAGAATCAAACTTTTTGCACCACTGTGATCCTTGGCTCAAGGCGGTCAAAATGTACATCTCCAAAATCGATTTAGGCCAGAAAAATGTTCTGCTATGTCCAATTTTGTCCAAAACCTACTTTCGCGAACTAGTCCCTGGTTTTTCGCCCGATCGGAACCAGACCAGTCTAGGACAATTCTCTGGACTCTCTAGATCAATAATTATCGAAAAAAAGTTTAAATTTGCCCTTTGGTTCACTGTAACAGGGTCATTTAGAAAAGGGGGCGTGTCAAAATACACTCAAAAGCCTATAAATCATGCATAAAAACTCAGAACTTCACAAAAATTGATGAGCACATGTGTAGTAACATGGTGAAGAAGCATGCAAAGTTTCATGGAGATCGGACCATAGGTGGCGCTATAACGGCCAAAAAGGTCGCCTATTATTAGGTGTTCAAGCACGAAGTGCTGAAAACCTATTGTAATTGCTATTTGAAAAAAAAAAAAATCCCCTAAAACGCATCGTGCAGCCCAAACCGTAAGGCCTAGAGACTTGAAACCTGGCCAGATGGTAGGGCCTCAGTGTGGGAAGAACCTATCAGAGAATGAGCCCGATTGGCCCATAGGTGGCGCTACAGCAACCAAAAGTACTAAATTGCTCATAACTCCTAGACCGTTTGACTTAGAATCAAACTTTTTGCACCACTGTGATCCTTGGCTCAAGGCGGTCAAAATGTACATCTCCAAAATCGATTTAGGCCAGAAAAATGTTCTGCTATGTCCAATTTTGTCCAAAACCTACTTTCGCGAACTAGTCCCTGGTTTTTCGCCCGATCGGAACCAGACCAGTCTAGGACAATTCTCTGGACTCTCTAGATCAATAATTATCGAAAAAAAGTTTAAATTTGCCCTTTGGTTCACTGTAACAGGGTCATTTAGAAAAGGGGGCGTGTCAAAATACACTCAAAAGCCTATAAATCATGCATAAAAACTCAGAACTTCACAAAAATTGATGAGCACATGTGTAGTAACATGGTGAAGAAGCATGCAAAGTTTCATGGAGATCGGACCATAGGTGGCGCTATAACGGCCAAAAAGGTCGCCTATTATTAGGTGTTCAAGCACGAAGTGCTGAAAACCTATTGTAATTGCTATTTGAAAAAAAAAAAAAAATCCCCTAAAACGCATCGTGCAGCCCAAACCGTAAGGCCTAGAGACTTGAAACCTGGCCAGATGGTAGGGCCTCAGTGTGGGAAGAACCTATCAGAGAATGAGCCCGATTGGCCCATAGGTGGCGCTACAGCAACCAAAAGTACTAAATTGCTCATAACTCCTAGACCGTTTGACTTAGAATCAAACTTTTTGCACCACTGTGATCCTTGGCTCAAGGCGGTCAAAATGTACATCTCCAAAATCGATTTAGGCCAGAAAAATGTTCTGCTATGTCCAATTTTGTCCAAAACCTACTTTCGCGAACTAGTCCCTGGTTTTTCGCCCGATCGGAACCAGACCAGTCTAGGACAATTCTCTGGACTCTCTAGATCAATAATTATCGAAAAAAAGTTTAAATTTGCCCTTTGGTTCACTGTAACAGGGTCATTTAGAAAAGGGGGCGTGTCAAAATACACTCAAAAGCCTATAAATCATGCATAAAAACTCAGAACTTCACAAAAATTGATGAGCACATGTGTAGTAACATGGTGAAGAAGCATGCAAAGTTTCATGGAGATCGGACCATAGGTGGCGCTATAACGGCCAAAAAGGTCGCCTATTATTAGGTGTTCAAGCACGAAGTGCTGAAAACCTATTGTAATTGCTATTTGGAAAAAAAAAAAAAATCCCCTAAAACGCATCGTGCAGCCCAAACCGTAAGGCCTAGAGACTTGAAACCTGGCCAGATGGTAGGGCCTCAGTGTGGGAAGAACCTATCAGAGAATGAGCCCGATTGGCCCATAGGTGGCGCTACAGCAACCAAAAGTACTAAATTGCTCATAACTCCTAGACCGTTTGACTTAGAATCAAACTTTTTGCACCACTGTGATCCTTGGCTCAAGGCGGTCAAAATGTACATCTCCAAAATCGATTTAGGCCAGAAAAATGTTCTGCTATGTCCAATTTTGTCCAAAACCTACTTTCGCGAACTAGTCCCTGGTTTTTCGCCCGATCGGAACCAGACCAGTCTAGGACAATTCTCTGGACTCTCTAGATCAATAATTATCGAAAAAAAGTTTAAATTTGCCCTTTGGTTCACTGTAACAGGGTCATTTAGAAAAGGGGGCGTGTCAAAATACACTCAAAAGCCTATAAATCATGCATAAAAACTCAGAACTTCACAAAAATTGATGAGCACATGTGTAGTAACATGGTGAAGAAGCATGCAAAGTTTCATGGAGATCGGACCATAGGTGGCGCTATAACGGCCAAAAAGGTCGCCTATTATTAGGTGTTCAAGCACGAAGTGCTGAAAACCTATTGTAATTGCTATTTGAAAAAAAAAAAAATCCCCTAAAACGCATCGTGCAGCCCAAACCGTAAGGCCTAGAGACTTGAAACCTGGCCAGATGGTAGGGCCTCAGTGTGGGAAGAACCTATCAGAGAATGAGCCCGATTGGCCCATAGGTGGCGCTACAGCAACCAAAAGTACTAAATTGCTCATAACTCCTAGACCGTTTGACTTAGAATCAAACTTTTTGCACCACTGTGATCCTTGGCTCAAGGCGGACCATAGTTGGCGCTATAACTGTCAAAAAGCTTTGAAACCATGTATTTCCTATGGTAAATTGCCTGTTTTGGCTATAATAAAACTTAATGTCTTAAATGCTTATGTGCCTAAAGGCTTTAAATGCTTGAACACCGCTAAATGCTGCTTGTTAGGTGTTCAAGCACGAAGTGCTGAAAACCTATTGTATTTGTACTGATTTTTATTATTATTAGGTGTTCAAGCACGAAGTGCTGAAAACCTATTGTATTTGTACTGATTTTTATTATTATTATTATTATTAGGTGTTCAAGCACGAAGTGCTGAAAACCTATTGTAATTGTACTGATTTTTATTATTATTATTTTTCTTCTGCCGTAAAACGCGTCGTGCAGACCAAACCGTAAGTGCTAGAGACTTGAAACTTTGGCATAAGGTAGTACAAAAATCGAGGAGAGGTTATCAAAATATGAGCCCGATTGGCCCATAGGTGGCGCTATAGCGCAAAAAACAAAAAAATGACACTCTTTTGCTTAAATCTCAATAACCCTTTGTCCCAGCATCAAGTGTCTTATATCATTGGAATCCTTGGGTCAAGCCGAAGAAAAAAGGCCTCAAAGATTTCATTTCCGGTATGCAAATTTTTCCGCCATTTTGGATTTTGTCCAAAACCTACTTTTGCGAACTAGTCCCTGGTTTTTTGTCCGATCGGAACCAAACTAGTGCAGAAATGTTCTCTGGAGTCTGAATATCAATAATTATCGAAAAAAAGTTGAATTTTCGATTTATGGTTGCTAAGGGGCGTCAAAACGTTAACAGGAAGCAGAGCCAATTTTTCTAAAATGGCTATAACTCCAAAAGTAAATGAGGTAGGTTCACCAAACTTGGTACACATGTGCATGAGTTCAGTCTGAGGTCACAGTAAAAAAATCGCGACGATCGGACACTAGGTGGCGCTATAACATTAAAAAAACATAAAAGGGGGTGTGGCCACCTGACCGTTAGTCCAATTGACTTGAAATTTGGTATGCAGTGTCTTGGACCAAGGTACCATGTATGTGTAAAAGGATATTGGCGTATCTCAAAAAACATGGCCGCCATCGGCCAATGAATTTTGAGCCCCTCTGAGACGAGGTTAACGGAGGCCGATCGGAACGAAACTCGATGGTCATGTTCCACTCATGGCCCAAGAGGTCTGTAAGAGTTTTGAAAGAAATCGGCCACTAGTTGGCGCTAACGAGTTTTATGGCTCTTTAATCACGTGGTGTTGCACACATCCCCACAAAATGCATATCATTTGATAGATCTCCTCATGGACAACAACTTTGCCTCTAGAACCATTGCTGTCAATCAAATCGTTCATTAAATATTCACGAATATGTTAAAAACCTACTTTTGCGAACTAGTCCCTGGTTTTTCGCCCGATCAAAACCAGACCAGTCTAGGACAATTCTCTGGACTCTCTAGATCAATAATTATCAAAAAAAAGTTGAACTTTTGCATTTTGAGTGACTGTTAAAGGGTTATTTAGAATAGGGGCTGGACAAAATACACTCAAAAGCCTATAAATCATACATAAAAACTCAGAACTTCACAAAAATTGGTGAGCATATGTGCCATACCATGGGGAAGAAGCATGCAAAGTTTCATGGAGATCGGACAATAGGTGGCGCTGTAACTGTCAAAAAGCTTTAAAACCATAGATTTCCTATTGTAAAATGCCTGCATTGGCTGTAAATGGTCTTTTCCATCTATGATCATATTAATATTTATATCATAATGTTCAAAACCACGAGTGTACAATTCTCTGGACTCTCTAGATCAATAATTATCAGAAAAGATATAACTTATTCATTTGGATGGCTATAATAGTGACACTTCAATACGTAGCCTTGACCAGGTGTCCCTGAAAGCCTATATCTCTTCAATGAATGCTCATATCTTCTTAAAAACAAGTTGAAACATGTGAAACTAAATAAGCACGACAATTTTCAGACAGATCAGACAAAATATGCCTCTATAACAGTTAAAAAGGTGAAAATTATATGAACATAAGGGCATATAAAGCCAATAAGTGGTATTATACTGCCCCCTGCTGTTTAAAATAGTCATTTTGTCATGCTACTAACAAAAAGTATACTATAATTCTTATTTAGACTTTATAAAATCACTGTTTTAACATTTACACTGACATTTAGTGAAAATACCTCTAATAAAGTATTACTACTGAGTCTGACTATTGTAGCACATTGAGAATGTGAATCCTGAAGGAGACTTGCAGTAAACATTTAGTTTTTCCATCACATAGTTCAAATGTCTGTATCTACAACAGAATGTGTGTGTAGTCCTAGGTTTCTGAATAAATGCTGAATAATCTGATTAATAGTTTACAAATACATTATGTGAAATGCTTATGACCATTAAAGTATATTTTCATAATGACACATCCCAATAGCATTGAAAACAACTACAACATTTGTCTTTGTGTGTGTGTGTGTGTGTGTGTGTGTGTGTTTGTGAGTGTGTGAAGCATACAAGTTAAATATGAGTGCAAAACCACCTGTGAAAACACTTTATCAATCAGTATAATGTCCAGCAGAGGGCAGTAGAAGACCACTTATTGGCTCACTTTCATTTTGACAGACTTGTTTTTCACCAGTATTCTGCACTAAAGCAAACCAGTTTTTCCATGTTAACTATTATAAGACAATCATATTTTGTCAGTTTATCACTTCATTGCTATTGACACTTCACATCAATGCTAGCAATGTGGTAAATCATGGTAAATCATAGTAAATAATACTATTACATGGTGTATCATGGTAAATTATAGTAAATAATACTATTACATGGTGTATCATGGTAAATCATGCTACAATCCTGGTAAATCATTCTAGAATGTGGTATATCATGGTAAATCATCCTATAACATGGTAAACCAAGGTAAATTAAGAAAAATCATGGTAAACTATGGTAAATCATGCTAGAATCATGTTAAATGATACTAGAATGTGTTGAATTGTAGAAAACCATGCTACAACAGGGTAAATCATGGTGAATCATACTAGAACTTGGTATATCATGGTAAACTATGGCAAATCTTACTGGAACATGGTAAATCATGAAAAATCACAATAAAATGTGGTATATCATAGTAAATCATGCTAAAACAATGCTTGCTACATAAGCCTTAATGTCTTTTGATGCTTTTGAGCTTAACTGCCTTAACTGCCTTAACTGCTTGAACACCGCTAAATGCTGCTAGCAGCTTTAATTAGGTGTTCAAGCACGAAGTGCTGAAAACCTATTGTAATTGCTATTTGGAAAAAAAAAAAATCCCCTAAAACGCATCGTGCAGCCCAAACCGTAAGGCCTAGAGACTTGAAACCTGGCCAGATGGTAGGGCCTCAGTGTGGGAAGAACCTATCAGAGAATGAGCCCGATTGGCCCATAGGTGGCGCTACAGCAACCAAAAGTACTAAATTGCTCATAACTCCTAGACCGTTTGACTTAGAATCAAACTTTTTGCACCACTGTGATCCTTGGCTCAAGGCGGTCAAAATGTACATCTCCAAAATCGATTTAGGCCAGAAAAATGTTCTGCTATGTCCAATTTTGTCCAAAACCTACTTTCGCGAACTAGTCCCTGGTTTTTCGCCCGATCGGAACCAGACCAGTCTAGGACAATTCTCTGGACTCTCTAGATCAATAATTATCGAAAAAAAGTTTAAATTTGCCCTTTGGTTCACTGTAACAGGGTCATTTAGAAAAGGGGGCGTGTCAAAATACACTCAAAAGCCTATAAATCATGCATAAAAACTCAGAACTTCACAAAAATTGATGAGCACATGTGTAGTAACATGGTGAAGAAGCATGCAAAGTTTCATGGAGATCGGACCATAGGTGGCGCTATAACGGCCAAAAAGGTTGCCTATTATTAGGTGTTCAAGCACGAAGTGCTGAAAACCTATTGTAATTGCTATTTGGAAAAAAAAAAAAATCCCCTAAAACGCATCGTGCAGCCCAAACCGTAAGGCCTAGAGACTTGAAACCTGGCCAGATGGTAGGGCCTCAGTGTGGGAAGAACCTATCAGAGAATGAGCCCGATTGGCCCATAGGTGGCGCTACAGCAACCAAAAGTACTAAATTGCTCATAACTCCTAGACCGTTTGACTTAGAATCAAACTTTTTGCACCACTGTGATCCTTGGCTCAAGGCGGACCATAGTTGGCGCTATAACTGTCAAAAAGCTTTGAAACCATGTATTTCCTATGGTAAATTGCCTGTTTTGGCTATAATAAAACTTAATGTCTTAAATGCTTATGTGCCTAAAGGCTTTAAATGCTTGAACACCGCTAAATGCTGCTTGTTAGGTGTTCAAGCACGAAGTGCTGAAAACCTATTGTAATTGTGCTGATTTTTATTATTAGGTGTTCAAGCACGAAGTGCTGAAAACCTATTGTATTTGTACTGATTTTTATTATTATTATTATTAAGTTGGCTTGGAAAAGCCAACTTACTGAAATCCTATTTAAACTTATTATTATTCTTCTTCTTCTTCTTCTTCTTATTTTTCTTACCCAAAAAATTCTGACTCTAACTCGTCCTAGAGCTTTAACTCTACAAACTCCAAACTCGGGTCAGACCTTCAGACTGTTCTGACTCGGTGTGCTATATCTTTTCAAACTGATTTGACTTTCAGATTTCTTAAAAATTAATATTAAAAATCATAAAAATCCCATTGACTTTCATTGCAACAGTTCAAATTGAGCCAAGACTACGGTGGCCCAGTAGTGAACAACACAAAAACTCAAATCTAAACTCCCTGAAGCCCTAGATTCAATTAAACTACCATTCTATATGTACTAATGAACTTTATCTATCTATCTATCTATCTATCTATCTATCTATCTATCTATCTATCTATCTATCTATCTATCTATCTATCTATCTATCTTTCTAACTTATCTTTCTTTCTTTCTAACTAATCTTTCTTTCTTTCTACCTAATCTTTCTTTATTTCTTTCTTTCTTACTAATCTATCTTTCTTTCAAACTAATCTTTCTTTCTTTCAAACTAATCTTTCTTTCTTTCTAACTAATATTTCTTTCTTGCTAACTGATCTATCTTTCTTTCTTTCTAACTAATCTTTCTTTCTTTCTAACTAATCTATCTTTCTTCTTTCTAACTAATCTATCTTTCTTTCTAACTAATCTACCTTACTTTCTTTCTAACTAATCTATCTTTCTTTCTAACTAATCTATCTATCTTTCTTTCTTTCTAACTACTCTATCTTTCTTTCATTCTAACTTTTCTTTCTTTCTAACTAATCTATCTTTCTTTCTAACTAATCTATCTATCTTTCTTTCTTTCTAACTACTCTATCTTTCTTTCATTCTAACTTTTCTTTCTTTCTAACTAATCTATCTATCTTTCTAACTAATCTTTCTTTCTTTCTACCTAATCTTTCTTTATTTCTTTCTTTCTTACTAATCTATCTTTCTTTCAAACTAATCTTTCTTTCTTTCAAACTAATCTTTCTTTCTTTCTAACTAATATTTCTTTCTTGCTAACTGATCTATCTTTCTTTCTTTCTAACTAATCTTTCTTTCTTTCTAACTAATCTATCTTTCTTCTTTCTAACTAATCTATCTTTCTTTCTAACTAATCTACCTTACTTTCTTTCTAACTAATCTATCTTTCTTTCTAACTAATCTATCTATCTTTCTTTCTTTCTAACTACTCTATCTTTCTTTCATTCTAACTTTTCTTTCTTTCTAACTAATCTATCTATCTTTCTAACTAATCTCTTTCTTTCTAACCAATCTTTCATTCTTTCTTTCTTACTTTCTTTTATTCTTTCTTTCTAACTAATCTATCTTTTTTCTTTCTAACTAATCTTTCTTTCTTTCTAACTAATCTATCTATCTTTCTTTCTTTCTAACTAATCTATCTATCTTTCATTCTAACTAATCTTTTCTTTCTTTCTAACTAATCTCTATCTTTCAAACTAATCTATCTTTCTTTCTAACCAATTTTTCTTTCTTTCTTTCTTTCTTTCTTTTTTTCTTTCTAACTAATCTATCTATCTTTCTTTCTAACTAATCTTTCTTTCTTTCTAACTAATCTTTCTTTCTTTCTAACTAATCTATCTTTCTTTCTTTCTAAATAATCTATCTTTCTTTCTAACTAATCTATCTATCTATCTTTCTTTCTAACTAATCTATCTATCTTTCTTTCTAACTACTTTATCTTTATTTCTAACTAATCTATCGTTCTTTATTCCTTTCTTTCTTTCTTACTAATCTATCTTTCTTTCTTTCTAACCAATCTATCATTCTTTCTTTCTTTCTAACTAATCTTTCTTTCTTTCTAACTAATCTATCTATCTTTCTTTCTAACTAATCTATCTTTCTTTCTTTCTAACTAGTCTATCTTTTTTTTCTAACTAATCTATCTATCTTTCTTTCTAACTAATATATCTTTCTTTCTTTCTAACTAATCTATCTATCTATCTATCTTTCTTTCTAACTAATCTATCTCTTTCTTTCTAACTAACTAGTCTTTCTAACTAATCTATCTTTCTTTCTTTCTTTCTTTCTAACTAATCTATGTTTCTTTCTTTCTAACTAATCCATCTTTCTTTATATCTTTCTTACTAACTAATCTATCTTTCTTTCTAACCAATCTTTCTTTCTTTCTTTCTTTTTTCATTCTTTCTAACTAATCTATCTTTCTTTCTTTCTAACTAATCTATCTTTCTTTCTAACTAATCTATCTATCTTTCTTTCTAACTAATCTATCTTTCTTTCTTTCTAACTAATCTATCTATCTATCTATCTTTCTAACTAATCTATCTTTCTTTCTAACTAATCTATCTTTCTTTCTTTCTAACTAATCTATCTTTCTTTCTAACTAATCTATCTTTCTTTCTTTCTAACTAACTAATCTTTCTTTCTTTCTAACTAATCTATCTTTCTTTCTTTCTTTCTAACTAATCTATGTTTCTTTCTTTCTAACTAATCTATCTTTCTTTCTATCTTTCTAACTAATCTATCTTTCTTTCTAACCAATCTTTCTTTCTTTCTTTCTTACTTTCTTTCTTTCTAACTAATCTATCTTTTTTCTTTCTAACTAATCTATCTATCTTTCTTTCTAACTAATCTTTCTTTCTTTCTAACCAATCTATCTTTCTTTCTTTCTAACTAATCTTTCTTTCTTTCTTTCTTTCTAACTTATCTATCTATCTTTCTAACTAATCTTTCTTTCTTTCTTTCTAACTTATCTATCTATCTTTCTAACTAATCTATCTTTCTTTCTTTCTAACTAATCTATCTTTCTTTCTAACTAATCTATCTATCTTTCTTTCTAACTAATATATCTTTCTTTCTTTCTTTCTAACTAATCTATCTTTCTTTCTTTCTAACTAATCTATCTATCTATCTATATTTCTTTCTAACTAATCTATCTTTCTTTCTTTCTAACTAACTAATCTTTCTAACTAATCTATCTTTCTTTCTTTCTTTCTTTCTTTCTTTCTTTCTAACTAATCTATCTTTTTTCTTTCTAACTAATCTATCTTTCTTTCTAACTAATCTTTCTTTCTTTCTAACCAATCTATCATTCTTTCTTTCTTTGTAACTAATCTTTCTTTCTTTCTTTCTAACTTATCTATCTATCTTTCTTTATTTCTAACTAATCTATCATCTTTCTTTATTTCTAACTAATCTATCGTTCTTTCTTTCTTTCTAACTAATCTATCTTTCTTTCTTTCTAACTAATCTATCTTTCTTTCTTTCTAACTAATCTATCTTTCTTTCTAACTAATCTATCTATCTTTCTTTCTAACTAATATATCTTTCTTTCTTTCTTTCTAACTAATCTTTCTTTCTTTCGAACTAATCTTTCTTTCTTTCTAGCAAATCTATCTAACTTTCTTTCTAACAAATCTATCTATCTTTCTTTCTAACTAATCTATCTTTCTTTCTAACTTATCTATCGTTCTTTCTTCCTTTCTTACTAATCTATCTTTCTTTCTAACCAATCTATCATTCTTTCTCACGATTTAACTAATCTTTCTTTCTTTCTTTCTTTCTAACTAATCTATCTATCTATCTTTCTTTATTTCTAACTAATCTATCGTTCTTTCTTTCTTTCTAACTAATCTATCTTTCTTTCTTTCTAACTAATCTATCTTTCTTTCTTTCTAACTAATCTATCTTTCTTTCTAACTAATCTATCTATCTTTCTTTCTAACTAATCTATCTTTCTTTCTTTCTAACTTATCTATCTATCTTTCTTTCTTTTTTCAAACAAATCTTTCTTTCTTTCTTTCTTTTTTCAAACGAATCTTTCTTTCTTTTTTCTAACTAATCTTTCTTTCTTTCTAACTAATCTTTTTTTCTTAATTTCTTTCTAACTAATCTTTTTTCTTACTTTCTTTCTAACAAATTTTCTTTCTAACTAATCTTTCTTTCTAACTTATCTTTCTTTCTTTTTTCTAACTAATCTTTCTTTCTTACTTTTTTCTAACCAATCTTTCTTTCTAACTAATATTTTTTGTTTCTAACTAATCTTTTTTCTTTCTAACTAATCTTTTTTCTTTCTAACTAATCTTTTTTCTTTCTTTCTTTCTAACTAATATTTTTCCTTCTTTCTTTCTTTCCTTCTTTCTTTCTTTCTTTCTTTCTTTCTTTCTTTCTTTCTTTCTTTCTTTCTTTCTTTCTCTCTAACTAATCTTTCTTTCTTTCTTACTAATCTTTCTTTCTTTCCAACTAATCTTTCTTTCTTTCTTTCTACCTAATCTTTCTTTTTTTTCAAACTAATCTTCCTTTCTTTCTTTCTTTTTTTCTAAGTAATTTTTCTTTCTTTCTAACTAATCTTTCTTTCTATCTTTCTTTCTTTCTTTCTAACTAATCTTTCTTTCTTTCCTTCTAACTAATCTTTTTTCTTTCTTTCTAACTAATCTTTCTTTCTTTCCTTTTTCTAACTAATCTTTCTTTCTTTCTTTCTAACTAATCTTTCTTTCTTTCTTTTTTCTAATTAATCTTTCTTTCTTTCTAACTAATCTATCTTTCTTTCTTTCTAACTAATCTTTCTTTCTTTCTAACTAACATATCTTTCTTTCTAACTAATCTTTCTTTCTAACTAATCTATCTTTCCTTCTTTCTTTCTAACTAATCTATCTTTCTTTCTAACTAATATATCTTTCTTTCTTTCTTTCTCTTTCTTTCTAACAAATCCATCTTTCTTTCTTTCTAACTAATCCATCATTCTTTCTTTCTTACTAATCTATCTTTCTTTCTAACTAAACCATCTTTTTTTCTTTTCTTTCTTTCTTTCTTACTAATCTATCTTTCTTACTAATATATCTTTCTTTCTAACTAATATTTCTTTCTTTCCTTCTAACTAATCTATCTTTCTTTCTTTCTTTCTTTCTTTCTTACTAATCTATCTTCCTTTCTTTCTAACTAATCCATCATTCTTTCTTTCTAACTAATCTATCTTTCTTTCTAACTAATCCATCTTTATTTTTTTCTTTCTAACTAATCCATCTTTCTTTCTTTCTTACTAATGTTTCTTTCCAACTAATCCATATTTCTTCCTTTCTTTCTTACTAATCTTTTTTTCTAACTGATCCATCTTTCTTTCTTTTTTCTTTTGTTCTTTCTTTCTTTCTTTCTTTCATTCTTTCTTCTTTCTAACTAATCCATATTTCTGTCTTTCTAACTAATCCATCTTTCTTTCTATCTTTCTTACTAATCTTTCTTTCTAACTGATCCATCTTTCATTCTAACTAATCCATCTTTCTTTCTCTCCTCCTTTCTTTCTTTCTTTCTTTCTTTCTTTCTTTCTTTCTTTCTTTCTTTCTTTCTTTCATTCTTTCTTCTTTCTAACTAATCCATATTTCTTTCTTTCTAACTAATCCATCTTTCTTTCTGTCTTTCTTTCTTTCTAACTGATCCATCTTTAATTCTAAATAATCCATCTTTCTTTCCTTCTTTCTTTCTTACTAATCTTTCTGTCTTTCTTACTAATCTTTCTTTCTAACTGATCCATCTTTTATTCTAACTAAGCTATCTTTCTTTCTTTCTAACTAATCTATCTTTCTTTCTAACTAATCTATCTATCTTTCTTTCTAACTAATCTATCTTTCTTTCTTTCTAACTAATCTATCTTTCTTTCTAACTAATGTTTCTTTCTTTCTTTCTAACTAATCTATCTTTCTTTCTTTCTTTCTTTCTTTCTTTCTTTCTTTCTAACTAATCTATCTTTCTTTCTTTCTAACCAATCTTTCTTTCTTTCTTTCTTTCTTTCTTTCTTTCTTTCCAACTAATCTATTTTTTTTTCTTTCTAACTAATCTATCTTTCTTTCTTTCTAACTAATCTATCTTTTTCTTTCTAACTAATCTTTCTTTCTTTCTAACTAATCTATCTTTCTTTCTTTCTAACTAATCTTTCTTTCTTTCTTTCTAACTAATCTATCTTTCTTTCTTTCTAACTAATCTATCTATCTTTCTTTCTTTCTAACTACTCTATCTTTCTTTCATTCTAACTAATCTTTCTGTCTTTCTAACTAATCTATCTTTCTTTCTAACCAATCTTACTTACTTTCTTTCTTACTTTCTTTTTTCTTTCTTTCTAACTAATCTATCTTTTTTCTTTCTAACTAATCTATCTCTTTCTTTCTAACTAATCTTTCTTTCTTTCTTTCTAACTAATCTATCTTTCTTTCTTTCTTTCTTTCTAAATAATCTATCTTTCTTTCTAACTAATCTATCTATCTTTCTTTCTTTCTTTGTAACTAATCTTTCTAACTAATCTATCTATCTTTCTTTCTAACTAATCTATCTTTCTTTCTTTCTAACTAATCTATCTATCTTTCTTTCTAACTAATCTATCTTTCTTTCTAACTAATCTATCTTTCTTTCTAACTAATCTATCGTTCTTTCTTTCTTTCTTTCTTTCTTTCTTACTAACCAATCTATCATTCTTTCTTTCTTTCTTTCTAACTAATCTATCTTTCTTTCATTCTAACAAATGTATCTTTTTTCTTTCTAACTAATCTATCTATCTTTATTTCTAACTAATCTATCGTTCTTTATTTCTTTCTAACTAATCTATCTTTCTTTCTTTCTAACTAATCTATCTTTCTTTCTAACTAATTGATCTATCTTTCTAACTAATCTATCTTTCTTTCTTTCTAACTAATCTATCTTTCTTTCTAACTAATCTATCTTTCTTTCTAACTAATCTATCTATCTTTCTTTCTAACTAATATATCTTTCTTTCTTTCTAACTAATATATCTTTCTTTCTTTCTAACTAATCTATCTTTCTTTCTTTCTAACTAACTAATCTTTCTAACTAATCTTTCTTTCTTTCTTTCTAACTAATGTTTCTTTCTTTCTAACTAATCCATCTTTCTTTCTATCTTTCTTTCTAACTAATCTATCTTTCTTTCTAACCAATCTTTCTTTCTTTCTTTCTTTTTTCATTCTTTCTAACTAATCTATCTTTTTTCTTTCTAACTAATCTATCTATCTTTCTAACTAATCTTTCTTTCTAACTAATTTATCTTTCTTTCTAACTAATCTATCTTTCTTTCTAACTAATCTATCTTTCTTTCTTTCTAACTAATCTATCTTTCTTTCTTTCTTTCTTTCTTTTTAATTAACTTTATTTATTTATTTATTTCTAACTAATCTATCTTTCTTTCTTTATAACTAATCTATCTTTCTTTTTTTTCTTTCTTTCTAACTAATCTATCTATCTCACTAATCTATCTTTCTTTCTTTCTTTCTAACTAATCTTTTTTTCTTTCTTTCTAACTAATCTATCTTTCTTTCTTTCTAACTTATCTATATTTCTTTCTTTCTTTCTGTCTTTCTAACTAATCTATCTTTCTTTCTTACTAATCATTTTTCTTTCTTTCTTTCTAACTAATCTATCTTTCTAACTAATCTTTCTTTCTTTCTTTTTAATTAACTTTCTTTCTTTCTTTCTAACTAATCTATCTATCTTTCTATCTATCTTTCTTTCTACCTAATCTATCTTTCTTTCTTTCTTTTTAATTAACTTTCTTTCTTTCTTTCTAACTAATCTATCTTTCTTTCTTTCTAACTAATCTATCTTTCTTTTTCTTTCTAACTAATCTCTTTCTTTCTTTCTTTCTAACTAATCTATCTTTCTTTCTCACTAATCTTTTTTTCTTTCTTTCTTTCTAACTAATCTATCTTTCTCACTAATCTATCTTTCTTTCTTTCTTACTAATCTATCTTTCTTTCCTTTTTTCTTTCTAACTAATCTATCTTTCTTTCTTTCTAACTAATCTTTTTTTCTTTCTTTCTAACTAATCTATCTTTCTTTCTTTCTAACTTATCTATATTTCTTTCTTTCTTTCTTTCTTTCTTTCTTTCTTTCATTCTTTCTTTCTAACTAATCTATCTTTCTTTCTTTCTAACTAATCTATCTATCTTTCTTTCTTTCTAACTACTCTATCTTTCTTTCATTCTAACTAATCTTTCTGTCTTTCTAACTAATCTATCTTTCTTTCTAACCAATCTTACTTACTTTCTTTCTTACTTTCTTTTTTCTTTCTTTCTAACTAATCTATCTTTCTTTCTTTCTTTCTTTCTAAATAATCTATCTTTCTTTCTAACTAATCTATCTATCTTTCTTTCTTTGTAACTAATCTTTCTAACTAATCTATCTATCTTTCTTTCTAACTAATCTATCTTTCTTTCTTTCTAACTAATCTATCTATCTTTCTTTCTAACTAATCTATCTTTCTTTCTAACTAATCTATCTTTCTTTCTAACTAATCTATCGTTCTTTCTTTCTTTCTTTCTTTCTTTCTTTCTTACTAACCAATCTATCATTCTTTCTTTCTTTCTTTCTAACTAATCTATCTTTCTTTCATTCTAACAAATGTATCTTTTTTCTTTCTAACTAATCTATCTATCTTTATTTCTAACTAATCTATCGTTCTTTATTTCTTTCTAACTAATCTATCTTTCTTTCTTTCTAACTAATCTATCTTTCTTTCTAACTAATTGATCTATCTTTCTAACTAATCTATCTTTCTTTCTTTCTAACTAATCTATCTTTCTTTCTAACTAATCTATCTTTCTTTCTAACTAATCTATCTATCTTTCTTTCTAACTAATATATCTTTCTTTCTTTCTAACTAATCTATCTTTTTTTCTTTCTAACTAACTAATCTTTCTAACTAATCTTTCTTTCTTTCTTTCTTTCTAACTAATCTGTTTCTTTCTTTCTAACTAATCCATCTTTCGTTCTATCTTTCTTTCTAACTAATCTATCTTTCTTTCTAACCAATCTTTCTTTCTTTCTTTCTTTTTTCATTCTTTCTAACTAATCTATCTTTTTTCTTTCTTTCTTTCTTTTTAATTAACTTTATTTATTTATTTCTTTCTAACTAATCTATCTTTCTTTCTTTCTAACTAATCTATCTTTCTTTTTTTTCTTTCTTTCTAACTAATCTATCTATCTTTCTATCTATCTTTCTTTCTACCTAATCTTTCTTTCTAACAAATCTCTTTCTTTGTTTTTTAACTAATCTATCTTTCTTTCTAACTAATTTATCTTTCTTTCTAACTAATCTATCTTTCTTTCTAACTAATCTATCTTTCTTTCTTTCTAACTAATCTATCTTTCTTTCTTTCTTTCTTTCTTTTTAATTAACTTTATTTATTTATTTCTTTCTAACTAATCTATCTTTCTTTCTTTCTAACTAATCTATCTTTCTTTTTTTTCTTTCTTTCTAACTAATCTATCTATCTTTCTATCTATCTTTCTTTCTACCTAATCTATCTTTCTTTCTTTCTTTTTAATTAACTTTCTTTCTTTCTTTCTTTCTTTCTTTCTAACTAATCTATCTTTCTTTCTTTCTAACTAATCTATCTTTCTTTTTCTTTCTAACTAATCTCTTTCTTTCTTTCTTTCTAACTAATCTATCTTTCTTTCTTTCTTTCTAACTAATCTTTCTTTCTTTCTAACTAATCTATCTTTCTCACTAATCTATCTTTCTTTCTTTCTTACTAATCTATCTTTCTTTCCTTTTTTCTTTCTAACTAATCTATCTTTCTTTCTTTCTTTCTAACTAATCTTTTTTTCTTTCTAACTAATCTATCTTTCTTTCTTTCTAACTTATCTATATTTCTTTCTTTCTTTCTTTCTTTCTTTCTTTCTTTCATTCTTTCTTTCTAACTAATCTATCTTTCTTTCTTACTAATCTTTTTTTCTTTCTTTCTTTCTAACTAATCTATCTTTCTAACTAATCTTTCTTTCTTTCTTTTTAATTAACTTTCTTTCTTTCTTTCTAACTAATCTATCTATCTTTCTATCTTTCTTTCTACCTAATCTATCTTTCTTTCTTTCTTTTTAATTAACTTTCTTTCTTTCTTTCTTTCTTTCTTTCTTTCTTTATAACTAATCTATCTTTCTTTCTTTCTGACTAATCTATCTTTCTTTTTCTTTCTAACTAATCTCTTTCTTTCTTTCTTTATAACTAATCTATCTTTCTTTCTCACTAATCTTTTTTTCTTTCTTTCTTTCTAACTAATCTATCTATCTTTCTATCTTTCTTACTAATCAATCTTTCTTTCTTTCTTACTAATTTATCTTTCTTTTTTTCTTACTAATCTATCTTTCTTTCCTTTTTTCTTTCTAACTAATCTATCTTTCTTTCTTTCTTACTAATCTTTTTTCTTTCTTTTTTTCTAACTAATCTATCTTTCTTTCTTTCTTTCTAACTAATCTATCTATCTTTCTATCTTTCTTTCTTTCTACCTAATCTATCTTTCTTTCTTTCTTTTTAATTAACTTTCTTTCTTTCTTTCTTTCTAACTAATCTATCTTTCTTTCTTTCTAACTAATCTATCTTTCTTTTTCTTTCTAACTAATCTCTTTCTTTCTTTCTTTCTAACTAATCTATCTTTCTTTCCTTTTTTCTTTCTAACTAATCTATCTTTCTTTCTTTCTGACTAATCTATCTTTCTTTTTCTTTCTAACTAATCTCTTTCTTTCTTTCTTTATAACTAATCTATCTTTCTTTCTCACTAATCTTTTTTTCTTTCTTACTAATCTATCTTTCTTTCCTTTTTTCTTTCTAACTAATCTATCTTTCTTTCTTTCTTACTAATCTTTTTTCTTTCTTTTTTTCTAACTAATCTATCTTTCTTTCTTTCTTTCTAACTAATCTATCTATCTTTCTATCTTTCTTTCTTTCTACCTAATCTATCTTTCTTTCTTTCTTTTTAATTAACTTTCTATCTTTCTTTCTTTCTTTCTAACTAATCTATCTATCTTTCTATCTTTCTTTCTTTCTACCTAATCTATCTTTCTTTCTTTCTTTTTAATTAACTTTCTTTCTTTCTTTCTTTCTTTCTAACTAATCTATCTTTCTTTCTTTCTAACTAATCTATCTTTCTTTTTCTTTCTAACTAATCTCTTTCTTTCTTTCTTTCTAACTAATCTATCTTTCTTTCCTTTTTTCTTTCTAACTAATCTATCTTTCTTTCTTTCTGACTAATCTATCTTTCTTTTTCTTTCTAACTAATCTCTTTCTTTCTTTCTTTATAACTAATCTATCTTTCTTTCTCACTAATCTTTTTTTCTTTCTTTCTTTCTAACTAATCTATCTATCTTTCTATCTTTCTTAGTAATCAATCTTTCTTTCTTTCTTACTAATTTATCTTTCTTTTTTTCTTACTAATCTATCTTTCTTTCCTTTTTTCTTTCTAACTAATCTATCTTTCTTTCTTTCTTACTAATCTTTTTTCTTTCTTTTTTTCTAACTAATCTATCTTTCTGTCTTTTTAATTAACTTTCTTTCTTTCTTTTTAATTAACTTTCTTCCTTTCTTTCTTTCTTTCTAACTAATCTATCTATCTTTCTATCTTTCTTTCTTTCTACCTAATCTATCTTTCTTTCTTTCTTTTTAATTAACTTTCTTTCTTTCTTTCTTTCTTTCTAACTAATCTA
The DNA here is from genome assembly GCA_031834385.1 of Semotilus atromaculatus. Classification (NCBI taxonomy): domain Eukaryota; kingdom Metazoa; phylum Chordata; class Actinopteri; order Cypriniformes; family Leuciscidae; genus Semotilus; species Semotilus atromaculatus. The sequence continues at coordinate 507,139 of JAULUF010000088.1, forward strand.
TCTTTCTTTCTTTCTAACTAATCTATCTTTCTTTTTCTTTCTAACTAATCTCTTTCTTTCTTTCTTTCTAACTAATCTATCTTTCTTTCTCACTAATCTTTTTTTCTTTCTTTCTAACTAATCTATCTTTCTTTCCTTTTTTCTTTCTAACTAATCTATCTTTCTTTCTTTCTTACTAATCTTTTTTTCTTTCTTTCTTTCTTACTAATCTATCTTTCTTTCTAACTAATCTATCTATCTTTCTTTCTTTCTTTCTTTCTAACTAATCTATCTTTCTTTCTTTCTTACTAATCTTTTTTTCTTTCTTTCTTTTTAACTAATCTATCTTTCTTTCTTTCTTACTAAACTATAAACTAATTCAACTTTAAACTTCTTTAAACTTCTTCAAACTTATTGGTCCAAACTTTCACAAGCCAACTTAAAGTTTGTCTCGACGAACTTTTTCTAGTTATTATTATTATTATTCTTCTGCCGTAAAACGCGTCGTGCAGCCCAAACCGTAAGGGCTGGAGACTTGAAACTTTGTCAGATGGTAGTATAAAAATCGAGGAGAGGTTATCAAATTATGAGCCCGATTGGCCCATAGGTGGCGCTATAGCGATCAATTGCGCGTAACTGCTCATAACTCCTAGACCGTAAGGCGTAGACTCAAGTGTCTTATATCATTGGAAAGCTGGGGGCCTGACGTAAAAAACGTATATCTCCGATTTCATTTCCGCCATGATGGATTTTCCGCCATTTTGAATTTAGTCGAAAAACTACTTTTGCGAACTAGTCCCTGGTTTTTCGCCCGATCGGAACCAAACCAGTGCAGAAATGTTCTCTGGAGTCTGATTATCAATAATTATCGAAAAAAAGTTGAAATTTCGATTTCCGGTCGCTAGGGGGTGCAAAATGAACGTTGTGGGAGGAGCCTATTTTTCTAAAATGGCTATAACTCCAGAAGTAAATGAGGTAGGTTCACCAAACTTGGTACACATTTGCATGAGTTCAGTCTGAGGTCACAGTAAAAAAATCGCGACGATCGGACACTAGGTGGCGCTATAACATTAAAAAAACATAAAAGGGGGTGTGGCCACCTGACCGTTAGTCCGATTGACTTGAAATTTGGTATGCAGTGTCTTGGACCAAGGTCCCATGTATGTGTAAAAGGATATTGGCGTATCTCAAAAAACATGGCCGCCATCGGCCAATGAATTTGAGCACCTATGAAATAAGGTTAACGGAGGCCGATCGGAACGAAACTCGATGGACATGTTCGACTCGTGGCCCAAGAGGTCTGTAAGAGTTTTGAAAGAAATCGGCCACTAGTTGGCGCTAACGAGTTTTACGGCTCTGTAATCACGTGGTGTTGCACACATCCACACAAAATGCATATCACTAGATAGATCTCCTCATGGTGAACAACTTTGCCTCTAGAACCATTTCTGTCAATCAAATCGTTCATTAAATATTCAAGAATATGTCAAAAACCTACTTTTGCGAACTAGTCCCTGGTTTTTTGCCCGATCAAAATCAAACCAGTCTAGGACAATTCTCTGGACTCTCTAGATCAATAATTATCGAAAAAAAGTTGAATTTTTGCATTTGGCTGGCTGTAACAGGGTCATTTAGACAAGGGGGGTGTCAAAATACACTCAAAAGCCTATACATCCTAAAGGAAAACTCAGAACTTCACAAATATTGATGAGCATATGTATCATAACATGGGGAAGAAGCATGCAAAGTTTCATGGAGATCGGACCATAGCTGGCGCTATAACTGTTAAAAAGCTTTAAAACCATGCATTTCCAATGGTAAATTGCCTGTATTGGCTGTGTGTGGTCTTTTTTTTTTTTCATCTATGAGCATATGTTAAAATCAATGTTCAAACCAGTGCAGTACAATTCTCTGGACTCTCTAGATCAATAATTATCAGAAAAGGTATAACTTATTCATTTGCATGGCTATAATAGTGACATTTCAATACGTAGCTTTGAACAGGTGTCCCTGAAAGCTGCATATTAAGCCAATAAGTGGTATTATACTGACCCCTGCTGTTTAAAATAGACATTTTGTCATGCTACTTACTAATATTATACTATAATGCTTATTTAGACTTTATAAAATCACTATTTTAACATTTACACTCACATTTTGTCAAAATTCATCTATTGGAGATCTACTATTGAGAACTTGCTTATTGAGAATAGTATTACATTCAAATCCACATCGACTTTTAAAAACGAAAGTAAAACCGTTAGGCCACGCCCCTTCAGTACAAATTCACTCATAACTCGAAAACGGAAAGTCACTGCACGCTCAAATTTTGATGGTAAGGTCCTCTCGGGGGTCTTGATCGAAATCTAGCGTCGCGGGACTCGGGAGCACCCCCCCGCGGATCGCTAATTTGTGAGAACCACGATTTGGAACGGCTGTATCTCCCGAGCTAGACCACCTAGAAACTTGTGGGAGGGCTTGTTGGAAAGGCCCCATGCTCATCTAGTTTCGATTCGAGTATGGCGCGATTTGGCCCATGCATTCCCGAGATATAAGCCCTCAAAGATATACATTTCAACGGACACAAGTCCCTGCTCCAAAAACCCAGCAACACCGGGATGGTCTTGTTCAACAGGGCTCCTCTAACAGTATCTAAGGTCTGAGTTTCAGATTATTTCGCTTTCTCGTTCCCGAGATATAAGTAAAACAAATAAAAAAAAACCTGTCATTCATTTCAACTGTATTGTAATACCGCTGTTGTCCACAAGAGGGAGCAACAGCATTAGACATTTTTTATCTTTTTAAGCAGTTTTCAGCATTGGCTAACAAACAAATGCTTAAAGCTATTTATTATGATGGAAATAATATTTATAATAAATAATATAATAATCAATAAGGATTTATTATAAAGTTGAATATAATTATATCACAAAGAAATATGTGAAATGCTTATAGACCACTAAAAGAGATTTTCACAATAATATAACCCAAAAGTGTGTGTGTGTGTGTGTGTGTGTGTGTGTGTGTGTGTAAGCATGCATAATGGAGTTAACATGAAAAAACTGGTTTGCTTTAGTGCATAATACTGATGAAACCAAGTAGTTCAAAATGAAAGTGAGACAATAAGTGGTCTTCTACCCTCCTCTGCTGGACATTATACTTATTAATAGTCTTTTCACATGTGTTTTTGCATTCATTTATTTAGACACTAAAAAATCCCTTATACGATAATTACTATAATAACACAATCATATTTTGTCAGAGTTCTTCACTTCACTGTTCTGATGCTTCACATAATTGCTAGCAACGTGGTAAATCATAGTAAATCATGCTAGAATCCTGCTTAATCATTCTAGAATGTGGTTTATCATGTTAAATCATTGTATAATATTCGATGGTCACAACAAGGTAACATCAAGGTAAACTAAGACAAATCATGGTAAACTGGTAAATAATGCTAGAATTATGGCAAATCATACTGGAACATGGTAAAATCATGAAAAATCACACTAAAATCTTTTTAAAATAGTCATTTTGTCATTTTACACATCAAATGGCAGGATCAAATCCCAGATGTAGAGGTAATCCAACGAGCTGGCTCTGTTAGTGTTGAAGCCCTTATTACATCATAACAACTGCGATGGGCTGGACATGTGCGCCGGATGAGATGACTGGCCAAAGCAGTTTTTTACGCAGAGCTAACAGAGGGCAAAAGAAGCCGTGGTGGTCAAAGACTGCGTTTCAAAGATGCCCTGAAAAGACATATGCAGAACACCGGGATCTCCCCGGAAAGCTGGGAGGAACAGGCCCTGCAGTGCGTGGATTGAAAACAGTAGTCGCAGCTGTTGAGAAAAAGCGTCAGAAAGACTATGAGAAAGCCCATGAGAGGCGGCACTGTTCCATTGCAGCAAAAGACTTTGTCTGTAGCAAATGCCATCGCTGCTGCAGATCGAGAGCAGGCCTTCTAGCCCACATGAGAGCCGGCCTACAGTAGCCTCCAATCCAGACAGTCATCGTCGATATACGACGGACTGCCGATGATGATGATAATTCTTATTTAGACTTTATAAAATCACTATTTTAACATTTACACTCACATTTAATCAAAATTCATCTATTGAAGTATTACTACTGACTATTTAGCACATTGAGAATGTGAATCCTGAAAGAGACTTGCAGTAAACATTTTTTTTTTCCATCACATAGTTCAAATGTCTGTATCTACAACAGAATGTGTGTGTGTGTAGTCCTAGGTTTCTGAATAAATGCTGAATAATCTGATTAACAGTTTACAAAGACATTATGTGAAATGCTTATGACCATTAAAGTATATTTTTATAATGACACATCCCAATAGCATTGAAAACAACAACAACATTTGTCTTTGTGTGTGTGTGTGTGTGTGTGTGTGTGTGTGTGTGAAAAAAAAGCATGTGCCTACAAAAGAGGGCAAAGGCACCTGTGAAAACACTTTATTAATAAGTATAATGTCCAGCAGAGGGCAGTAGAAGACCACTTATTGGCTCACTTTCATTTTGACAGACTTGTTTTTCACCAGTATTCTGCACTAAATCAAACCAGTTTTTCCATGTTAACTATTATAAGACAATCATGTTTTGTCAATTTAACACGTCATTGCTATTGACACTTCACATCAATGCTAGCAATGTGGTAAATCATGGTAAATCATAGTAAATAATACTATTACATGGTGTATCATGGTAAATCATAGTAAATAATTCTATTACATGGTGTATCATGGTAAATCATGGTACAATCCTGGTAAATCATTCTAGAATGTGGTTTATCATGGTAAATCATCCTATAACATGGTAAACCAAGGTAAATTAAGAAAAATCATGGTAAACTATGGTAAATCATGTTAGAATCATGTTAAATGATACTAGAATGTGTTGAATTGTAGAAATCTATGCTACAACAGGGTAAATCATGGTGAATCATACTACAACTTGGTATATCATGGTAAACTATGGTAAATCTTACTGGAACATGGTAAATCATGAAATATCACAATAAAATGTGGTATATCATAGTAAATCATGCTAAAACAATGCTTGCTACATAAGCCTTAATGTCTTTTGATGCTTTTGAGCTTAACTGCCTTAACTGCCTTAACTGCTTGAACACCGCTAAATGCTGCTAGTTATTATTATTATTATTATTATTATTATTATTATTATTATTTTCCCCTAAAACGCATCGTGCAGCCCAAACCGTACGTGCTAGAGACTTGAAATTTTGGCATAGGGTAGCACAGAAATCGAGGAGAGGTTGAGAGAGTATGAGCCCGATTGGCCCATAGGTGGCGCTATAGCAACAAAAACGCGAAAGGGCTCATAACTCCTAGACCGTAAGTCGTAGAGTCAAGTGTCTTATATCATTGGAAAGCTGGACTCTTGACTTAAAAAACGTATATCTCCGATTTCATTTCCGCCATGATAGATTTTCCGCCATTTTGAAATTTGTCAAAAAACGATTTTTGCGAACTAGTCCCTGGTTTTTCACCCGATTGGAACCAAACCAGTGCAGAAATGTTCTCTGGAGTCTGACTATCAATAATTATCGAAAAAAAGTTGAAATTTCGATTTCCGGTCGCTAGGGGGCGCAAAATGAACGTTGTGGGAGGAGCCTATTTTTCTAAAATGGCTATAACTCCAAAAGTAAATGAGGTAGGTTCACCAAACTTGGTACACATGTGCATGAGTTCAGTCTGAGGTCACAGTAAAAAAATCGCGACGATCGGACACTAGGTGGCGCTATAACATTAAAAAAACATAAAAGGGGGTGTGGCCACCTGACCGTTAGTCCGATTGACTTGAAATTTGGTATGCAGTGTCTTGGACCAAGGTACCATGTATGTGTAAAAGGATATTGGCGTATCTCAAAAAACATGGCCGCCATCGGCCATTGAAGTTTGAGCACCTCTGAGACGAGGTTAACGGAGGCCGATCGGAACGAAACTCGATGGGCATGTTCGACTCATGGCCCAAGAGGTCTGTAAGAGTTTTGAAAGAAATCGGCCACTAGTTGGCGCTAACGAGTTTTATGGCTCTTTAATCACGTGGTGTTGCACACATCCCCACAAAATGCATATCATTTGATAGATCTCCTCATGCTGAACAACTTTGCCTCTAGAACCATTGCTGTCAATCAAATCGTTCATTAAATATTCACGAATATGTTAAAAACCTACTTTTGCGAACTAGTCCCTGGTTTTTTGCCCGATCAAAACCAGACCAGTCTAGGACAATTCTCTGGACTCTCTAGATCAATAATTATCAAAAAAAGTTGAACTTTTGCATTTTGAGTGACTGTAAAAGGGTTATTTAGAATAGGGGCTGGACAACATACACTCAAAAGCCTATAAATCATACACAAAAACTCAGAACTTCACAAAAATTGGTGAGCATATGTGCCATACCATGGGGAAGAAGCATGCAAAGTTTCATGGAGATCGGACCATAGGTGGCGCTTTAACTGTTAAAAAGCTTTAAAACCATGTATTTCCTATGGTAAATTGCATGTATTGGCTGTAAATGGTCTTTTCCATCTATGATCGTATAATTTTCACATCATAATGTTTAAAACCAGTGCAGTACAATTCTCTGGACCCTCTAGATCAATAATTATCAGAAAAGGTATCATTTATTCATTTGGATGGCTATAATAGGGTCACTTCAATGTGTAGTCTTGACCGAAAGCCTATATCTCTTCAATGAATGCTCAGATCTTATTAAAAACAAGTCTGAACATGTGGGCCGTGACTCTAAATAATCATGAAAATTTTCGGACAGATTGCCCAAAATATGCCTGTATAACAGTTAAAAAGGTGAAAATTATATGCACATAATGGCCTATTAAGCCAATAAGTGGTATTTTACTGCCCCCTGCTGTTTAAAAAAAGTCATTTTGTCACACTACTCAACTATAATTAACATTTAGACTTTATAAATTCACTATTTTAACATTTACAAAAACATTTAGTCAAAAATCATCTATTGAAGTGACAATTGAGTCACATTGGATCCTGAAGTTCCAAATGTCTCTATCTACAACAGAATGAGTGTGTGTAGATTAAATGATATGAAAAACATGGCATATTGTATAAGTAGGCTGTAATAGCACTGTTGTCCACTAGATGGAGCAGCAGCATTAGACATTTTTTATCTTTTTATCAGCTTTCAGCATTGGCTTAAAGCAAACAAATGCTTAAAGCATTTTCTTTAATTAGTTATATATTATTACATTGCAAAGAAATATGTGAAATGCTGTGTGTGTGTGTGTGTGTGTGTGTAAGAATGCATTATGGAGTTAACATGATAAAAATGGTTTGCTTCAGTGCAGCATACTGGAGAAACAAAGTAGTTTAAAATGAAAGTAAGCCAATAAGTGGTCTTTTACTGCCCTCTGCTGGCCACTTTACTTATTAATAGTCTTTTCACATGTGCTTTTGCATTCATATGCATATAGACACTATAAAATCACTTATATAACAATCACTATTAAAACACATTCATATTCTGTCAGAGTGTATCAGTTCATTTGTACTGACACTTCACATCAATGCTAGCAATGTGGTAAATCATGGTAAACAGTGTTAGAACATGGCTTTTCACAATAACAGATCCCAAACGTGTGTGTGTGTGTGTGTAAGCATGCATTATGGAGTTAACATGATAAAAATGGTTTGCTTCAGTGCAGAATTATTATACTGGAGAAACAAAGTAGTTTAAAATGAAAGTGAGCCAATAAGTGGTCTTCTACTGCCCTCTGCTGGCCACTCTTCTTACTAATAGTCTTTTCACATGTGCTTTTGCATTCATATGCATATAGACACTATAAAATCACTTATAAAACAATTACTATTCTAACACAATCATATTTTGTCAGAGTTTATCACTTCAATTGTTCTGATGCTTCACATAATTGCTATCAACGTGGTAAATCATGGTAAATAATGCCAGAAACATGGTAAATCATAGTAAATAAGGTAAATCATGCTAGAATCCTGGTAAATCATTATACAATGTGCTATATCATGGTAAATCATCCTATAACATGGTACATCAAGGTAAACTATGGAAAATCATGTTAGATTCATGGTAAATCATACTGGAACATGGTAAATCATGAAAAATCACACTGAAATGTAGTATATCATGGTAAATCATGCTTGCTACATAAAACTTAATGACTTTTGATGCTTTTGTGCTTAACGGCCTTAAAGGCCTTAACTGCTTGAACACCGCTAAATGCTGCTTTGCAGCTTTAATTCTGAATTGTTTTTCAGAAGTACAGCCTCCCGTCTTCGCGGATTTGGCATCATTCTGCCCCACAGCGCTGCCAGAAGCCTGGGATGTTAACATGGGTGAGAGTCCATTTATCATCACATTTCCTAATAGTGCTGCAGTTTACTCGATGAGCGGATCCACTGGTGAGCTGGACATCGTGGGTGGGCTCTTTGGAAAGGCCTTATCCGCCGCTGTAATCTACTAGAGTTTGGGGAACATGGAGAAAGCGGCTCCTGAAAAAAACGACCTTTTCCCCTCCATTGAATGTGGATGGTGACTGAAAAATGTGAATGGTGACTGGAGTTTTCACCTCTACTGTACTAAGCACACTCTATTGAACATCACACTAGTTTTGATCATTGAATTTTAATTAAAATCCACACATTGATGTACTTTACAGCCATAAATGATTTATCATTAGCCTAAAAAAACGCCAGTCCACTTTGGCATGTCCTTGAGTTGAAAGTGGCCTCAAAGAGACTGCCTGCTGATTGGACGACCACTCCCAGTCCACTTTGGCATGTCCTTGAGTTGAAATTGGCCTCAAAAACAGTATAAAAGAGCCCTGCACGGGTCAGTCTTTACCACAAAAACTCGACATGGGGATTGAAGACTGCCCGATCTGCTCCCGCTCGTACCATCAACTCAGCCAGCACCTGACCACCAGCCACCTCGTCAGGAACAAGGATGAGAGGAAGCTGCTGCTGGCACTTTCTTCCGGGAGGGTGGACGTCTGCAAGGGCACTTGCCCGGTGCCCGCCTGTGGTAAGTCCACCTCCCGGATGGACCGCCACCTGAAGTGCCACAGCGAGCTCACGGCCTCGACTCGGCGGAAGACCATGGCTTCCGTCAAGAGGAGGAGAATCCTGGAGGACCTCACCAAACTCAGGGCGAGTGACCCAACTGTGCCACTGGCCTCCACTCTGGACCTGGACGACGTCCCTGGGCCTGTGGAGGAGGTGGACGAGGAGGAGGTGGTGGACACCCCTGCTTTGCCCTGCACCAACCCCGCCTGCCTGTGCAACTGAGGGACCAGTTGGCAGACATGCACCTCCAGGTCGACACCCTGAGCAAGGCGCTGCAGGAGGTCACCCGCCGCTACAAGCGTCTGAAGAGGAGGTCGATGCCAACCCCCTCCGCCCAGGTAGCCAGGGTGACGGGGAGACTAATGTCTGCCCTCCGCTCCCCCCAGAAGGGAGATGGCGGGGAGGATTGGGAAGAAGAGCCCTGCGACGGGCCTTCGGAGGAGCCGGCCGGCGAGGTCCCCCAGCCTCTTGCCCCTGCCCAGCCACCTCCGCAGCAGGAGAAGTACCCTTTCCCAGACCACATGCCAGCTCTGAGTGAGTACTTTTTATTTTATTTTAGGATTGCTTTTACCTGATAATTTATTTTACTTGCTTATTTTTTTCGTTTAAAGTGTGTAGCTTTTCTGTTGTTATGTTTGTCTGTAAAGCGCTTTGAGAAAGCAACTTTTAAATGCTTTTTTAAAATAAATGTATTATTATTATTACTTTGTGGCTTCTCCCTCTGTGGACAGTGTTTTCTGACCCCCGTGTTTTTGTTCTGACCCTGTATGTTGTTGTGTGTTTTCTCTCTTTTTGCAGATGTCCTGCTCGAGGAGTTCCGTGGCCACCAGGAGGGCGCCGACCCCACTCCCAGGCTGGTAAACAACGTGGGGTCCAAGGTCTTTAGGATAAAAAATGTCTTTGCATTTATGGCGGCGGGGCCATTTTTAAATCAGACGGCGAGGATGCGGTCTTGGCATCAGTCCCTGAACCAGGCCAAGATCGCGGAGCCGACGATACAGATGTATTTAAAAAATGTCTCGCAATTTCTTGCCTACGTCACGGAGACCCCGCCACCCAATTGCCGCCTCTCCCGCAACGTGATGGTCGGCCTGAACCGGGAGATTAATAGTCTCATCCGCTCGGTTCGGCGGAAAGTGGTCGTCCATGAAGTGGGGGTCAAACAGGCCAAGGAGGGCCACTTGATCCCCAAGGCCGCTCTCCGCCGGTGCGTTGCCTCCACCAAGGCCATCATTCCGGAAATCCTTGGTAAGTTTTTGCCTCCTCTTACCTCCTAAACCTTTGCGTAGCACTCTGTTTAACAATTTTTTCTTTTTTTTCACAGCCCGTCTGAAGGTGACCCTTAACAGGAAGGACCAGTGGTCATTTTATGGGACATGACCCTGACCATTGACCAGAACATGACCATTGGGGAGGTGCAGGCAGCGCGCCAGGCCGCCATCGACGGGTGCTATGTGATTAATGTGAGTTGAATGTTAAATGTTCTCTCTCTCTCTCTCTTTCTTGATGTGTCTCTGTCCTTTTCTTACGCTGCTCGTTTGTTGCTGTTTCCACAGATTTCCACGCACAAGACCAACCAGGCGTTCGGGGCCGCTCAGCTGGCAGTGACAGAGATGGATTACACCTGGATGACGGAGTTCCTGGCCATGAGGAAAGAGCTAGTGGGCGGTGGCGACGCCCACTACTTTTTCTTCACATCGAAGCCCAGCTCGTGCAAGAACCTGAATCAGTATTTTCAGGAGGCATGGGCTGGGCTTGACCTGCCGGGAACTCCGACGTTCACGGATGTGAGAACCTCCATCGCAACCCACGTGAGTTTTCCAGCCCGTGTTTTTCTGCCTTGTGAACTTGTGACGCAAGCGTGTTTGTTTCCAACTGTGCTTTTCTCTCTGAACAGGCCAAGAACACCCACAGCCCCGGGGACAGGCACAAAGTGGCACGGTTCATGTGCCACGACACCTCCACGGCTGACAAGTTCTACGCCTTGAACTTAGATGCAAAGCAGCCCTTGGAACAGCGGGCGCTGTTCGAGGCAGCCGTGGAGGGTGAGGATGCCACCCCGGGGACCCCAGAGCGCCCCACCACCTCCTCCTCCTCCCGTCCCAAGGCGCTCAGGAAGGCACTTAAGAGACCGGCCCCCTCCGCCAGCCCCCCGGACCAGGACCAGGACTAGGAGAAACCGTCCACTTCGGTGAGTCTGACTTTTGGCGGGTCTGTTTAAACGTTTGTCTGACGAGTGTTTGGCGTGTTTGCTTATTCTTCTTTCCCCTCTCGCTCTTTGCAGGCCCAGCCCAGCCCGGCCATGCGCCGGCGGCGTCCCGTGGTCCGGCTGTCGCCAATGAAGTCCCCAAACAAGGTGGCCCGGAAGCTGCTGTGGTCGGCGGTCCACAGGACGGCGAACCTGAAGGCCGGGGCTAAGAGGCAGCGGAAGCCGACCAAGATTTTTTGTAAAAAAGTTTGTTGTTTTTGTGTTCATTTATAATCAGTTATTATAATCAGTTGTTTTGTAATAATGTTTTGTGTTCAATTGTAATCAGTTCTCTTTAAATAAATGTTTTAAAAGTTTTACTTGTTTGTTTGGGTTCTTGTTCTAACAAATATTTGAACAGTTTCACTTGTTTTTTTGGATGCTAATTGGTGGACTCAAGGTGGATGCCAATATGGGATGGGACCAAGTCCCATCCCATAATTCCACTGTCCACGAACCCACTATTTTTAAAAATAGTGGGTTCGTGGACAGTGGAATTATGGGATGGCACTTGGTTCTATGGACTCAGGGGGGCCCCCTGAGTCCAGTAAAATAGTTTTTATCAAGACAGGAACTTTTAAAAAAAAGTCTCTCAGAGGACCTGTCTGAATCCCCATTCAATAGATTGCAGGCGGGATTCTGTCTATTTGCAGCTTATTGCATGAAGGCTGCGGTTAGTACTTTTCAAATATAGTGGGTTATTGGACAAATAGTGGGTTCGTGGACAGTGGAATTATGGGATGGCGCTTGGTGCCACGGACTCAGGGGGCCCCACTGAGTGCAGTAAAATGGTTTTCATCCCACAATTTTGAAGGCTAAGCTTAAAAACCACGTGTCCACAAACCCACTATTTGTCCAATAACCAACTATTTTTTAAAATTACTAACCCCTGACTTCATGCAATAAGCTGCAATTGGACAGAATCCCGCCTGCAATCTATTGAATGGGGATTTGGGTAGTTAATTTTTTGGACATTTTAATTGAAGTTCCTTTCATTATAAAAACTATTTTACTGCACTCAGAGGGGCCCCCTGAGTCCGTGGCACCAAGCGCCGTCCCAAAATTCCACCGTCCGCGAACCCACTATTTTTATAATGGGATAAATGCTACGTGGGATCTCCATATCTCAGCTCAGGAAGGGTCCTCCATTTTTGAGCCTCAATTTTTGCACTCAGGTCTAAGTCTCATGGCCCTCTATCAGAATCCAGAGTTTCGAGAAGATTGGACAAACTTTTTTTCTTGCACCGAAAAAAACGACAGGGGTACGTACCCCGGGTCGAGATTTTGAGTTTCTCCGATCTTCTCGAAACTCTGGATTCCACGTAGCATTTATTCAATATAGAGCTGTAATCAGGCCTTAAAAGTTAGGCCCGACAAGGCCCGAGCCCGGAAGAATTCGGCCCGAGCCCGAGAAGTACATTTTGATTGACAGCTTTTTAAAAGCCCGAACCCGTTTACAGCCCGACATTATTCAAATGTACGCACACACAAAGCTCTTTTGCCTTTTGTCAAGAATGAGTCATTTATAAATTTTTTTACATAATTTATTCATGACTAACGTAGGCTAGGCCACTTGGAAGTTGGAACAAAGAAATAAAATAAGTCCTCTTTACATCGTAACATCTCAGCACTCTAAATAGGCATACCCTTAGCCTATAAGTATAAATAGGCCTACGGGCCTATAAAAATGTGTCTTTCTTAACAAATTAAATCAATATATCTAAACTTAGATATTTGGCAATAACGAAATAAAACGAAAAGTTACATAAAATTGAGATTATTAGCCTTAAGACAAACGAAAACGGGACTTGCTTGCGGCCGCCTCTCTCCGCAATATGAATTTAAATAGGCCAACGCACCAATAAAAAGGAGTCTAACAAATTAAATTAAGATAAATTCTAAATTAAGATGGGTATTTGGCAATAACGAAATTAAGATAAAAGCTCCACAGGATTTGCTTCGCCACTTCCCTCCACAATCCGGCCTCAAAGTGTCGGTGAACACAGCAGCTGAAATTTAATAAAAGAATAATGCCAAAATTAGTCTATACTCCGTCTACATTATGCATGTAGATTTCCACACCTCAGACTTTGTTTTCTTTGCCGGTGCAACCAAAATCTAATCACCAGAGGCCAGCCTCCATTTCACCTTCTTCGCATCCATTTTCACACTAATCGAAACGCATCATCTGACCGTTCATTTACCGCGCAACCCGGAGCGCAAGCCCGAGCCCGGCCCGAGCCCGTGTAAAATGATAGAAATTGAGACCGAACCCGACTGAACCCGACCAAACCCGTCGGGTCCCGTCAGGTTCGGGCAAAGATCTTCAGCTCTAATTCAATAGTAAAAAATATTGGGTTCGTGGACAGTGGAATTATGGGATTGCGCTTGGTTCTATGGACTCAGGGGGGCCCCCTGAGTCCAGTAAAATAGTTTTTATCAAGAAATGAACTTACAAAAATATGCCTATTACAAAAACTGTCTGATCTGAAACAACTGCGTAAGTAAACCAATATTACGGTGTACGTTTCTGTAATTATAGTGTACTTCCGTGTAGTTATAAGGGAACAATATGTTACGTTTTTGGGTAATAAAGGGGTACAACCAGATATACAAGCAAATTATTTATAATGTAATTATTTTAAAACTAACAGGTATTCTGTTAATATATTCCAAGCAAAAATTGTACGTCTGTTGTATGTAAAGGTTTTTATCACATTTCTGGCAAAATATGTTCTTGTGCAATGTAGTTACAGGGTAATTTTGACATCTGTGGTTTGTAAATTAAACGTATATATATATATATATATATATATATATATATATATATATATATATATATATATATACGTTTAACCGTTTAACCACAGATGTCAAAATTACCCTGTATATATATGGCTGTATGTATGCACAGTATGATAAATTTATTTATTGGCTTTTCTTACTAAACTACTTAATGTTAAGCAAAAAAAAAAAAAAGTTTTTGCTATATGATTTTAATTTATAACGTACCATGTAGTACTTAGTACTTACATTATCACATTGTATTGCAATGACACTTAAATGTCAGGGCAAATATACTGTGTAATTAAAACGTTTTTTGTTTTGTTTTGTTTTCATAATAAGAGTACCTTACTGTGCAAATAGTTTTGTTTCGTATTGTTACATATAGTGTTTGTTACCCGTTTCATCTGTGTATTTACAGGGTAAGTGTAACTTCGGCGGGCTGTAAATTAAAGTGGCGCTTGTTACCCCTTTATTACCCAAAACTTAACATATTGTTCCCTTATACCTACACGGAAGTACACTATAATTACAGAAACGTACACCGTAATTTCGGTTTACTTACGCAGTTGTTTGTGGGTCGTAATATAAATTGTTACCGTCCCCTGCTATTCTATGATTGATATGTGCCCTTCTGTAAAGTTGCAGGAAGAATTGGGAGACCATAGCAGTCCTGTCTGGATATGAGTGTGCAATATACCTTCTAAAGCTAAGTGTACCTTCTAAAGCTAAGATTTTGCTTCAGTCTGTGTACTACTGCTTTTCATAACTGCGTTTGAGTGGAAATGTTATATTTGAATCTCTAATTTAGATTTTTATGTATTTTAGGAACCAGCCAAATGAAGTGAGATTGTCTGAGAAGATCACGTGTGCTACATCAATGACGATGACGAGCTGGATACCAGATTATGTGCCAATTTCTTTCCGTAAGTTTTATTTCTGAGTTTTTTGTTGTTTTTTTGTTTATTAGTACGGGTGTTTTAGTGATCCCATTGTTTATTTATTCATTTCATGCCCAGAGAACAGGTCCAAATATCTATGGCATTGAAGACAACTCTGAAGAATGAAAAAGCAGAGGAAGAAGCACACTGAGGTCAATACTACTGATAAGGTGAAGTATTTCAGTGCGTTTTATTATTCAATGGTTTCAGGGTTTTTCCCGGGTCAAAAAATGTCTTCGTTGGTGGCCAACAGACACTGTTGTCCTATCTTGCTCTCTTATTAAAAAAAAGATTTTACCACTGGATTTCATAATTTTGTTATATAATCATATTGCTATTAAAAAGTTAAACTAAAAATAATTGCATCAAAAGGTTTATTTTAACTAATAGTCTTAATTTTCTAACATATAGCTAACAATTGAATAAAACTAACAGCTAGCTAACAACAATGTGCTTTATGATTTTAATCACTCCAGTATGAACTTTTTGACAATGTTATTTATTTTAAAAACTGCTGTTCAATGTTTATTCATGTTAGTTCACTGCATTTACTAATGTTAACACTTACAACTTTTGATTTGAACAATTTACCGTATTAGTAAATGTAAAAATCACTAACAAAGATTAATAAATGCTAAAAAAGTTAAATGCAGGAAAAACCATGGGTTTTGTTCAAAGATGTATGATTTGATGTAAAAACTAAAGGCTTACATCTGACCCATCAACTGTGCTGCTCAATAAGTCTTGGAGAATCTGAACAATTCAAATAAATTTACTAACATTATCATATGTTTTACCTCCTCTGCCCTCAGGATATCCAGGGAGACAGATGCGTGCCATTCAGCATAGAAACATCAGAGACAGAGTTCACCTGAGCGAAACATCAGAGACAGAGTTCACCTGAGCGAAACATCAGAGACAGAGTTCACCTGAGCGAAACATCAGAGACAGAGTTCACCTGAGTGCAGAGGGAAACCAGCTTCTCCTGAGCAAACCTGAGAGACGTTCTGCGGGTGGAACTCCAAAGTTGAAACCGCTCTTTTCAGAGCTACCCACTCATTCAAATAAAGAGCATTTTTACAAATGTGTTCACAACACAATTCTCAGCACTATAGGCTAAACTAGTACATAATTTAAAAAAATATATTTTTATAATCTTAGGGGTAATGCTGTATATCTAATAACTAGTACAACACTAGGATCTAATCCATTTGCTGGGTGGAATTGGACAACAGGCATTTAAAAAAAATCTTTTAAATAAACATTTGGTTAATTAGCACACACCGTGTTTTTGTCTTCATTGAATGTTATTGAAAGTTAGTCAGTGTCACATTAAGAATATTTTCTTGTGAACTTCAGAGAAGATCCAGGTATATTCACAGATGGTTCTTTAAGATGGTAAGTGGCTGGGTCATTTAAAAGCTTACATTTAAATGAGCTTTATATACTCAACATTTATCAAATCAAGACCGCTACATGTACAGGATATCAACGGTCAATTAATGTTTGATGCTTTGAAAAGAATAACATGTATTCATATTCAGACACACCTGATGACGTGTCTTCACACAGCTTCACTGAACAGCATCCAAATGGCATTTTAATTCAGAAGTGTGCATAATTGGAGGAATATTGATATTTAGACAATCATAAATTCGTATTCCAATAAATTTTGCGACCTGATGATTATTAGTGGCGTCAAGCGATCGCTGAACAAGTTCATGAAAATTATGACCAGATGGTGTACTATGGTATTGTAACATTTTCTAATTTCTTAATTCTAAACTTTAAAATACACTTCTTTTTTATTTATTTCAACTACAAATGAAATTGAAAACCAATGAAAATTAAAACATTAAAAACGAGAAGTGGTCAAAGCGGTTATTCACGTGAAATCTCTCGGCATTAACAATACATACCAGTAGATCTCATTAAACGATAAATTCAACCCAATGTACACTTTCTAGATTTCTGGACATCGTAATGTTATTATTTATTTATTTATTTTGAAAATTGTTTCTGTACATATATTCACAGATGGTACTTTAAGATAGTAGGAGGGTCATTTAAACGCTTAAAATAAACCATATTACCATATAATCAGAAATCATAAACATTAGTTCACAAGCAATCAGTTGGCATGGATGTGCGTTAATAGTTCATTGATTTCTACGAAGTGCAGTTGGGTGGGGCCTGTAGAATGAACAACAGCCAATCAAACATGCAGCACTCATCATAAATACTGGCGGTAAATCGCAGTTCCCGCACTCTTCTTTGAGAAGAACCTTGATCTGCGCTGTGAGATCACCTGGGATGGCAGAGGAGGTAGACTCAGCTCCGGACATCCTGATTATTCACCTGGGTGGGAACAGTTTGTGTCGCGGGGGCCGCGATCGTCTGAGTTTCCTTCGGGAAATTAAGCGTGACCTGGTCACATGCTTCATAATGTTTCCCAGTACCAGGCTGGTCTTTTCACACATTCTGCCTCGTCTGAATTGGAGAGGTCAGAGAGCCAGGACTGGCTACGGCGTGGAAAAGGGCCGGCGGTGGATAAACTCGAAGGTTGCTGGCTTTTTGGCAGGGAGACAGATGCACTGCATTCGGCACAGAAACATCTGCCTCTCCCATCTGTGCAGAGACGGAGTCCACCTGAGCCGAGAGGGAAACCAGCTTCTGCTGGGCAACCTCAGAGAAGCTCTGCGGGAGGAACTCCAAAGCTGAAGCCACCATGTCCTCGTCTACCTCCTCTGCCATCACAGGCAACAACGGCTCTTTTAAGAGCCACCCACTCATTCAAATAAAGAGCATTTTTACTAATGTGTTAAATTATTTGTTCTTCACATTACTTGAGGTCAGGTGGCGGATACATGTTATAAAATAAAAATTTCAATGACGCACAAATCTAAAAAGCGCGGTCAAAGAAAATTAATGATTTCAAGCGCAAAACGACTCGCGTGCTGTTTATGTGCTGCACACAACCAAAACGTGAAAACGTTTTTTTTCTTTGGATCAGAAATACAAAAAGGCTTGGATTTGGGCTCTTTTGACTCGGCCTATCAAGTAGCTAATGATTTTTTTTTGGGCGGCCACCAAAGCCTTATTTGAATGGTGATAGAGATAACCGACTGCAGCGCTCTTGACTTAAACTTAGACTTCTTCTGGAAATGTACATTCTAGTTATTCTTTTTATTCCGCCGCATTTTTGACGCGCTAATCCTCCCGCAGTTTTTGTCACAGACCCACGAGTGAGGCGTCAAATCGTGTGGATTATTGAGGAATGGTGTGCTATGACTTTTATAAGCGATCGGGGGTACGATGTTCACCCCAGGGGCGAAATACCGGCCGAAAAATCCCATAGACTTAACATTGCGTCAAACTTTGACGAGTCGTAGCTCGGAACGAGGATGTCGCAGAAACGTGTAATTTACCACATTTGAAGAGGCTTACAGGCTCTGTAAGAACATACCACACAATGGGGTAAAAGTTGCACCCCTGGGGGGCAGGAGCGGCCCAAAGTTGCCCCATTGACTTACTATGGTGTAGTACACCATAGAAACCGCTTTTATATTGAACATAACTCTGGATCACAGTGTCGTAGAGACAAAGGGGCGGGCTCATTTTACTCAGACGGCCAATCAGTCTCTCAGGATCATTGTGAAGCTATCAAGCCACGCCCTAGCAACCGTTTAGAGCTCCTTAGCAACAAGTTCCATAGACTTCCATTAAAAGAGATCAAAGGGATATCTCAGGATATAAGTGTCATAGAAATATGAGGGTGGGCTTGTTTGACTCGGGCCAGCAAACAGCCAATCCTGAGTCACCTCAACACTTACTGGCCCCGCCCTAGCAACCATTGTCGAGCACCTTAGCAACCAAAATCCAAAGAGGGATATCTTCCATTCTGAATGTCACAGAGGCATGGGAGTTGGTTTATATCATTCATACTGACAAGCAGCCTTTGGAGTTTCATGATTGGCAGCTGCCAAGCCAATCCCTAGCAACCAAACATAGTACCCTAGCAACCATTTTGCAAGACCTATATCTCTGCATCAAAACATCGTATAGAGATGGGGGTTGGTTTATACATTCACATTGACTTTGGAGCTTCATGATTGGCAGCTGCCAAGCCACTCCCTAGCAACCAAACATAGTACCCTAGCAACCGTTTTGCAAGACCTATATCTCTGCATCAAAACATCGTATAGAGATGGGGGTTGGCTCTTTTTACTCAAGCTAGCAAACAGGACTTGCTACATGCTAGCAGTGAATAGCTACATGCTAATATTGATTAGCTAAGTGCTAAATCATGCCAAGAAAATGCTAAAACTCCATAGTAACCATCTGTGACAACTACCAACCACCTAGTAACACCATAGCAACCGCCCTGAACACCCTAGCAACCGCCTAGAAACTCCATAGCAACCACAAAAAATACCCTAGCAACCACCCAGAATACCCTAGCAACCATCTACCAATGCCCTAACAACCATCTAGCAATGCCCTAGCAACCACCCAGAATATCTTAGCAACCATACAAACACATGAATAAGCCATATCTCAGCACCAGAACATTGTACAGACATGGTTGTTGGCCCGTAAGCAATCATGTGCAACCAGGTGGTGTTTTTCACCACTGCAAGCACCATTTCACATTTTCTTCTGGAAATGTACATTCTAGTTAGATAGTATTATTCCTCACAGTGTAGCAAGACGAGGTAAAGTGCAAGATACTTACTAAACATGATGTGTTTTATAATCCAGCTGGTGGGCGTTGGCATGTTTGAATGGCTTGCCTTAGATCATTTGCGTTTGAATAGCGCGCGCTCTCTGTGGGCATGGTCACATTAACACGTAATCAGGTATAATGAGCTGGAAAGAAAAAGACTGACATCTCTCTCTTTTCATACAGATGACATAAACTGAGAATATTTGTTTTTTTATATAAATTAATTCATTTAAAAGAAGAGAGTTCAAGCTTCATTATGGAAAAACACTCGTGCATGTATGACAAGTATTCGCGAAATTACAGTTAATTAAATTTTTTTGGGACTTCACTGACAGAGAGAAGGTAAAACTAGCATCATGTTTATTTTTCTTTGACTAAAAGCACAAAACTTTGTTTTTATTGTGAGTATACACAAAGAAAATATGCACTTAACAGGATCGAATGATGTATAACACTAACACGTAAGATCAAAATCAGAGTATTTTGAGTCTCTTTTGCACTGATAAGAAAAAAAGCAAGACTATCGTGCCGGCGCAATAGCAGACCTCAGAGGGTTAAAACGTTCCTTCCAACGGAAATGTAGAATGAATAAACATTCAATGTTGGCGTCTCTCTGAAAGTTCTGCAAATGCAGTCATATGACTGACATTTGAGAGTGGCTCTAGCCATAAAATGCAATTTTCATCTAGACATAAATCCACGCCAAAATCCATCTCACCATCATCTGCTTCATTAGCTCAAAAAGGCAACAACAGGGTTCGTACACCTTTTCCAAGGTCAAATTCAAGCACTTTTCAAGCACTTTCAAGGTCCATTTTAAAGCTTTTTCCAGCAGCTTACACCACCGTAAATTACATACCAATACATAGTAAAAATTATTATTTAGCGTTTTTTCCACATTAAAAGAGATAATATGCAATAAACAGCCAAAATTGTGTTTCGTAATAGCAGATGGATCAGAAATTGAAGCAAAACACAGGTTTTATTTTTAAAAAATGTTGTTGGAGGATTTGATCCAAATGACATGCAGTAGAGGTGGGCGGTATGACCAAAATTTTATTTCACGGTAACGATATATTTCACGATATAGTTATTTATATATGTAGCTATTCTCGAAAAATCATCATAAATGGCTTTGTATACTAAATAAACCCAAATACTTTAGAAATGAAAAGTTCTTCTCCTTGTTTGACTGTCTTTTATTTGGCAAATAATTTATTTGGTAAACTATTTTGATAGCTAAATATAGTGAACAAAACACACTCATCAACTTTTAGAAGAACTTCCCCCAACTGACTGATATTAAATACAACTCATAGGTGCAATTAAACTTTAAATAAAGTGTTGCTGAATAATTTTTCAATCTCATGTTATTGCTTTACCTCATCAATCAGTTTATAATATCTAAATATTTTATATTGAACTATTCTATTCATAATAAATTAGTTACTATCTTTTAATTTGGTAGGATAATATTAGCAATACTAATATGTTTAAATGTGTTCTCCGGTACATTTTTTGCCATGTCTGCTTATACTGCGTTTTTAAGGGGCTTGTTTTGCTCTTTTTGTGATATCCGGCAACCCGTCACCTGGAGCTTTATCAAGAGACGTTCAGAAGTGACTAGAAGGAGAGCAGTATGAAAACCGGACAGCAGCTACTGTTAATGTCGACTAAGTAGTTTAAATTATACACACCTTGTAACTGAGTCATTACTTTACCACAGCCGGTACACACTGACACACCGCGCTCCCAGTGTGTGCGCGCGCGTCTTTTGCATCAGTAAAATGCGATCGGTTCATTTGAGTGTCAAGTTCACGGATCGAATCAAATGAAGATTTTATCAGCTGGTTCAGTGGCCAATTGTTTGGAGTTAGAAATATATAATTCGCGCTGCATATTTAGTAATTTTGCCTCAGGTACCGAATCCGAGACTACCTGGAGGAGGTGCTCTGAGTTCGGCTGCTCCCGAACCGTGCCGCGGTTCGCGTAATTGTGAAAGAATCACGGACTCGGGTGCGCACTTAGTAAAGTGACCTGCGCATGCGTTTTATGATGTATTAAGTTAATAAAACACATGTAAGGGATGATAGTGTTGATGATTTACCTTGGATACGAGCGAGAGTGTGAGTCTGCAGTGTATTCGCACACACATAGCGCGTGGACTCAGGCCAACAAATTATTGGAAATCCACTGTCTCCTGCGTTTGCAATCAGCAGAAAGCCAAATGCGACACACAGTAAACCTGTGTTGTTCACTCAGCTGCGCATAATAACACCAAATTAATACAAAACACAATATATTGACCCGCGTTCTGCTTTCTATCATGCACGTTTGTGATGACGTAACAAGATGCACGCAGACGCACCAGGATTCGATAGAATCAAGTCGAGTGTGAAAGAACCATAGACAGTATAAGAAGTGGACAGAGCCATCTCATTGGAACTCAGTTGAGACAGTTGAAGCCCATTTTTAGCGATTTTTAGCACTTCCGTTCCTGACGCGCAGACTCAAACCGACTCAAACTAAGCTTGATGACGTGAGCACCCTGTCTGACAGATGTAAATATTCTAGTAGCTGTGCGTGAAAACTGCCAACGTTGATCTTGCAGAGACGGCGAGCTTGAGCAAAGAGTTCTTTGGCGTGAGTGAGCAGGAGTGAGTAATTTGTATAGTACTTATTTTAAAATGTAACGCCAGTACGCCATATTAAGTTAATGCATTGATTGCCTGTGAGCTTCTCCTACTGTCTGTACGGTAATTTCTCTACTGTGCGACAGAGCGTCGAGTGGTTATGACGCAATCGTTAGCCTATTTTTACAAAAACTGTTTCTACGGGGCCATAATGTAACATAGAAGGTAATTGAGCCCTTTATACATTGTTGTGTGTCTTTAGAAATAAATAATGGACAAATGGAGTCTTTAAACGCCTCAGATGTAAAGTTATTCGCTGTCAAAGTGACGCCAAAATGAATGGGAGTCAATGGGAATTGGGAATGCTAACGCAAGTGAAGTTCTGCTACAAGATGGCGGCACGCGGCCGGCTTCAACTTCCGGTCGATGGATTACCCCCTTGGAAAGAACCAGGCCACCACTGCGGGGGGCGCGGGAACAAGCGCGCTCGGGCCGCAGCAAACGATTTATTTCACCATTTAATAAACGAAATATTCAGTCAGATAGGTATTTGTTGTGAAAGAAACCGTTACAATTTCAAGCACTTTCAAGCATTTTATCCAAAATTTAAGCACTTTTCAAACCTTGAAAACACAACATCAAAATTCAAGCATTTTCAAGGATTTCAAGCACCCGTACGAACCCTGCAACAATCTGACACAGCGTCCTTCTGTTCAGCTCCTCAGAGAGCTCCAGAACCTGCTTGGTCTGCTCTTATTCAGTCAGAGAGCTCCAGAACCTGCTTGGTCTGCTCTTATTCAGTCAGAGAGATCCGCTGAAAATGTTAAGAAATATGTCAGTGGCTGCTGTCCAGCTGGTCGGGTAGAACCTGTGAAAGTCGTAGGGCTAAAGTAGAGGACAACAGAAACTGTGAACAAGAACTGAGATCATGCCTCCAAAAAGCTGCACTTGCTTGTGCGCCGCCTCTTTCTTCTAGAAAATATTAATGGCTGCTCTCGCAAGACCAATACAGTCACATCCTCACCTCCACTCCTAGTGGTGCCATTCCTGGAAATACGAACAATATTCTGAAGAGGAAAAATAACTATGGCACAACAAACCAAGTACCTAGATGATACGATTCGATTTTGGTGAAAATCGGAAGAATGGTCTAGGAAAAGTTCGAAAAAGAAGTTTTAAAAATAAATAAAAGACGGGCGACAGGAAGTTTTTACACGTCACATGGAGGCATAACATCGCTAAGTTCCAAACCATCATTGATCATCTTCAACATTTCATACCTTTCCTACACGATATACACTCACCGGCCACTTTATTAGGTACACCTGTCCAACTGCTCGTTAACACTTAATTTCTAAGCAGCCAATCACATGGCGGCAACTCAGTGCATTTAGGCATGTAGACATGGTCAAGACAATCTCCTGCAGTTCAAACCGAGCATCAGTATGGGGAAGAAAGGTGATTTGAGTGACTTTGAACGTGGCATGATTGTTGGTGCCAGAAGGGCTGGTCTGAGTATTTCAGAAACTGCTAATCTACTGGGATTTTCACGCACAACCATCTCTAGGGTTTACAGAGAATGGTCCGAAAAAGAAAAAACATCCAGTGAGCAGCAGTTCTGTGGGCGGAAATGCCTTGTTGATGCCAGAGGTCAGAGGAGAATGGCCAGACTGGTTCGAGCTGATAGAAGGGCAACAGTGACTCAAATAACCACCCGTTACAACCAAGGTGGGCAGAAGAGCATCTCTGAACGCACAGTACGTCGAACTTTGAGGCAGATAGGCTACAGCAGCAGAAGACCACACCGGGTGCCACTCCTTTCAGCTAAGAACAGGAAACTGAGGCTACAATTTGCACAAGCTCATCGAAATTGGACAATAGAAGATTGGAAAAACGTTGCCTGGTCTGATGAGTCTCGATTTCTGCTGCGACATTCGGATGGTAGGGTCAGAATTTGGCGTCTACAACATGAAAGCATGGATCCATCCTGCCTTGTATCAACGGTTCAGGCTGGTGGTGGTGGTGTCATGGTGTGGGGAATATTTTCTTGGCACTCTTTGGGCCCCTTGGTACCAATTGAGCATTGTTGCAACGCCACAGCCTACCTGAGTATTGTTGCTGACCATGTCCATCCCTTTATGACCACAATGTACCCAACTTCTGATGGCTACTTTCAGCAGGATAATGCGCCATGTCATAAAGCTGGAATCATCTCAGACTGGTTTCTTGAACATGACAATGAGTTCGCTGTACTCAAATGGCCTCCACAGTCACCAGATCTCAATCCAATAGAGCATCTTTGTGATGTGGTGGAACGGGAGACTCGCATCATGGATGTGCAGCCGACAAATCTGCGGCAACTGTGTGATGCCATCATGTCAATATGGACCAAACTCCCTGAGGAATGCTTCCAGCACCTTGTTGAATCTATGCCACGAAGAATTGAGGCAGTTCTGAAGGCAAAAGGGGGTCCAACCCGTTACTAGCATGGGGTACCTAATAAAGTGGCCGGTGAGTGTATATATATATAAATATAGCTGCGAGCAGCGATGAAGGGCCAAAGCCCGGTGCCTTTAGGTACTAAAGGCACCGGGGTTGCGGTGCCACCGGCTTGGACCCGTAATCGCTGCTCGCAGCTATATTTATTATTATTATTATTATTATTTTACTACCTTTTGGGCACTTTTGGGGGCCTTAACGTGCTCGAAAACTCTTGAAACTTTGCACACATCTCAGAACCCGCGGCCATCAGGCCAGGGGATTTTTGATATCTCGAACGGTTTGGCCGTGGCGAGGAAACGAAATTATGGCGAGAAACATGAAACAGGAAGTGTGTTATAACTACTGTATACATTAACTGATCTTGATGAAACTTCAGCAGTGTGTTCGTTGTAAGAGCCCGATCACATGGATGTGACTATTGTGAGTCAAAGTTATAGCGCCACCAACTGGCAGCAGGAAGTGTGTCACTTTCAAAATGCTTTTAAATCACCCTCTTATTTTTACCCGATTTGCTTCAAACTTCATGTGCATAATGTAGACACACGCCAGATGTAGACCTGTGAAAGGATTTTTGATATCTTTGATACTGTTGCCATGGCAATGCATCAAACATTAATATTCCTTTTTTTAAGCTTTTTCATGCTTTTTTATGCTTTCGGGCACTTTTGGGGTTCTTAACGTGCTCGAAAACTCTTGAAACTTTGCACACGGGACAAAACCCACGGCCATCAGGGCCAGGCTGAAGCTGGTACCCGGGCGTGGCAGGGGGGCTCGACAGCGCCCCCTTGAACGGGTCCGACAATTTGGTCCATATATCCAACACGCTTTACCCTATTTGCTTCAAACTTGATGTGTATAATGTAGACACAAGCCAGATGTAGACCTGTGAAAGGATTGTTGATATCTTAGATGCTGTTGCCGTGACAACGCATCAAACTTTAATATTCTTTTTGGATACTTTTGAGATTCTTAGCGCACTTTTGGGGCCCTTAACATGCTCAAAAACTCTTGAAACTTTGCACACGGGTCAGAAACCGCGGACATCAGGGCCGGGCTGAAGCTGGTACCCGGGCGTGGCAGGGGGGCTCGACAGCGCCCCCTGGAACGGGGTCCGAAAACTTGGTCCATAAATCAAACAGGCTTTACCCGATTTGCTTCAAACTTGATGTGTATAATGTAGACACACGCCAGATGTAGACCTGTGAAAGGATTGTTGATATCTTAGATGCTGTTGCCGTGACAATGCATCAAACTTTAATATTCTTTTTGGATGCTTTTGAGACTCTCAGCGCACTTTTGGGCCCCTTAACGCGCTCAAAAACTCTTGAAACTTTGCACACGGGTCAGAACCGGCGGCCATCAGGGCCGGGCTGAAGCTGGTACCCGGGCGTGGCAGGGGGGTTTGACAGCGCCCCCTGGAACGGGGTCCAAAAACTTGGTTCATAAATCAAACACGCTTGCATGTAATAATATGAAACTCGGTACACATATAGATCTCATCGGTTCATATATCCTTTGTACTTTTACTTTTTACCCCAGCCCAACAGGAAGTCGGCTATTAAGGCTTGTTTGGAAAACGCATGCAATGGAATTCGATATACTCCTCCTAGAGAATTCAACCAATCGCCACGAAACTCGGTCAGCATGAAGTCAAGAGATTGACGATGAAAAGTTGCCAGGGGATTTTTGATATCTCGAACGGTTTGGCCGTGGCGAGGAAACGAATTTATGGCGAATAATGGAAACAGGAAGTGTGTTATAACTTCTGCATACATTAACTGATCTTGATGAAACTTCAGCAGTGTGTTCGTTGTAAGAGTCCGATCACATGGATGTGACTATTGTGAGTCAATGTTATAGCGCCACCAACTGGCAGCAGGAAGTGTGTCACTTTCAAAATGCTTTGAAATCACCCTCTTATTTTTACCCGATTTGCTTCAAACTTTATGTGTATAATGTAAACACACGCCAGATGTAGACTTGTGAAAGGATTATTGATATCTAAGATACTGTTGCCGTGACAACGCATCAAACGCATCAAACTTTAATATTCTTTTTGGATGCTTTTGAGACTCTTAGCATGCCTGAAATTGCTTAAAATTGCATGAAACTCGACAGACAGATCACATTTATTAGCCAGTAGACATGTGCAAAGTTTCAGAAACGGGCGTGGTGCAGGGGCTCAGTAGCGCCACCTTTTGACAAAAGTGGGGGTGTTAGTTATATAGTTTTACCTACAATCATAAAACTCGGTACGCATATTGTTCAGATCAAGCCGGACAACTTTCTAATTAACTGTCATTAGCTCCAAACAACAGCAAGTCAGATATTTAAGTTTGAATGTGGATGTATCTGAGAATTTTCTCTCCCTCTCTCTCTGTCTCTGTGTGTGTGGGATTTGTCTATTGCTTTTAATGGATTTCAAGGTTTCAGGGGCTTTTGGGGCTCTTAACGTGCTCAAAAACTCTTGAAATTTTGCACACAGGTCAGAACCCACGGCCATCAGGGCCGGGCTGAAGCTGGTACCTGGGCGTGGCAGGGGGGCTCAACAGCGCCCTCTTGAACGGGGTCCGTCAATTTGGTCCATATATCCAACACGCTTGCATGAATTAATATGAAACTCAGTACACATATAGATCTCATCGGGCCGAACATCTTACCCCCGGTCAAGTTTTACGCCAGCCCAACAGGAAGTCGGCTATTATGGGTTGTTTGGAAAACGCTTGCTGTGGAATTTGAAGTACTACTCCTAGGCAATTCATTCAATCATCGCCAAACTCGGTGTGCATGATGTCAAGACTTTGAGGATGTTAAATTGCGGACGGACTTTTGATATCTCGAACGGTTTGGCCGTGGCGAGGAAATGAATTTTCATGGCTTAATAAGGACATATAAAGTGTGTTATAACTTAGTTAGTTTTACCTACAGTTACAAAACTCAGCGTGTATATTCTTCTCCTCAAGCCGAACAACTTTCTAATTTACAGTTATTAGCTCCGAACAACAGAAAGTCAGATATTTTGGTTTGATTATGGTCATTTTCTCTCTCTCTCTCTCTGAGCCAATATGGCAAGCCGTCTTAACATTTAATCATTTTAACCTACTAGTCTCTATTTTCATGCTACTAGTACTTATTTTTTAGATACTAGTATCTATTCCATTAAGTACTAGTACTTATTCATTAGCGACTAGTGCTTATTCTTTAGGTACTAGTGCTTATTCCTTAGGGACTAGTACCTTTTAAAAGATACTAGTACTTATTCATTAGATACTATATTAGTATCTAAAAATACTAGTATCTAAAAAATAAGTACTAGTAGCATGAAAATAGAGACTAGTGGGT
The DNA here is from genome assembly GCA_031834385.1 of Semotilus atromaculatus. Taxonomy (NCBI): domain Eukaryota; kingdom Metazoa; phylum Chordata; class Actinopteri; order Cypriniformes; family Leuciscidae; genus Semotilus; species Semotilus atromaculatus. The sequence goes on from JAULUF010000088.1 coordinate 535,412, forward strand.
TTAAATGATTAAATGTTAAAACGGCTTGCCATAAGCCTACGTGTCTGTGCCTGTCTGTGTGTGTGTGTGTGTGTGTGTGTAGGGGGAGGAGGGCTAGATTAACCATTTCACTGCTGTGTGGTTTGGCCTGCATTAAAAAGGAAAATAAATGTCTTAAGCCTTGTATTTTTTAAATAAGTTTTATTAATAAAGTAAAGGAATCACAGACTGTTTTTAAATGGGGTTGGATACATATTTTTTTGTTTTTAAACTGTGTGTGCGTGCGTGCGTGCATGTGTGTGATTGTGCCTTGGTGTCTGTTACAGTTACAAGAGTTTAATCCTTGTTCAAGTTTAAGTTTAAGGCCTTGTCTTTTTGAATCCATTTGCAGCTTTTTATTAAGAATGGTCAAGACAGGCAGGGTGAACAATGGCAAACAGGGCAGAACAGAAAAGGCAGAGACAAACCAGGTTGACAGGCAAAGGACAAAGACCTCCAGATAAATACTAGGCTTCTGGATTTACACATTTAAGTGCTACAAAACATATTGACATATGACATCCTATGACATTAAAAATTATTCTAAATTTAAATTATCTCATATATATGGCTATTGTGGTTCACGATCATAGGCCCTGTCCCAAATGGCACACTTCATATGAATTTTCGGTCTTGTGTACTTATTTCATGTGTCCGTTAAATCCATGAGACCGTAGGGTGTCTCATTTTTCATTTTAGGTTTCAGAAGGTTGCTCACGCATACTTTGTGGTTGATATGTGCCCTCGATGCGCACTTTTGCAGAGCCCACACTGATGCAAGCTCTACAGCACACTTCTTTTCGACAGTCAAAGCGGGGTTACGTTTTTGCACGTCGTGCACAATAACCCCAAAGGCACCGGGGTGGCGGTGCCACCGGGCCGTTTATATATATATATATATATATATATAAATATAGCTGCGAGCAGCGATGAAGGGCCAAAGCTGGCGGAACCGCCACCCCGGTGCCTTTAGGTACATAAAGGTCACCGTTATGACCGTGCACTTAGTTTGAGTTTAAAATTAGTTCTGCATTAAAAGAATAAATAAATATCTAAGGCCTTGTCTTTTTGCATAGCACTTTATGGATATTTTTTTAATTAAAATGACAAAATATGCATAGAACATATCTATTTAATATATTGTTTGCTGTAAATAATGTTAATATTGTATGTTTGGTGATTCAAGCTGAATGAATTTAAAATGAATGTGCTATATTAGATCAATATATATGTTTTCCTTAAAATTTTTATACACGAACTTTATTCTCATCAGAATTATAATTTTTTGTATAAAATAATACTACCATTAAAAAAAACAAATTTGATTTTTTATTTTAATCAATGTAGAATGTGTAACTTAAAAATAAACAAATTAGTGCTCTGTTTGAGGACAAGAAACCAAAACCTATGCAATATGATCAATGTCCAAAAGATGGCACTCACAGACTGTTTTTAAATGGGGTTGGATAAATATTTTTTTTGCTTTTAAACTGCATGTGTGTGTGTGTGTGTGTGTGTTACAGTGACAAGAGTTTAACCCTTGTTCAAGTTTAAGTTTTAAGGCCTGGTCTCTTTAATATAAAAAAAAAATATATTTTTAAATTAAAACCCATATGTATTGTTTGCTTTAAATTAAATTAAGATTGTATGTTTTGTAATTGAACCTAAATTAATTTAAAATGAATGTGCTATATTTCAGATCAATATATTTGTTTTCCTTCATTTTAATCAACACTAACTTTATTCTCATCTGAATTAAAAATAACTTATTTCTGTATAAAATAAAAAATCCAGAATAATCCAGACCAACCAGAGCGCACTATTCCTACAACATCATCAGTGCTGAAGCGGAACTACCAGAGCCATTTGGCAGATAGCAAGCAGATGCAGCATATCTGTTGTAACGAGGCAGGGTGAGGCCAGAGGAATCCATTTGCAGCTTTTTATTAAGAATGGTCAAGACAGGCAGGGTAACAATGGCAAACAGGGCAGAACAGAAAAGGCAGAGACAAACCAGGTTGACAGGTGCTGCCTATGACATTAAAAACAATGTTAAATTAAATTTATCTCATATATGTGGCTATTGTGGTTCACGATCATAGGCCCTGTCCCAGATGGCACACTTCATATGAATTTTCGGTCTTGTGTACTTATTTCATGTGTCCTTTAAATCCATGAGACCGTAGGGTGTCTCATTTTTCATTTTAGGTTTCAGAAGGTTGCTCACGCATACTTTGGGGTTGATATGTGCCCTCGATGCGCATTTTTGCAGAGCCCACACTGATGCAAGCTCTACAGCACACTTCTTTTCGACAGTCAAAGCGGAGTTACGTTTTTGGACGTCGTGCACAATAACCCTAAATGCACCAGGGTGGCGATGCCACCGGCTTTATATATATATATATATATATATATATATATATATACACACTCACCGGCCACTTTATTAGGTACCCCATGCTAGTAACGGGTTGGACCCCCTTTTGCCTTCAGAACTGCCTCAATTCTTCGTGGCATAGATTCAACAAGGTGCTGGAAGCATTCCTCAGGGAGTTTGGTCCATATTGACATGATGGCATCACACAGTTGCCGCAGATTTGTCGGCTGCACATCCATGATGCGAATCTCCCGTTCCACCACATCCCAAAGATGCTCTATTGGATTGAGATCTGGTGACTGTGGAGGCCATTTGAGTACAGCGAACTCATTGTCATGTTCAAGAAACCAGTCTGAGATGATTCCAGCTTTATGACATGGCGCATTATCCTGCTGAAAGTAGCCATCAGAAGTTGGGTACATTGTGGTCATAAAGGGATGGACATAGTCAGCAACAATACTCAGGTAGGCTGTGGCGTTGCAACGATGCTCAATTGGTACCAAGGGGCCCAAAGAGTGCCAAGAAAATATTCCCCACACCATGACACCACCACCACCAGCCTGAACCGTTGATACAAGGCAGGATGGATCCATGCTTTCATGTTGTAGACGCCAAATTCTGACCCTACCATCCGAATGTCGCAGCAGAAATCGAGACTCATCAGACCAGGCAACGTTTTTCCAATCTTCTATTGTCCAATTTCGATGAGCTTGTGCAAATTGTAGCCTCAGTTTCCTGTTCTTAGCTGAAAGGAGTGGCACCCGGTGTGGTCTTCTGCTGCTGTAGCCCATCTGCCTCAAAGTTCGACGTACTGTGCGTTCAGAGATGCTCTTCTGCCCACCTTGGTTGTAACGGGTGGTTATTTGAGTCACTGTTGCCCTTCTATCAGTTTGAACCAGTCTGGCCATTCTCCTCTGACCTCTGGCATCAACAAGGCATTTCCGCCCACAGAACTGCCGCTCACTGGATGTTTTTTCTTTTTCGGACCATTCTCTGTAAACCCTAGAGATGGTTGTGCGTGAAAATCCCAGTAGATTAGCAGTTTCTGAAATACTCAGACCAGCCCTTCTGGCACCAACAATCATGCCACGTTCAAAGTCACTCAAATCACCTTTCTTCCCCATACTGATGCTCGGTTTGAACTGCAGGAGATTGTCTTGACCATGTCTACATGCCTAAATGCACTGAGTTGCCGCCATGTGATTGGCTGCTTAGAAATTAAGTGTTAACGAGCAGTTGGACAGGTGTACCTAATAAAGTGGCCGGTGAGTGTATATATATATATATATAACAATTCATTATTACTATTATATACCATATATAATATACATTGAAAGGATTAACAGATTTTAACCTGGGTTACACCAACAAATCAAACCTCATTTACTCAGAACACCTCTTAAAATTTTTAGTAAGAGTGGTTAGGAAGATTTAACCTTAACCTTAATAAACTACAGTATTTTCAGGTTATTTATATGACAATGTGAAGAAAACTTACCAAAAAGAAAAACTTCAACTTCAAAAAGTCCAAAGCAAGTTGTTGTTAGCTAGCTGCTAATTGTATTCGATTGTATATGGTAGAAAATTAGATTTTTATATGATTTTTATGATTATATACCAAAATATTTATTAGGTTTAGCAAAGAAGGATTTTCTTACAAAGCTATGAAATCCAGTGGTAAAAATCACAGCTTAAAAAAAAAACCTGTGTGAAAGGCTCATTATGCGGCCATTGTCTTCTCAGGTGTGAATCAGAGCATTATTCATGATCATTCACGCCCACACGCATATTGCCTTTCCAAACAAAAAGTGTTTTACAAAATTTAAATCCATGTATTGTTTTATGTGAATGATTAGGCAGGATGATTTTCAGACCATTTTGAAGCAAAAACTCAGGCGACAACATCCATTAGTCAGAAGTCTTGTGGACACATATTTAGTATGTGTTTTGTGTCCTTATTTCAGAAACTTTAATTTTTAGTTTTTTCAATAACCATGCATAAACAATATTCTCTCAAAAATACAAACATGTACATACATGTTGCTCACATATTATGGTAGCCCTGTTTGTGCTAAATAGAGAATAATTACACCTGTGCCATTAATATGTTTATAAGCAACTGAAAAAAGCACAAATGTCAGGACATGTCAGAACACCTCCAGGTCCCAGAAAACACCTTAGACCCCAGAGGGTTAAGAAGATCTGATATCTTGACCGCAAGAAAACTGCCACAATGCTGGCATCAGGACAATATAACAGTAATAAACTAATAATCAGGATAAGCGTCAGTAAGTGTCTGACCACATTATCGATGTTGTTTCTGTAGACACCCTCCAGTCGTTTAGCAGGAAAGCCCATTACTATTATATTGTGGTTAAAATGGCATTCCCTGAAATTGTTAAGTTGACTAATCCGTGTAGTAGGAACGTTCAGTTCTCTGTTACAATCGCCACAGGGCCAGTCTGGTATGTTGACAGCCATGCCCAGCAAATCTGCATTCATGCTAACATCATTTTGGATTTGTCCATATACTTGTTCATCCCTTTTATACTCCGGATACACTGTTTTCAGACCAACTGGCTGTCATGAATGCAAACTGTGAGCGGTGGAGAGAAGAATTTTGATATTGGCCATTTTTTAATTTATTATTTTTGGATCGTACAGTTAATGGAGTATGTCCCAATAAACGGAGAGTTGCGTATCATTAAGATATTTGCTATCCGACGTCGATATTGCCAGTAAAGTGTGAGTCGCCACTGTGACAGACCGCTGTGGTCCTACAGAGACGACCTGACGTACTGTAGCCTGGGGCGTCATTATGCAGGGAGCCCAGCGCATCTCTCTGAAGGCCACAGGAAGCCCCGAAGAAGAGAAGAGACAGACTTGTTCAGGGTGGTAAGGGAAAAGTGTCAAACACACTATTCTACCTCCATTCTGCCTATATGATGTAAACAATGAACAAAAATATATTTGCTAAATGCTAAAAATTAAGAACTCTGTGTCTGCGACCTCTGCTTCTTATAGAGATGCAAGAAAGGACTTTTAAGATCTGAATCTGTACCGATTATTATTCCCTACTGTAGCCGTAGTCATCATATCTCATGCCGTACATACAAGTGGAAGTGTGTGATTCTTTTTTTGACTCACCTGGCCCTGGACCTGTTGAGATGCATTAACAAATGCTCTCCTGCTGGTGCTTCATTGAAGGCCCCATATTAACCCTCTGGGGTCTAAGGTGTTTTTGGGGTCCTTGAGATGTTTTGTACGGAGCCCCTAAAGGGACATGGTGGTGGAAAAAAATGTAGGATGGGAGAATTTTTTCTTAAAATCTTTTGCGTTCACTCGCAAAGTTATTTGTGTTCCCACGCAAACCCTGTTGTGATCTCGGACAGACACTTCCTGTTTAATGTCCCGCTGGCAGTGCTTCAGAGCTCCGTACGTTAATGGAGCGTTTCATAGTGTTTGAACTTGGAACTCAAATATAAAGAAATGCGGTCAGTGCTTAACTCAAGGAACTTCCCGGATCAATATTCTTGAGCTAAATGTTGTTAAAACACAAACAACACCTATTTACAATCAAAGTAACCTAGACAACGAGCTAATTCTCCTCATAATATAAATGTATCTCTAAACAGCCGATTGAGAGACAAGTCCAAATAAGGGGCTGTCTGCAAAATGCAAATCCCCAAACCCTTCTGCACATTTTATATTATTAAACATTCTATAGCTTCACTATGACACTACTGTGGCCAAATTCAGTTCACACATCACCACTCTCCTGCTAGTTATACTACAATACTTAGTTTGATTAAAAAAAGCATAATTGTTATGATTTTTAATGAAATAAAATCAATAATTTCACACTGTTATACAGTGTAATGCCATCGAAATTCAGTAAGCACATATAATGCATAAGCTATGATTATAACTATTATGTTAGCTGCGCACAGTACCAATATAATTTGAATAAATAATAGGAAGAATATTGAAGAAGTGTTCACGAAGTGTTGTGTTTCTACCGACGGATGATGACGCGTTAAAGATGAGTCTTCCCCTTAGTGTCCTACAAAATAAAAATCCCGATTCAGAGGATGTATGGATGTCAGGGATGATGGATAAATACAGAGCAAGGCCTCTAGCGCGTGATTTTGAAAAGATGTGCCTGGCAGATTTTGCTTCGGAGTGCCGCATTGTTTATGGTCAGCAAACGGAAGGCAAAAATGTTCACCGGCTGCTCAACGGCATGGGTTTTTTCAGAAAAGAACATCTGGGAAGGCTGCAGTCATTAGGTTTGCACGTTATTCTGAGAAAAAACAACCCGAAAAGTTTTACAGTAGATTATTGAAGCTTTATATGCCACATCGGACCAACAAACAGCTAAAACCTCCAAGATTTCCAACATACTAGACGTTTTACAAAGGTGCAAAGGTGGAACTACCTACTCACCCTGGTTTGCTGATGCCTGTCTGTGCCATAGTTCAAGCACACAAGGAGAAGTTTGAAAAACACAGCGAAGAGTTGGACAAGGCATTCGATCAGCTGCAAGAGCAAGGACCGTCTGAGAACGCATGGAACGCTTTTGCACCTGAAGTAGAAGTGGATCGCTTGGAGTGCATTGCCGAACGACAAGACATCATTCCGGATGAGGAGGACGTACAAGATAATGTCCCAGAATTCCAGGTTCTTGAACATGGAGACGGGGTCATGCCACAAATAGAGGCACTGCAGACGAGTGTTGAATTTGTCAGGAGGTTGTTTAGAAATCTAAACGAGACGCAGGCAGCCATATTCTACACGGTCTGCCAGTGGTGTCAGAAGCGTGTGTGGGGTCAAAATCCAGAACAGTTTTTCTACTTCGTGTCAGGTGGTGCTGGTTGTGGCAAATCACACGTCATCAAGTGCATACACACAGAAGCGACCAAGATTCTGCGACAACTGCCTCGACTGCGGGAGGAAGGGGATCTGTCCGTGCCTACGGTGTTCTTGAGTGCGTTTACCGGAACCGCAAGCTTCAATATTAACGGAAAAACGCTACATTAAATTTTAAAACTTCCAAGGAATCTGAAGCCACCGTATCAAGGACTTGGAAATGCCCTAGATGAACTACGAGCAAGACTACGCGACGTGGAGATTCTTATCATCGATGAAATGTCCATGATTTAGAAGGATCTCTTTGCCTACATAAACTGGAGATTTCAGCAAATCAAAGGCAGCAAGAAACCTTTCGGGGGAATCTCTGTCCTCGCCGTGGGCGACTTTTATCAACTGCCACCTCTGGTTAAAGCCAAACCCCTCTGTGTGTATGAAGTGGATGTCCTGGACTTCTGGAAAGACCATTTCCAAATGGTTACACTCTCCGAAATCATGCGTCAGAAAGAAGACCTGGCTTTTGCCCAACTTTTAAACCGCCTACGGGTGAAGCAGAAGACCGACGATCTTGCCAAAGAAGATAGAGCTTTGTTGCTCCAGGCTGTGAAGGACCCCAAAGACTGCCCGTGTGATGCACTGCACGTATTTGCCACCAACAAGGAAGTTCACAAACACAATTCCAAAACAATCCATGCTCTTCACACTGACATCATTACCATTGATGCCGAAGACTACAGGAAAGACCCAAGAACAGGAGGGATGAAGAGACAAAGGAAGCCCATCACTGGAAAAAAGGACGACTTGCCTGACAGCATACAAATTGCGTTGGGAGTACGCATAATGCTGATTAGGAACCTGGATGTTGAACATGGAATGGTAAACAGAGTCGAACATTGTCCGTGAGACAAAAGATGGTATCGACACCGTACAAATGCTAGGACTTCAGCTTGACAATCCAAGCGCAGGCAAGAACACGACTTGGCGTACATCGAGAGATCCGAAGAACCTCTTAGAAAATGAGCAGTTCGTCGACAATTCCCCATCAAGTTAGCCTACGCCTGCACAGCTCACAAAGTCCAAGGCATGACAATGGAGAATGCCGTGGTGTCATTGAAGAAGATTTTCGAGCCAGGAATGGCATACGTTGCCCTCAGCAGAACGACCTCGCTAAATGGATTACACATTACGGACTTTAGTGAAAAGAAGATTTATGCTGATCCTACAGTCACCGCCTCGTTGGAAAACATGACAAGAGCGACATTCGACGGACCAAAACTCACCATCATTCATCACAACACAGAAGGACTCTCATCCCATATTGAAGATATCAGATGCCATCATGAACTGCTGCTATCAAACATTCTTTGCATGGCGGAAACTCACCTGACCGGAACGGTCATTACACCCCAAGTCCAATTGGAAGGAGACAACGTGTTTCTGCGTAACAGACACGTCTCCTGCTCGACACACAGAGAAATTGCGCAGAAAGCTGGCGGTGGAGTCGCAATATATTGCAAAGAGCATATTTCAGCTCAGCCTAGGCAGTTTATTCAAAATGTGGAGTATGTCGTCATCAAAGTAGATAGCCCGATCAAAGCAACAATCGCTACTGTGTACAGGCCACCACACTACGGTTTTGAAGAGTTCTCGAAAAACTTGAAGAGTCTGCTGGATTATTTGGAGATTTTAATGAGGATCTCCTCTGCGCTGGGAATAAAACTGTTCTGGAACTGTTTCAATCTAAAGGATACACGCAACTGATCACCACAGGAACAACCAAAAAGAACACTCTATTGGATCATATTTACGTCTCTCATCCGGATTTGTGCCTTCAGTCAGGTGTCTTGCATAGCTATCATGTTATCACAATCCCGTGTACTGTATTATACGTAAATTAGTTTTTTTTTAGTGAACAGATATTGTTGTGTTTTGTGGTAGGTTAGTATGCCATACGGAACCGTTTGCCACTAAAACTGTGTATTCACGCACTAGTGGGGCTTTGACGGCCTTATTCAAACGGTTAGGCGTGTATGGTCGGGTTGTTATGCCATACGGAACCGTTGCCAATGGACCTGGATACATGACATCAGCGGGGCTTCCAAAGCCTTCATCAAACGGGTTGGCGCGTATGGTCGTGTGGCGTTAGAGATTGTGGTTATGTCATGCCATGGGTTTATAACAACATGGGCTAACAACAATGTGCTTTATGATTTTAATCACTCCAGTATGAACTTTTTGACAATGTTATTTATTTTAAAAACTGCTGTTCAATGTTTATTCATGTTAGTTCACTGCATTTACTAATGTTAACACTTACAACTTCTGATTTGAACAATTTACCGTATTAGTAAATGTAAAAATCACTAACAAAGATTATTAAATGCTAAAAAAGTTAAATGCAGGAAAAACCATGGGTTTTGTTCAAAGATGTATGATTTGATGTAAAAACTAAAGGCTTACATCTGACCCATCAACTGTGCTGCTCAATAAGTCTTGGAGAATCTGAACAATTCAAATAAATGTACTAACATTATCATATATGTTTTACCTCCTCTGCCCTCAGGATATCCAGGGAGACAGATGCGTGCCATTCAGCATAGAAACATCAGAGACAGAGTTCACCTGAGCGAAACATCAGAGACAGAGTTCACCTGAGCGCAACCAGCTTCTCCTGAGCAAACCTGAGAGACGTTCTGCGGGTGGAAATCCAAAGTTGAAACCAAATGCCTTTTTAAAGGCAACAACGGCTCTTTTCAGAGCTACCCACTCATTCAAATAAAGAGCATTTTTACAAATGTATTCACAACAAAATTCTCAGCACTATAGGCTAAACTAGTACATAATTAAAAAAAATATATATTTTTCTAATCTTAGGGGTAATGCTGTATATCTAATAACTACTACAACACTAGGATCTAATCCATTTGCTGGGTGGAATTTGACAACAGGCATTTAAAAAAAATCTTTCAAATAAACATTTGGTTAATTGGCACACACTGTGTTTTTGTCTTTATTGAATGTTATTGAAAGTTAGTCAGTGTCACATTATGAATATTTTCTTGTGAACTTCAGAGAAGATCCAGGTATATTCACAGATGGTTCTTTAAGATGGTAAGTGGCCGGGTCATTTAAAAGCTTACATTTAAATGAGCTTTATATACTCAACATTTATCAAATCAAGACCGCTACATGTACAGGATATCAACGGTCAATTAATGTTTGATGCTTTGAAAAGAATAACATGTATTCATATTCAGACACACCTGTTGACTTGTCTTCACACAGCTTCACTGAACAGCATCCAAATGGCATTTTAATTCAAAAGTGTGCATAATTGGAGGAATTTTGATATATTTAGACAATCATAAATTCGTATTCAAATAAATTTTGCGACCTGATGATTATTAGTGGCGTCAAGCGATCGCTGAACAAGTTCATGAAAATTATGACCAGATGGTGTACTATGGTATTGTAACATTTTCTCATTTTTTAATTCTAAACTTTAAAATACACTTCTTTTTTATTTATTTCAACTACAAATGAAATTGAAAACCAATGAAAATTAAAACATTAAAAACGAGAAGTGGTCAAAGCGGTTATTCACGTGAAATCTCTCGTCATTAACAATACATACCAGTAGATCTCAAACGATAAATTCAACCCAATGTACACTTTCTAGATTTCTGGACATCGTAATGTTATTTATTTATTTTGAAAATTGTTTCTATACATATATTCACAGATGGTACTTTAAGATAGTAGGAGGGTCATTTAAACGCTTAAAATAAACCATATTACCATATAATCAGAAATCATAAACATTAGTTCACAAGCAATCAGTTGGCATGGATGTGCGTTAATAGTTCATTGATTTCTATGAAGTGCAGTTGGGTGGGGCCTGTAGAATGAACAACAGCCAATCAAACATGCAGCACTCATCATAAATACTGGCGGTAAATCGCAGTTCCCGCACTCTTCTTTGAGATGGCACCACCACGAGTTTGGATCGTCGGTAGCTCTATCGTTCGCAGGTTGCATTCTTACGTATGTGAGCAGCGCCTCGATGAGAACCTTGATCTGCGCTGTGAGATCACCTGGGATGGCAGAGGAGGTAGACTCAGCTCCGGACATCCTGATTATTCACCTGGGTGGGAACAGTTTGTGTCGCGGGGGCCGCGATCGTCTGAGTTTCCTTCGGGAAATTAAGCGTGACCTGGTCACATGCTTCATAATGTTTCCCAGTACCAGGCTGGTCTTTTCACACATTCTGCCTCGTCTGAATTGGAGAGGTCAGAGAGCCAGGACTGGCTACGGCGTGGAAAAGGGCCGGCGGTGGATAAACTCGAAGGTTGCTGGCTTTTTGGCAGGGAGACAGATGCGCTGCATTCGGCACAGAAACATCTGCCTCTCCCATCTGTGCAGAGACGGAGTCCACCTGAGCCGAGAGGGAAACCAGCTTCTGCTGGGCAACTTCAGAGAAGCTCTGCGGGAGGAACTCCAAAGCTGAAGACACCATGTCCTCGTCTACCTCCTCTGCCATCACAGGCAACAACGGCTCTTAAACCCTCTGGGGTTGTTCGGCCCAAATGGACCCGAATCATTCAAATAAAAAAATGTTAAAAATCACAGCTTCTTCGGAATGGTCCGAAATTTGGTGACTTTGTTGGTATTTGGTATATGAACACCCAAACAAATTGGGGACAGGATGTGAACAGTCTAAGTGGTTGTAAAAAAAATAGTCACACTCAGGACCCCCCCATAGGAAATGAATGGGAAATTGGCAAAAATGTGAAAAAACAGCATTTTTTGGTGCGTACAATCTACAAATCAGCCAGAATCCATAAAAAAAGCACACAACAGTGAAGGGGTGAATCTATAAAACATCAAGAGTGCAAAACAGACACATCCACACACACACATACACACTTTTATACACATACACACACATACAGGATCTGAATAGTCTAAGTGGTTGTAAAAAAAATTGTCAAACTCAGGACCTTCGGGTTCAAATGGACCCCCATAGGAAATGAATGTGAAATTGTCAAAAATATGAAAACACAGATTATTCAATATGAAAACACAGACTATTCAAATAGAATAGTCTATTTGAATAGTCTAAGTGGTTGAACTTAGTGGTTGAACTATTTGAAATTTTTTCTTTTTTTTAAATACTCACACTTAGGACCTTCGGGTCCAAATGACCCCCATTGGAAATGAATGGGTAATTGTCAAAAATAAGAAAAGAGTTTTTTGTTTTTTTTTCTATTTTCCATTGTTTGATAATAATTATACTTTTACCGTTATTTTATTTTTTGATCATTATTTGATGTTACTAGTTACTGTTCATTAAATTCAAAATGTTTCTTGTGAAAGATTAATAAAAAATATGTTATGACTGAAAGAATTGCATTTTTATTAAGTTAGAATAAGTTAGAATTAAACATTGGGTAAAAAAATGCTTTCCATTTGTTCTCTTTCCAATGCAATGTTCAGATTTGACTGTATTATAAATTAAAACTGGCACTTCAAATTACCATTTAAACCAAACAAACAAACAAAAAACAAGACAAAAATAGTATTTGAGAATCTGTTATTATATTTTAAAAAGCAACAACCTGAAAAAAAATTGGTATATATTTGCAAAAATCACTAGAATCCCCAAGCCTTTCTATAGAGAGCTGTAAATCCACTAGTGGTAAAAATGTGCTATTGCGTGATAAAAATGCTCAGTGTGTCCACCAGATGGCATCTATATTTTTTCAAAAATTGCTTTCATGAGGCTTAGGCTTCACTCTAAAATGTAATACAGCTTTGATAAAAAATTTTTTTAAAAATCTATTATGTTCAATGGGAAAAAATGGGTCATAATTATTGCATAAATATTAATTATAAATCATAAAATATCTCAAAACACCAAAAAAGAAAAGAAAAAATATACCCTAACACCCCAAGTGTGACTGTTAAACGAACAACCCCAGAGGGTTAAGAGCCACCCACTCATTCAAATAAAGAGCATTTTTACAAATGTGTTAAATTATTTGTTCTTCACATTACTTGAGGTCAGGTGGCAGATACTTGTTATAAAATACAAATTTCGATGACGCACAAATCTAAAAAGTGCGGTCAAAGAAAAGTAATAATTTCAAGCGCGAAACGACTCGCGTTTATGTGCTGCACACAACCAAAAAGTGAAAAAGTTTTTTTCTTTGGATCAGAAAGACAAAAAGACTTGGGTTTGGGCTCTTTTGACTCGGCCTATCAAGTGGCTAATGATTTTTTTTTGGCGGCCACCAAAAACCGACTACAGGGCACTTGTTACTGAAAGAACGAGCATTGAGAGAGACAGAGCCGGTCGTGCGTGCGCGCACTATCACTATCACTGTATTTAAACTGCCTCCCTCCATATTAATCAAAAATCAATCATTAACATGTAGCCGCCCTTTCTCAAAAACCATTCACCCTTTTCTGACAAAACGTATACGAATATATGCTTTATGATGACATTGTGTGTATTTTCACAAACGTGCGATAGCCCATCGATCGCAAAGGATACGAGTTGACAGACATTTTACACATGGCGTAGCAAGTGAATACAAATAACTAAAGCCCCGCCTCACCCAGGTCCGGGTACTGGACCTGGTTGAAACACTAATGCATGAGTCCGGTACCCGAACTGGGTGAGGCGGGGCTTTAGTTATTTGCATTGTCGTCTAGGTAGAAAAGCACTAGCTGAGTTTCTCGAACGTGAGGAGTGACACCTTTGAACACGAATCCCACGAAGTGCCTGTGATGAGAGCTATCTGAATGTGAAAGTATACGACTTTCATCTGTACATGCATGTGGTAATATACATTTTCCATTCTGTCCAGGAAAATGTATTAATACAGATTTCCATTAATTCTAGAAAACATACACACAATGTCATCAGATATAAGCATATTCCTATACGTTTTGTAAGAAAAGGGTGAATGTTATTTGAGAAAGGGCGTCTACATATTACTGGCATAGCCTAATCAAACCTTTCAAATGTAAGAAATATTTGTGGAAGGTTACTTTAACCTCTTAGTGTTATTTTACTTGAGGAGAGGTGTGCCCCTCCAGTTTTTCGCGATTCAATGCAATCGATGAATACAACGCGAAATCATCAAAATGTGCATTTTTTTGCGATCCTGCATAATTCCTAATTTCACCGCAAAATAATCACAAAAAATGAAAAAGACCTCACAAAACATTAAACTATAATCACCCAATTGAAATATCGGACAGACATGGTTGTTTTCTTTTATGCAATCATGTGCCACACCCTAGCAACCAATTCTACTTAGATAGTATTATTCCTCACAGCGTAGCAAGACGAGGTAAAGTGCAAGATACTTACTAAACATGATGTGTTTTTATAATCCAGGTGGTGGGCGTTGGCATGTTTGAATGGCTTGCCTCAGATAATTTGCGTTTGAATAGCGCGCGCTCTCCGTGGGCATGGTCACATTAACACGTAATCAGGTATAATGAGCTGGAAAGAAAAAGACTGACATCTCTCTCTTTTCATACAGATTACATAAACTGAGAATATTTGTGTTTTTTTTATATAAATTAATTCATTTAAAAGAAGAGAGTTCAAGCTTCATTATGGAAAAACACTCGTGCCTGTATGACAAGTATTCACAGAATTACAGTTAATTAAATTTTTCAGTGAAGACTTCACTGACAGAGAGAAGGCAAAACTAGCATCATGTTTATTTTTCTATATTTGACTAAATGTTAAGAAATATGTCAGTGGCTGCTGTCCAGCTGGTCGGGTAGAGCCTGTGAAAGTCGTAGGGCTAAAGTAGAGGGCAACAGAAACTGTGAACAAGAACTGAGATCATGCCTCCAAAAAGCTGCACTTGCTTGTGCGCCGCCTCTTTGTTCTAGAAAATATTAATGGCTACTCTAGTTATACAAGACCAATACAGTCACATCCTCACCTCCACTCCTGGTGGTGCCATTCCTGGAAATACGAACAATATTCTGAAGAGGAAAAATAACTATGGCACAACAAACCAAGTACCTAGATGATACGAGATGATACGATTCGATTTTGGTGAAAATCGGAAGAATGGTCTAGGAAAAGTTCGAAAAATAAGTTTTTTAAATAAGTAAAAGACGGGCGACAGGAAGTTTTTACATGTCACATGGAGGCATAACATCGCTAAGATCCAAACCATCATTGATCATCTTCAACATTTCATACCTCTCCTGCACGATATATATCTCCTTCTCGCTACTGATGCTCAGCTTGGCCTTCTTGCTGTCCTCGGGTCGAGACGTAGATGAAGATTAAGATGGACAAAAGACTATTTTAAAGATTGAAATGTGTATATAGGTCTTGCCATAAGGTCATGAACTCATACAACCTGCAAACTTTCCTGGAAGCGCATCTCCTTGTTTCATTGGACTGGATATCTCAACATTGAAATAAGTAAAATCCCAGAAATATATTTTTGTGATTGTTAGAATGTCTAGTTCATGTAAATACCTGGTTATTGTGGAATGCATGCTCCAAATTAGATTTTTAGCTTATGTCTTTGTTGTATGGAGGCATTGCACTTCTCAAATGTTCACATAATATGTGACCCTGGACCACAAAACCAGTCGTAAGTCGCACGGGTATATTTTTAGCAACAGCCAACAATACATTGTATGGGTCAAAATGATCGATTTTTCTTTTATGCCAAAATCATTAGTATATTCAGTAAAGATCATGTTCCATTAAGATATTTTGTAAATTTCCTACCGTAAATATATATAAAAAATATTTTTGTGAGTGGATGCAGCAAAATCGCGCAAAAAAAAGTCAGAAAACACGCCTAAAAAACTTCGCTCGCTGCTAAGTTTGGTATCGTTGTCAAACTTAGATTTCCCACTTTCGGTTTCATAACTCTCCACAACGTCATTAGAGCAGTAAGCCAATAGAGAGCGTTAAAACAAAACTTTCTCATGTAAAAAAAAAACAGTTTTCTTCTTAGCAACGGCCTGCTACAGCGCCTCTCATTGGCTGGCGACTTCTTCGCGTGCACAGTGTACACAATCCGCAATGGTTACGGTGCAAGCCATGGATTCTGAGATAGCGCGTTTGCTCAATTTAAACTTTAATGACAGTAATAATGTAACGAACATAGTAAATTATTTTTTCGAAAATGATTTGGAAGATGATACAGAATGTCCAGAGGCCGGCTTGGCAAAGGATATGCCCTGGAAGACGACGAATTCGATCAATGTGTGGATCTCTTCAATTGTATATGTTCCTGGTGAAATGTGATGCGATCTGGGAAATGCCACCACATGGTGAAATTTGACATAGCCTATTACAGGTTTTGATAATCTGTTTTCCAAATCTGTTTTTATTTCTTTCATTGATTAAAATAACGATTTTTTTCTCTCTCTCCGTGCGTGTTCTTAAAGTGAAAGACAGTCTTTTCAGCTTGTCACTATAAATCGTAATTTTTCTGCACTAAACTTGTAAATTTTCCCAAGATATATTCAAAGAGGATAGACAAGATGTTATAGAATAATAATTTAATGAAAACCCAATTTTGACAAAAAAACTGACATTCGATCTATTTTTAGACCTTACTGAAACCGTACCAGCGCGACAGCAGATGGGTTTGCCCAATGCCCAGATCGCATTACAAATAGGCTATTTTAATGAGATTTTTTGTGTGTATAAAGGTTTAGTTGTGGTAAATCAATGGTGTAAATTTTATTTATTTCCCTTCAATAGTAATATGCATAGCTAAGGACTTCATTTGGACAACTTTAAAGGCGATTTTCTCAATATTTAGATTTTTTGCCCCATCAGATTCCAGATTTTCAAAAGGTTGTATTTCGGCCAAATATTGTCATATCCTAACAAACCATACATCAATGGAAAGCTTATTTATTCAGCGTTCATGTGATGTATAAATCTCAATTTAAAGAAAATGACCCATAAGACTGGTTTTGTGGTCCAGGGTCACATATAGGAGAAATACTTGTACTAAATATCTATACAGAAATATAATGTATTTGATGATTCACAATATCTAAATGTGTTGTTTGTTATAATTTTCAGTTTAGATCAGATTTGAATAATTTTAAATGAATAAATTATTTCTGGTTGCAGTGTTTCAGTAGCAGTATTTGAAATTGTTCCTGTATGTTATCAGTATATATAGTTAACTGTTTTTATATCTGGGCTTTGTTTGTTTGCCCAAATATCAGCTTGTTGCCAGGCAGACACAGTCTGTGGGATGTTTGGAGGATGGTTATTCGAGGACAGGTGTGGACGTTCAGACCTATAGGGGGTTCATGGTCCATTGTTCAGGGACAGGTGTTAATGTTCTGGGATGTGGGCATGTAAGAGGTCTGGGGGTTTGCATATTCCTCTTAGAATTGTGTGACTTCAGTGGAATGCATCACACAACATTTAAATTATTTATACTTGAACATACTCCAACTCTTACAACTATTATTTTCAGTTCAGAATGAGAGGACGCTGCAGACACTGCAAAAAAGGATATTCGAATACGCTCTGCAGGAAGTGCAATCTCCGTCTCTGCTTTTCAGAGGAAAGGAACTACTTTTGGGACTACCATTGCAAGTGAACACTGGACACTGTATCTTTGACAGTTTTCAATCCGTTTTGCATTTAATATTTATATTTTATGTTTATTTTTTATAAATTCTAATTGATAAAAATATGACTGTTGGGTAATTGTTATTATTCATATACACTCACCGGCCACTTTATTAGGTACCCCATGCTAGTAACGGGTTGGACCCCCTTTTGCCTTCAGAACTGCCTCAATTCTTCGTGGCATAGATTCAACAAGGTGCTGGAAGCATTCCTCAGGGAGTTTGGTCCATATTGACATGATGACATCACACAGTTGCCGCAGATTTGTCGGCTGCACATCCATGATGCGAATCTCCTGTTCCACCACATCCCAAAGATGCTCTATTGGATTGAGATCTGGTGACTGTGGAGGCCATTTGAGTACAGCGAACTCATTGTCATGTTCAAGAAACCAGTCTGAGATGATTCCAGCTTTATGACATGGCGCATTATCCTGCTGAAAGTAGCCATCAGAAGTTGGGTACATTGTGGTCATAAAGGGATGGACATGGTCAGCAACAATACTCAGGTAGGCTGTGGCGTTGCAACGATGCTCAATTGGTACCAAGGGGCCCAAAAAGTGCCAAGAAAATATTCCCCACACCATGACACCACCACCACCAGCCTGAACCGTTGATACAAGGCAGGATGGATCCATGCTTTCATGTTGTAGATGCCAAATTCTGACCCTACCATCCGAATGTCGCAGCAGAAATCGAGACTCATCAGACCAGGCAACGTTTTTCCAATCTTCTATTGTCCAATTTCGATGAGCTTGTGCAAATTATAGCCTCAGTTTCCTGTTCTTAGCTGAAAGGAGTGGCACCCGGTGTGGTCTTCTGCTCCTGTAGCCCATCTGCCTCAAAGTTCGACGTACTGTGCGTTCAGAGATGCTCTTCTGCCCACCTTGGTTGTAACGGGTGGTTATTTGAGTCACTGTTGCCCTTCTATCAGCTCGAACCAGTCTGGCCATTCTCCTCTGACCTCTGGCATCAACAAGGCATTTCCGCCCACAGAACTGCCGCTCACTGGATGTTTTTTCTTTTTCGGACCATTCTCTGTAAACCCTAGAGATGGTTGTGCGTGAAAATCCCAGTAGATTAGCAGTTTCTGAAATACTCAGACCAGCCCTTCTGGCACCAACAATCATGCCACGTTCAAAGTCACTCAAATCACCTTTCTTCCCCATACTGATGCTCGGTTTGAACTGCAGGAGATTGTCTTGACCATGTCTACATGCCTAAATGCACTGAGTTGCCGCCATGTGATTGGCTGCTTAGAAATTAAGTGTTAACGAGCAGTTGGACAGGTGTACCTAATAAAGTGGCCGGTGAGTGTATACTGTTATATATATATATATTAAAAATATTCATATTTACTGTTATGGTGTTATTTGTTCTGACAGTCGGTGCAAATGCTGAAATTCTGCTCCCAAATAGGCCCAACGTTGCAGTATTACAACATTTCCTTAAAAACATACTAAAAAAATTTTTTTTTTAAATCCTTCGTTATTTGCATCAGAGCCCTCCTACAACAACATCTGACATGTGAAAATATAATTCTTTTTTTTTAATATTTGGGTCTTACAGGGTTAATAATTTGTTTTCCTTAAAGTGGGCCACACAAGCTTAAAACAGTCAAATCTAAAAATATTCATCAGTGATTTGTGAGTAAATATGATCAATGACAGATGTATAAAAAAATTTATGAAAATAAATGTATTGCTGACATTAGGCTTGGGCGGTAATACGGTAATATGGTATACCGCGGGATCTAAAAATAGCACCGGTATAGTTTTAATATCGTCATACCGTCTTAAAAAAATATCCAATTTACTTATATAGGAGACAAGGATTCAATATTAAATATAATTTATTTAATGCCTAATAATGCTTGTGTGGTTGTCATCACGTGAGAGTGTGGAGGAGAAAGAGTGGGGGAGAGAGGGGGAAAGATGGCAAGTTGTGCACCGAGTGACCTGGTCTCGAAGAAGAACACGATTTCTGAAGTTTGGCAGGGATGGGCATTTCAAGCAAAAATAATATTTGAAGATCGCCTGGTATTATTCGATTATTATTCGAAAACCGCACCCCTCCACCACATGCACGCAGACATGCATAGGCTACACAGTGGAGCGGTGTGACGCTTAAATATAAGTAAAAAAAAAAAAAACTTATTCGTTTCATATTTATGTTATTTTTTTAATTCATCTATGTTGATTGTATGAAAAGGGAACTGCATAAGATGAATAAGATCCTAAGATGCCCAATATCGGAAAACATTTGGAATGGGTCAGACGTGATTTTGACCACTTATTACGTTTTGTTTTGTAGAAAGCCTTTCTTTAAAGTGAATTTCGTTTTGTATAAATTGTATCTTCATTTTAATCAATGTTTCATCAACGAATTACCTGAATTAATAAATAAGAAGCAAATATAGTAGACAATTTAATCAGGACACGGAGGCGGCGGCGAGTGAACTGGAGCGGGTCTCATAAATGAACCGAAACTCGTATAAGATACTTGACTTAAATAACTGAGAAGTAAATATAGAAAGCTTGAAATGTTTACTTTTAAACAAAATTAAAAACGATAAGAAATGGGCTGCTCTCTGCTTATGTAGGCTAATTCTTATGATGTAGCCTATACGTGTGTATTTCTCTCTATAGGCGCGTTTCACTGCGAGGATGCGAGTCAGCATCGTCAACTTTATTTTTTGCAGCCACTGACATAGAAAACACTAGTTTATTAATAAACAATTCATGCATAATTACTTTTGCCGGTTCTTTGTGGCAAGCGTTATGCGTGCGATGAGATGCAGAATAGGCAATATATTACGAAAACGCTCATTATGGTTTAGCATTCTCTCCCATATATATTTAAGTAATTTAATCAATATAAATATGTGATTAGACTAATGGCTTAAATGACCTACTTCTAGTCAACTAGAAAAAAAAAAACTTTAGTCGTGCACGGGGAGCCCTACTTATTTCACATATTTTCTAACCTGCATGTCACTGCGGGCATTCTGAGCGAGCGGCGCTGAGTGGACTGAGCGAGCGGCGCGTGATCTTCAGAAATGCGCTCTCCGCTCTGGAGGAAATATTACCACTCAGCTCACATTCTCTGGTGTGAGACAAAGTGTATCGTCTCCTGTTGATTGACAGCTTTTAGGCATTGCCACCCTCTGGTTGAACGTGTCATCACCGCATCAGAACGGAAAACATGGGGATTTTTTTTATAGACAATCACAACCTATTCCAGATTATAACTATTCCAAATAATTGAATATTCGAAAATTGTGACTTATCCCTGCACACAACAACAGTTTGGTGATGCCGTCGAGCCTTATGTCATAATTTTTAATTAGTCACGCGGTAATACCGTATACCGCGGTAAAATAGGGAGGAGGTTTGACGGTATCAAAATTTGGATACCGCCCAACTCTAGCTGACATGATGTTTATGTGTGAGTAGGTCAATCTCTCCTCGTGTACTGGTAGAGCGACGAGTGGAGAGATGATGAAACAACATATCACACGAGGCAAATTGTTAATATAGAATCGAATATTGGTTAAGACCTGCACGATTCTGGGAAAAATATGAATCACGATTTTGATAACTTAGAATTGATATCACGATTCTCTGCAACGACTTTCTTCTCATTGCATGTCTAATGTCTATTGCACACATGAACCATGACAAAACAAAACAAAAATTGGCAGAACCAAAAATATTTGTTTTGGCACCTATAGAACATAGCACATCACCACAAGCCTGTAAACATAGAGGCTTCAATGAATAAAGAACATTTTTGGACGACTTTCGGACCTCTTGCCTTGTACGGCTTCATCATATTCCACTGTGGTGATGTTTGAGGTGCTGGTAAAGATTTGTGGTGTTACCTTGCGGTGCTGCAACAAGGAAAAAGCATGCCTTGCAAATCACATCAGACTGACCCTCGTCTTCTTGCTTGAATGTGCAGCTCATTTGCATTTAAAGGGATACACACTAAAACGGTGCGTTTTTCTGAGCCCCAAAAAGGGACAATTTAATTGGGTATTGGGTATTTTGAGCTAAAACTTCACATACACACTCTGGGGACATCAGAGACTTATTTTACATCTTGTGAAAAGGGGCATAATAGGTCCCCTTTAAATTGACTGAAGGCTAAACTAAAAATGAAAATAAAAACAAAAACAAAAGCACAAACTAATTATATTAGCCTGCATTTGATTACCTGATTATAATGGTCACTTTCATAAAAATATAGGCTACTTGTAGGTTTAAAATTCCACATGGCACATTTTTTGTCTCCAAAAACAAATATTTTAGTAATATGTATATTTGAGTCGACAGATTGGAAATGGGCTTGAATGAGATCTTTGCCAGACTAACTTTCAGAGCAAATCTAAATTTGCCAGAAGTTGTCTGGGTTTTCCCAGGCTACCTAGTGAGGGAAATTCACACACACACACACACATCTAAAGTGCAGTGTGTTAAGGATGAACCATTTCCTTCTTTTCACATCCACTATTCAACTAAATAAGTGAGCAAGTGCAGGAAACGATTGAGAAATAATAAAAACAAGTTTAAATGGTAAATTTTCTATAAATATTTTTGAGTTTTCATTTTCTTTTCTGACAGTCTACTCTTGTTCTTGTTAAAACAAGGTATTTTTTTTGTCTCCCACGATCTCTAAAGACATCCATCCTTCAAGTGCACTGAGAAATAATATTATGAATGAAAAATAAAAAAATATATGAAATGAAATGATCAAACAAGGCTAGCGCGACGTTTCAGTATACAATACCTTCTTCAGGCAGGCTTGAATAAAAAAAGAAAAAGAGATTATATAATGGTTTTTGAGCTGTAAGCAGCAGAGCGATTTTCGTGTCAGCGCGTTCTCCGAAGGGAAGTGAGATCGAGTGCGTCCCTTAAATAGACCGTGTTGGAAAAAAATAAAAATTCTTTAAGTGTGCAAATGAGCTTAAAACAGTCCAATCCAAAAATTTTAATCAGCGAATTGTGAGTTAATGTGATCAGTGACAGATGTATAAAATATTTTTTGTGGAAATAAATGTATTATTGAAGTTGCATGAGCTTTTGTGTAAGTAGGTCACTCTCTCTCCTCGTCCACTGGTAGAGCGACAAGTGGAGAGATGATGAAACAACATCACACGAGGGAATATTGTAAAATATTGTAAAAAAGGCTTCAATAAAAAAGAAAAAGATTTATATTTATCTATATTTATAACATATATATTTATTATCATAAGATATCTATCTATCTATCTATCTATCTATATATATATATATATATATATATATAACATTTGTCTATGTACCATTAAACATTTGTCTAATGGTTTTTGAGTTGTAAAGCAGCAGAGCGATTTTCGTGTCAGCGCGTTCTCCGAACGGAAGTGAGATCGAGCGCGCGCGCTGTGCGTCCCTTAAATAGACCGTGTTGGGGGAAAAAACTTTTTTCTTTAAGTGTGCAAATGAGCTTAACACAGTCCAATCCAAAAATGTAAATCAGCGAATTGTGAGTAAATGTGATCAGTGACAGATGTATATTTTTTGTGGAAATAAATGTATTACTGAAGTTGCATGAGCTTTTGTGTAAGTAGGTCACTCTCTCTCCTCGTGCACTGGTAGAGCGACAAGTGGAGAGATGATGAAACAACATCACACGAGGGAATATTGTAATATAAAATCGATTAGGCCTATTAGCTATTACTGTGACATAATGATCTATATATGTACTTATGACTGCGTTAATATTTGTGCGAAAAAGAGTTTATATTTTACTTTTAAGTGCTGTTTTGAATTTAATATGTACTATCCTCGTGGCGACGACATCGGATGACGTCACGATCATCGTTCGTCGTGTGGAATGCTGTTTTCCGATGGAAGTTCCTCATGAGGGAAAATGGTGATTTAAAATTTACACTTTTGGTATAAATGTATATAATCGGCCTGAATCTGTAGTCAACATCCTATTGGAGTGTTATCTGAGTGAAAACGATTTTATTTTTGCTTCTGAATGTAGTTTAAAAATATCCCTGGTGGGGACGATATCGGATGACGTCACGTCCATCGATCGTCGTGTGGAATGTTGTTTCAAACCAAGAAAATCCTGATCATTTTTAATGTGAGATAGAAAAAATATACCAATATGAATGCAGGGAGCACCAACAGTTCCTTTAAAGGGGTCATGACATGGTTTTTTGTTTTGTTTTATTATGTTCCCTTAGGTGCAATTATCGTATTACTATAGTTTTTTGTACAAAAAAACTTTTAAAATGTAGTGATTTATGACATTTTCCCACCCTAGTTTCTCCCCTCTGATTCAAACAGTCTGTTTTGGACGTGTTTCCCCTTTAAGATTTCAGTGTTAACGGCGACTGTTATGATTGGCTAAGGTCAGTGCTGCTTATGCATAAATTATTAACGTTAATCATTTAGTATCATATGTAGACTACACAATGCTCCACCACGTGAAACTTCGGTCTTCCAATCTTTTACCATCGTGTCAATTCTCAATTGATTTTGATTCATATGCGCGAGAGAGAGAGAAGGCGCGCGCGGCCGGGGCGCTCTCGCTCTCTGCTCGTTCTTTCAGTAACATTCCCTGTCAAGGGGCTTTCACACAGGACGCGGAATGCGCTGCGCTGGCCGCTCTGTTCAGCATTGCCCTTCAGATACAACGTGATTTGCGCTGCGCTATGCCATTTTATAACATTGAAATCAACACACGAATCATGAGCTCAGTTCTTTTTAGAATAAAACTTTTATTCAAACATTAAAGCTGACACAAAGGAACAAATTATATATATATATATAAATATATTTAAACACACCTGACATGCCAACTTGAATGGAGATATGTCTCCATGACACAGCTTTTCTGACGATGTCCCTATACGGCCTCAAACTTGTATCATAAAGCTCGGGAAATTCCGACACACACAGTACTAGCCGTTCGTCCATTTTGATTTCCGTGTTTGTTTGGATGTCCCGTTTCTATTGGCCGCGCTGGTAATCGTCACAGAGCGCAGCGGCAAAAGTTAAACTATTTTGAACTTTGACCGTGGCATGCGTGCGAGGACGTCAATGGTGCGCAAATACGGACGTCAATGGTGCGCAAATACAGACGTCAATGGCCGCTGCGCTTGCGCTCAGGTCGACGCAGCAACAAAACGCCTCCGCGCGGCGCAAGCCATTGAAATGAATGGGTTTCATAGCGCAGCGCATTCTGCGTCCTGTGTGAAAGCCCCTTCACACTCATCTCACTCACCGTTCAAATAAGGCTTTGGCGCGCTGCATATGCTGCAAATAAAATTGCATCCAACTGCTTTCCCTGACGTCTGGATCGTTCGGCAGCGTATTCAAACATGTTGTATCTTGTAAACAGACCCACTCGCTGCACGACAACGATGCGAAATGAGGCGTAGTTGTCCTGCGCTGGAGGCGGTCATATGCAAACGACTGGTACGTCACTTCACACCGTGACGTCACTACATACCATGGATCCAGAACGAGCTGTATTTAGAGCTTGATTAAATAAATGCTTCGTTTATAATGGGGAGGACATCTTAAGCTATGAAACTTGCAGGAAGTTTTAATAGTACATATATCTCTTATATACCAAAAGATCAAGGCAAATTTGGTTTCTCATGTCATGACCCCTTTAATCTGTATTTACTCTTTTAAAAAGAGTGCATATGAGGTAGACATGTGAATAGACAATGATATAATTTATTAATGTATTTTTGTCTGTTTTGCCAAGGTTCTGGGTAGTAAGATGTATCGTGGATCTATCATGAGAGTTTTTATGAATATTTGTAATACTGACTGTATATAATATATTTATATACTGTATTTGCTTATTTATAATGTATACTGTTGTGGCAAACATCTCTATCAAACCATCATCCCTGCGTAAGAGACACTCTGAATTAAATGGTCTTTTTAAAGGTATGTCTTCTTGCAAGAAGGCCCAGTCTCCACACAGAAGTTACGCTGTCGAGTGAGCGAGACGACACCAGGAGGAGCTGGGCTGCCTTTATACTGGTTTCAAGGTCTTATGCAGCAGGTTTCTTTTCCAGGGCATATTGCTAAATAAGGAATACACCGTTGCACATGCTTCTCTTCGCCGCTAGCTGACACTAGGACCATCTAATTTAGACGTATCCTGACCTCTAGGAACAACTGTCCCTTCCCAGCTGTTCCTAGGGTGTCTCACTCCAGCACGTTCACAGATACACTAATATATCTTGTTCACACATAACTACTAGGTTTGTAATATCTACTGAGATAGTTATTACAGTATATAAATCTACAGGTAATAATATTATAATGCAACTTCAGAATAACTGCAAATCAAAAGACAATCCAAACAATATTCTTGTCAAAAATGTTTTGTATTCATCAATTACACTATTAAAACCATTTCATTTAAGAACATTGCGTGTCCAGTGCACCAGCAGTTTACAGGTATAAACAGCTTTTAAAGGGATAGTTGCAGAAGATATTTTAAAGAATATAGGTACAGTTCAAACAGTTGACGGTAGCTATTGACTTTCATAGGTAGCTACATGACTTTCATTCTGTTCCTACTTTCATAGTAGGAAAAAATTGGTTTGATTACCAACATTTTTCTAAATATCTTCTTTTGTGTTCAGCAGAACAAAGAAACTCGTACAGGTTTGGAACAACATGAGGGTGAGACATTGTCTAAATATCTGGAGCTGTCGGCTGCCTCGATAGCCTGTGGTGTCCTCGAGTGAGTTCACTAGAGTAATAGCGTAAGCTTCTGTTGTTGTGCGTCACACGCATGACCAGCGTCGGCCAATAGTGAGCCTACGTGTGACGTAGCTCTACGCAATCACACTACGCTAACTGACTCGAGGCCCACAGAGAAGGAAATGAATAGGAAATGGAAGGAAATGAGTTGAAATAAAGTCGTTATTTTTGTTTGTTTTTGTGCACAACAAGTATTCTCGTCGCTTGAAACTTAAGGTTGAGCCACTGTAGTCACTCTGACTATTTTAACGATGGTTTTATTCACTTTTCGGGGCTGACAAGATTCAATCCCTTAGAAGCCTATGGAGGAGTGATCCAGCTCTCAGATTTAATCACAAATATCTTCATTTGTGTCCCGAAGATGAACGGAGGTCTTACGGGGTTGGAACAACATGAGGGAGAGGAATTACTGACAGAATTTACATTTTTGGGTGAACTAACCCTTTAAAGGCTATGTTGATATTGCGATGTTAAGTTATAGCACTGGTTGGGAGTTACATGGTAATGTGCAGGTTTTTTTCTGTTAATATACTGTATATTTTTCAACAAGTTTGAAACACAAATGACAACACAGGCTGTCTGTAAATCTTTGAAAACCATCACATCACAAGTGTGATAGTGTTTCTTGAGAGCCTGTGAATTGCTTAAATTGTTACTGTATTAGTTTACCTTTTTTGTACAACATGCAGATTGTTTGTTGTATTGTTTCCTTTTTGACACTGTTGCCTTTGTAAATGCATTTCAATATGGCTAATACTTTACTGTTATACTTTCATAATTTACTAATATACTGTAATATACTGTATTTTTTCAAAAAATGTTTGAAACCCAATTTACAAAACAACATGTCTGTACATTTTTGAAAGCCATTACATCACAAGTGCGATAGTGTGTTGAAAGCCCGTCAATACATTACATTTTGACAGTATTTGTTCAAATTTTTTGTTTGTCTGTTTGTCTTATAAACACATTTTTGAGCTCACTACTTTCATGTCGAGGAGATGCAAAAGTCGACTGGGAAAAGGTCGTCCAATCACCAGTCTTTTTGAGCTCACTGTCAGCTCGATGCGAAAGTCGACTGGGAAAATGCAGTTCATATTTCACATTTAATATACATTTATATTGACTAATTTTATGTACTAATTACACACAACCGAACCCATTCATCTAACTTTCAAGTAAAACAAAGGACCTGGAAGCTAAGAAAAATTTAAATAAATACAAATTGATAAGTTTCAATTCCTTTGTCATTTTAATTTAAAATTGAAATGTGTTTATAATTTTTTTTTAGCATTTAAAAACCAGCACACAATGATCACAAACACCCAAAATCATATTTTGAATTTGTTTTTATTTAGAAAACACATAAATAGTACACATTAAAATGGATCGATCATTGACTCCCAGGTCCCCAAATCCACAGTAAGGATCTTCATCCACAGTAAGGATCTTCTGAGAGTCCCTCTGGGAGTTGGGAAGGAGCTCACCTGAAAAACAGTCACAAAATGGTGAACCGGGAGCAACGGGGACTTGTGACTGTTTTTCAGGTGCTCGTTAATAAAATTAAATTTGAATGGGCAAATGGGACAGTTGACCACTGTAAGAAAAGATGTGTCAAAAAATGTCAAACATGCAGTGTATGACACAAAATGACGTAATGTGTAATAAAACATTTGTAGCAATTTGTGATGGCCTTGTCGGAGGCAACGCACTGGCAGAGAATTCACCGCTTCACCTTCGAGAGGTTGAGAAAATGCATGACTTGCAGCTGTAACTGGACATACTTTAACACTTGGCTGGGACTTTGAGGTGGCACTGGAACCTGCAGAAAATTGGACTGATGACCAAAACTGAAAAACCACGACACACAAAAACACGTATGACAAAACCGGTTATCCACAGAACCAATAAAGATGAGCAGGCAGTGTAAGAGAGAAACTGTAAAAGAAAATTCTGTAGAAATAACAAAAACAGCCAATACAAAACCTTTAGATTTTAAAACTAAGTTCAAAACATTGTATTAACATGGCTAATACTTACAGAAAACTTCTTTCCCAGGCTGCAAATAAAATTGTCCCATATCCCCCTGAGACCCAGAAAAAAAAAGTTTTTTGAATTTAGTTTTTTCCCATGTCATCACATTGTTTAGAGCACAAGAAACAAATGGTAAAAAAAAAAACATTTTTGACAAATAATATTTTATTCATACGTTATGCTATGTCCTCTGTAGTGGACGCCAGGACTAAGTTGTTTAAAAAATAAAATGCCATCAAATTATATGTATAGGCAAAACCAATGGGATTTTTTTTTCAATCACCAATAGATTTAGGGGTTTCAGGATTTTTTTAACCAAAATTTATATAAAGATGATTCTCAACTATGTTATGAAAGAAATAACGGAATGAATTGATACACCATTTTACTTTATGCAATATGTGGGTAAAATGGCCATAAATTAATATTCCCATTCAATGCAATGTATCTATACACTGTCTAATTTGCACATTAATGTGTTCTTGGAGCAACATTTAATGAAAAAAGAAGTGTAATAATTGGAGTAATAATTGGCAACATTTTAATAATAATATCTAATATTTCATAGGAATATTGATGCATAATTTATTTCCATATTCACTTGTTGTGTCTCACAAAATGCCTGATAAACATGATTTAAGTCCTGCTGTCCTCTACAGTGGACATGTAGGAAATCAATGCCCTGTTCTGTAACAGAAAGTTTTTTTTTATTTGAAGCCCCATAACTTTTTCCTGAGATGTTTTTATATGAAATACAATGTGAAAAGTAGTCCAATTTAAATTATAAATACAATATATTATCATATTTGCATAAGAATGCTACATTTGATCACTAAATTAATGTCAGACATTTTTAAAGAATAAGGAGAAGTTGTTTTCATGGTGAAACCTCCAAACATTTGATATCTCTGAAAAGCCCTGAATGTGCTCTTTACAGGACACCCAGGTTGTATCATGTGACATGTATGATGTCAGAGAAATTAACTAAAATATAATGTCCACTACAGTGGACAAAAATCTATTCTTGGGTCCCAGGGAGGATATTGTAGAGCTAAAATAAATAGCATTCAGTTAACGTTAACTGTTATGTGTTGCTTGTTGAGGACATATATTTAAAAAAATCTGCTTAAAATGCATCTATGTTAATAAAAAATAAGCTTCACTTAACCACTAAATATTATAACTTGTATTTTTGGCATGCATTTTACTTGTCTTTGTTGCCTAATAGATCATTATTAACTCTGATCAAAAAATCTTTATTTACTAATAATAATCTTTATTCATATTTTAAATTACTATTATAATCATTATTTGTCTCCCGTATTTTCCAGAATTCTGGCCTATTTCTGTCCACAGGGTGTAATTCTATTAAAAACTAATTAAATCTAATACATTTTAGCACTACTAATTAGTATAAACAAAAACAAGCCTAGACTTTTTTCTTATGGCTGCTCTTACTAATGATTTTAACACATTTTATTGGTGTTTTGTGGTACAATATCAAATTTTGTGGTGTTTTGGTGTTGTCCGCCACCAGAGTTTTCACTTGTCGTAACAAATCTCAAACATTATTTATCACAAATTAATAAAAAAAAAAAAAAATGCATATGAATTAAATGTTACCTGAACTAATAAACTACATGCACAGATTAAGCATATATATGCATTTTGTACTTTATTTTGCTAATTTCTACCTGTCCCATGGTTTAGCCGTCATTACAACACGCTCTGCATAAAGGCACTTCCCAACTGTTAAAAATTTTTTTAAAAAATTGTAACGTTTTTATTGAGCGTATATATCTTATACATTTTTCAATCAACAATAACAGATGAGCTCAAATATTTTTTTTATTATTGTACATATAAACCAAAATAAAAACAAACAGAGCGGAAGTAGAATATAGTTTTGTAGCATGAAGTACAATAGTAATTTATACAAATAAAATGAAAGGAAATAAGTAGTTATACAGATACTGATTGCAAGAAGTCTATAAAGGGTTGCCAAATCTTATAAAAACTTGAAAGATTATCCATCAACAAATATCTAATTTTATCTAAAAATATCTAATTGGATAGATCTCGAAGCCACATTTTGTCAGTGGGTATCGTTGGTCCTTTCCATGACATCAGGAGTAACTTTTTTGCAGTAATAAGGGAGTAGGAAATGAACCGCTGTTGGGCTAAAGTCAAATTTCTAAACAACTGTGATGTGCCAAGGATAATCAACAGTGGTTCCGGTGAGAATGTAGTCTTAACAATACTTGATAGTACATTAAATACATCAGACCAGTAAGTGGCAACTTTAGGACAAGAAAAAAAAAGCATGAAAAAGTGTTGCATTGAGGGACTGACATTTATCACAGCTTGGTAAAGCGTTCGGGAAAATGTTGTGGATCTTTACTTTTGAAAAATGAAGCCTATGTATAATTTTGAACTGTATAAGACAATGTCTCGCATTATTGGAGCAGGAATGTGTGTATTCCAGAGATTCTTCCCAGATGTCATCAGGAATATGGATACCCATGTCTTTCTCCCTCAACTGTTTCTTTTTTCATCAAAAGTTTATTTGGTACCCATGGTAATCTAATAGCATAGTGGAGCACATGGATTTCAAGCTGCAAGACTGACGCCTTGATGTCCAGAAAAGTAAGTAAATCTACTCTTTATTCTTTGTGTTGGGCATGTACACTAATTAGGCGTCATTACCATATGTGTTGTATTTCTACACATTTGTTGGATTATATGTATCACTCTAATAGTTAAAATGGTGTTCACTACATGTAGAAAGCTAGCTACACTTGCTTAGTCGTCATCTTTGCTAGTAAGGCTAGTTTTTTTGACAAAAATGTAATTACTAGCACATTACAGCTTGTGCTGGTAACGACAGGTTGTGGTGGTTATGACGGCAGATACATTAAACACACTGTTCTTTAAACAATTTATGTTGAATACGTTATCTTAAATGAATTAATATGCATTTACCAATCAAACGTCACTATATTTTAAATGAAGTAATGCATTTGTTTTTAAAATACTTAATTCATTCATTATAATTGTTGTGTTTAGGTGTGACATGGCTCCAAAAGCAGCTGCCCAAAGGTCCAAATCATACAGAAAACGTCTAAAAGATAATCCTGAGAAATATGCACAGTATCTGCAGAGTGAGAAAGAAAGATATCGTAGAAGAAGAGAAACAGGAAATTTTAATCGGTGTCCTTATTGAGCACGCGAGAACACAGATATGAAAAAAAGCGATGGAAAGTTAATCAACAAAGGAAGAGAGCTAGGGACAGAGAAAACCAGACTGGTAAAACCAGTCACCAAGAGGCATATGATGCTGGATGTCTCTGTCTGGAATAAAGTATCGTCCATGATGGATGAGAGGATGGAAGTTTGGCCAGATTTGGTATCAATGACATGTTTGTGGTGTTTCATTTTCAAGTAAACTGTCAGATTAGATTCCAGTTGTTTGGGATATACGTAATATGACTAATGTGTTATTTTACCTGTTCTTTCATGTTTTTGTTATTCAACATGGCTATGAAAGGATTAAATAGTCTGTTTAGACTATAATTATACTGAACCAATCCTGTTCACAAGGGACACAGTTCATGTGTGGTCTTCCAGAATCAGATTAAACTATGTGTTGATGTTTAGACGGATTACAGGCTGGTGTTTCTGTTGTTGGTCTGAAGTCATTTAGGCTCTTAATTTACAATAGGTTATGATCAGTGATTTGTCATCACCACAACAAACGGTCATTACCAGAACTGCAGTGTCATCACCATCACCATACATAAATTATGTATAAATTACAAAAACATCCTACAATTATATATTTCTGACAAAATTGGACAGTCTAAATGATCACTGTGTTAAAAAGTTTTGATATATGGCATTCACTTAAAATAAGCTTATATTCCAAGCCAGGGTAGATTGATGAATCAGAAATTTAGATACTAAAATTACTATAATTCATCGTGCAAGTAAAAATCAACAATCCCATTAAGTTCAAGATAAAATAGATTCCATGTGAAACCACAAAATGTTTTAAAAGCACTGATTTATCATTTAAGTTTTATTTTTTACATATATTCGATGATGTGATGGTAATGACACATTTACTTGACATAGCAAAAAATCATAAATTCCCGTATCTTATGGTCTCAACCAAGCTCATAACGGCGCTCCTGACTTAAGGACTGATAATTTGATGTATACCAATTAGACAAATTTGGAATTTTATTTTTCAAAATTGCTGAGGGGCATATTACAGCCAGGTTACAGCAGCACTAAAATGTACTGTAAAATGTTCCCGCTCAATCAAAATGACCCAGAATGCAATGCAAATTACGGTATTTTACTGTAATATAGAAATGTTTTGTGCTGTATGTTTTTACAGTACTGTGCTGCTAAATCTACAGTGACATTTAACAGTGTGTTTATTCAACTGCCCAGTATACCCTAGCAACCGTTTAGCAACTGCTCAGTATACCCTAGCAACCGTTTAGCAACTGCCCAGTATACCCTAGCAACCGTTTAGCAACTGCCCAGTATACCCTAGCAACCCTCTAAAACCACCAGGTTTACCCTAGCAAACACCTAAAACACCCTAACATGTTGCGTAATCAAATAAACTATAAATCAATCGGTAATTGAAGTCAGAAACACAGTAGTCATAGGATAACATTTCAAGTTTATTTTAATGAATTATATTCAAATAACTTGTTCTCTTATAACATTAATTTTGTTATATGTAAACAACAAGGTTCTTTTGCAAATAACGTTTCAATTTCTTTTATATTACAGCAATCAATTTATACTTTCAACATGTTTTCCCCTCTGTATTACATGTACTAAACATTCATGTACTCTTATAATACTCAAATAACATTTCATTCTCTTTAAACATAAATAACATTAAGTTCTCTTGAAAATAACATGTAAATAGCATTAAGCTCTCATAAATAACATGTAAATAACATTAAGCTCGCTTATAAATAACATTTTTACATCATACGAATTAAACGACATGTTTTTCTCAGGTGAACTCATGCAAGTGACACTACTCAAATCTGGGAAGTGTTCAGCTTTTGAGATTCTCCTCTTTACGTCTAAATTAAGTCCTTTCCAACATCTCATCGACAGAGACTTCGTAAACACCAGGAGACACCATGAGCTCTTTGAAGTCTTCTGTCAGAAGGCATAGAATAATATATACAATTTAGAGTCAAAATGTATCATTTTAATATCTGACCTATGGGAAATGCTGAACAATAGATGCTTGTGCTACAGTGTAAAATAATTAGGTGCACCAGTGTGCAAATGGCCAATCAAAGCTCATAATTAGTTGAATGGGTGATTCCGTGAAATCTGTGCCTTTTGCGTCCCTAACAAATAATCAGTTCTTAAGTTGCTTTAACTACAAATTAATGTGCAGGGATGATGGTTTGATAAGAGATGTTTGCCACAACAGTATACACTATAAATAAGCAAATACATACAGTATATATTATACATACAGTCCTTATTACAAATATTCATAAAAACTCTCATGATAGATCCATGATACATCTTACTACCCAGAACCTTGGCAAAACAGACAAAAATACATTAATAAATTATATCATTGTCTATTCACATGTCTACCTCATATGCACTCTTTTTTAAAAGAGTAAATACAGATTAAAGGAACTGTTGGTGCTCCCTCCATTCACATTGGTATATTTTTTCTATCTCACATTAAAAATGATCAGGATTTTCTTGGTTTGAAACAACATTCCACACGACGATCGATGGACGTGACGTCATCCGATATCGTCCTCACCAGATACACGTTTTAATTTTTAAACTACATTCAGAAGCAAAAATAAAATCGTTTTCACTCAGATAACAATCCAATAGGATCTTGACTACACATTCAGGCCGATTATATACATTTAGACCAAAAGTGTAAATTTTTAATCACCATTTTCCCTCATGAGGAACTTCCATCGGAAAACAGCATTCCACACGACGAACGATGATCGTGACGTCATCCGATGTCGTCGCCACGAGGATAGCACATATTAAATTCAAAACAGCACTTAAAAGTAAAATATTTTGTTTAACGCAGTCATAAGTACATATATGGATCATTATGTCACAGTCATAACTAATAATCGATTTTATATTACAATATTCCATCGTGTGATGTTGTTTCATCATCTCTCCACTCGTCGCTCTACCAGTGGACGAGGAGAGAGAGTGACCTACTTACACAAAAGCTCATGCAACTTCAATAATACATTTATTTCCACAAAAAATCTTTTACACATCTGTCACTGATCACATTTACTCACAATTCGCTGATTTACATTTTTGGATTGGACTGTTTTAAGCTCATTTGCACACTTAAAGAAACAAGTTTTTTTCCCAACACGGTCTATTTAAGGGACGCACAGCGCGCGCGCTCGATCTCACTTCCGTTCGGAGAACGCGCTGACACGAAAATCGCTCTGCTGCTTACAGCTCAAAAACCATTAGACAAATGTCTAATGGTACATAGACAAATGTTATATATATATATATAGATAGATAGATAGATAGATAGATAGATATCTTATGATAATAAATATATATGTTATAAATATAGATAAATATAAATCTTTTTCTTTTTTATTGAAGCCTGCCTGAAGAAGGTATTGTATACTGAAACGTCGCGATAGGCTTGTTTGATCACTTCATTTCATATATTTTTTATTTTTCACTCATAATATTATTTCTCAGTGGACTTGAAGGATGGATGTCTTTAGAGATCGTGGGAGACAAAAAAATACTGTGTTTTAACAAGAACTGGAGTAGACTATATGTCAGAAAAGAAAATGAAGACTCAAAAATATTTATAGAAAATTTACCCATTTAAACTTGTTTTTAATATTTCTCAATTGTTTCCTGCACTTGCTCCACTTGCCCGAGTTTAGCGCTTGTTTATCTTGGCTGGACATGTGGCAGAGAGAGAAAAACTGTTTGTGTAATAAAACTTGCCATTGATGTACAAGTGATTGCAATAGGCCTCTGTGTGTGTGTGTGTGTGTGTGTGTTTTGAGAAATATCTTTATACTGCAAGGCTATATATATTTTTATTTATTTTATATATATTTTATTGCCATTTGCTGTTTTCATACAGAAGTTTCGTTTCGTAAATAAATTGTTTTAGTTGAATATTGGATGTGAAAAGAAGGAAATGGTTCTTCCGTAACACACTGCACTTTGGATGTGTGTGAATTTCCCACACCAGGTAGCCTGGGAAAACCCAGACAACTTCTGGCAAATTTAGATTTGCTCTGAAAGTTAGTCTGCCAAAGACAGGGTTTCCGAGGGACATTAAAAGTCATTAAATGGATTTTGCGCAAATTAAGGCCTTAAAAGGCATTAAAAAGCATTAAATTTGATTCTTACAGGCATAAATTTTTTTTATAATTTTGAAGAGAATTTTCTATACATTTATTTGAATATAGCCTTCATAATTAATAATTTGTATTTGCTGTCGCAAAATGTACGTTCGTGTGATAAATACGCGGAACCAGTTTGGTAATTGCTTCCGGCCGGAGCAAAAGTGCCGTGATGCGGAGGTGACGCGGGTCTGTTGTATAGCGGTGGACGGGAAAAAATGGGAAAGTGCAAATTCCAGCCAAAGTGCCTGGAAAACAAAACTTTTAAGGCATGGTTGCAGCCTGTTAGTGGTAAAAATGTTGAAGGATTTTGCGGCGTTTGTAAAAGAGCATTTAAAGTTGGGGACAATGGGAATCAGCGCCGTAAAATCCCATATGCCGTGTGACGGCCACAAATCGGCGTTAGATGTAAATAGTACATTGTGTTTAATTTGTTGTTTAACACTAGAACTACCGGAATTCCATAACTACTAGAACGACCACAGCGGTCATTCTGACCGTTCATACTTTGACGGTCATATGGCCGTACTGAACATAATTTTCGTCATGTCATATCTACATTTGAACCTTTCTCTTTAAGTTTTCCAATGATGCTTTTAATTCCTGTCGTCATGTTATAACGTCATCGCACTTAAAACAAGCACAAAGGAAAGATTGCCCCGACAGGTCTAGGAAATGTAAGGAAAATTTTGCGTCAAAAATATATTTCTCACCACATGAATAGACATGCAAAAAAAGTTAGGAAACGTCAAAGCTTCATACCGTTTAGTACAGCCTTGTTTGTAAATAAGTTCAATAATCAATACAAAATCTAAAAATAAATGGATATACAATGTTACGATAGGTAATAATAAAGGGCTAATTTGAACGGCACAAAAAAACCCGCATCATTCACTAACGCGTACGCAGTCCACATAAACACCGCATTTCGTGTGCAGTTCCCACACACTATAGGCTACTTTGTGACATTGGACACATGTCTCCTTGGGTTTTATTTGATCTTACTTGGCACTGCCTCGTTCTCTCCATCAGCTGCTGCTCCTGCCCAGGTCATGGCTCTCGCAGACTCGCACCACCAGTTGTGTGGCTTTTGATTTCACGTGGTCGTTCGCTTGCCAGTCGCGTGATGAAGTCCATCTGAGAAACTTGCTCATTTGTGCACTTCTTGAACAATATGTGCGCGTTGATGGCGGGAAATGTAGCGGACTTATGATATCTATAATGCGTGCGGTCAAAATGACCGCCATGGCCATTCTAGGTAGAAATAGTCAGAACTGTTTTGTGATTTTAATAAAATAACAGTGTCAGAATAAAATATACACATATTTAGGAAAAGTCAGAGTCCTACAGCCACATTAATTTTATTTTAACAAAGTTATTACACTGTAAAATTTAAAAACGGTCAAAATGACCGCCTTGGTAGTTCTAGTGTTAATGAGATCTAATATATGTTGCTAGTAGTGAGAAGAGACCCGACTGTTACACGCATGCACTTAAATGGTCCAGTAGCAGAACTTTTGCCAAGCATGTCAGAGGTTTTGGGTTCTAATCCGCAGTAAGAAGTATATATATTTTTCCTCGTCAAAACCGATTGTTTATTAGTGGTTGTATATCAAGCACTGACATGTTTGTGTGCATTATGTTTTGTGATTTCACCGTAACAAAAAGAGAGTCTCTCCGCAACGGATTGAAGCGCGCGTCCGAGAGAAGTGTTGTGCACGAGCCACAACAGAACGCAGGCAAAGAATATTGTTCTTCTATACTCTTTGACGCAGGGCTCTCAAGTGTCACGCATTGAGCGTGACAGTCACTCATTTCGGTCTTTTGTCACGCTCACATTGTATTTCTCACGCTGAAAAACTCTTTATAATATATTGAATATGCCGCAGCGCCCCAAATGTCTCTGGCCGCGCCGCTCTCAGCCCGATCTCATGAAAGTGCGTATCAATACCACGAATGTTATTTCTCGCTCCATTATACGCCAAAAATGGTTTTTGCGTGTATATGATACGCAGTTTTCGCGTGCATATGATATGCACTTTTTGGCGTGTAATACGCACACACCCCCTCCCCCTAATCCTACCCAAGCGGTTTTCAGTGCGTAGCATTTACACGCAAAAAAACAAACATTTTTGGCGTATAAATGGCACGAGAAATAACATTCGTGGTATTGATACGCACTTTTCATGAGACTGCGTTGGAAAATAGCACTATTGTATCTGGGTAAGATTTCAAGATAAGTCATGATCTCCTGTTTTAATGTTACAAAAAATTCACAACTTCAATGACAATGGTAACTTGACTGACTGAGAAGCGTTTCCCAGATAATTAGCATCAGTTTTTTATGAGTGTCTGTAACTTAGACAACAGTTTTACAGCCTGTTCACTGACAACACCTGCTCAGAACAAGTAGTCTAGGGGGCCGTCCACACGAAGACGCGTTTTGCTGTATACGTATACATTTTTTATCGTATTGCCGTTTCGTCCACACGGATCCGGCGTTTTGGGAGAGTGAAACCGCTATTTTTTGAAACCGGGTTCCAAAGTGGATAAATCTGAAAACGACGCCCTTGCGGTTTCGTGTGTACGGCCAATCCGTATATTTTGTGAAACGATGATGTCATCACCCCACGTGTCGACTAGTCAGACACGCTAAATTAGTAACCATAACAGCAACAACAACTGCGACTACTTGCTTGAGTTCATGCTTCAGAATCTACTGAGCCTCTTTTATTTATTTATTTATTATTTAGGCCTACTTTAATCTATTTTTATTTTTATTTAGCCCTATTTATATTTCGTTCTTATGAAATGATGCTTGTATTTTGTCTGATTAAGTCATGATTTCGTATTTTGTAGGGATGGGCATGTCAAGCAAAAATAATATTCGACGATCGCTGGGAATTATTTGATTATTATTCAAAAAACGCACCTCTGTTCTGCCCCTCATACTCACCGGTGACACGGCGTTCGCTCCGACATTAAATTGCTCTGTACTGTAGGCCTATATGTTGTAGCCATTAAAGAAAAGTTAGTTTCATATTTATGTTTAAATAATGTTATTTTTTCCATTTCATATGTTGATTAGGGAAAAGTGTGCATTTTTCTCTATAGGCACCTTCACAACACTGCGAAGGTGGCGAGTCAGCATCGTCACACAAAACACTAACGTTAGTTTATTAATAAACAATTAAAATGTCTCCTTGCTATATTTGACACATTCATAATGATTAGGCTATTTGCCGGTTCTTTGTGGCAAGCTTTATGCGTCTGCTAACTAATCGACTATCGTGACTCATCCATATTTTGTACCATTTATAGTTTTTCATATTGTTCAATAAAGTTCTTGGTAAAAAAAGAAAAGAAAAGAAGCTACTGTGCCTAATATTACTGTATATTATTGTATACAGCGCGCAAGGTTTATGCTTCTTATACTGTCTAGGCTATGGGTTTATGCGCAAGTCTTCTCTGTTTTTAGTGTATCTGTGTCAGAATTACAGCGCCTCGTACTGGTCTGGCATATATACTACACCGTTTTCAGTCGGTTTCAGTGGTTTCGTGTGTACGCAGATATTTCTTGAGACGA
Source organism: Semotilus atromaculatus (assembly GCA_031834385.1). Lineage (NCBI taxonomy): Eukaryota > Metazoa > Chordata > Actinopteri > Cypriniformes > Leuciscidae > Semotilus > Semotilus atromaculatus. The sequence goes on from JAULUF010000088.1 coordinate 575,177, forward strand.
CGCCGTGTTTACGGATTTTTTTTTTAGAACGAGGGAAAAAAAGATCGGATAGGGAACGCACTGGCTTCGTGTGGACGTGGCCTAGGCCTAGTCATATTTTCGTTATCACACGATGACTGACATATTGTCACAATATAAACATCTCTCTCCAAATAGGCTTAATAAGTTTATAAGCACTAAATAAATGAAAGTGTATTGCATAGTCGATGTTATAGGTCACTTTTAAAATCATGTCATATTTTATAATTATATCCGGGCCATGGATGCATTCATCATTGCATCTGTCTTTCAAAGATGTCAGGTAAAAAGCAATTAAGCATCCTCTCATCCGCCCTGAGAGGAAAGCCCCCTGATAAGGCCAGGTTAGAGGATGCTGGCCCAGAGAAGGTGGAGGAAAGGGCCCATTAGAGGAGGAGATGGTGCCGGTAGAAGAGAAAGAGAATAAATACTTTGTATTTGGTTGAATTGTCAGTGCCATGTGTCAAATCTTCTCTTTTGCAAGTGTGAGCAATTATTAATAACAACAAAAACACTAATAATAATATTACTAATGAAACGCCACCATTCCTGCGACCCGTGCTATACGCCGCGAGATGTTTAAAAAACGGTGGGGACAATCGACATGACCCACCCGCATGTGTTCCAGAAAAAAAAAAAAAAAAAAACATATATATATAATATACGTGGTTAGTCATGGGTCGTATATGGCATTAAAAGATTTTAAAATGGCATTAAAAAGGCATTAAATTTCATTTGAAGATACCTGTAGAAACCCTGAAAGATCTCATTCAAGCCCATTTCCAATCTGTCGAGATCGAGGCACCAATCAGAAAATCAAGAAAAGCAAGTGAATCTCCGCTAATATTCAAGCTTCCGTTAACGAGTGCCAAACAGACGAGCACAATAGAATAGTAGCGCAATAATTCTGACTCAAATATACATATTGCTCAAATATTTGTTTTTGGAGACAATAAATGTGCCATGTGGAATTTTAAACCTACAAGTATATTTTTATGAAAGTGACCATTATAATCGGGTAATCAAATGCAGGCTAATATAATTTGTGCTTTTGTTTTTATTTTCATTTTTAGTTTAGCCTTCAGTCAATTTAAAGGGGACCTATTATGCCCCTTTTCACAAGATGTAAAATAAGTCTCTGATGTCCCCAGAGTGTGTATGTGAAGTTTTAGCTCAAAATACCCAATACCCAATTAAATTGTCCCTTTTTGGGGCTCAGAAAAACGCACCGTTTTAGTGTGTATCCCTTTTAATGCAAATGAGCTGCACATTCAAGCAAGAAGACGAGGGTCAGTCTGATGTGATTTGCAAGGCATGCTTTGCCCTTGTTGCAGCACCGCAAGGTAACACCACAAATCTTTACCAGCACCTCAAACGTCACCACAGTGGAATATGATGAAGCCGTACAAGGCAAGAGGTCCGAAAGTCGTCCAAAAATGTTCTTTATTCATTGAAGCCTCTATGTAAACAGGCTTGTGGTGATAGGCTATGTTCTATAGGTGCCAAAACAAATATTTTTGGTTCTGCCAATTTTTGTTTTGTTTTGTCATGGTTCATGTGTGCAATAGACATTAGACATGCAATGAGAAGAAAGTCGTTGCAGAGAATCGTGATATCAATTCTAAGTTATCAAAATCGTGATTCATATTTTTCCCAGAATCGTACAGGCCTTAACCAATATTCGATTCTATATTAACAATTTGCCTCGTGTGATATGTTGTTTCATCATCTCTCCACTCGTCGCTCTACCAGTACACGAGGAGAGATTGACCTACTTACACATAAACATCATGTAACTTCAGCAATACATTTATTTTCATAAATCTTTTATAAATCTGTCATTGATCATATTTACTCACAAATCACTGATTAATATATTTAGATTTGACTGTTTTAAGCTTGTTTGGCCCACTTTAAGGAAAAAAAATTCTTAACCCTGTAAGACCCAAATATAGAAAAAAAAGAATTATATTTTCACCTGTCAGATGTTGTTGTAGGAGGGCTCTGATGCAAATAACGAAGGATTTAAAAAAAAATTGTTTTGGTGTGTTTTTAAGGAAATGTTGTAATACTGCAACGTTGGGCCTATTTGAGAGCAGAATTTCAGCATTTGCACTGACTGTCAGAACAAATGACACCATAACAGTAAACATGAATATATTTAATATATATATATATATATATATAACAGTATATATGAATAACAATCACCCAACAGTCATATTTTTCTGTAAGTATTTCTCCTATATGTGAACATTTGAGAAGTGCAATACCTCCATACAACAAAGACATAAGCTAAAAATCTAATTTGGAGCATGCATTCCACAATAACCAGGTATTTACATGAACTAGACATTCTAACAAATCACAAAAATATATTTCTGGGATTTTACTTATTTCAATGTTGAGATATCCAGTCCAATGCAACAAGGAGATGCGCTTCCAGGAAAGTTTGCAGGTTGTATGAGTTCATGACCTTATGGCAAGACCTATATACACATTTCAATCTTTTAAATAGTCTTTTTCCATCTTAATCTTCATCTACGTCTCGACCCGAGGACAGCAAGAAGGCCAAGCTGAGCATCAGTAGCGAGAAGGAGATATACACTCACCGGCCACTTTATTAGGTACCCCATGCTAGTAACGGGTTGGACCCCCTTTTGCCTTCAGAACTGCCTCAATTCTTAGTGGCATAGATTCAACAAGGTGCTGGAAGCATTCCTCAGGGAGTTTGGTCCATATTGACATGATGGCATCACACAGTTGCCGCAGATTTGTCGGCTGCACATCCATGATGCGAATCTCCCGTTCCACCACATCCCAAAGATGCTCTATTGGATTGAGATCTGGTGACTGTGGAGGCCATTTGAGTACAGCGAACTCATTGTCATGTTCAAGAAACCAGTCTGAGATGATTCCAGCTTTATGACATGGCGCATTATCCTGCTGAAAGTAGCCATCAGAAGTTGGGTACATTGTGGTCATAAAGGGATGGACATGGTCAGCAACAATACTCAGGTAGGCTGTGGCGTTGCAACGATGCTCAATTGGTACCAAGGGGCCCAAAGAGTGCCAAGAAAATATTCCCCACACCATGACACCACCACCACCAGCCTGAACCGTTGATACAAGGCAGGATGGATCCATGCTTTCATGTTGTAGACGCCAAATTCTGACCCTACCATCCGAATGTCGCAGCAGAAATCGAGACTCATCAGACCAGGCAACGTTTTTCCAATCTTCTATTGTCCAATTTCGATGAGCTTGTGCAAATTGTAGCCTCAGTTTCCTGTTCTTAGCTGAAAGGAGTGGCACCCGGTGTGGTCTTCTGCTGCTGTAGCCCATCTGCCTCAAAGTTCGACGTACTGTGCGTTCAGAGATGCTCTTCTGCCCACCTTGGTTGTAACGGGTGGTTATTTGAGTCACTGTTGCCCTTCTATCAGCTCGAACCAGTCTGGCCATTCTCCTCTGACCTCTGGCATCAACAAGGCATTTCCGCCCACAGAACTGCCGCTCACTGGATGTTTTTTCTTTTTCGGACCATTCTCTGTAAACCCTAGAGATGGTTGTGCGTGAAAATCCCAGTAGATTAGCAGTTTCTGAAATACTCAGACCAGCCCTTCTGGCACCAACAATCATGCCACGTTCAAAGTCACTCAAATCACCTTTCTTCCCCATACTGATGCTCGGTTTGAACTGCAGGAGATTGTCTTGACCATGTCTACATGCCTAAATGCACTGAGTTGCCGCCATGTGATTGGCTGCTTAGAAATTAAGTGTTAACGAGCAGTTGGACAGGTGTACCTAATAAAGTGGCCGGTGAGTGTATATCGTGCAGGAGAGGTGTAGGAAAGGTATGAAATGTTGAAGATGATCAATGATGGTTTGGATCTTAGCGATGTTATGCCTCCATGTGACGTGTAAAAACTTCCTGTTGCCCGTCTTTTACTTATTTAAAAAACTTCTTTTTCGAACTTTTCCTAGACCATTCTTTCGATTTTCACCAAAATCGAATCGTATCATCTCGTATCATCTAGGTACTTGGTTTGTTGTGCCATAGTTATTTTTCCTCTTCAGAATATTGTTCGTATTTCCAGGAATGGCACCACCAGGAGTGGAGGTGAGGATGTGACTGTATTGGTCTTGTATAACTAGAGCAGCCATTAATATTTTCTAGAACAAAGAGGCGGCGCACAAGCAAGTGCAGCTTTTTGGAGGCATGATCTCAGTTCTTGTTCACAGTTTCTGTTGCCCTCTACTTTAGCCCTACGACTTTCACAGGTTCTACCCGACCAGCTGGACTGCAGCCACTGACATATTTCTTAACATTTTCAGTGGATCTTTCTGACTGAATAAGAGCAGACCAAGCAGGTTCTGGAGCTCTCTGACTGAATAAGAGCAGACCAAGCAGGTTCTGGAGCTCTCTGACTGAATAAGAGCAGACCAAGCAGGTTCTGGAGCTCTCTGACTGAATAAGAGCAGACCAAGCAGGTTCTGGATCTCTCTGACTGAATAAGAGCAGACCAAGCAGGTTCTGGATCTCTCTGACTGAATAAGAGCAGACCAAGCAGGTTCTGGAGCTCTCTGACTGAATAAGAGCAGACCAAGCAGGTTCTGGAGCTCTCTGACTGAATAAGAGCAGACCAAGCAGGTTCTGGAGCTCTCTGACTGAATAAGAGCAGACCAAGCAGGTTCTGGAGCTCTCTGACTGAATAAGAGCAGACCAAGCAGGTTCTGGAGCTCTCTGACTGAATAAGAGCAGACCAAGCAGGTTCTGGAGCTCTCTGACTGAATAAGAGCAGACCAAGCAGGTTCTGGAGCTCTGAGGAGCTGAACAGAAGGACGCTGTGTCAGATTGTGGCCTTTTTGAGCTAATGAAGCAGATGATGGTGAGATGGATTTTGGCGTGGATTCATGTCTGGATGAAAATTGCATTTTATGGCTAGAGCCACTCTCAAATGTCAGTCATATGACTGCATTTGCAGAACTTTCAGAGAGACGCCAATATTGAATGTTTATTCATTCTACATTTCCGTTGGAAGGAACGTTTTAACCCTCTGAGGTCTGCTATTGCGCCGGCACGATAGTCTTGCTTTTTTTCTTATCCGTGCAAAAGAGACTCAAAATACTCTGATTTTGATCTTACGTGTTAGTGTTATACATCATTCGATCCTGTTAAGTGCATATTTTCTTTGTGTATACTCACAATAAAAACAAAGTTTTGTGCTTTTAGTCAAACAAAGAAAAATAAACATGATGCTAGTTTTGCCTTCTCTCTGTCAGTGAAGTCCATTCTGAAAAATGTAATTAACTGTAATTCCGCGAATACTTGTTATACAGGCACGAGTGTTTTTCCATAATGAAGCTTGATCTAATTTATATATATAAAAAAAATTCTCAGTTTATGTAATCTGTATGAAAAGAGAGAGATGTCAGTCTTTTTCTTTCCAGCTCATTATACCTGATTACGTGTTAATGTGACCATGCCCATGGAGAGCGTGCAGTATTCAAACGCAAATGATCTGAGGCAAGCCCTTCAAACATGCCAACGCCCACCAGCTGGATTATAAAACACATTGGCTATGCCTATGATTTGGCTATGCCAGTAATATGTAGACGCCCTTTCTCAAATAACATTCACCCTTTTCTTACAAAACACGTATAGGAATATGCTTATATCTGATGACATTGTGTGTATGTTTTCTAGAATTAATGGAAATCTGTATTAATACATTTTCCTGGACAGAATCGAAAGTCGTATACTTTCACATTCAGATAGCTCTCATCACAGGCACTTCGTGGGATTCGTGTTCAAAGGTGTCACTCCTCAACGCAGCTAGTGCTTTTCTACCTAGACGACAATGCAAATAACTAAAGCCCCGCCTCACCCAGTTCGGGTACCGGACCTGGGTGAGGCGGGGCTTTAGTTATTTGTATTCACTTGCTACGCCATGTGTAAAATGTCTGTCAACTCCTATCCTTTGCGATCGATGGGCTATCGCACGTTTGTGAAAATACATACAATGTCATCATAAAGCATATATTCGTATACGTTTTGTCAAAAAAGGGTGAATGGTTTTTGAGAAAGGGCGGCTACATGTTAAAATGATTGATTTTTGATTAATATGGAGGGAGGCAGTTTGAATACAGTGATAGTGATCTGTCTCTCTCAATGCTCGTTCTTTCAGTAACAAGTGCCCTGTCACGAGCGCTGCAGTCGGTTATCTCTATCACCATTCAAATAAGGCTTTGGTGGCCGCCAAAAAAAAAATCATTAGCCACTTGATAGGCCGAGTCAAGAGAGCCCAAACCCAAGTCTTTTTGTCTTTCTGATCCAAAGAATAAAACTTTTTCACGTTTTGGTTGTGTGCAGCACATAAACAGCACGCGAGTCGAAATTTTTTATTTTATAACAAGTATCCGCCACCTGACCTCAAGTAATGTGAAGAACAAATAATTTAACACATTTGTAAAAATGCTCTTTATTTGAATGAGTGGGTGGCTCTTAAAAGAGCCGTTGTTGCCTGTGATGGCAGAGGAGGTAGACGAGGACATGGTGTCTTCAGCTTTGGAGTTCCTCCCGCAGAGCTTCTCTGAGGTTGCCCAGCAGAAGCTGGTTTCCCTCTCGGCTCAGGTGGACTCCGTCTCTGCACAGATGGGAGAGGCAGATGTTTCTGTGCCGAATGCAGTGCATCTGTCTCCCTGCCAAAAAGCCAGCAACCTTCGAGTTTATCCACCGCCGGCCCTTTTCCACGCCGTAGCCAGTCCTGGCTCTCTGACCTCTCCAATTCAGACGAGGCAGAATGTGTGAAAAGACCAGCCTGGTACTGGGAAACATTATGAAGCATGTGACCAGGTCACGCTTAATTTCCCGAAGGAAACTCAGACGATCGCGGCCCCCGCGACACAAACTGTTCCCACCCAGGTGAATAATCAGGATGTCCGGAGCTGGAGCTCTGGCCCGAAGAGAACGCAGAGCTGGAAGAAGCTGCTCCCAGAGTCGACCTCCTCTGCCATCCCAGGTGATCTCACAGCGCAGATCAAGGTTCTCATCGAGGCGCTGCTCACATACGTAAGAATGCAACCTGCGAATGATAGAGCTACCGACGATCCAAACTCGTGGTGGTGCCATCTCAAAGAAGAGTGCGGGAACTGCGATTTACCGCCAGTATTTCTTTTCAAAGCATCAAACATTAATTGACCGTTGATATCCTGTACATGTAGCGGTCTTGATTTGATAAATGTTGAGTATATAAAGCTCATTTAAATGTAAGCTTTTAAATGACCCGGCCACTTACCATCTTAAAGAACCATCTGTGAATATACCTGGATCTTCTCTGAAGTTCACAAGAAAATATTCATAATGTGACACTGACTAACTTTCAATAACATTCAATAAAGACAAAAACACAGTGTGTGCCAATTAACCAAATGTTTATTAAAAGGTGCAGTGTGTAAAAATTGAGTATCTATTAACAGAAATACAATATGACATCCATAACTATGTGTTCAGTGGTATATACAGAACTTACTTAATAAACCGTAATGTTTTAATTACCTTAGAATGAGGCATTTATATCTACATAACCGCGGGTATCCCCTTCTATGAAGGTCGACATATTGTGACGTCATGTTTCTACCGTAGCCGACAGCGAACAAACAGCGTTACAGAGCGCGTTTCGTCACTACCTTGAAAGAGAAGCCGCAGAAAGCTAAAGAAGATAGCCATAAACACCGTGAGTAGTGGCTTTTCCCTTGTCAGTGGTGTAAATATGTAGTTGGATTGTTTCATGTAGCCTAACTTAATTCTTCTCCCTCGCTGTGTTATGGCTTTGCTATGTGGGGATAAATGTGCTGGTTACGTTCGTGAGACAGCTGATTAGTAGGCTACTCTTGTCATTGACCGTAAAACAGTTACAGGAATCACCAACCCGTCGATCTTGGAAGCATTTTAAGTCGATCGAGTTTCCAAAATTAGAGAAAAAAAGCCTATGTGTGTAGTAAGTGGTGTCTAGGGGATACGGAGGCGCGCGCGCTGTTATAATCACGCCATTTTTGCCGCACGCACCTTTGGGCTCATGCGGACGCGTCGAGTATAAACAAGGCTTTACGCTTTAACCAGCTCAGCCACAGTAACAGCTCATATTAGCCAGCTAAACCTTTACTACCCTGTTAGAAAAAAATATATAGTTGCATAGTTTCATGTGGTTCTTCTCCCTCATTATGGGTTTGCTATGTGGGGAGAAATGTGCTGGTTACGTTCGTGAGATAATCAGCTGATTACTATTATTATATTATGTATTAAGACCCTTGATCCTCACCTGACTATGGCTTTGTCAACTTTATCCATGATGTGGTTTATAATGGACTGTGGTGTAAGGCCTCCGCTAAATCGATCCAATGGCGGCATACGATCAGCGGCGAAGGTCTCGCGCGTGTTCCGTCCTTTCCAGGCTAAAGGGATTTTTGATTAAATGCAATACACTTTCTCATATGTATTAACTCGTTATTTCATCTGACTCCATATATAAAAGGGTTTTAATGATATCTGTGCATCATTAAAATATAAGCGAGTGTTTGACCATTCCTTTTAACTTCAATGAAAATAATGTCAAAATCAGTTAGAATAATCAAATATAACAATTAATTATGTCGGGTAAAGTATCATGCCAATTTCATAATCAGTTCAAAGATAATCAATACAATACCATCGAAAAGATGCAAACCCAACATTGTATGGCTACATGAGGTTTGAAAGTCCTGGGACTTTCAACCTCACAGGCTCTCTGTGAACAGAAATCAGCCTCGATCCCCCTGCTGCAGACCATTAAATAGCCTTAATCTTTCACATGTAAAACCTGCTAATTTGCATTAAGAAGTTACACCTCTTGGGGTGGGGGAAAAAGACCATTTGCCTTTCTTTGTGTGTCAGTTATCTCTAAACTCTTAAAAACCTTAGTACCTTGTGTTTTACTCTTTGGGAATGAGACCATAGTACCAGTCGCACTGAGACCTTTAAAATGATACTAAACGCATTCCTTTAATGATCATCATTCACATTAAAACCATATATATACTTGTGTGAGTTTTAGTTGTCTCTGAGAGAAAGAATGGTGTGGATAAGGTGAGACTTTTGTCTCAAGGAAGAGGGGGAGGTCAAATGTTAATTTCCAGCTTCAGCCACCTATTTCAGCCTTACAGATGTACAGAAACTTGGTTTACTCTGGCTATTCTCTGCTGTCTCAGATGACGATGTTTGTCCCGTTTTAGCCACCGTAGCTTCTTCGGAAGGGAGGGGTGAACAGTGGGCTGAGCCCTTAGTGCAAACTCGCAACCGAACCGCTAGATGTCGCTAAAAATCACACACTGCACCTTTAAAATATATATATTTTTAATGCCTGTTGTGTCAAATTCCACCCAGCAAATGGATTAGATCCTAGTGTTGTACTAGTTATTAGATAGATATACAGCATTACCCCTAAGATTATAAAAATCTATTTTTTTTTTTAATTATGTACTAGTTTAGCCTATAGTGCTGAGAATTTTGTTGTGAATACATTTGTAAAAATGCTCTTTATTTGAATGAGTGGGTAGCTCTGAAAAGAGCCGTTGTTGCCTTTAAAAAGGCATTTGGTTTCAACTTTGGAGTTCCACCCGCAGAACGTCTCTCAGGTTTGCTCAGGAGAAGCTGGTTGCGCTCAGGTGAACTCTGTCTCTGATGTTTCTATGCTGAATGGCACGCATCTGTCTCCCTGGATATCCTGAGGGCAGAGGAGGTAAAACAATGTTAGTAAATTTATTTGAATTGTTCAGATTCTCCAAGACTTATTGAGCAGCACAGTTGATGGGTCAGATGTAAGCCTTTAGTTTTTACATCAAATCATACATCTTTAAACAAAACCCATGGTTTTTCCTGCATTTAACTTTTTTTAGCATTTATTAATCTTTAATACAGTAAATTGTTCAAATCAAAAGTTGTAAGTGTTAACATTAGTAAATGCAGTGAACTAACATGAATAATCATTGAACAGCAGTTTTTAAAATAAATAACATTGTCAAAGTTCATACTGGAGTGATTAAAATCATAAAGCACATTGTTGTTAGCTAGCTGTTAATTTTATGCAATTGTTAGCTATATGTTAGAAAATTAAGACTATTAGTTAAAATAAACCTTTTGATGCAATTATTTTTAGTTTAACTTTTTAATAGCAATATGATTATATAACAAAATTATGAAATCCAGTGGTAAAATCTTTTTTTTAATAAGAGAGCAAGATAGGACAACAGTGTCTGTTGGCTACCAAACGAAGACATTTTTTGACCCGGGAAAAACCCTGAAACCATTGAATAATAAAACGCACTGAAATACTTCACCTTATCAGTAGTATTGACCTCAGTGTGCTTCTTCCTCTGCTTTTTCATTCTTCAGAGTTGTCTTTAATGCCATAGATATTTGGACCTGTTCTCTGGGCATGAAATGAATAAATAAACAATGGGATCACTAAAACACCCGTACTAATAAACAAAAAAACAACAAAAAACTCGGAATTTACGGAAAGAAATTGGCACATAATCTGGTATCCAGCTCGTCATCGTCATTGATGTAGCACACGTGATCTTCTCAGACAATCTCACTTCGTTTGGCTGGTTCCTAAAAAACATAAAAATCAAAATTAGAGATTCAAATATAACATTTCCATTCAAACGCAGTTATGAAAAGCAGTAGTACACAGACTGAAGCAAAATCTTTTAACACTTAGCTTTAAAAGGTATATTGCACACTCATATCCAGACAGGACTGCTATGGTCTCCCAATTCTTCCTGCAACTTTACAGAAGGGCACATATCAATCATAGAATAGCAGGGGACTGCATTTCCCGCACAGATTGTCACAAATTGTGTAGATTGAACATCAATTGAAATTAAAATGTATGTTATAAGGTCAAAATCAAACATTACAATGGTGTCTTGCTACTTCTCTCTTTCCCTTGTCTTTTATAACTTACTGCCACTGTTGCTTTGACTGTCGGTGTCCTCCCTGGAGCTGTCACACTCCTCCTCCGTCCTTCCTGCTGCTGCTGAGGTTGCTCCTTCTTCGTAGCTCAGTGGTATAAACCCATGGCATGACCTAACCACAATCTCCTAACCACAATCTCTAACGCCACAATCTAACCGCAACACGACCATACGCGCCAACCCGTTTAATGAAGGCTTTCGAAGCCCCGCTGATGTCATGTATCCAGGTCCATTGGCAACAGTTCCGTATGGCATAACAACCCGACCATACACGCCCAACCGTTTGAATAAGGCCGTCAAAGCCCCACTAGTGCGTGAATACGCAGTTTTAGTGGCAAACGGTTCCGTATGGCATACTAACCTACCACAAAACACAACAATATCTGTCCACTCAAAAAAAACCTCATTTACGTATAATACAGTACACGGGATTGTGATAACTATGATAGCTATGCAAGACACCTGACTGAAGGCACAAATCTGGATGAGACACGTAAATATGATCCAATAGAGTGTTCTTTTTGGTTGTTCCTGTGGTGATCAGTTGCGTATATCCTTTAGATTGAAACAGTTCCAGAACGGTTTTATTCCCAGCGCAGAGGAGATCCTCATTAAAATCTCCACAGATTATTACAGGATGTTCGTCCACGATGTCCAAATAATCCAGCAGACTCTTCAAGTTTTTCGAGAACTCTTCAAAACCGTAGTGTGGTGGCCTGTACACAGCAGCGATTGTTGCTTTGATCGGGCTATCTACTTTGATGACGACATACTCCAGATCGGTCACATTTTTAATAAACTGCCTAGGCTGAGCTGAAATATGCTCTTTGCAATATATTGCGACTCCACTGCCAGCTTTCTGCGCAATTTCTCGGTGTGTCGGGTAGGAGACGTGTCTGTTACGCAGAAACACGTTGTATCCTTCCAATTGGACTTGGGGTGTAATGAGCGATCCGGTCAGGTGAGTTTCCGCCATGCAAAGAATGTCCGATAGCAACAGTTCATGATGGCATCTGATATCTTCAATATGGGATGACAGTCCTTCTGTGTTGTGATGAATGATGGTGAGTTTTGGTCCGTCGAATGTCGCTCTTGTCATGTTTTCCAACGAGGCGGTGACTGTAGGATCAGCATAAATCTTCTTTTCACTGAAGTCCATAATGTGTAATCCATTAAGCGAGGTCGTTCTGCTGAGGGCAACGTATGCCATTCCCGGCTCGAAAATCTTCTTCAATGACACCACGGCATTCTCCATTGTCATGCCTTGGACTTTGTGAGCTGTGCAGGCGTAGGCTAACTTGATGGGGAATTGTCGACGAACTGCTCCTTTTCTAAGAGGTTCTTCGGATCTCTCGATGTACGCCAAGTCATCTTCTTCACCTTGCACCCTTTTGCGGTGGTTCTTGCCTGCGCTTGGATTGTCAAGCTGATGTCCTAGCATTTGTACGGTGTCGATTCCATCTTTTGTCTTACAGACAATGTTCGAAATATTTCCAAAGCATCCGTTCACCATTCCATGTTCAACATCCAGGTTCCTAGTCAGCATTATGCGTACTCCCAACGCAATTTGTATGCTGTCAGGCAAGTCGTCCTTTTTTCCAGTGATGGGCTTCCTTTGTCTCTTCATCCCTCCTGTTCTTGGGTCTTTCCTGTAGTGCATCAATGGTAATGATGTCAGTGTGAAGAGCATGGATTGTTTTGGAATTGTGTTCGCGAACTTCCTTGTTGGTGGCAAATACGTGCAGTGCATCACACGGGCAGTCTTTGGGGTCCTTCACAGCCTGGAGCAACAAAGCTCTATCTTCTTTGGCAAGATCGTCAGCCTTCTGCTTCACCCGTAGGCGGTTTAAAAGTTGGGCAAAAGCCAGGTCTTCTTTCTGACGCATGATCTCGGTGAGGGTAATCATTTGGAAATGGTCTTTCCAGAAGTCCAGGACATCCTCTTCATACACACAGAGGGGTTTGGCTTTACCCAGAGGTGGCAGTTGATAAAAGTCGCCCACGGCGAGGACAGAGATTCCCCGGAAAGGTTTCTTGCTGCCTTTGATTTGCTGACATCTCCAGTTTATGTAGGCAAAGAGATCCTTCTAAATCATGGACACTTCATCGATGATAAGAATCTCCACGTCGCGTAGTCTTGCTCGTAGTTCATCTAGGGCATTTCCAAGTCCTTGATTCGGTGGCTTCAGATTCCTTGGAAGTTTTAAAATTGAATGTAGCGTTTTACCGTTAATATTGAAGCTTGCGGTTCCGGTAAACGCACTCAAGAGCACCGTGGGCACGGACAGATCTCCTTCCTCCCGCAGACGAGGCAGTTGTCGCAGAATCTTGGTCGCTTCTGTGTGTATGCACTTGATGACGTGTGATTTGCCACAACCAGCACCACCTGACACGAAGTAGAAAAACTGTTCTGGATTTTGACCCCACACACGCTTCTGACACCACTGGCAGACCGTGTAGAATATGGCTGCCTGCGTCTCGTTTAGACTTCTAAACAACCTCCTGACAAATTCAACACTCGTCTGCGGTGCCTCTATTTGTGGCATGACCCCGTCTCCATGTTCAAGAACCTGGAATTCTGGGACATTATCTTGTACGTCCTCATCATCCGGAATGATGTCTTGTCGTTCGGCAATGCACTCCAAGCGATCCACTTCTACTTCAGGTGCAAAAGTGTTCCATGCGTTCTCAGACGGTCCTTGCTCTTGCAGCTGATCGAATGCCTTGTCCAACTCTTCGCTGTGTTTTTCAAACTTCTCCTTGTGTGCTTGAACTATGGCACAGACAGGCATCAGCCAACCAGGGTGAGTAGGTAGTTCCACCTTTGCACCTTTGTAAAACGTCTCGTATGTTGGAAATCTTGGAGGTTTTAGCTGTTCGTTGGTCCGATGTGGCATATAAAGCTTCAGTAATCTACCGTAAAACTTTTCGGGTTGTTTTTTCTCAGAATAACGTGCAAACCTAATGACAGCAGCCTTCCCAGACGTTCTTTTCTGAAAAAAAAACCCATGCCGTTGAGCAGCGGTGAACATTTTTGCCTTCCGTTTGCTGACCATACACAATGCGGCACTCCGAAGCAAAATCACGCGCTAGAGGCCTTGCTCTGTATTTATCGATCATCCCTGACATCCATACATCCTCTGAATTAGGATTTTTATTTTGTAGGACACTAAGGGGAAGACTCATCTTTAACGCGTCATCATCCGTCGGTAGAAACACAACACTTCGTGAACACTTCTTCAATATTCTTCCTATTATTCTTCTTCAACGGTAAGCTGCATGTTCGTGCCACAGACTCCTGAGCGCTAACTTGCCTATGTTTTGGAGTAGGCTTGCATTATCTGCTTCATCTCATCTTCCTCGCTAACGTTCGTCTCTCGCGCACACTCTTGATTACGTTTTTAAGTAAATCGCCCATTTCATGCTCCGGCTTGGAAATATACGAAAGCATGTACATAACGCAGCTAAAAGCGTCAATAACGAATTGAATGTCCATATTGGCGTTCCATGCCCTTAATAAATCGGGATTGTATCCATTCACCCAAGACTCCTTTGGATCACGCTTCAGCAGAATGACGTTGGCATTGGACAATGCTTCGACGTTGTCACTGTAATCCTTGATGGACATCTTACACTCTGTCAGTAGCTCTGACAGGCTGTCAAAGGAGGCTTGGGGGTCATTCAACAGATCCCACACCGGCTTGAGTTTGGTCCTGGCTTCGCTCATTGCCTTTTGAGCAGCTTCCAGTCTCAACTTCTTTCTGTCTGCTTGCTTTTGTGCTTTCTCTAGCTAGTCCATGGCCGAGGAAAACGTCCAAACGGTCCTTGGGGCGAGGGGGCGCGGACGGTGGTTGGCGGACCGTCATTTTTTGGGGGGGGGACCCCGGGGGGGACGACACACGCGGGCAGGGATGACACACGCGGGCAGGGACGAGGTGCCCCGACCCCCTCGGGGGCCCGACGGGAGCCCCCCCGATGGCTGAGGCCCCCAGATGCAGTTCAGACTTTGTCCTAGGTGAGGCGCCACGCACCCCCCTGTCCCACTAACCCACTATTTGTCCAATTGCCCACTGTTTTGGGCAAATGTCCCATTGAACCCCACCCCCTCCCCCCCCCCAGTCCCCCGAACCCACTATTTGTCCAATAACCCACTATATTTACCAATAGGACCCCCTCCACCCACTCCCAGGCCACGCCCCCGTCCCACGAACCCACTATTTCCGTTTCCGAGATACGGCCACTTCCGGTTCCAACTTTGACTGGGTGGGGAACCGAGCCGAGTTGGAGCTCCAAACTCTAATAGATCGTAGTGCTGGAGGGGGCCTTTCGAACGAGCCCACCCCCGAGGCCCAACTCGCCCGGGTCCCTGAGATACGGCCGTTCAAAGTCGGGGGCCCCAGCGAACGGCGATCCGGTAGGGGGCGTCCCCGAGGCCCACCACCGCCCTGGTTCGAGCAAGGGCCCCTGTGGGACCTCCTCACCCGAATTTGAGCTTTCTGGGTCTTCGCGTTCCCGAGATACGGGTGATTTAGTCCCGGGGTCGTGATGTCATCGGCGGCTGCCATTTTGAGTCGCGCCCGGTGGTTTTCGGCTAATATCTCCGCCAAAACACCCCCAGTTTTCAAAACATTTTTATCATTCTTTTCAGCTCAACTAGACGCTTCCATAGAGCCACGTGCCGGCCGGATCCGTCGAGTTTTGGCTTAGTTAATTGTGTTCTTTTTGTCTGTATCTCGGCCCCCTGGGGGCCCACGAGGACATGGGTGGTCTCCCTGGAAAGGTCCCGTCCCGTTCTAAACACTATGAAAGGTTAGGTGTCCGTAGGACCCAGTGGGTCCTCATAAAAAATGTATACGTTGTAATTTTGTCCAGTCACCATCCACATTTTCCAGTCACCATCCACAATCAATGGACTCATCACAAACGGGGGTTAGGAAACGCTTAGAGAGCGGCTAGGGCCCTCAAACTCGGCGAGCTCCGTCGTCCAGTGCCCTTGAGTCGGGCCCCTGCGACCTTCCGTCTCCTTACGGCAGCGCGTTTCGTTGGTTTGAACTTTTTGACCCCGTGACGTGTTTTTCACCATTTTGTAAGCTTAGTTTGTCAATTTTACTTTAGTTTATGCTAAGAATTATTCTTTTTTTTTATGGTTAGACATTATGTTAGACAAGAACACAATAGACACATACACCCAAAGTCAAAAAGTGCCTGAAAAAGTATTTTTCATCGTCTTTAATCCATCTCTCTCATACAGTAGAGGTGTTTTAATTGACAAGAATAAAAAAAAATCTTTTTGAGTGACCTTGTTCAGTGTAAAATACAAAACGTGTGTTTTTCACCCTTTTTCGACCTTCCGACCCCTGAACGAGGTCGTGGGTCCAACAATTAGCATAAAAAAGACAAGACAAATGGAACTTTTCAAAACATTTATTTTTTTAAAAAAACAACAAAAGAAAGGACTCTTCAGGACCTTGATGGCGCTGGATGTCCACTGCGCTGGACTCGGCTCCTGCAAAAAAAAGAGAAAGGCAAAGAGTCAGCAAACACGCCCACTCAAACATAAACAGACCCACCAAAAGATGGACTTACTGAAACGGACGGGACCACCTTTCCCATCTCCGGCGGGATCCCAGCGGTTGATGGCGATGATGGCCCGGCCTCTCACGGTTCGTATCGCCAGTGTCCTCCTTACGCCCGGAGGAGGTGGCAGGGGTCTCAGGGCTTGCCTCTCCTCATTCCACCTCATACGGAGGAAGCGCCTGCTCAAAGCCTTGAGGGCCCGGCTCACAGTCGCAAGTTTTACTTTGACCTTCTCCAGCTCGGCCTTGACGTCCAGGCAGGCAGTTTTGGGGCAAGGACCCGCTTGGTTGTCCCACACCTCCTCACACCTTCCTTGTCCTGGCAGAGTGCGCAGTCATCCATCGACATCTTAAAAACTGTGATTGTGTCTTCCATTGTGTAACAATTTTGACCCGTGCAGGGATCCTTTATACTCCTTTTGAGCTCAGTCACAAGTCAGCTCGAGAAAAGGTCGTCCAATCACCAGTCTTGTTGAGATAACTGACTTTTTGCGTCAGCTTGATGTGATAATCGACTGAGAAAAGGTTTCTGGTTTTTAATACAAATTAAGCACTGAAATGATTTGAAAATTAGTGTGATGTGTTCAGTTGAGTGAGCTTAGTACAGTAGAGGCGGTTTAATAAAAAATAAAAATAAAAAAAACTCCAGTCACCATCCACAATCACTGGTGTCATACCGAACGAGGGTTAGAAAACGCCTAGAAAGTGGCTAGGGCCCTCAAACTCGAGGGCCCAACTCAAGACCACTAGACGACGGAACTCGCCGAGTTTCGGGGTCCTGCGACCTTCTGTCTCCTTACGGACGCGCGTTCCGTTAGTTTGACCTTTTTGACCCCTGCAAGTTTATGTCATTTTTGAATGGGGCTCCATTCGTTTAAAAAAATGAAACCGTGTATTAAACCACCTCTAGTGCACTTAGCACACTCAACTGGACTCAATCCACACATTTTCGAGTAATTTCAGTGCTTAAAATTAAAAATTAAAAAAAGGACCTGGAAGCTAAAAACAAGGAAATAAATACAAATTAATACGTTTCTGTTCCTTTGTCATTTGTATTGAAAATCAGACACCACATATCAAAACTAGATACTGTAACCTTTCAAATGATACATAGTTTGTCAATATTACTTTAGGTTTAGACTAAGATATGATCGTTTTAAATGTTAAACGCCAAAAATTTTGCTTTGACCTTCCGGGACCTTATTCAGTGTAAAACACAAAATGTGTGTTTTTCACACTTTACAAGGCATAACTAGTCCTCACTTTAGATGAGCTCACAGAAATAGTTAACTGACCACTACTAAATGCTTTATAACTACCTTATTTTACTCCATTTACTTACACGTTCTAAGTGATCTTATGAATCACTGACAACTCTTAATTAACTGGTTTGTAAATAATGCTATACTTCATTTAGAAATTATTAATTGATCATTAACAAAGTATGAAAATACAATTATTAAACACATTATAGATATTCTTATAAATCAAGAAAAAAGCATTTATAGCTGTATTTATAACTGCTTATTAATGTCTATTAATGCTTTATAAATTATGAATTAACTGTTTACTCATGCTCAACTAATGATTAATAGCGTGCAGTTATTATAAAGTGTTACCAATTATTCTTATAAACTCTCAGGAAAGGTTATTCTTCTGATCATGAAGAATAACTTTTCTGTTCTAGTTAATAAGTAGCTTAAAATCACACATTTGTTAGGTGAGCAGCAGACAGAGACAATCAAGCGTATAATGAGTTTTGATAAATTAAACTATGAAAACACACAACTACATTTAAACAAAGAATACATATTCAGAATAACAAAAGTAAAGATGAGAGAGAAAGAGTGAGAGAGATAGAGATCACAGAATGGCAAAAATCACAAACAGTTAGCCTTTGAGAGCCAGCAAAGAATCAAATCACCTTAAAGCAGGGGCAGACAATCTTAAACGCATCTAAATCTGAATAGAAATAATACTTGCATGGACCTGAGTTTGAAGCGATCTTTCGGCTCTTCTGGAGCGCGTGTCGTTCGCGAAAAAGTTGCCGGAAATTCAGGCTAAGTCCATTTCACTTGGAGATCGAAATGAATGAGCACAAGATTAAAACAAAGCAAGAAACGAAGAATAGAAAAATAGAATATTAGAAAAGGGATGAATACTAGAAGACATAGAATACTGGAAGCCAAAGATGAGCTGCCGTCATCGTCCTTTAAGGAAAGCTCCGTTCACTCCTCTTCTGGGTGAGCTGACCAATCACCCTCAGAAACCTTTAGCGGGAGAGACTTTCTTTGTCTCCTTCTGACAGCCTAATTTGCATGGTTTATGATAGGTATAATACATTGTATCGTAACCTACTATATATATTTAGTCATTTAGCAGATGCTTTTATCCAAAGCGACTTACAACTGAGGACTAAACCAAGCGAGTCATCGTGAAGAGGCAAAATACAAAGCTCAGACATTGCTCGGAGTAGCATAAGCCAGATAAGCGAGGATTTAAAGGAAAAGGAAATAATTTTTTTTATTATTATTATTTTAATTTAGCAAAGGCAAACCGAGAGGTTTAATTCGGTATCAAGAAAGATATGTCTGGAAGGTAAAATGTAGAGAGGCATTCTTATGCTTGAATCTTTCTGAAGCTCTCGACAGAGATTGGGGGTGTTTCTGTTTAACTCCTATCATGCCACTAAAAGTGACAACAGGGCAATTTGATCCAGACTCTTCGGCGCTAAGCGTGTGATTTACATGAATGAGTCCAGTAGGTTAAAAGCTTTCCTGAAGCTTAGAGTTAACTAGTCATCGTGATTTCGTCCAGACGCTACATTTGTGTCTCAAGGTTATTTGGTTCATGTGTTAAATTCTTGCGTTTTTGACATTATTTGATTGTAATTTCTATAGCAGATGTAGTGTTTTTCAGAAGGACTGTGGCGTGACGAGAACCGCAGGGACGTCAAGCTGCTAATAACAGTGGCTGAATACGGTCGAACCGGCAAGAACCAAAACCCCAATGTTTCTGCTGGATGAGGTTTTTGTCAGTGTCACATCTTTTTAGTCACGCAACTGCAGGTTTATTGTTTTCATGCCTGCATTATAACCATTTGCTATAAGTTTCATCCTTAGCCTTCTTGCTAGTGTGGGTGGTGATGGTGGTCTGAGCCATGGGGGGATTTCAAGCCAAAGATGGAAAAAGCTTTCACTGACCTATCTTCTCATCCATGCATCTTTTTTAGTTCCGTTCTCTTTTATGCATGGTTTAGTAGTGTACCGTTCTGTAGTTTGGCATTTTTGCAGTGTTCTGTCACGACTTCCTGGCTCACAGTAGCAGTGACATAGGGGAGACCACACCGTTTGTTATGTTAAATCAAGATATTGTTTATTTAAACATTAAATAATACGATTAAATCATAATGTAAATCAAGAAATGTTTCAAGTCAGTAAATGAAAAACAAGAGGAAACTAATCAACGTGTAGTGCAAATCAGTAAAGTGTAGACTATGTGTAATGCAAACAAAGCAAAGAGAAGTAAGCTGGTACTGCTGCCATCCTGGAGGACCCAGCCATGCCACAGCGCAGAGCAAACAGAGGCCCAGACAACTGGCAGGAGAGGTTTTTAAACAGTTCCTGCCAATCAGCTGCTGTCAGATGGACCGAAAACCACCAGCTCCCTCTTCATGCTGGGAGGAGAGAAACGGCCCAACATATTCTGTGAATGGTGGAGTGAGCACACTTAGCACGGCAAAGCCGGGCGTGACATCTGTTTGTAATGTTAATCGTAGATCTCTTTTTATTTTCACTGTTAGTTGAGCTGGAGGAGCAGTGAAAGAGAGGTTAGTTGAGCTGGAGGAGCAGTGAAAGAGGTTAGTTGAGCTGGAGGAGCAGTGAAAGAGAGGTTAGTTGAGCTGGAGGAGCAGTGAAAGAGGTTAGTTGAGCTGGAGGAGCAGTGAAAGAGGTTAGTTGAGCTGGAGGAGCAGTGACAGAGAGGTTAGTTGAGCTGGAGGAGCAGTGACAGAGAGGTTAGTTGAGCTGGAGGAGCAGTGAAAGAGGTTAGTTGAGCTGGAGGAGCAGTGAAAGAGAGGTTAGTTGAGCTGGAGGAGCAGTGAAAGAGAGGTTAGTTGAGCTGGAGGAGCAGTGAAAGAGAGGTTAGTTGAGCTGGAGGAGAAGTGAAAGAGAGGTTAGTTGAGCTAGTGGAGCAGTGAAAGAGAGGTTAGTTGAGCTGGAGGAGCAGTGAAAGAGAGGTTAGTTGAGCTGGAGGAGCAGTGAAAGAGAGGTTAGTTGAGCTGGAGGAGCAGTGACAGAGAGGTTAGTTGAGCTGGAGGAGCAGTGACAGAGAGGTTAGTTGAGCTGGAGGAGCAGTGAAAGAGGTTAGTTGAGCTGGAGGAGCAGTGACAGAGAGGTTAGTTGAGCTGGAGGAGCAGTGAAAGAGGTTAGTTGAGCTGGAGGAGCAGTGAAAGAGAGGTTAGTTGAGCTGGAGGAGCAGTGAAAGAGAGGTTAGTTGAGCTGGAGGAGCAGTGACAGAGAGGTTAGTTGAGCTGGAGGAGCAGTGACAGAGAGGTTAGTTGAGCTGGAGGAGCAGTGACAGAGAGGTTAGTTGAGCTGGAGGAGCAGTGACAGAGAGGTTAGTTGAGCTGGAGGAGCAGTGACAGAGAGGTTAGTTGAGCTGGAGGAGCAGTGAAAGAGAGGTTAGTTGAGCTGGAGGAGCAGTGACAGAGAGGTTAGTTGAGCTGGAGGAGCAGTGAAAGAGGTTAGTTGAGCTGGAGGAGCAGTGACAGAGAGGTTAGTTGAGCTGGAGGAGCAGTGAAAGAGGTTAGTTGAGCTGGAGGAGCAGTGAAAGAGAGGTTAGTTGAGCTGGAGGAGCAGTGAAAGAGAGGTTAGTTGAGCTGGAGGAGCAGTGACAGAGAGGTTAGTTGAGCTGGAGGAGCAGTGACAGAGAGGTTAGTTGAGCTGGAGGAGCAGTGACAGAGAGGTTAGTTGAGCTGGAGGAGCAGTGACAGAGAGGTTAGTTGAGCTGGAGGAGCAGTGACAGAGAGGTTAGTTGAGCTGGAGGAGCAGTGAAAGAGAGGTTAGTTGAGCTGGAGGAGCAGTGACAGAGAGGTTAGTTGAGCTGGAGGAGCAGTGAAAGAGAGGTTAGTTGAGCTGGAGGAGCAGTGACAGAGAGGTTAGTTGAGCTGGAGGAGCAGTGACAGAGAGGTTAGTTGAGCTGGAGGAGCAGTGACAGAGAGGTTAGTTGAGCTGGAGGAGCAGTGAAAGAGGTTAGTTGAGCTGGAGGAGCAGTGACAGAGAGGTTAGTTGAGCTGGAGGAGCAGTGAAAGAGAGGTTAGTTGAGCTGGAGGAGCAGTGACAGAGAGGTTAGTTGAGCTGGAGGAGCAGTGAAAGAGAGGTTAGTTGAGCTGGAGGAGCAGTGACAGAGAGGTTAGTTGAGCTGGAGGAGCAGTGACAGAGAGGTTAGTTGAGCTGGAGGAGCAGTGACAGAGAGGTTAGTTGAGCTGGAGGAGCAGTGACAGAGAGGTTAGTTGAGCTGGAGGAGCAGTGACAGAGAGGTTAGTTGAGCTGGAGGAGCAGTGACAGAGAGGTTAGTTGAGCTGGAGGAGCAGTGACAGAGAGGTTAGTTGAGCTGGAGGAGCAGTGAAAGAGAGGTTAGTTGAGCTGGAGTGACAGAGAGGGTGGCAATACAGCTACGAACATCGGAGCAGAAGCAGTGGAGACAAGATGAATGATGCATTTCTTCAGAGGGTATCTTGCAAGTGTGATAAAGCAGGTTACTTTTATTTTGTAATTTCAATTTTGTTTTCAATTTTTACTTTTATTAATCATTGTGCATGCTCTGGATGTTTTGTGTCTTGAGTCTGTGTATTTTAAGCTATGCTGCCACGTTCTTATTGGAGGAAGGAAAGCCGTTCACCCAGGCAAAATCAGGTATGACTTTGGACAAAGCGTCTATTTGGCTCTTGGGGAATTATGGCATCTGTAACATGCTTTGAACCAGCAGTATCCTTCAGACGGCTCGTTCTCTCTGTGATCCATGGCTCAAGTTCTCAGCAGTCTTGTTGTCCTCTTCACTAGTGATGTTTGGAGCATTATACCTGCAGTGCATTTACTTGTGATGGAGTTTTTCCAGATCGTTTCGGGTGAAAGCGGCAGCACCGGCATGAGTGAAGGAGGAGTGTCGGATGGGGGGCTTATGCATATGCTACTTCCAGACCAACCAGGAGCCCTGGATGGAGAACCACAGTTAGACTGGCCGCCTGAGTCTCCCGAGAATGACGTGCCCTTTCCCCAGAGGTAGGTAACATCTTTTTCAACATGCAAGGCGGGAAATTAAGCGTACTTTTTTATTCACTGGCTCATGACTATTTTTATTTTGTCCCCTTTTTTTTTTTAAACAATCTCCTCTCGCCAGAGCTATATGATCAAGAGAGCAATCAGATTATGGACTATTTATGTATTTGTGTTGTTACTAGGGATGCAACAATACCATTTTTTCTGAACCGATCCGATACCAAACATTCTGAGTATCGACCGATACGGATCTGATACCAGTGCAGTTTTTTTATTTTTTTAATCAAGTAGAATTTCTAGAACTCTGTGTTGAACTGATTATCACTCTTTTGTGTGTTAAACACAATCTACTTAATACAGACAACTTCATTATAAAGAAAAAAAAATTATCATAATCTGACAAGATTATTATAAACTAGATTAGTGGATAACTAGTGTCGTGGAAATTCTTTTTCTACACCTTAAATAACAATTGAAGAACAAATGAAGATCTTGAAAGTGACAAGTATAAGTATTTATTTCTTGCAAGAAAGGCAGTTCACACACAGACAGAGTCTGACATGAGAAGGGCATAAATCTTCTCCCTTTACAGAGCTTATACAGGTCCTTCTCAAAAGATTAGCATATTGTGATAAAGTTAATTATTTTCCATAATGTAATGATAAAAATTAAACTTTCATATATTTTAGATTCATTGCACACCAACTGAAATATTTCAGGTCTTTTATTGTTTTAATACTGATGATTTTGGCATACAGCTCATGAAAACCCAAAATTCCTATCTCAAAAAATTTGCATATTTCATCCGACCAATAAAAGAAGTGTTTTTAATACAAAAAAAGTCAACCTTCAAATAATTATGTTCAGTTATGCACTCAATACTTGGTCGGGAATCCTTTTGCAGAAATGACTGCTTCAATGCGGTGTGGCATGGAGGCGATCAGCCTGTGGCACTGCTGAGGTGTTATGGAGGCCCAGGATGCTTCGATAGCGGCCTTAAGCTCATCCAGAGTGTTGGGTCTTGCGTCTCTCAACTTTCTCTTCACAATATCCCACAGATTCTCTATGGGGTTCAGGTCAGGAGAGTTGGCAGGCCAATTGAGCACAGTAAACCATTTACCAGTGGTTTTGGCACTGTGAGCAGGTGCCAGGTCGTGCTGAAAAATGAAATCTTCATCTCCATAAAGCTTTTCAGCAGATGGAAGCATGAAGTGCTCCAAAATCTCCTGATAGCTAGCTGCATTGACCCTGCCCTTGATAAAACACAGTGGACCAACACCAGCAGCTGACATGGCACCCCAGACCATCACTGACTGTGGGTACCTGACACTGGACTTCAGGCATTTTGGCATTTCCTTCTCCCCAGTCTTCCTCCAGACTCTGGCACCTTGATTTCCGAATGACATGCAAAATTTGCTTTCATCCGAAAAAAGTACTTTGGACCACTGAGCAACAGTCCAGTGCTGCTTCTCTGTAGCCCAGGTCAGGCGCTTCTGCCGCTGTTTCTGGTTCAAAAGTGGCTTGACCTGGGGAATGCGGCACCTGTAGCCCATTTACTGCACACGCCTGTGCACGGTGGCTCTGGATGTTTCTACTCCAGACCACTAGCGGCGCCAGGATTTTGATTGTAGGTGGGCCTCCAGAAAACTGGATGGGCTCGTTAAAATAAGGCAAAAAAAACCAAAAAAAACGGTGTTTGGAAGTTTTCCTTTCTGTCCTGCAGTTGCCACGCCCATTTTTCTTTGCCACTCAGTTCCCCATGCAGTTCACCACACCTTCAACTAATTAGCTCCAATCAGCCACAGACTTTATTAGACAGCACCTGTACACAGCCCTTTCTCTTTGTTCCTGCCACATGGAGGAATCCTTTGTGTGTTGCTGCTGGAAATGCCTTGTCTCCTGCCCTGTGTGCGTTATTGAACTATGTAAGTTCCATACGTTTCTCTTTTGATCGTATGTTAATTGAATTATGAGAATGTTCCTTTCTGTCTGTTTAAATGTACAAATGTTTGATTGTCATTCAAATGGATTGTGGCCTTGTATTGTGGCATTATGTAGCTAATTGTATCCCATATCATTTCCCTTTTAGAAACCACACATACACAAACATACTTAAAGCAGCATTCGGTAACTCTAGCCACCGCTTTGCTGATTTTCTCAACGAGCTCCCCCTTCAGCTGCGGTGCGTATATTTTTCACATCACTGTCGTAAAGTCACTTGCGGCACGCCGGCGCCCTCCGAGTCCTCCCCCTTTCTACCGCTGCTCATGTGCTTTTGTTATGGTCGGAGCCGGTGTGGTGAACAAATGAGTCAAAGACGCAGCAACTTTATCGTGTGGAGCTATGTCTACCGAGGTGGGTAATACATCATACACAGTATCATTTAACATTGACATGTACATTTTGTATTCTGTAATCAACCATAAGCCGTAACAGGGGGTGGGCGGATGAATCTAGCAAACATTAATGCTTATTCTTATACTAGTTATAGCTTAATCTACACCTAATGGAACTGCGATAAAGTTTAGCTTATCATTGTACAGACAAAGCACACGTTGCAGTTTTTTATAATGTATACATGATAAGTTATTGGTTCCAAACACTGTTTTACATGTTATTATTGAACAATTATAGATCATAACGGAGTCGACCAAAGTATAAACAATTTACACACATTCATTTTCCTTGACAACAATATCAAACGTTATATAAATTTGCTCCTGATTGTAGAATACACGAGATTCTGACAATGTTTCATCTAATGATAATATTACAGGAATCAACTTCGGCCTCGTCCGAATTCACCCCTCAGGCGATAGGAACTACAAGGGCTAAAGCTAAACCTCCAAGGGCTAGGGCACCGAGGAGGGGCACAAGACCCAAGGACCTCGAACCTGATGTCCAGAGCAGGCTGCAGGAACTGCAGGAGAAACGAACATACGAGACAAGGGTGTGTGTTTATGATCAGACAACATCAATTTTACTGTTAGTTTTTGTCCAAAGATATATGTATCTAATTAAATAAATAATGTGTTTTAGGAGAAAATTAATTTTCTGGAGCCTGGCCAGAAGGACGTACTTCTTGAGAAAGTACTCACTAGACTACCAGGGTTGATGTTTGACATCTTGTCACTAATGGAGGTAGCCCAGCAACCAGACCCTGATACTCACCCAGAAGGACTTCACTGGTGCGTTTGTGGCCATTGTCGGGATATGGCAACAGACATCGAGAAGGTCTGCTGTCGCCAAACCCCCGAGCACTGCATCAGTGACATGGCATACATGGCATACTATATTTTAGACGAGGGGGTTTTGCGCCTGGCCCGTGGGGCTCGGAATGACATTTTTGCCATAAATGATCACCAGGAGCCAGGGGAGGAGCAGCGACAGTATAGGCATTCAGCCTACCGCCAGTTTGTGCTATGGCAGCATGGCCGCCTTGGAATGGGGAACAGGGTGGTCATCCCAAGCTGTTGTGTTTGGAAAATTAGAGACACCTTTCCTGACCCAAGGGGTCAATACACTGGATTTAGGGTGACACGTCATGTTTGAATTAGAAAAAATGTAAATATTTCCCTCAAAATTACTATGTTATTGTAAATTTGAAGAGAGACACAGTTTTTTTTCTAAAAATATGTTTATTTGTACAATAAAATATATAATTTTCAAATAAACTGACTGTCCATAATTCAAACTATTTACACTTTGAAAATTGGAAGAGGGAATAGTGTCAGTCCTCTTGTGGGTTTGTGGGCGCAGTGTCCCCTCGTGACACCTGTTTTTGGATGAGCTCTGATGTGGGTGGTGGTGGTTGTACAGAGGAAAGCAAACCAAGCCGCCTTGGATCATCTGGCCTTCGAGTGGTCTTGCGGGGAAGGCCGGTCCCACTCTTCAGTCTCCTACCAAGAATGGCCTTTTGTAGATCAGGGATGTACTTGTATTCCTTTTTCTCCTTGATTGTATAGACAGACCAGTTTTTGGATTTTTTATTGTACGATTATTGTTCTTTTGTACCTGGAGTGCAAGGGCAGTTTGTAATATGCTCAGTCATTAAATTTTGGGTAAATTAAATTATATATAAAATGTTTATATAAATAATTTATTAATATTGTTAAACAAATTTTTTATTTTATTTGTATAGTAGGTACTTACATTTTGTGGCCATCCTTGTTTCGTGCTGGAACGCGATGATTGTGCATAATGTAATCAATTGCAGCCAGCAGTGTCCTGGTCTTGTAGACAAAAGGGGTATACGCCATGCGTTTCGATGCATAGAGCAGAATATGATTTTGGAAACTCTCCAAATCAGACGTGGTCCTGTGAGTGTGTTTGGAGCAGAATAATTGAAGTTAGAATATCTCAACTCTTAATGTGCATAATTAAAAACATTGGGAATTCGAGTTAGAGCAGATGATTACCTGAAGTTTAGAAACTTTTTCACCTGGTTCAGCCATCTCTTATCAAATACAATTGCAGCCAGGGCCCGGTGAGCTGCTGAACCTGTAAACAAATCATATTATGATTGAAATGAGTTCAGTCATTTAGGAAATTCATTTGTGCAGTTATATTTCTTAATGGTCACCTTGCTCGATCCAAGGCTTGTCTTGGCTGCCTTCCTCCAGTGGCTGATGCTCACAGCAACCGGTTGCCCAAAAATGTTCATTGCATACATGATGCATCACACCAACCCACATCAGCTGCAAGAAAAATATATGTCACCGGTACAATACATACAACTAAAAACAAATCTGCCACAAATTGTCACAGTTTTGTTTTTCACCACTACAAATACTCAACTCTCAAACATACCTTGAATTGTTCCTCTGTGGAGGCCTGTTTGCTGCTGTACCAAAAGTGGTTGACAATGTCCCGGCTCCAGACCTGAATTGGATTCTGCCCTTTCACTGCTCCAGCCTGAACATCAATAGCATTGTCAATATACAGCTATAAACAACCTCTTATCTTACAATGATGTTACAGGTAAAATGTTGTATTGGTCCATATGGCATTGTCGAGAGTACCCTGGCAGTTTAATAGTCTGTTTTGGAACATACCTTTCGAATCCTTTTACTAAGACTTTTAGCAGCATGCCAAATGTCCAGTGAATGCTGTATGCCCCATGCTTTGTATCGTCCACGTTCAGGATCTGCAAATATCAAAAAACTTAGACAAAAACAATACGCAAATCAAAACTTCAGATAAAGTTCTGCTTACTCAGTAATGCGGTGATCTGTGGGTGAGCATCAGTAACCACTTCTTTTATTGTGACATTTGGGAGCAGAGCATCCATGGTGCGAATGAAGCACTCCTTCTCCATGATCACAGAGTTTCGACTAGTCTCCCTTTTGTCAACTGAAACGATGTGGACAATGTCTCTGGAGTCTTGCTCAATTGTTGTGTATGTGCAATACTGAGCACAGTGTCCTGAGGCATAAGCACAGCTGTCAGCATATAAACTATGTCCTTAATCACACAATAAAACAATAAACATGCACTCAGAACTTACCAGGAGAGTCCATTCGGCCATCTCCTATAGCCAACAGACAATTGAATAAAAGGTGTTAAAATCAAAAATCTAAGATTGAATAGAAGTCTTAGCCAGACATACATTTATATGTAATAGATGTTGACGAAGACACAAAAGTATGCCTCACCTAGGATAACAATATGATCCTTTTGACGCATACGCTCCATGACTTCTTCACTGATGTTGTCCCAGAATTCTTGTACAGGCTCTATGCAGTATGCATCTTGAATACGATAGTAGGTTGATTCTGTAACCATCCCCATGCCCATGAACTTGAAAAGCAGAGCTACTTTTCTGTAGTTGTTGCCAGAGCGGAGTATATTTGTGGACAGCATGAAGTCACCGCCCTGCATGCCAAACTTTAACGTTGGCTGCGAGTTCCACTTCCACTGGCTGTGTCCAAAGGGGCATAACTAATGCAAAGGGAATGAAAAATAATCAAGACTAATCAACGAAATCAAACATTTATCTAACAGCTATGTGCGACCTAATGTACCGTTTATATGCAAGCCTTTACACATTTAATGGCTACAATCAGTAGAGACAGAATGTCACCCACCATGCCTTTAGATTTAGGTTTGAGTTTGGGATCAGATTTACATGTACATTCACACTGTCCACCACCATCTTACCCATTCCAAAACTGCTCCAGTCCCCCGAGGTTTCAGCGTCACCTGAAATGGTGACACACCAGGACATGGAACACCAGACAGTCCTTCTAAGTGTTTGCACGTAGTGAAGGGTAGTTGCAGGTGCCGAGCAAGTTCAAGGAGATTGTCATTGTACGTAATGTTGGCGCATTTACCAACCAGGTCTTCCTCTGTAGTCACTCTTGTTTGTTCCAGAACTGATTCTGAATCCAATTCCTCTGGATGACTATCAGCTACTCGAAAATCAAACACAGCTTCGTCCACACTTATTTCAGGAAGCATGTCTGTGTTGGCACCAACAGTTCTGTTTAAGAAAAAAAAAAAAAAATCATTGATCACCACATAAAATTAATCAGTGCTATCGAGCAGGCCACCACTTAGTTTACAACCAAAGATGACATTTTACCTCAAATGAAGAGATGGGACAAAATCCTCATCTGAGCTGTCCCCGTCTTCCAAGGCAAATTTACTTGGGTGAGCCCAAAAATCATCCGCGACAATGCTGTAAATTACACATGTATAAACACCTTAGAATGCTAATATAAATCAGTGGATCTAAATGAAACACAATATACATTGCTTACTAGGTATTCCTCAAATCATTCACCGCCTCTTCATCTGGTGAATCTTGATTTTCATCTTTACTTATGTCCAGGGAGTGCATGCTAAGAGCATAACAATAAAAACATAACCAAGTATTGAAATGGTGAAACGTAAATAGAAAAGAAACATATCAACCCAAAACAAATACAAATACACAATAACACAGTATGAGTTGAAAGGAAAGCTAACCTGAATTCCAAAACCTCAATATCTCCCTCTTTAGCCAGTGATTGAACACCTAGCTCTGGAGCATTCACTTCTCTGATTGAAAAGATGAACAAACCATTAATCACTCTCTGCAATATCGTCAATGTCAGAAATATTAGGGCTGTGAGAGAAAAAAAAACTTACAGGTCACGATCTGAATCCTCGCCGATACTCGACACCACTGGTTGTGGTGGTCTGGACTTGCCCTTGTGTGGCGTGGACGTTGTCGCTTGCCACCGTTTGTAGCTAAAAAAAATTGGTACATTTTCAACATAATGTAAAACTGAACAGACATTGATGACTAGTGCTAATCCATTACGAAATCCGATGTTTGTAGTTAGTTTAGTTAGCAGAGACATAGTTTTGACCTAGGCTAAAACACGAATGCAGAGACACATCTAGGATCATAGTTATTAGCAAGCCAATGCAACGGATAGCAATGTAACGTTACTCAAAACAAACGCATTTAATCTCTAGACAGGCAGCTATGTTACCCCTTACAGTCATGGCTTGAACACATTTATTCAGACTAACTAGAATAAGACATAAACATAAAACAAAGACGTACTTACAATTGCATTAGCATAAACGCCAGATCAGCATCTGTTTTGCAAGATTCGCTTTCCTTTAGCTCTCGCCATTCCGCAAACGCACGACCAATATTTATCCTTGTGCGGTCCCTCGCTCGGTCAACAGATTTCTTCCTCTCCCTCACCTCCTCCGCCGAGAACCGTCTCCTTTTTCTTTGCACTGGAACTTTTGAAGAAGGATCCATCGTCGCTTGAAATTACCGCTAGTATTGAGCATGAGGGGGGCGTGTGTGTTTATATCGAATTGCCGTAAAGCAGTTAGTGTTTCTCGCTCTTTCTCGCTCGGTCTCGCTTCTCACGAGACTTCATGTTTTCAACTTACCGGGACGTTAGTCCCAATGTTGCAAGGCTGGTTTTCCGCCTGGGAACACTGGGGGGAGTGGGGAAAGTAACCATTCTCACCAGAACAGATTATTTAACCATTCAAATGATTTCTAAACGGATTTATTAAGTTGAAAAAGTTACCAAGAGCACCTTTAATAAAGAAAGACATTGTGTAATGAAAGTGACTGGACAAGACTGTTCTTATCGACACCTCCACTGGTCTCAAGCCAGCTACCTGCACATCCCTCTCAAACCTCCTTTTCAAACGGGTTCCCCTTCATCTCCGTTTCAGGGGCAGGGGCAGGGGGAGGGGGGGTAAACTTACCCATTGGGTAAGTTGTGTCAAAGGGAGGACCACTGTCTTAGACTTTGAAAACCCCTGCGTTAGCCTAACTGTTAGCCTACTTGCTTGCTGGTGTGAGGGGGTGGCTACGGGAGGACTTGATGCAGAGAGGGCGGCCGAGCAGGATGGTAACTCTTCATTTGTAACCGCGTTACTAAAAATGGCAGGAGTTTCCTCCTCCTGCTCCTCGGAGCGTTTTTTGCTCAATTTAAATGAAAACAAGCTGCTTTGCTTAGCCATATTATGCTTCATTTTAGCTTATAGCTACCGTCTGTTTCTGTCTCATTGAAAATCTTGCGCGCCAACGTCATTCATTTCATTGGATCACTTGCTGGTGACGATGCAGCCTGTGGGCAGGCTTAAGAGTCCACACGTGGGGTAGAAGCCGCTGATTGGTTGAGAAGCTTTCACTCAAAGCTTTCCTCTGGCTGCTTATTGGATGAACTGATAGAATGAAAATCCGTACGCCTGAAAATAGAGGTCTCTGCAGACGGTAATAGGAGTTACCCGCCTGGGTCAAAATGGGCGGGCCCGGACCTAAAATGGGTGGGCCCAGGCCCAATGGTAGCGCCGCGGTTGCTCCAGACTCAGTCCACTGCTTCCGCAGGTCCCCCAAGGTCTGGAATCGGTCCTTCTCCACAATCGTCCTCAGGGTTCGGTCACCTCTTCTCGTTGTGCAGTGTTTTTTGCCACACTTTTTCCTTCCCACAGACTTCCCACTGAGGTGCCTTGATACAGCACTCTGGGAACAGCCTATTTGTTCAGAAATTTCTTTCTGTGTCTTACCCTCTTGCTTGAGGGTGTCAATGATGGCCTTCTGGACAGCAGTCAGGTCGGCAGTCTTACCCATGATTGCGGTTTTGAGTAATGAAACAGGCTGGGAGTTTTTAAAAGCCTCAGGAATCTTTTTCAGGTGTTTAGAGTTAATTAGTTGATTCAGATGATTAGGTTAATAGCTTGTTTAGAGAACCTTTTCATGATATGCAAATTTTTTTAGATAGGAATTTTGGGTTTTCATGAGCTGTATGCCAAAATCATCAGTATTAAAACAATAAAAGACCTGAAATATTTCAGTTGGTGTGCAATGAATCTAAAATATATTAAAGTTTAATTTTTTATCATTACATTATGGAAAATAATGAATTTTATCACAATACGCAAATTTTTTGAGAAGGACCTGCATACCCAAAAGATCACCCTCCGAGATGTACCCCCTCCTCTTCTTATCTTTGGACTAAGGCCCCTGCAAGTACACAGTTTTCAGTTCCCCTTTTCTCTAACACCCCTTATCTATGCATCTCCACAGTCAGCACATATGTCACTTCAAGAAACACCTAACCAAACATGTCACGTTACACATTGCTGTTTGTTTTGTTGTACAATACATTCATGAAAAACAAGATAACAAAAATCAAAAAGATCAATTATTTTATATGTAGTCTACTATAAAATGAAGACATTTTTTAAATGTATAGCACAGCTGTTTAATGGGGCAGCAACATATGATAGATGGGACAGAACAAAAAAGGCTATTAATAATCTTTTATTGTGCAAACGTAGTATGATATGATTATGACAGACTTCAATACAGTGCGGCACAAAGCGCTTATGCGCATCCCGAGCGCAGAATGATGCGCTAGAAGCAACACAGAGTCACAGCGCGCAGCTGTTCGAGTCCGCATTGAAAAGTTCAAAGCACAAAGAAAGACATATCAATGCATAGTGTATTATACAGTATCTATCTATGCAATAGTTTATTGAGCCTTTTCTTTACTGTGTGCGTGAAGAACAATTATAGTGCTCTCTACTCTTGTGTTGTGATCTAACAGACACATGGTAGAAAGTAACATGATTAAGGTACAGCAGTACAGTCTAGCAAGATAGTCATGTTATGCCATAGAGCTTTATCTACAGATCAAGTATAATAATAGTAACAGTGAATCATCTTGGAGAGTTTTTCATCATGTTGACTGTCGTAGAGAATGATTGACAGCGGAGGGAAGAGTTTACGTGAACTTGAATTTAATGACTTAAATATTCATTTAATTCATTCATCTCACTTTATACCATAGAATGGCTTCAGAACACTTATAATATAGTGCACGAAAACTTAATGGTGCTTTTATAATGCTTTTGTGGGGCTTAACAATAACACAGAATAATAACGCACAATATCGGATTTGGATCGGCCTCGTCTGACCGATACCGATCCGGCAAAAATGGCAGTATCGGAGCCGATACCGATACTGAGTATCAGATCGGTGCATCCCTAGTTGTTACTACATTGGTTCCTGTCACTTGACAATTTTAGGGAGATGCCATTTTAACCACAAGGAGGAGATCAGGGAGATGCTCTGGCCTTCTGGATACAGACAGCCCAGGCCCTGCGGAGAGAGAAGCAGCGCAACCACATATTATTATTTGGTCGGATAGCAAATATCTTAACGATACGCAACTCTCCGTTTATTGGGACCTACTCCATTAACTGTACAATCCAAAAATAATAAATTTAAAAAATGCCCAATATCAAAATTCTTCTCTCCACTGGTCACAGTTTGCATTCATGCTGTCAATGTACCAGACTAGGCAATCTGAACCAGTTGGTCTGAAAACAGTGTATCCGGAGTGTGAAAGGGATGAACAAGTATATGGACAAATCCACAACGATATTAGCCATGCCCAGCAAATCTGCAAATCTTCATGCTGTCAACATACCAGACTGGTCCTGTGGCGACATGTTCTTTTAACACCTGATATTTTCATTTCTCCTCTTACTCGTTTCACTTTTTTTTTTTTTACAGTCTCTGCCAGTTCATCAGTTTTGTTCTTGTTGACATTATTATACTTAATGTAAATTTTTATGCTGTGCTATAGTTTTTTTCGTGTTCCCGGAATAAAATGTCCCTTAACTCATTGTTTAATTGCATTCTTTTCTTTTACTAATACAAGTGCTTTCATTAGGTATAAATATTACAACATATATTCACTGCACTTCACTGGTATATTCACACAGAGAACAGATGATGGATTTACAACATGCTAGATCATCCATGTCTCCCGAAATATACGACAGTAAGTGGGTGTCAAACTGGGAGCAGAACAGAGTAAGCTTTAGAGTTATCTACACTGTGTGTGTTTGACTCGAATAAAATATTACATATTCTTTAAAAGGTTATCTTGCTTTTATAGATATTAGTGTGCAATAACAAACTGCATTTAGTTTTTACTAGTATTTTTGTTGTGTAAAGTAATTTAAAGACCCCAAAAACACCTTAGACCCCAGAGGGTAAAACATAATAACTCTGCGTGAAGGACCGCACATTTCTCCGTCAAGTTTGCTTTTTATAAATACCAATTATTGGGTAGAGAGCAGCGTACGCCTTGAATACATGTAAGACACAATGTCATTAGACATAATCCATGTCATTAGAATCAATTAATCCATGTCACAACGTGCACACATGGGCAGGCCACTGTTTTTTTTTTTTGCGATGATAACGGTGAAGAGCTCAGACCCGTACAGCTGAGAAAAATTTGCGGTGAACAGGTGTGTTTCTGTCTTACTGTATCTATAATTAACCTTTTTGAGTTTTTTTTGGCAAATGTTATTACACACTACCGGTCAAAAGTTTTAGATTGGTAAGATTTTTTATGTTTTTAAAAGAAGTCTCTTCTGCTCACCAAGGCTGCAATTATTTGATAAAAAATACAAAAAAAAACAGTAATATTGTGAAATATTATTACAATTTAAATATGTGAATATGTGAATATATAGTGAAGTGTAATTTATTCCTGTGATCAAAGCTGAATTTATCATCATCATTACTCCAGTCTTCAGTGTCACATGATCCTACAGAAATTATTATAATATGATGCTCAAGAAACATTTATGATTATTATCAGTGTTGAAAACAGTTTTTTACATTTTTATTTCAGGATTCTTTGATGAATAGAAAGTTCAAAAGAACAGAATTGATCTGAAATGGAAAGCTTTTGTAACATTAATCACTACCATTCAAAAGTTTGGGGTCAGTAAGAATTTATTTTTTATTTTTGGGGGAAAGAAATTAGAAAATACTTTTATTCATCAGGGATGAGTTAAATTGATCAAAAGTTACAGTAAAGACATTTATAATGTTGGAAAAGATTATATTTTAAATAATTTAAGTTCTGTTGCTTTTATATGAAAATAAATATAATGAACAAGACACCCAAAGTACTTGTTATTTAATTCCATTCCAAATACGCGTTAATCAATATTTTTTTCTTTAATACAGACATGTATTTTTATTATTTTATTTTCTATAAAAATGACATCACATAACCCATATCGCACTGTCAGAGAGTTTATTCACACATAACGTACGTATACACATAAAACATGATACCAGAGTTTTAAAATATTTTTTTTTAAAAGAGAACAATACATCACGGTTGTTTAAACCAATGAGCTGTGTCGTCAGCAAAGTCGTTTCCCATCATGCTTTTGATCAGCGCAGTCGGTGGAGAGCAACTGCGCTCGACTGCAGAATCCGACACGTGCGCCTTGTGTTTGCGAGAGTTTTTTGACATACGTCTGTATGACATCAGAGCCAGGCGGACCGCCCTCGGACACATTTCTAACGGCATGCATCTCGCGTTGATCACCGGTGATCGGTTCTGCGCATATTTTGCTCATCTCAAACAAGCCTCATGTTTCGGATTCTGCCGCCTGTAACCGGTAGGCGTGGTTTGGGAGTGGCCTCGTAAGGGCAGCAAAGTACCCAGATAGCAAAAAATATCCGCACGGCTTCTTTTTGCCGCCGGCCCTAAGCTGTCGGCTATAGGTGCGTCTCGCTGGCGGGGATCTTACGTTTGCCGCCGAATTCGTCACGCCCATTTTTTGCGAGATGCCGCCGGCGAATAGCTGGCGGGCCGACTGCTTCATTTTCTCTGGCGGTTGCCGCCATCTAATGGACCGCGGCCGGCTGGCGGCAAGCCGCTTTTAAATACAAGAATATCTACTCTAAAATCGACCAGCCATGGCTATGTTTGGCATGTTGGGAGTTAGAATGGAAGTGGAACTGATAGCATTTTTACTACTTTTCACATTTGAAGCAATTATAAAATCATAATAGCCTGGCTATGTGAATTATATCAAATATTAGTTTTTTTTAGCAGTGAAAAACATCTGCAACATGGCCAAAATATTGGGTAGGCCTACTTTATATTTTTTTATTAATTTGCAACCATGGTAATATCTATCATAAACACGAAAGTCTCTGTTTTGACAAGGATAAACTCAAACAAAAAGCTAAAATCTCCTCTGGTTTCACTGCGCTGGCAGATTTGTGAAATATTTAGAAATATTTTGTCTCTCTGCCA
Organism: Semotilus atromaculatus; assembly: GCA_031834385.1. Classification (NCBI taxonomy): domain Eukaryota; kingdom Metazoa; phylum Chordata; class Actinopteri; order Cypriniformes; family Leuciscidae; genus Semotilus; species Semotilus atromaculatus. The sequence continues at coordinate 611,673 of JAULUF010000088.1, forward strand.
TTCCAGGAAATATCATTTATGTCTTTAATTTTTTCCCAACCTCGATTTTTTTTATTTGACCTTTTACAGGTGGATTAATTTGCGACCTGTACAAGTGGTTAAGAAAGTGTTAAATTCCCTGTAAAAGCAATGCAAAAAATATAAACACATTATAAATGTTAGAAATGTATTGCTAAAACACATTACAAAGACTGTGAACTGTGAAGTACTGAATTGTGGAGTAGACTGTTGTAGGCCTATAGGTTTTCACCATTGCTGTGGTCAGGATTTTTGGGGGCGGGGCTCAAACGGTGGCTCGATGACGCACTGGAGCCACTGCGGAATTGTCCACAAACAATTTAACTGGAGCACAGTCGCATCAGTTCGCCGCTCAACCGCGAGTTATTGTCGACTACCATTGTTTAAGTAAGTACATGTTTCCTTTTTGTGTAACGCAATATTATGTTTATCTTTGTAAAATATGTAGTCATCTTTGTTATGGCCTTACTAACTTAGTCAAGCTAAAGTAAGGCAAAAGTAAGTTAGCCTTGTTTACAAAGTAGCCGCCATGTTACTATTAACTTTCTGAAATAGCTACTTACTTATTTCTTCCAGGCGTTGAGTTTTTCTTTTCTTCTAAGATGCGTATGTTTAACTTATAGGTGTGTGAGTAAGTTATAGTTTGTGTTTTAAGGTAGTTTTGGTCAGTCGAATTAACGTAACGAAAGTTCCGTAACCAGTTCCTGAACTAACAGTTAAGTTAACGTTAACGTTACTTGTATGGACAATTATGCTGCCGCCCATTTGTTAGCAGTAGGTAGCGAAATCTACGACAAGAAACACTGATCAGTATAACTTGTTGTTTTTTAACTAAACCAAATGATGTATATAACTTACAGTAGGTTGTTTTCGATTGTTTGTTCCGACACGCATGCTGCTAGTCTAGTTCACAGTGTTAGCTAACACATGCTGTTTAGCCTTTTTTACACTGAGTTCAAGCATGTTCTACATTTTGAAATGTATCTAGCTACTACAGTAGGTAGCAAAAGCTCTAGAAAGACTAACGTTAACGTTGTGTATAAGTTGTTTAAATTATTTTGTTTGTCTGAACAAGTAGCTGCTAGTTCAGTAGCTAGAGTGGCTAGCAAGTGTTCGCTAACACATGCTGTTTTGCCTTTGTTACAGTTACACACTGAGGTTAAGCAATGTTGCTAGATATGTTACATGTAGAAATGTAACTAGCTACAGTAGGTACAGAGTATAACTTTTGGTGTTTTCTAACAAAGCAGCATGATGTATATAGGTTGATCGGACAAGCAAAATAATTTAAACAAAGTATGCTGCTAGTTCAGTTCACAATGTAGCTACAGTAGCTAGCAAGTGTTAGCTAGCACTTCTGTGTTGCTACTGTACTTCTAGGATTTAAGGGGATTATTATTATGAAGAGTTATAATTATCTGAACTGCTGTGCTTTTTATGTTTGAGGACAATGGTGTGTTCACTTGAATGAGTACATTTTATTTTTAACAATTTCACTGTTCCACATTTGGCTGATCAGTTTTTTTCCCTACAGCATAGCTACTGTATATTCCTGATGTTAACAATGTGGTTTTGTTCACATTTTCTTGCAGTTACCTTGACTGTAGCATTACTGGTTATCTTCACCCAAGAGACCTACTGTTGGACAATCATTTTGGCTTTAAAGGTAAATGCATTGTTAGTCACAATGTCTAGTTACTGGGCCAAAAGGAGAAGAATATTGAAAGGAGTTGAGAGGGACAAACAGGAAATTGCAGCAGCAAACAATGCGCTACTTGCTGCTATTCCTGACTTTGACCAAGTAAATCCTCCTGTTAATGAACATCAACATGGAATGGCTACTAGCCATGGACAAACTCAGTGCTTTAAGTGGGCCGGTACGCGCCGGTACTCAGTACCGCCACTTCCAAATATAGCTCTTGAGCGTACCGCCACCTCTCCGTGCGCCCAGAACGTGCTTTTAGCGTACCGGTACGCTCATTTGCACATCTGTTTTAATCCTTTGGCTGCGCTGCCGCTTTTCAGAGCGCCCTTCACAATGCACGCTTCCTAATTCGTCCCACCGAGAGCAGAGACTACATTACCCTACACCCTTGAGTTTTACAAGTGAAAAGCGCATGCGTCTCTTTTGCCGCTGTCAGTGTCAACTCAACGTGGGCCGGAGAGGGTGTGTGAAACGCACAACCAGCTGCTCGGTTAAAATACCATGGATAAAATGAACCATCTTCAAGACTCATGTTTATGTTCTACTTTTCTATTATGTTATTATGTTTTATAATTTATTTTATGTAACCTACATTTTGTGCAAACATTTTCCAATACCCTTTTGCACATTTTATTTATGTTCAGTAGCTATTTTTCAAGCAAATCCACAAACTAATAGGATTTATTATTTTTTTATAAGGTCGTCTGTTGACTGCTATTGGACTGATTTTTTCTTCTAAAATGACCTAGCCGCTTGCAAATTCTCTTTAAAGTTCGTATGCTAATTATTATTCTGTCATAATTAGCTAAAGTTGATCTTTGTTACTGAAAGAAAGTCTAACATAGCTTGACTAAGTGATCCAACTCTGCCATGTCCTCTATCGGTAGGCTATATGCAATGAAAACTGATCAAATGCGTTATTATCTATATTTCATTTAGATTTTTTTCTCGAAACACAACGACTTTATTCTCGAAATTTAATTAGTTTATTCTCACGATTATTTCGATTTTTTTCTCGAAACACAACGACTTTATTCTCGAAATTTAATGAGTTTATTCTCAAGATTGTATTTCAACTTTTTTTCCCTCTAAATTTAACGAGTTTAATCTCGAATTATAATTACTTTCATCTCGAGATGGTTTCATTTTTTTATTATTGCTTGGCCCTAATCCTCTTCCGTAGACTGCTGTATATAAATATATTTCAATATATAGTTGTTGTTACCTCAAGGGGAGGCTGGGAGTCAGTAAACCCCCCCATTTATCTGGCCTATCAGACACACTCCGCTTTACGCATATAGCAAATGTGCAGAAGAAATATTATCTTCTTCCTTGCTCGGATGGAAGACTGGTTTTCCGTTGATCCACTTTTAAAAATGACTGCTTTTTTGAAGGGGTGAGAATTTTAATTTTATTGCTTTTGCCTGGAAAGTAATCAATGTATACTTTATGCAAATTTTTCTTCTATTTTAGATGCTGTTTGCCATTGTTCAGTTTATTGATGAGGAGGATCTGCCATTTGCAGTGGTTCCGCAAGTGTGGCTCAGCGAGGGCATGTGCTATTGGCCCCCATTTAACCTCCGCAAAAAAGACAAAGGCAACAATTTAGCCATCCGCTGCACACCTCCACACAGCACCTGGGAGAAACATCATTTTAAGTTTATGAAGGGAGCAGGTAAATGGGGCTGACTTGTGCATTTGATTGTCCTGCATTGCATCTGTGTATTTTTTTTGTTTATGGTGGATAACTGACTCTATCTTTCATTATTCCTTGCTCTAGAATCTTGGCAAGAGGCGATGAGGTATTTGGTGCGCTTCCAAACCGGTTCCAGCGTTTAAACGACGGACGATGACAGAAAGGGAAAGAGAAAGAGAATTTCAAATTCCAAGTACAGACCCCAGGCCTCTTCTGATGAAGAGGAGTCTAGTCTTCCAGATGCACCAGCAGTAGGGATGTAACGATTCACTCGCAACCGGTTGAAAATCGATACAAACGTGTCACGATTCAAATCGGTTGAGATGTTAAACAAATCGCGATACACATTTTAAACAGCAGGGGCGCTGAAGCAGTAGCCTATATTTTGACCTCGCTTTACAAGCGCGAATAGCAGCGAACAAACAGTAGCAATAATGGCGGCGACAAGTGTAGATGACGTTGATGTTGAGGATGCCCCAACCTCATTCAAATCGGAAGTGTGGCGGCATTTTGGCTTTCCCAAGACTAAAAATGAACGCGGTGAGGTGGTAACGGACAAAACAAAAACTGTGTGCAGATACTGCAAGAGGATTTTAATATACAACAATAGCACAACAAACATGATGCAGCATACAAACCGTCACCACAGTGAGAAGCTCCAGTCACCACCGTCTGCACGTAAAAACCTGTTAGTGGGCCAAACCACACTGACCGACGGATTTGCAGCCCCACTCGCGGCGACGAGTGCGAGAGCCAAGGAGATCACAAGGTGTATCGGTGTTTTCATGGCAAAAGATATGAGGCCGTTTTCTGTCGTAGAAAATGAAGGATTTAGGCTACTCGTCAACAAATTGGAGCCCAAATACACCATCCCATCACGCCCCCACTTCAGCCAGACTGTCATGCCAGAGCTTTACAGGGAAACAAAATCTAAGGTACTTGAGACCCTCAGAAACGCATATAGTGTATCGATTACAACCGACGGCTGGACCTCCAGGGCTACCCAGAGTTATCTTACGGTCACAGCCCATGTGATAACCAGTGAGTGGGAGATGGTTAATTTTGTTCTTCAAACTCGCCCATTGTTCGAAACACACACCGGAGCTAATATTGCTGAAGTTTTAAAATCAGCTGTGAGTGAATGGGGGATTCAAAAGGCCAACCATGGAATTGCTGTGGTCACGGACAACGCGAGGAATATGGATGTTGCTGTCAGAGAGGCTGGGCTGGCCCCCCATGTCAGGTGTTTTGCCCACACTTTGAACTTAGCTAGCCAAGCGGGTTTGAGTGTGCCCCGCGTGAGCCGTTTGTTGGGCAGAGTGAGGCGTATTGCTGCCTTCTTTCACCGAAGCTCCACAGCCACAGCTGTGCTCGCATCCAAACAGATACTACTGGAGCTTCCACCGCATAAGTTAATCATCGATGTCACTACGCGCTGGAACAGTAGTCTGGATATGATCGAACGCTATCTCGAACAGCAAGCGGCTGTGACAGCAGCTCTCCTGAGCAACGACATTCGACGAAATGTCCGTGACATCGATACTTTGGATGGCTCAGACATCCGTGATGCAGAGGACATGGTGAAGCTTTTAAAGCCACTCAAAACGGCCACCACTGTGCTGTGTGACGAAAAAAACCCCACTGTGTCTCTCATTGTGCCCTTAAAGCATATGATCGAGCATAACATGGCATCCAACGAAGAAGATTCCCCCACTGTGAGCAACATAAAGAGAGCCATACTGAACAACCTTTGCAACAGATACACTTCAGAGTACAACCACCTGCTGGAATGCACTGCATTAGACCCCAGATTCCGGGCTCTGCCTCATCTAAATGAAGACCAACGTGATGATGTATTCCACAGACTGAAGGAGAAAGCTGTACTGTTGCAGAACCAGGTATTGTATTTATTTTACTCTTTCTCTCAATTAATTTTTTTAATAATTTGTTTATTATGATGGCATATTTTTCTAAATGTGTTTCCAAATGTGTTCGTGTTAACTCTGAGTAATGATACAAATTATAATTATAACAAATTTCATTCAAATCTTGCCTTTATAACAATGTGAAACCCCTGTGAAATGTTGTACTTAGATTTTACTTAGTCTTTTTATTTCTGCTATTCCTCTGTGCAGGATGAGGGCAAAGAAGGTGCCAGTGGTCACCCCCCTGCAGCAGAGCAGCCTCTTGACCAGACAGACAGAGCAGGAGCAGAGCTGAACCAACCTCCTTCCAAGAAAACAGCATTGGAAGATCTCCTTGGAGGGACTTTCGATGAACCAGTTGCACCGCACATCAGTCAGATTGATGCAGAAATGAATAAGTACAGAGCTGAAACATCCATTTCCCTCAATAGCTGTCCACTCAAGTGGTGGAAAGAGAATGCTAGGCTATATCCACTGCTATCCAGTATAGCAAAAGCACATCTCTCCACACCAGCCACCTCTGTCCCTAGTGAAAGGGTTTTTTCATCAGCAGGGGACATTGTGAATGTGCAGAGATCTCAGCTTCTGCCAGAAAATGTGGATATGCTGATATTTCTTAAAAAAAACATGTAAAAAAAAAAAGATTCTAAGTTAGGAAAGAGCACCAGCAAAGCCTTAGTTTGTTTATATTAAGAGGTTTATTTTATTTGTATTGTTTATTTTATTTGGGATTTGTTTTAATATTTCAATATAGTTTTGTTATTTGACAAAGATATTTCAGTTTCAGAAAGAAATGTGCAACATTTTGTCTGAGTGAGAATGACATAATAAAAAGACCCTTTTTCATTTATCTTTCTTAAATCTCATTTTGTACAAAAAAATCGTGAGAAAATCGTATCGTGAAACCAGTATCGTGAATCGTATCGCATCGCGAGTTCAGTGAATCGTTACATGCCTAACCAGCAGTGCTGTCGTTTGGACAACCTCTTATGAGCTTTGAAAACCTTGTTCCCGGGAACAAGGTTTCAGTGCTGCCCGATGCTCCAGAAGTTGCATCGATTCCAGAAAACCAAGAAAATGTTGAGCCATCTGTAGACTTCAGCGCTGGTATGTAAAATTGCTGTGATGCTTGATTTGTGATCCTCCCACTTAACTATATCCTTTGTTAGATTTTCAAATTTATGTTTCCTCTTTCTCAGAACCAGGTTTCTCCCCAGAAATCCATACTCCACTTCTCAGAGCCAAGAGTTTCAGTACAAGTAAGTGATGTTATTTGTGAAGGTTTTTTTTTTTTTGTCTTGGAAACTATTGCTTCTATTTAAGATGAGGAATCCTTTAATCATAATCTGTTTTTCATTAGGACACTTGACTGGTTTCTCACCGCAGCAGGTTCTGAATGAAAGGTGTCGAGGTGTGTTGTACATTCCATTAGCTTTGCACAGTTCAATTATAGTTTCATTACTGAATATGCAATACTCTGCAGTGAAATTAAAGTTATGTTTGTTCCCCCAGCTCGTCAAGTACTAAGCTTTACACCCCCAGCAGCAAATTTACCCGGGCAGCATATGGGTGAAAACGCTGGAAGTATGTAATATGTTGCGCTAAACTAAGTGTTACATTTAAGTCCAATTCATTAAATGTATGCAATGACTTTAAACATATTTTTACATGTCAATGATTATCAATAGGAGAAAGTCATCGCTCCGTTATCGGCCATTGGACTCCCCTGGCATCTCGTGTACAGCATGAAGTTTTCAGCTATGAAGGTATATTCTAGGCCTATGTCTTAGTGTCCAGTGTTTTAACAGTATTGAAAATAGTGCCTTTAGTTTTTTTTAGTTTTTTTTTTATATATAGATTTCCAGAGACTCCAAAATGAAAAACAAGCTGTGATGGAGGAGAACCAAGCCCTTAGGGAGGAGAACCAAGCTCTGAAGGAAAGCAATGCACGAGCAGGTGAGAACATGCTCAAAAAGTAAACTTTAAGAAAGAGTACGTGATGTAGGTCCAAAATAACCATATGCCTTTCATTTTGTAGCTTCGGATGACAGCGGCTCACTTCAAGAGCAGGTGAAGCAAGTTGGGAATATGTTGAAGACGTTTGCTCGCACTTGGCAATCAGGTAAAACTTGCAAACAACACCTGCGGTTGTTGGTTTAATTCCCACTGGGGCCACCTACACATGTAGTAGACCTAGATATAACTGTCATAGTTTTGTAGTTGAGGGACCAGGACTGACTATATTTTATTCTGGGAACCCCTGTAGGTGCAGATCAGACCTTAATGCTGCGACGTCTTGGAGAGTTTGGCGATGTTGTGCATAGCATGGACAACAAAATGGACACTATGCTGCAACATTTCAGTGCCAATGTGTCTGTTGGAGAGTTATCCCTGCCAGGGGATCTGTCACTCCCCCTAGACACCCAGGAAGATTTGGCGTTGCTTGACAGCAGTTTGAGGCAGGATAAAGAGCTCCAGGAACGATTTGTAAGTGTGCTGATTTCTTTTATAACGCCATAGGGTAATCTAAAAAGTAAAATTAAGATTGTACACTGCATATTCTACAGTCTGAATCCACAGCCTGTCACATTTTATATTTATGTATGATAAGCTTCAGAGAAATGTAATTTGTAACACTTTTTTGGGGATTTTCAGCTTCGGTTTTTGGCAATCAAATGTGGGAGGGATCTGAAGACAACCGTCTGGCGAATGCTTCAGAGTATCTTCTCTAATCGCCTTTCCATAAATACAACCTGGACTGGTGTAGGGGATAAAGCATGTTTTAGAGACACGTTCCTGAAGACCATTGTTCAAAGTAAGTTGGAATTTTTTTTTTTTTTTTTTTTAAACATATATTTAAGTAGATGTTTATGGCATTATGCCATTCAAATGGAATGACAGATCTGTATTTTCTACAGGAGCCATCCTGAAGAACCCGGCGACCCAGGATGCTACTGATGAAGCGGTCCAGGTTACCGTTACGCGTTACCTGAAAGGAGCATCGGACCGTGAAGGTGGAAAAAGGCGCCGCACAGCTGAGAGGGACCCACAGCCGACCCCTTAAACCTAGGCTGACTACTGACACCCCAGCATCACTGACAACTGGAACCCTTTTTTTATCCTGCAGTCAGTAACATCAAGATGCCTAAAGAAGCCAGAAGTGTCAGACTACACTCACCCAATCCACACTGTTCACTGTGGAAATTAATATATTTTTTTTCTTCGTGAATACCTCTGATACTTGATATTGCAAATTTTTTTTGCACTGTTATTTATATTTCAGTGATCTGACATGTTTCAATGCCAGTTACTGTACTTTGCATGTTCTTTAGTGTGTATTTATTTTTGTTATTTGTATTTCAGTGATCGGACATGTTTCAATGACAGTTACTGTACTTTGCACGTTCTTTAGTGTGTTTATTTTTCTGTTTATATTTCAGTGATCTGACATGTTTCAATGACAGTTACTGTTCTTTAGTGTGTATTTATTTTTGTTTCAGTGATCTGACATGTTTCAATGACAGTTACTGTACTTTGCAAGTTCTTTAGTGTGTTTATTTTTGTTTATATTTCAGTGATCTGACATGTTTCAATGCCAGTTACTGTACTTTGCATGTTCTTTAGTGTGTATTTATTTTTCTGTTTATGTTTCAGTGATCTGACATGTTTCAATGACAGTTACTGTACTTTGCACTGTGGAATTAAAACGTCAAATGGGAAATTGTCTGGTTTAATCAATCATTATTCTTCATAAACTGCATGCTATAAATATTAAATATATATATATATATGCAATAAGCAGCGGGGCAGCTCGCTCGAAAATAGCGTTTGTCTCCGAGGGGCCGCGGAAGGTCCGCCTTCGGTATAACGGCGGCGGGCCGGCCGCGGAACGAAGGCGGTAGGAAGGCGGCTGCCGCTTTAAAAAAGCGGCTGCCGCCGGCGGTGCGCCGTCAAACGTGTTTGCGATTACGCCATTCTGACGCTTCTACTTTCAACTATATAAATGACCAACTGGTAGAGCGACGAGTGGAGAGATGATGAAACAAAATCACACGAGGGAATATTGTAACATAAAATCGATTATTGGTTATGACTGTGAAAGAATGATCTATTTATGTGTAACGGAGTTTAAATAATAATGTTACATTCATGCATTTATTGGGAAAACTCGACATTGGCTGTTGCGTCACTTGCATTTGTGTGTGTGATATTGTGGGCGGAGCTACGTCACCACCAGCAGAGCATCTCTCGCTGCTGGTAAGTCGCATCAATAAGCGCTGCTTCATTAAAGTTGCATTGTTTTCAAGTGCAAGGTTGGACTTTTATATTAGCACAAGTTTGCTTCATTTGACAGTCAGTTACTAGTTCTGTCAATCGAGTCAAATGTGTTATGTGTATAAAATGGAGAGTGTGTGTGTTGACCTGCTTGTGAACTCCGAATCTTTGTTTATTTTATTTAAGATTGTCTAGGCAACGTGATGCACTGTACGCTAACCAGCTTTTGGTCGTGTTTGTCCCAGGTATGTTTCAATCAGATTTGTTAAAAATATATTAGCTAAATTGAGTGTTAGCATTAACACACGTGCTATGTGCTCACACGTGCTGAACTGTGTAACTGCGTCATTTTAGGTCTGCACTCTGCACTTTCTGTATTTCATTTATCCAGAAAAATGTAAAATGATGGTTACTTAAGTTTATAGTTTCTCTGTATTTCTGCAAAGTAATGAGAACAGAGACAGTGATTTATATTTACTTAAATTTATGTTTTATTTTTATGGTTTATTCCACTATACGATCACTTTGTAAAAATGTATACTGGGCAGAGTCTCATATCTCTCGCTGCTGATGTCTAGGCAACACTGTACGCTAACCAGCTTTTGGTCGTGTTTGTCCCAGTCTGTCTGTCCCAGGCTCAGTAATGCGAAATCTAGAGTGACCATCCACCTACTCTCAGTGTGATTCCTTCTACACAAACACTAACTGTCACATATGTACATGACTGTGTTAAACAATATTTGTGTGGAAAAGAGTGTATTTTTTTACTTTAAGTGCGGTTTTGAATTTAATATGTACTATCCTCTGGCGACGACATCGGATGACGTCACGATAATCGTTCGTCGTGTGGAATGCTGTTTTCTGATGGAAGTTCTTCACGAGGGAAAATGGTGATTTAAAATTTACACTTTTGGTATAAATGTATATAATCGACTCCATTGGAGTGTTATCCGAGTGAAAACGATTTTATTTTTGCTTCTGAATGTAGCTTAAAAATGAAAACGTATGGAAGCCCGTTTCCGCCATGTTGAGTAAAAAAATATATAATTCTGTAAGTCATAATAATAAGAAAGTTTCTCATAATAATGACTTAAAGGAGAACTCCGGGCAATTTTTAAGTTAATCTTGATCGTTATATCTTAGTGAGTACTGTCTATAGAAAAAAAACCGAACCGGATTGGTGCTTGCGACCGCGAATGCCCAGAGCTCCCACTCAGCTATAACGGCAGCTCTGGGGGCATATACATAAAGAGCGTTTTTGTGCCTCTTAACAGACACAAAATGCAATTAAAATGTCTGTCCAACATGAACAGGGGCCTTACCTGTGAACAAGATGCATTTAGCAACTTAGCCATGGTTTAAATGGCTCCTCCCACCTGGACTCGCGCTGAAGTCCCGTGATCTCAGTTGTAGCCGGGAAAGGTCAATAGTGTCCAGGTGGGAGGAGCGAGACTTCAGCGCGAGACTACAGCTTGCCGTCTAAAACACTATTTATATTGACTGCGTTTACATGCAGCCAATAACCCGTTCAAAACCGGGATATTAGCAATAACCCGATCGTGAATGGCCATGTAAACACCGGCAAAAACCCGGATATGCTCATAACCCGGATTTTAAAAACCGGGATATTATACCTGCGGTACCCCTTTTTCTATCCCGAATTTTTGGTCATGTAAACGCGTATCGGGATATCCCCATAGTGATTGTCCCCACTGCGCATGTTCTATTCGCAAGGAATCTTGGTCTTTTGAGTAGAGGAACTTCTCAGTGCATACAAAAAACCCGCGTGCAGTATACCGGAAGTAAACATGGCGAGACGCAGCACAGCATACGTTTGGAGCGAGGTCAGTAACGTTACCAGCATCAAAGCGCAAACAAGGGAGATCGCTATCTGCCCCGAACTATTCATTATCCGCTGCTGCTGTTGTTGTCGTCTTTGGATACAGGATGAATAATCGGAAATGACGCATACTGCGTCTTAAGGTTGTCCGTACGTCCAGACGCTAACCGTGCGTCGCTGTTTACATCGGGATATTGCAATTCCATGTATACAGAGAAACTCTCTCTGCTCACGCATGTAAACGGGTTATTCCTAATGTTTCAGAAACCCGAATAGTGACCTTAACCCGACCATAACCCGAAAATTGGCTGCATGTAAACGTAGTCATTGAGAAACTTTCTCATAATAATGACTTAAGTATCTCATAATAATGAGAAACTTTCTTGTAATAATGACTTAACATCTCGTAATAATGACTTAGTATCTCGTAATAATGAGAAACTTTCTCGTAATAATGACTTAGTATCTCGTAATAATGAGAAACTTTCTCGTAATAATGACTTATTTCTCGTAATAATGACTTATTTCTCGCACGTCTACGCATGCGCACAGCAGTGGAGCAGAAGGGAGTGCCACGCTAGCGACATCCGCTGGTCAAATGCATATCAGCAAACATTAAATTAAAAAACTTCATTAAAGTCAGTGTGATCTACGAAGTGCAATCTGTAGTATCATTAAATAACATCAATTGAAAATCATCAGTATATATTCCATACTTTTCCATGCGCACAAAAAGTGTGAAAGCGGAATGCAGAAGCAGGGCGGTTACCATGGTAACGAAGGACACTTGCTCGTGCACACTGATGAAAATTGTGTTACATTAACTTACAAAACTATCAGATTCAAATTGGAATATTACATTTATTCGTTAAGTTTAAGTGTGACATCTTCATAAAATATAAGGGTATATTGTGTTAATATAACACGTAGGCTATTTTGCGGATGCTTGTAGGATGTGCAGGTTCACCTGGAAGATATCAATACTTTTATAACTTTTGGGACATTTACACATAAGTGGGCAGAGGAATGGGGGGAAAACGCAAGGTCTTGAGAGGCGTGTTTTTAAAAGCTGAACCTCTTTTCAATTTGAGCGCCGCGTTTTTAGAACGGCATGTCATGCGCGAGTCGCGAGCGCGGCGTCCGTCTAGTGCGCGTTTGCCTAGAAACGCAATGAAAAAGCGTGTTCTGTATGAACGGACCCTTATGGAAAAACAAAACTGCTTGAAAATATGGTGAACACAGATTTCCAGATAAAGCGTTCTTTAACACAGGGGTTCCCAAACTTTTTCATTCTAGGACCCACCTAGACAAGTATAATCAATCTCAAGACCCACCATAAAATGGAAAAATGGGACAAAAACACATCTTCATTTAGTAGTAGTAGTAGAGAACAGTTTTAATTTTCCTATTAATTGAATTTATTTTCATATGAATGAAATGTATAATTGATTGCAATACCAAAAGGCTTGAAAGAAATACAGAAAGTTATATTCAGATGTCAAAACAGCAGCCTAATGGTTATGTTAAGGTTATGAGAGGAATACTTCTGATTAACAAAAACATGTACAAATCTCAAGAACTGAAATATTGTGTTTAATAACTACTTCAAGCTTAAGAGTAAGCAAATTAAATGTATTAGTGTGAAGGGTGTGCCTGCTTCTTTGAACACAACACATCGAATCTAGGAATTATTTTTGACAGACTGACACGCATGTCTTGTGATGGTTGTAGCTGTGATCTGTATTTTGTTTTCATTGCAGTCAGAGCAGAAAATCCACTTTCACATAGGTAAGTGGTAGAAAAGGGTACCAAAACTTTGAGTGCAGCAGCTCCTAATGTGGGGTATTCCTTGGCAACAAACACCCAGAACTGTCCAAGACTCTTTGACTCTCTGAAAAGCAGTTGAAGGCTTCTATCTGAAGCCACATCTATCAGCTCCTCCTCTGCTCTTCCTGTTAGGACACAGTGCTCTCTTGCCTCACTACAAAAAGGATCCCGTATCCAGTCCCATTCTGTCATATCTACAGATGATTGATTTGATAGAAAAAAATAAAATTACTATTACAATGAAGTCAACTGATAAGAGTGTTTAACATGTATAAAATAATAATAATAGAACCAAAAAAAATATATCTTACCTCTAATATCAGGAAAATACTCGTGGAATTTCTGAATGAGTGCGCCGAGGTGAGAATGTACAGTGTCTCGGATGCGATCACCGCCATTGGCGCACACTCCGCACAGTGATGGAAACATGTCCCACACTCCTTTTTCCACTCGGGATCTCCACAATTTCAGCTTGCTGGTGAAAGCTGTGATCTTGTCCATATAGGTCAGGATGGATGATGATGGACCTTGCATGCTTTCATTCAGTACATTTATATGAGTGAATATGTCCGACAGATAGGCAAGCTTCGCGCACTATTCTTCATCTGACAGATGTACAGCAAGAGGAGAATTAACATTTGCTAAAAACTGCGAGACCTCTTCTCGCAGCTCAAGCAGACGAGTTAACACCTTACCCCGTGATAGCCATCTGACCTCGGCGTGAAGCAGTAGGTGCTGATGTTCTGAGCCCATTTCAGTGCATAGCGATGTAAAAAGTCGTGAGGAAAGTTCCCCCGGCCTTGATAGCATTTACTATTTTGATGGCAGTCTGCAACACATCGTTTAACTCCGGGTGCAGTTTCTTACTGGCAAGGGCTTCTCGATGTAAAAAACAGTGGGTAAAAGTAGCTAATGGGGCCAGCGCCCTTACTCGAGCAACAAGACCACTTTTCTTGCCTGTCATTGCAGCCGCACCGTCCGTGCAGAGGCCCACACAGTTTTCCCACTGGAAGCCCTTGGACGTTATGAATCCATTTAAGCAGTCAAAAATATCTGCCCCTGTCGTTCGTTCTTTCAGTTCTTCACAAAATAAGAAGTCCTCAACGATGTCAGTGGAGTCAACGTACCTGACATAAGCCAGTAACTGTGCACATTTGGCAACATCTGTGCTTTCGTCCAGTTGTAGAGCAAATGCAACACTACTCCGGATTTTGTCACTTGTCTGTTCGCGTAAATCAGAGGACATTTCCTCAACACGCCGTTGTACTGTGTTATCAGAAAGTGGAACTTTAGCGATCTTTCCTGCAGCTTCTTTACCCAGCATTTCCTCAACAATGTCTATGCAGGCTGGCAGCAGAAGCTCCTCTCCTATGGTGTGTGGCCTTTTGGATTTTGCGATTCTATATGCAGCTAAAAATGAAGCTCGCATTGCTTTTTCAGGGATGCTGGGTGTACCTTTAATCAGTTTTTGCTGACGAAGATACTCTTCTTTTTTTAGAAGAAATACGATCGCCCCTTGTTGGTATATGCAGAGTGTTTTGTTGTGAGGTGCCGTTTAAGTTTGGAGGGTTTCATGCTAGCACTGGCCAACCTTTCTAAGCATAAAAGACATTGAGGGACTTCTTCACCGTCTGGACCTCCGCAGGCAATAAAACCAAGATCAAGGTAGGACTGGTCATATTTTCTGCGTGGCTCCTTTTTAGATTTTGTTTCTGACGACTTCTCACAGGTCTGCGATGCCTTTAGTTTAAAAAACGTTTCAATTTTTTTTAACATACGCTACGCGGAGTGTGTGGTCATTGAATGCTGGATTTGTAGCTAGCCTACTGATGTAGACACGTGACCGTTCAACTCAAATGAATCAGACGATTTATTCAGTGAGTCATTCAATGAATGCTATGTTGATTCAGACGCCTGATTCTTATGTGTGTGTGTGTGTGTGTGTGTGTTTTAAATGATTCCTTAAAAGAATCATCACTTAAGAGTCGTTTGGTCATTAATCGGACTGGTTTTGTTTCACTCATCGTAACGTAAATTTAGCTGCAGCTAAGTGCCTTTGTGTGACCCACAAGTGGGTCGCGACCCACAGTTTGAAAACCACTGCTTTAACAGATTTGGAAAGGTGTGCTGCCTGTATTATCATTCCTCCATCTATTTGAAATCCACGGATCACCCTTTTGTGTTGCTGCTTGTTCATACACAAAAATACAAATGAATAATACAAATGAATAAAAGACTCATATACTGATATCTCATATACCCATCTCATATACTGATAATTTATCATTATTGTTATTCACTGCAGAGCGCATGTTTGCTGTGATGCATTTACACGGCTTTGACCAGCGGATGTCGCTAGCGTGGCACTCCCTTCTGCTCCACTGCTGTGCGCATGCGTAGACGTGCGAGAAATAAGTCATTATTACGAGAAAGTTTCTCATTATTACGAGAAAGTTTCTCGTTATTATGAGATGTTAAGTCATTATTACGAGAAATTTCTCATTATTATGAGAAAGTTTCTCATTATTATGAGATACTTAAGTCATTATTATGAGAAACTTTCTCATTATTATGACTTACAGAATTAGATATTTTTTTACTCAACATGGCGGAAACGGGCTTCCATAAAAACGTGTATCTGGTGGGGACGATATCGGATGACGTCACGTCGATCGATCGTCGTGTGGAATGTTGTTTTAAACCAAGAAACTCCTGATCATTTTTAATGTGAGCACCAACAGTTCCTTTAATCTGTATTTACTCTTTTAAAAAAAGAGTGCATATGAGGTAGACATGTGAATAGACAATGATATAATTTATTAATGATTTTTGTCTGTTTTGCCAAGGTTCTGGGTAGTAAGATGTATCATGGATCTATCATGAGAGTTTTTATGAATATTTGTAATAAGGACTGTATGTATAATATATTTATATACTGTATGTATTTGCTTATTTATAATGTATACTGTTGTGGCAAACATCTCTATCAAACCATCATCCCTACGTAAGAGACACTCTGAATTAAATTGTCTTTTTAAAGGTATGTCTTCTTGCAAGAAGGCCCAGTCTCCACACAGAAGTTACGCTGTCGAGTGAGCGCGAGACACCAGGAGGAGCTGGGCTGCCTTTATACTGGTTTCAAGGTCTTATGCAGCAGGTTTCTTTTCAAGGGCATATTGCTAAATAAGGAATACACCGTTGCACATGCTTCTCTTCGCCGCTAGCTGACACTAGGACCATCTAATTTAGATGTATCCTGACCTCTAGGAACAACTGTCCCTTCCCAGCTGTTCCTAGGGTGTCTCACTCCTGCACGTTCACAGATTATACAATTTATAGTATACATAGTATAGGCTACATGTAGTATACATAGGCTATATACTTTTATTTGTACGAACAGTGAACTATTAGCTACATAGCTCTGTTTGTAGGCTATCAGTTTATTAAAAACACAAGAATGAGACTGATTGAATAGGCTATGTAAAAAATAAAAATAAATAAACAAACGAAACAGAATAGACCAAACTTTTGGAGCAAATAAAACAAACAATAAAATCTGAACTAGCGCTTCTGCTCCGGTATTGAGAGATAACATGCAGCGCGTTTCAGTGACGATCCTGGTTCCAGTGGCCTTAAAGGTGCATTGCGCAACTTTTCATGTTAAAAATACCTGTTTTTCTATCCTATACATGCTTAAAGAACTGCCTGATGGGCTGAATGTGCCCTTCTCTGCTCACTGAGATTGCCTCTATAATACGGTACAGTAAAATATATAAGAGGGATTCAGGCTCGAATTTGAGACTGGGCGTGACGTCCTGCGCGTTCACGCTCACCAGGCTATGTTGGTCTCGCAGGTTTGTGTATAAGCCGCCATTCTCCGCATCAGCGAAGACAACTCGTGCGTCAAAGGTAGAAGATGGATTCAAAGAGACCGGCTTGTAGTCCATTCCAAACCCCAACGCAAACTCCATGTAAAGTCAAGAAAAGAAAAATTGTGTCTAGTGCCACCACTCTGGTTGCAGTTTCGCTTGTCGCCAGAGGGGGTGTAGTTCTGCAAAAACTCAGAGACTTGCGTTTTGCACCTTTAATACATTCACAGCTTTTTAAAATGTCACAAAGCGTTTTGAGGTGGTTTTGCACGAAATGTTGAAGTTTATAATTAAGTATTTTGACACACCACACCGAGTGCGTATTCTAAAATCGGGTTTTATTCTGGCATGTTGAATTAGAGTTCAACAAATGCGGCGGCACGTTCACTTGAATAAATTTTTCTAATAACAGCTAAAATAACTTAATAGGCTATAGACTACTCCGTAATTTTTGGTCATACAGATATCATCTTTTAAAACTGTAAAACAGGTGCGCCCAATCCTGCTCCTGGCGATCGACTGTCCTGCACAGTTCATCTCCAACCCTATTCAAACACACCTGAAGGTCTTCAATTAAGGTCTTAACAACCAATTAAGGTCTTCAGGATTACTTGAAAATTAAAGGCAGGTGTGTTTGATCAGGGTTAGAGATAAACTGTGCAGAACAGTCGATCGCCAGGAGCAGGGTTGGGCACACCTGCTGTAAAAGGTCTACTTTTATTCATGTAAAGTAGGTCTACACTCACAATAGGCTAACCACAAAACGTTTTCTCGCTCATGTGAGCGAACACACCCATAGCCGAGTGGCAGAACTTACAGTTCGATCATTAAGATGACACGGGTTCAAATCCCGAACAAACATGGACTATTGTAAATGTTATATGTATTAATGCAGAGAAATGTGTCTAGTTCTAAAACTGTTACACCATGTAGTTGTTTGCTTATACTTATAAAATAAAATAACCATGCATGTCTATGTTACATTAAGGAACAAACAGTGTTCAACAGAACGACTTTACATCTGTATAATAATACCAATCGTAATTTCAAAAGCAGTTCTGTAAAAAACTATATATGGCCTACATAGGCTATACAGTGCCCTCCACAATTATTGGCACCCCTGTTTAAGATGTGGTCGTGGACTTCTAAAAATTCTCCTTTTTAAAAAAAAAAACAACATAGAACCCAAATGCAAAAAAAGAAAAGAAAAATCCAACCTTTCATTTAAGTACATAAAAGTTGGTTTGACGTTTGATATTAGACAGATATTCATCCGCTAAAAACTTCAATAGATCCTGATTGGGTAAGTATACTGTATAAAATGTGGTTTACCTGCAAGGTATTAGGATGTTGAACTGAACACACTTGACACATTATATTTGTTTTTAATCCTGCTCAATGTTTTCAACACAGAAACGCTCCGGCATAATTAGGCATAACATATTCTTACACTTAAATGACATGTGAAGTTTATAGTTCATACATTAAATGCAAAATGCATTTATTCTAGTTTATGAGGAGGAAATCTTGATCATCTTGGTTTCTTTTTCTTAGCAACAAATTATGTGTTTTGGTAAACACTGTTACAAAGACCACAAACTCACACAATATCCAAGAGTCAAACTGCCCAACCAAAGGAAACGCTCATCACCAAAATGGTGATGACCAAATGATTTACAATAGACACAAAAGATTTGTTACAGAATAGTTGCACCTCTCCAGAAAACAAATTATGCCAAGTTGACTCAACTAAACCTTGTTTTGTGTGTCACAGACAACTTATTTTCAGTTCGTATAACTGTTATTTACAAAAGTTGAGTCAACAAGAAAAAGCTAGGGGAAATTAAGGGAGGGTTATTTTTTCAAGCTTAATTTTTTTTACAGTGCAGCTTAAAACGCATGCATAAAGTACTTACCTATTTCTTCACCATTTTTTCAGATCCAAAGCCTTACTCCAAAAAGGTATATGAGGTGGTGGTATTTGCTGTTGTAAAGGCAAACGCTTAGCACCTCCTACACCTTCCCTCACTATTGAATTCAAATCGATGTATCAGTCGGTTCATGGGGGAGGCAAGGGACAAACACAAATAACCAATAATTAAAAAAAAAGAATACAGGAAGGAGTCGTCTTTGGAAAACAGTCTCGACCAATCGAATCATGAACGCCGAGCCGAACAACGCAGTCCCGAACGCACTCGGCTCGGCGTTCATGATTCGACTGGTCGAGACTGGCTCCTGCCTGTGTTAGCGAAGTGGACTGTCTTTATAAAATATCTTCTTATTAAACTGTCTGTACACTTACAACGTTCTCAATGCTTCAGTTTGCGGGTAGGGACCCTCATTATGCTACCGTGTTCGTGTTGGGCTATTTTGAGCCTTGTTAGTGGTATTAACTAGCGATTTTTATTTTCATTACTCTATGCCCAATATACTAGCGCTATAAGCTAAACAGTTTTTAGAGATAAAACTCTTTACATTTGATAATCATGAAACCAAATCTCAGAGAGCGGTTGACTATGTACCAATGTGTAATTAGACCAAAGGTTCATTTTGCGCCGGAGTTGTCCTTTAAGGAAATCACATGTATCATGCACCATGGAGGAAGAAAGATCTTTCTGAAGATGGAAAGCATGAAAATGGCTAATATTTTGTGATAACTGAACAAAGATAATTTAACTGTTTTCTTCTCCAAGTCAATCACCAATCTTTTGACAGTTCAATAATCTCTGTTCAGTTTTCACAAAGTATTAGTTGTTGTCATGCCTTTTGCAAGACATTGCACTGTTTCATGCTTTTCATCCTCAGAAAGATCTTTCTTCCTCCCCATGTTGCATGAAAACTTTAACTTGCTTAACAATGTGGAATAACCTCTTTAAGTAGGTTTTCTATTATTTACCTAAGCAGACCTGGTAAATTACTGAACAAACCTGTCAGAGATTAGGTTTCTAAAAAGAAATGAGAAATAAAAGGATAGCTTTATTTTAAAAACTAAAATCATAATTTGTATTTTCCTGAAATCTTACTGATGTCACTTGCATATGTAGCAGGATGCAGTTGTCTGGCTCATACCTCCCTAAGTGACGCTTAATTTTCTGCAGCTGTGAGTGATCCTGGGCAGTTAACTTTGAGCCAATCGTGAAGGCTACACCCCTTTTATAAACCGGGACTTTTATTTTGACAAATGGTGTCACCGGTACGCGACTTGTCTTGTTTACCTGCCCAGCGACCTGATGTCTGCCTGGTTATCGGTCTACCGTAGCACCGCAAGTATGGTTGGCTTCGTTTCTCTTTTCACTCATTAACTTTATAGCTTGGGCTTATGGGGAATGTTTTGTGCTATAGAATCCCCGGTGCGGCAGCAGCCCTTCCGCCAGCTGAGTGTGCGCCCTGCGATCAGCAATCAGAGCTCAGGGCCTGTGATAATCATAGGTATGTTGCTATACTGAGTAATAGTTGAATGGTTAATGTGGGAACTATTTGTAAATTGACATCCTGTGCATTCTAGGGAGTGCTATTTAACCGGGGGTGCGGCCGCAAGTTGGCTACATCGATGCTGAACATCTGCTGCTTTGCTTATACTCTTCACGTTCCATGTTCACGGATTTAAAGTTACGTCGTACCCGGCTGCCTTCACACTTGGCCAGGGAGTATTGAACTCAATTATTAGTTCAAGTTAGCAGGCGGCTGGCTAGTGTGTTACATTGTTGTCTGTTTAACACTGTTGACTCTTCAGTGCTTGAGTGTGGAGTGTTTGATGGACTGACATCACTTTGATGTTTTTATGTATTTATTTGAACTCTTGTATGGAGGCCTTTTCTTGCTGTTGATATCCAAGAGGATTGGCCTAATTGTGATTTGTCCATTTTGTAGTTTGTCCATGTTTAATTGTTTATTTTGAGTCTCTGTTCATATTGTTAGCCAGTACCACCTTGGACTTCAGAACGGGTGACTTATTAGACTTCTTTTATGTAATCTGTGTGTAATTTTGTTTAACTTCCACATGTCTGTTCATTGTCCAGGTGCTGAGAACTGCCAGTGGGATCAGTGCCCCTTGTGGTGGCGGGTCCCTTGGTGTGCTGTGGCTGTGTTCACCAAGTGTGGTCATTTCTCTTACTGTTTGTGTGTGAAATTTGACACGTGTGAATGCGGTGTTTTCGTGGATGCTCCTTGCTTGAGCCACTGGTAAGATTCCGTTCTATTGCCCTCCTCTCGTGTGTGTGTGCATTGCAAATAAGAGTATAGTGAGTGGAGTGAATATTGAGTGTGTGTTTTATTTGATTTGGTGTACAGTGCATTTTGTCTGTTATGAAATTTCAATCATTGTTGTGAAAATAAAGTTTGTTTTTGTACTGGACCACTGTCTCTGGCTATCCATCAACGAACTTGAGTGCCTTGGTTGAACTAAATACTTAATTCTTTGGGTGTAAGTCCCATCGTGGCGTAGTCTGCTAACTGTCTTCTAGATACATATATCCATTTTGCCACACATAATAATTTGTAACACCGTGTATATAGAGATGCAATGATACAGATAAAAGATTCAGACACATAAAACAATTCTTTCATTTTTTTTTTTAGTAGTTACAAGTCGAAAAGAAAGTAACCAATCAGGTATTATTAAAGAAAGTAAAAGAAAAAAATGATGTTATAACTAAATTTAATTATTTGCAAAGATCGCAAGCCCAGTTTGAGTGTTTTGCCTTTTCAAAATCAGGATGTCATGTTAAGGCATTTCACATGAAACCAGCGTTGACATGCATGACACTCAATCAAAAAAATAAATTAATAATAATTACATATGTAATTAAAGGGATAGCTCACCCTCAAGTTGTTTCAAACCTGTATGAATTTATTTCTTCTGCTGAACACAAAAGAAGATATTTTGAAGAATGTCGGTAAACAAACCGTTAACTGGTCTCATTGACTTCTTAGTTTAACTTAATTAGTTTAACTGGTCTCAATGATATTTTTTTTCCTACTATGAAAGTCAATGGGGCCAGTTAACAGTTTGGTTATTGACATTCTTCAAAATATCTTCCTTTTGTGTTCATACAGGTTTAAAACAACTTGAGGGTGGGAATAAGATGACAGAATTTTCCATTTGAAGTGAACTATCCATTTAAGTTGAAAGTAGGCTACTTACTAGGCTTGGGTATCGAGTATTGATTGGAACCGGGACTAGCTTTGCGATTTTTTTTTTTTTATTTATTTTTTTTTATTTTTTTTATTTTTTTTTTTCCGGAATTGTTCAAAAGTTTAAATTTCGATTCCTAGTTTCGATTCCCAGTCCGCTGACCGGAAGACACGCCCGCTGCAGCAGAGGTGCGGCTGTCAGCTTTGCGAGTGGCAAAACGCATTTTCCAGCTGCACGTCCACAGAGCACGGTGAGTGTCTGGCTCACTCATTGGCTGTGCTGCGGCAACTGCACATCCAATGGCACAAAACTCTTGAACAGCACTCAACTTTTGTTAAACCGTTATGCGCAGAGAGCGTGAGGGCGAGAGAGAGAAAGAGTGCCTGCGAGTGCGAGCGAGGTCTGCGGTCTTGGCCATTAGTTGATTTACTTGTTTTTTGTGTAAGTTAATACGTTGTCAAATATGTTTAAACTTAAACTACCTATACAAGTAGTTATGTCTCTTTGTATTAATTTGTCCTGTTATTGATGTAATGCGCGTCTTTGACAAAATGCGCAAACAGATGTTTGAATAGTGGTTTCTTTAGAGGGAATATTCGAACGTCATTTTTGAGCAATTTTGCCAGCCCTAGGTTAGCCCATCAGTGGGAGCACGGCAACATGTTTAAGTACCTGCAGCATCATACACTCATGTGTTAATGTGTTTTCATGAGGTTTTCAAAAATAAAGCTCTCTTGAGGAATGTGTACCCCTGTGAAAATATATATATTATATTTGTATTCAAGTTCATACACTCACCGGCCACTTTATTAGGTACACCTGTCCAACTGCTCGTTAACACTTAATTTCTAAGCAGCCAATCACATGGCGCCAACTCAGTGCATTTAGGCATGTAGACATGGTCAAGACAATCTCCTGCAGTTCAAACCGAGCATCAGTATGGGGAAGAAAGGTGATTTGAGTGACTTTGAACGTGGCATGATTGTTGGTGCCAGAAGGGCTGGTCTGAGTATTTCACAAACTGCTAATCTACTGGGATTTTCACGCACAACCATCTTTAGGGTTTACAGAGAATGGTCCGAAAAAGAAAAAACATCCAGTGAGCGGCAGTTCTGTGGGCGGAAATGCCTTGTTGATGCCAGAGGTCAGAGGAGAATGGCCAGACTGGTTCGAGCTGATAGAAGGGCAACAGTGACTCAAATAACCACCCGTTACAACCAAGGTGGGCAGAAGAGCATCTCTGAACGCACAGTACGTCGAACTTTGAGGCAGATGGGCTACAGCAGCAGAAGACCACACCGGGTGCCACTCCTTTCAGCTAAGAACAGGAAACTGAGGCTACAATTTGCACAAGCTCATCGAAATTGGACAATAGAAGATTGGAAAAACGTTGCCTGGTCTGATGAGTCTCGATTTCTGCTGCGACATTCGGATGGTAGGGTCAGAATTTGGCGTCTACAACATGAAAGCATGGATCCATCCTGCCTTGTATCAACGGTTCAGGCTGGTGGTGGTGGTGTCATGGTGTGGGGAATATTTTCTTGGCACTCTTTGGGCCCCTTGGTACCAATTGAGCATCGTTGCAACGCCACAGCCTACCTGAGTATTGTTGCTGACCATGTCCATCCCTTTATGACCACAATGTACCCAACTTCTGATGGCTACTTTCAGCAGGATAATGCGCCATGTCATAAAGCTGGAATCATCTCAGACTGGTTTCTTGAACATGACAATGAGTTCGCTGTACTCAAATGGCCTCCACAGTCACCAGATCTCAATCCAATAGAGCATCTTTGGGATGTGGTGGAACGGGAGATTCGCATCATGGATGTGCAGCCGACAAATCTGCGGCAACTGTGTGATGCCATCATGTCAATATGGACCAAACTCCCTGAGGAATGCTTCCAGCACCTTGTTGAATCTATGCCACGAAGAATTGAGGCAGTTCTGAAGGCAAAAGGGGGTCCAACCCGTTACTAGCATGGGGTACCTAATAAAGTGGCCGGTGAGTGTAGATTTGATATTTATATAGTAGTTGAAAACAGCCCTGTGAGAAATTTATAGTAAAGTTCGTAAAAAGTTCATAGAATTAAAATTGATGGAGAAGGTCAGACTATTTCCTTCAGAAAGACCGTTGGTTAGCTCGCTCATTTAAAACATCCTAAACTTTTCTGACCCTGCCTCTTAAAAGAATCGGAATCGAGAATCGTTAGGAACCGGAATCGAAACAAGGAATCGTAATCGTTCAACTTCAAACGATACCCAACCCTATACTTACCCAGTCAGTTGTTGGACCACCTCCAAGAGGTTGTGTCAAACCGCAAAAAGCAAAACACTCATCCTTTCTGAACACTAAAAAGTGTATAAATATTAAAATAATAAAAGGCTTACAGAAGACAATAACAGTTTTATGGTGTCTTTTTTTCCCATTGATGTCCATCACCTGACGCTGTCCGGATTTCCCCAGCCATCTTCTGACGCAGTTCCTTCATGTTGGTCATAGAAGAATTGATGTCCAAGTGGGAGGGAACTTCAGGGAAACTATTGACAATCTCCCATGCCATCTTTGAACAATAGTTGTAAGTGTCAGAATGAATGGTATTTAGTGTCTCAACTATTAGGTGCATTTTTGAAAACAATTTCGAACAAAAGTACCTGGATAACAAACACAACACAGCTGTATCCATCGTGCTGGATTGGCCCCTCTCCACTTAATCTCCACACACTCATTTTTTCCTTGCCTCATTTTGAAGTATTGACACAGTCACAGTTAGAGGTAATACAATTAAAGTGATTGGAAGTAATTAGAGCTGGGCTTAATACTTTTATTTAAGCATTGTGTTTTTACCTAAATCTGATTGCAGCTTGCTCAGAGTCCTTCTCTTCATCAGTTCCTTGTGGATTAATAACAAAAATCTGACTGGAAGATGCATGTAGATACTGGAAAAAAGAAACCCATTTAAAATTTCAGTTCAGCTTTGACCACATAGCCATAAAGAAGGACTTATTGGTATTTTGAAAGCTTTCACCAAAAACTTCCAGTGGTTATCATCCACATTCAGGAAACTGATAACTGCATCATACTTTCCAAAGTCCACCTGAAATGTTAGATAATTTCACATTAGTTAATCTTTTTAAACGTGTGTTTTCAAATCTTCAATGTATAACAATACAATGATACGTCTACATACTGCATCTCTCTCTTTTGTCATTATCACTTGAGAAGTGTAATGGTTGAGGAGGTAAATTCTACTGGCTTTTCCCCTTTTGTTCAGTATGGTTTGGAAGTAGCATTCAATTATCTTGATGAAAAGAGCAAATGTACAAAACATGCATATTAGAGAAAGGTCACTGGCAGCTTTTCAGATGTGCACAATATTTATGGTGTACTTTGGTGATTTAAATCATGCCAATTTTAAATAATAACAACTCATGAATATTCTTGCCTCTCCCACAAGCCATTCGTGAGGCTGCAGAGTTTTGAACTCTGAGTGATGGACGGTGTACGTGTTGTTCTTTTCTGCCGACGACACTACAGAACCACCACTTCAGTCTCTTTTGGACCAAAGGTAGTCAATCTGCAAATTATATTTTTTATTGTAAGAAAGATGTTAAATTCATTGCAATTATTTTACAAAATATAATATGAAGTAATACCTGAGTAGTTATGTCCTTAGATGTTTTGATTTATCAGGCTCATGTTTTCCTTTGGTTGACAGGTCCATTGGTGTATCTGGAATGTCCTTGGTGTTTTCCGTCTGGCTGGTGTTGATGTTGATGTGTTTGTTTTTTGGACTTTGAGATGGCTTTGGCAGTGTATAAGGTGGGTCAAAGTATTTCGTCCTATGTTTGTGGTGTTTTCTGGATGTTTTCTTTGCCCATTCTTCTTTCTGGCAGAAGAAGTTTTCTTTTGGTTGTGGCCCACGGCAAGGCAGTGACAGATTATTGTTCATTATGTGTTCTTTGTATCTGGCTTGTAGGGATCCATACATTTTTTTGATAAAGTCAGCAGGACGCAGGTACTTTTTCGTTTCAAGGATGCTGTTTAAAGTGTAAATTGCAGGTTAACCACCACAACCAATTAATGTGTAAATTAACCCTCTGGAGTCTAAGGGGTTTTTGAGGTCTGTGAGATGTTTTGACATGCCCTGACATTTGTGCTTTTTTCAGTTGCTTATAAACATATTAATGGCAAAGGTGTAATTACACTCTATTTAGCACAAATAGGGGTACCATAATATGCGAGCAACATCTATTTACATATTTGTATTTTTGAGGGAATAATGTTTATGCATGGTTATTCAAAAAACTAAAAATTAAAGTTTCTGAAATCAGGCCACAAAACACATACTTAATATGTGTCCACAAGACTTTTGACTAATGGATGTAGTTGCCTAGTGTTTTTGCTTCAAAATGATCTGAAAATCACCCTGCCTAATCATTCACATAAAACAATACATTGATTTAAATTTTTTAAAACAGTTTTTGCTTCCAAAGGCAATATGCGCAGGGGCGTGACTTGCTGTGATTCACACCTGAGAAGACAAAGACCCTGCATACTAATGAGCCTGCATACTAATGAGCCATTCATTCAGGTGTGTCACACAAGAAAGAATGCGAGGACAAAAATAAATAAATAAATTATATATATATATATATAAAATACAAATATAAATGAAAGTCAAAAGCACATTTTTAGTACATAGTCATACCTGGAAACAAATCCTGTTCAAATAGGCTATATGGACCATTCTACAGAATTAGTTAGAGTTTGAAAGTTAGAGTTCTCAGAGAGGAAAAAAAGGTCTTTTTTCACAAATTTTTTATACATTCAAATTGTATAATTTCCAAGGTAAACATTTCTAGTATGCAGTTAATTCTCATACTGGATTTTCAGAAAGTTTTGGAATCTCCTCAAATGTGTCACTAATAAAAAACAATAATATTAAGATTTTTTTTTACATCTATCTTGTCTTTTTTTTTTTTTTTTTAAGTAGGCCTATAGCCTGGATTTTATCATTCATATTTCAAAGTTAAGGATTCATTAGTTTGATATAGTCTACATTGGAACAAACACTATAATAACATCTTAGATTATGAGCTTATTTTTGACAAAACATTCTAACGTTATATATTTAACATATGAGCAGAAACTGGTTAACTAAAGCTTATTTGATGTCTATTTTAGAGTAAAAATCTTTATAATCTATCCCAAACTAGTCAACTAAATGTTGTCTTTCATATTTCGTCTGTAACAACAACAGTGCGAATTCCGTTCATTCATCACACAGAGAAAGACACGCGATTCATTTTAAAACAGTATTCGCGATTAGAACAAAGAATAAACTTACTATGATCCTGGATCCATGGCTCCTCGAAGTGAAATTAATCCAGCACTGAGGTAAATTATCCAGAATTATTCCTCAAAGCCTCGAAAAACGACACAGACTACCGGTACATTAATCTGAACTTGGTGTTTTATCGAGCTCGTGTGGGCGTTGGCAAGTTTCAGATCATTTGCGTTTGAATAGCGCGCGCTCTCTGTGGGCGTGGTCACATTAAAAGATAATTAGCTGAAATGAGAACGCCTGGCATCTCTCTCTTTTTATATAGATTACATAAACACAGAATATTTGTTTTAGTTTTGAATTAGATAATTTAAAAGTACACACTTAAATGATTATAAAGATATATTGATCATGCCTGTGTGACTAGTATTTGCGGAGTTTTGTTTATGTTAAGAGACGTGCTCTAGAAAAAAAGTTCACGGAGACGGAGAGGCAGAAGGCACACCCTGTTTATTTTCTTTATTTTACAAAAGCACAATATTTTATTTCGATTGTAAGTGGACCCATAAAAAAGTAGACATTTAATAGTTTATTTTTTCATATTTCTTAAGTGTGTATGACCAAAGGTGACTGAGTATTTTAAGTCTATTTTGCTGCTATGTGAAAAAAATCGCGCAAAACGCGCCGGCGCGTTTCTCGACTCCAGAGGGTTAAAGTGCTCAATATGTATATATGTAAACATTTCGGTCTAAAAATGCGTTAAAATAACATTTATTAGGGTTTCTTCCATGGTTTCTTCAACGGTAGCATTTTTTACAGTTGCTGGGTGATGGCGTCGTAAGAGGGAGTAGCAACTCGTAAGCCCCCTTCACACAACGCGTTGATCCCGGGAAATTGCCAGAACGCCTTCTGTGTGAACGCAAACACGAAAATAATTTAAGTGTAGACAAAGCTTTCATGCAGGATCTGGGTGCTTGCTGTGTGAAAAATCAATCGATAAACGCATATGGCAAAGGAAGTGCATTTAAACTCACTTCAGCGCGTATTTATGTGGGAGGCGCGTGCACGCGAAGGGGAGTGCGATTTGTCCGGGAGTCGGTAATCGGTACAACACTGGGATCGATGCCGGGCTGGGGAGATAGTAACATTGCCGTGATCAGTCCCAGCTTTTGCTGGCATCTACTGACAGAACGCGATATTGCCTGTGCTACAACGCAACTAATTAGCGATGCTCATTGTCAGAAAGAAAAAGAGAGATCGATGTCCCTATTGCTGTGTTTGACCGGTGTTTCTGTGGGCTTTGCCACCCAATGGAATCAGCAGTGGAGAGTGTGTGCTGCCGTGAGGTGAACTGGAGTCAGCAGTGGAGAGTGTGTGCTGCCGTGAGGTGAATGCGTTCTGGAGTTTAGTGGAGCAGCTCGACCCGCGACCTCCAAATCTGACGAGCCTCACGCAGCATATATCCTGTTTTTTTGACGCATGCTGCCTGAACCCGTTTGTTTTGCGAATAGCTTACTCTCATTTCAGGCAGGATCACGGTTCTCGTGAAGCCAGCACACACGAGTATGTTTTGTGGTGGCGATTTTATGATATTCATTTATCTTTAGTAAAATATAGATGATTCAAAGAATGTCACATGTGTGTCTCTCACTTGTAGTGAGAGAAAATTCTGTTTATGTACCTGGGGAGGCAGAAGGGGGAGACACTCCAGAGAACAGACGAACAAGGACCTCTGACCTAGATGTCAGAAGGCCATTTGGTGCAGGGGGGCTTAGTGGGCCAACTAGTGACGTCTATGGAAAACTACTGGAAGGAAGGCTCTGGGGGAAGAAGGCCTTGAAACTAAGATAAAAGCTAGTTCAGTCTGTCTGGGGGTGTGTCACTCTTCTGCACAGGGTAACAACTGTGTATTAGACTGCTCCTATTCTTGCAAGAATAAATACTTCTATTTCTATAATTTGACTATGAGTGTCCCTTACGCAGTGATGTTTGTTTAATGAATTTTCGCCACAACAGTTTACAATTGAGTTATTTCATTCATCACTTCTGAATCTAAAAAAACACAATATAACTGCTAGCCTACTTTTCGTTGACTAACGTTAACTCTAGACTTTGAGTCCCTCTTATGACGTCACGCCCAGCCTAGTGGAAGGGAGCGGGAGTACTTAAAACCACTGTAAAAGTACATTTCGGTATAGAAAAAACATACAAAACAATGGTGGGCGGTTCTTATCTTTATGTTTAATAAGCACATTGCATTATCTTCATAAAAAATTTAACCTGCAATTTACACTTTAACAATCCAAAACCACTCTTCCACATGGCAGTTTGTTTCCCTGGTTTTGGATTGTTGGCTGACTGTGCTGATTTTAGAAAACCGACGTATATCCCCAAGAAGCACTCCACTCCAGAGGGGGAAAATGCTCATGTATGTGTTCATGAGGACGTCGATCAGCTCTGGACAGAAAAAGGAATTTGTTTCCCCTGTGTTGCTACCAAGGTTTAGGCTCTTGACCCTTTCCAAAATGGCACTAAACACTGATTTGAATGGTGATGTATCACACACAGGGGTTGCAATTTGTGGTGTTTCTGTGGCCTCTTGCATTGTTTCTGACTCATTGGTTTTTATTGTTGTCTTCATTATTCTCAGGTCCAGCGAAGCTTTGGCTGCATTCACCACATCCGTTTCCTCTGGCGATGTTAACAGCACACACATATCCTCAAATACAGCCGTCGCCTCTTCTAGATGTGTGCTGTTTAACAAGGCAAAGCAGTATGTGGCGTACTCTTTTAAAGCCTTGCTGTCGGTCTTTTTTGAAAATGCCTGGCTCACTGCCTTTATAACATGTGAAGAGCAAAGATGTAAAACACTGAATTGATGATCACCACTGTTTACTGAGTTTGAAACAATTCGGTGTGCTCTCTGGAGATAAGTAAACATGTTTTCTTTGTTGAATGCCAGAAGGACACTGGACATTAATCCCCAGCTGAAGTCCGTCTCGACTTGATGTACCTGGCATGATGTTATCTGACCAAGGGCCCTTAATGTTTCCATCAGCCAATATGTCAAGGTAGGAATCGAGGGCTGATTAGACAGGAGCTCGCTCACAGGAAGTGGTGGCATGTTTTTTCCCCATTCCCGGCAGTACAAGAGCATAATAGAGCACTTTCTTGGGCTGACCGGGAATACGTGAGGTGACGCTACCAGTGGCATCCAAGTGAAGTGTGACTGTTTTTCTTTTTTTCAGATGCTGGGCTAAAATGTGCAAACCGCATTGTGTGTACATGTGTACAACAAATGGGTCCACCTGCAGTTGTTGTAGGTAACCAGCAGTCTCAGCACCTTCAGATGTAGAACATTCTTTACTTATTTTTTGTGTAAGCACCAGCTCCATGATTATGTCATCATGTAGCCTGGTGCTTTTTTTCACTTCACTGGATATGACCCTTAACACATCTTTAGTTAAGCATCGTGAGATATTGCCTGCCACAATCTCTTCTGATGGTGATTCTCTTAGGGCTTGATAGTAGAAATTGCTCACACCATGTTGAATGCTTTTTGCCATTTTTCCCCTTCGGAAATAATTGGCCTGTTTGAATTTTTTGTCACTTGTTTTGTGTGTTGTCTCCTTTACGGGCTACAAAGACAGTAATTTTCTTCTTCACTTTTACAATAAACCCCCCCCCCCCAACAAAAGTAAAGACTGCTGCCACAGCCTTTAAAGGTGCAGGTGGCACGTGCTCTAAAGAAAGGCAGGGATCGTTTCCGACTAGTTGGTACTTAAAGCACAGCACACAACAAGGACTGATCTTTGTGAATTCTTTGTACAGGACATCTGTCCATGGTCTCTGGAGTTGGTTTGAACAATGCAGTGGCTTTATTTTTTCCCACCTCTCCCATTTTATTTCAAAACTGAATTTTTTGGCCCTGATGTTGTGGCCCTCCACTCTTTATGTTAATTTTCATGTTCATGTTAATTTTCATGTTCATGTTCCTGTTTTTCTTCCTCTTCATTTTCAGAATATGTGGACAATGAAACCAAGTCACTCTCCTTACTTCCTGTCTTCAAATCTACACCATTTGTATTTATTTCTGAGTTACATGTATGTTCATCATCATTTTCAGTACACTTTTTTGTTTTTCTAAAACAATGTGTTCTGTCTGGTCATTTTGTGGTTTTCTGGTCTTATCCTGGTGATGGAGTTCTTGTCCATCTAAAAATGAAATTATTATTATTACTATTTCAGTATAATTCTACAAATTGTAATGTTTTAAACCTACACTACCATTCAAAAGTTTGGGGTTAGTAAGATTTTTTTTCTGTTTTCAACCTAGATATTAATAATAAATGTTTCTTGAGCTGTATATTAAAATTAATTTCTGAAGGATCATGTGACACTGAAGAGTTAGGCTATGATGCTCAAAATTCAGATTTGATAATTTGGAACTCTGGAACGGTGGTTTTGGCAGGACAAAACCCCGTTCGGCCGATCTTCTTGGCCAACCGTGCTGACATGAGTGGTGGGTCCATCCCGTTGGACACTAATCTGGGACGTCCAGAGACCGATCCGGTGATGGACCTGATGGGTGGCATGACGTGGAGAACCTCAGGCTCTGGAACCGCGGTTGTGGCGTGGCGAGACAAGACTCTGGAATGGTGGGTACAGTGTGGTTCTTGTGTTCCCCCTCCACGACATCCACAGTAAAAGCAGAGCCACTCAGTTGCAATGCAAGTTAGATGTATGAACCAAGGGAGCCATTAGGGTCATGCAATGGCATGACAGAACTGAGTGGCTCAGATAGCCCCCCCCCCCACCAAACAAATCCACACTGTTAAGAAAACGCAAGACAGGAATCGTGACGGGGATAGCCCAATTACATCCCAGACAAGTCTCTTTAGGTTTTGGTAGGTTTAGGTATGTTAGGGTTAGGGCTGTGGGAACATAGAGGGGTTCAAATTTTAATTTGAACATCCATTTGTGTTGGAAATGCAAAACCACCAGTTTATTTATATTTGGCTTGGTGTAACCACAGTGGCCATGTTTGTGTCCTGATGCACAACAAATTTAAGTTACAAAGACATTTATGGAAACCACAGTATCTTACAAAAACAGATCTCTACAGCAGTGGCGTGCACAGACCTCCACTGGGGCAGGGGTGAAATTGTGTTCCCCGTGGAGTGGGGGTGCAAATTGGTTCACCTGCAGTTGTTGCAGATAGCCAGCAGTCTCTGGACAATCAGTAGTTGTACATTTTTTACCTCCCCCCTAGGTTTGAATCGAGTATGGCATTGTGACTGAAAGGGCACTTTTTACTATTAGTGATTAAAGGGGGGGATTAAAGTTTTTGTCCTGAAATGGTCTGCTTGCACACTATATACTTTAGTATGCTTACTAGGGGTGGGGGAAAAAATCAATACAGCATAGTATCGCGATATTTTCTGTGGCAATACTGTATCGATACACGGGCGTCAAGTATCGATCTTTTATTATTTAAATTCTTTGTTGTGTTGTGCCTGAACGCGTTTGTAGCGTTTATACGCCCGTATAAATATATTCATAACGGATTATGATCAATAATTAATAATTAAATTTTTTTCTGAATTTACTGTAGCAGAATCAATAGTATGATAATTTTATCAGTTCATCCAATGAACGGAAAGCATAAACAATTATTAATTCTAGGAAATATAATATCTTCCTGGCCAAGAAAGACTAATTCCCAGCTAACAGCTAAATTGAGAAATAAATCAAGGGTAAAAGCATAGGTACTTAGATCGAAGTTCAAGACAATAAATTCGTAAGCACATAACACAAGTAATGCTTCTCTTTTCAAATACAAACAATGCTTTATTGATTATCCTAAAACATAAAAAAACAAAACTAATATCTAACACAAACACACGCACACGCATTCATACAAGTTGCAGAAAGAAAGAGAGTGAGGAAAGAATGAGTTTTAAGAGTGAGATAGTGAAATCCCAAGTTTCTATATGCACTTATAAGACATGACCTGAACGAACCATCAATCATTAATTTAACCCTTCTATCGTTTCTTAGGCAGGTTATTAAATTTTATATCAAGGCACCAGTTCAGCTAAGAGTCTGGAGGTACTTGCGTTCGCGTTGCTTTGGGATTTCCTTGTGTCGGTGTAGAGGGGGTTTCCCCGGGTCCGTTGTTTGGCTGGTGGTCTTCTCGTGCCTGCTAGATCTTGGGCAGCCAATCAAGTGGTGTGTTGGCGGATGGATGAAAGTCTTTGAAGTTGGAAGGGCTTTGCAGTCGAAACGTTTAAACGAAACTTTGGAGCAAAACTTAACTTAGAACCGAGACTTTTAACGGAAAAGAAAACAAAGGAAAAGAAAGGAAAGTGAGACGAGTTAGATGGCTTGAATGAAGCTGTTTTAAACCCTGATCTTAATTTGGGTCATTTTCTCTGCTCGTCTACATTGCTCGTCCGTCTGTTACTTTTTCATGGCTCTCCCTAGAGCATCCTCATCAGCTCTCTCCGTATTTTTCCTAAGAACTCCGAAGAAGAACTTTCGGAAAAAGAACTACAAGAAGAACATCTCTGAAGAAGTCGAAAAGAACTAGCACTCCAACTCTTTGTTCGGGTCTAAGATTTTATCTCAAATGTTTGTCCCGCCTCCTGGAGGAATTTGGACAATAAGATACTTGTAAGGTTATTTGAGAAGGGGGTATTTTCTTCACCCCCCTTTTCTCATCGTGAATCATGTGTTATTTGTGGTCTGCTTTACTCTGCAGCTGAGCAGAGGATTTAGTTTAGACATAATTTCAATTTTAAGAACATAAACATTTTACACAGATTTCAATCAAGCCATCGTCTGAATTAAAAACATGTGATCGCATTGATATGAGACACAATACATTTTCATTCACACAGGAAATAGTTACAACAATTACATGACTTGTATGGTATCTAAGCATATTAGACACACACATATATTGTAGAAACACATAGAAATATGGTTGAACGATATTTGATTATATCAAGTCCATCCAGAATTGTTTTGGGATGAGTTTTATGGATTTTGATATGTAAAGTCTCTTGTCTCTGTCTCTGTGGGTCATTCAACGGTCTTCAAGAAGGGGGAAGTCTGTTTTACATCTCTGTCATGGGATCTACTGACCTCGTGGCGTTAACTTGGTGGGTCCTATCCCGTGACATCTCTTGGTCCTTAAAGGAACACTCCGACTTTTTGGGACTTTAGCCTATTCACCTTATCCCCCAGAGTTAGATAAGTCCATACATACCTTTTTCATCTCCGTGCATGCTATAAGTCTGTTTGACGCACCCACCGCTAGCCTAGCTTAGCACAAAGACTGGATGTAAATGGTTGCAGCTAGCATACTAATCCAAAAAAGTGACAAAATAATGCAAACATTTTCCTATTTACATGTTGTGATTTGTATAGTCACAGAGTGTACAAAAAACAAAGTCAAATGAGACACAGACATATTTTAAACGTATAAATACTGGGAACTATCCACTTTTTTGGATTAGTATGCTAGCTGCAACCATTTACATCCAGTCTTTGTGCTAAGCTAGGCTAGCGGTGGGTGCGTCAAACAGACTTATAGCACGCACGGAGATGAAAAAGGTATGTATGGACTTATCTAACTCTGGGGGATAAGGTGAATAGGCTAAAGTCCCAAAAAGTCGGAGTGTTCCTTTAAGAAAGAAGGGGTCTGTTAGTCGCAGGTGACCCCTGCTAGGGCCCTGAGCAGTACCATTTCTGAACAGATCTGTCTTGCAAAATTACCAAACGTTGACAATTAAAGTATTTTTCTGGTTGCAGACTCTCTGGAGCCTGTGGGTGATTTATGGCTCTGGGTTTGGTGATTTGAGTCTGGAATGTGAAGACTCTTTGTGGGACTATGTATGAACTAAAATCCTAAAAGCTTCAATTGTGTTTGGTTCTTTCTCGTTGTCGCTACACGTTCATTGAACGACATTTCATGAACTCGTTCATATTTTAGGCGAACGTGAACTGAACGTACTGTATTAATGCCTGATGAACGTTACTGTGAACTCGTTCATTCTGGTGTCTGTGAACGCACGCACGCTCTCTCAGTTTAACTTCGTTCAATTGGGTGCCATATTTCTATAGAGCCTTCCAGGCAAAACCCGGCTAAAACACACCATAAACAGGCCTTAATATGTATTAATATGAAAAAAACCACCAAAAAATGTATCTGGCAACACCAGCCACCAGTGTCGCACTGCCGCATGCGTCATCAAAACAAAAAGCAGCATGTAGTCGAGGAAACCGGACAAACTCACGGAGGTGATTGGGGCAACTGTCTGTCCCACGCTCCATCCACAGATCAAATAAAATGAGCGCCATTACCCGCATACATGGGGCACTTGAGGCACACGGTATACACTATCTGTATGGTATTGTATAGACAGTTTAACAGGGCGCGCGCGCAGCTCTTAAAAGGGCCACACCTTATATCCACTCGTTACAGTATGATCATTTAAACAATAAAATAAAATGTATGTGACACGAACAAACAGATGTTGACAAAGTTTTCCTTTGCGGACATAATTTGAAGTTGGAAAAACTTAATAAATTGCAATATATTGCAGAATATCGCAATATATTGCAGAATATCGCAATATGTTTAAAATCGCAATAATATCGTTATCTCAATATATTGCAGAATATCGCAATATGTTTAAAATCGCAATAATATCGTATCGTGACATAAGTATCGGGATAATATCGTATCGTGGTGCCTCTGGTGATTCCCACCCCTAATGCTTACTCATCCTTAAAACATAGAAACCCTCACATTATAAATTGACATTAAAAGTCACTCTTGATCAATTAATTTGGATATAATGTCTAAGTAACAACACTGCAAGTTCTTGTACCGTAATGCTGTATTTTTTAGAGCATTTGGACTATCCTGAGCTGAGGTATACCTTACATTGAGATATACCTAAAAAAAGTCAGCCACTGTGGTTAAACAAAGTAAAACACTGGTAGTTCTGACCAAATACATAGAGGTAATTGTGCAACACACTTTACAATTTTGGACCTCTTGATTTACAGTGACCCATATACAAGTATGTGCCAATAAAATAGCCTCAAGCTCACCAGACCTGCAGTAATACCCCTAGTCATTCTTTCAAGACTTGCTTTCATTATTTAAATTTTTTTTTACACGTACTCATTGTTTCTCAACACAAGAATATTCTAACTTGTAATGAGAAAAATTGATTTAATCACACACGATCATGGTTAAATTGAATGTATTTGTAGTAACTTTATGTATAAGACAATGATCCACTTGTAACACTTGATTATGCAAACTATCAGTAAAACAAAGCAATTTAACACTCTCCCTTACCTTTAAGTTCGTATACTTCGCCTGTTGTTGTTCCATATCATGCTCATCCATTTGCATAGTTTGTCATCTGTCTTTTTAAAAAAATCCATAGCCAGGTTTGACCATGTTTGTGAACAGATTTTTTGTTTTTTCAAGATAAATGCTTTTATAATAGCATCCCTCCCACCAGCATCTGTCCATAAATCTTTGTTTTTTTATTTGTGTCCTTTTTATATCTACCCATGTTTAGAACATGTGTGAAACAAAAGCTTATCCTTTTAAAATTTCAATTTATATGTGCCATTATGACATACTGCCTCATACAGGTGTGGGGAACAATTCCAATTTGAGATTTTATATATATATATATATATATATATATATATATATATATTACTAAAACCAATATCCAGATACACACACACCCTTTGAAGTTGAGATAGAAAACTTTATTCATTATCAATGAGCTTATGTCTTTCCTTAAAGGTGCTCTAAGCGATCCTGGGTGACGTCACTTCTTGTTGACGTTTGAACTATTGTCAAACAAAACGGAGGCTAGCTAGACCCTCCCTCCTCCGCATCTCGTCTCCTCCCCCTCTCTTCCCTTCCTACCTGAATGTCGGACTGGAAGCCCTTCTGCCGGCGGAGTTCTCGCCATCTTTCTAGTGCTTTACCGATGTAAATTCGGTACTTCGCGCGTTCTTTATCCTTTTCCCTCTTCTTTGTAAGTTGATCATCGGAACGATCGTCTCTTTGGTCGTGTGTCGGCCAGACTTCCCTCTTGATGCTTCTCTCTCCTTCACACACACCCTTCATGTGCACGCGCACTAACCCCTCAGACCCACCCTCAAATACTTCTTGCCAGTGATTGGCTGGAACACTGTTTGTTATGTTTCGTGGAGCGGGTCGCCGCAGTTTGTTTTTGTTGCCGTTTGTGGAGCCTGTGGTGTCTACAGAGACCACGTTTTTTTACAGTGTGTTCAGGGGACAGGCAGCTAGCGGATAGTGAGGAGATGTTTGCTGTATGTGAACAAACAAGGAGAATGACTTATGACTGACTTTGACAAAATCTGGACTGACGAACACCTCGACTCGATGGCAAGAATTGATAACTTATGACTGGCTTAAGAGACCAACAACAGGTCTGAAAAACAGGATACGCTCTGAGACTGGGGCCGATTGACCTTAAAATACTTTGATAAGAAGATGAGATTGTGACTTTACATAATACTTTTGTTCCAGAAGCAGAGAAAGATGCCTGAAGGAGAATGCTTGGTTTAG
The DNA here is from genome assembly GCA_031834385.1 of Semotilus atromaculatus. Classification (NCBI taxonomy): domain Eukaryota; kingdom Metazoa; phylum Chordata; class Actinopteri; order Cypriniformes; family Leuciscidae; genus Semotilus; species Semotilus atromaculatus. The sequence continues at coordinate 649,889 of JAULUF010000088.1, forward strand.
GGTTGATGACAAACCATTATGATAAAATTGATACACAAGTAGAATTGTGCATCAAAAGAGGGGAGGGGTTTGCTGAAAGCCATCGCACTAAATGCTGAGAGTCGTACAAAATGTCTGTCTGTAAGTGTGCTAATGACAAAGATTGTTTCAGCAGGGAAAAAAAAGCCAGAGCAGATGCAGCAGCAAAGGCTTTGGGTACAGCAGCACAAACAGTGCCTAATATTGCGCAGCGACTAACAAAAATTTTTCTACAGGATGTCAGGATGAATTGCATCAAACAGAACTGATTCTGTTCCAAATGCATAAATATTGTTTTGTTAACATAAGCAAAATGGGTTAATTGTTTTCCAGGGGAAAAGGACCCTTTTAAGTAAGCATGAGCGTGAGTGCTATTAAGTGAGCAATAAATTATCCAGTGATAATATTTCAGGTTGAAAATTCCACAGGTCACACCAAGAGGGACGATTGGACAGACAAGCGGTCACTAACAAAATCACTTAAGGTCTCCATTCACAGGGGACAGGTGACAGCAGACAGTAAATGGTTCATTCCTCAAATCAAGGTGGCAAGGATGGAGATGAGAAACCTAAGCCAAGCATCTTAAACAACACCAACCAACCTCAGCTACTCAAAACGACAACGCCAATGAGAAACATAAAGTGAGGGGTCAAAGGCTGTGCTAGTAACAGACCTCCCTCACCGACGTGGGAAAGACCATTGCTTCGGCACGCAAAGTGTCAAGATGGTGAAGATGGAACATCTGTGGGCCAAACGAGATGATCATGACACCTGGAGAAAGATGCGGATCAACTGATGTTTACAGTTAACAGAAGAATCTGTTTTTGTGATGATTTTATGATTTTATTTGATTGAATCAAACTAGGTATTGATACAGATACAATGATTTGATTGGTGCAAATGCTTTCAGGAAAAGTAGAAGAAAGTAAGATAATAAGTTAAAAAGACGATCTGTAATGGAAATACTAGGGTTAATTTTGAATAAGTAAATTGGTTAGCAACTTTTCTGGAAAGATTTTAATTAAATAGGTTATTGAACAGAGCTCACTAAGTAAAACCATTGCCTGATTGAATTAAAAGTTAATTAGGAAAATCAAGGTGATATACGGAGATGGCGGTGAATTAATGATTAATGTGTTGTTATGATAATATTGTTGTTTATGGGTGAATACGAGTCTGTTCAATTGGAAAATGACAGGATATCCCAAGGGTGAACAATATTATACAAACAATACAAATAGCGGAAATTACAGTGTAAAGCTTTAATTGAGTTCATTTTTATTTAATTTCATTTCTTTTTATACTTATTATTATAATTTTTTTATTATTTTTATTTTTTTATTATTATTCTTACTATGCTTTAAACTTTATCTGAGATGACTGAGGGTCTGATTTTATGTCGGAAATGCGGTAACAGTGTTTAGCCATTTAGCCCGGTTTTAGATAGTGTTTACCTATTTGCTACAAACTTTTTATTTTTTTAATTTGTATTACTTTCAAAATATTCTTTCCAAAATTCGAGTAGAGTGATTGATAATATTGTTATTCATAGGTGAATAGGAGGCTGTTCATTTGGATGAACAAAATGTGATAATACGCTCTATTGATTTTTTATTATTTTTTATTATTATGATTCGATAATCTGAATTATAAAAAAAGGGAGGAATTGTAGTGGAATTTTTAATATTGGCTGATTAATAATTAACATTGCATTGAAATACCATATGATTTCTGTATTCCTGAGCACGAGAACGGAGAGCCTTGTGTTCTATTGTTGTGTTTATCCAGCTGGAGGTGTGTGTGTGAGGCACTCAGCAGGTGAATGGGCAGCGACCTCTGACTTCCGAGGTGAGAAGACACCCTGGTCTTAGAGGTAGTCATAAAGTTCTTTGAAAAGAACTTTATAAAACTGCTGACAACCCCCCTGCTTTTGGTCTCACTCTGCCTGCAGCTGGTCTGTATGGTTGACTGGGAACATTCTTGCAAGAATAAATATTTATTTTAACACAATTTGGAATCCTGTCTCTTAACGTGATGCTCTTTGTTTAATTATTGATTTTGCCACGTCAATGGGAATACACTTTTTATTTTTTAATGTTTTAAATGTTGAATGTTTTAATTGTTTCAGCATGTTTATTAATCTCCCATTTCTGTTAATATAGCCATTGCATGCTATAACCTTAAACCCAGATCATCGATGATGTGACTTGTTTAACCCTTTAAGACCGACGGGAGTGTGTGTCTGTTTAAAAGCCTATAGAAACTGAAACCAAATGGCTAGCTCAATCATTCTTTTTGCATACAAAACCAGAGATGTAACATGTTCAGATCAAGCTTACAACATGCCCATGTTGTGTTGTTTTCACCCTCTAATCAGTCTGTACAAACGGCGTAATATGTGTTTACAAAAAAAAAACCCACAAAAATGCATTGCACGTCTTTGCACACATGTTCTGTAGATCTGCGATTGATAGTTACGTCTTCTGATGGCTCATTGACGTATCACGTTCTGTGCACTATGACCCCCGGGTGTGTCGCATGTTGTGACGTCACAAGCTGCGTCATTTGACCATGCGTTTGACTCCCGTTTGACTCCCATTTGCCTTCTTATCGTTATTGTCTTTTTACTATTGCTTTATTTGATCATTTCTTTCTCCTTTAGACATTCACAAATACAAGCACATTCACACACACACACACACACGCACGCAACGTTATGTCTAAACGAAAGTAGCCTACACAGACGCAGAGGTTTTGGAAATACTAATTGCGTCCGATGACGATGAACTCTCCGTCTGCTCATCTATTTATTTTATATTTTAACCAATTCAATGTTCAATCAATATTCAAAAGCAAAATGTTATCTGTTTGACCACAAATGTAATTGAATATTTTACATGGCATCCCCCCCCCCCCCCCCCCCCCCCCCCCATTTTTTGAATGAGTGTAAAAATGAGTGTATCTTAAAAACTAATTTATGTAAACAGTTCAAATCAATTCTGTATAGTTTTAAATTGTTTTATGCACGTTTTTCACATTGACAAGTTTGAGGTTGACATTTATCCATTTTTTGTATTGAATAAAATATGTAAAAAAAATAATAATTAAAATTGTTTTTCTTTTTGTTTATTGCACTTTTGAGATATTTATCTAGTTACTATTGATTTATTACAAACATAGCCTTCAAATTGGGAGAGTAAGGATTATTTTGATGTATGGCATATGAAAATGCTCAAAAGAATGACAGCACAGCATGTAAAAATAGAAAGATATACTCTGGTGGAATTGTTCTATGGCAGGTCATAAAGGGTTAACATGATCATCCCAGTTATTCTTGTATGATCAGCTCTGAAATATTCCTTCATTCAAAAAACTTAATTTGAACTAAGACTGGAGATTGCATAGGAAAGTAAAGTGAGTGAGTGAAAGCAATTGGGACTGCTTAATTTGAATCATCTTTAGGCTACTCTTAATTTGGTGTCGTACTACAGACCTAATTTAAATATTATGCAGAAACAGAAATCCGTCCGGTTATCCAGATACAGAGGCTACTTATTGTAAACAAATGTAAACACACTGTGTCCTGATCTGCTTGATCGGATCATGATGATCGCATGTTAAAGGTTGTATCAGTGATTTCAGGCCCAAAAAAGGCCGAAACATAATTTATCACATTCATCTAATCTGTCCTAACGATCCGCTAGCTGCCCGCCCCATAAGCATGCCGTCAAACAGGCGTCTCTGTAGGCAGCCTAGGCTCTGAAATCTGCACACAAAAACAAATGGGTACAACCACCACTCAAAACCAAAATAAACAGTATTCCAACTAGGGATGTCAATTTTCACAAATTCCCATGATCGATCGTCGTTCAAATTAACGATCAATTAATCGATTAATCGTTAGCCTTAATACTGCAATATGCGTCGCTGCTGGACAGCAGGACAGGGTCTGCAAATGCTGCTCAAAACCCTATGTTCCTCACCAAATTAATGAGAATGTTTTTAAATCTAAATAAAGGGCTATGAAAGGTATGATTGTAAAATGTTTCGGTGCGATTGATAATTAAATTAATCAAATAAGACTATATAACGTGTCACAAACCGCCTCAGATGCGCTTGTCAGAATGTGTGACTGATGTGGTCGTGCTCTTCCTGGAACAACGCACTGAAAACGGCAACTAAACCCAATGAATTCACAACGAATTAATAAAGTAGTGTTCTCATGTTATGTAATATGACAGTCCCAAATTAATTATCGTTATTATTAGTCGTGCATTCTGCTTGAGCGGTGCGCGCTGTATGATTAACCGTTGAGCACTTTGCTAACGCGTTATTTAAAGAAACGAATCCTATATGAGATTAATCAGATATATACAAAATAAGCATAATATTACAATTTATATCTGCACAAAATGACGTGAATGCACAAGTGAACTTAAACTAATACGTGCCATTCAGAATGACTCATGTTGTGGACGCTCTTCCTGGAACAACGCGACACAGCAAAACTCAAATAATTCACAATGTTTTATTACAATATTGTTCTCTTTATAATGCGATGTAATATGACAGTCCCAATAGTCATTATTAGTTGTGCATTGCCGTTTGAGCAGCGCACGCTAAAGATCACTTTAGCGTCAATTCTTAACCAAATAAGTTACATCCAATATGAGATAAATCAGATATAGATAGGCGTACACAAAATAAACTATTACAACTTACATTTGCACAAAACAAAAGGCTGCGAATGCACACGCCAACTTATTGTCATCATGAAGGTGTAAAATAGTCCTAAACATCACTCCGGCGCGCTCGCTTACATGTTTCGCGGTTGAGCAGCACGCGTGCATGAACACGCACACGCACATGCTTAATCGATGATCGATAAGTTTTATCGATTAAATGTATTATCGACAATTAATCGATCATCGATTAGTCGTTGACATCCCTAATTCCAACCAATCACCGACAGGGGCGGGTGTTGCTTCGACTTCGCGTCCAGCCGTGCACGAGCGCAAAACCTCACAACACCCGCCACTGTCGGTGTTTAGTTGACAACGTTAGTTGATATATGAGGGTTTTGCCAAAGCCTGTTGGTAGCATGGAAAAAACATCCTTATTGGTTATGAAATGGTTTAACGCCAAAAGTTGCTATTTTTCTGCATTGAAAGGTAACTTTGCGTCTGCTGCCGTGTTGGATCCATAGATATAAACAAACTGCTTCGGTGTGTCGCATAGACTCGTCATCGTCTTGCTGCTCCCTCCCTGTTCTGTGATTGGTTTCCTATCTGAGGTGAAAATTTGGTCCATGGTGTCCAGGCTGCCTAGCAGCGTGAATAAAATGGCGCTGCGCACAAGGCAGAATGGGGAAACCCAGGCTAATAAGCGGCGGTAGGAGACCAGTGTTTGCATTCCTGTTTGCAAAGCCGTATCTGGGGTAGAGCATGCTACTGCGGCAATATGTGATACTCGTGACAATCTGATGTCTCGAGTGCCTTTGGGTCTCGCTCCCTGTTTGTGCCACCGATGTGTAAGTCGATCGGTTTGTTTCTCTACACTCAGTATGGCCTGTCGAGGAGCACTAGATTCAGGGGACTCACCGGCTGTATGCTGAGGTCCATGATGAAGCTCTGTTGTGTGTTCCGTCTGGCTTGGTGGTCCCACAAATAACTTTGTTTAAAGAATTGCAATCCTTTGTAAAAGTCTGTGGCAGTTAGTGCAGCAAGTAGATTCCAGAAGAGGCATTTTCTTATCCTTATGAATGTAGGCTGTTGTGTTTTCCCTTCCCCGGAATGTAAGCTTTCAGTGGGAGACTGGTCGGATAAAATAATTCAGCTTTTTTTTTTTTTGTAATCCAAGCATTTGAGCACTGTGCTGATTTGCTGAAGTTAAAATTAGGTGATAAAAGATGAAATATCTTTTTATATCTAAAAATATAAAAGCGTTAGAGCAAAGCGCGTAGCTGTAAGCAAGAGCGTCCGAACAGTAGCTGAAGAGAAGTGCATCTAGATGATTTGGGTTTATAAATTTCACATTTATTAATAAATTGACATTTAGCAATTTTACAACAAATAACATGTTTTATAGAATGGTACATTTCATTGAAAGGTAATTTTGATAGTGTGTATCTGTGCTTTTCTCAAACTATATTCAGATATTATTGTACTGTCACATAAATCATTTTTTATTATTCCTGTCACTCATCGTGACTCACAAACTCACACTGAGTATTCATTGCACACGTTTATTCTGACATGTAATTTCACTGTAGTATTAATGTAATGAAGAGACAATAAGAGACTCTATAACATCTCACTGTTACTGATTTATGATGCAACTCAAAGCATTATGGGTAGAATCTCTCTACAGACTATTCTCATTCATCAACAGTTTCACTGATGAAGGATTATAAAACCCAAACCCAGGATAGAGTGGCTGAGTGAATGTTGTCTGGACTGTGTATATGAGGCTAGTTGTGTCTCTGTTGAAGACGCTGTAGAAGGACAGAGTTCCTGCACTGTGATCCACACACACTCCTATTCTACTGAAGATGGGCTTTAAAGTGAGTTCAGTCTCTATGTTATTGTGTATGAATGAGTAACTGGAGGGAGTGCAGATCAAACTCCAGGACTGATCATTACGTCCAAACGCACACTCATTGCCCGATCCCTTCCTGCTGATGCTCTTATATGACACTGATATATACACACCTCTCCCACTCCACTCAATCTCCCAGTAAGAGCGTCCACTCACACTCTCACTACACAACACCTGAGGCCACTCATCAAATCTGTCTGGATGATCAGGATACGACTGGACTCTGTCAGTGTATGTAATCACTTTGTTCTCCTCAGACAGACGGAGGTCTTTATACACTGTGTTCAGATCCAGAGTCAACTGATGAGAATCTGATGGAGAGAAAACACATCAGTGAATTACATACACTTTATAGTGTGTGTGTGTGTGTGTGTGTGTGTGTGTGTGTGTGTGTGTGTGAACTGATGAGAATCTGATGGAGAGAAAACATATCAGTGAATTACATACACTTTATAGTGTGTTTGTGTGTGTGTGTGTGTGTACCTGTTTATATTACATTGTGGGGACCAAATGTCCCCACAAGTATAGTAAAACCTGAAATCACCTACATTGTGGGGACCAGCCAGCGGTCCCCACGAGGAAAACAGCGTATAAATCACACTAAGTAATGTTTTTTGAAAATGTAAAAATGCAGAATGTCTCCTGTGATGGGTAGGTTTAGGGACAGGGGCAGTGTAGGGGGACAGAATATATAGTTTGTACAGTATAAAAACCATTACGCCTATGGAGAGTCCCCACAAAGATAGCAAACCAGATATGTGTGTGTGTGTGTGTGTGTGTGAACTGATGAGAATCTGATGGAGAGAAAACAAATCAGTGAATTACAGACACTTTATATCTTGAGTCTAAATTTCAGATCTGACAAGTTCATTTCTTTCATTATTAGGTCTTAGGAATACACATATGACCCGCAACCAGGCTGCATATGGAAGAACACTGGAGTGTCCAGCCCGTAGGGTGGAATCTTTCAACTCCAGGGGTGGCAAGGTGGCTTGCCAAGGTAAAGACACATGCTCAAGGAGGCTTACAGTGGAAATACACATGTGGGGGTCACCTAGCCAACGTGAAAAGCTGCTGGAGACAACTCTGCCGTTGACGTCAACCATGCTGGAGAAATGCAGGACTTAACGGGGAAGCTCACCTGAGGAAAATATTGCACGTATCCAGTCCGAGGAGTGGAATGGCGAGCAAGTGAAGACACCTGAGCAGGTCCTAGTACTGGCTGGTTGAAGCGAGTACATGAGAGGACACTGGCTCCACTTGGAGATTATAGAATCTGGCTTTATAGAATCTGAGATTATAGAATCTCTGAATGTGTTAGGTGTCGCCAGTGTTTTAAGTGGCCTAAAAGAGGTGCCGGTACTCTATAGCCTATATACAGTCGTGCTCAAAATGAACGGTACCCCTGGTAAATATGATCAAAACTGGCTGTACAAATAAATCTGCATCGTTTATCTTTTTGATCTTTCATTCAAAAAATTGCCAAAAATCTAACCTTTCATTGAAGTAAAATAATTGAAAATGGGGGGAAATCACATAATGAAATAAATGTTTTTCTCCAAAACAAGTTGGCCACAATTATTGGTACCCCTAACATTTTTTAAGAGTGAAATATCTCTGAAGTATATTCCCATTAATATTTACCTTTTAGCACACCAGGGTGACTAGGAACATGAAATTGTCCAGGCATGACTTCTTGTTTGACAGGAGTTTAAATATGAGGAAACACAAAGGCCAAATCCCCTTAATCATTCATCAGAATGAGTAAAACCAAAGAATTTAGTTCTGATGTGCATCAAAAGATTGTTGAGCATCACAAAATAGAAAGTGGCTGTAAGAAAATAGCTAAAGCATTGAAAATCCCCATTTTGACCATCAGGGCAATAATTAAGAAGTTCCAATCAACTAATGATGTTACGAATCTGCCAGGAAGAGGACGTGTGTCTATATTGCCTTAATGCACGGTGAGGAGGAGCGTTTGAGTGGCCAAAGACTCTTCAAGGATCACAGATGGAGAATTGCAGAGATTGGTTGAGTCTTGGGGGTCAGAAAGCCTATTAAAAAAAAATCAAACAACCCATACATCACCACATGTTGTTTGGGAGGGTTTCAAGAAAAGTCCTCCTCTCTCCTCCAAAAACAAACTCCAGCAAATTCAATTGTCAGACACGACTGGACCTTCAAACGGCACAGGCTTCTGTGGTCAGATGAAACTAAAAAAAGAGCTTTTTGGCTGCAAACATGCTAGATGGGTTTGGTGCGCACAAGGATAAAAAGTACCCCATGTGTACAATTTAATATACCATTGGATCTTTAATGTTGTGGGCATATTTTTCTGCTGGAGGTCCTGGACTTCTTGTTCAGATTCATGGGATCGTGGATTCTATCAAATATCAACAGATAAAAAATCAAAACCTGACGCCTTCTGCTAGAAATCTTATAATGGGCCGTGGTTGGATCTTCCATCAGGAAATGATCCAAAACAAACATCAAAATCAACACAAAAATGGGTAACTGAGCACAAAATGAAGCTTCTGCCATGACAGTCAGAGTTCCCTGACCTGAACCCTACAGAAAATGAGTGGCTGAACTGAAGAGGAGAAGCACAAACATGGATCTGGGAATCTGAAGGATCTGGAGAGATTCTGTATGGAGGAATGGTCTCTGATCTCAGGTCAGGTGTTCTCCAAACTCAGGCATTATAGGAGAAGACTCAGAGCTGGTATCTTGTCAAAAGGAAATTGCAAAAAGCTTTTAATAAAAGGGTACCAATAGTTGTGGCCAACGTGTTTTGGACAAAAACATTTATTTCATAATGTGATTTCCCTCCCACGTTCAATTCTTTTAATTCAATGAAAGGTTAGATTTTCTGCAATTTTTTGAATGAAAGATCAAAAGGATAAACGATGCAGATTTATTTTTTACAGCAAGTTTTTATCATATTTACCAGGGGTACCGTTAATTCTGAGCACGACTGTATATATATATATATATATATATATATATATTGGGGGTTTTTTTGTTTGTTTTTTTACTGACTCCCAGCCTCCCCTTGAGGTAACAACAACTATATTGAAGGGGTTTTATATACAGCAGTCTACGGAAGAGGATTAGGGCCAAGCAATAATAAAAAAATGAAACCATCTCGAGATTAAAGTAATTATAATTCGAGATTAAACTCGTTAAATTTAGAGGGAAAAAAAGTCGAAATACAATCTTGAGAATAAAACTCATTAAATATAGAGAATAAAGTAGTTGTGTTTCGAGAAAAAAGTCGTTACATTTCGAGAAAAAAGTCTAAATACAATCTTGAGAATAAACTAATTAAATTTCGAGAATAAAGTCGTTGTGTTTCGAGAAAAAAATCGAAATAATCGTGAGAATAAACTAATTAAATTTCGAGAATAAAGTCATGTTTAGAGAAAAAAATCGAAATGAAATATAGATAACGCATTTGATCAGTTTTCATTGCATAGCCTACTGATCGAGGACATGGCAGAGTTGGATCACTTAGTCAAGCCATATGTTAGACTTTCTTTCAGTAACAAAGATCAACTTTAGCTAATTATGACAGAATAATAATTAGCATACGAACTTTAAAGAGAATTTGCAAGCGGCTAGGTCATTTTAGAAGAAAAAATCTGTTCAATAGCAGTCAACAGAACGACCTTATAAAAAAATTATAAATCCTATTAGTTTGTGGATTTGCTTGAGAAATAGCTACTGAACATAAATAAAATGTGCAAAAGGGTATTGAAAAATGGTTGCACAAAATGTAGGCTACATAAAATAAATTATAAAACACAATAACATAATAGAAAAGTAGAACATAACCATGAGTCTTGATGATGGTTCATTTTATCCATGGTATTTTAACCGAGCAGCTATGGTTGCGCGTTTCACACACCCTCTCCGGCCCACGTTTAGTTGACACTGACAGCGGCAAAAGAGACGCATGCGCTTTTCACTTGTAAAACTCAAGGGTGTAATGTAGTCTCTGCTCTCAGTGGGACGAATTAGGAAGCGTGCATTGTGAAGGGCGCTCTGAAAAGCGGCAGCGCAGCCAAAGGATTAAAACAGATGTGCAAATGAGCGTACCGGTACGCTAAAAGCACGTTCTGGGCGCACGGAGAGGTGACGGTACGCTCAAGAGCTATATTTGGAAGTGGCGGTACTGAGTACCGGCGCGTACCGGCCCACTTAAAGCACTGGGTGTCGCCCAGCCTGCAGCTCTGCAGATGTCTGTTAGCGAGGCGCCATGCGCTAGAGCCCAAGAGGACGCCACACTCCAGGTGGAGTGTGCCTTCACACCAAGGGGGCACGGTTGAACTTGCTGCTGGTAAGCCAAAGCAATGGCGTCCGCTATCCAGTGAGACAACCTTTGCTTGGAGAGAGCCTATCCCTTCAGCTTCCCACCATAACAGACAAAGAGCTGATCTGAAGTCCTGAAACACTGCGTTCTGTCTACGTAAACACAGAGGGTACGTACTGGACAGAGCAGTGCCAAGGCTGGGTCTGCCTCCTCCAGGGGCAGCGCTTGCAGGTTCTCGAAAGGGAGTAGTGGGAACCTTGGGCACGTATCCAAGCCGTGGTCTCAGGATCACGCGAGAGTAGGCCGGCCCGAATTCCAGGCACGCTTCGTCAATGGAAAATGCCTGCAGGTCCCCTACCCTCTTAATAGAAGCCAGTGCAACCAGGAGCACTGTCTTAATTAACAGGAACTTAAGCTCCACTGATTGCAGAGGCTCAAACGGAGCACTCTACAGGCCAATTAGAACCACTGAGCGGTCCCAAGAGGGAACGAGAGGAGGGCGAGGAGGATTCAGTCTCCTCGCTCCTCTCAGGAACCTGATGACCAGATCATGCTTTTCCACAGATTTACCTTTGACTCTGTCGTGATGTGCGGCGATAGCGGCAACATACACTTGTAGGGTGGAGGGAGACAGCCTTCACTCCAACCCATCTTGCAGAAAGGAAAGCACGACACTGATTGGGCATTTCCTAGGGTCTTCTTGGTGAGAAGTTGACCTGAAGGCCCAGACGAGCTAGGGGCCGGAGCACTAGGTCCCTGTGTCTGAAACCTAGTCTCGAGAGTGAGCTAGTATCAGCCAGTCGTCAAGATAGTTCAGGATGCGAACCCCGTGTCGGAGTAAGGGCTGCCTCGACGACCTTCCTGAAGACGCGAGGAGACAGGGCTAACCCGAATGGGAGAACCACGTACTGGTATGCCCGCCCCTCGAAAGCAAACCGAAGAAACGGTCTGTGTTGAGGTAAAATGGAGACATGAAACTAGGCGTCCTTCAGGTCGATCGCTGCAAACCAATCCTGTGGCCACACACATTCGAAAATGCGTTTGGCCGTTTGGCCTTGTCACGGCAGCCTGTGAAGGGAGCGGTTTAAGATGCGCAGGTCCAGGATTGGCCGTTGCCCACCGGATTTCTTCGGGACAATGAAGAAGGGGCTGTATAATCCGGACCTCATTTCGGCTGGAGGGACAGCCTCCATCGCACCCTTCGCCAGTAGGGTAGCAACCTCCACTCTCATGATAGGGGCATTGCCACCGACCAAAGTGAAGCAGACTCCCCTGAAGCGGGGTGGAGACCGTGAATCGCACAGCCGAGCCTGATGGTTCGGGCGGCCCAGCAGGACGGGTTGGGAAGCTCCAGCCAGGCCCCCAAGGACTGTGCCAGCATTACTTGGTGGGGCAGCGAAGTGGCATGACCGGCCCGGATGTGGGGGCACGGTCATTAGCCGCGTCCTGACAGAGAAGGCCAGGGAAGGACCAGCGTTCCACGCTGCCATGCCCGTAGGCGGCACACACTGTCGACCGAAAACTCTGTGACAGAGGGGGACGGGAGTGGCGAGGCCCGTGGGCGAGGCCCGTGGGCGGCGTGCACTGGCATCTGAGAACTCTGTGTGCTCAGAGATCAGTGTGTCAGTTCTTTCTTTAACCACATTAGGGTGCTGCCAACCCAAGGGTGAGCAGCGGGAAGTGGAGAACAAAAATTCTCCCCCGGCCCTCCACCGGGGGAAGAAGTGGTCCTGCTACCACCTCCTGTGAAGAACTGAGTGCCATCTCTGAGCAGCCCGTCTCAGGAGCGCCGCTTAGCCTGGCGTTAAGCGAGGCGCGAGCTGGAGAGGGCTGTGGCGCCTTCCTGCGGCTTCCTCCACGACGCGGCCCGGGTGAAGCCTGCTGCTGGGGAGGGGCGGGAGCTGCAGGAGTATTGCCAATATCCTTTTATGGACAACTAAACACAATGGATTGTCATCAGTTGCACATACAGGCAGGCAAAATTAGATCAATTATATACACTCACCGGCCACTTTATTAGGTACCCCATGCTAGTAATGGGTTGGACCCCCTTTTGCCTTCAGAACTGCCTCAATTCTTCGTGGCATAGATTCAACAAGGTGCTGGAAGCATTCCTCAGGGAGTGTGGTCCATATTGACATGATGGCATCACACAGTTGCCGCAGATTTGTCGGCTGCACATCCATGATGCGAATCTCCCGTTCCACCACATCCCAAAGATGCTCTATTGGATTGAGATCTGGTGACTGTGGAGGCCATTTGAGTACAGCGAACTCATTGTCATGTTCAAGAAACCAGTCTGAGATGATTCCAGCTTTATGACATGGCGCATTATCCTGCTGAAAGTAGCCATCAGAAGTTGGGTACATTGTGGTCATAAAGGGATGGACATGGTCAGCAACAATACTCAGGTAGGCTGTGGCGTTGCAACGATGCTCAATTGGTACCAAGGGGCCCAAAGAGTGCCAAGAAAATATTCCCCACACCATGACACCACCACCACCAGCCTGAACCGTTGATACAAGGCAAGATGGATCCATGCTTTCATGTTGTAGACGCCAAATTCTGACCCTACCATCCGAATGTCGCAGCAGAAATCGAGACTCATCAGACCAGGCAACGTTTTTCCAATCTTCTATTGTCCAATTTCGATGAGCTTGTGCAAATTGTAGCCTCAGTTTCCTGTTCTTAGTTGAAAGGAGTGGCACCCGGTGTGGTCTTCTGCTGCTGTAGCCCATCTGCCTCAAAGTTCGACGTACTGTGCGTTCAGTGATGCTCTTCTGCCCACCTTGGTTGTAACGGGTGGTTATTTGAGTCACTGTTGCCCTTCTATCAGCTCGAACCAGTCTGGCCATTCTCCTCTGACCTCTGGCATCAACAAGGCATTTCCGCCCACAGAACTGCCGCTCACTGGATGTTTTTTCTTTTTCGGACCATTCTCTGTAAACTCTAGAGATGGTTGTGCGTGAAAATCCCAGTAGATTAGCAGTTTCTGAAATACTCAGACCAGCCCTTCTGGCACCAACAATCATGCCACGTTCAAAGTCACTCAAATCACCTTTCTTCCCCATACTGATGCTCGGTTTGAACTGCAGGAGATTGTCTTGACCATGTCTACATGCCTAAATGCACTGAGTTGCCGCCATGTGATTGGCTGCTTAGAAATTAAGTGTTAACGAGCAGTTGGACAGGTGTACCTAATAAAGTGGCCGGTGAGTGTATATCAATAGTCAATCACAACAAATTATAATTACACATTAATATATCAATTGTCTAGAATAGATCGACTCTCAGGATAACTTCTCATGGAGTTAATTCGTTATCGAATAATCTGTTCGTCCCGCGAGCTGACCATACAATCTTTTATCAAACCCCAAGAAAAGTTATCCTTATTATAGATTTTCAAGAAAGACTATTTCTCTGGCCAGGAAAAGTAGCTTCCCTGTTCTATAAACACAATACTATTTAAAGTATCAACAACTTAACAGACAAATCAACAAACATTTAAGGGACTTGTATTAATTAGGGATGCACCGATACCACTTTTTTCAGAACCGATCCGATACCAACACAGTTTTTTTTAAATCAAGTAGAATTTATGTAACTCTTTGTGTGTTGAACTGATAAGCACTCTTTTGTGTGTTAAACACAATCTACTTAATACAGACAACTTCATTATAAAGAAAAACAAATCCAAAAAATATATGATCATAATCTATGACAAAAATGCTATTATAAACTAGATTAGTGGATAATTCAGCAGTAAAATTTAGTCTAGAAAAATCATGAGTCGACAATAATTGTATAAAATCTGAACATTAGGTGAAAAAAACAAAGAGACAATAAGTGTAACACTAAATCTGGTAAAACGTTACACATTGCTCTTTGTATTGTAAAATACATTCATGAAAAACAAGATAAAAATCAAAAAGATAAATTATTTTATATATAGCTATAGGCTATTATACAATTGAGACATGTTTTAAATGTATAGCACTGCTGTTTAATGAGGCAGCAACATATGATAGATAGAACAGAACAAGAAAGGCTATTAATAATCTTCCATTGCGTCACTGACTGTATTATGATTATGAAAGGCTACAATACAGTGCGGCACAAAGCGCTTATGCGCATCCCGAGCGCAGAATGATGCGCTTGAAGCAACACGGAGTCACAGCACGCTGCGCGTCGAGTCCGCATTGAAAAGTTCAAAGCACAAACGAAAGACATATTGATACGTAGTGTATTATACAGTATCTATCTTTGCAATAGTTTAAGCCTTTTCTTTTAACAGTTTTAAATTTCAGTTACTGTGCGAGTGAAGAACAATTATAGTGCAGCTGACTCTAGTGTTGTGATCTAACAGACACCCGGTAGAAAGTAACAGGATTAAGTTACAGCAATAAAGTCTAGCAAGATAAAGTTGTTTTATGCAAAACCATAGAGCTTTATCTACAGATCAAGTATAATAATAGTAACATTGAATCATCTTGGAGAGAGTTTCATCGTTGACTGACTCGTAACCGAACGCGACGCGCTGTTGGAAAGGCTGAATGGAGAATGACTGACAGCCGCAGCGGAGTGAAAAGTTTACGTGATCTCGAATTTAATGACTTAAATGTTAATTTCTATCTCACATTATACTGTAATGGCTTAAGAACACTTGTAATATAGTGCACGAAAACTTTATGGTGCTTTATAATGTTTTTGTGCCTTTTGTGGGGCTTAACAATAACACAGAATAATAACGCACAATATCGGATTTGGATTGGCCTCGTCTGACCGATACCCGATCCGGCAAAAATGGCAGTATCGGACCCGATATCCGATACAATTATCGGATCGGAGCATCCCTAGTATTAATATGAGCAAGCAGACAGAGTCAATCAATGAATATAATGTATTTATTAAAGGAAAACTATGTAGGCTATGTCGGTGACTACAGTTGCACAGAAGAAATGTATTTACAACATGATAAACGACAAATTGAAAGTGAACGCATAAAGAAAAAGAGAGAATGAGAGAGATCCCAGATGGATCACAGAATGGCAAATTACCTGGACAGTCAACCTTTTTTAGAGACAACAAGAAATCAAATCCTTAATAGCATAATCAAAATACTTGCAAATATAGCTCTCTTGTGTTGCTGAAGAAAGGACGGCGTGCGTGTGTCGGTCCTTCTGACCTGAACGTCCTTGAGGTTCTTTCGGGGCGAACGGATTCGCGGCAAGTTTAAAAGTCCCTTGTAGATGAAGTTACTAAAGAGATAATTCAGGCTAAGTTATTTTCACTCGCAGGTAGAAATTAACAAATGAATACGAAAAAGGAAAACAAACTAAATAAATAAAGAAGAAACTGAAGAGAAGATAAAGAAGAAACTGAACAGAAGATAAAAACACTAACTAAACAACAGACATGACATAACTGAGCACAAAACCGGAGGTCTGTCCTCTTAACGACAACAAGCTCACACCTCCTTTGGGGTGAATGACAATCACCTTAGAGCTTTATGAATGTGTTAAATTCTTAATTTTTCCTCAGGAAGAATATTATACATAAAATCATACATTTTACGGTATGTTCATATGCCTTGGTCAGAACCAAGGGATTACAAAGATATCAAGAAAGATGCTTTTGGCGCATACAACAACAGAGATATATTCTTAGGCTTGGATATAGGCGTTTAGAGTTCAACTAACGCAACTAGACAGTCATAACTAGGCTATTATGAGCTAGACAACATACATGTACTTCTCAGAATTACACATATATTAGGTTTCACTTAAAGAATGTGTATGTGTGTGTGTGTGTCTTTTCCTTGGCCTCGAGAACTGATTAGAATCTCTTTGAAGCTTGCGGGTTTGGGCTAGGAGTCTCTGGTGAGGCTCTGTCTGCCCATAAAGGTATCAAAAACCAATCTAAACCCAGACCTGTTGGCACCAGCCTGGTAATTTAGATTGTCATGTGTCCTAATTTACATTCAGGAGTTCAGAGTCTAAAAGCTTTTGGGTTTTAGCAAGAATGTGCATTATTTGTGTTCTGCTGGATGAAACATGATTCATCGATACGCTACATGGGGTTGGAGGCTGACATGAATCAGCGACCGCACCCAAAAACCAATCATCCAGCTGCGAACGCTCAGGACAGGGTGGAGGGTTCCACTCTAACCCAACGCTCGCAGCGGCCGTCCGTCATCTCGGGATCAGACACGGACAATGCTGGAACACCGAAAGGCGGCAGCACTCACTTCCCGAGGACTTCTGCCCAACTTGTGATGCTGTGATGGACATAGCATCTTCATCTGGAGCGCCGAATGAAACCCGCGGGACATCCGAGGATGGGCCCGCCGGCGTCATGCGATCGCTCATGGGTTGCAACCAGTATTGTTCTAGTTACAGTTACTAGTTACTTCATTCAAAAAGTAACTCAATTACTTTGTTGATTACTTGCACCAAAAAGTAATGCATTACTGTTTTTTTAAAGAAAGTTCTTTAATGTTCCCATTCATGCCCTTTTATGTGTTATGGTCTATACAAACACAAAACTGACTTAAACAGAAAGTAATTTTTAAACACTAAATAACGAAACAAGCTGAATAATATTCAGAATCAAAATCTAAAGTGGCTTCTGCATCATAAAAGCTGTTGTGTTAAGCCCTAAAATATTTTCCTTTCACAGCTTAAGTATGAAAACTATCAACAATGTACAACATAACACAAAACATTTTGAAATAAATAAATGAAAGCAATCTGAATTATTCAGAATCAATTTCAAGAAACTCAGCAGCAAAAAAACTGCTATTATTGACAAACATAAATGATATGCATACGTTTTTACTGCATGTATGAATATTTGAGCAATACAATTGTACCTTAATCATTCTTGTTAGTTCATAATAATAACAGATTAAATAAAACATTTAACTCAATAAAAAATGTATAAGTAAATGTTGAAATTAAAAAACTAACAATGAATGATACTTCTACAAAATTTATTAACCATATTTAATGCTAAAATTGTAATCTTATTGTAAAGTGTTACCATTTTATATGATTCATGGTTAAAGAAGATGGCCATATTTAAATATCTGCAAAGGCCAGAGCATTAAAATTACACAAATGTAGACCTATATTACATGTACAGTCTCTCACTTTATAAGCTTACATTTTAGAACACTTGATGTCGGCTGCATCAACATATCAATGTTGAGAAAGCAATCACGTCACTAGCTTTAAAAATACAACTTCGCCGGCTAATGAATGCATAAATGTGACCAGCTGGATATAAACTAATGCAAATAGATGGTAACAATTGCGACATAAAACATTTGGGTCGGGTCTGCGTGTGTTTTTGTTACATTGCTTTAATCGCTTGAGGTAAGCTAGCCGTTACTAATGTTATTCCTCTCAGACTCGACGGCAAACTTCTGTTCTTTCTCTGCTGATGCAGCATCTAGTCAACAAACTAATTACTTGATAATGATATGGCAATGTGTACTTTAGTGTTCTGTATTCATACTGTTTCGCTGTCTGTGTTTTAAATGCGCTTCTGAAGTGTCAGCGCTCTCCGTGCAGCTTGTAATCTCCGTGCTCGCGCTGCCTCACGTGTTAACGTAAACAACTCAGCCAATGATAGTTTATGTGTCCTCTGGGGTGCTCTTGCTCTATATAATGCCAGCAGTCTCTTCAGTGCTCTCGTAGGCTATGGTAATGGTAACGGAGTAAATTTATTTTAAAAAGTAACGCGTTACAGTATTAGTTACTGTCAAAAGTAACTGCGTTACAGTAACGCGTTACTGCCCAACACTGGTTGCAACACTGAAGAGGGGGGTGCGGGCCGCGGACGCATCGTCTGCGCTTTGTTCCACATATCACCCTCAGGTCACCCTGGCCGCCAGCCGAAATACCACCTCTCATGGAGGGGGTAGATCGGGGTGTGGATGAGGAGACTCTCCCTCTTACGAGATCATTGAGTCTAGACCGAAGTGTTGCGATGGTCATGACTCATCCACAAGCGTTGCTTTAGCGTGCTCAATGCCCAAACACGTAAATCAGTGATTGTGCCCATCAGAGTCAGACACAGTCCGACCGCAACCAGAAGAACACAGGCGAGACATCTTTAAAAAGACGTGCCATGTGCAAAACCCCGCGGATGCTGAAGCGACCAGGGAGAACACACACACTGGCAGACCACTGCACAGATCAGCAGGCAATGTGAACTCGCTGGAGATCTGTCAATGGAGATTTGTCATTGGCTCATTTTTATACTTGAAGGTGAGAGCAGTGGCGTATCCAGGACATTTTTTGGGGGGTGGCCAAGATGGGACACAAAGCTAGTGTGGGGTGGCCATGGCATAGCGAAGTTTAATGCGTATACGTACGCAGCCGACCATGGTTCGAATCCCGGTCCTTTGCTGCATGGCACATCCTCTCTCTCTCCCATGATTTCCTGTCTCATAACTGTCAAATAAAGGTGTCTATCCTGTTAAAAACAGTCCTAACCACCTATCACAGTCCTCAAGAATCTCTGGTTATTTTAACATGTCTATTTTTAATCAGTAATTATGGTCAGGATAGGGTAAACATTTCCTAAGAGCTATTTTCTTGTAGTGGATTAAAGTCCTTGTCTCTTCACAAGTTAGATTAGAGTAGCAAAATTAAACTGCTCTTAACTCATCCTATAGAATAACATGTATCAGTCATCAGCTCATCATCTGTGTCACCTGTATTGTTACCTGTGTTTGCTTTACTGATTGAGGCACCATCTTGTGGTTACATCAAAACACAGAAATCCAACAGGATAAACCAAAATGCTTAAAGATAGGACCTTATTAAAAAGTGTATCTGTAAAAGCAAAAGAAAAACTATAGCTTGTAAGGAAAAAAACAGAAATATTTGTTGTTCTTTACATGTTTAGTTTATGTTATTATTTAGCTTAGATATAATTTGTTAGAGATACTGGACTTAAATTAGTAAAGCAAACATGGGTAACAATACAGGTAACACAGATGATGGCCTGATGACTGAATAATGTCATTAGGATGCCTTGTGATGTATGAAAAAAGTGGTTTTCAACCGAGACAGTATTGATGTCCAAGGCCCTGATGAAGGTATAAATTGAAACGTTGGCTTTGATTCAGCGTACATTAAGAAGTTTATTTAAATCAAACAGTTAAGAATCATAAATGGTCAAGATGCTTCTTCATAAATTAACTTATGACATTTGTGCCATTTGAATGCAATTTGCTCTGCCTATTTAAACGTCTAAAAATATGTGGACTGTGAAAATGAGCTAATTGATACAAACAAAAAGTCCTTTTTAAACAGCCCTTAAATCAGAGAGCAAATAAATAAGTCACAGCTTGTTCTTGTGTTATAACTTAAATCTAGACTTTCACACTATATTCCACACACTGGTTGGCCAAAAATATAACATTAGCTCTATTGAACACACACATCTGCAAAAAAACACCCTCAGTCTTCAGTCCAGAAAATAGCGTTTCATATTTCATGGCTGTGTAACGAGGTTGAAATAAGGTGTGGCCCCTTTAAGAGCTGCGCGCGCGCCCTCTTCAACTGTCTGCACTCTTAACTTGGTTTGCAGGCTGCTAAGCTAGCTAGACTTTTTCAGTTTTCCTACACATTCAGAGGGAACTACGGTATAACTAAACATTAAATTACCATACCTCTCAATCTATAGATTCCAGCATTTTTATCGTTGTTGTATTGTTGCTGTTGTAACTGCGACCGTCCTCCTGTTTCACGGAGCAGCAGCAGCCAGCGCGCTCATCTCATGGGTCACCTGACTTGCATGGCCAAACATCCGCTGAGCAGAAATCAGCTCTCACAGCCTCAGTACGACCATTACTGTGTTAGTTAAAAATGTAAAACTGGCCCTAAATCAGTTGATCAGCTGTCATCATTGATTGACAGCTTTTCTCTTGTTTCTTGTATTGACGAACTTGACCAACTACCTATCAGATCTGGGGTGGCCACAGGGGTGGCCAATGAGCTTTCAGGGGTGGCCCTGGCCACCCCAGGCCACCCCCTAGAATCGCCACTGGGTGAGAGGCTTTCTAGGCCCATGGTTACCAAACTGATAAGATAGGATTCTTGTTAAAATATTTCTGTAATATTCAGAAATATAAAATTTCAATTAAATTACTAAGTAAATGAAAAACAGTTTTAGTTATATTTAAAGGGGTCATGACATGAGAAACCAAATTTGCCTTGATATTTTGGTATATAAGAGATCTATGTACTATTAAAACTTCCTGCAAGTTTCATAGCTTAAGACGTCCTCCCCATTATAAACGAAGTATTTATTTAATCGAGCTCTAAATACAGCTCGTTATGGATCCATGGTACGAAGTGACATCACGGTTAGAAGTGACGTACCAGTCGTTTGTATATGACCGTCTCCAGTGCAAGACAACTACGCCTCATTTCGCATCATCACATGCGCTGTCGTGCAGCGAGTGGGTCTGTTTACATGAAGATTGCAATGCCATGCAGATGTGCTGTTCCTGGCTGTGGACAAACAACATGTTTGAATACGCTGCCGAACGATCCAGACGTCAGGGAAAGCAGTTGGATGCAGTTTATTTACAGCATATGCAGCCCGCCAAAGCCTTATTTGATCGGTGAGTGATGTAGATGAGTGTGACAGGGCGCATGTTACTGAAAGAACGAGCAGAGAGAGAGAGAGAGAGCCACGGCCGTGCGTGCGCCTTCAAACTGTCTTGCTCTCTCGCTCCCTCTCTCCCTCTCTCCCTCGCGCATTAGAATCAAAATCAATTGAGAATTGACACGATGGTAAAAGATCGGAAGACCAAAGTTTCACATGGTGGAGCATTGTGTAGCCTACATGTGATAAATTATTAACGTTAATAATTTATGCATAAGCAGCACTGATGTTAGCCAATCATAACAGTGGCCGTTAACACTGAAGTCTTAAAGGGGAAACACCTCCAAAACAGACTGTTTGAATCAGAGGTTGAGAAACAGGGTGGGAAAAGGTCATAAATCACTACATTTTTAAAGTTTTCTTGTACAAAAAACTATAGTAATACTATAATTGCACCTAAGAGAACATAATAAAACAAAAACATGTCATGACCCCTTTAAAGTCTTGAACGACCCCATTAACACTTGAATGCCCCCCTTTCAAAAAACTTGCTTCCAACGCCCCCATTGTTCTCTGAACACCCCCATTGAGAACCACTATGTTAGATGATAACGGGTGATCAGTGCTGTCATGTAATAATTTGCTCTTCAGTTGTCGAATTTACAATGCGCAAACTCATCCACATTCAAGACACGAAAGTAAGTGTCCGGTGAACTGGGAGAAGAATAAAAAGTTAAACTAAAAGTAAACTATGTAGTTTTTAACATTCTTTTCATTCACAACATTCTTTTAAATAGACTAGAAAACTATGTTGGCATTAGTGGAATTGCACTAGCATGGTTTAAATCATACAGTAGGTAGTCAACCAGAATGCCTATTACCGCCGCGACAACTGCCGCGGTGGATTTGCCAGTAGAAAATAAACCAGTAGCATTTCAAAGTCGTTCGCGAAATGACCGCCAGGTGGCGCAAAGGGACATTTAGCAAAACAGCAGCAATTGCCGCATTTTGAAAAAGTAAGGCTAATGTAAATTAACAGTAAGAATGAAATACTACAACTATGGTAATTTCCAAATAAGCCTACAACAAACATGAAAAATCATAATGATTTTGACATTTTCTGTACAATAATGAAACATGTTAAAGTAATAATTGTATTAATAATTAAAGAAAGACAATTTGGTTAATGTTATTTAAACAAATGATCATACAATTTGTAGTATACATAGTATACATGTAGTATACATAGGCTATTTTATTTGTACGAACAGTGAACTATTATACAGCTCTGTTTGTTCAAAACACAGCAAAAGGTCTTGAAAAAAACAAGAATGAGACTGATTGAATATGTTTAAAAAAATAAACAAACGAAACGAATCAAACGAAAAATATACAGCACTGTCGGTGATTGGTTGGAACACTGTTTATTTTGGTTTTGAGTGGTGGTTGTACCATTTGTTTTTGTGTGCAGATCTCAGAGCCTAGGCTGCCTACAGAGACACGGTTTTTGGACGGCATGCTTATGGGGCGGGCAGCTAGCGGATTGTTAGGAAAGATTAGATGAATGTGATCATTTATTTTTGGGCCTGAAATGACTGATACAACCTTTAAAGGTGCTCTAAGCGATGCCACGCGTTTTTTAGGACAAAAAATTTTTTGTCACATACAGCAAACATCTCCTCACTAGCCGCTAGGTGCCTGTCCCCTGAACACACTGTAAAAAAACGCGGTCTCTCTAGACACCACAGGCTCCACAAATGGCAACAAAAACAAACTGGGCTCACCCGCACCACGAAACACAACAAACAGTGCTCCAGCCAATAACCGACAAGAAGTATTTGAGGGTGGGGTTTGTAGGTTACTGTCTATGGTTAGTGCGCGTACACATGAAGGGGGTGTGGAGGAGAGAGAAGCATGAAGCGGGAAGTTTGAATTATGGCCGACACACGACCAAAGAGACGAATTTACATCAGAAAAACCTTCGAAAGTTGGCGAGAACTCCGCCGGCAGAAGGGCTTCCAACCCGACATTCGGATGCTCTGTTTTTGCAGAACAGGTGGGTCAAACCAATTTTATTTCTAAACAGACGTTCATGTTCGCCAAACCAACACAGGATGTAATTAGCTAGAACGGTGAATACACAACATGCGTGAATTATTCTGTTCTGCAGTATATAAAAGCATTTATCTAACTTGGTGACATTACACATTGAATGAAGTATCAGTAAAACTTAACTTTGTAGTGACTATTTTGACTTTCCTTTATGTCGGAAGGGAGGGGATGAGGAGGAGGGAGGGTCTAGCTAGCCTCCGTTTTGTTTGACAAAGATTCGAATGTCAACAACAAGTTACGACTCCAGGCATCGCTTAGAGCACCTTTAATGTTCCTCTTTCATTTGGAGAGTGTGTTAAGTCAGTCTCAGATTTAGAGAGCCTGTGGGGGGTTTGGAGGAACAGTTCAGTGCTGTATCGTACAGGACAATAGGTGTTAATGTTCCTCTTTCATATGGAGAGTGTTATAGTCAGCCTTATGAGCAGGCAAAGGCACAATTCTCTCGATGTGTCCAAATCTAGGCCCCACCCATATCGTATTAAATTAAAAATATTGTAGTTTATTTATTGTAGCCTATTTAAAAAATTTTCACACAAAATTTTAATTTAAGTGTTCAATCCAGTTGTTTCAACTGTTTTTTTAGAATGTTTGAGCCGTGTGTATAATAGTCAACAATCTGGCATTATCTAAACATGAACTGTTGACGAAACGCGTTCATGCCAAGAAACGAGTGAGCAGTAGATACAAAGCTCTTTAATTCAAGATCAACCTCGTTTTATTGTAAGGTGAATTCAACAAGGCATGCACGTGTCTTTGAAGCAACAAAGGCTAAATAATTTGTTACGTTTTTTTTCATGTGTATGAATGACACGCGGCGCCATACAGTAGGCCTATTATCAGCTGTATGATGTTTTTACCCTGAAATGTTTAATTTCGAGAGAGACCCGGCGCGCGCAGCAAGGGAGACTAAATAAACTTGCTAAAAAGAGATCCAGCGCGAGAGAGGCAAAGAAAAACTCATGTTTTTTATTTATGTTGCTTTGGACTATTTTCGTTTTGTACTGTTTTAATTGTTTAAATTAGCTGCAAATTCTTTGGCAATACACATTTAAAATGTCACAAGAATAAGATTCTGTGTTTCTTATTTTGCATCTTAAAGGAAATAAACTCTAAACTTGATGCAACCCTGTTTTAAATAAAAAAAACTTTCCTGACACTTTATTTAAACCTTGGATTGTTCGATGGGGTTTCAAACTTAAGTCATTTTAGTGTCTTTTTACATTACACAATAATTTAGCAGACTAAAGACAAAGCTTATTCATTTTCATTTTCTGACGCAATGAGTTTTGTCGTGTGTAAAGTATTATTATTCTGGTTGGGTACCAACTGTACTTATCTGACCGTTATTGTCACAGTCTTCGTCTGCACCTGTCTGTCTTCGTCTTCACTACACTCCCCAGAATCCTCCTTGTCTCCACACCTGAACTCACTCCCTCACTTACCAGCCTGTTCCTCGTTATCATCTGTGTCACCTGTCTTCACCTTGTTAGTCTTCATTTGTATCTGTATTTAGTTCCTTCAGTTCTGTCTGTCCTTGGTCGGTTCTTGCGTCTATGTTACCTGAGATTGTGTGTGTTCCTGCCCATCTTCCTGTTTATACCTGTTTTGAGTTTATTATTAAGTAAATGTTTGCATTGGAGCCTTCTTGCCTCAGACTCTTCTTCTACCCGCACCACAACCCGTGACAGTTATCAGTTTGTAGCAGTAAATGAAGAGATGTCTTATCGATCACAAGTTCAGTACGGCGTACCACAAGGCTCAGTACTAGGACCTCTGCTGTTCACTCTGTACATGCTGCCATTAGGAGATATCATTAGGAAACATGGAATCAGCTTTCACTGTTATGCCGATGATACTCAGCTGTATATTTCTTCAAAACCTAACGAAACTTACCAATTCACAAAATTAACCGAATGCATAGATGATATAAAAAATTGGATGACTAGTAATTTCCTACTACTAAATTCTGAAAAAACAGAGATTCTAATTATTGGACAAAAAAACGTCCACACATAATAACCTAAAATACTGTCTAACACTTGATGGCTGCTCTGTTAAAGGTGCCCTATAATGTGAAATTGAATTTATGTTGGCATAGTTAAATAACAAGAGTTCAGTACATGGACATGACATACAGTGAGTTTCAAACACCATTGTTTTCTCCTTCTTATTTAAATCTCGTTTTTAAAAAACACCCCTGAAAAACAGGCGAATCTCCACATAATACCGACTGTGACGCAACAGTCGGGGATCACGCCTCCAAAGATTTGCATATCCCAGCCCTCAATGACAAGCACTGCACAGCCGAGTCATCATCGGAACAAGCGAGGATCAGAGAGAAAATGGCAGATCATGGAATAAATGCTATGTTCCAGGCTGTGCAGGGGATGTGAGGTATTTTCATACCCTTCCCACAGAAAAGAAATGTCAACAGGCGTGGACGCGTGGTTGATGTTTATATTAATCGGATACCGCAACAGTTTAATTCGAAGTTGTTAGTTTGCTCTGCCCATTTCACCACGGACTTATTTTCGAACCTGGGACAATATCAAGCTTCTCTCAGCGTCTCAAACTGAAGAAGGGGGTAATTCCAACTATATTCCCGCAACCGGTAAGTAGTGATTTTATTAAAGATAATTTACACTGTGTTAGATCCAGCGCAAGATCCTAGTACAGTAATAGCAAACTCCAAGTAACGAGCATACATAACTAACGTTAAATAGGCTAATTCTCAGTGAAAAAAGTATACAGAAAGCGGTCAAAGAACAATCCACACAGCGCGAGTTTATCTCTCTTGCCAAACTCGTTATGAAATCAATGACGCTGTTACACTCCACAACGAAGCTCTCATAGAAGTAGGCTATGTCATCGTTTGCATTGGTGAAAGCATTAGAGAGAGAAACTGCGTTGTCTCGCGATCAACAGACTGTCATCTGCTTGCTCAATGCTCATCACAGCAACATTTTATGTGATGGAAATAGATTTAAATACTTTAAAAACATCTCACGATTCGTTAATCTCGATAGCTGTAATAGTTAAAACGTATATAACAGCTGTAATAAAAGTATTCGAGAGAGTTTCACATGTCATATTTCATATGCAAGCATGTCAGCCAATCACAGCAGTGGCCGGTTCTCACAGCAGACACGCCCCTTCAAACAGAGTGTTCAAATCAGAGACTAAAATCAGGCTAGGAAAAATGCCTTTTATTTCTAAATTATGACTATTTTTGATCTAAAAAACATACTAACATTATAAGGGCAACCCAGGAAACATTATAAAATAATAAAAAAAAAACATTCTAGGGCACCTTTAAGTCTTCGTCGTCGGTTAGGAACCTGGGTGTGTGTGTGTGTGTGTGCTCTTTGATGCCAATCTTTCATTTGAAAGTCACGTGTCTAGTATCTGTAAAACCGCATTTTTCCATCTTAAAAATATATCTAAATTACGCCATACGCTCTAATTAACAAATGCTGAACAATTAGTTAATGCGTTCATGACATCAAGACTAGATTATTGTAATGCTCTACTGGGTGGTTGCCCTGCACGCTTAATAAACAAACTACAGCTAGCTCAAAACGCATCAGCTCGAGTTCTTACCAGAACCAGGAAGTATGACCATATTAGCCCGGTTCTGTCAACACTGCATTGGCTGCCTATTAAACATTGTATACATTTTAAAATATTGTTGATTATTTACAAAGCACTAAATGGTTTAGCTCCGCCCTAGCATACACATAATACATTATAGACTTCTATAACTCAATGTTAGGCTGCATAGATTAGGTCAGCCAGAACTGGGAACACTTCCCTTAAATCCTGATGTACTCGTTACATCATAAGAAGAATGGCATGTACGCTAATTTGAGTGTCTTTGTTTATCCCGAGGTTCTCCCGCAGTCTGCCGGATCCAGGCCGTATCCAGATCTGACGAGGAGCTTCGCCTGGACCCGATGACAATGCAGTGCTGAAGTGCCAACTAGCCTCTCCCTACGGAGGATCCCTTTCCCACTCTACAGATAAAGCGCTGTGGGAAAATTCTTGTTGGGGTCGTCTTAGCGGCCCCTAATTTAATAACAAATGATAATTTCGCCGGAAGTGAATCAATCAAAACTAACTTTAGCTGGAAATAACATTATTCAAGAACCGCTATAAAGCCAAAACAATCTCTGTTACCTTAAATTATATGTTTATCTCTGTAAAGCTGCTTTGAAACAATCCACATTGTTAAAAGCGCTATATAAATGAAGATGAAGATGATGACTACACACACACACACACATATATTATGTATACCCAAATATATTATGTATACACTTTTATTTTGGATGCGTTTAATCACAATTAATCGTTGCCCAGCACTAATGTGTGTATTATATATATATATATATATATATATATATATATATATATATATATATATATATTAGGGCTGTCAACTTAAGTCGTTTAGTCGACTAATCGGTCGATGCCGTCTTGGTCGACTGACATTCTCATTGGTCGACCAGTTGCATTTTTTTATTTTATTTTTACCAATAGGAAGAAATTTTCATATATTTACTCCTTGATATGTATTCCCTTATAAGCAGTTATATATTACTGTATTCTAAATTTAATTAGCCTATGTTTTATCCCCAACTTTAAATGCTTTAATTTAGGCTATTTTGTAACAGCGCCACAGTTTAACGCACCACGTATAACACTCGGGAACCGCACCTGTGGCTGCACTGCTGCTTCGCGCTCAGTAAGGAATAGGCTATGTAGTTTTACTGTATTCATTCAGTTAGAACGAAACTTGCAGGGATGGAAATATAGCACCCGCCACCAGCCAAATGCGGGTGAATTTGTGTTGTGGTGGGTAAACTTGCTTCACCTACCGGCGGGTAAATAAAAATAACATCATGCGACGTTCGTCTGTTATAGGACAAATTAGTTTGAATAAACCAGCAGACACTGCTTAGCAAGACAACTAGCAGTGAATGTGCTTTCCATCAAATGAATCACACACAACAGTAAACAAATCCTTAACAAAAACAGGGCTATTCTGGTGGGTGCGGTGATGCGGTGGTGACACGTTCATGTAACATGTCCTTACAATGGCGCTGCCAATAAAGCCCCTAAAATCTGTCACAAAGAACAGGCAAAAGTAATGATTATGAATATGTAAAATATAGCAAGGAGATATTTTAATTATTTATTAATAAACAAGTCTTTTCTTTGTCCGTGTCAGTTGCAAAGATGAAGTTGACGATGCTGCCTCGCGATCTTAGCAGTAGTGAACGCGCCAGAGAGAAATGCACATTTCATACGGATTTCATAAGCAGAGAGCAGTCTGTGTCTGTGTTCTTTCGTTTTGAATTGTTCTGTTTAAAAGTAGACATGTCTTTGAGATTAGTAGGCTACCCCATACGCTGAGTTTCGGTTCATTTATGAGACGAGCTCCAGTTCACGCGCCGGCGCCTCCGTTTGCCTGTCTGCTATATTTACTTCTTATTTATTAAATCCAGGCAATTGGTTGATGAAACATTGATTAAAATTAAGATACAATTAATACAAAACGAAATTCACTTTAAAGATTGTGACTGTCACTATAGACCTAGGACAGAGCTCCTCACTTTGCAGTTAAAAAAAAAATCACTTAATTTTCAAAGAATTAGCTATATTATTATTATTATAGTTTTAAAGATGTAGGCTAATATTGATGTTTTTTCGTTGTTGTTTTATAAATGCTCTATGACAATTGTTTAATAAATGTTCCATCAAAAAGCAAAACGTCGTGTTTTTTTTTTTTTTTTTTTTGTCGACTAATTGTTGCGCAGGACAGGACTTTGGTCGACTAAGGATTTCTTTGGTTGACTACAGCCCTAATATATATATATATATATATACACACACAACACCATTTCCAGAAAAGTTGGGACATTTTGTAATGCAATAAAATTCACAATCTGTGATTTCTTTTAATTCCCTTGAACTTTTTTTTAACTGACAAAAGTACAAAGAAAAGTTTTCCAATGTTTTCACTGACCAACATAATTGTATTTTGTAAATATAAGCACATTTTATAGTGATGGCTGCAACACAGTACAAAAAAATTGGGACAGAGGCAAAATAAATGTGCAAAGATTATAAAGGTTAGATCATCCAACTCTTTTGAAACAGTCCACAATGAGTAGGTGAACTGGTAATAGTTGAGGGTATCATGCATCATGTGAAAAAGGAGCTTCTCAGTCTTTGCAAGCAAAGATGGGTCATGGCTCACCACTTTGTGCCAAATATCATGAGAGAATTGTCAAACAATTCAAAAATCACATTTCTGAGTGCAAGATTACAGAGAATTTATGTTTTCACCATCTACCACTAGGGGTGTAACGGTACACAAAAATCACGGTTCGGTACGTACCTTGGTTTTAAAGTCACGGTTCGGTACGTTTTCGGTACAGCAAAAAGGAAGAAATGCCAGAGAAATGTCCTATTTATTAAAAGAAAAAATATTTTTAAATAAGTGTGAGTTTTCCTGATCTTGAAACTTTCAGGTTTATAAATGGGGGTAATTTTTGAAGGATTAATAAATAATGTTTTGGTCATCACATTAAAAAAAAAAAAACATTTAAATATATATTTATTTATATAATATTTATATAATATTTGAGTTTTGAAGTGCTGGAAAAAAAATGTGTGAAGTACTTGAAAGCATTTCACTATTCCAGCCAAACTGGTTACAGACAGTTAGTGTTACTACATTAAATCCATGGTGAATGTTGCTGATCTGTGGATTTAAAGCCTATTACGTTCATTCACGGCACAATGTTTTTCCTGGTTTCCGCGTCAGCGCTGTTTGATCTAATAGAGATCTAAGGTTAATAACGGAGACGTGAACGCTTCTCACTAGATCTCGCAGCGATGTTATTACTTCAGTGGCGAATTCAAATGCTTTCTTTACTGTAGTAACACTTCGCTTGATCAAGATCGGCTCGCGCTCATAGAGCTCGCGCTGCACAGATGTTGATGGTCCGGACTGATATACGGTCCGTAGCGCAGTTTCGTTCCGCTTTCATTACGTTTGCCATTTGATGTTGTGCAACGTTGTGGTGATCACGCCAGCGCGGATTTTGTCGGCAGGAAAAATGGTCCAAGGAATCGTTCGGTTTGTATGTGTACCGAACCGGAAGCCTCGAACCGAAACGGTTCAATACGAAAACATGTACCGTTACACCCCTATCTACCACACTTAATATTGGGAAAATATTCAGACCTCTTTTGAATGTGTGTGACCTTTGACCCCTCAGATGGCATTGCATGAGAAACTATCATGCTACTCTGTTAAATACAGCCACATGTGCTCAGGAGTACTTTAGAAAACCATTTTCACTTAACACAGTCTGACCCTGCATCAAGAAATGTCATCAAGAATCTCTGTTACGCAAGGAGAAAGCTTTACATCAGTTCTATGTGAAGATGCCGGTGAGTTCTCTGAGCCTGAGTTCGTCTCAGATGGTCTAGAAGACAGTGGAGTGTGTGCTGTGGTCAGATGACCCATGTTTCAGCTTGTTTTTGGGAAAAACAGACATTGAGTTCTCAGTCCCAAAGACAAAAGGGACCAACCAGACTTTCACCAGCGACAGGTGCAAAAGCAAACATCTGTCCTGGTATTGAGGTGCATCATTGCAAACGGTATGGGTAACTTGCATTTGTGTGAAGGTACCATTGACATGAAGGCGTATATTTGGATTGTACAGAGACATAAACTGCCATCAAGATGACATCTTTCCTGGTAAGCAAGACAATGCCAGGCCTCATTCTGCACATGCTAAAACTGAGTGGTTTCTAGACACTCTATATGTTGAAGAAATGAGCCTGATGCCTTACTGCGGTCCAGATCTGTCTCTTATGGAAGATGTATGACCCATCATGAAAAGGAGAATCAGACAGTGACGACCACAAACTGTTGAGTAGATGTCTTATATCTAGGGCTGTCAGTTAAACGCGTTATTAACGACGTTAACGCAAACCCATTTTAACGCGATTCATTTTTTTATCGCGCGATTAACAGTCTTTTTGGCCTAGCAAACTTTGTAGTTTTTTTCACATGCTTTTGCAACAGGACGCGGCATGCGCGACGCTGCGCTATGAAACCCATTAATTTCAATGGGTTGTGCCGCGCGAGGACGTTTTGTTGCTTCGTCATCGACCAAAGCCCAAGAGCAGCGGCGTGCACACCGCGGTCAAAATTCTAAACAGTTCAACTTTTGCCGCTGTGACGATTACCAGTGCGGCCAATAGAAACTTTTTGACATCCAAAAAGTTTAGAAAACTGGTGTAGCGCCGCGCATTTCGCGTCCTGTCTGAAAGCACCGGATCTAGCTAGACCACGAACCACACACTAGTTTGGGCTTGCGAGGCTGCGAGCCGACCAAATAGTAGGTTAACGTTACGTTTTGAGTGGATGACGAGCGCGAGACGCCAAAATGGATGCCAGTAAGAAAGTGACCAAAGTGATCTGTGTGTTTTGTCGTTGTGAACTGAGCTATATCATCATCACAGCACGTCCAGTCTGAAATACCACTTGATGGCCAAGCAAGCGCGCGCACACACACACATCTGATGCGCATTCTCCGCCCCCTCGTCAATATCAGGACCTCGTCAGTATTTCTTTCGCCCTTTTATTGATGGACAGTGTTACATAGTTTGAGAGATTATTTGCTCCAAGTGATAATGTTTTAGTGTGAAATTGAACACAGTATTGTCAATGTTGTTTTCAATAAAAAACATTTGCACAAAGCAAGCCAATCCACTTTTCCATGCTGTTGATAAGAGCATTAAAATAAGAAAAAATAATTAGACAAAAAGAAATCAGGAGACATTTAGAATAGATAAAAATGTACGATTAATTGCGATTGATCGCGAGTTAACTATGACATTAATGCGATTAATCGCAATTGAATATTTCAATCGTTTGACAGCACTACTTATATCAAACAAGATTAGGTAAATATTCTACAAGCAACACTTCAACAATTAGTATCCTCAATTACCAAATTATTATAAAGTGTAATTGAAAGGAAAGGTAAAATGACACAGTGGTACACATGCCTCTGACCCAACTTTAGTGGAGTGTTGCAGCCATCAAAATCAAAACTTATTTATATTTACAAAATAAAATCAAGTTGGTCAGTTAAAACATTGGAAATATTTTCTTTGTACATTTGACAGTTAAATAAAGGTTCAAGAAAATGACCAAATCACAGATTGTGAATTTTATTGCATTTTGCTAAATGTCCCAACTATTCTGGAAATGGGGTTGTATATATATTTATATATTTTAAGATAAAAATTAATGCAAAGAAACGTGCATTTGATACTTACGTGAAGGCGGTATGTGGCCGATAGTGTCACTGGCTTCACTCACTCCCACTTTACCCACTATCCTGTAGCGGATCAAGTACTGCTTTCCAGACTCCAATCCAGTCAGAGTAAAGTCTTCCTCAGCTGTGTTTCTGATCATCCACTGACTCTCAGTGCCAGAATCTGCTTTCTCCTGCTGGAACTCCACTCTGTACTGCACAGTTTCTCCAGTTGGGGACTTCTGCAGTTTCAGAGACACACTGCGCTCCAGGACCTTCTTCACTTCTGGTGGCGGAGGCTTCGACACGGGCTGGAACTGTGCGTCTGTCAGCTTCCCTTTTTCATACAGATAGATAGAGGAGCCTGGACTGGAGGGATTGGAGATGGCAGAAATAATGAACCGATATCTCTTTTCATCTTTATTAGCCTCTGAAAAACTTTTGAAAAGAGATAAGTTCTCCCTCATCTTTGAGATGACACCATGATTGTTGAGCCAGTCTTTTGATACTAAGATGTTAGACTGGAGTTTCATTCCCTCATCTAGCTCTTTAAACTCGTCAGATTCCAGAAACTTCTTCAGAGTTGAAAGATCTGGGTCTTCATATTTCAGAGATGTGAAGATCAAGCACACCACAACATCAAAAGCAGGATTAAGGAGGATGGTGTTGAGACGGTTTGAGTCTTCAGTATTGATACCCTTCAGTATCTCGGTGTGAGAACTCAACAGGTCAAGTTCAGCCTTTGTATGATCTAACCACTGGTTAAGCTTGTCAGCATTAAAGGGGGAGCTGTTGTGGATCTTCAGGAGGTCTTCCAATGAATTTTGCTCCTTCTCTCCTCCTCGTATAGCAGGCAAGACCTTGGCCACTTCTTTCAGGAGCACAGTTTTGTAAATGTTAAGAGAGCCCTGCAATAAACGGAGCCTCTCTTTGATGTCTTTGAAAACAATTACCAGTATTTTACTAGACAGGTCGTTGCATGTCCTCTCTACTTCTCCCAGCCCCTCAAATATATCTTCAGTGTTGGAAACCAGACGTGTGGTGATTTCTCTCTTCAACTCAGCAGCTTTTGTATTCAATAGAGAAAGAGGATAGAGCCAGACCTTTATTGGAACTGCGTTCTGTGGATTCTCCTTCAGTATAGTGGGGAGCTTCTTGTACACATCTAGGGCCTCCATGTAAGTGGTGGGACTCTGATCAAGGCGGACGTCACCATAAAATGTGCAAGCAATGCTCTCAGCCATATTCTTATGACCATCTGTCATTTGTAAAGCTCCTTGTCCCTCAATGGAAAATCTAGGGATGTTCTTGACCATGATATTCAGTTCTCCCTCAATCTCCTGCTTTTCTTCCTTTACTGAAAATGTTCGATCAAACACCATGATGGCCTGAGCTCCGTGCAGTACAGCCGTGACCACATGAGTTGCAGTTTTCTGGTCAAAGACCTCAGGGTAAGTGATCTGTCCCAGATGGCTCATATTGAGCTGTTCGAATCTTGTGGTTTCACTGTAATTCATCGTAACTCTGGACTGTTGGTTTGAGGATTTGGTGTCACGCAGGAACTTGGCAGATCCTCCCACCTCCACCAGCCCTCCCAAGAAGCTGGCCTTCAGGGAAGCACTTACATCAAGGAGACTAGACTTACTAGAGAGAGAGTCAGAGCTACTGAACTTCACATCTTTCATGGGCTTTGGACGGGTGTCCAAATCTTCATTCAGTGACTTCTTATCCCACAGAGTGACACCTGAAATGAGAAAAGGCTTTAACAGTTACATGGCATGAGACATGGCAGGCAAAAACATAGATTTTTCATGCAGTGGTCAGTTTTGAGATTCTGGGCTAGTTTTCTCCTTCAATGTGTTCTTTCAAGCTGCTATAAAGGAAAAGTTGAAAATATATATATGTTAAATTTATTACATTTTATTTACTTGCGGCAGTACGTTTCTCACGAATTTACCAAGAAGTTAGCATTCCGACGCGACATGCCGAGTTCCATCTGTTTACTGCAGTCTGTCATGACCGGTATTTTTGTAAAGCTCTTGAGTCTCCAGCACGACGCTATGTAACCCAAATATGGGCATTTCCTTTCTATCAGTAACCAATCGTGAATGTCCAAAGGGGGATTTAAAGCTAATGATGAAATCTCATCGGCTACTGCTGGTTTCTGCTAATGTGATTCGCTCAGACGCATCATATGGTGTACTCGGACACTTCTGTGTTTAGCTTACCGCAGGACCTCTGAAAAAGCAGCTGACACCGCAACTTTCAAGTGAAAAAAGCAGCAATTGCATTTTGCAAGATGTGGAAAGGGAAAGCAATCAGATGGATTAGCTGAAAAAACACCAGGAAGCAGCACATATGACCGTAAGCTGTCAGATGTGCTCTCAGGGTGTCCAAAGCAAACGCCATTCAATCCACAAGTGCAAAACCCGTATGAAAAAAAAAAAAACGTATGCCTTCTTCAGTGTGCAACAAAATCACAATGTACCCAGTCTTATATACCCACACCCATATTTACAACAGCCTATAATATAGGATAATGACCAGACCAATAATACCAACAGTACATCAATGAGGCTGTTATACATTTGCAACAATATTTAAAAATATATAATAATACAATTGTTCCAATTATAAGAAACAACTTAAAGATAGATCATCATTCATCCCACACGGGATACATGTGTTTAAGTTAAAGATATACCAAGCTTCTCGTTGTAAGAGGCGGTTCTCACGGTCTTGAAGCCTGATCAACACATTCTAATCATAGTTGTAATCATAATCATAGTTGTTAATCATAATCATAATTTTAATCATTTTTGTTGTAAAAAAAGTTATTAATTTCGTAAATTATATAGCCGCTCTGGGAAAAAACAGTGATGTCAATGTCCAGCTCAGTTCAGTTCAGTTCTCATATAATAGTGTCAATGCAGGCATATCAATAATATTGCTGAATATTAACGTGTGAGGACGCAATGTATGTCAGGGTTCTGTCACGTCTGTCTGGTTTAATTCTTAGTTTGGTGAAAGAGCTCTGACATTCCCGGTTTGTCATGTTCTTGTGTTATAGTCCTGTCTGTTGTGAGCACATGGCTTGTCATGTATTTCCTTGTGCCATGTGCTCTCCTGTCAATTGTCTAGCCCCGCCCATCTTATCTCATTATTGATTAATTTGTCCCACCTGCCTGCCTCGTTACCCTCTTATGTTTGTTTCCCTATTTAGGCTACGTTTACACATAGCCGGGTATTTAGAGAAACGAATATTTTTCCCCCTCCGTTTTCAATAATAACATCGTGCACACGACCCGCATAAATACGCCGCGAGCGCCATCATAACTATGCCAAACCTATGGGCTGCAGTGTAGGGAGAAGGATAAAGCCAATCAGAATCCTCAGAATCGACACGAGAGAACCTAAAACCCCGTTTCTCCCAGTTGACACGGCAACACATAACCAGCGTTTTCAGAAATCTCCACTTTGGCCGGAGTTTTTAGAAATAATCGTGTTCTGTGATAAAAACGGGGTTTTCGTGTAAACGAGAGGCCAAACCGCAGGGAAATATCTGCGTTTTCCCTCCGTGTAAACGGGGCCTTAGTCTTCCTGTGTTTGCAGTCCTGTGCTGGTTCGTTGTCCAAGTTCCTTGTGTTTCCAGATCCTGCCTGTTATTGTTCTCGTTTTCCCCCACGAGGGAGTTTGTTTGTAGTTTGTGTTGGTTTGTTACTTAATAAATATTTACCCATTGTTTCTGCACTTGAGTCCTCGCACCTTAATCTACCCATCTGTGACAATGTACTGTTCAAGTCAACTTGCTGGTTTTGTATCTATAAGACTAGCCTACTAATTTACTAGTTGTGTCCTTTATCTTAGATCTCTAAATTACCACATTGTTGATTCACATTTGGGTGAAAAGGAGAATAAAAAGCATTTTAGTAGGTACTGTACACCACCTGGAATGAAGGTGTCCTTGCGGCAGTCGTACAGCATACCAGGATACAGAGGTCTACCTAGAGCGGCCACTTCAATGGTCTGTGATGCCATGGCTGCAGGAATAACATGAACAATGGGGATCTTTATACATCTGAAGATTAATAATGACTACTTTATCATTCTAAAATTCTTTTTACTTGTTACTAATTTCATTAGTTTACAAATTGTTTTAACGTTCCTTAGAATGCAATCTTAATTCACATGCAACCAAATAATCCATTAGTATTCGTATTGACGGCTCAATCTGACTGAAAAGCCTTCAATTTCAAATTTCAAATTCCAAATGAAATTTCGATCAGATTGAAAGGAGTGGTTTATTCCTTTTCTAATTGATCGAGAGAACATGTAAACACTCAATCGTATTGAAAACCGAAACACAAAGGACTGCATCTGTAATGACGCACGGAACGAGCTGCTGTTTCGGTTTCAATAAAGTCTTGTTCATGTCACACATATAGTTGTCCGTGTCTCAAGCTCATATACTGGAGTTGCTAATCATAGATCTTGACTACTTGCTCTTAGTAGTACTGTCAAGTAAGAAAGACATTTCCCATGCCCCAGAAAAGTACATTTCGTGAGTGTTCACGGGACAAACAGGTTAATTGATTGTAATATTAATTTACAAGTTAATTCTATTAACTGATCAAAATATTCATAATCAATCATAACGAGTTATGATTGATTATTAATATTTCTTTAGAGCTGATTTGGTACACATCTGTAACTCATGGAGACAAACATCTCTTCAAACCAGTTAATCAAACTCACGAAATTAAAAAAACAATAGCAAGCATTGCAAGAGGAAGGAAATAAGTAATATAAATTATAAAAACATAAAATGACAAATTAATAATAATATGAATAAATGATAAATCAAATGACAACTACATAAATGAATATGAAATTAAAAATAGAAGGAAAGAAAATAAAACAACACCAATATCTGGTTGCTTTATGTAAAACAGGTTGTTATCGAAACTCTTAGATCCTTAATTCCTCTCTTAATCATTCATGAAAACACTGGATTACATAGATTGATTAACACTAGAAGTGCCAGAATTCTGTAACTACTACAACTGCCACAAGCGGTCATTTTGACCACTAGATTCCAATCTCTATATCTTTAATGATAAATACCCAATTGAGAGATTAATGCATTTATTGAATTTGGATATCTTTTAAAAACAAAACAGCACCAAACTGTACATTTAAACAAGTTTAATTATACATTTATAAATAATAATATCATTAGTAGCCTACCGTAATTATTGCATATTCACAACAGATAGGCTATATTTCCATATCCATTGAACATAACTCAGAACAATATAATAACAACTAAAATTTTTATTTTAATATAGTAACAGAAAAAAATCGCCTAATAGAGAAATCTGTAAACGAGCGGATCTAAAACAAAACGAAGAAGAACCAAGAAGGAAGCTTAGGCTACAGAAACATAAAAACACAAGCCTATATCACAAATTGTATGTTAACTATTTAAATCAATAATAGTGCTTGGCTATTTAAGTAACCTCTCTTCTCCTCGCATAATTTCCACACACGGGTTTGCGGCATTGGCAGCAGTGTCGTGGGTTTTGTTTTCAGATCTGCTTTGGTGTCTGCTGCGGTGGTTGCTACAAATTTAATCTAATATACTTTTTGTTTGTAGAAATTAGCATATATGCAAACACTCAGGACCGCTACTTTCTGTCGACAGTGAGAGAGGCAAAGGTCAACCGCGGGAAATGTGACAAAAAAATATCACAAGATTCAGTGCAGTCAATATGACCATCTATGGCCGAAATAGGTAAATTTTTTTTTGCTTATGTGTAATTTATATGAAAAACATTTTAAATGAAAATACAGACACTTTTAGGAAAAGTCAGGTACCAACCAGCAGGATTTTATTTATTTTTTCAACAAAGTTATTGCAGATATAAAATTCTAAACGGTCAAAATGACCGCCATGGCCGTTCTAGTGTTAATGCAAGCAAACTTTCATGATCATGATAAAAAAATGCTCTGAAGAGCTTGTGTGATCAGGGCGTACTCTTCTTTCTACATGCTCTTCAACAGTCTTCAGTCGTACCGCATACCAGGTCAGTTGAGGGTGTGTGTCTGACGTTGGATGAAAACCTCACAACAGTCGAGTGTCTCACAAAATGTACAATGACCAATGTACAAGAGTAAGATGAGAAACACTCCTGAAATTGCAACTAATAAAGGTGCTTTCAAATGATTTTGTAAAACAACTCTCCTCATTAAGTGCACTTCCTCTCTAATGTCAGCAACAGAACTAAGTGAGTTTTTGCTGTGGCATCAAACGCCTCAAGTAGTGCCTGTACATCATTCTGTAAATTTATCACATTTAACAGTTTCAGGGATTAAGTTCTTTCTGTGTCATGATTAAAAGATGTTTCACATAATCCTATCCTCTGACATTACTCACATTGCCAGTAATAGAAGCCAAATAACATCCTTAAAATACCTTACAAAGGAATAGATAAGCTTTGTTACCACAAACGAAGTGTGTGTTATTAGAACAACAAGTGTTTGGATTTCTCATTGTTAGAAGAGTTTTGTCACATCTGGAAAATGCACATGTAGTGGAAGTTTTAATATTGACTGATTATTAATAGACATTGCATTGAATTATCATATGGTCTCTTTATCTGTATTCCTGGATTACGAGAACAGAAAGCCTTGTTTTCTATTGTCATGTTTACACAGCTGTAAAGACAATCAGTAAAGACAATCAGAAGAAGGGTGGGGGTTATCTCTGTTCTGAGAGGTGAGAAAACCCCTGGGTTAGAAGCAGGAGAATACGGGAGGGAAGCAGAAGATAATTTAGGTTGTAAATGAAGGCCTTTTGACTTCTCAGGAACAAAGAACCATTTGACCAGCACAAGGGGTTAGAAACCAGCCCAAACCAGATAAAGTAAGGAAAATTACAGAACCTGGGAGGAGGGGTTTACGATGCCGAAGAACTGTATAAATGTTTTGTATTTTGTGGAATGAAACAGGACTTCTGTTTCCAGGCTGGGTGGCTGCGGCTTGTGAAAAGAGTCCTCAGAGAATAAACCTTTTCTCTTTATTACAATTTTGCCTCTTGAAAGTTTCTTACACCTTTTGATGCTGTTTTTATTCATCTCTGAAAATTGCTATTACAGCACACAACTGGCTTAGACTTGCTCACTACATTCTTCCCTTCAAGGCACCAGGAAGAATTCACTTATTCCCTTCAGATTTCACATTAAGATCAAACTGATATCTATAATCAGTACTGTTGTATGCAGTCAAATGCCATAAACTATAATGTTAATGAGAATAATTTCAGTAGTGACATACTGTCAGGATTCAGACATGGAGATCGAGGTAAGTGAATCTTCACAACTTTATTTACAGGTGACAAAAGTGCAAGGTGAGTATTGTGAATTCACGTGCAGATTCTGTGATAATCTCTTGGTGCGGGGATGACAGCAGGTAAGCCAGATAACTTCAGAAATGTTGAAACAACCTTCCAGAGTCCGCGTCAGCGGATCTTGGACCTCGACGTCATGGGGGTCTGCCTCGAGGTCGAGGTGCAGGTTTCTCAGGATGTTGATCATGAAATTCAGTGAGCAAATTGGGATCAAGGATGTCATGACGAGGTACCCAACACCTTTCTTCTGGTCCGTAACTCTCCCAATCCACCAAATATTCGAGTCGACCCCCTCGACGTCAGGAGTCCAAAATCTCCTTTACAGAGTAGATGGGACCGGCTTCAATGGGTGGTGTTGAAGGGCTGTCGTCTGGGATAGGATCGTGGATAGACGTGGAATGTGGGATGGATGCGGTACTGAGCAGGAAGACAGAGTTTGTAGGTAACTGGACTGACTCTTCTTTCGATGGGATATGGACCAATGTACTTTGGACTCAGTTTGCAACCAAGTTGTTTTAAACGGATGTCTCGAGTGGAAAGCCAAACTAGTTGTCCTGGTTGGTAATTTTTTTATTTTTTTTATTTATTTATTTATTTAACAGGGACCATACAATCAAACATAGTTACAATACAAAGCCTGTAACTGATGCGCAGCATATAGAGTTTATAGCTAAAGCTAATTTTCAACTCCTGTCCCTGGTTGGGCATTTCTAAGTACATTATAAATAGATACAAACAAATAGAAAGCATTCACATTTCTACATACACACACACACACCAGAAAAATAACAATAGTTAAAAATGGTTACAGTTTTGGTTTGCCTTTAACCACAACTTAATCCTGGAAGTGAACTTTTTCAAGTCAGATATGACCTTAATGTCAGATGGTAACGAATTCCAGAGTCTAGAGCTCTTAACAGAAAAGGCTGTCTGTGCGAAGCTTGTCCTACAGTATGGTATTGTACAGTTATGATTTGTGCTGCTCCTGGTAACTCTTTTGCTGTTTTGTATTTTAATAAATTTACTAAGTGGCTCGGGTGCTAAATTATTAATACACTTGAATTTTTTTTTTAAAAAGCATAAATTACTAAAGCTTTCAAAGCTTAATATATTATATTTTTCGAGGATGTAACAGTGATGATAACGGATTGGCTTTTTATCCATAATTTTTATTGTTTGATTGTAAAGTGAACCAATTTGTTTTGTTGCAGACGGAGCTGCTTGCGCCCAAACTGTCATGCAGTATGAAATATGCGAAAAAACCATAGCATGCATGTACAGCAGGGCTGCCTGATTTGGTATGCAATTTCTGATCAGTTTAAACCAGTTAAGATTGCTTTGTATTGTTTTAGAGATTTTCTTTATATGTTTAGCAAATTTAAGTTGAGGATCTATGACCAATCCAAGATATTTAAATTCTGTAACAGATTGAATTATTCCATTTTGTAAGTTAATTTTAAATCTTTCACTTAGGTCAAG
This sequence comes from Semotilus atromaculatus, assembly GCA_031834385.1. Lineage (NCBI taxonomy): Eukaryota > Metazoa > Chordata > Actinopteri > Cypriniformes > Leuciscidae > Semotilus > Semotilus atromaculatus. The sequence goes on from JAULUF010000088.1 coordinate 691,785, forward strand.
TTTCTTAATAGAAAAACACATGGAAACTGTTTTTGTCAAATTTGGCACCAACTGATTTTGATTGAGCCACTGTCCGACATCAGCCATACATGCAAGACAGTACATCAGCAGCCAGCTCTGGTGACTTGGCGGGTACATAAAGAACCGTATCATCTGCATAGAGCTGGAAGCTGGCACCTGAACAGTTCAATGGCAAGTCATTTATAAAAAGACTGAACAGCAAAGGACCAAGTATGGAGCCCTGTGGTATTCCCAATTTGATGTTCAAGAGTGAGGATTTTTCCTGGGCAACTTCAACACACTGTACTCTCGCCTGAAGATAGGACGCAAACCAATGCACTGCCTCAGTAGAGAAATTAAAAGAGGACATTTTAGTTAAAAGCAAGTTATGGTTGATTGTATCGAAAGCCTTTTTGAGGTCAAGGAATACAGCTCCCACCACATCACCCCTATCCAGGGATTTTTTCACATTTTCAATAAAACAACAGTTTGCAATTTCAGTTGAATAACCCGACCTAAAACCAAACTGCTGTGGGTGGAGAAACTGACTGGCTTCTAAGTGATCAACCAATTGTGCTGCGACAACTTTCTCAATTACTTTAGATAAAATAGGTAAAATAGATATGGGACGATAGTTACACATAGAGTCCTGACTTCCTGATTTATATACTGGCACAATGACTGCTTTTTTCCATCCTAATGGAAATGTACACGTTCTTATAGAAAGATTAACAAGATGTGTCAGCGGTTTGACTAACACAGTTCTATATATTTTTTTAAAGCAGCTGTTCATCATATAGATATCATTTGATTTGGAATTAGACAATTTATTAATAATTTCTGAAATTTTTGTCTCCGGAACCTCTGTAATATAAAAGGAGTCTGCAGAAGTCACTCCAGTTGGATAATTGATATCTATAGACTCAAAATCTTTTGTTAGTTCTTCTGCTGATTGCACAAAATATTAATTTAATTCATTGGCCATAGTAGCATTATTATTTATGTTCTTTTCATTTATGGTAAGTTCCTTTATCCCTTTATGTTTATTTATTTTATTAGTTAGATTATTTAAGTGTCTCCAGATGGAAATATTATTACCCTTAGCATTACCTATAAGTTGAGTATAATAGGAAACCTTTGCTTTACGTAGTTCTAATACCACTTTATTTCTTAAACTTTTGTAAGTTAACAGATCAGTGTTCATTTTTGAGCATAATGCTTTTTTCAGAGCCAAATCTTTCTTCTTCATAAGCTTTCTGATATCATTACTTATCCATGGTATAGTAGTTTCTTTTTTGTTTTATAAATGTATCTATTACTCCAGAGATAGCTGTAATCATAGAATTACAGCACTCGTCTACATCATTCATAGCCATGATTTGCTCCCATTTTAAGTTATTGAGTTCTCTTTCAAACTTCACAGTTTTAGCTTCAGGAATGATAAATGTTGATTTATCACAACCAGATTTGCCAAAATACTGTAGCCGCTTTTTAGTCAGTTTTCTAGCTGTCAGAATCATGTTGTGGTCAGAGAGACCTGTTATCAGATTGTACGTCCTTGTTATACGTTCTGGTTTATTAGTAAATGCCATATCAATAAGGGTTTTGGTCTGTCTTGTTATCCTAGTGGGCCCTTTAATCATTTGTAGATAATTAAATTTTGTCATGATTGTTTTTAATTTTTGTTTACCACTTTTGTCAGACCAATTAATGTTAAAATCACCATACCATACAGTCTCTCTATAAGAATCAAGTTGTTTAACTAAAAAACTTAATTCATCATAAAAAGTAATGTTATGAGAAGGTGGGTTATAAAGCACAACAATATTAAAATACATTGTAGGTGATAAAATTACATTCAAAGCTAAACATTCCAGAGGGGTTTTCAATTCAACTGTATGACATTTAAATGTATCTTTTATGTATATTAAAACTCCTCCCCCCTTGCCTACATTTCTGTCCTTTCTGAAACATTGATATCCAGCAATGTCTATCATATTCAGGCATATTCAGGGGCGTCGCGGCGGTGAGTATCTGCAAAATGTTTTTGTCGATTCAGAGCTTGCTGGAGATGATGGTGTGCTTGGTTCCATATGCCTTTGCTGTTCTGGAACCATGCGTTGACCGCGGGTACTTCTGATGGTTCACCAGACCAGGGGAACAATGGAGGTTGGTAACCAAGTACATACTGAAATGGGGTCAGGTTTGTGGATGTCTGCCGGAGGGAGTTTTGGGCATACTCTGCCCACACTAGGTAGTGACTCCAGGTGTTCTGATTAGAATGACAAAAGGTACGAAGGAACCGACTGACATCTTGGATTTTTCGTTCTGCTTGACCGTTTGATTGTGGGTGATAGCCCAAGGTTAAACCACAGTTACATTCATTAAGGCGAAGAATGCCCGCCACACCTTGGAAATGAACTGGGGTCCTCTGTCGGACACAATATCCTCTGGTATGCCAAAGTTACGGAAAACATGTTCCATCAAAAGTTCTGCGGTGACAAAGGCTGTAGGCACATTTTTCAGAGGGATTAGCTTACAGGTCTTGGAAAAGCGATCAATGGCTACAAGGATACCAGTATGTCCATCGGAGGGTGGTAGATCTTTCACGAAATCGACTCCAATATGGCACCACGTCGATGAGGAATGGGTAGAGGCATGAGTTTTCCAGCAGGTAAGTGACGTGGATTCTTAGTCATGGCACATAGGATGCATCCCTGGATACAGTTTTTGATGTTGTGCTGCATGTTTGGCCACCAGTAACGGGTTTGGAGGATTGAACATGTCTTGTTTATTCCAGGGTGACCTGTTCCAACGGATGAGTGGGCGGAGGAGATCAGGAGATCAAACTTTCAGGTACATAGATCTTTTCAGCTGGGCATTCTAGCAGACTAGGTTGGTGTTGTGAAATTTCAAGGAGTTGTTCATTGATGTCCCACTGGATGGAATCGATAAACAACTTATCTGGCAGGATTGTGTCAGGTTCTTCCAGGACCGTTTCGGGGGCATGGAAACGTGATAGGGGGCATCTGCTCGGATGTTCTTCGAACCCGGACAATAGGAGATTTGGAAGTGAAAGCGAGTAAAGAAAAGAGCCCATCTGGCTTGACGTGGAGTGAGTCTTTTAGCTTCCTTCAGATACTGGAGATTTTGTGATCAGTAAGGACTAGGAACGGATGTTTGGCTCCTTCCAACCAATGTCTCCATTCTTCAAGGGCAAGCTTGACGGCCAGAAGTTCTCGGTTGCTGATATCGTAGTTACTTTCAACGGTGGATAACTTGCGGGAGAAGAATGCACAAGGCATAGGTTTTGAAGATGAGTCTTGGTACTGTGATAAGACTGCTCCTACTCCAGTTGTAGAAGCATCTACCTCAACGATGAATACCTTTTCAGGATTTGGATGACGAAGTAAAGGAGCTGTAGTGAATGGTGTCTTGAGAGACTGAAAAGCATATTCAGCATCAGAGTTCTAGAGGAGCGACTGTGGTTTTCCTTTCAGGAGGGATGTTAGTGGAGCAGTTAACATGCTATATTGGTCGATGAATCTACGATAAAAATGTGCAAACCCCAGGAACCGTTGCAACTCCTTTATGGATTGTGGGGTGGGCGAGGAGGTGACGGCTTTGGTTTTACGGTCGTCCATCTCACTTAGATTGTATCCCAGAAATCCAATGGAGGTTTGATGGAATGAACATTTTTCTGCTTTCAGGAACAGAGAAAACTCTCTGAGGCGCTGGAGTACAAGAGAGACGTGGCGTTGATGTTCAACTGGATCGTTAGAAAAGATCAAGATGTCATCGATATAGATTATCACAAAGTGATTCAGATAGTCTCGGAATATCTCGTCCGTGTGCGTTTACAAGTCCAAATGGCATCACCAGATACTCATAGTGCCTTGCTGGAGTGATGAACGCTGTCTTCCTCTCATCCCCTTCTCGTATTCTCATGAGATTATAAGCACTCCTTTGATCAAGTTTAGTGAATATTTTGGCTTCTCGGAGTAGCTGGGTAGCTGAACTTTACCATTAGGCGCTCTGTAGTCTATGCATGGACGTAACCCTCCATCCTTCTTGAGAACGAAGAAAAAACTAGCAGTGGCAGGTGAAGTGGATGGTCGGATATAGAGCCTCTTGCAACGTGGTCGCTGTTGTAGAGTCTCTTCGACGAATTGTTGCATGGCCGCTTGTTTGGGAATGGACAAAGAGTAAATCCGGCCCTTGGGAATGGACTCCCCAGGAATCAAGTCAATGGCACAATCCCAAGGTCGGTGTGGAGGTAACTTGGATGCTGCAACAGGATTGAACACATTGGAGTATGAGGAGTAACAAGAAGGGACTGACATTGACAGATTTTCAGGGGGACTCTCGATGGACGTTGAACTCACCGGAATTGATTCTGGTAATTCGACTACGTGTAGAGTCTGGACGAGATGACAAGATTCATGAATCTTTAATTCTGAACATATATCTACAGTTGGCTCATCTGAACACAACTAAATGCATTCCCTTTTAAATCCAAAGCTTTTGGGCCTGTGAACTCATGGAGGTAAATTATGCCTTAGGCTTCGGCCAGTCTGCAGTAGATGGTTCGATGACACTTTTTATGACACCCCGAGTGTTAACAGACCACACGAATCGCGATAAGCGAGCCTCAAGGAGATTGATATCACCTCACCATCCCTTTCTCCAGAGAAAGGAATTCCAGATGTCCACGATGCAACCTCACACACATATACCCACACACACACATAAGAACTGTTAAGGAATTTCCCCATTTAAAGACATTTACTAAGATATATTTTAAATGTTTCTATATGTGTCTGCTTAACCAAGTCATATCGGAATATCTACGATCATATCGTAGTATCAAGTGAAGTATAAATACTTGTATTTATGTATTGAAATGCAACGTTGCCTTCCTATAATTTTTTCATGTCGTTCTTGATATCGTTGTAATTCCCTGGTTCTGACTGAGCCAGATATGTGTATTAGGTTATGGTAAAATGTGTCTTGTTATGTTTAATCATCTTCGGAGGAAAAATGACGAAGTTTGGTTCCGGTCATAACTTATGCAGATAAATTTGTAGCCTGGCCACATAGGGTTTAATAATTATATGGCTGTTTAGTATAAATGACATACTTTGTAGGACGGCTGCTATAATATAATTATTTTTACCAGCTTCTGTTGTCTGCAAGTCTTTTGTGTTATTGTGTTTTGGTTTTTACTATAGCGAGAGCTCGCAAGGCTCCAGGGAATCCCCAGTGACGTCAGTCTAATCAGCTGAAGGAATGACTGTACTTCCGTTTAAAGGTGCCGGGAAATTTGTGTTTCGAGAGCAACGCAAACATTGCTCTTTGGGGACTGGCGATCGATCACAGTTCACCAGTGGCTTGTCAGTGATTGTGTTTGTTCGACTCCTCGTGGAATTAGGCCTATACAAAGTGGATTATTTCTCCTTGGATATCTCTACACAGGACAGCGCTGTTCCTCTTTGTTTACACAGACTTTTTGGACTTTGACAGCTTACCGGTGAGGCCGATTCTACTCACACACATACCGGACATTTTGTATGTATTGTTTATATTTATTGTTGGTGTTTGCTATTTAATACATTTCGGGGTTATCATTCCATTTTGTTTGGGGCTTTATTGATGATGTGAACAACTCAATGTATACTTTTATAAAGGGTTCTGAACGATTATTTTGTGGTGTGTCCTGCCTTAATTAGGCTGGGTGTTACAAATTGTCCCGACAAGACAAAGAAGCGTTCCCGCTCGAGATTTTCTGAACAACGATTGGACAGTCCACTTCAGAGAGGCATGGATTAGGTTTTCCTTAAAGTGTAAATTGCAGGTTAACCACCACAACCAATTAATGTGTAAATTAAAGTGCTCAATGTGTATATATGTAAACATTTCTGTCTTAAAATGCGTTAAAATAACATTTATTGGGGTTTCTTCAAAGGTAGCGTTTTTTTACAGTTGCTGGGTGATGACGTCCTAAGAGGGAGTAGCAACTCGTACAACACCGGGAAATCTGTACAACACCGGGATCGATGCCGGGTTGGGGACCTAATAACATTGCCGTGATCAGTCCCAGCTTTTGCTGGCACAGAACGTGATATTGCCTGTGCTAAAACGCAACTAATTAGCGATGCTCATTGTCAGGAAGAAAAAGAGAGATCGATGTCCCTATCGCTGTGTTTGACAGGTGTTTGTGTGGGCTATGCCACCCAGTGGAATCAGCAGTGGAGAGTGTGTGCTGCCGTGAGGTGAACGCGTTTGATTTTAGTGGAGCAGCTCGACCCGCGACCGGCAAATCTGACGTGCCTCACGTAGCATATCCTGTTTTTTTGACGCATGCTGCCTGAACCTGTTTGTTTTGCGAATAGCTTACTCTCATTTCAGGCAGGATCACGGTTCTCGTGAAGCCAGCACACACGAGTATGTTTACAATTGAGTTATTTCATTCATCACTTCTGAATAAAAAAAAAACACAATATAACTGCTAGCCTACTTTTCGTTGACTAACGTTAACTCTAGGCTTGGAGTCCCTCTTATGACGTCACGCCCAGCCTAGTGGAAGGGAGCGGGAGTGCTTAAAACCACTGTAAAAGTACATTTCGGTATAAAAAAAACATACAAAACAATGGTGGGTGGTTCTTATCTTTATGTTTAATAAGCACATTGCATTATCTTTGTGAAAAATTTAACCTGCAATTTACACTTTAAGAGAACCGAACTCCAGGTTATGTGTGCTTAGTTTTTGCCCGCGACTGGGTCATCACCTTCTCTTCAGTTTGTGTTTCTTTTGTTTGGTCTAGTTAGATTTGTTTTCATTCTTAGATAATTCTCCATGTTCATTTCCATGTGAGTGAAACGAACTTAGCCTGAATTATCTCCTTGGCAACTTTGCTTTTGAGGAACACTTAAACTTGTCGTTACTCCATCTGCGCTGGAAAGGAACCAGGAGCATGCGCTCCGAAGAACCGACACGCACCCACATTCTTTCTCAGCCACACGAGAGCCATTGCAAGTATTTGATTTCTTATCGAGATCTTTATGCTGTTATAAGGTTGTTTGCCCATTCAGGGTGATTTGATTCTTGTTGTCTCTCGTTTAAGGTTCATTGTCTGTGATTTTGCCATAACTGTTTCCTCACTCCCTCTCTCTATCTCTTTCTTAAGCTTTCATTTTCGTTTTCTGTTGATTGTGTTTGTAAATACATTTATTCCGTGTAACTGTAGTCAACGATATATAAGTAGTTTTTCCTGTATTAAATAACTATATTCACTGATTGACTCTGCCTATCTGCTCATGTTACAAGTCACTGAAATGTACGATCAAGCTACGAGCTTTACGATTAAAAGATACTTTAATTAGTATTTTGTTTAGAAAAGGGAAGCTGTTTTTTTTGTGGCCAAGAGAAATAGTCTGCCTTTCTAAGTTATACGAATCATTTCTTAAGGGTTAATAAAGATTTTACGGTCAGTTCGCTGGCGAGCAGGCTATTAGATGACAAATGAATCCCCTTGCGAATTATAATGAGAATCGAACGATTCTGAACAGTTGGTATATTGATATTTAATTACAAAGCGTTGTGGTTGAATGTTAATATATACATAACTGCTCTATTTTTCCTGTCTGTATGTACAGCTAACCACAATCCGCGCAACGTATTCCCTTTTCGGGAAATTTGTATTTCTGTAAGTGATAACTCATAACCCATATCAGTTATTGATAATATTATTTCCAATATTTGAGCATTGAGTTGTTACATATGGAAGAGCTTGATAACTCAGTATCAGTCGAGGAACATTTGCAACCCCATGTCAGGATCTTGCCCGATTTCCAATCGAAGGAAGGTTGGTGTCATATAAGCCAGGGACGACCAAGTATGATATCAGTCTGACTGTTTTCTTGCACCAATGGGTTAAATACTTCATAGTGTGTGTCTTCAACACATAAAATGATGGGTGTTATCTGAGATGTTACATAACCTTTATTGATGGTTTCACCAGTTACTGCATGGATTGAGTATGGCTTGGATGTGTTGGATTTCTGGAGCTGGAGCTTCTTACAGAGGTTTCCGTAAATTAAGTCCCCTGCTGAGCCGGAGTCCACGATGGCTGTGACAGAAATATGGAATTTTGTAGATTTTAAAATCACTGGTATCATTAAGGGAACTGATACTGGAAGGGACGTGGAAACCAAACTCACACCAGCGACTCTTCTTTTTAAGACAACTCAAGAAATTTAAAGTGTCCAAGGGTTAGAGCTGTGATAGAGAGTATACTTACTTTCTCCATCATTGTATGGGTGGGGTAACTGCTCATAATAGGGTAGTTAGGACAGTATCAAGGATAATTGGGTTGGACCTCCCTAAGATCTGTGTCATTTAACAACACCTGTCTACTTAAAACTGGACTGAAAATACTTAGATTTATTGCACCCCGCTAATTCCCTTTTAATCCCTCTACCATCAGGCAGAAGGCTAAGAAGTATCAGATCCAAAACCACCAGTTTTTCAAATAGCACTTACCCGCAGGCTGTAAAGGTCCCTCAACTCACACCAACAATCGTTATCTGCTCTGCTTACACAATTACGTCCTTCTCCTCAGTGTCACTAAATGCACTAGCACTTTATCTGGTCTGATTTATTTATTAGATTATTTATTATACTTACTCATTGGTAGCAACCAAAGTATCTGTCTTCTGATTTTAGGTTTTTATTGTAGATGTTGTGTCTTATGATGTGTTGTCATTTTTGTCCAATACTGTCTTGTATTGTCCTGAGTGAGCCAAATCACTAAAATGAATTCCAGGCGATTTGCGTCATTTTGGCAAATAAAGACTTGAACTTGAGCCCTGTACTGTGGTGGGCTGTGCTTGTGTGTAGAAATGAACACTGGGTTGTGGGCATTTTTATTACACTCATAACACCATCGGCCGTGGCCGGAATACCAGAAATTACACTCCTTATGTGATTTATCTGGGCCACCGGCGTATGTGTGCAGGCAAACGGGCCGTGGTACCGGCTTGTTTACTGCAAAATACACAGGAACAGTCGCATTTTCTGGAACTGAACGAGCGAAAAATTTCGATGGAAGTCTGGACGTGGCGAGAATTAAACACTGTCGTTTTCCTAAGAGGCTAGGGAGACTTAGAGGCCTCTGGGCTTTATCTCAATCTTTGGTCCGTAGCGCTCTTCAAATCCGGCACGCTGATAGCTTCTGGTCCTTCCTCATCCAGCTTTCGGAGAAGGTCGGCTTGGAAGATCTGCAGTACGGCCATCGAGTGCAATGCTGATACAGCCTGTCCAGTGGCATAAGTGTGACTGTGCATAGCGGAAGTAGTGCGGCAAGCTTTAGAAGGTAGCGCCGTCTTAGCTCGCCGTCCAGCAGAAGGCGGGCAAAGATGGGCCGCTAGAGCTTCTTCCACTGGAGGAAGAGAATGGTATCCTCTGTCTTTAGCACCGTCCACCACGGAGAATGCTGCCGAGACAGAGGTACGCACTCTGGCTGAGAAGGGGGCATTCCAAGACTTTGCGACTTCTTCATGAAGCTCAGGAAGAATAGGCGCGGGCCTAGAAAACGCGCTGGCGCGTTTTGCGCGATTTTTTTCACATAGCAGCAAAATAGGCTTAAAATACTCCGTCACTTTTGGTCATACACACTTAAGAAATATGAAAAAATAAACTGTTAAATGTCTACTTTTTTTATGGGTCCACTTACAATCGAAATAAAACATTGTGCTTTTGTAAAATAAAGAAAATAAACAGGGTGTGCTTTCTGCCTCTCCGTCTCCGTGAACTTTTTTTCTGGAGCACGTCTCTAAACGTAAACAAAACTCAGCGAATACTAGTCACACAGGCATGATCAATATATCTTTATAATCATTTAAGTGTGTATTTTTAAATGATCTAATTCAAAACTAAAACAAATATTCTGTGTTTATGTAATCTATATAAAAAGAGAGAGATGCCAGGCGTTCTCATTTCAGCTAATTATCTTTTAATGTGACCACGCCCACAGAGAGCGCGCGCTATTCAAACGCAAATGATCTGAAACTTGCCAACGCCCACACAAGCTCGATAAAACACGAAGTTCAGATTAATGTACCGGTAGTCTGTGTCGTTTTGCGAGGCTGTGAGGAATAATTCTGGATAATTTACCTCAGAAGTGCTGGATAAATTTCACTTCGAGGAGCCATGGATCCAGCGAGGATCATAGTAAGTTTTTTATTCTTAAGTGTTTTGTTCTAATCGTGAATACTGTTTTAATATGAATCGAGTGTCTCTCTCTGTGTGATGAATGAACGGAATTCGCACTGTTGTTGTTACAGACGAAATATGAAAGACAACATTTAGTTGACTAGTTTGGGATAGATTATAAAGTTTTTTACTCTAAAATAGACATCAAATAAGCTTTAGTTAACCAGTTTCTGCTCATTTGTTAAATATATAACGTTAGAATGTTTTGTCAAAAATAAGCTCATAATCTAAGATGTTATTATAGTGTTTGTTCCAATGTAGACTATATCAAACTAATGAATCCCTTAACTTTGAAATATGAATGATAAAATCCAGGCTATAGGCCTACTTAAAAAAAAAAAAAAAGACAAGATGTAAAAAAAATCTTCATATTATTGTTTTTTATTAGTGACACATTTGAGGAGAGGATATATTCCAAAACTTTCTGAAAATACAGTATGAGAATTAACTGCATACTAGAAATGTTTACCTTGGAAATTATACAATTTGAATGTATACAAAATTTGTGAAAAAATACCTTTTTTTCCTCTCTGAGAACTCTAACTTTCTAACTCTAACTAATTCTGTAGAATGGTCCATATAGCCTATTTGAACAGGATTTGTTTCCAGGTATGACTATGTACTAAAAATGTGCTTTTGACTTTCATTTATATTTGGATTTTATATATTATTTATTTATTTTTGTCCTCGCATTCTTTCTTGTGTGACACACCTGAATGAATGGCTCATTAGTATGCAGGCTCATCAGTATGCAGGCTCATTACTATGCAGGGTCTTTGTCTTCTCAGGTGTGAATCACAGCAAGTCACGCCCCTGCGCATATTGCCTTTGCAAGCAAAAACTGTTTTAAAAAATTTAAATCAATGTATTGTTTTATGTGAATGATTAGGCAGGGTGATTTTCAGATCATTTTGAAGCAAAAACTAGTGATGCTCCGATTGATCGGCCGCCGATCATGATCTGCCGATATTGGCTAAAAATAGCTTGATCGGCGAACCCCAAAAGCACCGATCAAAAAAGCCGATCACGTGACGTAAATTACTCCCGCGACTTTTTTCCACCTGCATGCATGCGCACGGGCACACAACATCAGAGCGGAGCTTGCCAGTGTCAACATGAGTTCTCCCTTCTGGAAGTTTTTCAAAGTGTCTGACAGAGACGTTGCTAACGGCGAGATTTAACTATTTGTAGCGTGTATTCTAATTCTATTCACGAGTTGCATGCGCTTGATGAACGCTCTGCTAGTTAACTGGAGATTAATTAGATGTCCGATGTTCGCGGGACACGAGTTGCACGCGCTTGATGCATGTCTCATAAATCGTTAAAAAAATGTAAACGGCTGGGAGAAAGAGAAGACATATAGATCTATCTATCTGAATAACAGTGACGACGCGAAAGAGCTTTATTCGGTATGTTTTTCTGTGCGCACAGCCGCACACACACATAACGTTACACACACACACACAAACAACCGACGCGAAGCGTGCAGCCCTGCACATAGACCGCTATACAGCGCGCGAGGACTGAACTGAGCCCTCTTTCGCGTCTGAATGGGCAAATACACACACAATTATGTCTAAATGTCAGTTTTGTAGAGTATTCGCGTAAACACAGTCGGTTATGTCTTTACAGAGCGTACAGCAGCCTGTGAGAATATAGGACGTGCATCAGTGCAATTGGATCTGCACAGTTGGTCAAGTGACAGTGCGTCATAAACCTAATGCCGTTTGTACACTTAATATTAATCAAACAACAAAATAAAAAGAGAAAAGCATTCACTGCTCTTTTAATAGCTTTAATAAGGATTAATTATATTTAATTCATAGGCTACAAATAAATATGTCTGCTTGAAAGAATAAAGAATGATGTATGTTAAAGAGTGCATCATTCATTGAAGAAAAAAAGACTGTTTTACTTTAGGAGAAGTGTTTTTATTTAATTTTAAGATATTTTATGTCACAGTGCTTAATCTGTGTCTGTATTGCATGTTCAATCTTTAAAAATTATTCATATTAACAGGTTAATAGATGTTTTCTACAGGAATATATAATGGGTTTGGAAATTTTAGAGAAATTCTAAATTAATGCATTACAATTTAACTAAACCTATTATATTTTAGTCTACTAAATCTACTGTAGATTTAGTCAACTAAATTCTTATTGTATTTTGTCGACTAAAACTAGACTAAAACTAAAACAATTCAGATGACTAAAATATGACTGAAACTAAATGGCATTTTAGTCAAAAGACTATGACTAAAACTAAATCAAAATTTGCTGTCAAAATTAACACTGCAGTATATTTATATAACAATTTTCAAGTATGCCTAAGTGTAACTTGATCCCATCCCATTAAGCTGATCTAGTGTGTGTTGGTCTGCCTGACCCCTCTTTGTTTGGAATAATTTTACGTTACTCTCCCTTATTTGGGGAAGATGGCCTACAGTAGCCTTAAGTTATCTCATTTTCTAAATACAATTAAATAAACACTTGGTGGTTCTTCAAGATCTTGACTGTAGCATATTGGGGGGTTTTTTCAATACAGTTTTCATATTTCATAATATTTCAAATATTTCATAATTCATAGTTCGTTTCATTTCTACAAATGGTGCAAACTCTGCTAGATTATAGATAAAAAATTCCCATTCCCCTGCCATTCTGTGATCGGCAGTAATCGGCAATCGGCAGATCATGATTTTGGTGATCGGTAATCGGTGATCGGCCCCAAAAATGCTGATCGGAGCATCTCTAGCAAAAACACTAGACAACTACATCCATTAGTCAAAAGTCTTGTGGACACATGTTAAGTATGTGTTTTGTGGTCTTATTTCACAAACTTTAATTTTTAGTTTTTTGAATAACCATGCATAAACATTATTCCCTCAAAAATACAAATATGTACATAGATGTTGCTCGCATATTATGGTACCCCTATTTGTGCTAAATAGAGTGTAATTACACCTTTGCCATTAATATGTTTATAAGCAACTGAAAAAAGCACAAATGTCAGGGCATGTCAAAACATCTCACGGACCTCAAAAACCCCTTAGACCAGGGGTGCCCAATCCTGCTCCTGGCGATCGACTGTCCTGCACAGTTCATCTCCAACCCTAATCAAACACACCTGAAGCAACCAATTAAGGTCTTCAGAGCACGTCAGGATCACTTGAAAATTAAAGGCAGGTGTGTTTGATTAGGGTTGGAGATGAACTGTGCAGGACAGTCGATCGCCAGGAGCAGGATTGGGCACCCCTGAGGGTTAAAAAGACGCTTGCTCTTTTAGATAGTGTGAGTCGCGGCAGCGTATAAAGGATATATACGCCGGAAAGCATAGCAGGTACGGCGACTGAAAGCGGCGAGATGAAGGCCAGCGGCTTCAGATGCAAAGAATCGTCCCGCAGAAGGCTTTTTCTCAGACGGCGCGGCTTCTTCACTCCAGATCCAGCGATGCGTGAGCTTCGCTGAAGAGATTATATCAGCCCATCGAGCTGTATTTATAGGCCTAGGCCACGCCCGTTTCAGCGGGCCTCTCTCGATAGGCTGCTGCAGTTGCCGCAGGACAGCCAATAGGCACGCGAGCCGTCATGCCTATGTCTGCATGCTGCCGCAACGTGTTTTATATTAATTCAAAATTAAGGATCATTTTTGGCTTCAATATCTCTTAGAAAAGAGGTTTTATCCTAGCGTAAGATATTATGCAGTACGAGAGAACCTCCTGAGAGAACTATAAAACTGATCCGAGATCAGGTAAACACCATAAACACTGGTTTACTGGGATCGGCCCCCAACAGTGAACCATTGAAATTTCTAAATATTTGGAAACAGTTGTGACCTAACAAAGCCTTTTTTTTTTTACCGAATTCATGTGACGAAAGCGGCCATCACAAGTGAAGACCAAAATTTGATTGAACAAGATGCAAACTGGAGTATAAAGTTAGTATCTCGGTGCTCTTTGATGCGGGATAGTAATCATGTAAGGCCAAGGCACTCGAGAATTTAGAAAAAATAAAAGCCTTTATTCATGGCTATAACATTTTTATAAACAGTCATATATCCGCAAAGCAAGTGTGTGTGAGGATCACATGCCAAGGACATTGAGAGGAGTTAGTTTTAAACACAGATGAATGTGAATGCAATCTAGCATATTTTCCACTGATGCATATGTAACGGCCATAGCAAGGTTGTCCTTCTGTGCTCGCCGTATCCCTCTTCCCCCTTAGCCACGCCCTCTAGTTAAAAAACTATTGCTGCGTCCCAATTCGCATACTATCCGTCCTAAATAGTATTCGAAAGTAGAATTAGTACGTCCCAAATAGTAGTATGTTAAAATGAGTGTTCCAGAGAGACCCGGATGGTCTATATCCGGTCAGAATCCGAAGTGTAGATCGATGCGCACTCTAATGGCTGATATTGCCCACAACCCATCGCACGTTGGACGAGGATTCGATTAGAACTACAAACACGAGTGACAAGTTTTAAAAAACTACAGACATGGAGGACGCAGTCTGCGAGTCTTGCAGTTAAGTAGAGAGGTTTAGATAAAGGGGTTTGAGTGATTAATTACCAGTTTCTAACCTGACGAAAATGTATTTATTCAATGTTGTCTACATTATATTGCATCTGCATCAGCATTGTGAACTTTTGTAAAGATACGTTTCATTAACTTTTAAATGCATCAATACATTCAAATTGCAAACACATGAGGAGAGTCTCCGCATAAAGACCCACAACGGGCAGATGAAAGAGCTATTACACTTCTCTCAGAAACGGTAGGAAATTAAATTAGATTGAATGGAGGATTTTAACTGTGACAAGATGATTGACAGGGCAGTTTACGGTGACGGCGCACGCGACAGAGCTGTCCGTTAAAGATGACGGAGTAGTATGTCCCAAAGCTTGCCTACTCTTTTACTACACTTTTTGTATGTGAACTATGCTTGTGTATGATTTCATGCGGGGGAGGTAACTGTGGAGCCCCATTTCCGTTTATATGGGAAGATGTAGCCTATCCCTAGAGGTAAAAGGAAATGTTGGTTATTGTACCTGTATCACTTATTGATTGATACTGGTCTTGGTTATATTTATTGTACATGATGTATTTTAATTATGGTTGTTTCTCTCTTCAGAAAGATTGTCACTGCTGCTTTGCCTTTTGTAAATTTAATTTAATTGTAGCTTTTGCCTCCTTTTGTTTTCTTTATTTTTACTATTTTGTATTCCTGTCTGACCTGGGCTAAACATAGGTTTTGTTATTTTATTTTCCCTCTATTTTGATGTATGTCAGCAATAGGTGTGGTATTGGCTGCCCCATTAGTTTCCTGATCCGACCAGAGTGTTGAAGCTGTTTCGTGGAGTAGGTCGCTGGATCTGAGTCCTCCTTTTCACACATCTCACACAGTAGTTGTAGTGGGAATGTGCACCTCACTATTTACAGTGATCACTTTTTTTTTTTTGTGGTATCTGTGCCTATGAGTGTGTGTGTGTGTGTGTGTGTGTGTGTGTGTGTGTGTGTGTGTGTGTGTGTGTGTGTGTGTGTGAGAGAATAGGCAACATAATCAACAGCACGGGTGGTGTGTTGGTCTCACTCCTCTTCTAGGACAGGTAACCTCTTCCAAACAGCCGATCCATTGAAGCCATTATTGTTTGATTCGATATTCCTGGTCGCAGCCACTACCCCCATTTTGGCTGGCCTATGGGGTCTATTCTGTATCGCCTCACACTATGTTGAGAAAACAAACCTTAGACTGTTTTTATTGAATTACTTGTTAATATCGTTGTATTTTTATATTGAAATACCACGTCTCTGTCATTACTTCATTAGCTGTGTGTGAGAGCCCTCTTGTTTAAATCTTAGTGTGAAAGGCCCCAGGTGGCGTAGTCGAGCACCCTAGAGCCAATACCTTTGTCATGTGACTCCTGTGTTTGGTCACACATATGCTGACTGAAGTATTGTCTTTTAAGGAAGGAGGATTGTGTAGCATGAGATATACGTTCAATTTTAAACATGAACACATGTTTCTCAACCTTGTAAAGATAATGTAAGTTCCTTTGGTCAGCATATAAATGCCCAACCTTTGTCTATTGACGGATGAACACCACCTCTCCAGTAAATTGTTTTTATCTGCTATTTCTTGACATATAATAATTAACAAGAGATCTCATGGCATTTGCATCTGTGATTCAGGGAGAAAAGTTTAATTACTAGTCTAGACTTGTGTAAGGGCTGCCAACTCTCAGACATTCAGTGCAAGACTCACGCTATTGACACTGTTCTCAACACTTACACACGTTACACAACCATATTCTCACGCAGTGAAGAATCATAAAGCAAACACACAAAACTGAGTAGATTACTTTGATATGAAAAAGTCTCAGCTTTCAAATATAGTCCATTTTATTACAAAATTCTAACAATAAATACCGCTCCATAATTCTCACACCAAGCTTAAGTCAAAAGTTGGCAGCCCTGTTAGTGCTAAGCAATAAAAAAACTGAATAGACAGCATTGACACATTGTTTATAAAGTCTAGATCAATGTGAATGGATATGACACTTAAATCTATATCTATCAGTACTTTATGAATAAGTATTTACTAACCACGAATAATGATGATGTGGTGTTGCTTGTTCCTCCACTGAACTTGAATTGTCTTGAGCAGAAGTTACTTTGAAACTCCTTTAAACTTGCATTTTTATAAAGGACTGTGGAGTTGTTTTCTTCTGAACTTAAACCTGTTAAACCAGAACTTTTCCAGTAAACTAATAGAACCAGTTTTTCAAAATGAGTTGTGAATTTTGTTTTTAAACGCCTGCATTGCCTTCTAAGCTTTTTCCTGTTGTTCTTGTTTTTTGTGTGGCCTGATTTCAAAGCCATCTGACACTCTAGGTTGTAGCTGTGGTCTTCCTGAAAGCAGTCATGTTTTGCATATATAGCACTTGAATCTGAATAACTATGATCCTCGTTATTATTATCCACTGTTACAGCAGTGTCAGCTAGATG
Source organism: Semotilus atromaculatus (assembly GCA_031834385.1). Taxonomy (NCBI): domain Eukaryota; kingdom Metazoa; phylum Chordata; class Actinopteri; order Cypriniformes; family Leuciscidae; genus Semotilus; species Semotilus atromaculatus. Next base: position 709,057 of record JAULUF010000088.1, read on the forward strand.
TCATTGTTCTCATTAGCCTCTTCAGTCAGGGTGGCATTGCTGTAACCAGTGGCAGATTTCATGCTAAGGTGGTGTGGAAGAACGAGCATTATAGGGTGGGGCGGAGCACTAATTGTACACATGCTCAGCAAACCTAAGTTGATTTCACTTTCCGACTACGCCACCTTGGGAATTTCACCCGAGGAATAAAGCGCGCCCTCTAAAGGCACGCACAGGTTTGAATCGCCATTAGAGCCAGAGACATAGATAATCATACAAAAATATTTTATTGACAGTTATAAAAAGGGGCATTAACAGGCAGCCACACTAATCTCATTAGAAGGTTCAATTATCACAAGTGACCTTCTCTGGGTGGTGGCCTCCTTCACTGTGTGTCGTGCTCTTTGCTGACATTAGTCGGTGTGTGTGTGCTAGCAGAGACTATTTATATAGAGACTATTTATATCCCTTCTATCTGAGTCCAGTGAAGAGCCTGCTAACACTGTGAAGTATAACTGTCTCTCTTCTCTCTGTCTGAGTCCAGTGAAGAGCCTGCTAACGCTGTGAAGTATAACTGTCTCTCTTCTCTCTGTCTGAGTCCAGTGAAGAGCCTGCTAACGCTGTGAAGTATAACTGTCTCTCTTCTCTCTGTCTGAGTCCAGTGAAGAGCCTGCTAACGCTGTGAAGTATAACTGTCTCTCTTCTCTGTCTGAGTCCAGTGAAGAGCCTGCTAACGCTGTGAAGTATAACTGTCTCTCTTCTCTCTGTCTGAGTCCAGTGAAGAGCCTGCTAACGCTGTGAAGTATAACTGTCTCTCTTCTCTCTGTCTGAGTCCAGTGAAGAGCCTGCTAACGCTGTGAAGTATAACTGTCTCTCTTCTCTCTGTCTGAGTCCAGTGAAGAGCCTGCTAACGCTGTGAAGTATAACTGTCTCTCTTCTCTCTGTCTGAGTCCAGTGAAGAGCCTGCTAACGCTGTGAAGTATAACTGTCTCTCTTCTCTCTGTCTGAGTCCAGTGAAGAGCCTGCTAACGCTGTGAAGTATAACTGTCTCTCTTCTCTCTGTCTGAGTCCAGTGAAGAGCCTGCTAAAGCTGTGAAGTATAACTGTCTCTCTTCTCTCTGTCTGAGTCCAGTGAAGAGCCTGCTAACGCTGCGAAGTATAACTGTCTCTCTTCTCTCTGTCTGAGTCCAGTGAAGTATAACTGTCTCTCTTCTCTCTGTCTGAGTCCAGTGAAGAGCCTGCTAACGCTGTGAAGTATAACTGTATCTCTTCTCTCTGTCTGAGTCCAGTGAAGAGCCTGCTAACGCTGTGAAGTATAACTGTCTCTCTTCTCTCTGTCTGAGTCCAGTGAAGAGCCTGCTAACGCTGTGAAGTATAACTCTCTCTCTTCTCTGTCTGAGTCCAGTGAAGAGCCTGCTAACGCTGTGAAGTATAACTGTCTCTCTTCTCTCTGTCTGAGTCCAGTGAAGAGCCTGCTAAAGCTGTGAAGTATAACTGTCTCTCTTCTCTCTGTCTGAGTCCAGTGAAGAGCCTGCTAACGCTGCGAAGTATAACTGTCTCTCTTCTCTCTGTCTGAGTCCAGTGAAGAGCCTGCTAACGCTGTGAAGTATAACTGTCTCTCTTCTCTCTGTCTGAGTCCAGTGAAGAGCCTGCTAACGCTGTGAAGTATAACTGTCTCTCTTCTCTCTGCTAGCAGAGACTATTTATATAGAGACTATTTATATCCCTTCTATCTGAGTCCAGTGAAGAGCCTGCTAACACTGTGAAGTATAACTGTCTCTCTTCTCTCTGTCTGAGTCCAGTGAAGAGCCTGCTAACGCTGTGAAGTATAACTGTCTCTCTTCTCTCTGTCTGAGTCCAGTGAAGAGCCTGCTAACGCTGTGAAGTATAACTGTCTCTCTTCTCTCTGTCTGAGTCCAGTGAAGAGCCTGCTAAAGCTGTGAAGTATAACTGTCTCTCTTCTCTCTGTCTGAGTCCAGTGAAGAGCCTGCTAACGCTGTGAAGTATAACTGTCTCTCTTCTCTCTGTCTGAGTCCAGTGAAGAGCCTGCTAACGCTGTGAAGTATAACTGTCTCTCTTCTCTCTGTCTGAGTCCAGTGAAGAGCCTGCTAACGCTGTGAAGTATAACGGTCTCTCTTCTCTCTGTCTGAGTCCAGTGAAGAGCCTGCTAACGCTGCGAAGTATAACTGTCTCTCTTCTCTCTGTCTGAGTCCAGTGAAGAGCCTGCTAACGCTGTGAAGTATAACTGTCTCCCTTCTCTGTCTGAGTCCAGTGAAGAGCCTGCTAACGCTGTGAAGTATAACTGTCTCTCTTCTCTCTGCTAGCAGAGACTATTTATATAGAGACTATTTATATCCCTTCTATCTGAGTCCAGTGAAGAGCCTGCTAACACTGTGAAGTATAACTGTCTCTCTTCTCTCTGTCTGAGTCCAGTGAAGAGCCTGCTAACGCTGTGAAGTATAACTGTCTCTCTTCTCTCTGTCTGAGTCCAGTGAAGAGCCTGCTAACGCTGTGAAGTATAACTGTCTCTCTTCTCTCTGTCTGAGTCCATTGAAGAGCCTGCTAACGCTGCGAAGTATAACTGTCTCTCTTCTCTCTGTCTGAGTCCAGTGAAGAGCCTGCTAACGCTGTGAAGTATAACTGTCTCTCTTCTCTCTGTCTGAGTCCAGTGAAGAGCCTGCTAACGCTGTGAAGTATAACTGTCTCTCTTCTCTCTGCTAGCAGAGACTATTTATATAGAGACTATTTATATCCCTTCTATCTGAGTCCAGTGAAGAGCCTGCTAACACTGTGAAGTATAACTGTCTCTCTTCTCTCTGTCTGAGTCCAGTGAAGAGCCTGCTAACGCTGTGAAGTATAACTGTCTCCCTTCTCTGTCTGAGTCCAGTGAAGAGCCTGCTAACACTGTGAAGTATAACTGTCTCTCTTCTCTCTGTCTGAGTCCAGTGAAGAGCCTGCTAACACTGTGAAGTATAACTGTCTCTCTTCTCTCTGTCTGAGTCCAGTGAAGAGCCTGCTAACACTGTGAAGTATAACTGTCTCTCTTCTCTCTGTCTGAGTCCAGTGAAGAGCCTGCTAACGCTGTGAAGTATAACTGTCTCTCTTCTCTCTGTCTGAGTCCAGTGAAGAGCCTGCTAACGCTGTGAAGTATAACTGTCTCTCTTCTCTCTGTCTGAGTCCAGTGAAGAGCCTGCTAACGCTGTGAAGTATAACTGTCTCTCTTCTCTCTGTCTGAGTCCAGTGAAGAGCCTGCTAACACTGTGAAGTATAACTGTCTCTCTTCTCTCTGTCTGAGTCCAGTGAAGAGCCTGCTAACACTGTGAAGTATAACTGTCTCTCTTCTCTCTGTCTGAGTCCAGTGAAGAGCCTGCTAACACTGTGAAGTATAACTGTCTCTCTTCTCTCTGTCTGAGTCCAGTGAAGAGCCTGCTAACGCTGTGAAGTATAACTGTCTCTCTTCTCTCTGTCTGAGTCCAGTGAAGAGCCTGCTAACGCTGTGAAGTATAACTGTCTCCCTTCTCTGTCTGAGTCCAGTGAAGAGACATAAGAGACATTTATTTATATATTACCTGTTTGCAAACTTTTTTATTTTTCTTTGATGCCACATTTTCCTGACCTTTTTGCTCCCCCTGTGCTTTACAGGGGGTATGGCTTATCTAAATAAGATGTAAATGAGCCCTATTGTCACTCCCAGCAGCAGAGAGAGGTGAGAACTGCACAATCTTGAAAAAGAGGCCGTTTTCTCCCCTTTGAGATTTTTTTAGTGCCTACCTTCAAATGGCCACAACTTCTCCACATATTATCAGATTTACATGTTACACATCGTTGGAAAGCTTGGAGACTACACTTTCAGAATGTGTGAATAACTCAAAATGCCCCAGAACCGACTTGTGTCCCTACTTTCCGTGATTGGTCACATATGCGAACATGGTCTAGAAGTGCCATCATGTCCTGTGGGCCAAGGCTCATTTAAAATGGACTATTTCAAAGTGGAAAAGTGTTCTATGGTCTGACGAGTCCAAATTTTACAGTCTGTTGGAAATCACGGACGCCATGTCCTCCGGGCAAAAGAGGAAGGAGACACGTGAAATCGTGTTATCAGCGTCCAGTTCAAAAGCCAGCATCTCTGATGGTATGGGGGTGCATAAGTGCATACGGTATGGACAGCTTGCATGTTTTGGAAGGCACTATGAATGCTGAAAGGTACATAAAGGTTTTAGAGACACATATGCTCCCCTCCAGACGACGTCTATTTCAGGAAAGGCCTTGTGTATTTCATCAGGACAATGTAAAACCACATACTGCAGCTATTACAACAGCATGGCTACATCGTAGAAGAGTCCCGTGCTGAATTGGCCTGATCTGCAGTCCAGATCTTTCACCTATAGATTCATTTGGTGCATCATTTAACTAAAAATACGTCAAAGACGACCACAAACACTTCAGTAGCTGGAAACCTAGATAAGGCAAGAATGGGACCAAATTCCAACACCAAAACTCCAGACACTCATAAACTCGATGCCCAGACGTCTTCAAACTGTTTTGAAAGGAGAAGATGTTACACCATGGTAAACATGCCCCCGTCCCAACTATTTTGAGACCTGTAGCAGGCATCACATTTGAAATGAGCTCATTTAGTGCATAAAAGTGTAAAATTTCTCTGTTTAAACATTTGTTATGATATATATGTTCTATTGTGAATAAAATATGGGCTCATGTGATTTGAAAGTGTTTTAGTTTTCATTTTATTCAAATTTAAAAAACATCCCAACTTTTCCGGAATTTGGTTGTAGAGTGTTTTATTAGTTAACAAGTACATGTTCAGGAAATGCATAATACAAATTGTATGGGTTAATGTAAGTGACGGTAAACGAACTCCGCTCAAAGCTCTTTTGAAGCTGTCAAATGGTGTCGCTATTGGACACTTAATTGTGATTATTGCTACTCTGAGGTTTCTTATAGGCTTCTGTTGACTGTTTTTTGTTTTGTTGAAGAAGCATTACTCTTGCCTCTGAGAAAACAACACAGGAATAGCGACAATTGTGCATATAAATGACTACTTATAGGGCTTGAATTACAACCTGTGGGCAGTTTTTCTACATCCTTTTGTGAACGTCGTTTTACAGTTGTATGCTGCACAGCGGATCATCTTAAATGTGCCGTCGGAGCTACCAATCTCTGTATAACGGCCGGTGGAGCCCTCTGCTGGTAGGGAATCATAAGATGGCCGGTCGAACACTTCCTGTGGCTTCACTGCCTGCTGGCAGTTTAAAACGTCATGAGCTATCCAGTCATTATATAGATCAGTGGTTATAATGATTTATTAATATGTAGCGCCCTCTCCCTTAGATTTAAGGGCGAGGGGCCCTGGGTCAGTTTATTGTTAGATCACTCTAAATAGCCGATAATACGATGCTAAGGTTCGTTGAGGCACGAACAGCTTGCCGCTTCACTCAATGAGCAAACAAAACAAACCGCTGTCTTACCAATGTTAGTTAGAGCCGGCTTTCATATGACACACTTTCAGCAAGAGGGATTATGGTCCGAAGAACTGACGGCAGATCAGCGAACTCGTCCAGCGTTGCCAGAGGAACCACTGAGAATTCCTGGTATCTCAGGGCACTATCTGGGATGTCTTCTGTGGGTTTGGTAAGAGAAGTGACACACGGTAGTTTTCCACAAACGCAACCTCGCTAGTCTCACGTGAGATTAGCACCGTTTCTTGAGAATTGTGAGCTACTCGGTCATTCGATTATCAAAGGGGAAATTTCTATCCCCTCACGTTCAAACAACATTATACCAACTTTAAATCAGTTCTCTTATGGACAACCGTACTAGTATGGTATTTTTACACTTAAGATACCACTCAGACACATTCTATCTTCCAGCCATCACCTCTTCCTTCCCGACGTTCCTCTTCATCCCACCCCGCCAGCATTTTACCAATCCCAGCTCTTAACAACGCAAGTACCTTTAACTCAACACATAGTCATACATTTTTCTTCTTCTTCAATCAAAATAATCTTATACATACAATTAGTGTAAAACAATACAAATATAATATATAAATAAAATATAAAAAAATAATATTAGGGAAATATTAACTAACCAAATGAATACCCAAACTAAATGAATAAATTTTAACCGGGCGTCATATATGATGAGGAGTATTGTTTCAGATTAATAACTGCAACTGATAAACAAAAAGTGTTGGTCAACCAGAAATTCAACTTAATGTTTCTAGTAATCATTAAGTAATTGCTCGATTGCTCGATTGCTTCTGGCTGCCTGCTGTGAGTTTGTTTGCGTCGTGGCTGTCTAAGCCTCGTATTAGCATCGTATTTCTTTCTGTTTTTCCGTATTTCTTTCTTTTATCCTACTTTGAACCATCATTTACCTCATAATTACAACTCGGACTGTGGAGCAGACCGTCTCAAGCGTGACCCAACACTGGGCCGTTACACCTGTGGGTCACGGCTGAGCGAGTCTTCTTTACACTCACTTACAAACGAACATTTTCTCGTCTATCGTGCGTCTACATTACACCCGTACCACTAAAAAGACGGATTATACCCAAGACTTCAGTCATAAATTAGTATTAATATTAATAGCATCACTGGTTGCATCGTTGCTAACTTACTGTCCATCTGTTAAAATGGCGAATATATCAGATGTATATCTACCTTTTGGTGCAGATGAGAACAGATTTGAGATGCTCGCGGTGCAGTCTGAATTAGAAGCTGTTGAGAAACAGATCCGTGACCTTTTAGAGAGACAAGCTGAGCTGAGAGACCGGCGTTTAGCTCTTGAAACATCACGCACCGATGCACACGGATCGGTGATTAACGTTAGTAACCCGCTGACCCTCGCCGCGTCTACTCCGTGCGTTTCTCAGCATTGGTCCCGAGCGTCCAGGTCCCGATCAGCCATGGTTTCATTCACTCCGGCTCCGACACAACACCACGAAGCCTGGGTGGTTCCGCGGAAGCCGCGAGCCAGGACAAGAATCTTTTCACCCCTCCCGGTTTTCGAGATCTCCACCCAGAACCGCTTCTCCTCTCTTCGCGAAACGGAACGCGATGCTGTGATCATCGGCGATTCCACCGTCCGACACGTCCACGCTACGTTAGGTAAAAGTAAGGTGCACAGTCATTGCTTTCCTGGTGCTCGTGTTCTTGATATCGCTGCGCGGGTACCTGAGATCTTGAACGGTGACGAGCGCGTCGGAGCTGTTGTGCTGCACGCGGGAGCTAACGACACTAGGCTGCGACAGACAGAGGTTCTGAAGAAAGACTTCAGGAGCCTGATCGAAACGGTTCCCAGCACATCGCCTGAAACAACGATCATTGTGTCTGGACCGCTTCCCACGTACCGACGAGGGCACGAAAAGTTCAGTAGATTATTCGCGCTAAATGAATGGTTAATGTCATGGTGCAATGAGCAGAAACTGCTCTTTGTAAATAATTGGAATCTGTTCTGGGAGCGACCGAGGCTCTTCCGCGCTGATGGCTTACACCCAAGTAGAATCGGGGCAGATCTTCTGTCGGATAACATCTCTAAGATGTTAAACACCGTTTGACTAGTAACCAAAAATCCAAATCACAGTCTCTGCTGCACCAATTTAATTTATATTAATACTAGTGTAGAACATTGCATAGAAACTGTGTCTATTCCTCGTTTACTGAGATCAAATAATAAATGTACTGCGGGATCTAGAAAAAATCTAATTGTTATTAAAACAAAAAAACACGCTATTAGTGAACAAAAACTATTTCTAAAGCTAGGTCTTCTTAACATTAGATCGCTCACACCTAAGGCGGTTATTGTAAATGAAATGGTCACAGATAATAATTTCAATGTACTGTGCCTTACTGAAACCTGGCTTAAACCAAATGATTATTTCGGTCTAAATGAGTCTACTCCGCCAGGATACTGTTATAAGCATGAGCCCCGTCTAATCGGTCGTGGCGGCGGTGTTGCAACAATCTACAGGGATATCTTTAACGTTACTCAGAAAACTCGTCATAGGTTTAATTCGTTTGAAGTACTTGTGCTAAATGTTACGCTCTTAGATGTAAGAAAAAAATCCCTATTATCTCTAGCCTTGGCTACCGTATATAGACCTCCAGGGCCTTACACTGTTTTCCTAAAAGAGTTTGCAGATTTTCTCTCAGATCTATTGGTCAACGTCGATAAAGCATTAATTGTTGGAGATTTTAACATACACATCGATAATTCAAATGATGCGTTAGGGGCTGCGTTTACAGATTTATTAAACTCCTTCGGGGTCAAGCAAAACGTCACCAGACCAACTCATCGTCTTAATCATACATTCGATTTAATTATATCATATGGAACCGATCCAACCGATATAGATATCATTCCACAAAGTGATGATGTCACTGACCATTACATGGTAACTTGCATATTACGTACGTCTGTAATATGTCATGCTGCGCCATGTTATCGACCAGGCAGAACAATCCTTCCATCCACCATAGATAATTTCTCAAATAGCTTATCTGATCTGTCTCAGCTGCGGCCTGAACCCAAACGAACAGATGAACTAGACGAACTAAATAGCACTATGAGCACCATTCTCTCTAGAACATTGGATATTGTTGCACCCATTTGATTAAAAAAGGTCCGAGAGAAAAGTATAGCACCATGGTACAATAATACTACGCATGCTCTAAAGAGAGAAACCCGTAAGTTAGAGCGTAAATGGAAACAAACTAATTTAGTGGTCTTTAGAATCGTGTGGAAAGACAGTATGTCACGTTATAAAAAGGCCCTAAAAGCGGCCAGGGCTGAGCACCTCCGCAAACTAATAGAAAACAACCAAAACAATCCAAGGTTTTTATTTAACACTGTGGCTAGACTAACAAATAAACAGACGTCGTCTGAACAAAATACCTCGTTACAGTTTAGTAGTAATGATTTCATGAACTTCTTCAACGAGAAAATTGAAAGCATCAGAACCACAATTGTAAATGTTCAATCCTTGCTCCCGCCTTATGATTCGGCCACAATTGTCGCTCCGCAAGAGCAATTACAATGCTTTACAACTATAGAACAAAAAGAGTTAAACAAACTTATCACTTCATCTAAAACAACAACATGTTTATTAGATCCTATACCAACTAAACTACTGAAAGAAGTGTTACCTATAGTGGAAGAGCCTCTTCTCAATATTATTAACTCATCTTTATCTTTAGGTCATGTTCCAAGAACGTTCAAGCTGGCAGTTATAAAACCTCTTATTAAGAAACCACAATTAGATCCAAATAACCTAGTAAATTACAGACCCATTTCAAATCTTCCATTTATGTCTAAAATATTAGAAAAAGTTGTGTCAACTCGGCTCTTTCTAACAAGAAAACGACATCTATGAAAAGTTTCAGTCTGGATTCAGACCGCATCATAGCACTGAAACTGCGCTGGTTAGAATAACAAATGATTTACTTTTAGCTTCGGACCAAGGCTGTATCTCAATACTAGTTTTACTTGATCTTAGTGCAGCGTTCGATACTATAGATCACACAATACTCCTAGATCGACTACAAAATTATACTGGTATTCAAGGACAAGCATTAAGCTGGTTCAGGTCATACTTATCCGACCGCTACCATTTTTGTCTATTTAAATGGAGAAAAATCGATCATAACTTCGGCAAACTATGGAGTGCCACAGGGATCTGTGTTAGGCCCTCTATTATTCTCAATATATATGCTGCCACTTGGTAATATTATAAGGAAACATGGAATTAGTTTCCATTGTTACGCCGATGACACTCGAATATATATTTCATCACGGCCAGATGAATACGCTAAATTATCCAAATTGACAGACTGTGTTAAAGATATAAAAGATTGGATGACGCGTAATTTTCTTTTATTAAATCCAGACAAGACAGAAGTAATACTTATCGGTTCTAAAAACCGTCCACAAAACCTCTCACAACACGACTTTAACATAGTAGGATGCCCTGTTACTTTATCCTCTACTGTAAAAGACCTGGGTGTTATATTAGACTGCAACCTGTCTTTTGAAAAGCATATTTCATATGTTACAAAAACAGCCTTTTTCCACCTAAGAAACATTGCTAAACTACGTAATATGCTATCAGTCTCTTATGCAGAAAAGTTAGTTCATGCATTCATGACCTCGAGACTAGATTACTGTAATGCTTTATTAGCTGGTTGTCCTGCATCCTCAATAAACAAGCTACAGTTAGTCCAAAATGCAGCCGCTAGAGTTCTTACTAGATCAAGAAAATATGATCATATAACACCGATTTTATCATCACTTCATTGGTTACCTATAAAGTTCCGTATTAATTACAAGGTATTGCTACTGACCTATAAAGCCCTAAATGGCTTAGCTCCAGTCTATTTAACGGACCTTCTATCGCCCTATAATCCATCGCGCTCTTTAAGATCACTAAATTCGAGGCTTCTGGTCATACCTAGGATATCCAGATCCACCAAAGGAGGGAGAGCATTTTCACATTTAGCTCCGAAGCTCTGGAATAGCCTTCCTGATATTGTTCGTTGCTCAGACTCGCTCTCCCAGTTTAAAACTAGACTAAAGACGCATCTCTTCAGCCAGGCATTCATATACAATTTTAAAACTTACAGTTACTGTAAATCCGGCCTCTAGTTCATAAAAGCCAGAGGAGAACTGGCCCCCGACTGAGCCTGGGTTCTCCCAAGGTTTTTTTTTCTCCATTGGGTCACCTGATGGAGTTTCAGGACACCACTGGGTCACTTGATGGAGTTTTTCGGTTCCTTGCCACTGTTGCCTTTGGCTTGCTCAGATGGGGTTTTTTAAATTAATAAACCAATCATTAATAACATTGATCAGCCCTTCCAAAATTGGATGTCTTTTTTTTATTTTATTGTTTTCCACTAATAAACAAACATTGTTATGTTGTTTTGATTGATACTGTGAAGCTGCTTTGATACAATCTGTATTGTGAAAAGCGCTATATAAATATACTTGACTTGACTTGACTTGACTTAATCCACTTCCATCCTTCATTTCCATTATTTATTTAGATGTAGGGAATGGTAAGAAAGCTGTAAACATGCTGACACATGTATGCTACCTGCAATCAAGTGGTGGAACGAGAACTAAAAAAATTTATCCAATGTCAGTGAAAATGATTGAAAATCTGAGAGTGTTTCTGATTGGCGGACAGCAGCTTAAAAACAAAAAACATAAAAAGCATACAGCTCTAAAACAACTGTGACTCACCAGAAGTCAAGAGCAGAAAGATTAGAGAAAGAGGAAGATTCCTTATGGCACTCACCACCACAGCACTATAAACAAACATAAATACGCACATCCACTTCATACACTCCAAAACTAGCAATAAAGCATCTGGTTTGTTTTCTTCTTTGGTTAGTACAAAAATACTCACCAACACCCAAACGTCTGATGAGATCGGGGTGGAATGGAGGTGTTGCACTGCTAACTGTGCTGGCATTGCTCATGAATGTGAAGAATTGGCCTCAAGCAAGCTGAAACCTTTACCTCTGCTCTACCCATTTGTCTTTTATTTCCGCAACATAAAATTATTGTGTCTTTAGTGTTCCAACAGCCTGTCAAGTCAAGTCAAGTATATTTATATAGCGCTTTTCACAATATAGATTGTGTCTAAGCAGCTTCACAGTATCAATCAAAACAACATAACAATGTTCGTTTCTTAGTGGAAAAACATCCACGTTTGGTAGAGCTGATCAATGGTATTAATGGTTGGTTAATTAATTTGAATATCCCCAATCTGGTGCCTGTCTACACCAGATTGAGACTGTCTACAAAGCCACCATTGCAAAACCATTGTTCCTCATGTCAGAAGTAGTACGTACTTGGAGTATGTCAGAAATAATAGCAGGACTCAAGTTTTATCAAACGTTTGGAGTGAGATTACATCTGTTAGGGGAGGAGCCACTCGATCGGCCCCTCACAATTCTCTCAAAAGCTGTTTAATTTGACCTATTGTTTTTAATTGACCAGCACAAATAGAAATTATAACAGTTGGTAAATCTGATCAAAGGCAGACAACTTCATGCAAATAAAATCAATTGTTTTATATTTCAAAACTACAATGTATCAAAAAGAAAAAAAGAAATTTAGCCCCAAACGAGCCGACTGAACAGCAGTGCTCACTGTACATACTGTACACATACAGCAGGATTGCAGAACTGGCCCTGAGCATGTGTGTGTGTGTGTGAGAGAGAGAGAGAGAGAGAGAGAGAGAGAGAGTACATATTTCAGCTTATGAACGGTGTTTTGTATTGTAAGGGTTAGTTGCACATATTGATGTCCTCATGACAGTGTTACGGGGTCCCACTTAAAGCACTGTGGCTCAAGGCCGGCCATTTTCACAGTAATGATGGATGATAGCGTTCTGTCATGAGCCAAACTTCCCTCTGTATGCCTGCGCCTCGTCCATTAATCGTATATAGCGGGACAATTTATCCCTTGCTTCTCAGCATGAGAAACACAAGGTGTGAACTGGTTGAAATGTGTGTGTCTCACAGTGAATGCTTGAGATTTGAGAGCCCTGTAAAAGGGGCATCAGTTTACGTACCACATCCAATCTGTGATCAATTGTGATTTAAAATTAAATAAAATTACATGGACAAATTGCAAAGTTAAGTTCTTCTTTATTCTAATCAAGAGGAGGGGGTTGAAAACCTAAATAGGTTCCAGTATTGTCTGGGAACCGCTCTATGATACAGTTAACAGTACCACCGGACAACTGTTGCTGTCCTATTGAGGACTGTGTATTCCATGTCACCCAAGAGCTGGAGATATGTCCCCCATAAACAGCTTTCAAAACAACTGGGTTAAGGGCAACAGGTTCAAAACCTGGATGAGCAGTTTTACACGCGGCCCCACCAAGATCACAAGATGTGTTTAAGAACTTGGGTATAGTGGGTAAAATGATAGTGGCTCTATAAACAATGAAATACATTTGCTTTATTAATTTGTATCTAATGTATAATATATATATTTTGATCAGATTTACCGACTGTTATAATTTCTATATATATATATATATATATATATATAGTATTTTTTTTTATAATATGGAGATATGCCTAAACACCTTCATTTGGTAAAACATATATTGTTTTGACTGATTAGATACTGAACTGCAATACAGTGAAAGAGTGTAAGCTTGCAGGTGGGAATTTTCTTGACTCAAAGTTGACCTGAGGGCAGAAACGTTTGTGATTGGTTTAATCTGACAACCAATCGCAAGAGAGGAGAGAATTGCAGAGGCGGGGCCACCATTTCCAATCTCAACCGTCAAAATCACAACGCTGTGCAGGCAAGAGGAATCTCATCATTTCAAAGTAAGTTTTTTTTAAAACAAAAACCTAATATTCTCGAAAATGGAACATTATATATGCACCTATGTGTGATTTTTTTCCCCCCTGCTTTCATAGTATTGCTTGTAGCTTGTAGCTTAAGGCTCGGCTAGCCTACTGTTTCAGAACAAGCAAACTAGTGTTGTAAATAGCATTAAAATGTTGCAATGGCTGTTGAAAGCAGTTCTTATGACAAAAATTTAGAAGAACAAGATAACTCAGAAAAACGTCATCTTTTCAGTGTGTGCACATACATGTAAACCTTAAGCGTTAGCTAAGCTAGCTAGTCAAGCTAATCAGGTGAGCTAGAAAACTTGTTTAAGTACATTGCAATTAAAGCTTTACTGTACTCATATTGAAATAATCAATGACTATTTAGGGTGTTGTAGTCTAATTTATAGATTTGGCTTTCCTTCATGACTGTTTAGTCTCATCTGGTCCCAGGGCAGAGACTGTTTCCCGCAATTTTGTCCCAGGGCAGGTGAATTCCTCCTGGTCTCAGAGCAGAAGTTGTATTGTAGGATTTTCCTCATGACTGTTAAGTCTCATCTGGTCCCAGGGCAAAGATGGAATTTTCCTATGGAATTGTCACGATGTAGCAGGAATGAAGCAGAGAGTGAATCCAAACGCAAGCACTTTAATTTAACGAACAGGTAATCCAGGGAAAATGACTTCACATGGAACTCTAGACAAGAACATGGAACTCAAGACAGGAACATGGAACTCAAGACTAGGAACACAACACACCACTACAAGCAACAAAGCAACAACCGACAGCCAACAACTGAAACACAGGGGTTTAAATACACAGACAAACAAGCTAAACAAGATAACAAGGGGGCGTGGTGAAAGGAGACACCTGGGGAGACTAATAAACATAGACGAGGAACACCTGTGGACACTGAGCAACAACATAACAAAAGACAAGACACATGGCAGGCTCACATGACAAACATGGAATCACGTGATATACAAGACACAACAAAACCCACATGTAACATAGCCCCCCCCCTATGGGCGGCTCCCGACGCCCCTAGTGTAACACCAAAACAACAACAACACAAAAAAAAAAAAAAAAAACCACAAGTTCAGGAGGGAGGTGACGCGGAGGTGGTCTTGGGGGAGGGAAGGAGGGCCAAGTCTGTGCAGGGGAATGGGACCAGGGCTTTGCAAGGGCGCGCAGGCGGCCAGGGCGGAGCAGGAACTGCAGACGACCAGGGTGGAGCCAGAAGCGCAGGCGACCAAGGCGGAGAAGACCCCTCGGGCGGCCACGGCGGTGAAGACCCCTCGGGCGGCCACGGCGGTGAAGACCCCTCGGGCGGCCACGGCGGTGAAGACCCCTCGGGCGGCCACGGCGGTGAAGACCCCTCGGGCGGCCACGGCGGTGAAGACCCCTCGGGCGGCCACGGCGGTGAAGACCCCTCGGGCGGCCACGGCGGTGAAGACCCCTCGGGCGGCCACGGCGGTGAAGACCCCTCGGGCGGCCACGGCGGTGAAGACCCCTCGGGCGGCCACGGCGGTGAAGACCCCTCGGGCGGCCACGGCGGTGAAGACCCCTCGGGCGGCCACGGCGGTGAAGACCCCTCGGGCGGCTCAGGAACTTGCTCGGGAACAGACACACACACTGACACTGGTTCGGGAGAAGGAACAGACACACACACTGACACTGGCTCTGGAGAATGAACAGACACACACACTGACACTGGCTCTGGAGAATGAACAGACACACACACTGACACTGGCTCTGGAACAGACACACACACTGACACTGGCTCGGGAACAGGCACACACACTGGCTCGGGAACAGGCACACACACTGGCTCGGGAACAGGCACACACACTGGCTCGGGAACAGGCACACACACTGGCTCGGGAACAGGCACACACACTGGCTCGGGAACAGGCACACACACTGGCTCGGGAACAGGCACACACACTGGCTCGGGAACAGGCACACACACTGGCTCGGGAACAGGCACACACACTGGCTCGGGAACAGGCACACACACTGGCTCGGGAACAGGCACACACACTGGCTCGGGAACAGGCACACACACTGGCTCGGAGGCGGCCATATTGTCCGTAGACACTGGTTCAGAGGAATTGACGTGAACAGTCTCTGGATCGGCCATCTTGTCCGTAGACACTGGCTCGGAGGCGGCCATCTTGTCCGTAGACACTGGCTCGGAGGTTGTGACGTGAGCAGTCTCTGGATCGGGCATCTTGTCCGTAGACACTGGCTCAGAGGAATTGACGTGAACAGTCTCTGGATCGGCCATCTTGTCCGTAGACACTGGCTCGGAGGCGGCCATCTTGTCCGTCGACACTGGCTCGGAGGTTGTGACGTGGAGCGTCTCTGGCTCGGCAGAAGTGACGTGGAGCGTCTCTGGCTCGACAGAAGTGACGTGGAGCGTCTCTGGCTCGGCAGAAGTGACGTGGAGCGTCTCTGGCTCGGCAGAAGTGACGTGGAGCGTCTCTGGCTCGGCAGAAGTGACGTGGAGCGTCTCTGGCTCGGCAGAAGTGACGTGGAGCGTCTCTGGCTCGGCAGAAGTGACGTGGAGCGTCTCTGGCTCGGCAGAAGTGACGTGGAGCGTCTCTGATTCGGCAGAAGTGACGTGAAGCGTCTCTGGCTCGGCAGAAGTGACGTGAAGCGTCTCTGGCTCGGCAGAAGTGACGTGAAGCGTCTCTGGCTCGGCAGAAGTGACGTGAAGCGTCTCTGGCTCGGCAGAAGTGACGTGAAGCGTCTCTGGCTCGGCAGAAGTGACGTGAAGCGTCTCTGGCTCGGCAGAAGTGACGTGAAGCGTCTCTGGCTCGGCAGAAGTGACGTGAAGCGTCTCTGGCTCGGCAGAAGTGACGTGGGCAGTCTCTGGCTCGGCAGACGTGACGTGGGCAGTCTCTGGCTGTGCAGATGTGACGTGGGCAGTCTCTGGCTCGGCATGAAGCTCTGGCTGGACGTGACTGACGTGAGGCTCTGGCTGGACGTGGTTGACGTGAAGCTCTGGCCGGACGTGGCTGACGTGAAGCTCTGGCCGGACGTGGCTGACGTGAAGCTCTGGCCGGACGTGGCTGACGTGAAGCTCTGGCCGGACGTGGCTGACGTGAAGCTCTGGCCGGACGTGGCTGACGTGAAGCTCTGGCCGGACGTGGCTGACGTGAAGCTCTGGCCGGACGTGGCTGACGTGAAGCTCTGGCCGGACGTGGCTGACGTGAAGCTCTGGCCGGACGTGGCTGACGTGAAGCTCTGGCCGGACGTGGCTGACGTGAAGCTCTGGCCGGACGTGGCTGACGTGAAGCTCTGGCCGGACGTGGCTGACGTGAAGCTCTGGCCGGACGTGGCTGACGTGAAGCTCTGGCCGGACGTGGCTGACGTGAAGCTCTGGCCGGACGTGGCTGACGTGAAGCTCTGGCCGGACGTGGCTGACGTGAAGCTCTGGCCGGACGTGGCTGACGTGAAGCTCTGGCCGGACGTGGCTGACGTGAAGCTCTGGCCGGACGTGGCTGACGTGAAGCTCTGGCCGGACGTGGCTGACGTGAAGCTCTGGCCGGACGTGGCTGACGTGAAGCTCTGGCCGGACGTGGCTGACGTGAAGCTCTGGCCGGACGTGGCTGACGTGAAGCTCTGGCCGGACGTGGCTGACGTGAAGCTCTGGCCGGACGTGGCTGACGTGAAGCTCTGGCCGGACGTGGCTGACGTGAAGCTCTGGCCGGACGTGGCTGACGTGAAGCTCTGGCCGGACGTGGCTGACGTGAAGCTCTGGCCGGACGTGGCTGACGTGAAGCTCTGGCCGGACGTGGCTGACGTGAAGCTCTGGCCGGACGTGGCTGACGTGAAGCTCTGGCCGGACGTGGCTGACGTGAAGCTCTGGCCGGACGTGGCTGACGTGAAGCTCTGGCCGGACGTGGCTGACGTGAAGCTCTGGCCGGACGTGGCTGACGTGAAGCTCTGGCCGGACGTGGCTGACGTGAAGCTCTGGCCGGACGTGGTTGACGTGAAGCTCTGGCTGGACGTGGCTGGACAGAACCAGCGGTGCAGGCTCGGCTGGGCTGGGCGGAACCAGCGGGGAAGAAGTCTCTAAGCTGGACGGAACCAGCGGTGAAGGAATCTCTGAGCTGGACGGGATCAGTGGGGAAGAAGTCTCTGGACTGGACGGGACCAGCGGGGAAGAAGTCTCTGGACTGGACGGGACCAGCGGGGAAGAAGTCTCTGGACTGGACGGGACCAGCGGGGAAGAAGTCTCTGGACTGGACGGGACCAGCGGTGAAGGAATCTCTGGCTGGACGGTCTCTGGCTGGACGGTCTCTGGCTGGACGGTCTCTGGCTGGACGGTCTCTGGCTGGACGGTCTCTGGCTGGACGGTCTCTGGCTGGACGGTCTCTGGCTGGACGGTCTCTGGCTGGACGGTCTCTGGCTGGACGGTCTCTGGCTGGACGGTCTCTGGCTGGACGGTCTCTGGCTGGACGGTCTCTGGCTGGACGGTCTCTGGCTGGACGGTCTCTGGCTGGACGGTCTCTGGCTGGACGGTCTCTGGCTGGACGGTCTCTGGCTGGACGGTCTCTGTGCTGGACGGGACCAGCGGTGAAGGCTCTGTGCTGGACGGGACCAGCGTCGAAGGCTCTGTGCTGGACGGGACCAGCGGTGAAGGCTCTGTGCGGACGGTCTCAGGCTGGGCAGGGCTGACGTGGAGCTCAGGCTCGGCTGACAGGGAATCGGTCAATAAAAGAGCCTGGACAACATATTCCCCAAGACTACAACCAGGGTGATGGAGTGGCATAAGGGAGTAGAGTGGTTCGGATAGCCCTCCCCTGAAGAAGATCATCAGGCATATCTCATCACAAGATGAGACATGTGCCAGTTCAATAAAGTCAATAATGTACTCTCCTATGGACCGATCTCCCTGGCGGAGACACATAATCTGTGCTGCTGGATTCATTTGGTGGTTCGGTTGTTCTGTCACGATGTAGCAGGAATGAAGCAGAGAGTGAATCCAAACGCAAGCACTTTAATTTAACGAACAGGTAATCCAGGGAAAATGACTTCACATGGAACTCTAGACAAGAACATGGAACTCAAGACAGGAACATGGAACTCAAGACTAGGAACACAACACACCACTACAAGCAACATAAAGCAACAACCGACAGCCAACAACTGAAACACAGGGGTTTAAATACACAGACAAACAAGCTAAACAAGATAACAAGGGGGCGTGGTGAAAGGAGACACCTGGGGAGACTAATAAACATAGACGAGGAACACCTGTGGACACTGAGCAACAACATAACAAAAGACAAGACACATGGCAGGCTCACATGACAAACATGGAATCACGTGATATACAAGACACAACAAAACCCACATGTAACAGGAATGCCAAAGCTGACTTTATTATAAATAAATAAATACATAAATGAATATACGAATACATGTAAAAAAAAGCCTAAATACATAAATAAATATACAAAGAAATGTAAAAAAGTGCAAATAAATTAGTATTTATACTTTTATTTCCGTATAATATTCCTTATTCCTATGTATAATTGCATTTTTCACACATTTATTTATTTATATATAAAAGGTGTCACTGTGGCCTCAAAACTTCAGCACGGCTACTCTGAGCTCGATTGCTGATGTCTGAGGTAAAACACGCCCCCCCCCCTCATTAGCATAGGGACAAATAAATGTATAAATAAACAAATGTAGAAATAAATTAATGTATAAATAAATAAGAGTATGACAAAATACAATTATACATAAATAAGGAAATAAAAGTATAAATCTATATTAAAAAAATACATTTCTTTATTTATGTATTTTTACATATATTTATTATGTATTGATTTATTTATAATAAAATCAGCTTTGGCATTATGGTTTCCCACAATTTTGTCCCAGGGCAGAGAGTATCTTTCTTACAATTTTGTCCCAGGGCAGGTGAATCCTTCCTGGTCTCAGGGCAGAAGTAGTTTTGTAGGATTTTCTTCATGACTGTTTATCTGGTCCCAGGACAGAGACCATTATTTTCCACATTTTTGTCCCAGGGCAGGTGAATCCCTCCTGGTCTCAGGGCAGAAGTCCGTCTAATTTATAAATTTGGCTTTTATTCATGACTTTTTAGTCTCATCTGGTCCCAGGGCAGAGACTGGTTCCCACAATTTTGTCCCAGGGCAGGTGAATCCCTCCTGGTCTCAGGGCAGAAGTCGTATTTTTCTCTTCTCAGGGCAACATAGTTGGGCAAAAGGGAGTCAACTGTCTTCTCTGGTCTCAGGGTCAAAGTTATCCCAGGGCAGGTGAATCCCTCCTGGTCTCAGGGCAGACAGATATTTCTAGATTTTGGCTTTTCTTTATGACTGTTTAGTCTCATCTGGTCCCAGGGCAGAGACTGGTTCCCACAACTTTGTCCCAAGGCAGGTGAATCCCTCCTGGTCTCAGGGCAGAAGTCGTATTTTTCTCTTCTCAGGGCAACGTAGTTGGACAAAAGGGAGTCAGCTGTCTTCTCTGGTCTCAGGGCAGAAGTTGTCTGAGGGCAGGTGAATCCCTCCTGGTCTCAGGGCAGAAGTCGTATTTTTCTCTTCTCAGGGCAACGTAGTTGGACAAAAGGGAGTCAACTGTCTTCTCTAGTCTCAGGGCAGAAGTTGTCTGAGGGCAGGTGAATCCCTCCTGGTCTCAGGGCAGACAGATATTTCTAGATTTTGGCTTTTCTTTATGACCATTTAGTCTCATTTGGTCCCAGGGTAGAGACTGGTTCCCACAACTTTGTCCCAAGGCAGGTGAATCCCTCCTGGTCTCAGGGCAGAAGTCATATTTTTCTCTTCACAGGGCAACCTAGTTGGACAAAAGGCAGTAAGTTGTCTTCTCTGGTCTCAGGGCAGAAGTTGTCTGAGGGCAGGTGAATCCCTCCTGGTCTCAGGGCAGAAGTCATATTTTTCTCTTCACAGGGCAACCTAGTTGGACAAAAGGCAGTAAGTTGTCTTCTCTGGTCTCAGGGCAGAAGTTATCCCAGGGCAGGTGAATCCCTCCTGGTCTCAGGCAGACAGATATTTCTAGATTTTGGCTTTCCTTCATGACTGTTTAGTCTCATCTGGTCCCAGGGCAGAGACTGGTTCCCACAATTTTGTCCCAGGGCAGGTGAATCCCTCCTGGTCTCAGGGCAGAAGTCATATTTTTCTCTTCTCAGGGCAACGTAGTTGGACAAAAGGGAGTCAGTTGTCTTCTCTGGTCTCAGGTGAGAAGTTGTTTGAGGGCAGGTGAATCCCTCCTGGTCTCAGGCCAGAGGTCCGTCTAAATTATAAATTTGGCTTTCCTTCATGACTGTTTAGTCTCATCTGTTCCCAGGGCAGAGACTGTTTCCCGCAATTTTGTCCCAGAGCAGGTGAATCCCTCCTGGTCTCAGGGCAGAAGTCGTATTTTTCTCTTCTCAGGGCAACGTAGTTGGATAAGGGAGTCAGCTTGGCTTCTCTGGTCTCAGGGCAGACATTGTCTGCTTATGTATCTCTTATAAGTTATCATATCACGTCAAACCGTGCAAATTATACTTTGTTCTCAAATTGTTAATGTTAACAGCGTCAGCATTCCGTGACTACATGTAATGTCCTTTCGATATGTATCCTTCCTTGTTTTCGCGTGTCTGGGTGCTGTTTCCTCTTTTTTTTTTTTTTTTTTTTTTTGACACTCCGAAGTCCGAACGAAGTCTTTTGCATTTTACAGTGGGCGAATCTGTTGTCACTGGTGATTGTCGTTTGAACCTTTCTGGCTCTGCCATCAAATTGAAAAGTTTAATTTTATCAAGTACTGTGAGAAAAGGCTTTAAATCTCCGCCTCCAACATCCTGACACACAATATAGCCGAGAGTCTTCTTTATGTGTATCTTCTTCCAAATGTGTGTGTACAGATGTGTGTGTGTAGATGTGGGTGAGCAGATGTGTGTGTACAGATGAGACGTAATGGCGCAAAGACATGCTCGAATCTCCCGTGGAAATCCACCATTAATTAAACCATTAATCCAGAATCAAAAACATTATTACAAGCTTACCACTTTGAATCGAGCTACGGCAAGCAGATAGTTTTGACCACTGGCTGGTTATGTATTTTCTCAAATATCTATTTTGGATCATTTTTAACTCCAAAAAAGCTACCGACTGCAGCTTTAAGTTTCGCCTCAGGTATGTAAGTATCATAGTCATAGGTTCTCATAAGTATCCAATTTAATGCTTCAGGAGAAATACATGTTTTTAATTTTTGTCTTTTGTCTTTGCCTTTAAAGGGAAACTTAACCAAGCCAAATGAATGGTAAGTTATTCAATACTATTTTTTTCCTAATATATGTTAGTCATTTGCGTCATCTGCATAAATAATGATATAATTTGCATATTTACATCCGACCAGGTAGAGCACATTCCGGTACTTTTTTTAAATGGTGTTTTTAGGACGATTATGCACATGGGCAACACAAGGTCTGGGCACTTGCAAGATTGTTTTTATGTAATAGGGCCACAATGAGGCTGTAGCCTACCATTGGTGAAATAATGAGAAGTGCTGGCGCTACTGTAACATAAAACACCATTGGTATGGCATTCAACACAATTTGGCTATTTAGAAATTGTATAATATTTGGCCCCAACTTGCCTCAACATAGTGCATGTGTCTAAAACTTTTGCACATATGCTATAGCTGCCTCTTTCAGCCTAGTGTGACATAACTAACTCACAGACAAGCACTTGAAACAGAGCGCTGTTAGACTGTGTATTTTGATGGTTATCACCAAAACAACGTGTGAAACCAACACATTCAGAAGTGGCAAAAAAGTCGCTAGTCGATAAATGTGAATTTTAGTCACCAGAGATCATAAAAATCAGGGAAAAAAAAAACTAATTTGCTGAATTGCCAATAGTTGATTGGTTTACATTTGTGCCTGTTAGCCTAAGTAAGGTTACCTATTTTGGGACTTTTATTTTCTTCACAAATGCAGACTTAGAAACACTGAAGTCCCAAGGACTTCATGGTGACGATGTCATTGGGACAGTTGGGCCCTTCAAAATCTTTCTGAGCAGTTTGGAGGCCCTTTTAGGCCAATTTAAACTTCCAGATGAGGTAATTCTCTATTTCTTTCAAAAAAAAAAAAAAATTATCCTCTTTCCCTTCACCTTGACTCTATTGTGATTGATTGCAGTTTATATATATATATATATATATATATATATATATATATATATATATATATATATATATATATATATATATATAATTTATTTTTTTAACGTATTACTTCACCAGGTAATGGATGCCTTATTTTACATCATGAGCAGGGTAAGTCATACCTTTTAATAAAACTCACTCACTCACTCACTCACTCACTCACTCACTCACTCACTCACTCACATACATACATACAAATCAAATATAGATCTAACATGATTTAATGACTTAAACCATTTCTCTCCCTCGCTTAGAGCCAGCCTGGGACAGAGGCAATTAATAGTCAGGCTATGCGCCTGATTTTGGAGGGCAGCTCCAGGGCCAGGAGTACTTATTTCTTAAAAGTAAGAGTTATATAAATGTTTAAGGTTATTGTTCAGTGCTGCTGAACTCATTAGGTGTCAAGTTTATTTATGTTTGTTCATGAATGTTTTCTTCTTTTCCTGTCAGAAAAACATTCTTAAAGGAGCCACTGTCATCTTCGGGCCCTACTTGCTGGGAGAGTGCCACTGGACCCTCTTTGTAGGTTGCTGTGAGGTTATGCAGAGACTATTATTCGCTAAATGGCATAACACTAGTCATTATTGTTGCTGTTGTGTCATTCTCATTTGTGTTGTTTGAGCTGTCACATTTTAAAAGAATTTAAATCATTTTCAACACAGATTGGTTGAAATTCACCTTAAAACCTTTCTCATGTTTTCCCATCTTTTGCATAGCATTGCAACTTGAAAGAGGGAACAATTTCCTTCATTGACTCCTTGGGGGAGCAACCACAGCATTGCTTCCAAATAATTGAAAATTGGAGGTGCAAGATTTTTGTATTGCTCTATAAAATGAGAGAATGAAAATTCAGCAGAGATCACCTACACAATTATTTTCTCTAATCTTTCAGCTTATTTGCTGCTAGCAGAGGCTGCCAAGGGCCCTGGAAGATGATGAAGAGGGATCATGACTTACAAAACGACTCTTTGTCATGTGGAGTGTTTTCAATAATGGTACAGTTTGGTTGTTTTCTGCATAATGTTTCCGTTTTCTTTTGAAAATATAAATGTTTTTAGTTTTCACTTTAGAGCAATTATTGAATATATTTTTTTATTTACAATATTTTGAATGAAAGTTTCAGATCAAATGTGAATGGATTTTGGACATGGACACAGTACTGCCTTCAGCACACAATACAGGAGTCATGATCATATAATTATTAAATGAGCACCATAACATAGTAATATACTCTTGTAACTCTTGTAATATAGTCCATTTTTTTTAAACAATTTGTTGTTCACATTTATTATAAGTCGCATTATTTCATTAAAATATACTTTGTGTTGCTCTTTTAGTTTGCAGAAATGGTCCTCCAGGGACAACAAGGGCACCTCCAATGCCTCCCCATCGCTCAAGAGCGTGAGAGACTTGGGACTTTGTTGTTTAACTCCCTTGGTAAGTAGTAGATATTTGTCCAGTAAGGGTGCTCCTTATTGAGCTCTGCTGGCTACCTGTAGTTGCCTGCATTAAGTTTAACTTACTGATGATTTGGAGTGGTATCTTTAACTTGTACATTCGGAGGATGTCATACTTTGGAGTACATTGTTACTACATCATTTCAAGCATAAAATATGACATTAAGGTTACGTTCAAAATCAGATGCTATTTATTTACGATCTTCTTAGAAGGATGAGGTGAATACACTGTCTTGGTTTTACGGACATTGAAATACGCATGCAGAATGAATCATTATTTTCACGATTATTTTTTGGTTTTTGAAACATTATAATAACATTAAAATGACATTAAGAAACATCTTCATTTCTTTTAGATACAAAGACTCTAAGAAGAAAAAAGGCAAGTGTTAATGATCAAAATATACATACTGTTTCTCAACACATTGTATACCTCAATGTTTTTTTTTTTTTTCTCTTTTCTAGGGGAAAATCGCAAAGTCTAAAAATACAGGTAAGAACAGCCCCAGACTGGGACTAATTTTAGGTGTATTGAGATTGTCTGTTTGGTAAGTAGGGCTGATGTATGTAGACAAGCCACAACCAAACTTAGTTTAATTGTTTACATACATACAGTGGGAGGAATGGAAGTAAATTTGTACCTATGTTGTTCAAAGACTGGTTCTGCCCTTGATTAGCTTAGGCACACACGCACACACACGCACACACACACGCGCACACACACACACACACACACACACACACACACGCACACGCACACACGCACACACACAGTCTTAACTACAGTAGATGGTGATCAGCATTCGAGTCACTCAATCACAACATACATATAGGGATCTTTTCAGTAAGCAATTGTATCTTTGGTGTCTTAACTTTGCTGTTAGGAAAGTACAGAGATCTTTCTTTTGAAACCATTTGTTCCCTGATTGCTGTTCTCTGATTGGTTTTAAATACAGTAGATGGTGGCCTTGAACTGGAATCTGAGTCCACAGAGGTTGAACAAGGTAGGAAGATACTGTATTTATGGTCAGCATTCGAGTCACTCACTCACAACATACATATAGGGATCTTTTCAGTAAGCAATTGTGTCTTTGGTGTATTAACTTTGCTGTTAGGAAAGTACAGAGATCTTTCTTTTGAAACTGTTTTTTCCCTGAATGCTGTTCTCTGATTGGTTTTAAATACAGTAGATGGTGGCCTTGAAATGGAATCTGAGTCCACAGAGGTTGAACAAGGTAGGAAGATACTGTATTTATGGTCAGCATTCGAGTCACTCACTCACTCACAACATACATATAGGGATCTTTTCAGTAAGCAATTGTGTCTTTGGTGTCTTAACTTTGCTGTTAGGAAAGTACAGAGATCTTTCTTTTGAAACCATTTGTTCCCTGATTGCTGTTCTCTGATTGGTTTTAAATACAGTAGATGGTGGCCTTGAACTGGAATCTGAGTCCACAGAGGTTGAACAAGGTAGGAAGATACTGTATTTATGGTCAGCATTCGAGTCACTCACTCACTCACAACATACATATAGGGATCTTTTCAGTAAGCAATTGTGTCTTTGGTGTCTTAACTTTGCTGTTAGGAAAGTACAGAGATCTTTCTTTTGAAACCATTTGTTCCCTGATTGCTGTTCTCTGATTGGTTTTAAATACAGTAGATGGTGGCCTTGAACTGGAATCTGAGTCCACAGAGGTTGAACAAGGTAGGAAGATACTGTATTTATGGTCAGCATTCGAGTCACTCACTCACAACATACATATAGGGATCTTTTCAGTAAGCAATTGTGTCTTTGGTGTATTAACTTTGCTGTTAGGAAAGTACAGAGATCTTTCTTTTGAAACTGTTTTTTCCCTGAATGCTGTTCTCTGATTGGTTTTAAATACAGTAGATGGTGGCCTTGAAATGGAATCTGAGTCCACAGAGGTTGAACAAGGTAGGAAGATACTGTATTTATGGTCAGCATTCGAGTCACTCACTCACAACATACATATAGGGATCTTTTCAGTAAGGCTCACTCCTGGGGACCCACAGCTCTGCACATTTTATATGTCTCCTTTATTTGACACACCCAGTTCAGTTCAGAGCTCTTTCTTAACGAGATGATCTGAATCAGGTGTGTTAAATGAGGGAGATGTACAAACTGTGCAGAGCTGTTGGGTCCCCAGGACCAAAACGGGGAACCACTGCAGTAAAAGCAATTGTGTCTTTGGTGTCTTAACTTTGCTGTTAGGAAAGTACAGAGCTCTTTCTTTTGAAACCATTTGTTCCCTGATTGCTGTTCTCTGATTGTTTTTAAATACAGTAGATGGTGGCCTTGTAATGGAATCTGAGTCCACAGAGGTTGAACAAGGTAGGAAGATACTGTATTTATGGTCAGCACAGTTTTGGGCATTAAAAGACTTGACATTAAAATAAAAACTATGTATTTTTTCACTTCTACAGTATTATTCGAAGTGGAGAGTGTTCTCCGGTTACCTGACGGGACCAAGGCCAAAAGGTAATTTTTTTTTTTATGTCATTACCATCAATGTTTCATACATTTACATAATTCTTAATAAGGAATTAATTGCACCGAACAATAACTGTGCACAGATCTACACATAGCAAGATTATATTAGAGTGGGTATAACCCTCGGTCTTGTGCACTATTATATTTAAATTTAAATTTGCTCTGCAGTTATGTCTGGCCCTGAGAAATTACCTTCTTGGGAGGTACTAACGAACGTAGACAATCTAAAAAATTGTCTGCGTCTGCGAAAGAGATTGGCTCAGTATGTTTTCAAAGTCCGGAACTGTGATTGCGCGGGGCCACAGTCACTGTATGAAATGTATCAGAAGTACACAGAAGGATTTTTTTAAGCAGAAATCTGTTTCTCTACAGACAATTACTGATCTCCCAAATTATGATTTAAGACATTTTTCCAGAAATGTAGATACATTTTTGCTGTAAGGACAGGTGCATAACATATTCCTAAGCCTTTACAAAAGCTCATAACAGCCTCTTACATGGCTCATCATGCTAACATGGCACAACATTTCTACTTGCAGCACCTTTTGCTGTGGAATACATCTTTAAAAGTCTCCAGCTTCCACCTAGACATACTGGGCCAAAGTCTGTAATACTGAGTCATGTCTTAAGAAGCTGTTAGGAATAAGTTATTTAAAACCCTTTTTAAGGTGTCATGTATGTGTTCTCCTGTACCTAAAATGTTACCTACCAACATTTCTACAAGGTAAAAGATTGTTTTAACACTATATGCCTGCTTAAAATCTCCACTGATATTGCAGATATAAAGTGACTAGGGAGGAACTGGTTAGAAGGTGTGGGCCACCAGAGGGCTATTCGTCCAATGCTCTGGTGGCCTACTTAAGGAAAGGCAAGAGCCAAAAAGAGGTGCTCATGGCCAAGTTGCACGACTCACAGGTGGAGCCAGGACCACGAATCAGGCTGTCAACAAGTGTCAGCAAGTTGTGTGAAGGTAACTAAGGTCTAGAGGTTAAGAACATGATGTGCGAGAGTTGAAGGGCAGTGAACCACTCATCACTTCACACAGCTGTTGTAAGAATCTATTCTAAAGTCTGGCTAGGCGTAAATCTTTGTTACCATTAAAATTTTGCACTATTTCGGCAGGATGTGAAGGCATTGAAATTGAAACAAATTGCCAGAAATAACTATTCTGCATGACATTGGGCAGTGACTTTATTTATTTCTTCTTTTACCTCGAGTACCACCTCAGATATTAGGCTTATCCAATACCACCATATTAGACTTTACAGCAGTATGGCAAAAAATCGTATTGAAATTGCAACCTCACTGTGATAAGACAAATAGCAAAAATAAATTTGAATTTTCTAATCTTGTTTTACAAGTTTTATTATTTATTATGATTATTGAATCATTGACCTATTATTCACCTTTGCTACCAACACAAATGCACATAGATTATTAACTCTGATATATATGTTTTTGTTTGCAGAAAACAATGAGACAGGAGGTTGGGTAAACCTATTTTGTTTATAGAAGCTATCTTGTTATTGTGTCTTATGTCTCTGTAAGATATTAGCCCACTTGCATGAAGATGAAAATTCTGAGATGTGTAGGCTCAGGAAGAATCCACCTTGCTTTTGTCTTACTGAGAAGTCTTGAATTAACAGGACTTTTCTCTTCCCCAAGTGAAATTAGGCTGTAATTATGAAATTTCCATAGATCTTATCAACTAGGCGGATTCATCAAATGGCATCATCAAGGCACTTTCACATGTTGATCAGAACTTTTTCGGAATGACTGAATCTCGTTTCTGTCCTTAACAGTCTATACTCCATTCACAAAATACTCAGAAAATATGCTTATTTTCTATTCTCTTGCACTGTGTATTTGTAGAAGAATGTCTGGCCCTCGCAGAAGATGTCAATTACATGGGTTTTAAATACCTACCAATTAAAAATATTGGCCAGGCTTGCCTGGAGGAGGACCAACATTTTGAGGCCATCGTCAAGGCCCAACACTGCAGGTTCATTGATCTGTTGTTACCCTGCCAGTATGCAAGATTAAAAAAGGCTTAGATGTACATATGCAGTATTGTATTACTACACTTCTACCACTGTTCTTTATGTCACTAACATCTGTTTTCAACACTTTTGCAGGCAGACACTAGCAAGGATGAAGACCGCGATGGAGGCCAACTGGTCGGAGTACAACCTTGCTACGCATGGCCTTGGACCAGAAATTTTGAAAGGTGCATTTTGTTTAATTGATGCTTGCCTGGTCGAGGCAGAGAACCACCACTGCTCCCAGAAATAAACGAAGCATGTCAATTGTGAAAATGTGTAAAAGAAAAAAATTAACAATTTAAAATGTTGTAAAAAGCAAAAACAAACTGTGAAAAAATGGCATTAAAAGTTGAAGAAAGTGTTTTTTTTTTTTCGTTTTTTTTTTTTCAAGGTTGATTGGAAGACAACACAAGGGTGAAAACATAATTGCAACATAATGTCAAATACATGTTAAGTTAAACCATAAGAATGTATGGAAAGCCTTGGTTTTGGACTCATAATGTATTAAAGCATCAAAGTTATAAAGCAATTTTCTTTATTTGTAATTGAGTACATAGATTTTTCTTGGGGATCAATACTTTAATTACAGGACCTGTGTACTTACATTTATACACTGCTGGTCTAATTTACATTTCATATTGGTAAAACACTACTTTTGCTTGTGCCATCAATGTAAGTAGTTGCATAGATTTTCCAAAACTCCATAAAACTTTAATTTGATTGTCAGTATTTTATTTACCTTATCAACTACCAAAAAAATTCAATCAAGACGGGCACTTTCACATGCAAACAATGGCACCTCCAGAATAACAGAGTTAAGTTCTTCTTGCTCTTCTTTTGTTTTTAAAGTTCTCACCTACTAATCTCTGCAGTCTAGCTTTTTAAATTTTTTTACGGTAAGCATGTAAAGGGGTAATTTTCCTTTTTCTGGACACAGCAGTGAATTTTCCAAAAGCCAGCTTGTGTGCTCTTTGGATGGTATTGTACAGTTCAGGGGTATGTTCAAATGCTTCGGACTTGCTCCACTCTAGTAGGTCTAATAACATGGACTGTATGGGAGGATTCCCATGGGAGGCTTCGGACACTTGTGCACTTTCTTTGGGGTCTGTGAGAATGTCTTGAGGCTTGAGGACATGTGTGACATGTATGCAAACACATCTTTCTCCAAAACTATTAGCAATGCATGTGCACAAAGTCGGAGTTTTCCTATTTACAATACTCATAGTCCCATCACTATTGAAGATGGTTATTTCATCTTCAGTCTGCTGATAGAGACGGAGGCTGATGATTTCTAGTGCTTTATTATTCCGCATTTTTTCAATGTCAATACCTCTCCTGCCTACCTCCATCTTCACCAAGAGAAGATGTTTGCATATGTTTCCCATTCGGAAATTGGTGCATTCACACGTGAAGTTCAACAAGTTAACTTCGTAGGCTGTGTTGGTTGACTGTGATGGCACAGAGCACTGCCCCGCTTTTATGTCCAAATCTTTGCCCATGCCATTTTTAAATAGCAGCGCAGCAGCCTGGTGAGCAGCAGAGCTGGATAATGTCAGTCGTCCTGCTTCGCTGAGGCCATCCATGTAGCTGCAATAATGAAAACAGGACACAAATTTAGAATTACAGTAAAATAGTAGCCTTTGCCTCAGATAGAACAGTGGGGAGCGACAGGACACCAGTGTGTGAGAGTGTGCCCTGGTGCCATGGTGATTATTTTTTAATGCAACAGCTCCATAAAATATTTAATTCACAGTTAAGACTGTGTGAGAGTGGCAAGCTTAATGAAAGTAATTGTGTCTCATTTTATTTTATTCTATAACAGGCTGAAATAGCCATTTGGCAACATCCACATTCCCTGTTAGAGCGAATACTAACCTGAAATACTTTTCTACATCTCCACATAGCAAGAGCAGAAGTTGGTCGACTCTTCGGTTAGCCTGGCCTCGCAGAAACTGGTATTTCAACGTAAGGAAGAATCTTTAAGACAGAAAGGCATGAAAAACGTGAACAGCTTTACAATTACAAATCTGACACCCACCCATACCATCGGCTTCCAATTAAATTGGGAGAAAATAATTAAATAGCAATACAAAATAAACTATCAGTGTAAAACACTGATTCCTACATGTTTTGTCTGTCTGACTTTAGTGAAACCTCGCTCATTCAACCTAAAGAGCTGCATTAACTGCTGATTTGGGGAATATGGGTTTTTAAGCTTGTGGTAAACTTTGCCTCCCAATAGTCAGGCCACGAGGTGAGCCGACCAGTTCAGTGCATAGTCAGTCAGTGTTCAGTATGTGGTATTTAGTCGGCCCCTGCCATTTTGAGAACAGCTAGAGACTGGCACTGTGTTTGCATGCATAATTTTAGGAACATGATGTAAGCAGCACCTTGATGTTTTAAGTAAATCCTCTGACTCCCAATATGAAAATAAATTATTTGAAATATTATTGGCAAATGTAAGTAAAATACCTTTCAGCCTTGTTGTTTGTCTCACTGCTACAGTGATAGAACGTTCTTCCAAAGTTCACCCACAGCTCCGCGTAAGTAAACCAATTTGTCTTCAGATAAGTTGTTACATGGGGACTATCCAAAAAGGTGTCGATCTCACTGCATTTCTTGGCAGATACATTGAGAAACTCTTCCTCCTTAGGGGAAAACATATTTAATCTGAGATGCTTATATAAAAACATTAAAAAGGAAAAGCATAACTATTATGTAGACTACAGAATGCATAATTTGGTCAGGACCAATTAGTTGCACTGGGGTTATGAATGTTACAAAATATAAATATAGTACCGTCAGGCATGCTTTCATTGATGCCATGGCATGAATGACCACATTTCTTTGTTCAGGTGTCAGATGACCTCCATCTGTCTTCACAAGCCACCGGTTAACAGCCTATAACAGCATAAATTCCTTCAGATGAACATTAGGGTATATTATTTCACCCTGTCACGTGGCAATTAGTTTCCATTACTTGGCCAAAAGGGAGTTTATGTTATTGTACTGCAATGTAACTGTATATATCCCAAATTTTCAACATAAAGCTCAGGTATGTTTCATGTAAGTAGAATTCAAGATTTTAAATAGGCATATACTGTCAACTGTAAGAATTTATGTCACAACCACCTGGATTTACATTGCAGACCACTAGTTGATTGCCCCTACAGTGCAGTTAAAGATTAAACTTGTTTACACACCCACCACATTTTTAAAGAACACTGTCGAAAACAACACACTGTGCCAAAGATCCTTAGATAGTACTTTGTACCTGCTCAGTTGACCTTTCCTGTTAGTTTGTCAATGTCAACTGCACAACACCTTAGATTTAAATGTCACAAATAGTGATATTGTATATTCTTCGACTTACCTGAAGCACATGGAACCAACAAAGGAGAAGCTTTGCATTTGGGAAAACGCTTTTAATAGCATTAAGCACTCTCAGGTCACGGTCCATCATCACTGACCTGTAACATTGAAAAAGAAAGCAAAGAAAAGGGAGGAAAAAGTTGCACCAAACCCAAAAACATACATTAGACAGAGTGTATTGTATACAGTGTAAACATTGTATCAAGAAAATTTAGAATAGACAGTTAAGAACCTAGTGAGATCCAAAATTCAAAAGCTGTAGCTCAGTGCAGCAGTATTTTCAGATTCCAACATGCATATTTCCTGTAGTTCCAATTACAAAGAAAATAATAAATACAGCATAACATAAATTATGCAAACATTTAACTGACCTTGGATAGAAGCTTGGGTTACTCAATTGAAGCTTCTGTAGGCAGAGGCTTACTGTTGCAGTAGTTTCCTTGCTCAGGATAAAATAGGCAAATGGCACACCTCTTCCAGTTTTGTTTATCAATAACAGTGCATAAAATGCATACCCGTAGGCTGTTATGCCTTTGTATGAAGCATCCATGAAAACCATTGGATGGGGGTTCTCTTCCAAAAGTTGTTTTTGAAATGGTGTTTGTACAACTAAAATGAATGGTTGTTCATTGTGAAGTGGCTGATAAAAACAGATGTTGTCTCTGAGTTCCATGGACACCAAATGGTCGACACTGACAGAATCACTGTCACCCACACCTCTGAGGTTTTTCTTTAAAAGCCGAATGTCATTAGGAGTCAAGTAAAACCGGCGGTCTTTTTTGTCCACATGCCCATTTTGTTGAGCCCAATCATAGCTTTTTATTAAGATCTCAGAAGTGGAACAACCCTGTTGAAGCCATAATTCGATGAGGGAATGTAGGTCTGGGTGGATGCGGTTTTTCTCTTTAGAATTAGTCTCGTCATGGCCAGTGTGCCGTAGCATCTTTTGGATTATGGCACCTGATATTCCGGCATCCGTGATGACTTTGAAAGAGATGTATGCCTTGCAAGAATTGGCCCGAGTTTGTGTGGGTTCTCCATTACTTTTGCCTGCAGCATGATTCCCACGGTCACAGCCATAGTAATAATAGTCCTGCCGGGGGCAGACTGGGGGTCTGAAGTAGCAATGCTCCTTCTCCTGCACTTCGTTGATGTAACCCTCCATGAACTCCTTGGAATCCCCCCTAATAATAACAACATCTTGGTGGACCCTGGAGTCACGTGGCTTCTTCAATCGTTTTTTAACACCATTCAACCAATGTGTTGCCATATTCTGAAATTAGAAAAGACACTATACTTGAACATATAGATTTTTTGGAGAAACACAGGCTAAGCATCAAACAGATCGGTCCTGATAAATAGTTGGGATATTTAACTAATATGAACATAGTCGAATAATAATAATAATAAGAAGAAGAAGAAGAAGAAGAAGAAGAAGAAGAAGAAAATGAACAAGTCTTTTCATCTTGCGTTTTTCTATTTTACAAGTCTTGGCTGCATTTATCTCTACCCTGACCTCTTTTTCGCTTGATGGAAATTTGAGCCCTCAATAGAGTCTCTGCAAATTATACAAACTACTAATATACTAAAAAATACTTTTCCCCTGAGACCAGAGAAGACAGCTGACTCCCTTTTGTCCAACTACGTCGCCCTGAGAAGAGAAAAATACGACTTCTGCCCTGAGACCAGGAGGGATTCACCTGCTTTGGGACAAAATTGTGGGAACCAGTCTCTGCCCTGGGACCAGATGAGACTAAACAGTCATGAAGAAAAGCCAAATTTATAAATTAGATTAGACGGACTTCTGCCCTGAGACCAGGAGGGATTCACCTGCCCTGGGACAAAATTGTGGGAACCAGTCTCTGCCCTGGGACCAGATGAGACTAAACAGTCATGAAGAAAAGCCAAATTTATAAATTAGACTGACTTCTGCCCTGAGACCAGGAGGGATTCACCTGCCCTGGGACAAAAATGTGGAAAATAATGGTCTCTGCCCTGGGACCAGATGAGACTAAACAGTCATGAAGAAAATCCTACAAAACAACTTCTGCCCTGAGACCAGGAAGGATTCACCTGCCCTGGGACAAAATTGTAAGAAAGATACTCTCTGCCCTGGGACAAAATTGTGGGAAACCATATGGAATGCCAAAGCTGATTTTATTATAAATAAATCAATACATAATAAATATATGCAAAAATACATAAATAAAGAAATGTATTTTTTTTATATAGATTTATACTTTTATTTCCTTATTTATGTATAATTGTATTTTGTCATACTCTTATTTATTTATACATTAATTTATTTCTACATTTGTTTATTTATACATTTATTTGTCCCTATGCTAATGAGGGGGAGGGGGGGGGGGAGGGGGGGGGAGGGGGGGGGGGGGGCGTGTTTTACCTCAGACATCAGCAATCGAGCTCAGAGTAGCCGTGCTGAAGTTTTGAGGCCACAGTGACACCTTTTATATATAAATAAATAAATGTGTGAAAAATGCAATTATACATAGGAATAAGGAATATTATACGGAAATAAAAGTATAAATACTAATTTATTTGCACTTTTTTACATTTCTTTGTATATTTATTTATGTATTTAGGCTTTTTTTTACATGTATTCGTATATTAATTTATGTATTTATTTATTTATAATAAAGTCAGCTTTGGCATTCCATAGGAAAATTCCATCTTTGCCCTGGGACCAGATGAGACTTAACAGTCATGAGGAAAATCCTACAATACAACTTCTGCTCTGAGACCAGGAGGAATTCACCTGCCCTGGGACAAAATTGCGGGAAACAGTCTCTGCCCTGGGACCAGATGAGACTAAACAGTCATGAAGGAAAGCCAAATCTATAAATTAGAATACAACACCCTAAATAGTCATTGATTATTTCAATATGAGTACAGTAAAGCTTTAATTGCAATGTACTTAAACAAGTTTTCTAGCTCACCTGATTAGCTTGACTAGCTAGCTTAGCTAACGCTTAAGGTTTACATGTATGTGCACACACTGAAAAGATGACGTTTTTCTTAGTTATCTTTTTCTTCTAAATTTTTGTCATAAGAACTGCTTTCAACAGCCATTGCAACATTTTAATGCTATTTACAACACTAGTTTGCTTGTTCTGAAACAGTAGGCTAGCCGAGCCTTAAGCTACAAGCTACAAGCAATACTATGAAAGCAGGGGGGAAAAAAATCACACATAGGTGCATATATAATGTTCCATTTTCGAGAATATTAGGTTTTTGTTTTAAAAAAAACTTACTTTGAAATGATGAGATTCCTCTTGCCTGCACAGCGTTGTGATTTTGACGGTTGAGATTGGAAATGGTGGCCCCGCCTCTGCAATTCTCTCCTCTCTTGCGATTGGTTGTCAGATTAAACCAATCACAAACGTTTCTGCCCTCAGGTCAACTTTGAGTCAAGAAAATTCCCACCTGCTGTAAGCTTTGTTTCCCTGTGCCTCCTCTCTACTGCACAAGCTTTTCAAGCACATTTTTTCAAACTAAGTGTTGTAGTATGACCAGTAGGAGACCATTGATGCGTATACTGAACTTGGTGACTCTACAGTGTGTAACATTGAAGTAAATAACTATTTTTGTAGTAGCGCTTTTTGGGATTTGCACTTTGCAGACGGTCTCATAGAGATCAATTTATATTATAAGGCTAGTTTTGAGGAAAATTAGGTTGTAGCTCATCATCTATGGATTGGAAATAAGAGTCAATTGAGTTTTAACAACGTTTAGCTCACAAATTATTGATCTGGGAAGTTCGGATCTGTGAATAACTTTACTGAACTCCTTAAACTTAGCACTGTCTGTATTTCTTTATACTTAAAGGATTAGTTCACTTTTATAAAAACTTTTGCTGATAATTTACTCACCTCCATGTCATCCAAGGTGTCCATGTCTTTCTTTCTTCAGTCGAAAAGAAATTAAGGTTTTTGATGAAAAGATTCCAGGATTTTTCTCCGTATAATGGACTTCATTGGGAACCAAACAGTTCAAGGTCAAAATGACAGTTTCAGTGCAGCTTACCAGACGATAAACGACACCAGACGTTGAATAAGGGTCTTATCTAGCGAAACGATCGGTCATTTCAAAAACAAATAAAAAAGTTTAAGTTTTATAAGCACAAATGCTGGCCTTGCTCTGTACTGTGATGCGCGTTAGTGACTCACGTAATACGCAATTACGTTGAAAGGTCACGGCACGCGTAGGTGGAAGTACCGAGTCAGTGTTTACGAATGTGAGGAAGGAGGACCATATACACATATTCAAATGTCTTTGTGTCAGTTTATCGTTTAAAATGCCCATTTCGTGTGCGTATCCTGGGTGTTTTAATATTAAAAAGGCTAAAAGAAAATGGAAAAAGTTCAGAAAAAAGGACAGAAGCGTGACCTTTCCACGTAATTACGTATTACGATGACGTCGTGAACGCGCATCACAGAACAGAGCAAGGCGAGCATTTGTGCTTATAAAACTTAAAAGTTTTTATTTATTTTTGAAATGACCGATCGTTTCGCTAGATAAGACCCTTATTCATCGTCTGGTATCATTTATCGTCTGGTAAGCTGCACTGAAACTGTCATTTGGACCTTGAACTGTTTGGTTCCCATTGAAGTCCATTATATGGAGAAAAATCCTGGAATCTTTTCATCAAAAACCTTAATTTCTTTTCGACTGAAGAAAGAAAGACATGGACACCTTGGATGACATGGAGGTGAGTAAATTATCAGCAAAAGTTTTTATAAAAGTGAACTAATCCTTTAAGTTCAAAATAAAACTCTATGAACCGCTCCATTGTTAAAGTACAGAGCTGTATAAAAACACTGATTAACCCTCTGGGGTCTAAGAGGTTTTTGAGATGTTTTGACATGCCCTGACATTTGTGTTTTTTTCAGTTGCTTATAGACATATTAATGGCAAAGTTGTCATTGCACTCTATTTAGCACAAACAGGGCTACCAGGGGCGTCACTAGGCCCTTTTTAGGGGGGCTTCAGCCCCCTTAAACTTCTGCCAAGCCCCCCTAAAAATGTGTGATTAATATGCTACACAAATTCGTGTTCGCTTCAGTCTTGTTATAATCAGATTCAGCGCGTTCTTTATCTTAAATCCGCAGCAGCGCCGAGCAGAGAGCACGTCAGAGACAGAGGACAGAGTGTGTGTGTGTGTGTGTGTGTGCACACATCTGAACCTTATTGGTCTGTCACTGCTCGTCAATGTCAGAATATTTGAGATGACCAATCAAATCAAAGTAGGTGGGCTTTATGTTCACAGAAGCTGCTGAGCGCGAAATTTAGCAGAGCGACTCGACGCTTCAGTGTGTACAGTCAAGTGCGAGATAAGATGTAAGTTGCTAAACTTAACATTTCATATTTTACAATTTTTTTTAGGTCATAAATGTTAAAGAATGACAAACTAATATATCAAATATCAAATCAGGCAAACTAATATAGTTTTGTCTAATTTCGCCATTTTCAACTGAAAATAGCCCTATGTGATAGTTTACCTTCATTGTGAGGGGGCAAGCAACATTAACAAAGCTGTTTTCATCATGTTAGGCACAAGATTAATAATGAATGTGTACATATTAAGAATATAATACAAATTGTAGCCTTAACATTTGTTTAAAAACTCAGCTTTAGGAGGGGAAGAGAAAGGGCAGGATGAGGAGACTGAGAAAAAAAGAAAGGATGATGGAGATAAAGAGAGAGCAGGTACTGACAAATAGTCTACTGCCTGCTGACACGGTTATAAAGCTATTTCTATCCCTTTTTTGTCTTCAAACGTCTTGAAATGCACATATCAGAGAAATAAAAACTTTGAACCCCCTACCAACCTCAGATTTAGGACCTCAGTAATTATAAAGCCCTGTGCACGGCTCTGTATTAGGCATAAGATAAATAATGAATGTGTAGCCTACATATTGTGCATGAATTTCATTTCATTTTTTAGTTTTTTTATTATATTGTTTATTTTTACAGGGACAATGCGCAATTAAAAGTAATTGCACCAGAGTTAGCTAATAGCTAGTTTACATCTGCTGTCCCCGGGCAGGTTAACAAATAAAATAACATACAATATTACATTTAATTTAATTTAATAAACTTAGTTACCTAGCTTTCCTAGTAGCTTTCAGTAAATGAACACGTCTGAGAAAATGATTAATCAGTTGACCCTATGTTTACTTTCTTCACTGACAGACAAAAATGAAAAACCTATATCAGTCAAAGCTCAACTTTAAGAGGGGAAGAGACGAGTGTGATGCTGATGAGGAGAGAAAAATAATCAGGCCTTCAAAACATCTTAAAATGTACACATGTAGATCAGAGAAATCAAAATTTTCTCGGGGAGACCCCGAACCCCCCTAACTAACCATCTTCACATTCGGGACCACAGTGATTATAGAACCCTGCCATTGCATGGTAATGATATTAGTTGATAGTAAGTGTTACCTTTTTTTTTTTTTTTTTTTTTTAATGTATTATACCCTCATTAGGGGCTTAGCCCCCCTAAAATGAAAATCCTAGAAACGCCCCTGAGGGCTACCATAATATGTGACCAACATGTACCCACATGGAAAGAACCTATATGAGGATATATGCACATATATGAAACCTATATGCAGTTTATATGCACATATATGCTGCATTTATATAGCGTATATGCACATATATGATTAAATATATGCTGCATATATGCGTATATATGCCACATATAGGCAACATTGAGGTGCATATATGTGCATATACAGGTCATATAGGTCTCATTGAGGTGCATATATGTGCATATACAGGCCATATAGGTCTCCTGTATTGCTTCTTTATATCCACATATAAGCTTTATATGTGCATACAAGATCTGTCTCCTATATAGCTCATGGCAGGATCTGGTCATTTTGTAGCTCATATCTCACTTTGGCAACTGTCATAAATGATGCCTAGCTCATATTTTCTGTTATCAAGGCAAAAACTAAGAACTAACAACAAAAAAAACAATTATGCAAGAACTTATGTGTGAACACGTGAAATTGGTATCACATGTAATTATCATGTTATGGAATTTAACTTTGGCAATTAAGTGAGAGGAGGTGGAAAGCTATGATGTTTACATGTTTTCCTGAAACATTTACAAGGTCAATTCTTTCTTGTATGAAGATAGTGGAAAAGAAGGAAATAACAAAATGGTTTGTTGTTTTTTTATTTTGTCAATCAAGCCTTTTTTCCAATTTCAAGTCACTTCCAGATTCACATTACAGCTCATACACATCCACACATACACCGTTACATCCACCAAATGCAATGCAAAATGCAATATTTTCTGTATTAGAAAAAGTACATATGTAAAAGTACATAGAACATGCATACATTCAAGTAATCATCATCATCATCCCACATCTAGCCTATCTGAGCATTTCACTGTGGTTAATGAATTTGAAGACAATATCAACATTTCTGTTCACAGTTTTAACGAACAGACACTTTTCTTTTATCTGAGATGCTTGTATAGCAACTAAAGGCCCCAGATTTTTCCCTACAGGGATGAAATAACAAGGATTCTTAAATTGACCACAGATGTCCCGTTTCACTTTTTGGTAGTACTTCCCCACTGCATAACATGTCTCCCCCTGTCCCAGATCACAGACAATGAATGTCTTCACAGAGAAAATACTTTCCTCTCGATCAGAAAGAATGACAGTGTACGAGTTTCTCCGAAAAGTATGCGAGTAGTTTTGTGAATGAACTATTTCACCATTAACCACTACTCTGCTAAAATACTTCACAGCGACGCTATTTTCTAGGTTGCTGATGCTGTTCAAGGCCAGAAAATCATCATTTCTGATCATACAAATTTTAGGCCTACCCAGAGATGTAACACCATGAGAGCGACATACTTCCTGCACCATTTTTTTCTCAACTGATAAAGACTCTAAGAGAGCCAAGTAATCATCAGAAGCTGCCACCATGGCTTTTTGGGAAAATGATGGAAATGCAACCTGTAGCCAAACTGTTTTCATTATCTGCAGAGAAACTCCCTGGCTGCTCTTTATCATATCTAAAATGATCCCATTGTATGACTCAAACACAAATGCAGACTGTGCCCAAAGGGGACCCCAGTTCCTCACAGTATTGGGCAAATGAAGGCACAAATGTACATTGAAAGTGACATTATTGATCCCATAAAGGGTCTCCATTTCCTGAACAAACTCTGTTAGCAACCCCTCAGATTCTGATATGTGCAGTGGTGATATATTCTCACCGAGTAGAAGAGAAACCCCCTTTACCAACTTAAACCAGTGCTTCAGATATTTTTCAGGTAAGACCCCTTTCAATGTTGGTATGCTGTAATAAAACAACCACATGTTCCACTCGTGTGCCTTCCAGAACTTTTTCTCTTTCACTGAGCGGGGGACACGGGAAACATTACAGGGGGGTTTAATAGAAGTTAAAATGTCATCAATCTGTTCTGTTGAGCGTCCGATATACCATGGCGATTGGTTGTTTTCAGAATTAAACCACAGTGTGGTGATGCTTCTTGCTACACCCAGCAGCACACTGTGCATATAATCTGGTACGCAGCCATCAATGATATTAAAATCAGGTAGACAAGACAAAATACTAGGCCCTTTCACTCCCTTAGTGGGGTTTCCAGCAAGAGCCTCTTCTACAAGATCATCAGTCTGGGAGGGATTCCTCAACTCTGCTTTTTCATAGGGATAAGCCCTTACATGCCCCCTGCGTTTTAACACACTTGTTCCTTTCTGCATACAAAAAGAACACCCAAACTCTCCATTAAACTGTTTAAAGTTCTGAATCATTGGTCGAGCAACTGAATCTGCCACCATGGTAGTAAGCAGTACTTTACTTGTGACAACTTCCCCACTTTCATTTTGCCATATAAGACCATTTGAGTACAACTCTATGCATTCATCGACAAATGGTTTCATGTAAGTGTTCATATTTGGTTTGTTTTGACCAAACCACAGGCCACAAAGCATAACATGTTTTGCACGTAGTTGTATTGGCAGTTCATTAACAGTACACAAAATTGGCCACAAACTTTTTGTGCTTGATTTGTGCACTGGCACTCCATCACAGTTGAAAGTCAGTGATATGCTGTCTGGTGATGCAAGGGGTGATAGTTTTTTGTATAAATGTCCATCATATATATCTTTGATGGAGGCATCATTCTTCTCAAAACGGTGTTTCAGGTGTTTCCCTAATTGGTGGTCCTCAAGCAGTTTTTTAATTTGGTATTTTAGTGGCAAGTACAAA
Organism: Semotilus atromaculatus; assembly: GCA_031834385.1. Lineage (NCBI taxonomy): Eukaryota > Metazoa > Chordata > Actinopteri > Cypriniformes > Leuciscidae > Semotilus > Semotilus atromaculatus. The sequence goes on from JAULUF010000088.1 coordinate 750,282, forward strand.
AAAGACTGGTCTTTTTGTGCATGCGCTTTTGATGTGTCCTGGTCACAGACTGGGCACTTGACATTAAAGGGACTTTCCTGCATTCTTACGTTGCAATTCTTGCACACATAATGTACTTCTAATATGTCTTTCACTGAATCAAATGCTTTGTAGAAAAGGTACTTTGAGCCACTAACCAATTCCCCACCAGGACCAGCAGTAAAGTTGATAAGTTGCATGATGTCCTCCAAGGCTCTATTTGTTAATCCGTGTTTGAGTTTTAATGCCAGCAGCAGGAGTTCCACCTGTTCTTTTGTTGGTTTCTGGTCTAAAGTTGGACTTGTGGGGTCTTCTAGATGTTCCTCTACTGGCTCCCCAGGTGAAGAGCTAGGGCCAGGTATGGGTTGGTTCATCTGTGAATTTAAAACATTGGATTAGCAATCCCACATTTGCACAGACTCAAACAAATGTACCATTTAATGTGGTTGCGCACCTGCATTTGAAGTCAGTCTCAAATGTATTTGTTTATTTTTTAACAGTCCTTTCCATTGATTATTTTGTCGTCATATCATAAATAAAATGTAAAAAATAATAGCTGTGCCCCCTTTTGTCCACATGTATATTTTTCTGACACTACCCTGTGTTGACGTCAGAGTGACATCAGGCCCTGACCACCATTTCTATCATGCCAAACACAGTGAGAGACAGGTTCTGTCATTTTGTATGTGGCCAGCTGAGATAGATGCTGCATTTGCACCTGAATCAAAACTTAAATTTTTTTTTTCCAACAAGATAAAAACATGAGTATCGCTGCAATATGGAAAGGACCAAGTAAATATGGTATTTCCAATTTGTGCTCCACTTTAAGCAACATCAGGTGGAAGTTTGGGTTGTGGAATTATCTTATGATGATTTACAGTAACGTGTGTACATGCACATGCACGAACAAAACAAAAAACACCTAATTTTAATATTTTAGCCATTTTTAGCAACTTACTGTGTCATCAGAAACAGTAGACACCGGGTCATCTTGATTGTCCTCTTGGGTGAGATACCTAAAATAAAAATCCTTGATCAAGAAATATGTAAAGTTAGGCCTATTGCGTGTGTGCGTGTTTTCTACTTACTGAGTTGTAGAGGCCACAGCTTCTTCATCATCACCCATATCTTCAGAAATGTCCCTAACAAAAATGTTGTGGTAATGTTAAAACACTTCATGCACGACTCAATATAATTTTTAAATAAGATTTATATGACTGATTGATTTTAGTCCAAGTCCAAGCTTCTAGCACATTTTGTTAACTTACTTTCGTTTACGTCTTCTCTTTGTTCTTTCTGGAACGGGTGCTTCGTCGTCAAAGAGGTACCTTTTGTAACGTACTGGATCCATATCTATTGCTTTTCTTTAATTGCGTCTTATTTCCTTAACGTTATGTATACTGGCAAGCATTTCAGCTGGCAAGCATTATGTATACCGCTGCCGCTACAGCGTCGCGTAGTTAACGTCATCTGCATGACGTTTGACCTTTGACGTCATCCTAACGTTTCGCGCCGAAAGAGAGCGGCTGGCAGTAAAAATGGCGACATCGTTGGATGTCCGTTATGTCTTACTCGAATGGACCGAGGGTGAGGATAGAGGGGCCTATAGTATTTTGGCCATCGACTGTGTCCGGAATTTTTCTGTTAAAGATTTTCTCAAAAGGACTGAAAAAACAGAGAAGCTGGTGGAATGGCGAAAAGGCTGCAAACCCTGGCCGGTGCACCGAGCCAGAATTATTGACGTGGCAAGTAAGTTATGTAAACGTACACGCTAACTTTACCTGACGTTATGTAGTTTACCACATTAAATGGTTTTGCTCGCACTTAAAGACGTGTAAAATGGATCTTGCTAGGTGCTTAGCTTTCTGGTTCATGTTAGCTACCTAATTTGCTAATGTTAGCGAAGTCCAATTGGGAATAACAGTTAATGTTAGATTTGGTAACGTTAAACATGATTAGACAAACGTTTGCAGTTCATGATAACATTACAATTTTATTGCACCAGAATTCGAAAAAACTCTCCAAATTAAACTGCGTGAGATCGAGATGGAGAAAGACTGCACGCACGCAAGAGCAAACAAAACGTCCTCACATCCCGAACTCAAAGTACAGTGAGCAGCAGGGGCAGACTGAGAAGGCTTCAAAGAAAAAGGTAACTGACTGCACCAATTGGTGCTTTACTTAAAGTCCCTGTAAAGGCAATTAAAAAAAATCTAAACACATTATAAATGTATTGCTAAAACATATTACAAAGACTGAATTGTGGAGTTAGACAGTTTTTCAGCTATTTTCTGGATTTTTTGGGCGGGGCTCAGGGCTCGATGACGCACTGGAGTCCCTGTGCTTCTGGACACGCCCCTTCATGGTGACTCTGGAGTCCCAGAGATTACTGCTTATTTTTTCAAGATTTTGATAGCTTATTTTATGTACTTGCTGGCTTTTTTATCATTCAAATTTGACTGGGTGGCTAATAACATATTTTTCTCAGTGTTCAGAACTCAGAACACATGCAAAGTTTTGACTTTACAGGGACTTTATCTCCCCCTCTCTCTCTTGTTTCTCTCTCTCTTGTAATGTGTGTAGGTTTGTAATTGTGTCATATGATGATTTCATGTGCTTTGTTGACAAGATGTATGTGCAAGGTGGTGTAACATATGTTAATAAGAGCTAAAAGTCAGTCTGTCTCTCTCTGTCTCTCAAGGTTGACAATAAAAAGGTAGGGGCTTCCAAATGCAAGCATCAGGAGGGTGAGAAGCAGGAGGAGGGTCATGACAGACTTTCAAAGAACAAGGTACACTACCAGTCTGCATCCTGTGTGTGTTGTGACATTACAATACTTTCATGATTATTATTTGTATAGCGCTTTTCATAAGACACAAGTCACACCTAAAGCGCTTCACACATGAAAGCGAGGGGGGTTCATTCACTCCATGCTGATGGTGGTAAGCTACATTTGTAGCCACAGTTTCCCCTGGGGTAGACTGACAGAAGCGAGGCTGCTCACATCTGTGCCAACGTTCCCTCTGACCACCACCAACCATTCACACATAGGGATTGGGTGAAGTGTCTTCTGTCTTGCCCTAGGACACAACAAATTGCTTTTAACAGCAGCTGTTATAAGGTATGCAACAGCACAATAGGGAACTTTGTCCTCTGTTTCTCCCTCTCCAAGGTTGATGTGAAAAAGAGATGTTCTTTTAAATACAACCAGGAGGAGGAGGAGGAGGAGGAGGAGGAGGAGAAGGAGAAGGTGGAGGAGAAGGAGGAGGAGAAGGTGGAGGAGGAGGAGGAAGTGGAGGAGGAGGATGAGGCATGTCATGACAGACCTTCAAAGAACAAGGTACACTACCAGTCTGCATTCAGTGTGTGTTATTACATTGCAATACAGTAAAGATTTCTCTCTCCCTCCCAGCGGGTCAGCGAAGAGGAGGAGCATATTGGGGATGAAGAGGACATAGGACCACCCTCAAAGAAAAAGGTAGCCTAAACGATGACATCCAGTGTGTGGTGTATTACATAAATACATTACATGAAATACAAGATGTGGAAGTTTCATGTTTTAAAGGTTGTATCAGTGATTTCAGGCCCAAAAATAAATGTCTAATCTTTCCTAACGATCCGCTAGCTGCCCGCCCAGCCCGTTCTCATCCCAAGGCGTAATATAATGACGCTTTTGCCAAAGCGTCTATATCGAACGCGCATGGTACCCTTTAGCGTCAATATGAGACGCCGATATATATGGGTCAGAAGGCGCCTCCTAGCGGTCTAACCCTAACCCTACACCATACCTAAACCTACCCATCTCTCTGCGTGTTATATTGACGCTAAAGGGTTCCATGGGCGTTGGATTTAGACGCTTTGTCAAAGTGACAGAATATGACGCCTTGGGATGAGAATGCGTTGGCCCGCCCCATAAGCAGGCTGTCAAAAAACCGCGTCTCTGTAGGCAGCCTAGGCTCTGAGATCTGCACACAAAAACAAATGGGACAACCACCACTCAATACCAAAATAAACAGTGTTTCAACCAATCACCGACAGGGGCGGGTGTTGCTCTGTCCAGCCGTGAACGAGCTCAAAACCTCACAACACCCGCCCCTGTCTGTGATTGGTTGAAACACTGTTTATTTTGGTTTTGAGTGGCGGTTGTCCCATTTGTTTTGGTGTGCAGATTTCAGAGCCTAGGCTGCCTACAGAGACGCGGTTTTTTGACAGCCTGCTTATGGGGCGGGCAGCTAGCGGATCATTAGGAAAGATTAGACATTTATTTTTGGGCCTGAAATCACTGATACAACCTTTAAGTAAGGAATAACCACAAGGAGGCCGGACAACCAGTTACATATAGCCAAGTGGAGGGATTTCTGCCCTAGACTTCTTGCCACCTTCCTCTTACACCTCTCGTGACATCCTCCCAGCCAATCAGAGTCAACCATTTACAAAATAAGTTATATAACAATTAGCTGTTGTTCTTCTCTCTGTCTCTTTCACGTAGACAGCTGCTGAATTTAGAAAACACCTGGACGAGCAGATGTGGGAGAGAAGGAAACTCGACCAAATGCAAAGAAATTTGCAGGAGTTGAGAAATGAAGTCCATTCTCTTAAAAATGAAAATGCACGTCTGAAAGACATTATCATCAATCGTAAGTATTCCTAATTTTAATATTTATTAGCAGGGTTTTTTCTGGAGATGGATATTGCGGTGGCAGAGAAGTATAAACTTAGAAACTGTATGGGCTGAAACACGTGTTTGGCTAAATAAATGCTATGTTGTTAGCTGGTGAGGTAGTGTGTGTGCTCATATAGCCGTTGATAAGATTCAAATTAGAATTATATTTATTTGTCTCTTTCTGGAGGAATTCGTAGAGGGTTAATAAAAGTCATGGCCTAGAAAACATACAGTTCATAAGAATAAATTATGCTTCTCTGCCTTCAATGGCTCCAGAAAAAAAACCTGGGAATTTGAATTTGGGAGAAATTGAAGAAAGAAAATTGCGTTCACAACCAGGTTTCCTCTGCAGAGCCTTATCGATGGGCTTTGGAGGGTTGTAGCTTGCGTTCACAGCTGCAGGAATGTCTTTCGAAGAGTAGGGCACTGAGTTGCTGGGTGCTATTTTGATTTAGTGATTGTAATTGTTTTTTCTTTATATAACCTCTTTCTAGAAATCCCTCAAATGAAAAGTGATCTTTCTATTATTGCTCAAAAGGTAAGTTCCTCTTATTTTCATTGCTTTTTAAAATTGTTTCTCAAGCAGAGCTGTAGAGACTTGTAATGTTGGGCTGATTGATAATGTTATTTGATGTATTTGCACTTTAATTTATTGAAGAGAATAACTATATTTTTCATCTATGAACAAGACTGGAAGGAGTCCTGTGGAGGATCTGGATTCCTCCTCCTCCACTTTTGGAGAAGTGCAACCGGTGAGTAACCCCCTTGCATTTTTATTTATTTATTTTATTTACTTGTTACTCAAACAGCTATATGGATTTTTATGATGTTTGACTGATTACTTTTGCATGTAACTTTAATTTATTGACATGTTTAATGTTTTCCAAGTTTAATAGCCTCCGCTAAAATTCATGTTATTCATGTTAAAATTCATGTCTAAAATGTTGTTGAGTTTTACTAAGTTTCTTTCTTCTCTTAGACTCCAGAGAGGAGACAGAGCCCAGAGGAGACAGAGTGCTTTCGAGAGACACCACAGGTGTGTGTAACCCTTTTATACCTCAGATTTTTCTGTACTTATTTTACTTAAGGCTCCAACTGAGCTATAGGGATTTTTATGTTGGGATAGTTAGTGGTAATATGTAATTTACTTGCCCCATATGCATAAAATTGTTGAAGTTTAACAATTGTTGAGTTTAACAATGTTTTTCTTCTCTAACAAGACTGCAGCAACAGCTGAGACCTCAGCGAAAACACAGGTGAATAACATTATGTAGTAAGGATGGGTATAAACTGTGTGCTTTGTAGGAGCCAATTAGTGTTATAAGAGACAATCATCCTTTCCTCCTGCCCCCCTTCACTCCTCTCCACCCACTGTCTTTTCTCCTTCCCTACTCTCCATCCAACCTCCTCCTTTCCCCCCACCCTGTCCTCCTCCTCTCCTTTAATAGCGTTTAGGGCAATGATTCATTTGTTTCATATCTTTATCATTAATCTGCATGTATACATAAAAACCTATTAACTATTGGGAAGCTAAGCATAAGAATCAATATGAAGCATGAAAAAGTTTCTAAAAGTTGCCATTAAATTAATATTGTGATGTGAAATTATTTTTCAGATTGAAGTTATAAAGGGCTCTGGAGTTTTTTGCCAGGCAGAAGCGTGGAAAGCAGCTCGCTTTGCCACCTCTGCTACTGCCATGGTGCGCAATCTGCTGCTGGGCACCTTTGATATGCAAACTTTGCTGAAAAGCAACCTGAATGGTACAACATGTTCCTAATCTCTTCTGTACTTGAAAAAAAAAACAAGTCCGTCATATTCTGTGGAATATATTATGTTTGTGTGCGGGCATACCATCGCTTTTTTACTTGGCATTTTTGTATTTCCTTGCACCTCAAGAAAACGTGATGTGTGTGTATATAAAAAAAACTCTTGCTTTCTCCACCTTCATTTTACCCACCTTTCATAATAATTTTGAAATATTACTTTAAGGTGGGAAGCCAACCAGAGGGGATGGGGAGCAGCTGGTCGCCCTTGACCAAGTAAAAAAGGCAGCCATTATTGGTGAGTAAATGCTAATGCGTTGAGAAGGGAAAACAAAACTTTAAAGACTTTATTAGTTCACCACTTTAACCATAGCCTACTTGTATCAATGTTTATTAGGCATCAATGGAGACTGCATAAGGTAGGGCACACATTATTTGTATCTGCTTGGCACTATACTGATTCATCGCTTGCTCACTTCTTGATCCTACCTTTCCTCTTCTAAAGCCACATTTCTGGGGTATTGCGCTGTAAGGTGTGTAGTCCTCTATTTAGTAGAACATATAGTGTTGCAAATAACCTCATGGGATATTGTTAAAGTGTTAGAAGTGTTAAAAAATAATCATATTCACCCCTCCTTCACCCTTAATCCCCTCTGTCCTGTGTTTGTGCCGTATGTTGTCTATACCGGTAATTGATTTGCTTGATTTTAATGCATATCTTATTGCTCTTCGAGTAAACCTAGCATGGCAGCTTGCTGGTGGAATGTGTGTGTGAATGGGTCAATGGGAGGCCACTGTAAAGTATTTTGGGTACTGTTGGGTGCAGGAAAATGCTATAAAAGTGTATCCCATTGACAACTAAATATGTTTACATGTGCAAAGTTTCTTACATCAGATAAAAAATTTGAGGGATTGGAAAATCTGAATCAGTTTACATGGAAACAAAAACTCTTATCATGACGTGCATAAACATGCACCAAGCCTTATTCAGAACAATAGCATTTTGACATCCGCAGAGCGGTCTTAATTTCCCTAAAACAACTGCAGAAGTTGTACTTCACCTGTGTTTTAAGCAAACCAAAAAAGAGTGGCTAAATTTTTCCTATCCATGAATTTTCTCTGGTTTGGATGCACATGATTGACTGTGACAATGCAGTCCCCATGACGGGCATGTGCATATGAAAGAATGAGGGGGGTGGTGATGTTTCCAATCAGAATTTCTTTCAGATTTAGCAGAATCCAATCAGAATTTTCCAATTGACGTGTTTACATGACACATTTTTTATTATGATCAGCCCTTTATCCAACATATGTGTCCAATCGCAGCTGTACTGTAAGCACTTTGGGTTCCTGATGAAGCACTATATTATTGTTATTATTATTGTTAATACTGTCTTATTATTTTTGTCTTCTCTAGATGCTACATTGAAGAAGTGGCCGGCAGCCAGCCGAGGGCAGATAGGAACTTCCATCAATTCGAAGCTCACGGAGCTGAGAAGATCAGCCAGATAAATTGTATTTTTTTTCTGTTCAGTCTATGTTCAGCTTATTTTTGTTCTTGTACTATTTTTCGATTGTTCGTTACTAAATAAATAATGTAAATTTCGACATTTTGGGCTATTATTTATGTTGCCTAGTAGCTATGGATTTTAATAATTTTACTACTATATAGGTAAACAAGAGCATATATATGTGCATATATGTCTACATTCATAGGTACATGTATGCACGTGTATATAGGTAGACATATATGTACACATATGTGCATATATGTCTACATATATACATACATGTATGTACCTATATACGTGCATACATTTACCTATATAGGTACATATATTCACATATATAGGTAGACATATGTGTACATATATGTCTACATATATACGTGCATACATGTACCTATATAGGTACATATATGCACGTATATATGTACCTATATAGGTACATATATGGACGTATATATGTCCACCTATATGCACATATATGTCTACATATATACGTGCATACATGTACCTATATAGGTACATGTATGCATGTATATAGGTAGACATATATGCACATATGTGTACATATATGTCTACATATATGCACATATATATGTACCTATATAGGTACATGTATGCAGATATATATGTACACTTATATGTGTACATATATGTCTACCTATATGTGCATATATGTACATATAATATAGGAAAACGGCCAATTTTATAAATGTCACATATATTCAAAACCTATATCAAAACCTATATTAAAACATATATGTTTATATAGGTTCTTTCCATGTGGCTATGTACATGTTTGTATTTTTGAAGGAATATTGTTTATGCATGGTTATTGAAAAAACTAAAACTTAAAGCCTCTGAAAAAAGGCCACAAAACACTCACCAAATATGTGTCCACAATACTTTTGACTAATGGACATTGTCGCCTAGAATTTTTGCTTCAAAATTATCTGAAAATCATCCTGCCTAATCATTTACATAAAACAATACATTGATTTAAACTTTTTAAGACACTTTTTTTTGGAAAGGCAATATGTGAGTGGGCGGGATTCTCACCTGAGAAGACAATGGCCTTGCATAATGAGCGCATAATTAGCCTTTCACACAGGTGTGTCACTGGGTACCAAAGAATGCGAGGACAAAAGAAGCTACACACACACACACATATATACATATATATATATATATATATATTTGTCCTCACACTTTCTTGTGGTACCCAGTGGAAAAGGACAAATGTTTTTCAAGATGTTTCCAACTCTAACTTTGAACCAATTCTGAAGAATATATATATATTCTACAGAATTGGTTCAAAGTTAGAGTTGGAAACAACTTGATAATAATAATAATAATAATAATAATTTGTTACATTTATATAGCGCTTTATCTGGGACCTCAAAGCGCTTTACATGTAGAGTGGAATCTCCTCAACCACCACCAGTGTGCAGCACCACCTGGATGATGCGACGGCAGCCATATTGCGCCAGTACGCCCACCACACACCAGCTTACTGGTGGAGAGGAGACAGTGATGAAGCCAATCAGTAGACAGGGATGATTATGAGGCCATGATAGACAGAGGCCAATGGGCAGATTTGTCCAGGATGCCGGGGTTACACCCCTACTCTTTCGAAGGACATCCTGGGATTTTTAATGACCACAGAGAGTCAGGACCTCGGTTTAACGTTTCATCTGAAGGACGGTGCTCTTTGACAGTATAGTGTCCCCGTCACTATACTGGGGCGTTAGGACCCACACAGACCACAGGGAGAGCACCCCCTGCTGGCCTCACTAACACCTCTTCCAGCAGCAACCTGGTTTTCTCAGAAGGTCTCCCATCCAGGTACTAACCAGGCTCAGCCCTGCTTAGCTTCAGTGGGACACCAGTCTTGGGCTACAGGGTGATATGGCTGCTTGAAAAACATTTGTCTTTATCCACATATTTTGTATGCATGTAAATTGTATAATATCCAAGGTAAACATTTCTAGTAATTGTGCAGTTAATTCTCATACTGTATTTTCAGAAAGTTTTGGAATATGTATCCTCTCCCCAAATTTGTCACTAATAAAACAACAAAAAAAGATTACAATTTTAACTATTTCAAGTGTAATCTTTCTTTGTAAAAGTATTTCAAGGGTAACATATGAGCAGAAATTGGCGAACAAAAGCTTATTTAATGTGGCAGTAGTCTGTTTTTACAGTTAAAGGTGCATTGCGCAACTTTTCATGTTAAAAATACCTGTTTTTCTTCCTATACATGCTTAAAGAACTGCCTGATGGGCTGAATGAGCCCTTCTCTGCTCACTGAGATTGCCTCTATAATCCTGTACAGTAAAATATATAAGAGGGATTCGGGCTCGAATCTGAGCCTGGGCGTGACGTCATGCGCGTTCACGCTCATCAGGCTGTCTCGCAAGTTTGTGTATAAGCCGCCATTCTCCGCATCAGCGAAGACAACTCGTGCGTCAAAAGTAGAGGATGGATTCAAAGAGACCGGCTTGTAGTCCATTCCAAACCCCAACGCAAACTCCACGTAAAGTCAAGAAAAGAAAAATTTTGTCTAGTGCCACCAAAAGGGCCAAATTGGAGTCAGACAAGCGTCGGAGTAAGACGAGAGTGAACCTCGGCAAGGCATTCAACAAATGGAGAGATCTCCGGTCTGCTCTTGGTCTCCCTTGTGCTCTGCCCCTTTCACTGCTGTCACTGCTATCCTCAGTGCTTCTCTCCACAGTAACATCAAATTGGTCAGAGCTCGTATTCTATCAAAACGAGGAAAACGTAAAATATCTTGGTATTGTGATAAAATACATGTTTTATTCTGAACATTGCAGGAAGGGAAATACAATGGTAAAGGGGTAAATATTTTTACTTTACTCATACTGTTTAGTAGACTAACTATTTACTAAATAAAGGATTGACACATTTCACATTTATGTTTGTCAGTGTGTATTGTTCCTGTCAAAATATCTACTAAATACATCAGCACTACATGTAGTTTAGTGATTACCAAAACAGTTCAAGATTCTTGTGTGATATAACATGTTGAAAAATATGACCGATAATTAGACACAAATTTTGAATAAATTCTAACAGAAAAAGGATGTATTGTTATTGGAATATTCTACTTAGCAGATCAATAAAACAGGCTGAACCCCGCAAGTCTTCGGCGGCTTAGCCTGTTGGCAGGGGCGTGTCTACGTGGTGGCCAGGGGGGGCACCGGCCCCCCCTGAAATTCGATTGGCCACCCCAGGTGCCCCCCCTATAAGATGTCTTGTGATTGGTTCAGTTATAGACTCTACTGAATTTCGTTCGTGATTCAAAGAAGGGCAGCGCCAGAGAAACAACGGTCGTCGCGGACTAGGACTTTTACTTTATCAAGTGTGGGAAGTCAAGACACCAAACAAAGAGCTGGTAACCTTTATGTAGGCCTATGGTTTAATATGTTATGGTTTTCTCAGATCAATGTTTTTACCCTGTCAGGCTCTGCTCGCGTTGGTCGTGGTTGATTTCAATCCAATGTTCAGTCAAAGTTTAATAAAACACAATAAAAGTAAAATACGCTGGGCGCTATCAAACAAAAAACACTGTCATGGTGATTTGCATAGACGTGCGGCGCGAGACTAGATTTGATGGCCGAGTGCGAGCGCGGGCGGTAATGCACTCACTCTGTGCGGGCTGCGGGAGAATAAAACGATTCGCGGGACTCCCGCAAAATATAAATATCAATGAATAAAAACACACAAAAACAAACTGTTATTCATCTGTTGCAGAAAAAGAACAACTAAAACAAAACAGAAACGATTTACAGGCCAGTTTATTTTTATAACATCATGTTTGCAGCGTTGAGCGATGTAGCCAATCACAGACACATGTGTTGATTTCTTAAACACAATGGCCAATCAGAAGCATTTAACTCTGTGTTACTCAGCTTTTTTGTAAATTTATCTGAAAGAAATGTTGAATGAAACACTATGATGTTTTGGCCAAACATTTGAATTATTACAGTGGGGGGATTTTTTTATTTTAAATTATTATTATTTGAAAGAGATTGTGAATAAAACTACTGTATATTGTAATGGTCAAACTAATTAAAAGAAAATAGTTGACATCGTTTCTGCTTCTGGGTTTTTAAAATTGCTCATTATTAAAATTGCTTATATTTTATAAACTTGTTAGTTTTATGAAAACACTAAAAATAATAAACACTGGCTCTCAAATTTAACTTAATGGATATATACAGGGATGTCAAAAAATTTAATTAATCAAAAATGTGCTTTATTACTAAATTTGTTTACAAGTAACTTTATTCAAGTTAATAAAATAATAAAATCAAAAGGATTTAAGTAATATACTGTAGAATTTAGCTTTTTTTTTTGGTCACTGGCGGCCACCCCGTTTGGAGGCAGTGCCCCAGCATGGCCCCCCCACTGAAAATGCTCTGGACACGCCCCTGCCTGTTGGGCTTTTATGAAAACGTCATGGTGACATTTGATTGTTTATTACCTTGAGACATTTGAGTGAACGTTGTTGACCAACCGTGTACGGTATGATTATTATTTTGAGCTATTGCGAAGTAATCAATTATATTGTTCATGAACGTGTTTTCATAACAATACAATCATAGGTGGATACAGTAAACACATAAACAAAGTTTTCTACTACCCCTGTTTTCCCCTCACACATAAGAGTAATTTACTCAAATGTCTTTCCTTCCATATATTTGAAATGACTTGCAGATTTATAACTTTATTACCTCTGAAGACATTTTGGCTGTACTACAAAGATCTGTGCGGCAGATGCTCCTTTAGTTATGAACAGCTCGTGCTCGTGCATGCGTGCGTGTGGTCTATGAGCGTGCACAACTCTGGTTGCAGTTGCGCTTGTCGCCAGAGGGGGCGTAGTTCTGCAAAAACTCTGAAACCTGCGTTTTGCACCTTTAAACATTTATAATCCATCCAAAACTAATCAACCAAATCTTGAAACAGTCATATTTAGTCTGTAACATATTTACATTTACATTTTTATTCATTTAGCTGACGCTTTTATCCAAAGCGACTTACAATTGCTATATATGTCAGAGGTCGCACGCCTCTGGAGCAACTAGGGGTTAAGTGTCTTGCTCAGGGACACATTGGTGTCTCACAGTGGATTCAAACCCGGGTCTCTCACACCAAAGGCATGTGTCTTATCCACTGCGCCATCACCACCCCTGGTGGTGTTCATGGGAGTGTGAGATGCGCACTGTACAGCTGTAAACAACAGCATGTGCGCGTCTGTTCCTTTCATTCGTAATTCACACACAGACACACAATTCATATTTGTGAAATAAGCATTTTTGCGGTTTACAGACACTATCAATATCACGATTATAACAAAGCTCTTAAGAATAAATAACTTACTACATCAGCTTGATTCGTTGCTCCTCGGAATGAATCTACCAGCACTTCTGAGGTAAATTGCTCCAGGATTAGAACGATAGTATTATTCCTCAGAGCGCAGCAAGACGAGGTAAAGTCCACGATTCTTGTTAAACTTGATGTGTTTTATCCAGCCGATATGGGGGCGTTAACAGTTTGCATGGCTTGCCTCAGATCATTTGTGTTTGAATAGCGCACGCTCTCTGTGGGCGTGGTCACATTAAAAGATAATTAGCTGAAATGAGAACGACTGACATCTCTCTCTTTTTATATAGATTACATAAACAGAGAATATTTGTTTTAGTTTTGAATTAGATAATTTAAAAGTACACACTTAAATGATTATAAAGATATATTGCTCATGTGTGACTAGTATTGGCTGAGTTTTGTTTAAGTTTAGAGACGTGCTCCAGAAAAAAAGTTCACGGAGACAGAGAGGCAGAAAGCACACCCTGTTTATTTTCTTTATTTTACAAAAGTACAATGCTTTATTTCGATTGGAAGTGGATCCATACAAAAGTAGACATTTAACAGTTAATGTTTTCATATTTCTTAAGTTTGTATGACAAAAAATGACGGAGTATTTTAAGTCTATTTTGCTGCTATGTGAAAAAAATCACGCAAAACGTGCCGGCGCGTTTGCCGACTCCAGAGGGTTAAACAGGTAGTGTTTGTCTGAACTTGCAAAAGTTTTGAAAAATAAGGTAAGACTCTAAATTTTTAGAAGTAATTAAACAAGAGTTAAGTGGCTCCTCACTTTTGTTGTGCAAAGTGTAGATTCCCCAGTTGACAAATGCCACCTTAGCATTAAATCTGCCACTGGTTACAGCAATGCCACCCTGACTGAAGAGGCCAATAAGAACAATGACATCTAGCTGACACTGCTTAATTAGAAAACCACTAATTAAGTGGTTTTCTTGTCCTCAACTAGACTGAAAGTTGAATGAACAAGTATACTTATACTTATAAATTTAAGTTGAAACAACTGCACTACATTTTCTGCAGGTTTTACTTCAATTATACTCTAATGCTTTGATAGTAAACTAAACCTAATGTATCTATCTATCTTGCTGTCTGGTGGACTGTGTGGTCTTAAAACCTAAACTTCAAGCTTTTAAAACCGCTTCAAACATAAATCTTCAACTTCAACACTGTTATTTACACAGCAAAAACTCCAGTGTAAATGAACTCTCCTGGGAGTTTATACACTCACCGGCCACTTTATTAGGTACCCCATGCTAGTAACGGGTTGGACCCCCTTTTGCCTTCAGAACTGCCTCAATTCTTCGTGGCATAGATTCAACAAGGTGCTGGAAGCATTCCTCAGGGAGTTTGGTCCATATTGACATGATGGCATCACACAGTTGCCGCAGATTTGTCGGCTGCACATCCATGATGCGAATCTCCCGTTCCACCACATCCCAAAGATGCTCTATTGGATTGAGATCTGGTGACTGTGGAGGCCATTTGAGTACAGCGAACTCATTGTCATGTTCAAGAAACCAGTCTGAGATGATTCCAGCTTTATGACATGGCGCATTATCCTGCTGAAAGTAGCCATCAGAAGTTGGGTACATTGTGGTCATAAAGGGATGGACATGGTCAGCAACAATACTCAGGTAGGCTGTGGCGTTGCAACGATGCTCAATTGGTACCAAGGGGCCCAAAGAGTGCCAAGAAAATATTCCCCACACCATGACACCACCACCACCAGCCTGAACCGTTGATACAAGGCAGGATGGATCCATGCTTTCATGTTGTAGACGCCAAATTCTGACCCTACCATCCGAATGTCGCAGCAGAAATCGAGACTCATCAGACCAGGCAACGTTTTTCCAATCTTCTATTGTCCAATTTCGATGAGCTTGTGCAAATTGTAGCCTCAGTTTCCTGTTCTTAGCTGAAAGGAGTGGGACCCGGTGTGGTCTTCTGCTGCTGTAGCCCATCTGCCTCAAAGTTCGACGTACTGTGCGTTCAGAGATGCTCTTCTGCCCACCTTGGTTGTAACGGGTGGTTATTTGAGTCACTGTTGCCCTTCTATCAGCTCGAACCAGTCTGGCCATTCTCCTCTGACCTCTGGCATCAACAAGGCATTTCCGCCCACAGAACTGCCGCTCACTGGATGTTTTTTCTTTTTCGGACCATTCTCTGTAAACCCTAGAGATGGTTGTGCGTGAAAATCCCAGTAGATTAGCAGTTTCTGAAATACTCAGACCAGCCCTTCTGGCACCAACAATCATGCCACGTTCAAAGTCACTCAAATCACCTTTCTTCCCCATACTGATGCTCGGTTTGAACTGCAGGAGATTGTCTTGACCATGTCTACATGCCTAAATGCACTGAGTTGCCGCCATGTGATTGGCTGCTTAGAAATTAAGTGTTAAGGAGCAGTTGGACAGGTGTACCTAATAAAGTGGCCGGTGAGTGTATAGCTCAAGACTTGAGAGTGTTAAAGTGTTAAAATATGAGGGTTAAATTAACACTAAAGCAGTGTTAAAGTTAATGAGCTAATTAAGTGATTCATTGAGTGATGAATAACCATTATTGAAGACACCTGATGTTAAGCAGAATCACCAAAAGAGAAAATCTAATTTTTAAGCCACCATTATGGTGATCAGTGTTTGCTTTATTTGGGCTTGTGACCCTTAAACTGTTAACATGAGATTTTATTTGACAGTTGTATCTGAGTTATAACTCCCAGATGATCAAAGAGAAAACGTGATCCAATGGTGTTGGTTATGGTTTGACATAATCATCACTTGACCTGCATCACAAAACTCATTTAGAGGTTAACCCTCTGGGGTCTGAGGTGTTTTCTGGGTCCTGGAGGTGTTCTGACATGCTCTGATATTTGTGCTTATTTCTGATACTTGTGACATTGTCATGGTTAAAGTCTGATTACACTGTATTCAGCACAAACTCTGCTACAGAAATATGTCAGCAGCATGTATGTAAAAGATTTTAGTGTTGAGATAATGACGTTTCTGCGTGGTTTGTGAAAAAAACTAAAAAACATTGTCACTGAAATAAAGTCATGAAACCCATATTAATTATTTCTTCACAAGACTTTTGAAAATTGTATCACGTGGCCTAGAATATTTGCTTCAAAACGGTGTGAAAATCATCCTGACTACTCATTCAGATAAGACAATATATTGATTTAAAGGGGTCATGACATGAGAAACCAAATTTGCCTTGATCTTTTGGTATTTAAGAGGTCTTTGTACCATTAAAACCTCCTGCAAGTTTCATAGCTTAAGACGTCCTCCCCATTATAAACAAACCATTTATTTAATCAAGCTCTAAATACAGCTCGTTCTAGATCCTTTGTACAAAGTGACGTAGCACTCGATTGCATAACCTCCAGCGAAAGACAACTACGCCTCATTTCGCATCATCGCATCGTTGTCACGCGCACATGTGTTCAGTCGACGTGCAGCGAGTGGGTCTGTTTACAAGGTTGCGATGCCACGCAGATGTGCTGTTCCTGGCTGTGGACAAACTACATGTTTGAATACGCTGCCTAAAGATCCAGACATCAGGGAAAAATGGATGCAATTTATTTTTTGCGGACGTCCCATTCACTGCAGTGATTATATGAGTGTGTGTTCTATGCATTTCATGGATGACTGTTTTGAGAACAAAACGCAGTACGATGCTGGCTTTGCCAGAAAACTTTTGCTTACGGATCAGGCCGTGTCGACTATTTTGTGCCCAATAACGACGACGCAAACTGTAAGTAATGTATTTAATCTTAAAACTTTTTAAAACGTTAATTCCAGTTTCATTCATTATCACCGTGTTTTTACTTAGTTTACTTGCATATTGTTTTCAGAGTCTGTCATGTTCAGGCCCCGTATTTAAAGATGTAGGCTGTCAAACTAACCGTATAAAAATAGTTTCAAACTTTCCATGTGGACACGGCTGATCCATTCGTAGTTGTTGTGGTGATGGTTAATTTCCTTCTGATTCCTCATCTGATTCTGGCTCAAACATATATGGTTGCCGATTGCTGCCTCACACGCAGCAATTGGCAGCACCCGCTACTATTGTAAACAGTTGAATGAGAGGTTGAGAACAGGTTGGGAAAAGGTCATAAATCACACACAAAAATAAATAAATAGCAATACTATAGTTGCACCTAAGGGAACATAATAAAACAAAAAAACATGTCATGACCCCTTTAAAATTTGTAAGACATGTTTTGTGTAAGAAAGCTTTATGCAAAGGGGCGTTAACAACTCATTAATATATAGTGTTTTCACACCTGAGAAAGACAAAGACCCTCCCCTAATGGCCCTATAAGGTGCTATCAGGTAATGTCATTATGGGGAGCCTTGCACAAAGAATGAGGAGAGACTTAATAGGGCTGGACGGTTTGACCAAAAATTGATATCACGGTTTTTTTCAAAATTATGCCGGTTTCCGGTTTATGATTTTTTTTTTTTTCATGCATAGTCAGGTGTTCAATGCATTTTCTACTGGTTGAGAAAAGAAATTATTGCAGTAAATTGACTTAGGATGGTCTATTTTACTGTCATTAATAATTCCACACTAGTTGTCATGAATTATGTGGCTGTTGTTCTTTTTTTTGGCCATGTGAGGTCCTCAGTGTTCTTTTGTTGTTGTTTTTTGCCTGCCACATGTTCTCATTATTGATTAATTAGTTTCACCTGAACCTTGTTAAGTTGCCTATTTAAAACCCCTGTTGTCTTGAGTTCTTTGCTCAGTCTTGAGTTGACACCGGGTTGACTATACCTTTCCGGGAGTTATTTTTCCAGTAGGGATGGGGAAATGAAGCCTCATGAAGCAATGAGGCTTTCCCCTGACTGTTCCGGGAAAAGATTCAAAGCTTCGAGAGTGTTGAGAACAGCGCCATCTGGTGCTTATTTAAAATAAAGCAGCCAGAAGCCTGTGTTAGAAGCTCTGTCAGATGAAGCAACCACAACACACACACTCCATAATTTCAATGTTTCAATGTGTACAAATAAAAAGCCTTACACGTTTGTGTTTGATTTGTCCATTAATAAATAAATAATTTTGCCCATTAAAGTGTGACAATAAAATATAAAATGAACATATGATTCAATAAGATCACTCTCTCTCTCTCTACACACACACAAACACACACGGTGAATAAAGACATTGTGTAATAGGATCATATGTTTTTAAATATGCCTATGACACTTGGCAGTGATAGTTCAGTTCAGTTCAGTTCAAGTTTATTTATATAGCACGTTTAAGAACAACCATGATTGACCAAAGTGCTTAACAAAGTTCAAGATAAAAGAAGTCAAAATACACAAACAATACAATATACAACACAAAGTAAGCAACAATAGGTCAAGATATCAAAGCTCAACTTGAATTGAAAGCCAAGGCATAATAATGGGTCTTAAGCAAGGACTTGAATGTGACAATAGTCTGAGCTTTCCTTACATGAATAGGTAAACTATTCCAGAGGCATGGAGCAGCCACTGCAAAGGCTCTATCGCCTTTATTCTTCAACCTGGATCTGGGCACATCGAGGAGCAGCTGATCACAAGACCTCAGTGCTCTGACGGGTGTATGGACATGTAAGAGCTCTGATAAATAAGACGGTGATAACCCATTTAAGATTTTAAAAACCATTAATACAATTTTAAATTTAATCCTGAAACAAACAGGAAGCCAGTGCAGTGTGGCTAAAACTGGTGAAACAGAGTTTCTCACACTACTCACACACACAGAGTAGCCGATCCTGTCCTGATCGATTGCTCCTGTCTGCCTCGCTGCCTGCTGTGTGTGAGTGTGTTTGCTCCGAGGCTGTAAGCTCCATCTAAAGCCTCGTATTTCTCTCTGTTTTGAACCATAAATTTACGATCATTTCTAGAGTTTATACTACTAATATAGTTTACCTAACATCTCAGACTAACCTAACATCGCTAGCTTCCGTTATTGTTAGCACAACACGCTTGTATCTCGTTAGCCTGTTAACGCTTCGCCCGTGCGCTTAGTTATTTATTTATTTTTCTCGTGCGCGCCCGCGCCTCTGAGTTCGTAAAAAGCCCAGGTGAGTAAGAATCAGTCAACAAACACGGTGAGTAATGTCTTGTCCTGTTATTGTCACCTGCACCTCATGCCACATGTTTACTATAGCCTTCCCCGTCGGCAATATAGGGTTTATATGTGATAAATGCAAGGAGACAGTCAGGCTGACGGAGAAGATTTCAGAATTAGAGACACGCATCCAAACTTTAATTGAGGATAGTAAGTGTGCTCGAGCCTTAGATACTATTTTGGATGCGCCTAGCATAGTGAATCATTTACATGATTCGGTTCCGGCTGAGTTATTGCCTGTGCAGCCAGGCAGATGGGTAACTGTGAGAGATCGCTCTAGTCGCGGATCAAAAAACCACTCTTCTGTTCCGATCACCATAACAAATCGATTTGCCCCACTCAGTGAAACACCCACTGAGAATTATGTTGATTGTGCCCTGGTAATTGGCGATTCTATTACACGGAACGTGAAAATAGAGACACCAGCCACCATAGTCACATGTTTGCCGGGAGCCAGAGCGCCTGACATCAAAGCAAATTTAAAAGTGCTGGCTAATGCTAATCGTAAATTCTCTAAGATTGTTATTCACGTCGGCACAAATGATGTTCGACTTCGCCAGTCGGAGATCACCAAAATTAATATTAAAGAGGTGTTTGAACTGGCAAGTACGATGTCAGGCACTGTAATTTGCTCTGGTCCCCTTCCTGTTCGAAGGAGTGATGAGATAGTTAGTAGATTGTGTTCACTCAATGGCTGGTTGTCTAATTGGTGTCCGCAAAATAATATAGAATTCATAGACAATTGGAAAAGTTTTTGGGGCAAACCTGACCTGTTGAAAAGAGATGGTATTCATCCCTCCTGGGATGGTGCTGCTCTTCTCTCTAGTAATTTGGCTCATAGTCTTAGAGATAAAACATGACAATCTGGGGCTCAGGTCAGGAAGCAGACAGACTGGCTTAACCGACCGTCTGCTAGCGGCCTCACGTCACCAAGGTCAGATAAATCCCATCACATAGAGGCTCTTTCATCTAGATATCATCATATAGAGACTGTGTCTGTTCCCCGAATTTGGAAATCCAAAAAACTGCCAAAACTTTCTAAGGTTAAAAGTTTAATTGATGTTCAACAAATAAAAAACAGATATAATACAGATGAGCAAACGATAAAGCTTGGGTTGTTGAATATTCGATCCCTTAATTCAAAAGCGCTCATAGTTAATGATAAGATTACAGACTATAACCTAGATGTGCTGTGTTTGACAGAAACCTGGCTAAAACCAAACGATTACATTACTTTAAATGAGTCCACTCCGCAAGATTACTGTTATAAACATGAGCCTCGTCCGAAAGGCAAAGGGGGAGGTGTTGCTGTAATTTATAGTAATATTTTCAAAACCACTAAGAAATCTAGTTTTAAATATACTTCTTTTGAAGTGTTGGTGCTTAATGTAAAAATACATAGTGTAAACAATAAATCACATTTGAAAATTCTGCTGGCTACTGTATACAGGCCACCAGGGCACCATAAAGATTTTATCAAAGAATTTGCTGACTTTCTATCAAAATTAGTATTGGCTGCCGATAAAGTCCTAATTGTTGGTGATTTTAATATACATGTAGATAATGAAAAAGATGCATTGGGACTGGCATTTAAAGACATTATAAACTCAATTGGAGTGAGACAACACGTGTCAGAACCTACTCATTGTCGTAATCATACTCTAGATCTAATATTATCTCATGGAATAGATGTTGATGCCGTTGAAATTCTGCAGCAGAGCGACGACATCTCAGATCATTATCTAGTCTCGTGTAAATTACATTTAGCCAAGGCTGCAAAGCCGACTCCGTGTTATAAATATGTTAGACCTATCACTTCTGCCACTAAAGATGGCTTTATTAATAATCTTCCTAATCAGTTTCATAATCTCAGCATCCCGGATAGCTTAGAAGAACTTGATATTGCAACAGAAACGTTTAAATCTCTCTTTTCCAGCACTTTAGACATAGTTGCTCCGTTGCGCTTAAAGAAGATTAAAGAAAATAGTCCAACGCCGTGGTACAACGAGCACACCCGGGCCCTTAAGAGAGCAGCCAGAAAAATGGAACGAAACTGGAAGAAAACAAAACTAGAGGTATTTCGGATTTCATGGAAGGAGAGCTCGATTGCTTACAGAGAGGCATTAAAAGATGCTAGAACGGATTATTTTTCAACCTTATTAGAAGAAAATAAACATAATCCTAGGTATTTATTTGAACAAGTGGCTAAACTAACGAAAAAGAAAGCTTCAAGCCCAGAAGTTACCAAGAAACACAGCAGTAATGACTTTATGAACTTCTTCACTTATAAGATCTATAATATCAGGGACAAAATTATAACTATGCAACCGTCTACTACAGTAGCGCATCAGGGAGTGCATTGTAGTCTCCGTGAGGAACATTTTGATTCATTTGTTGCTATAGGAGAGGAAGAATTTTGCAAACTTGTTAATTCATCTAAATCCACAACTTGTATGCTAGACCCTATACCGACTAAGCTACTGAAAGAGATGCTTCCAGAGGTCATAGATCCTCTTCTAAATATCATTAATTCATCTTTGTCTCTAGGATACGTACCAAAAACCTTTAAGTTGGCTATGATTAAACCGCTTGTTAAAAAACCGCAACTTGATCCTACAGAATTAGTCAATTACAGGCCAATCTCAAATCTGCCTTTTCTGTCAAAGATACTAGAAAAAGCAGTATCATCACAACTGTGTTCCTTTTTAGAAAGAAATAATATCTGCGAGGATTTTCAGTCCGGATTTAGACCGTACCATAGTACTGAGACTGCTCTCATTAAAGTCACAAATGATTTGCTCTTATCATCCGATCGTGGTTGTATCTCTCTGTTAGTGTTACTTGATCTTAGTGCTGCATTTGATACTATCGACCACAACATTCTTTTAAATAGACTAGAAAACTATGTTGGCATTAGTGGAATTGCACTAGCATGGTTTAAATCATACTTATCTGACCGTTTTCAGTTTGTAGCAGTAAATGAAGAGATGTCTTATCGATCACAAGTTCAGTACGGCGTACCACAAGGCTCAGTACTAGGACCGCTGCTGTTCACTCTGTACATGCTGCCATTAGGAGATATCATTAGGAAATATGGAATTAGCTTTCACTGTTATGCTGATGATACTCAGCTGTATATTTCTTCAAAACCTAACGAAACTTACCAATTCTTAAAATTAACGGAATGCATAGCTGATATAAAAAATTGGATGACCAGTAATTTCCTATTACTAAATTCTGAAAAAACAGAGATTCTAATCATTGGACAAAAAACTGCCACACGTAATAACCCAGAATACTGTCTAACAATTGATGGCTGCTCTGTTAAGTCTTCGTCGTCGGTTAGGAACCTGGGTGTGCTCTTTGATACCAATCTTTCATTTGAAAGTCACGTGTCTAGTATCTGTAAAACCGCATTTTTCCATCTTAAAAATATATCTAAATTACGTCATATGCTCTCACTGACAAATGCGGAACAATTAGTTCATGCATTCATGACATCCAGGCTAGATTATTGTAATGCTCTTCTGGGTGGTTGCCCTGCACGCTTAATAAACAAACTACAGCTAGTTCAAAACGCAGCCGCTAGAGTTCTTACCAGAACCAGGAAGTATGACCATATTAGCCCGGTTCTGTCAACACTGCATTGGCTGCCTATTAAACATCGTATAAATTTTAAAATATTGCTGATTACTTACAAAGCACTAAATGGTTTAGCTCCCCAGTACTTGAGCGAGCTCTTAACGCATTATAGTCCTTCACGTCTATTGCGATCTCAAAATTCTGGCCAGTTGATAATACCTAGAATATCAAAATCGACTGCTGGCGGTAGATCCTTTTCCTATTTAGCACCAAAACTTTGGAACAATCTTCCTAACACAGTCCGGGAAGCAGATACAGTCTGTCAGTTTAAATCTAGACTAAAAACACATCTCTTTGGCTTAGCATACACATAACACATTATAGATTTCTATAATTCAATGTTAGGCTGCATAGTTTAGATCAGCCGGAACCGGGAACACTTCCCATAATTCCTGATGTACTTTGTACATCATAAGAAGGATGGCGTCTACGCTAATATTAGTCTCTGTTTATCCCGAGGTTTACCGCGAACCGCCGGATCCAGGCCATATCCAGATCTGAGGAAGGACCATCACATGGACACGATGACAACGCATCCCTGATGAGCCAGCCCATCAACACTGTGAAGGCCCATGAACACCTCAACACACTCATCTCCTCACCGGCCGGATGACCCAACCCAACCAGATGAACTGGATAAATATCATGAAAGTTCTGATCACATCTGACTCCTGACGTTATGCTGCCTAACTCATAATCATACACTGTTCGTTTGTTGGCCAAAGGAGGACTGGCCCCCTGACTGAGCCTGGGTTCTCCCAAGGTTTTTTTCTCCATTCTGTCACTGATGGAGTTTTGGTTCCTTGCCACTGTTGCCTTTTTCGCCTCTCTTCGCCTTTGTTGCCATTGGCTTTTGGCTTGCTTAGTTGGGGACATTTAACATTTAATTTTGAATTTAACAATACTATTACAACATTGTTTTTCTGTTATCTCTGTAAAGCTGCTTTGAAACAATTTGAATTGTAAAAAGCGCTATATAAATAAAGGTGACTTGACTTGACTTGAAATATGGTCAGACTTTTTTGTACCGGTTAGGAGTCGAGCTGCTGCGTTCTGGACTAACTGTAACCGACGAAGTGATGACTGATCCAAACCAACATACAAAGAATTACAGTAGTCTAAACGGGACGTAATAAAAGCATGTATGACTCTTTCAAAGTCTTTGCGTAGCAAGTATTGCTTGACCTTCGCCAGAAGCCTCAGCTGGAAGAAACTGGTTTTAACAACAGAACTAATCTGTTTATCAAATTTAAAAGCATTATCAAAAATCACACCCAGATTCTTGGTAAAAGGTCGAGCATGGGATCCTAAAATACCAAGAGCATGAAAAGAAATGTTATGTTTTTTAAAAATGGACCCTAATGGCAGCATGTACAAAGAAAAGAGCATAGGTCCCAAAATAGAACCTTGGGGGACCCCACAAGAAAGAGGAGCAACCGATGAAGAGCAATTCCCAAGGTGAACAGCAAAACTCCTATCAGCCAGATACGATTCAAACCATTTAAGGGCTAAGCCCGTAATGCCAACACTTTGTTTGAGTCGGGATAAGAGGATAGAGTGGTTGACAGTGTCAAATGCCGAGCTCAAGTCTAAGAGCACTAAAACAGCAGATTTTCCTGAATCAACTGCTAAGAGAAGATCATTATAAACTCGTAGAAGGGCAGTTTCAGTACTATGGCGGGGTTTAAAACCAGTGCTATGTAACTGTAGGAATTACAGAAAGGTGATTAAGATTTTAATTATTCTGTAATGCCAATGTATATAGGTGGGGGTAGACATGTTTCTGCCTTCTCCAGTATTCAAGTGGATCTTCAGCTCTTTGTATATTTGTCTCTGTAAGCTATGTATCCACTTCTAGGATCGCATCAGAAGTGGCATTTGAGCTTTGTTTGTGCTGGTCGACAGCACTGTCCAACAGAAGCCAAAGCTTTCCACCTCAGAAGTGTGAGGAGAAAAAAATATATTGGGAGTGAGAGTGACTGTACATGTACATTGGCTGAATATAAGACACATCAACGGTCAACAATTATACAATACAATAATACAAAATAAAATAATAATAAATGAATACATTTTTTCTTTTCTAGAAATGCATACATACATTGGAAGCTATAAGCTAAAAATATTGTCAGTTAGGGGAAGTCTTCCTTTTTTTGGCTATTGCCATTGCTGTAAATACAAACCCTTCACCAAACACCCAAATACCAACACCCAAATAAATACCTAAAAAACACCAAAAGTGCAACGATTTTACAAAAACAAAAATATACAACAACAACTAAATAAGAATAAGTAGTTTTGGTTATTTAAATGTAATGTATTGATTAACTTTCAAAGTACAGCACTCTCCTCACAAACCCATCAACCAGACTGAGCCAACAAGGACCTTCGAGCCTTCTGGCACCCAAAGCGAAACGCGCACATGATTGGACAGAAAGTGAGGCTTCATTTGTCATCGATCACGTGACCTCTGGGAAACCAATACACACTCCGATACGGGGCTTCAATAGAAATTTCTTCGCTGACGCGATACGCACATCGAAGCTTCAGTGTCATACGTAACATCACTATTTTCCAGTGTATTTTTGTTTGTTACCGACCTGTACATGCCTGTTTTTTGGATTATGAGTTTGCCTCCTGGTTTTGGATTATTCAAGGATTCTGACCTTTGCCTGGATTATACTTTTGTTTTTGCCATTCCTTGTTGGATACTTTTGCCCTGCTTTTCAAGTAAAGCCCTTGAACTGTGTTCTTGTCTCTGCCTTTGCATTTTGAGTCTAACACACCACATTGTGGCACCGAGGTAGTGCTTTGCCCTGCTACGCAGGAGATCCGGGTTCGATTCCCAGTCGGACATAACAGCAAAACTGAGCCATGGAAGAAGACTCAGCAGAGACGCAGCAGACACCTTCTCCCCGTCCTCCATCATTGGAACAGATGTATGCAGCGGTGGTCAGTCATGATGCTACAGTACTTCGCCTTTCCTTAAGAGGAATTCTAGGTGGATACTTAAACATCTGGAGTCTGATGCCAAAGCTGGATCAAGTTCATATTCTTTTGACTGAATCAAATTTAGATTACATTTGTATGAGTGAAACATGGCTTCAAGGTAATATCCCAACAAACATGGTAGATGTCCCTGGCTATGTCTGTTTTAGAAAGGATAGATCATCTGGTAAGGGTGGAGGAGTGTTGATCTATATTAGAGATACGTTTAAATGTATAAGAGTTGATCTAAAAACAAAAATTGAATGCTTAGCCATAAAAGTGATACTTTCTCTGCGAATGCAATTTAATATTGTTGTTTTATATAATCCTCCATCACACAATCTTTCTTTTTATGATGATATGAAGGAACTACTGGAAATGTTTGATAATTCTATTGAAACAATATTTTATGGTGATTTTAATATAAATTGGGCAGATAAAAGAGGAAGACAAAAGCTAAATATAATGATGTCCAAATATAATTATGATCAGTTGATAAAAAAGCCAACAAGAGTGACCAGAACTAGCAAGACTTTGATAGATCTAATTTTTACTAATAGGGAAGAGCGTATTATAAAATATTATAATCTACTGACAGGTTTATCAGACCATAATATGGTATTAACAGTAAGGAAATTAACTAAACAACGACTAAACCGACTCAAAAACCAGAGATCAGATAGAATTAAGTTTGGGATACCGAAATCTAAAGTTGGTCAATTTGAAATAGAGATCAATAATGCTGACTGGGATGAAATATTACAGATAAATGAGGGGAATTTGTGTTGCACTTCCTTAACAGAAACTGTCACTAATTTGGTAAACAAATATTACACTCCTTTGAAATGCTCAAGGAAAAAGGTATCATTACCATGGTTAAACAGTGATATTCGTAAGCTTATGAAAAAAAAGAGACTTAGCTTTAAAAACGTCACTATCCTCTAAATTAAATACAGATATTTTAATCTATAAAGGTCTCAGAAACAAAGTAGTACAAGAATTACGAAAGTCAAAAGTATCATATTATACACAAATAATAGAGAGTGCAAAAGGTCAAAGTTCAACCCTATGGAAACAATTAACTAATTTAACAAATAAAACTCAAAAGCATCAAACGATTAAAGAGGTACAAATAGATGGAAACGTAATAGATGATAAAGGTTCTCTAGCACATGAGTTTAATACATATTTTATAAGTTCAGTAGTTGAATTGGCTCAAAATTTTAAACTAATAACATTAAATAAGTCGGAGGATGAGCTACCAAATCCATTTTTTATTAAGGAGATTGAAGAAAGTAAAATAACTGAAATTGTAAAGCTTCTACCGAATTCAACAGCAAAAGATGTTTACAATTTAGATATTAATTTGATAAAAAAATATAGCTCCGTGATGATAGCTCCGTTAACTCATTTGACAAATGTATCAATTAGAGACTGTGTTTTCCCCAATACATGGAAAAAGGCTGTAGTTACACTGCTCTTTAAATCAGGGGATCCAAGCCTGATTACAAATTATCGACCGATATCAATTTTGCCGGTTATGTCAAAGGTTTTGGAGAAGGTTGTGGCTGAACAATTAATAAACTACCTAGAGAGTAATCACTTCCTACATAAACATCAATTTGGTTTTAGAGCCCAGCATTCCACCGAAACAGCTCTATGCTATTTTTTGGAAAAAGCCAGACACTCTTTGGATCAGGGGCATGTGATGGGAGCAGTTTTCATTGACCTTAAAAAGGCATTTGACACAGTTAACCACACTATTCTTCTATCTAAATTAAGTGCTTTTAATTTTAGTAAGCGTTCACTTGAGTGGTTCACCTTTTATTTAAATCTAAGAGATCAGTGTGTTAAAATTGAAGAAACAAAATCATTGTTTATGAGAAACAAAATGGGCTTACCACAAGGATCAGTCTTAGGCCCCTTGCTTTTTAGTTTGTTTATAAATGAACTACCATGTTGTTGTCCAGATGTTGAATGTCAACTTTATGCTGATGACACCGTTATTTATACATCATCTAAGTCATCTGTCAGGGTTACTGCAGTTTTAAATGAACAAATGAAAAGGATATCAACATGGCTCCTGGAAAATCATCTTACTCTGAATGCTAAGAAAACCGTCTTTATGTTCTTTTCTAATCGAAAGCAAAAAGAAAAAGTAATAATTCGAGTAAACAACATAGAAATAGAGGAGGTAGATGAGTTACATTTTTTAGGTGTTGTTTTAGACTCACAACTTAAATTTGATTAACATATAAAAAAGATCTCAAAAATAGTAAAGATTAATCTAAATTGTTTCAGACTTATTAGAAATTATATCTCAATTGAGGCAGTACATCTGTTTATGCATGCAATGATCTTGTCCCGTATTTCATACTGTATCACAGTTTGGACTCAAACAAGTGATTCCTTAATTAAAAAAATTTAAATGTTGTATAATCGAGCTCTGAAAATAATGGATAAAAAGCCAAACCGATGGCATCACTGCAACGTTTAAAAAAAATGTAATATGCTAAGCTTTGCAAATTTTAAGAACCTGTCATATATAAAATTGATTTTTAAATGTTTGCACAATAAGGCACCATCTGTTTTATGTAAATTAATAAAGAGACAGGATGATACAAGTATAAGAATCACTAGGAGTTCGGCAGGTGGGAATTGTAGGATTCATTTTCGTAGGACCACACAAGGGCAAAGAGCCTTTTCTGTTGAGGGCTCCAAACTGTGGAACCTGCTGCCAAATGAGTGCAAGGCAATACCTGAAATAAAGTCCTTTACATTAAAGGTAAAGCAGTGGTTTAAAATAAACCAGAACTGCTCGCATATTTAAATGTAATCATTTTAGTATGTAAAAGTGTAATATGTATAAGCTAAAGTTTTATTTAATCTTATTAAAATGTAATGTAAGAGTGTAATGTAACGTAAAAGTGTATGTGATGTTAAAGTTTTATGCTTGAGTTGTAAGCTCATTTCTGGCATAATTTTTGGTAGGAATTTGATCATGTATAAGTGACATATTGTGGTAGTTTTATTCTATGAGTAGTAGTTTGTTGTTTTATGTTTTTTATTAGTAAAGCCTTTCTAGGGACCTGAGATGCAAATGAGCTCTTGTTATACTCTCTATGTACAATACATATTTTCCAGCTTTGACTGGGATCATGTTTTATTTGTACTGTCCCTATATAAATAAACTTAATAATAATAATAATAATAATGAGCAGCGACTGCGGACTCATGAGAGTGCCTTTAGCCAGCATGAACAACTTCTCCATGACATCCACCAGACTCTGACCACCTTAGTTAATCGTCCTTCTCCACCTCCAGCTCCAGCCCCAGCCCCAGCTCCTTCTGTGCCTCCAGCTCCACCTGCTCCAGCTCAGCCTGCCTGTGAGCCTCGTCTACCTACTCCCGAGAGATTTGATGGAGACCCAAGAGACTGCAGAGGATTCTTGACCCAGTGCTCACTTACCTTCGAGCTCCAGTCCTCTACCTTTCCTACTGATCGTGCAAGGATTGCTTACATCACCCTCCTGACAGGAAAGGCCCGAGCTTGGGCTACCGCCATTTGGGAACAGCAAGGTCCTTCCTGTAACAGCTACCAGAACTTTACTGATGAGATGCGCCAGTCTCAAGTCCACTGCAGTGGTCACAAGTGGTCCAGAACTTGTCCCCTTGTTCCGAGGAGCCTATGCAGCTAGGAGGCACCAGACTTTCTCAAACTGAATGAAACCGCAGGATGAGGGAGAGATGCTGCCTCTACTGTGGGAAGCCGGGTCACTTTCGCTCGTCTTGTCCTGAGCTTGCGGGAAAAGTACAGCTCCATCCAGGGGGGGGAGTTCTGTGACGGAGCGACTCTTACTCCCACAACTTCTACCTCCTGCCTGCAGATTCCAGTCACAATTTCCTGGGGACATCAACATCACCACACCCTGCAAGCCCTTGTGGACTCTGGTGCTGCTGGTAACTTCATGGATTCCTCCCTAGCAAGTGATCTTCATCTCCTTGTAACCAACCTGGACCACCCTCTCACTGTGACTGCCCTTGATGGAAAACCCTTGGGAAAGGGTACAGTTGACCGTATTACTACTCTTCTTCTTTTGTCTGTGGGTGAGAAGCATCAAGAAGAGGTCCAGTTCAACCTCATTCAGTCTCCAGATTTCCCTGTCGTGCTTGGTTTTCCCTGGTTGTCTCACCATAGTCCCCACATTAATTGGTCTTCAGGGACGGTGGTTGAGTGGGGGCCTACTTGCCAAGCTACCTGTCTTCTCTCCAGAGTCTTACCCCCTGCTCCTAAGTCTCTTAGCCCTCTCGAGCTGTCCCGAGTCCCTTCCGAGTACCATGACCTAAGTGAGGTTTTCAGTGAGAAGAGAGCCACATCACTGCCTCCTCACAAACCCTACGATTGTGCGATTGAACTCCTTCCGGGTGCTTTTGCCCCAGAATCTTCTCCCTCGCATCCGCTGAGATCAAAGCAATGGAAGAGTATATCACAGCCTCCTTAGAAGCTGGAATCATTCGTCCATCATCTTCTCCTGCAGGAGCTGGGGTTTTTTTTGTTGGTAAAAAAGATGGCGGTCTCCGGCCCTGCATCGATTACCGTGCGCTGAACAAGGTGACTGTGAGGAACCGTTATCCTTTTCCCCTAATGTCCTCAGCTTTTGAGTTGCTTCAGGGGGCAACAATATTCACCAAGTTAGACCTTCGCAATGCCTACCACTTGGTACGTATCCGAGAGGGGGATGAGTGGAAGACAGCCTTTAACACCCCAACAGGACATTACGATCCAACAGGTCCGTCTTTGTTTATTTGGATGATATCCTCATTTTCTCTAAGTCCCTTCATGAGCATGTTCATCATGTCAGACTCGTTCTCCAGCGTCTTCTTGACAACCACCTGTTCGTTAAACCAGAGAAGTGTGAATTTCACGTTCCCGAGGTGTCCTTTTTGGGATTCATCCTGTCCAAGGGGAATCTTTGCATGGATCCCAAGAAGACTCTAGCTGTACGTGACTGGTCTCAACCCAGCTCTGTCAAGGAGGTCCAGCGCTTTCTTGGGTTCGCTAATTTCTACAGGAAATTTATTAGAGGGTTCAGTTCAGTAGTAGCACCACTGACCGACCTAACCAAGAAGCGACCGGGTCCTTTTGTCTGGCCTCCAGAGGCTGAGCGGGCTTTTCAAGCACTTAAGGTGAGGTTTACTTCAGCTCCAATCCTTACCTTACCTGACCCTTGTCTCCCTTTTGTTGTTGAAGTAGATGCTTCAGATATGGCAGTGGGTGCGGTCCTCTCCCAGCGTCTTACTGAGGGCAAGCTCCACCCTTGCGCCTTCCTCTCCTCTCGTCTCTCTCCTGCTGAGAAGAATTATGATGTGGGTGATCGGGAGCTTCTAGCAATCAAGATGGCTTTGGAGGAGTGGCGGCATTGGCTTGAGGGGGCCCAGAACCCTTTCCTGGTGTGGACGGACCATAAAAATTTGGAGTATGTGCAGAAAGCCAGGCGTCTCAACCCTCGACAGGCAAGGTGGGCCCTTTTCTTCAATCGTTTTGATTTTGTGCTGTCTTATCATCCTGGCTCTAAGAATCAGAAGCCAGATGCTCTGTCCAGACTTTTTCAGAACACTAACCAGGAAATCACACCGGCAACAATCCTTCCAGATTCCAAGATTGTGACTCCTGTGCGATGGGGAATTGAGACGGTGGTACAACAAGCCCAGAGGAGCGAGCCAGATCCTGGTAATGGTCCTTCGGGACGACTTTTTGTTCCTACCTCTGTGCGCACACCAGTTCTCCAATGGGGACATTCCTCTCCCTTAACTAACCATCCTGGCACAGGCAGGACATTAGAGTTTTTGAAGAGGAGGTTCTGGTGGCCCAGGATGAATACTGATGTCAAGTCCTTTGTTGCTGCTTGTCCTGTATGTGTATGTGTTTTTTGCCTGCCACATGTTCTCATTATTGATTAATTGGTTTCACCTGAACCTTGTTAACTTTGCCTGGATTATACTTTTGTTTTTGCCATTCCTTGTTGGATACTTTTGCCCTGCTTTTCAAGTAAAGCCCTTGAACTGTGTTCTTGTCTCTGCCTCTGCATTTTGACTCTAATACACCACATTGTGGCACCGAGGTAGTGCTTTGCCCTGCTACGCAGGAGACCCGGGTTCGATTCCCAGTCGGACATAACACTAGTAATACAGGTTTGCATGGCCCCAGAAAATTATGCTGTTGTTTACAAATAAGAGCCATTCATGATTCTAATGAAGTGACGAATCAGAATGCAAAGACAATTGCAGTCAAAATACAGAACTTTTATTTTAAACACCACAATTAGAACAACTTGGAATACGCGTTTTTACGCGTTGCTACCCTTTAGCAAACGCATCTTTAAGTGACATTTGGCTCAACTTTTCTTTAGCTTTCCCCGTGTTAAATGCTGATGTGGAGGGCGCTGAGTCTGCGGCTGACTTTAATTTAATACATTCTTGATATTCCAAGACATGTTTGCGGCTATGGTGCTGGAGCAAATTGCTTGTGTTGCTGCCTTTGGCGAGAATTTTAGCCCGACAGCACTTACATAAAACGGTTGTTTGGTCGACGTCGGATTTTTGGAAACCAAAAAACCTCCAAACAACAGACCCAGCTCCTCTTTTTGGCACAAGTTCTTCTGTGTCATGTTGTACTAATTCTTCAGCATCCATCTTCCCTGTAACGTAACAGAGCATTGCTGTTTGTTCACCCTCACTCGTCGCTGCTTAGAAGTGCAACATTGTAAAGGGTCCATCTGAAACAATGTCGCGCAGCGTAACATTCGTTCCGAACGTTGTGTAATTAAATACAACGGTATGGCGGTTTATTAAAAATCAATATCGTGATGAAAATATAAACCGGTTTTCGGTTTGAACCGGTTTAACGCCCAGCACTAAGACTTAAACAAAGAATGGCTTTTAGATTGTTTGGATTTATTTACAACACAACATAATCCAAAGATACATAACAAATGACAAAAAAGCACATTAGTAAACACACTGATCTAAAGACAGAGACTTGGACAGTCACACACCTTTGTGCCATTCCTAAAACATATAGGTTACATACCTGTCATCTCCAAGGTGATTCCCAATACATTGTGGGTTTTTTTTCAACTTTTTTCATTTTTTTTTTTTTTTTACAGGGGCTGCATTTTAGATTTATCTGGTTAAAATGATGAAATTTACTAAATACATACATACACTATATACACTCACCGGCCACTTTATTAGGTACACCTGTCCAACTGCTCGTTAACACTTAATTTCTAAGCAGCCAATCACATGGCGGCAACTCAGTGCATTTAGGCATGTAGACATGGTCAAGACAATCTCCTGCAGTTCAAACCGAGCATCAGTATGGGGAAGAAAGGTGATTTGAGTGACTTTGAACGTGGCATGATTGTTGGTGCCAGAAGGGCTGGTCTGAGTATTTCAGAAACTGCTAATCTACTGGGATTTTCACGCACAACCATCTCTAGGGTTTACAGAGAATGGTCCGAAAAAGAAAAAACATCCAGTGAGCGGCAGTTCTGTGGGCGGAAATGCCTTGTTGATGCCAGAGGTCAGAGGAGAATGGCCAGACTGGTTCGAGCTGATAGAAGGGCAACAGTGACTCAAATAACCACCCGTTACAACCAAGGTGGGCAGAAGAGCATCTCTGAACGCACAGTACGTAGAACTTTGAGGCAGATGGGCTACAGCAGCAGAAGACCACACCGGGTGCCACTCCTTTCAGCTAAGAACAGGAAACGGAGGCTACAATTTGCACAAGCTCATCGAAATTGGACAATAGAAGATTGGAAAAACGTTGCCTGGTCTGATGAGTCTCGATTTCTGCTGCGACATTCGGATGGTAGGGTCAGAATTTGGCGTCTACAACATGAAAGCATGGATCCATCCTGCCTTGTATCAACGGTTCAGGCTGGTGGTGGTGGTATCATGGTGTGGGGAATATTTTCTTGGCACTCTTTGGGCCCCTTGGTACCAATTGAGCATCGTTGCAACGCCACAGCCTACCTGAGTATTGTTGCTGACCATGTCCATCCCTTTATGACCACAATGTACCCAACTTCTGATGGCTACTTTCAGCAGGATAATGCGCCATGTCATAAAGCTGGAATCATCTCAGACTGGTTTCTTGAACATGACAATGAGTTCGCTGTACTCAAATGGCCTCCACAGTCACCAGATCTCAATCCAATAGAGCATCTTTGGGATGTGGTGGAACGGGAGATTCGCATCATGGATGTGCAGCCGACAAATCTGCGGCAACTGTGTGATGCCATCATGTCAATATGGACCAAACTCCCTGAGGAATGCTTCCAGCACCTTGTTGAATCTATGCCACGAAGAATTGAGGCAGTTCTGAAGGCAAAAGGGGGTCCAACCCGTTACTAGCATGGGGTACCTAATAAAGTGGCCGGTGAGTGTATATATATATATATATATATATATATAAATCGTTAAAAAGGAACACTTAAGTAACACTACACTAGAGGAAAATATATAGATTGTCATATGTTACTTCTCGTTCGTTATGAAATGAGATTGGAGTAAAAACATGAAGCATAATGTTTGGTGCGTTTTGCTTTTCAAACCCACAGCGCGAGTGACTCAAACTCACTGCGCGTGCAGATAACATTTACGATCAAGCCACTCCAAACTATGAAACATTATTCTTACCATATTATACATATCTACGTGTGAGCAGATATCCACAAACACAGTGTTTAACAGTAAACACAGGTCTAAACATTATAATATTCACCATGAATAAACACTCACACGATATCGTGCTGACTGTGTTTAATTATCAAACATAAAAACATTATCGTGTCATACATGTATATAGATTTAGCATTAGGCGTTTTGTTTTGTTTTTACTCCAATCACATTTCATAATGTACATTTTAGTCTGGCACCAGTTTAACTAGTAGCTACAATGTAAAGTTTATGCAACAATAACATGCTAATTAGTGTCTTACCTTAAAAATCATTCTCATTATCAAATCGTGTTCTTCTAACTCTTAGGTAAATCCAAGGTGCACAGGACAGCACAAACACAATGCGTCTTCCAAACTCGATGAAAAGCAGAGTGAAGACTAAAGACTGAAGTCGCAGATTATCTGTTTAGAGCTGAGGAGGGCGTTAACAGTTTTGCGTTCCTCCACATGGATCATTTGCATATGAACAGCTGTTGCGCGCGTGGGTGTGGTCACATTAGCGTTAATGAGCTCAGGCTGGAGAAACTACATGTCGTTGCTTTCATACAAATTACTTAAACAGAGAATATTTGTTTTTGATATGATTTACATAATTTAAAAATGGAGACTTCAAGCATTGTAAAGACATGTTTCATATCACAGTGACAAGTATTTGCTGAGTTACAGATCATGTTCTGTCGTGTTTCAGAATGAACTTCACATTGATAGAGACGGGAGAACGCGCATCATGTTTATTTTTCGTTTTTATTATTAGTGTACACAAATAAAACAAGACATTTAACAGTTTTGAATGATGTATAACACTTGCCTGTATGACAAAAATAGACAGAGTTAATTGAGTCTATTTTGTACTAAGAAAAAAAGCAAGACAATCGCGCCAGCGATTTATGAAGTAACATACAAATGTATGTTGTTGATTGCAACATCACAGTGATTTTACAGCACAAGATCCAGAATTTACTAAATAATCCAAAGGATTTCTCAAAGGAAAAGTTGTTCTGAAAAAAAAAATCTTTCTTTTAGGCACATACAGACATCAAGATTCAGTGTATGAATCTCAACAATGGTGACAATCAGAATATTCAATTAGGAAAAGGATATTAGGAAAATCGCGTACTTCCCTACTATATAGTATGCGAAAAACAGTACGCGAGCAGAGTGTATGTCCGAATTCATAGAATTCGAAAAACAGTAGGCGAAAAGTACCCGGATGACCTACTACTTCCGGCGAGATACTAAAGTGCGCATACGATGGACACTTTGCTATCCCATGATGCCACAGGAGAGGAGTTGTCGTCGTTATATTTGAAAATGGCGGAAACCGGAGACGCGGGAGTTTTCAAATGTAAGTACTATATAAAACACTTTTTGTTTATTTGTGGTTAAATTGTGTTTGTTTAACATCATATAAGTAAGCAATTGACTTGTTAAACGTTTAAATAATGTAAATCGCTGGTACAATTTTCTGAATTGGCTGCAAAATTACACTTTTATCATTATTACCGAACAGAACGAGCTAATGCCTGTCAGCTATAACGTTAGCTAACTCCGTTTTCTTTAAACAAAGACGTTCGTTGTTTCACAGTTGAATGAGATTAAGAATATGTAGATTCAATGGTAAGTTATTTGTAGATGTAAACATTTCGACTCAAGCTCTTACTGCATTTATTTTATGCTTGATTTCTGTGCATTTATTGCAGAGTTTTTTATCACAGAGCAGCAGAGCCTAGAGGGCAAAACCTTAAATAAAAATATAAAGTAAGTTATTTTGGTAACACTTTACTTGAAGGGGTGTGCATAAGACTGACATGACACCTTTATAATCATGACATGACACATGTCATTAATATTAAGGTGGTTTTATGCATGTTTATGACAACTGTCACTAAGTGTCATTCGCTCAATTATGAAATTTTTAATGGAAATATGACAGTTTGAGATGTCTTTGTCATGACAACTTGACATAAACCAATAGGCCTACAT
Organism: Semotilus atromaculatus; assembly: GCA_031834385.1. Classification (NCBI taxonomy): domain Eukaryota; kingdom Metazoa; phylum Chordata; class Actinopteri; order Cypriniformes; family Leuciscidae; genus Semotilus; species Semotilus atromaculatus. Next base: position 787,111 of record JAULUF010000088.1, read on the forward strand.
CACAACCTGTCGGTGTCAAGTTTGTCTCATGTCAGTCTTATGCACACCCCTTCAAGTAAAGTGTTACCGTTATTTTTTATTATTTTTATAGTTCACCCCAAAATGAGAATTCTGTCATGGTTGAATCATGCTCATGTTTGGCCCTGTAATGCAATAATTTAACGAATTATATGTTTTACAAGCAAATTCCAGGTATATCTGAAAAATATATTGTCTGACTATGAATGCCGCACTGTAGAGAAATACCTACACACTTCAGACACCTTTAAAATGTATTTGCTTTATTTTTGTGTATTAACTTTTAAATGGATACAGAATACAAAGCTTAAAACAAAATCACATAACTTTGGCATAAAGTAGTATAATAGAGCTTAAAGCACCACCAAAAGGAAAAGTATTAAAACATTTTTATTATGTTGTCATCATGAGGAAAGACAATGAACTTTAGCAGCTTCAGTAAGGTAACCTTCACAGGTTTCTAAAAAGATCTAAAGGGACTTTGATAATGGCAATCTCATTTGTAGGGCATCACTTTAAAATGATTCAATATATGTTTTTTTTCAACGCATGTGTACAAGACGAGGCAAGGATACCCACCATCTCCAAGGATGCACTTTCCTGCAGGTGGAAACACACAGCCGGCCAGTGTACACAGGGCTGTTATTCAGCACCCTGGCATCATGCACCGACCCAGGATACCCAACAAAAATGTCGAGGAACTTCCCCTGGTGGTCAGTGATGGCCTGCAGCTGGAAAGAATTAAACAGCTTTCCGGTTGAAGTAGCACTGGACGTCACTTCCTAGTGGTTTTAGGGCTGCACGATATATCGGATGACATTGTTATGCGCATCTCGTCAGTAAAGCCGGTTCCTTGATTAGTAGTAAATCGGCGGACATATCGCCTGCGATAATTAATGCGATATGGCTCAGCTTGTCAGTGAACTACGGCTCTGTGTAGTTAATGCCACTCCATCTGATAGCAGGTGATGGCGATTTACTTCTAATCAAGGAACCGGCTTTACTGACGAGATGCACATAACAATGTCATCCGATATATCGTGCAGCCCTAAGTGGTTTGATGCGGATGTGACAGCCATCTATTGCACCAGCTACTACACTGAAAGCTGGAGACCCTGCCAGCTGGGTAAAACCTGCTCCCACTGCCTCCAGGTCATCTGCGCTGGGGAAAGCAATAACCTGTCTCAAAATGCCGATGACTGCCTTGCTCATTCTGTGCACAATGTCGTGCGCTGTAGACTTCGGGATGTCAAAGACGAGTGGCATGACCCGGTACGATGCTGCATGGGCCAGCCAGAAAAGGAACACCAGCACCTCAACGTCCTTTTCCCACCCATGGTCACTACAGCAATCAGGGACTGGATGGACTGCCGTGAAAGTCGGAGGCTGCTGTGCCAATTCTTCGGCTGTATTTTGAAGATGGAGCTGACCTCCGCCCCGGTATAAACATTTATATAGTTTTAATATAAAATACAATTTGAATCAACAAAACACTTGTTTCCTGTGTTGGCTTATTTATAAATATAATATGTATGTATTTATATGTATGTGATCCATTTCTTATGCATGATGTATTTGAATATATGTCTGTGTGTGTATATATATATAATAATATACAAGCTTGATAAAAAAACTATAATTCTAGAAGAAAATTTAAGATGTCACTTTACATCTGAAGTCAAATGTGTATGTATATATATATATATATAACATATATTTGACTTCAGATGTAGTAGTTTAAATTAATTATAATTTTTAACAAGCTTGTATATTTGTGTTCAGTTATTTCACTGTAATGGCAATGAAAATAACCTATTGCCATAAAATCTAACATTTTTTATATATATATATATACACACATACATACAAAAGTAAACAGGCACACCGCTTGTGCTATTACCATCAATGAATGAATTAATAGAGGTAACAGTTACACACAGACACACATGCATACAACTATTGATTCATTCATGTTTGTCACGGTTTGGGTTGTGTTTCTTGTTCCTGGTTCTTGTCTGTCATGTGACCCCCTGTTCTAGTCATGTGATCTTGCCTTGTGTTCCCCTGTCTGTTGTGTCATGTTGTCATTGGTTGTTTGTTTAAATGTTCACAGGTGTCCCTTGTCTCGTTGTTAGTCCAGTATGTATTTAAACCCTGTGTCTAGTTCAGTCCTTGTGAGTTCTTGTATGTTGTTACTGTCGATGTTGGTTGTACTGCTCCTGAGTCCTGTTCCTAGTCTGTATCTTTGTATTGTTTTCAGTGTAGTTAATAAAGTGTGCTGCATGTGGATCCTGCTTCCTCCTCGTTTCTACCTCATCGTGACTGTTTATTCATCTATGATAATATCACAAGCAAATAAATAGTTTTTTCCTTGCCAAAAATCAACATCTGTCATTGTTCATAGGTTTGTGTGTGTGTGTGTGTGTGTGTGTGTGTGTTTTCTGAAGTAAAATTTATTAGGTAAATAAATGCTACTTGCGTTATTTGAGAAACTCAGCAAAAGCTCTCGATGAAGGCGTGATCTGCGAGCAGCTGACCAACACCTCCTCTGGATTGTGAACTGAAACGACGTAAAAACGCCGATGAAAACAAAGCAGAACTAAAAACATAGCGCGAAGTTGGTGCAGTCACTGGAATGGGCTCTTTAAATTTTCGCGCTGTTATGACAGCATATGTCACGTGACAATTCCAACATGGCGCATGTAGTACGTCCGGATTCCATTCATACTACCCGTATTCATACTATGTAGAACGTAATTTTTTAACGATCGCGTAGTACGTTCTTATTTAAATGTAGTACCTACTCACATAGTATGCGATTTCGGACATTTCAGATCATAATTTATTCATACCGAAATGCATGATGGGAGCTATGAATGAGTTTTGATTGGTGGCACCCAGAATGCACTGCAACATGCTTTATTATTGTTACCATTGTTGAGATTCACAGGCTGATTATTGATGTCAGTGTGTCTACATAAAACGCATTTGAAGTCTTTTTCTATCAGAAAAACTTTAAAGAAATATTTTGGATTACTTTGAAAATGCTGAAAATGTATTGCTAATCACTAAAAAACTCTCTAAATGAGTTTTGTGATGCAGGTCTAGTGATGATTATGTCATAACATAATCAACACCATCAGATCACATTTTCTCTTTGATCATCTGGTAATTATAACTCCGATACATCAGCCAAACAAAATCGAATGTTAACAGTTTAAGGGTCAAGAGCCCAACTAAAACAAACACTCATCACCATAATGGTGGCTTAAAAATTATTTTTTCTTTTGGTGATTCTGCTTGTTAACATGGTTGTGTTGGGTTCTTTTACAAATAAAGACCGATGCTCTGAGCGTTCACTGAGCTGCTTTATTAACCCTCTGGGGTCTGCGGTGTTTTTGGGGCTATTGGGATGTTCTGTGATGCTCTGACATTTGTGCTTTTTTCAGTTATTTATAAACATGTTAATGGCAAAGGTGTAAATTCACTCTATATAGCACAAACGGGGTTACGATAATATGTTATTAACATCTATGTACATGTTTGTATTTTTAAGAGAATAATGTTTATGCGTGGTTATTGAAAAAAATAAAAATGAAACGTGCTGAAATAAGACCACAAAACAAATACTAAATATGTGTCCACAAGACTTTTGACAAATGGATGTTGTAGCTTCGAGTTCTGGCTTCAAAATGATGTGAAAATCATCCCATCTAATCGTTCACATAAAACGAAACACTAATTTATACTTTGTATGACAGTTTTTTTGTCTGAAGAGGTTTATGCGTGGGAGTGGTAATAGCCCATGAATATTAATGAGATTCAGACCAGGGGTGTGACAGACACTCCCCCAATGGCCCATTAGGGTGAAGCAGCCTGAACAAAGAATGAGAGGAGATTCAAAGGTTTTGTTTTTCAATCTGTTTTATTGTAATTCCTCTGTGTGGAGAAACTAAATGTTCTAAATTTGCTCTAAGCAAATCAAATGTGAGTAAAATAAATAAATAATCAGTCAGCTATAAACAAAGCAATTGTGAGCGATAAATAAACAAAAGTAAAGACAGGTATCTCACAGTAAATGCTTATGCCCCGTTGAATGACATCTGTCCATTTATATTTGCAGCCTTTTGCAGCTGCCTTAGCAGCCTGAGCATTGGTGTTGTGGCACAGAGTCGAAACAGCACTTTCTGAAAAAAATAGTTTGAATAGACTCATGGGCGAATGCGAGTCTACAGAACTCAGTTGCGGTCCAGCTTCCCGTGCAGGAAGGAATCGCACAGTCTGTGGAACCATGTCAACATCAGTCTCTGTTTTCCATGACAGAGTGGACTGCCTGTTGCTTGCCTGCTTGTTTGCCTTGGCTCTCTTCGGGACAGGTGCCTGGACATGTTCATTGTCACATCTGTAAAAAACAAGTGTGCGCTGTTACACAGTACAAGAGCACTGAAGAGACTGCTAGCATTATACAGAGCGAGAGGACACATAACAAACTCACTGGCTGAGTTGTTTACGTTAACACGTGAGGCAGCACGAGCACAGAGATTACAAGCTGCACGGAGTGTGCATGTGGTGCATGTGTATGAAGTGTCTTTCGTTCGTGATTTTTTCAGTTTTTTTCTAAATAAAAATCAGAATGTATTCTCGTTTTTTTTATTTTTGTCTATTTAAATTCTATTTACAAACTCACCACACACAATAATGGTCAATAACTGTAATTTGCTGAAAGCTAATCTGTTTCTGAAAAAAATGACACCTTGCACATGAAGATAGCACTTTGTTTTAGAATTTTACAGTCCAAAAATCTAAATATGTGAAAAACACCTATTTTAGCTTCAGGTTCTAAAGGGTTAATAAATGTTGTAGAAGTATCATTCATTGTTAGTTTTTTAATTTCAACATTTACTTAAACATTTTAAATTGAGTTGAATTTTTTTATTGTATCTGTTATTACCTTAGATAATGTAGGCCTACTATGAACTAACAAGAATGATCGAGGTACAATTGTATTGCTCAAATATTCATTCATGTAGTAAAAACTTAATTTCTTAGTAACTAGCACAACACTGATCACTAATGTAAATATTACGTCTGTGCACTTACTCAGTATGATTCTCGATCGCACGGAGAACTGAACGACGCCTGCGTTCCCCTCTGCGAGGTGCTGGAGAAGGAGTGCGTGATGCAGACACATTTCTATAAAACAACAACAACAACAAAACTGTTAGCATACATAATCCAAAGTAAACTGATGGGCAATTAATGGGTATGGACGCACAATGTATATCTGTTGATGGGCCATAGGACGGAGAAATATCTATATCTATACACCGCGAAATATCTATACACCGCGAGTGTTGATGGGCCATATAGACCGCACACATTTAGAGCATTTCAAACATTTACACTGTATTCACAATCATCTGTGCATAAGGCAGTATTTTAGCAAGATAAGCAGTGTCATAGGCTAACCAAAACAGAACATTTATATATAAACATATAATGTCTAGTATTTAGACAGTATTTTACCGGAGGCTGAAATATATTTGCACTAAATCACATTATATTTACACCTAAGCAGATATTCGCAAATAAGCTACATTACGCATAAGCTAATCAAAACTGAGTGAAATATATTTAATATACAAATGTTTAGAGAGTAACGTTATCACATTGAAAGTTTACACTTGAGCATACACGAATGTTAGGGATATTGTAAGGCAATCTTTCACGTAGTATGTCAAACGCTAGCCAAAACGAAGCAAAATATAGTCTGAAAATTCATATGAGTTCTATATTATCAGAAAAAGAAGTATATAACACTAAACAACTTACTCAGAACTTGTATCCTCGGCGGGATCAATTCGCTCTTCAAAATGCAGCCGTTTGTCGTCTGTGTTGCACTCTGAGGAAAAGGTGAATTCTTCCTCGCTGTCCAGAATCATCTGACGGGCTTCTTCACCGGAGTAGCGTGCCATCCTCAAAACGCGATGAACTATCAGTGAATCTCATGAAGAATCTTTGTGTTTTTATGGCATTGATCGGGGGCGTGTGCGATCACCTAAACTATTTACATGTGAATAGCGCCGGGGGCGTGGCGGCCTCAACTCATTAAAAATAATGAGGGGAGAAAGAAAAAACAGGACCTCTCCTTGGTTTCAAACGGATTGCATAAACTGAGAATATTTGTTTTTTATATAAATTACTTCATTTAAAAGAAGAGAATTCAAGCTTCATAAAGAAAAATATCTCGTGCCTGTGTGACAAGTAATCGCGGAGTTACAGTTAATCTTAGGACGCGTTTCAGAATGGACTTCACAGACAGAGAGAACGCAGAACTCGCATCATGTTTGTTTTTCTTTATTTGGTGAAAAGCACAACACTTTGTTTTTATTGTGAGTATCCACAAAAAAAATAGACACTTAACACGATCTAATGATGTACAACACTTATATGTACGATCAAAATCAACCGAGTATTTTAAGTCTCTTTTGCACTGATAAGAAAAAAAGCGACCAGATCACGCCGGCGTGATCTCAGACCCCAGAGGGTTAACAGGCTGCAACAATAACATTGTGTCTCTCGGACTTCTTCCCTATCCGCCCAACACGCACTCCCCTCATACATGCCCGTGTTGCCCTCTAGTGGTAACATGTAATATAGATTACACCACATCCCCCTTACTGAAGGTAAGTTAACTACTCTTAGCTGAAACTCAAACCATGAGCATTTTCTTTTCCCTTATCAAACAGTTATTGAAACATTAGAACATTTTCTATGCAAAAACTCGTATGTTTAACCCTCTGGGGTCTGAGGTGTTTTCTGGGTCTTGGAGGTGTTCTGACATGCTCTGACATTTGTGCTTATTTCTGATACTTGTGACATTTTCATGGCTAAAGTCTGATTACACTGTATTCAGCACAAACTCTGCTACAGTAATATGTCAGCAGCATGCATGTAAAAGATTTTAGTTTTGAGATAATGACGTTTATGCGTGGTTTGTGAAAAAACAAAAAAACATTGTCACTGAAATAAGGTCATAAAACCCATACTAATTATTTCTTCACAAGACTTTTGAAAATTGTATCACGTGGCCTAGAATATTTGCTTCAAAACTATGTGAAAATCATCCTGACTACTCATTCAGATAAGACAATATATTGACTTAAAATTCGTAAGACGTGTTTTGTGTAAGAAAGCTTTATGCGAAGGGGCGTTAACAACCCATGAATATATAGTGTTTTCACACCTGAGAAAGACAAAGGCCCTCCCCTAATGGCCCTATAAGGTGCTATCAGCTGTCATTGTGAGAACCCTTGCACAAAGAAGGAGGAGAGACTTAAAAAAGAATGGCTTTTAGATGGTTTGGATTTATTTACAACACAACCAAGTTATTTACAACACAACCAAAAAGATACACAACCAAAGACAAAAAAGCACATTAGTAAAACACACTGATCTAAAGACAGAGACTTGGACAGTCACACAACATTGTGCCATTCCTAAACCATATAGGTTACATACCTGTCATCTCCAAGGTGTTTGATTTTTCACCATGATCATGTACAGAGACTCACGTGAATGTCAGCAGGACTCATCAGTGCTGGTCCCTGTAAAAACATTTTTTAGAAAAAAAAACAAAGACACAGCTGTGAACATGCTGATATCAGGATAAACTATTTTAGATTTTTCTGGTTCAAATTATGAAATTTACTAAATACATACATACACTATATATATGAACTCCCAAGTGTGCTGTGCCTTGTAGGCATACAGGGCTGCATGAAATAATAACAATAGCCTGTAGACGGCAGCCTATAAATCACTAAAAAGTTCAGTCACACTACATTAGAGAAAACTATATGGATTATCATGTTACTTCAAACGTTTCCATTCGTTACGACGTTATGAAATGAGATTGCTGGAGTAAAAACATGAAGCCTAATGTTTGTTTTGCTTTTCAAACCCACAGCGCGCGTGATTCAAACGTCTGCTCAAACTCAGCGCGTGCAAACATTTACTGAATGCGATCGAGCCGTACCAAACTATGAAACATTTTTCTTACATAATTATACATATCTACGTGTGAGCAGATATCCACAAACACAGTATTTAACAATAAACACCGGTCTTACCATCATAAAATCATACGAGCCTTCTGTTATATCGTGCTGTGTTTAATTATCGAACATAAAAACATTCGTAGCCTGTAACATGATAATGTTTTTATGTATATACATTTAGCATTAGGCTTCATGTTTTACTCCAATCACATTTTATAACCTACATTTTAGTCTGGCACCAGTTTAACTAGTAGCTACAAGTTTATGCAACAATAACATGCTGCTAACATGCTACAAACAATAATATGTCTTACCTTAAACATCGTTCTCATAATCAAATCGTGTTCTTCTAACTCTTCTGAGGTAAATCCAAGATAAACAGCACAGTATTCCACACTTGTGAAACGCAGAGCAGGACTGAAGACTGAAGTCGGGGATGATCTGTTTTGAGAGCGTGCGTTCCTCCACGTGGCTCATTAATATGCGAGCAGCTGTTGCGCATGGGCGTGGTCACATTAACGTTAATGAGCTCAGGCTGGAGAAACTGTATTGTCCTTGCTTTCATACGAATTACTTAAACAGAGAATATTTGTTTTTGATGTGATTTACCTCATTTAAAAATAGAGACTCAAAGCGTTGTAAAGACATACGTTTCAGGTCTGTGTGACAAACATTTTCTGAGTTACAGATCATTTACTGTCGCGTTTCAGAATGAGCTTCACACTGAGAGAGACGGCAGAATGCGCATCATGTTTATTTTCTTTATTTTACGAAAAACACAACATTTTGTTTTTATTATGAGTGTACACAAATAAAAGAAGACATTTAACAGTTTTGAATGATGTAAAACACTTGCCTGTATGACAAAAATAGACGGAGTTATTTGAGTCTATTTTGCACTGATAAGAAAAAAAGCGAGACAATCGCGCCGGCGCGATAGCCGACCCCAGGGGGTTAAGGTTGTGAAACGCCTTTTGTTGGTCGTGCCCCCAGTACCACATATTCTTTGTTGAAAGTAAGTCTCTCAGTGGTTTATCCTTTTCAGAAAGATTTGGAATAAACTTCCCCAGTTGGTTTACCATACCGAGAAAGCTCCTGAGCACGCTCACGTTGCTTGGCTCCTTCATGTCCTGAACAGCTTGGGTTTTGTCTGGATCAGGACTCATTCCATCTGCTGAGACAATGAATCCAAGGAATTTGACTTTTCGTTTGGTAAACTCACATTTCGACATGTTCAGTGTAACGCCGGCTTTCTCTGCCCGCTGCAGGACAGCATGCAGTCTTGTGTCGTGCTCGTCTACGGTCGATCCCCAAACCAGGATATCGTCCATGTGACAGACGACTCCCTCGAGATCTGCTGTAACCTCCGTCACCATCATGTTTTGGAAATGTTCGGGCGCGCTGGAGATACCAAATGGTAAACGGTTGAAATGGTACCTGCCAAATGGCGTAATGAAGGTGGTGAGGAGTGCCGACTCTTTGGATAGTGGTATTTGCCAAAACCCCATATTCGCGTCAAGTTTAGAAAAATACTGAGCACCTGTGAGCATGCCTAGTGTTTGGTCTACAGAAGGAAGTATGTATCTTTCACGACACACGGACTCATTTAAAGGTGTCATGTCCACACAGATACGCACCTGCTCTTTGTCCTTTTTGGGAGCTACAACCATGCCGCAGCACCAGTCGGTCGGCTCGTCCACACGACTAATAACTCCCAACCTTTCCATTCTGTCCAGTTCTTCTTTAACTTTGCCCATGAGCGGCAGTGGCACTCGCCTTGGCACTTTTAGCGAAAAGGGCTTTGCATCAGGTTTTAGTTTTATGGTGTATGGCTTTTGTACCAGCCCCAGTCCTTCGCATAACTTGGGGTATGCTTTATTCACTGTCTCTCCGTTTATAGTATCGACTCTGGCGATAAGCTTCAGTCTCACCGAAGCTGTTCTACTCAGCAGTGCTACGCGGAGGTTTCGGACTACATAGATCTTCTCCGTAGTGCTCCTGTCCCCATACACAATAGTCTCTGTGGTAGACCCCAAAACAGTTAACGCAGCCCCACCCGGTCCATAGAGTGGTCTTTCTGCCTTGTCCAATATTTTGTCTTTGAGTCTGGAGCTCACAAATGTTTGTTCGGAAATAGCGGACACATCTGCTCCGGAGTCTAACTTGAAGGTCACCTTATGTCCGCCCACGTTTATGTCCGCCAGCCATGGTTCTTCTCCAGAATCCACCTCACCCAGAAAAAGTCCAGCTGCACTGTCCGCAACCTCGTTCACAGATGTGCTGGACTTACAGACTCTACCATAGTGACCGCGTTTTCCACAGTTATGACATTCAGCATTCTTTGCTGGGCATTGTGCTGCTGCGTGCGCGGGTGCTTTGCCACACTTGGAACATACTTTACTGTCATGTTTGGTCTGCTGAAACTTCAGAGGCTTAAACTGTTTTTGCTCTTTAGTTTTGAACTTGTTCAGCTTGGCTTTTCTAACTTGTACTGCATCCATAGCTGTTTTGCTAGCGATAACTTCGCCTCTCAGGTCAGTTTGCTGTCTCTTTATTTCTTCAGATTGTCTTGCCATAGTGATAGCTTTAGCTAGGGTAAGATCTTTGTCAAGCTGCATTCTTTCTGACAGAGACGAATCTTTAAGACCCACTACAAGCCTATCTCTCAAAAGATCATCATGAATAGCACCATACTCACAGTTTTCTGCTAGTGCATACAGAGCTGTAATAAATGTGTCCACTGGTTCTGATGGCTGTTGCACTCTCTTGTTAAATTTTGCCCTCTCGTAAATCACATTCTTTCTTGGGACAAAATGTCTGTCGAAAGCTGTTTTGACTGCATTGTATTGCTGGCGCTGCATGGCCGTTAACTCGAGCCCTCTTAGCACGTCGTCAGCCTCGTCTCCCATGCAATAAACCAAAGTATTGACTTGGTTAGCTTCCGAAGAGCTATTCAGGTTACTTGCCAGTCTAAAACGCTCGAACCGTCTACTCCACCTTTCCCACTCTTGGGGCTTTGCAAAATCAAACGGTTCCGGTGGTTTGATGGTGAAGGTTGCCGCCGCCATTACTGGACCCGCCGCAGCGGCTGCTCCCGCTGCTGACGCTCCCCTCTCTTGTTCTTCCTCACTCATAATGGCTAGCCGGGCGCAAAGCTGACTTCTTTCTCAAAGCACAGCCACTTCTGACACCATGTTGTGTTGGGTTCTTTTACAAAATAAAGACCGATGCTCTGAGCGTTCACTGAGCTGCTTTATTAACAGGCTGCAACAATAACATTGTGTCTCTCGGACTTCTTCCCTATCCGCCCAACACGCACTCCCCTCATACATGCTCGTGTTGCCCTCTAGTGGTAACATGTAATATAGATTACACCACAAACATCAGGTGTCTTCAGTAATGGTCAATCATCACTCAACGAATCACTTAATTAGCTCATTAACTGGCTGAATTTATTGGATGTAGTTTAGAAAACTTAACTTTAGTTGGCCGAACTTAGATTCAAAGTTTATTTAACTAAATTAAATCAGTTCATTGTACTTTAACCCTCTGGAGTCGGCAAACGCGCCACCGCGTTTTGCGCGATTTTTTTCACATAGCAGCAAAATAGACTTAAAATACTCCGTCATTTTTTGTCATACACACTTAAGAAATATGAAAACATTAACTGTTAAATGTCTACTTTTTAATGGGTCCACTTCCAATCGAAATAAAACGTACTTTTGTAAAATAAAGAAAATAAACAGGGTGTGCGTTCTGCCTCTCCGTCTCCGTGAACTTTTTTTCTGGAGCACGTCTCTAAACTTAAACAAAACTCGGCGAATACTATTCACTCAGGCATTAGCAATATATCTTTATATTCATTTAAGTGTGTACTTTTAAATTATCTAATTCAAAACTAAAACAAATATTCTCTGTTTATGTAATCTATTTAAAAAGAGAGAGATGTCAGTCATTCTCATTTCAGCTAATTATCTTTTAATGTGACCACGCCCAGTCATGCAAACTGTTAACCCCCCCCCATATCAGCTGGATAAAACACATCAAGTTGAACAAGAATCGTGGACTTTACCTCGTCTTGCTGCGCTGTGAGGAATAATACTATCGTCCTAATCCAGAAACAATTTACCTCAGAAGTGCTGGTAGTTTCATTCCAAGGAGCAACGAATCAAGCTAGTTGAATCAAGCTAATGTAGAAAGTTATTTATTCTTAAGTGCTTTGTTATAATCGCGATATTCATGGTGTCTGTAAACCGCAAAAAGACAGTTTAAATATGAATTATGTGTCTGTGTGTGAATGATGAATGGAAGGCACAGATGCGTGCTTGCTGTTGTTTACAGCTGTACAGCGCGCATCTCACACTCGCATGAACACGATATGTTACAGACTAAATATGATTGTTTCAAGATAAGATTTGGTTGATCAGTTTTGGATGGATTATAAATGTTTTACTGTAAAAACAGACTACTGCCGCATTAAATAAGCTTTTGTCCGCCAATTTCTGCTCATATGTTACCCTTGAAATACTTTTACAAAGAAAGATTACACTTGAAATATTGTTAACATTTAGGGCTGTTTTCGACTAAGGATTTTCATAGTCGAATCTGATTCGTTAGATTTTGCCGTAGTCGACTGATAGTCGAACCTTTTTTTTTTTTTTTTAAGATAGCTAGACGTTCGGTTGAATAACTGTTCGTCTGTTATAGGACAACTCGCTCTACGTTTATTTAAAATGAATAGCAAGACAACTAGAAGTGAATGTGCCTTCCATTAAATGAATCCTTAACAAAAAAAAAATGTTGCAATGAACGTGCTTTGTTTTAAATAAATCACACACAGTAAACAAAACCTTAACAAAAAACTTTGCAATGAACTTTGCAATTTAGACGCGCAAACTGCGTGTCGGTGCGGTGAGACGTAGCCTACATGCTCGGGCAGATTCGGCTTGAAGTCGGTCATCCTCGGACGCGGCGTCGCGCGCGCTGTTACAAAAAAAGCCGTGCACACAGCCAAGCGAAATGGGGTCTTGCCGGTCTTGCGCACCCAACGCGTAATTTTTTGCCGTGCGCACCTTCGCGCTCGTGCGAACGCGTCGAATATAAACAAGGTTTTAACTGTCAGTGGTAAACTGACACTCTTTTACTCTTTACTCTGATCGGTAAAGGAGCACAGACCTCTTCCAAATCATCTCCAGCAGGAGCAGCCTCCGAAGCTCCAACTCCGCCTCCGTTTCCCTCATAAGATGATATTAGTATTTTAACATTCTCTATGATAAAAAAATGTTTGTAAAAAATATTTTAATAGCACAGTTTTGGCAGTTATAGAGTTCTAATGACGGTGTTCAACTATAACCGTCGGTCTCATGTTTATATAATAACCGTCACACCCCTATTACATAACACTTCACTATGAGGTTCATAGTCGAATCAGACCTCTCCGAATCGAATTGTCGAATCCTCGACTATTAGAAGTCAGCCCTATTAAAATTGTAATTTTTTTTGTTGTGTTTTATTAGTGACAGATTTGGGGAGAAGATACATATTCCAAAACTTTCTGAAAATACAGTATGAGAATTAACTGCACAATTACTAGAAGTGTTTACCTTGGATATTATACAATTTGCATGCATTCAAAATACGTGGATAAACACAAATGTTTTTCAAGTTGTTTCCAACTCTAACTTTGAAGCAATTCTGTAGAATATATATATTCTTCAGAATTGGTTCAAAGTTAGAGTTGGAAACATCTTGAAAAACATTTGTCTTTTTCCACTGGGTACCACAAGAAATTATTCTTTCAATTATTTGCGTTTCCACTGTCAAAAGTTGTGAATGGTACCAAAATGCCGAACCGTACCGTACCACTTTTTGGGTACCCTTCCGTTGGGGTACCAGCACAGTGGTGTGGTACTTAAAGGTGAAGCTAGACTCACTGCAGAACGTTGATTGGTTGACAGAGTATCGTCACTTGCGCGTGCTACAAGGGGAATGACAACATTGGAAGCGGCATTTTTTTTTTTATATACAGTTGAAATATAATACTACTGTTATTGTGTCACGAAATGTAGTTTTAAGAGTTTTTCAGGCGAGAATGTAGTTGTTTAAAGCAAAAAATTTTGGTTTATTTATAAAGATGTATTATTTGATTCAGGTTATGAGATTCATTCCAGGCTATCACCGGGCGCTCGGCTCTCATGTTCCCCGCATGGAACAGCCTTTCCTCGGCTATTCGTTCTGACGTTTGCCGCTGACTCTGACATCTCTGTATAGTGGTTAAACATGAGATAGACCTAAAGAGTGTAGACCTAAAGAGCGATCGTTAGTCTCATGAATCTATAATTCGTTCCCTGGCCAATCGTTTTGGTTGAGGGCTAAATGAAGTTTCATATATTTAGGCGTATTATAACGTGCGCTGAATTTGTATATTTGACTGTTTGCTTTATTTCTTATTGTATAGCTTCTTGTACCTTTTACTCAACCCTTTTTGTTAAATTGCAATAGCCATTATAAAAGTATGAGTTTTGTCATTTTTTTATTTTATTACAAGATTATCACCAATCTTATTTATTGCAACATTTGTACAAATGCACATATTGCCTGTAATATGCTTTAAAAATTTTAACGAAAAGAGGCAGGGTTGTGTTTTATATTTCGTTTTGTTATAAATTGGCTAATTACAGTGAATATAATCATAAGCATTGCTTGAACCACATTTGTGTGCCTATAATGTTTTAAATTAATTTAAATGAAAACGAAAATAGGCAGAGTGGTGTTTTATAACATATTTCGTTTTTATTGTTGCCTAAAATGTAGCCTACATACAGAGATAAACGGAGTAGCAGAGCGAGCTGAGTGGCACTTTCAAGAACGCGCTGTTCCATTTGGAGAATTACTGGACTCGCGTCCTCGGGAGTCTTTCTCCCGAGTCGGACTTGGCAAGTCCGAACTTTGCGTAGCCTACTTGGTATTGAGAAACGCCTAATCTCGGCGCTTGTCTTCGTGTGACAAACATGCCGAAAAGCAAGAACAAGATCTGCTGTATATGTCATCCATTGTTGTTTACATGTGTCACTTTCTTCTTCGCGCGAACATGACGTAGATCGCTTCTTTCCGGCAAACACCACACCTATCAAGTAAGGGTACTGTTTGCGGTGGAAACGCTAGCCGGATCATGGTTTACCGACCCGAACCGTATCGTACTGTACTGTACCGTTCCGTACCGCTCAGTGGAAACGAGCCATTAGGTGAGAATCACGCCCACAGGCTTTAAGTTTTAGTTTTTTCAATAACCATGCATAAACAATATTCCTTCGAAAATACAAACATGTACATACATGTTGCTCACATATTATGGTAGCCATGCTTGTACTAAATAGACAAGTATTAATGCTTAATGCTAAATAGACTAAATATTAATGCTTGCCATTAATATGTTTATAAGCAACTGAAAAAAACACAAATGTCAGGGCATGTCAAAACATCTCAAGGACCTCAAAAACCCCTTAGACCCCAGAGGGTTAAAACCTGTAGGGTAAACCTTTCCAGATTTGTCAGGTACACTTTTTGAAATAAGTTAGATAAACTAAAAAAAAAACATGCAAAAAGATAACACAAAATAATGAGTTAAGTCAACATATTTTTTTTACAGCGTAGAGTCTCAGATGGCTTTGAAATCAGGCCACACAAAAAACAAGAACAACAGGAAAAAGCTTAGAAGGCAATGCAGGCGTTTAAAGACAAAATTCACAACTCATTTTGAAAAACTGGTTCTATTAGTTTACTGGAAAAGTTCTGGTTTAACAGGTTTAAGTTCAGAAGAAAACAACTCCACAGTCCTTTATAAAAAATGCAAGTTTAAATGAGTTTCAAAGTAACTTCTGCTCAAGACAATTCAAGTTCAGTGGAGGAACAAGCAACACCACATCATCATTATTCGTGGTTAGTAAATACTTATTCATAAAGTACTGATAGATATAGATTTAAGTGTCATATCCATTCACATTGATCTAGACTTTATAAACAATGTGTCAATGCTGTCTATTCAGTTTTTTTATTGCTTAGCACTAACAGGGCTGCCAACTTTTGACTTAAGCTTGGTGTGAGAATTATGGAGCGGTATTTATTGTTTGAATTTTGTAATAAAATGGACTATATTTAAAAGCTGAGACTTTTTCATATCAAAGTAATCTACTCAGTCTTGTCTGTCAGTATCGTGTGTTTGCTTTATGATTCTTCACTGCGTGAGAATATGGTTGTGTAACGTGTGTAAGTGTTGAGAACAGTGTCAATAGCGTGAGTCTTGCACTGAATGTCTGAGAGTTGGCAGCCCTTACACAAGTCTAGACTAGTAATAAAATTTTTCTCCCCGAATCACAGATGCAAATGCCATGAGATCTCTTGTTAATTATTATATGTCAAGAAATAGCAGATAAAAACAATTTACTGGAGAGGTGGTGTTCATCCGTCAATAGACAAAGGTTGGGCATTTATATGCTGACCAAAGGAACTTACATTATCTTTACAAGGTTGAGAAACATGTGTTCATGTTTAAAATTGAACGTATATCTCATGCTACACAATTCTCCTTCCTTAAAGACAATACTTCAGTCAGCATATGTGTGACCAAACACAGGAGTCACATGACAAAGGTATTGGCTCTAGGGTGCTCGACTTCGCCACCTGGGGCCTTTCACACTAAGATTTAAACAAGAGGGCTCTCACACACAGCTAATGAAGTAATGACAGAGACGTGGTATTTCAATATAAAAATACAACAATATTAACAAGTAATTCAATAAAAACAGTCTAAGGTTTGTTTTCTCAACATAGTGTGAGGCGATACAGATTAGACCCCATAGGCCAGCCAAAATGGGGGTAGTGGCTGCGACCAGGAATATCAAAACAAACAATAATGGCTTCAATGGATCGGCTGTTTGGAAGAGGTTACCTGTCCTAGAAGAGGAGTGAGACCAACACACCACCCGTGCTGCTGATTATGTTGCCTATTCTCACACACACGCACACACACATACACACACACACACATAGACAGATACTATAAAAAAGTGATCACTGCAAATAGTGAGGTGCACATTACCTCTACAAATACTGTGTGAGATGTGTGAAAAGGAGGACTCGGATCCGGCGACCTACTCCACGAAACAGCTTCAACACTCTGGTTGGATCAGGAATAAGCAAAGCTAGATAATAGCATTACCACAGCAAACTAATGGGGCACCCAATACGGCATTTAAGAATGTTTGTAAACAAAAGGCACCAGATACTTCCAGGTGGCAGAACGCGAGCGGCTTCTACTGATAACTGAAGAGATCCAGCCGGCTACTGTAACCATTACATAGTTAAAAACATTGTTGTTGATAAAAGTTGAAACGATGATGAAAACACGTTGTCTTTGGGGTTGCGCTGCCTGTTATACAGCTAAATGTGTAGGGGTTTTATCTATTTCCTGTGGGTGAGGAGGTTATAGCGCGTGGACGTCGTGTCGTCAAAAGTTGGAAATCTTAATGATCCCCTAATTTAAATAATTCATCAGCGTTTACATTTCTGCTGCCAACCCTGCTTGCCCTTCAACTCTGCTTCGTGTATTCTCAAAACGGTCCATCTACAAAATCATAGCAGTGCATTTATCTTCAGCCGGGGAAATTCGATACAATATTAGTAAACTTGTCTCTTTTGAAGATCAGACTCATTGCCAGTCACTGCCTGAAGTAAAGAGGGCTGCAAACTCTCACGCATTGACTGTGAGACTCGCGCAATTCACTTTTCACACACTCTCACGCCACACATCCATTTTCTCACGCAACTTACCGAAATGTATATTCGTCATACACATCGACCAATCAGTGTTTTCAACAGCGCAAAGAGGTCAATATAACAGCTGGAGAACAATTATGTCACATAACATTTACCTCAGGAAAGCCATTTAATGACCATGATAGGCTATATAGCACGTTATTTTGGCTAGAAAAAAGAGCTAGAGCTAGGCACAGCTAGGCTATATACAACATAGTTCAAAACAGTAATAATTAGTCATTTCTGAACATTGACTCTCAGTCTTTATGAACCTTTTTCTCATGTTTTCTCAATAGAATTCATAAAAGTATAGAATAGAATAGCATATTTCTAATAGGGGCTCATTGTAACGCAGTGTGACAACGTGCCCCACTTGCACAACTGGGATTTACGTTTTGTCCCGCTATCCCCATATTTCTTTCCCGGTTGATAAACTAATTGTTTTTGTCGTTAAAACTTCTATCTAAAACAGCTGTTTAGTTTAGCTATTTACATCTTATCTCGCACTTTATGACCGAATAACTGAAGCGTCAAGCGGAAATTCGCGCTCGGCTTGCAGCTTCTAAATATGTCCGCCTACTTTGATTTAATCTCCGACTCAAACATTTTGACATTGACGTGAACTTTTTATAAGTTCGGTGAGTATTTTATTTTGATAATGAACAAGTTTTGATGTCAAATTAGCAGTGCTAAAACTGACATAGCCTATTGTGCGCGCACGCGAGACGCCGGCACAAACACTTAGATTGTTTCTTCTGCAGTGGAAACAAAGGAATACTCGTATTTATGGTCATACAGATAAGAGTACATCATTCAAAATGGCAAAATGTCTATTTTTAATTTGTGTATACATTCAAAATGACTACAAAATGTCATGCCTTTTCAAAATAAAGAAAACAACAGGATGCCGGTTCTGCCGTCTCTGTCTCCTTTCTGGTGCACGTGCCCAAAAATCAACCAAAAACACAGCGAATTTTCACACACTTTACACACCGCTAGCTTAAATAACATGTTTGCAATAGAAATCGCAGTGTTAACACATACCTTTCATAGGCGACAGCACAGCGAACAGTGTAAAGAGGACGTACGAGCCGATGTACAACCTTGCTACGCCCGTTACTGTGCCGATTACATATGCATCAGTGAAAACTATGCTAGATTACATTAATCTGTGTTTAAAACGAACTCCTCTCACTCCTCTCAATGTCCTTGGCATGTGATCCTCACACACACTTGCTTTGCGGATATTTGAATGTTTATAAAAATGTTATAGCCATGAGTAAAGGCTTTTGTTTTTTCTAAATTCTCGAGTGCCTTGGCCTTACATGATTTTTGCAAGTTGAACTATCCCGCATCAAAGAGCATTAATCGCTGCTTAACTACTGTAGTATGATGCATCATCGGAGAAATCAACTAGCTAATTCTAGTTATTGAAAAACCTGCCAGACAACTCGTTTAGAGTTAGAGTAACAGTACTAGAGCATAGACTGCCTTAATGTTGAGACAACACATGGCAAAAGTGTAAAAGTAGAAAATTTAAAAAAGACAATATGAGGTAGAAATAGATTTTCACAATGACTTTGGGACATTACAGGATGAAACTTGTGCTAAATACAATTTTGAACCATTGACAAAATCAAATGCTTACAGATGTGTCTTTACTGTGGCTGATTATTCCTGGCACAACAAACTGATGTTCACGAACAGTGTATGTCACTACTAAAATTATTTTCATTAACGTTATAGTTCATGGCATTTGACTGCATACAATAGTACTGATTATAGATATCATTTTGATCTTAATGTGAAATCTGAAGGGAATAAGTGAATTCTTCCTGGTGCCTTGAAGGGAAGAATGTAGTGAGCAAGTCTAAGCCAGTTGTGTGCATTTTCCAGATGTGACAAAACTCTTCTAACAATGAGAAATCCATACACTAGTTTGTTCTAATGACACACACTTCGTTTGTGGTAACAAAGCTTATCTATGTCTTTGTAAGGTATTTTAAGGATGTTATTTGGCTTCTATTACTGGCAATGTAATGTCAGAGGATAGGATTATGTGAAACATCTTTTAATCATGACACAGATCGAGAATTTAATCCCTATAAATCCCATATTTTAAACTGAAAATATGATAAATTTACAGAATTAAGTACAGGCACTACATGAGGCCAGCTTTGGTGTTTGAGGCCACAGCAAAAACTCACTTAGTTCTGTTGCTGACATTGCAGAAGTGCATGTAACGAGGAAGGTTGTTTTACAAAAAAGTTGCATGTTCCTCCCTGGGAGGTTAACAGAATGTTACATGTTCATATATCCCAGACAACACTGGAAGAGCAGTGCACAATTTAGCTAAAATTAATACGGATCACATCTTTCCTCCTCTGAGTGGTACTCATGGTTTGGATCAATATTGGAGCCGCTGTGAACCACAATCACAGAGAACAACACAGGACCGACCCAGACAGAGGGAGATCACAGGGAATATATACAGGTGACAGGGAGGAACTGATTAAACTGTTGTTTGTTCAATTAACAAGATAATAGACCCCTTTTCAGTTAGTAAACACGTGACGTTTTTTTGTGGACGGAGCTTAAGTGGTGGCAGAACAATCCCTCTGCCACTTCACTAACGTTAGTTTGCAAGTTTTGTTAGCTTGTTTTTTAACAATGACTGGAGAAAATCCGATTTTATCTAAATGTGCAAGGTCACTCACTGTCCAGGATCGCGATTGTTATTTGCAAAAGTTAATTTTAACGGACGGAAGCGGATTGGCTGACCCCCGTACACGCACACTCAATGATGGACGATCTGACAGGATTAACGTTAACGCTACCTCCGGTTGAGTGGCCTGACTTCTAACGTCCCACCTACCTGAGGGCATATAAATCTTTAGATGCCTATAACTATGTGATGAATGGTCATGTACAAGACTTGTGTGGTGCGATCCGCAGTTCTGCCTAGCCAGCGCCAGATGGCGACAGTGTAAAGAGTGACTTTATGGTGCAATTTTAATGATGTGAATATTTTCTAGAAATAAAAATTCCAGATACAGCATGTTAATTTTTCATCGATTCTTGCACACAACAACACAACAAGATGACATTTATTAATAACAATAATATGAATTTAAGTTCCTTATTATGTAGCCGAATCTGTACTGGTTTGTATTTGCCGCCTCCAGTTTTCCCTTTGTTTTGCCTCCAGCTAGCGCTGTGACGTAACTGTGACGTCGGCTCGAAATTGGTCTATTGAAGACACACGGCTGTACCAAAAGAACTAATGATGATGGTGACCATGGAAACAAAGGAATGGCGGGAAACAGCACACAATGAACACAGAAGGAAGTACTTACTATAAGTTTATTGAATAGGATAAACCCTTGAGATGAACCATCTCGTTTTCGAGGGGGTCCTAATACACAATACAATACAGAACAAGGGACAAATCAAACGCATTACAATAAGAAGGAAGGAAGTACAAAAACAAACTGACATGTAACATTGAGACTGTTAAACCGCCAAATCGTTTCATTGCGTTTTACATGAGTAGACAGTTCTCTTTCAGTCGAGAACGTCAGACGTAGTCGACATCGACTGAATGGGGATCGCGTTAGAGAGCCAATCATCTCGATTACTATTGGACGAGCCAATGGAACTGGCATGCATGACTCGCATCACACACTCCGCCCCCGCAGTGCAGGTATAAATACGGAAGTGGATGCACGCACTTGTTGCCTTTCGCTACGGAGCCGATCGTTTAATTTCTCTGAAGATTGCTGTTGTTTACAACGAGCGAGTGTGTTTTCGTCCGTTCCTACGGGGAGGACTTACAAAGCCCGTGGGCAAGCCGCCTCCTCTTTGTGTGCCATTGCGTTGCTACAGGTCTATCAGGTCAGGGCACTCATGGACATGCACAAGGGTAGACCAGACTGTGCGCTCATAGGTGAGCACCGCACTGCATCCGACCTCACCCTCCGGGGCATGAGTGTCGTGGCGTAAGTGATCGGTCTGGCGATGTCCACATTAGTGGTTCAGGACCGCCATTGTTGGCTCAGCCTGGTTGATATGGCGGAGGCGGACAAGGTTACTTTGACAGTTTCCCAGGTTGGCCTGGTCGGTGATGCGACAGAGAACTGCACCCAACAGTCCCAAGGGCAGACGGAGGTCATCTGGCACATCCTGCACCGGCGGCTCGCTGCTGCCTTCACCCGCCGCCGGTGGCAGTTCCTCCGCCTGCTCGTCGTCGCGGGTGTTCCCCTGTCGCCACTCTCGCTGGGCCTCCGCAGCAGCCTCCACCTTGGCCTCAGCATGGAGCTGGCCACGGTGGGGACGCCCAGCCCGCTCAAGGCGCTGCCAAACCTTGTGGCAAGCGACAGCGTAAGCTTTCTGAGCAGGCCGCTCAGGGATGGAGGAGGGTGCTCTTGAAGTTGGTCACTCCCTCCCCCTGGGTGAGGGCTGGGTGGAGTCTTTGTTGGTGCGTGTGTCTGTTCCGCCGCTTGTTCCCAAAAAGAGCGGAGCAAGCGGTACCCACACTTCAAAGAAAGAGCAAATTCCTCTGTTCCTGGGTCCCAAGAGGGAAAGTCTGGCGGTGTGTGACCCTGTAAAGCCTTTCACCCCTCAGCCCCCTCTTGTTCACTAGTACGGCAGCTGGGTGCGGTTCGAGGACCTAGTCATCCGCCTTCTCACGCATCCCTGGCCGTCTCATGGCCTTCGGGCCTTCCGAACCGGGTCCCTGTTCTCCACCTTGCTGCCCCACCTCGGGTACGTCTGTGGTCCCTGGCCCGGTTCGTGGAAGCCAAAAATTTTCCCAAACCGGTCCAGGTCGAACTATTCCATCAGACTCGGCTTGCGATTCTTTTCGCTATAGGCTTCCGCCCAAGCTCAGTGATATTCATCACACCTAGGTGTTGAGCAAATATGCTCCTAAAATTAGTGACTTTTGTCACACCTAAGTGTTGAGCACTGCTCCTGTCTTGTGTGCGCCCATCGCAGCCTGCTGGTAAAGGACACAATGTAGCCTCTTCCTCCAGCCGATATGAAGGCCAGCTTCTATGAGCCTGTACTTCATTGTACCCTAGAGAGGTGGGTCATGACCATCTTGGTCCTGTGTTAATTGAAACGTGCTTCAGTTTAATTTTGTTACACAGAGATGCATTTCCAAATGCTCCGTCCCCAAGATTGGTCCACAGCTTTTGACCTGAGAGACATGTACTTCAGATATCTATCCTTCCGCACCACAGGCCATCCTGTGTTTGTGCGTCCGAGGGGTGTGAAGTATCAGTACAAGTCCTACCCTTCAAGTGCTCATAGCCAGTTGGGTCCTCAGGTCAACTGGGAAAGAGTAAACTCGTCCACAGACTGAGGATCTCTTTTCTAGTTTGGAGATGGATTCGGCCACCGCATCTCTAAGAAAATACAAGTGTGTGGATGGTTAGTGCTCTTTAGAGGCTCCTGGGGCATATAGTAGATGCAGCCAATTGGCTTCCTCCGTATGAATACTGCTTCAGCACTGACTTCACGGCTGAGTCCCAGGGTGACCGTGGCAGAGCGGTATGCTCCATGTGAAAGCACCCTGTCCTGCGCCAAATCCTCAGTCCGTAACAGACCTGTTGTTTCTCCGGACCATCGGTCCTTAGAACGAGTGTCCATCAATACCGGCTGAGGGGCCACGTACAAAGGGCATGCAGTAACAGAGGTCTGGACTGCCCTCCGACTGCATTGGCATCCATTGTCTACATTGCAACCGTTGCAGTACGCTTCCCTTGCATGTTACAAGCCCGTCACCTCCTCCTTGGAGTCAGAAGCTTCTGAGGTCGCTTCATTCCACTATTTCTTCTGGCTGTTCAATCGTGCCGCCAACGAGCCTCATGACAGTCTATGGCCAGGGAGAGTGGAGACTCCATCCCCAGGCGGTTCAGCTGGGCAGGGACCACTTCGGGGACGTACAGTTACATCTGTTTGCCTTTCCGGATTCGTTCCTCTGCCAGTTGAATTTTTTCTGTCCGAGCGGACATCCCTTGGACAGACACTGGTTCTCAGCTGACCCCAGGGCCCTGCAGAAATGCATTCCCCAGTGAGCCTTCTAAAGCGGCTATGCGATTTATTGTCACTTGGCACCCTCTCAAGTCAGTGATTTTTATCACACTCAGGTGTTGAGCAGGGATGCTCCTGGAGCTCAGTGTATTTCATCACACTCAGGTGTTGAGCAGAAATGCTCCTGAAGCTCAGTGATATACTTCACACCTAGTGTTGAGCAAGGCTCCTGTCTGGTGCGCATGTCGCTTGTACATACTGTGCTAGGTCAGGAGTGGAGCAGGTCTTGATAGTTGCCCCTTATTGGCCCAACCAGACCTATTTCTCCCCTCGACAGCCCTTCCTGACTTCCCCTGAAAACATTCTCAGGGACGGGGCATGATGGCACCCGCGTTCGGACCTCTGGAGGATTTCAGGTAGGTCCTAAATTTGGATGCGGTGGATTGGGTAGCTACCACAGGATTTCGTGGTAGTCACCATCACTTCTGCGAGAGCATTCCCTGGATAGGAAGTTGTGCTTACACCAAATAGAAGTGGAACCTATTCGTTGAGTGAGTCTTCTCTCCGTGAGGAGATCCTGAAAGCGTTTGGTCATTTCAGTGCTCTCTTTCCTGCAAGATGTGTTGGAGTAAGGGCTGTGGCCTCTATTTTTTGACGCACATCATGATGCAGTAGCATGGGAAGCACGTCCTGATCATCATGTTATTGAGGGCAGCAAGGGAAATAAATCCCTTTGCGCCCCTCTTTATCCTCTTGGGCCTTATCTCTGGTGCTACTGCACTGCAGAGACCGCCCCTGAGCCACTGCAGGCAAGTGAGTTAAAACGCTTTCGGTCAACGAGTGGTGACTGGAATTCGGGCTGGCTAACTCTCACAAGTGAGACCCCAGCCTGGATATGTGCCCAAGGTTCCTACCTCTCCCTAAAGGTGGGACCAGGTAGTGAGCTTAGCAGATTGTTCCAAAACTGTGGAGCGGCCACTGAAAAGAGCGTTAGCAGCCCCATGTGCGTTCGGGCAAATGGAGAGTGAAATGCTTCGAGAGCAGTTGGTCGCAAATGCGTCGTTGACTGCAGTAAAGGACAAATTACTGTTGGAGGACGACCTCACTCTAGAGAAAGCGATTAGAATCGGATGTCAAGTGGAAGCTGCAGCTAATTCGTCGTTACTCTGTAATTCAACTGCTACTGCCATGAAGTCGGTACAAGCCCTTAGTATGGATACTAAGTATGGCAGAGGGGGAAAGGGGCACATGACGGACATCAAGGGCTGGTGCGAACCAAACAGCGTCTGAGAGAGCTGTATTGGTGGCCGCGAATGGACGATCTTGTTCACACAATCCTATCCGCATGTGTGACCTGCCAGGCCAGTGATAAATTGGCCAAAACATTTACAGCTCCAATGCAGCCAGTGGAGTTCCCAAAAGGCCCATTTCAACATGTTGCTATTGATATAGTAGGACCGTTTGAAAAGGGAGCTACTGACTGTAAGTTTGCAATAACATTGATTGACTATTTCAGCAAATGGCCAGAAGTTGGTTTTGCTTCATCAGTAACAACAGAGACTGTTCTGAAATTTCTGACCACTATCTTTGCTCGAGAAGGAAACCCCTGCACCATCACGACAGACAATGGGCCACAGTGCACTTCGTCTGAATTTTCTGATTTGGTGAAAACACAGGGAATAAAACACATAAAGACCAGTGTTTATCACCCTCAGGCTAATGGGGCCATTGAACTCCGCTTTGCGTTGTGACCGCATTACCACCTTAGGTGTGCATTCTTTTTCGAATAATTCAATAGCCTGACGTAAATTGTTCCTTACATATAGCAGTCTTTTGCACTTTAATATTCACAGACCATGTCGCGATTTGATTTATTGTACAGCTTTACTTTCGATTTATTCATCCATTCATCTACCAGTTTATGTGTTTTACGTGACATCTGCGTTATACTGTAAATTCCATGTTTTCTATATCAAAAGTATTCCCATACTGGCCAGGGCTTCACGTGTGTGTGTGTGTGTGTGTGTGTGTGTGTGTGTGTGTGTGTGAAGAATTAGACAGCATTTCGCTTTCAGCTGGGTCTGCATCACTGGTGTCTGTCTTGTCCATTACCTTCTCCATATTTTTTTTGTGATTTTAGCACGTCTGTTCTCCCGCCCTTCAATCAATCAATGCTGTAGTTTCCGGAGCATGACGTTTTCACCCAAATAATTTATTTAAAATGTTTTACTCTGAAGTATTGTAATTCGCTGCATTCTTAATCATATCTATTACAAACAAAACATACTTAAGTAAAATTACAGATTTTAAAAACTACTCAATTACAGTAACGTGAGTAAATGTAATTCGTTACTATCCACCTCTGCAAATAGCAATAATTGGGGTACAAATTACAAGTCTGTGAATACGAAAAATAAAAAAAAATGAATTGAAAAAAAAAGAGAATAGTTATAAACGCTTTACTCAGCACACACTAATTCAGAGTTTTTACAAAGTAAATTTGATTTAAACAGCACAAATTCAGCTTAACTCACTGACCCCTTCTCCTAAAGGCTGAGGAGGTCTGGTTTAAATACCAGGGTATTAAGGGCTAAATTACAAAACAATTACAAAAAAACTTGGAACCTTGCGCTCATGTGTTTCTGTCACACGGACCAGATGACTGTAGTGATCATAACTGCATCTCATCGTCACAGGGCCACTGTGGACTCATTTGAAATCACCTTTATTAGTTTCAGGAGTGTTTCTCAACTTACTCTTGTACATTGGTTTGTTTTGTTAGACACTCGACTGTCGTAAGACTTTCATCCAACGTCAGACACACACCCTCAACTGACCTGGTATGCGGTACGACTGAAGACCTGTTCTGTTGAAGAGCATGTAGAAGGAAGAGTATGCCCTGATCACACAAGCTGTTCAAAGCATGTTTTTATCATGATCATGAAAGTTTGCTTGCATGTAATCAAGCATTGTCTATGTAATCAAGTGTTTTCATATGTGATTAAGAGTGGAATGAAGGATCATTCGATAACAACCTGTTTTACTTTAAGCAACCAGATCATGGTGTTGTTCTCTTTCATAGGTTCACTCAACGCTGCGTAGCTTAAGACGCAGTGGGAACGCCTTCTGGGTGTGCCGATTGTCTGAAGCCCTTATAGAATAATGCCAATTCATTGGCTGATGGCGTGGGCGCCGCCCCGACGCTCTTGCGTCATCATATTATATTAGCGCGCCCGCCATCTGCTCCTCAGATTTCTCTGCCTTCACGAAGCGGCCATCTTAAGCCCTTTGGTCTCGGTTTTTCTGGCCCAAATAATTCGGATATATCATCAGCATTCTTCATCTGCACTTCAGCGACTGCAAATAGTGGAACTCAGTTCTCCTTGTGGTGAAGTGCCATGGAGTTTCGCCGTTGCCTGCCGCCATGCGTTCGCTTTATTGCGAACGACGACCCTCACAGTAAGTGTGTTAAATGTATGGGTTTTTCGCATGCGCGCAAGGCTGTTTTAGGCATGTCTAAATGCAAGTTTTGTGACAACCTGCTTCTCAAAACCCTCCACTCTTGGCTCGCAGTTTTTGAGAAGGAGTCATTCGTTCCCCCCCGTCGCGCTCCCGAGGCTGCTGAGGCCTCGTTGGAATCCGCGACCTGGGGTTCGGATGTAGAGCTCAAGGATATAGAGTACGAGCAGACGGGCCAGGCCCTTTCTCTCCCTCCCTCTCCCGAGCACGCACGTGGTGTTCGGCCAGTCGAGTTTTCGCATTATTATTTATGCCCCAGCCCGAGAGCACGCGAGACGGTTTCTTTCGGGCTGGAAGATATTATTTACACTACAGCGTCCGACTCCGAGGATTTCGGGCCTGCTTTAGCTACTGACGGTCTCCCGCCTTGCCGCCAGGAGGCGCGGCCTACACAGAGCTTATCGACGTGCTTTCGCGCACTACAGAGAAGCTCTCTATCGACTGGCCCGACGAGCCCCGCGAGTCACAATCGTCTAAACTCGACGAGAGATTTTTAAGTGGCCCTAATTCTAGACCTGAGTGGAGAAAGCTGCCCTTTTTCAGTGATCTGCATCACGAGATCTCCAGATCCTGGAAGCAGCCTTTTTCCGCGCGTCTAACAAACGTGGCAGCCGCTGACTTCACCAACCTCGTTGGTTCTGTGGAGCAGGACTATTCTGCCATTCCAGCGGTTGAGGACACGTTGGCTACTCACCTTTCTCCGTCGTCTGCTCCGTCGGGGAAATCTCGCCCCCTCCTTCCCTCTAAACCATGCAGGACTACTTCCGCCCTTATCGGAAAGTCCTACATGGCAGCTGGTCAGGCAGGCATGGCCCTACATACCATGGCCATCCTCCAAGCCTACCAGGCGGACGTCTTCACGTGTTTCGAAGTGCGGTTACTACTCTACCTCGTTCAAACCGTCTGGAGCAGGAGGACGGAGACGCGTTCAGCTTTCTTCCCTTGCCTCCGACGCGTTTGATACCTGCCGCTCGCATCCTCGGAGACACTTTCGGTTTTCCTCAGGAGCAGGCAGACCCTATGAGCTTGATCAAACAGGCAGTGGTACCTCTCACTACGTGTCAGGACATCAAGTGCTCTCCTTCACGTTGGACCACGCCACCCCACAGGAGTCAGCGCGTCACCCTAACCCAGGTATGTCCGCCGCATTGCAACACACGCCGCATTGCAATGCATTGCAACACGCATTGCAACATTTCTTTCAAGAATGGAGGCGTCTGCCAGGGGTATCGCCTTGGATCCTCCGCACGGTTCGGCTCGGCTACACTCTTCAGTTCTGTCGCCCGCCCCCTTGCTTCAACTGAGTCTTTCCAACTGTAGTCAACAGCGCCTCAGAGGCTTCTGTACTACAGCAGGAGATTTCGTCCCTTCTCCTCAAGGGAGCAATAGAAGAGGTTCCTCCGATGGAAGTCGAGCAAGGCTTCTTCATCCGTTACTTCTTGGTCCCGAAAAAGGGCGGAGGTCTGCGACCAATACTAGACCTGCGCCGGCTAAATTTCTCCCTCTACAAAGGGAAATTCAAGATGTTGACACTGAAAGCTATCTGTAACGAGGTTCAACGTACTGAAGTAGGAAGAAGGAGACAGGGTCCAGGCGAACATTCAAACCCCCTCCAGTTTTGCGGCAACTCACTCCAGCGCCCCGCCTCGAGCGTCCATGGCGGCAGAGTCTGCCCACCATACTCGATGACACCGCGGATTCCCCACAGCGGCGAGGTCCGTCTGACAGCGTGTCCCTCCTTCCTCCCGGGTTTCGGCACCAGTGTAACGAGGTTCAACGTACTGAAGTAGGAAGAAGGAGACAGGGTCCCGGCGAACATTCAAACATTTATTAACATAAAATAAACTGCCAGCAGCCCCTCGCGGACGACTGCTGGCTTCAAAATAAAACAAACAATACCTGCCAGCAGTCCTCACGGAACTGCTGGCTACCGACAAACATAATGTAAAACACAAACAAAACACAGGCCTGTTCCTCTCTCGCACTTCAGCGTCGTCGCTCCTCCTTTATGCCTCCGTTCCTCCGTGAGAGATGCGAGACCGGTGCGTCTCACAGGTGACGTTCATTATAACAATCACGCCACCGGCCTCGCGCCGTTCTCTCACGTCCCTCGGCCTCGTCCTGTTCGCCACACTATCATATCTCAAATTCGCGCAGGGGACTGGTTCGTGACAGTAGACCTGAAGGATGCATATTTTCATATTCAGGTCGTACGGCGACACAGGAGGTTCCTCAGGTTTGCCTTTGGAGAGAGGGTGTACCAGTACAGGGTCCTTCCCTTTGGTCTCGCTCTAGCGCCGAGAACGTTCACAAAATGTATGGATGCGGCTCCAGGGCATCCGTATACTCAACTACCTGGACGATTGGCTCCTTTTAGCCCACTCCAGGGAATTTGTGACTCACCACAGGGACATTGTCCTTCGTCACATTCAGTCTCTCGGCCTGAGGTTGAACACAGAAAAGAGTGTTCTTACCCCAACTCAAAGCACAGTTTTCTTACGGGTGCGCCTGGATTCCGTTCTGATGCAGGCCCGTTTGGCTCCTGCCCGGATTTCCAGTCTTTTGACATGTTTGCCTCGCTTCACGCTCGGCCATCGTGTTTCTGTGGGCACTTGCCGCAGGCTTCTGGGTCTCATGACCGCAGCATCCCCTGTGCTTCCCCTAGGGTTGCTCCACATGAGACCGTTTCTGTGGTGGATGAAACTCCACAGTACCGGCTCTTCGCATGTTGAAGGTGTCGCGCAGTTGCTTCCGCCTCCTTTCAATTTGGCGGGACCCTCTCTTCCTTCGGAAAGGGGTTGGCATGGGTGCAGTTTTCCGTCGCCAAATGGTTACGATGGATGCCTCTCTGACCGGCTGGGGTGCAGTTTTCGAGGGCAGGCCAGCATGTGGTGTCTGGACTGGAGAGACTCTCTCTTGGCACATAAACAGCTTGGAGCTGAGAGCTGTTTCCCTGGCCCTTCTTCACTTTCTCCCCTTTCTCGAGGGACACCATGTCATTGTCAGAACAGACAATATGGCGGTAGTGTCTCATGTAAACCGACAGGGGGGTTCACGGTCGCGCACCCTGGACAGGCATGCGTGCCACCTTCTCCTGTGGTCTCAAGGCAAGTTCCTTTCACTGAGGGCAGTCCATGTTCCTGGGATCCTGAACCTCGCAGCAGATTTTCTGTCGAGGCAGAAGCTCAGGTCGGGGGAATGGATGTTGAACCGCCGAACAGTAGCCCTGATTTGGGAAGTGTTCGGAAAAGCAGAGGTGGACCTCTTTGCATCACAGGAGTCGTCCCAATGCCCACTTTGGTTCTCCCTGAGCTCCCCAGCACCATTGGGGATAGATGCATTCGCCCACCTATGGCCGATGCAGAAACTTTATGCATTCCCGCCTGTCAAGTTGATCCAGGCAGTTCTGTCCAGAGTGAGGGAGAGCGGAGCCCGTCTCCTACTTATAGCCCCATTCTGGCCGTCCCAGCCTTGGTTCTCGGAGCTGGTTCCTCTTCTGGAACTCCCCCCTTGGGAGATTCCGGTCAGGGAGGATCTGCTGTCCCAGCTTCAGGGCAGGATATGGCATCCTCGCCCCGAAATTTGTAAGCTGTGCGTATGGCCCATCAGAGGCCGCTAGCTTTGAGCTTTGGTCTTCCCGCTGACGTCCAGGAGACCATTGCGAGTGCAAGAGCCCCTTCCACAAGAAGGTTATATTCCTCCAAGTGGAAGGTTTTTGAGTCGTGGTGTTCGACACACGCTACAGACTCAGTCAGCTGCCCAGTCGGTTCAGTGCTGGAATTCCTACAGCAGAAGTTTGCTTCTGGAGCGGCCGCTACTACTCTAAGAGTGTATGTTGCTGCTATTGCCGCTCATAGAGAGTCGGATGAGATCCCCCTAGGTAAATTGGGGTTAGTCTCAGCATTTATGCGTGGGGTTAGGCGCCTGAAACCAGTACACTCCCCTGGAATTCCTTCTTGGGACTTGTCGGTCGTCCTGGAGGGCTTAACGGAGGCTCCCTTTGAGCCCTTAGAGTCAGCTCCAGAGCGGATTCTGACTCTCAAGGTTACTCTTTTGTTAGCCTTGGCTTCTTTGAAGCGGGTGGGGGATTTGCAAGCTCTTTCTGTTAGCAAGACTTGTATAGACTTCGCTCCTGGTCTGGTCAGGGTGACTTTGAGACCGAAAGCGGGATATGTGCCCAAAGTATTGTCCACAGCATTCCGGTCTCAGGTTATTAACCTTCACTCTTTCCATCCTCCTCCTCTTGTCTCTGAGGAGGACAAGAAGCTTAATTTGCTCTGCCCTGTCCGAGCATTGAAGTTATACGTGGATCGCTCTGGCGGTTGGAGAAAATCCAACCAGCTTTTGGTATTTTTTGGTGCTGGCCGCCGCGGGCTTGCCGCATCAAAGCAGAGAATTTCCCACTGGGTTACAGATGCTATTTCAGTGGCATATGAGGTGCGCGGTCTGCCTTCACCTCTTAGCATCAGGGCACATTCCACCAGAGGCGTGGCTTCCTCTCAAGCACTTTTTAGAGGTGCCCTCCTGGAAGACAGAGGGGTGACGACATGCCCCCACGGAAGAAATTTTTGAAAAAAGTAACCCCTCAAAAAATAAATAAATAAACTGTCCGCACACTTGAATCCTTTTAAGCAAATTTAATAGCCAAGCTTTCGGTCAAACGACCATCCTCAGGGCATACAAAAACTAAATGTCACATTCCATTTAACTGTGTTCAAACACATCAGGACAATCAACAGTGATAACCCACACCTGCAGAGGCCAGGTAGGACCAGTTGTAGTCCAATGGTGGGAGTTGTAGTTTTTTTTAGGTGATCAACACTAACTCCATGAAAAAACACTACAAAAAACAGTGTAAAGACTATGGGCGGATCTAATCCGTGGGGAATTTGCATATCATAATTAATAATTGATAATTAATAATTATTCATACATGTTTGGATTAGATCAGTCTTACATGTTAATAAATCTCCCTCTAAGGGAGGATGTAATTTTACCTGCATGCATAACTGTGTATCCTTGCATTTCAACTACAAGTTGATTACAGTTAATTACACTGATCACGTCTTACGAAACAGGCAAAATTAATTAGCTCAATTGCCAGAATAATATTGTGGGGATCCACGATATCACCTTACTTTATAGGATTTCAGGAAACACAATTCTCTGGCCAGAAGAATTGGGTTTCCCGCCCTATAAACACATACTCTTTAAAGTATTTTTCATTTGTAAAGCTTGTAGCATAAATTAGATCTTTGGCACTTAAGGGGCTTGAAAATGAGCAAAACAACACAGTTTGTCAATCACATGAATATAATGGATTTAATAAAGGCATGTCTACTTATATATTTACTACGGTTGCCATGGAATATATATATATATATATATTTACAAACATAATAGACATACAAAACACAATAAGACATCAATGAACGAGGAAGTGTGTGAGATATAGAGATATGGATAAATTACACGCGTGAGAGCGAGTAAGAGAGAGAGAAATAGGGTTACGTTCACCTAGACAGTCAACTTTCCTGAAACAACACGAAAACACATTCTTAATGCTCTGAAAACAGGGTAACCCAAATTTACTTGCATGTGGAAGGGTTCTCTCATGTGTTGCTGCGTTCCTTGAGCGGCCTGCATGGTCTAGCCGCGTTTTGGACGGCAGATCTTTTGTTCTCCGTGCGCGTGCGGCCCGCATGGTTTAGCGGCGTGCGTGAGCTGAGTCCTTGGTTCCGTGGAGTCACGTGATGCGGCGCGAGTCTTTGAACAGCGGTCGGAAGTCTTTTAGGTCACGTTACCAACGGAGATAGTTCGGCTCAGGTCATGTCACTTCGTGGAAGTGAAACAAGTTGAATACAGAAAACAGATTTTTGGCTAGAAAGTAAAGAAAAGATCCAGGATATGATCTGATCCCCTGAGGGGACCTCCGCGTGAATTACATGTTTCTGACGTGCTGGAAAGTTCAAGAGAGCCTTGGGCGGAGCCGCGCTCCTACATTTATCACCTTGTAGAATTCCCTCCCCTTCCGGTTCACGGGGCCAATCGGGGAATGGATGTTGCACGCGGGAACCCTCGGTTTATTGTCCTTTGTTTGGGAGAACATGCCCCTCGTGGTACAGGGGTGTGTTCAAGGAGGGTGTACAGTTTAACAGTTTGAATCTTCAATGGCGGTAAAACCTATTAAAAATACACTTTACTTTATATCTCTGTGCATATTCAGATAGCCCGTTCCATGAGCATTTTAGAGGTGTCAAACACATCAAATGAAAGTCAAAGGAAAAATACAGAGGTATTTAAAATGGATAAAGAAGGTATTTCTAATGTCCATTTATGCCGTGGCCAAACAAAGATATTTCACTGTGACATGGGGAAAAACACATACATTTAACAAAATATATTTAATGGTTTTTATGTCTTTACACAACAGAAATGTCCGTCTCTTTGTTCAGAGACATTCTGCGACATTCCGATGGGTTATAAAGTCTCGTAACAGGAGCTTCCCTCGTGTGTTGGGGGAGGGAAGGGCTCGTGTGTGTGTGTGTGTGTAAAATTCAGTCTTTCGGTGCCTGAAGGTTTTTGGGACTTTAGCACAGATATTTTTATTTATTCAGATTCACTCTTAGCCCAGTCCCTACAACAGACATAAATATACATATACAAAAAGTATATAAGAACCCCTGAAATGATGACTTCTGGTGGATATTGTATGCTGTCATACATTATAGCATATTATATTACAACTTATTACGCCTATATATTTATAGAATAGCAAAGTAGGCCTAATCAATATACAAGACTGAACCACATATAAAGGCTATCATGATCATTTTGCCAACAATGAACCATGGATTTGTTTAGTTTATAATACGTTTTATTTTTAACTTAAACAAATACAACATATTACATTCAAAACTCATCGGCTTATAGACTGCATTTGAAGAAAAATAAACAACAGTTTTCTGTAGCCTTGTGCAAACTTATTGTCAGTCACACTGATTTGTCGTCATCGTTGCTACGATACGTGACTCACAATGACTAACGACCAATTAAAAGGCCATTCTCTGATGATGTGCCAAGATGTTAAAAACGCTACGCAGCTAGACAAACAGGGGGAGACATCTGTCTATGGGAGAAATTAGTATCTACTGCACCGTCGGTACTAACTTTTTTTTCTTATCATAGCCTAAATGTTTTCGTTCATAGTCTGTCTGACATATATTAGAAGCTATATGCCTGTCATGGATTTGCACTGAATTGATTCTCAAAAATACGGAACAAAGTGCGTTCCGTATCAGTTCAATACGGAACAAGACTTTTATGTGTCAAATACGGGACGATTCCGTATTATACGGAACGGTTGGCAACCCTAGTTTGAAGGAATGTTTGTCTCCATGAGTTAGAGATGAGAGAATGTCTCCATTTCAAGGTTTTTAGCGTCACAGGACGATGTTGTAAGGCAGTAATTTTCCATAGTTTTTCTCTTGATATAAAAACACTTGTTAGAATTGTACTGGTCAGACAATGTGTAACATCTAGACGAAGTCAAAGCATTGAAATGTACGCAACTAAGATTATTCAATAAACTCTGCTCTTTTTTTAGTATCATCATTGCTTCGTCTCCTGCGTCTGCTCTGCCCTGACTTTCTCTCAGGCTGATAGATGACATAAGGCATTTTTACACTGGCAGTTTGGGTCGAAAAGGGTTACTACAGGGTATGAAAAGTTGCTTAAACACATGTAAAGGATGATAGTGTTGATGACTTGGATATGAGTGAAAGTGAGTCTGCAGTGTTTTCACACATAACCAGTGCAATCAGGGCAACAAATTAATGGTGCTAACGCTGGTCTGAGCTCAGAGAAACCTCTGCTGACAGTGCTGTCTGTCTATTTATCTGTCTGTCTGCCTCCTAACTATATATTTCAGCGCTGTCTGTTTGTCTATCTGTCTGTCTGTCTCTTTTTACCTGTAGTTTCAGATATGATACTTCAGTTTGTGGGTCTCTTGAGGACAGATAGTGTTTCTCCACATAGTTTCACTCTTATGGAGGGGGAGGGGGGGATTTACAGGATGAGACAATAAACTAGATTTAAAAACTACATCGAGCCTGACCAGAAAGTTTGAAGATGTTTTAAATGCTTAAAGTTTGAAGGAAATACAGTCTATCAGAAAAACAAAAAGATAGATAGATTGATTTTAGGATGTTGCTATGCGGTTTCTAGGGTACTTAGGATGGTTGCTAGGGTACTCAGGGTGGCTCCTAAGTTGTTCCTATTTGGTTGCTAGGGCATTCTGGGTGGTTGCTATGCGGTTTCTAGGGTACTTGCTAGGGTACTTTGGATGGATGTTAGCGTGTTGCTATTTTGTTGCTGGGGTATTCTGGATGGTTGCTAGGCATTGCTAGCATGTTTCAGATAGATGCCATGCATAAAGGAGCATTATAGGACCCCTTTAACAGATGAGTTTGGATGAGAGTCCTGATCCGATCACAGCTTCATTTCATAATCCAAATTGTGTCAGTGTCTGGTTGTGTTTCCCTGGGTTATCACTAGAGGTCCTCGTTCTCACGGTGTCATTCACATTAGACTACAATTCCCAGCATTCTGTCTGTTCACTCATCTGATTATTGCACTCAGCTGTTTCCCGTCACCTTGTTAGTTCTGTGTGTATATATTCCTGTCTGTGTTAGTGTTTGTATGTTGGATTGCCTTTTTGGATATTGAACCTTTGCCCGGACTGGATGTGAGTACAGATTACCCCAATAAAATATTGCAATTGGATCTCTCTCTCCTGTGTGTGTGTGATCGTAACAAATTGAGCGCTTAGGTCAACATGTTAAGAGTGAAACTACTTCAGATCTTTTTCTTTTTATCCTGCAGCTGTGAATCTGTGAAGGGTGATGGCGTCTGTTAAAGTTGAAGATCTGCTTGAAAAATCACTGAGTGAACTGGACGAAGATGAATGGAAGAAGTTTAAGTGGCACTTAAAGAATGATCTTGCGTGTATAAAAAAGGCTCAAATGAAGAATGCAGATATCTTAGACACAGTGGATAAGATTGTAGCATCTCTTGGACCAGAAGAAGCTCTGAAGATCACGATGAAGACCCTGAGGAAGATGGACCAGAACAATCTGGCTGAGCAGATGGAGAACGAACACAAGCAATGTAATATTTAATTCACTCTGACTGTAATGTATTAGTTACAACACAACTTGTACAACATAACATTCGTTGACTGTTTACCAATGTTTGACTTAAACTTTGCTCTTTGCTCTGCTGATGTGTTTGTGTGGTCTGTTTCCCAGTGAGTGATCCTCTCTCTCACACACACTCAGGTCAGGCTGAAGGCAATATGAAGAAATCTGCAGCTGTTGGAGCTCATTCAGAAGAGATCGGGGGTAAATAACAATCACTGTCTGTACCTATAAAAAAGAGAAAATATAACAGCAAGCAACAATTGCAGGGCCAAAAAGAACAGCAGCAGATCTTATACAAGTACATTTATTAGAACAGACTGTCAAGTCATTTTTTACGAATAGTTAAATGGTTTACAAGAGTCTTAAAGGACAATTCTGGCCAAAAATGAACCTAGGGCTAAATAACACATGGGTACCGAGTCGACCGTTCAATGGGACGCGTTTTCATGATAATCGAATGTACCCGGTTTTAATGTTCTTTTTATTTTAACCAAAGATTAGCTTATAATGCTAGTATATGGGGCATCGAATAAGTATGAATAAAAATGTCAAATGTAAGTTTGCTATCAGTTTTGAGCAAAGTATTGAAAATTATAGTTTGTGAGCAAATTCAGTTATTCTTTAAGAAGAATAATTTGCTCTCTAATTTTCAGCATGCATATTGAGAGAGCACAGTTTGATGACTAATTTATAGGAGCAGTAGTGTTAGATTTTAGCTCAGCTTTTGATGTGCTGGATCATAAATTATTGCTGGATAAACTGAAATGTTACAAATGTACTTATACTGTACATTGGTTTAAAAGTTAACTGTCTACTGGACAATGTGTATACGTAGTTCCCACAGGCCAATTAATGTCACGTGACCTCCCCGAAGCCGCCATCTTTGAGGGCATAGGCTGCTGTGTTTACAAAGGTTTACCAGAGAATGTCGTTTTACGTTTTAACGAAAAGTAGCCGCCGCCGTTTTAACACACACTCCTAAAAGAGCGGCGAGGCGTTTTCCTCAAAATGCCTCGCACTTCCTGTGGCTCGTGCTGAGCCCCGCTCAGCGTCGGAGACCGCCACGTGATCTGCGTTCTGTGCCTGGGACCGGAACATGCAGCCCTCGCCCTCGCTGAGGGCGGCTGCATTCACTGCAAGGAACTATCGATGTCGACCCTGCGGGCTCGACTCGACGATTTCCATTACACGAGAGTAGATGTTAAAACTTCATGCTGATTTGTACTCGGCTTTCGCCAAGATAAGCAACACTAAGACGTAGCTTTACAGTAAACTATGCTTCTCCATCCATTTACGCTTCTTTCCATATGAGGGTGTGACTCCCCTTCTGTCCGGCATTAACGGCTGCAGTGTACTTGGCGCGTCAGCACACACGACGGCTGCAACTACAGTGTGGTCTCCCTAGTGGACCAGCACGACAACCGTCTGGATTGAGCCGAGTAGGGGACATCTCTAGGGTCTTCAAGTGGGCACCTTCCGTCCTCAGTGTTTCGTCGACTAGCCCACGACACCTCAAGAGGGCTCGACAGTGACTCTGGCGTCCCAGAGTCACCCCCCTCCGTCCCCCACTCAACTCAGCCCAGCTTACTGACCTCTACATCCCTCCTGCTGCTGAGACCTAACCACAATCTCACAATCTCTCCGCAACCCAACCATACGCGCCAACCCGTTTGACTAAGGCTGTCGAGCCCCACTGGTGCGTTAAGCAGTTTCAGTGGCAACGGTTCCGTATGGCATACCACCTACCGCAAAACACAATATCTGCCCAACCACCCGTCATTCACGCAATATACACAGGAACGTAATGACTGTAAATACTATACAACCTATACAAATAAACCAACAGACTCTTCAAGAATTCTACGAAACCGTAGCGTGGCGGCCTGTACACAGCCAGCTAGAATCTTTCCGTCTCAACCACAGCCAGTTGCTGCTCCTTTCTGCTGCTTCAGATAAGTTCTTTACTGTGTGACGCAACTCTTGGCCGCTGAATCCGACGTCTCTGAGGAACCGGGTTGTAGAGTGTGCCACAAAACCTCGACAACCCACTTCCACTGGATAAACCTGGACTCTCCATCCTCGCTGTTCTGCTTCAGTGGCCAGATGAGCATACCGCAGTTTCTTCCTCTCATATGCCTCATCTACAGCATCCTCCCATGGCACTGTTAACTCTATCAGTTGAACAATGCGTGCTGATCCAGACCACAAAACAATGTCTGGTTGTAGGTTAGTGGTGGCAATCTCAGGTGGAAAATTAAGCCGTTGATCAAGATCAGCGAGCATCTTCCAGTCCCTAGCAGCTTCCAGTTGTCCTGGGCGAGAATTGGTGTTAACACCTTTTCTTGGTGGTTGCTCGCCTGGGCAGAGGAATATTGTCTTCTGCGTGTAACGTTTTGCTAGAACAGGCGGCAACTTATTGGTCATACTACGCTTGCCATCCAATGCTAAAGCCAAACATCGCAGTACTTGGTCATGGCGCCAAGTAAACCGACCTTGGCTAAGAGCCACCATACATCCTGTCAAAATGTGCCTTAATGTGGCAGGTGATGAACACAAAGGACAAGAGGGATCCTCTCCTACCCAGAGGTTTAGGTTCTGCGGTGATGGGAGAACATCATATGTTGACCTAATAAGGAAACTGATCCTACTCTCTTCCATTGACCAAAGGTCTTGCCAGCCCATCTTGCGTTGTTCCACACTCTCCCATCTCATCCACTCTCCCTGCTTGGCCTGGGAAGTGGCCTTTATACATCTCATCCTCTCCTCCTGCTTTCGCACCTC
Organism: Semotilus atromaculatus; assembly: GCA_031834385.1. Lineage (NCBI taxonomy): Eukaryota > Metazoa > Chordata > Actinopteri > Cypriniformes > Leuciscidae > Semotilus > Semotilus atromaculatus. The sequence continues at coordinate 826,538 of JAULUF010000088.1, forward strand.
GTTGACTACCAGCTTCCTCCTTTGAGCTGGGCCTGCCTTGTGCCATTTAGGAGGAGCTAAACTGAGCCCAAAACCCCCTCTTCCATGCTGTACCTGTCCCACGATATCCCCAATTTGAAGGTCAGCCTTTGCCTCTACTACAGATTTCTTTGCTGACCACTTTCTACCAGTTTTTAACACAGGGGCTGCCTCCCTTACACATTTGTCACGTGACTCTACTAATGTCATTTCCAGTCTGACCTTGGCACACTTAAACTCCTCGGTTAAAGCAGAGACTGGCAGCTGCAATATTCCTTTACTATTAAGTCCCACTCTGCTGAGGCAGCGTGGAACTCCCAACCATTTCCTGATGTATGAACTTATTAACGCTTCCAGCTTATCCACTGTTGTCAAAGAAACCTCGTACACAGTCGGTGGCCACAGCAACCTCGGCAGTAGACCAAACTGAAAGCACCAGAGTTTTAGTTTGCCTAGTAGAGCACAGCTGTTTATGCTCTTCAACCCTTCCACTGCTTGTCGTCTAACTTCTCCCACTCGAACTGTGTCCTTTAGATCTCCATCGTACCATCTCCCAAGACTCTTCACTGGCTTCTCAGAAACTGTTGGTATTGCCTCACCATTAATGAAGAATGTTTTATCTACTACCTTTCCTTTAACTATCGAGATGCTCCTTGATTTAGAGGGCTTAAATTGCATTCGTGCCCATTCAATATTATCTGTTAACTTCCCCAATAACCGATTAGTGCACGCTACTGTTGTAGTCATGGTTGTCATGTCATCCAAGTATGCTCTGATTGGTGGTAGTCGCATCCCAGAAGCCAAGCACTCTCCTCCTACTACCCATCTTGATGCCCTAATGATTACTTCCATTGCCATGGTAAAAGCCAGTGGAGAAATGGTGCATCCAGCCATTATTCCAACCTCTAAGCATTGCCATGCAGTGCTGAATTTTGGAGTTGAGAAACTAAATTGCAAATCTCCAAAATAGGCTTTCACTAAATTTGTTATTGACATTGGTACTCTGAAAAAATCAAATGCTGCCCAAAGAAGCTCATGTGGCACTGAGCCATATGCATTAGCCAAATCCAGGAATTGAAATTGAAATTGAAAGCCTTTATTGTCATTGTACACAGTACAATGAGATTTGGAGAGCAGCTCTCTAAAAGTGCACACATGAATAACACATACATATACAATACATTAGTGCAAGTCTGAGTGTAGGTTGAGTATGGTGACAGCTTTGGGGAAGAAGCTATCCCTGAATCTGTTTGTTCTGGCCCGTATTGACCTGAAGCGCCTGCCTGAGGGCAACAGGTTAAAGAGATGGGAGCCGGGGTGGGTGGTGTCCCTCAGAATGTTTCTGGCCCTGCTGAGACAACGGGAGTTGTAGATGGCAGTCAAAGAGGGCAGAGGGCAGCCGATTATTTTTTGTGCAGTCTTTGTCACCCTCTGCAGTCGCTTCCTGACGGCCTCCGTGCAGCTGGAGTGCCACACTATCACAGCATAGGTCAACAGGCTCTCGATGGTGGAACGGTAGAAGGTCACCAGCAGCTGAGTTTTTAGTTGTTCCTTCCTGAGGACCCTCAGGAAGTGTAACCGCTGCTGGGCCTTCTTGACCAGAGCTTTGGTGTTGGCCGACCAGGAGAGGTCTGCAGAGATGTGGATGCCGAGGAATTTGAAGGACTCCACTCGCTCCACACATCCACCGTTGACGTAGAGGGGGGCATGGGCGGCTTTGTTCCGCCTGAAATCCAGAGATGAGTTCCTTGGTCTTGTTGATGTTTAGTGCCAGGTTGTTTGATGCACACCACTCACTAAGTTTCAGGACCTCATCTCTGTAGGCCGCCTCGTTTCCCCCTGCAATCAGCCCCACCACCGTTGTGTCATCAGCGAACTTGATGATGATGTTCTCTGGGTGGGCGGGACTGCAGTCGGATGTGTAGAGGGAGTAGAGTAATGGGCTCAGCACGCAGCCCTGTGGAGAGCCAGTGCTGAGAGTGCGGGAAGAAGAGAGGTGAGGACCCAGTTTCACCTGCTGGGGTCGGTTAACCAAAAAGTTCTTTATCCAGGAGCAGGTTTGTGGTGGCACCCCCAGGTTGGTTAGCTTGGGGATCAGAATGTCCGGTATTATTGTGTTAAAAGCTGAGCTGAAGTCAATGAAGAGCATCCTGACGTAGCTCCCCTGTTGCTCCAGATGACTCAGCGCTGAGTGGAGAGCGATGGCTATGGCGTCTTCGGTGGATCTGTTAGTCCGATATGCAAACTGATGCGAATCCAGTGTGGAGGGTAGACAGGCTTTGATGTGTTTCAAAACCAGTTTCTCTAAGCATTTGGTGATGACTGGGGTGAGTGCTATGGGGCGAAAATCATTGAGGCTGGTCGTGGGTGACTTTTTAGGAATCGGGATGATTATAGCAGACTTCAAGCAGGGTGGGATGACAGCTTGTTCCAGAGATAGGTTGAAGATGTCTGTGAAGACCTGTGACAGCTGCCAAGCACATGCCTTGAGCACCTTCCCAGGTATTCCATCTGGACCAGCAGCCTTTCTGGGGTTCACTGCACAGAGCACCCGCCACACATCCTGTGCCTCAAGAGTAAGTGGGGGGAGGAGTGCTGGGGAGCTAGTGGGGGTTGTGATGGTTGTTGAAGTGATGAGGCTGGAAGCTGTGTTTGAGACTCAAAGCGGGCAAAGAAGCTGTTCAGCTCCTCTGCCAGTCCCGCATCCAAGTTCCCGGTGTATCTGTACGATGTTCTGTCGCCTGACCTGAAGGCTGAGTCACGGGCCCGGAGGAGCATGCGGACCTGGCGCGTCATCCAGGGTTTCTGGTTTGAGGACACCCAGATGCACTTTTCCACAGTGACATTCCCAATACAGTACTTGATGTAGGACAGTACTGTGTCTGTGAATATTTCCAGGTCTTCGTGGTAGAAGGCTTCCCACTGTGTGTTATCGAAGCAGTCCTGTAATCGGTGGAGGGCGTCCTCGGGCCAGGTGGTGATGGTCTTTTTTGTGGGCTTTGTTTGTCGCCTGAGGGGGGTGTATGCTGGAGTGAGGAGCAGGGAGAGGTGGTCTGACCGGCCCAGGTGGGGAAGGGGTACAACTCTGTACGCATGCTTGATGTTAGAATATACATGATCTAGAGTGTTTTCCCCTCTTGTAGGGCATTTTACATATTGGTGGAATTTTGGTAATACAGTTTGAGATTTACCTTATTGAAGTCCCCTGCAATAATGTGGACTCCACTGGGGTGGGCGCGCTGGTGAGTATTGATGGCATTTAACAGCAGAGAGAGAGCCGTGTTTACATTAGCGTCTGGTGGTATGTAGACTGCAGTGATGACAACAACGGCTAGCTCTCTAGGCAGAAAAAAGGGTCTGCATCTCACCGACATAAACTCCAAGTCAGGAGAACAGTGTCTGTCCAAGATAGTGCTGTTGTTACACCAGCCTTCATGCACGTAGATGCAGAGCCCACCTCCTCTGTTCTTCCCGGAGTCGCTGTTTCTGTCCCATCTGTGTAGCGTGCGGCCTGCTAGCTGCACCATGGCATCAGGGATTTGTGTGCGTAGCCATGTCTCTGTGATAAGAACACAGCAATCGCGAACATAACGATTACCAGCCAGCTGTATTTCCAAATCGTCCGTTTTGTGTACCATGGATCTGGCGTTTGTAAGGTAGAGGCTCTGCAGTGGAGGTTTAAGTGGCTGTTTCCTTAGCTTGAGCAGTAGCCCAGCCCTGCAGCCTCGTTTTTGTTTCCTCTCGCGTCGCTGTCTGCGTCGCCTGTCAGACCCGATAACAATCCACGGAGATCCCGCTGGTCTCGCTATCTCGTCCGGAATGTTGTGAGTGCGGTGAAAGTCGCCGGAGATGGTCACCTTCAGTTGGAAACCGATGTCCAGTAGGTCCAGACGACTGTAGTGTTTCGTAGTGTGAGTAGACGAACGTACGACATACAATAAACACAAAAGAAGCACAAATAGGGAGAGCTGTGAGCTGCTGCGTCTATGCGCGCCGCCATCTTGCATTGCAATGTCACATTGAGCTCCTTCCTCTCCTTTTTAGCTGACTGAATTCGTTGCCAGATAACATTGATGTGTTCTAAGCATCCTGAGAACCCTGGAATGCCCGCTTTTTTAACTGAAGTGTCAATGAAGCCATTCTTTAATAGGTAGGTGGACAATCTCTGGGCAATAATGCTGAAGAAAATCTTACCTTCAACGTTTAATAGTGAAATAGGACGAAACTGACTGATGCTTGTAGCATCTTTTTCTTTAGGTATAAAGACTCCACCTGCTCTGCGCCATGCTCTAGGTACAACCTGTTTTTCCCATGCCACTTTTAACAATTTCCACAGAATTCGCAGAACTCCTGAAGCACTCTTGTACACTCTGTACGGAACTCCATTAGGCCCTTGAGATGATGAAGCCCTTGCCTTTCTCACAGCCTGCTCTACCTCTTTCCACTTAGGTGCACAGACCTCCATTTGGTATTCTGGTGGGTTGATAGGTGGTATGTCTGATGGAATTGACATATGCTCATGCCTTTTTGCATCTGTATGCGTTTCCTCCAAATATCTCTCTAGCTCAACTCTAGATGCTTTTAAAGTGCCATTCTTCTCACTGGTGAATAACTTCTTTACGAATTTGAATGGGTCTTTATAGAAATTAGCCCTCGCACGTTCCTTCTTTTTGTAGCGTTTCCGTAGACGCTCAGCTCTGCGTAATGTTGCCAACTTATCTTTTATGTCCCTTTGTAAGAGATTGAGTCCCTCCTTCTGACTTTGTTCTGCTCTTTTCCATTGCTTCCTCAGTTGTCTCCTTTCTCTAACTAACCCTTCAATTTTCTGCTGCCGTCTAGACATTCCAGGAGTAGTTTGTACTTTTTCCTTCCTTTTTTCCACACCAAACCTCACACTTCCATATGCGTAAATGATGATGTCCCCAAATTTATCCAACTTCTTTTCAACTGTACCAGTTAATCTTTCCAATGCAAAGCATAGATCTGTGTTTACCGTGTCCCATGCAGTTTTCTCACAAGCTCTTGGCCATCTAACTCCAGGCCTATGCCCGTTGAGGTTCTTTTCTCTCTTATGCTGGTTAGTCTGACCGGTTTCACAAGTATGAATATGTTCATCACTAACTGTGCAAGCCCTCCTCTCCTCTATGACAGGGGTGCTGATATCCTGCGAGCTGTGGTTTGCTTCCTGTCGCTGGATTTCATTCGACTGACTTGACTGACTTCGTAAGAAGTACTGATCAATGCGAGGCCCTTGTCCCTTCTCCCTCAAGCATTTCATTTTCCCTTGATGAACCTTCAAACCCCTGACCGTTGTCGCCTTGCTCCAGCCACAGACACAAACTTGGAGTTCAATGACTTTACTAACTGCAGATCTTGAACTAGTCTTACTCTCCATACTCATATCCGTTTCCATTCCTAAGTCGTTAACCATGTTGTCCAACATCGAGTCATCGTCCGCCCCCGCTCTCGCAGACTCTAGGGGTATTTTTCTATTTAATTTCTTAGAAGCCTTGGGCGGGTGTACATCCTGTAAACACGGAGCTGGATACTGCCGACAAGGGTAGCTAACCCTTACCAGCCCCATTGGGGTCTCTTTCCTCCTGTCAGCTGTCTCTCCAGGCTGTCACAAGGTCTTTCCCTTGTTGCCAGCAGCACTATTCACCGCAGTCCTGGACGTATCCAGATCTTCATGATTTCCATTACACGAGAGTAGATGTTAAAACTTCATGCTGATTTGTACTCGGCTTTCGCCAAGTTGGACATGACATGTTCAACGTGGAAGCTGTCACTCCACCCTCTGTTGCAAGACGTTAGATGCTCGCCGGAGCCACTCCCTCGAGCCTCTCTTTCTCCTTCTCCGCCCCCCCCTTCCTGACGCACAGATGCCGGCTGCAGCCCTCACTGCTGTCGCTTCAGGGGACGAGGCAGAAGGAGACAGCTGCTCTTAACCTGGCCTCTGACAGCGAGGATTGGTCGGACTCTCATCACTCCGCCTCCTCTTCAGTCCAGGAGTCTGGCCGGACTCGAGCGGGCGTGGTCGCGGAGCTTATGCGCCTCCTTTTCCAAGGCCGTTGACCAGCTCGGCCTTGAGTGGTCGCCGCCTAAGGAGCCCGCACCGAACAGGCTCGACGGATGTTTCCTACAGCGCCGTCGTCAAGCACCCGCATCCAGGTCTGCTCCGTTCCTGCCAGAGCTTAACACAGAGCTCTTGAAGTCGTGGAATGCACCATTCTCCGCGAGACTCCACTCTCACGCTTCCTCTGCGCTCTCCCAAGTGGACGGCGCCGCCGTGAAGGGGTACAACGGTATCCCACCGGTGGAAGAAGTTGTAGCAGCGCACCTTTGTCCGCCCTCTTCGAGATGGCACTCAAAGTCTGCACTCCCGTCCAAACTCTGCAGGGCCACGTCTGCCTTTGTCGGCCGCGCATACTCCGCCACCGGACAGGCCGCATCTGCCCTGCACTCAATGGCTGTGCTTTAGATCCTGCAAGCTGACCTCCTCCGCGAATAGGACGAGAAGGGCTCAGATCCAGCCGCCATTACAGACCTGAGGAGCGCAACGGACCTCTCCCTTCTAGCCACTAAGACTGATGCTCAGGTGATTGGACGTTGCATGGCCTCGCTCACCGTCACAGAGGTACACCTATGGCTGACATTCGCTGACATGAGGGATTCTGAGTGGGCCCCTTTCCTTGACGCGCCGCTCTCCCCAACTGGTCTCTTCGGCCCAGCGGGAAACAGGATCGTTGACCGCTTCTCAGATGTGCAGAAGACCACGCAGGCCATGAATTTGTTTCTGCCGCGACGCACCAGCTCCCCCACAGGCCGCCCACTTGATCAGCCGCCTGTGCATAGCACTGCTCAGTGCCCGCCACAGTCAGCCTCTAGATCGTGCTCGTCAAGCCGCCACAGGCCGCCGCCCCCTCGAGGCCCGCGACCTAAGGTTACGCTTAAACCTGAGCCTGCGAAACCTGCGCCTCCTAGCATTTGTTAGGTTTTATAACTTTGAAGTCCCCGCTCTACAGGCTAGACTTCTTTCAGTCTAAAGTGTGTGTGGCGAACAGGACGAGGGTGGCGTGATTGGTATAATGAACGTCACCTGTGAGACGCACCGGTCTCGCATCTCTCTCGGAGGAGCGACGACGGTGAAGATCGAGAGAGGAACAGGCCTGATTTTAGTTGATGTTTTGTTTCTGTTTGTTTTATGTCTGTCGGTAGCCAGCAGTCGTCTGCGAGGGGCTGCTGGCAGGTATTGTTTGTGTGTTTTATTTTGGAAGCCAGCAGTCGTCCGCGAGAGGCTGCTGGCGGTTTTATTTACTTTAATAAATGTTTAAATGTTCGCCGGTTCCCCCCTCCTCCTTCCCTGAACTACAAATATTGTTACAATATTCATCTATATTCCTCTTTCAAAAAGGGAAACCGACGCTGCAGGCTGCAGATACACAAAAATGTAATCTTTTTTTTATATGCACTGGTGAATTGTTCGCAAAAAGATCCATAACATGCATTTAGAAAGTAGATGGATCCAATCACAGTTTTATAAAACAAAAACAATTAAACATAGCAAGGAACAAAGAGATGGGGACAAGTAACATAAACAGAAGCAACTCAATACATTACACAGCCCCATTCAATACATATTCACACCCATCACCATGATTAAATACTAATTGATCATTTAGCAATACTCAAAATAAATTCAACTCAAATTTAACAGCTTTGTCTTTTGTTGAGAAAATTGTGTGCATGTCGCTTTACTGAAAATATAGACTCATTTTGCAGCATTCTGATGAGCATGAAAGTTACTGGCCTATTCCCGAGTCAGACTCATCGCTGCTTTGACACGTACAACACATCAGGTGTTGTGCCATCCCAGTTGAATAAGTACCCCCTTTTTTCCCCACCAATACCATTTTTTTTGGTGTAGAAAAAAAGTCTATGGCAGTCAAAAGCCGATAACCACATTAGTTTTCGTAATGTTCCATAGGGTAGAGTTTGACTTTGTGTGTGTGTGTGACCCCTTGTCAAACACATCTTCTACACGATCATCAGACATCAAGGCAAGGCAAGTTTATTTATATAGCACATCCCTTTAGCCTGGCATGCCAGACCTACATCAAGATGTTAGGTCTGTGAACTCTTCATTGACAGGGCTCAATACGAGGGGCGGGATAAACGGTTGTCTTTCAAATTCCCTCTGCACGCAATAGGACAGCGCTACAACCAACCAGAGCAACGAAAAAGATGACGTCTTTTATTTATTCCTTTTTTTTTTAATGACCCAAGTGCCGTTCTTTGTTCATGTTTTAAAGAAAAGTTTAACTTAAAATCCTCCAGAGTCGCGGCCAAAGCCGAATCGAAAGACAGCTGTTCGCCATGCCATTCTTTGTTTTCAAGTAGCAGTGATGAACCGTCGCAACTCTGTCGTCATTATGTTAAGCCCGCCCGCCGACTCTATACACGATGTGATTGGCCTGACCAGAGTTTGGTTTTTCCAGCTAAAACGTCTATGGAGAGTTGCTAGACCACACTTGCTGCGAAATAATTTTTGCTGCCACTAGGGTGCGTCTAGATTTCTAGGCTAACATCTCTTACTATTACCCATGTGAAGCTGCGATCGATCGCTTCTGTCTGCCTCGCTGCCTGCTGTGAGTTTGTTTGCGTCGTGGCTGTCTAAGCCTCGTATTAGCTTCGTATTTCTTTATTTTATTCTGTTTTGAACCATCATTTAACTCATAATTACAACTTGGGACTGTTGAGCAGACTCAAGCCGATTGTGACCCAACACCGGTCCGTTACACCTGTGGGTCACGGCTGAGCGAGTCTTCTTTTACACTCACTTACAAACGAACATTTTCCCGTCTATCGTGCGTCTACATTACACCCGTACCACTAAAAAGACGGATTATACCCAAGACTTCAGTCATAAATTAGTATTAATATTAATAGCATCACTGGTTGCATCATTGCTAACTTACTGTCCATCTGTTAAAATGGCGAATATATCAGTGTATGTTATCTACCTTTTTTTATTTTTATTTATATTTTTCACAGAACATAACAAAAGGAACATTATCTGAGACAAGTGATAAAATAACAAGAGTAATACAAAGAGAGAAAAAATAATAAATACAAATATTCTGTATGTATATATTGCAGCACCTAATATGAATGTTCACATCTCAACAAACATGATACAACAATATACAGTCCTATAATGATATAAGATATATAATGTATATCAAAAATATATATATAAAAATAAATAAATAAAAATACAAATAAAATAAAAATATTTATAGATTTAAATATTCTTTAACCATGTGCCACCTCTGATTAAAAAGGTCAGTTATCAATTGTAATGTTGCAGTCATTTTTTCCATCATATAAATCTGTTTTAGTCTCTGTTTCCATTCAGTTATAGTTGGGGATTTCACAGACTTCACAGACTAGCAGTAATGTTTTTTTGGCAATTAGTAATAATACACGTAACATATATCTTTGGTCAGCATTGAAAACATCAACTGATATAACACCCAGTAAAAAAAACCTTACATTTGAGGGAACTTCTCTTTTTACAATTTTCTTCATCTCTTCTTTAATATTTTTCCAATACGCAAGAATTGCTGGACAGTCCCAAAATATGTGTATGGTCACCTGTTTTACCACATTGTCTCCAGCATAAAGCTGCAGAAGGGTCTTTTACAAATTTTGAAATAACCAGAGGAGCATGAAAATAACGTATTTTAATTTTCCAGTCAAATTCCTTCCACTGTTGACAATTAATTCCCTTATGGCACCTATAACAGAGTTTATCCCATAACTCATCCTCTATTACTATATTAGCTTCTATTTCCCACTTTTCCTTGATATTTTAAGTGTTTCCAACCATGTCTGTTAAGTGTCACAGCTCTGTCTTCCTTGTCTGGGTTCCCTCGTGGTTTAGTGACAGAGCTGTGACACTCCCGGGTTGTCGTGTGTTTGTGTCTTGTCTAGTCTGTTGTGAGCACATGGCTGCTATGTTGCCATGTGCTCTTCTGTCTATTGTCAGCCCCTCCCATCTCGTTATCTGTTTAATGATTAACGTTCCTCACCTGGTTTGTCTCGTTAGTCTCCTGTTTGGTTCCTATATAGTCTCCTTTGTGTTTGCAGTCCAGTGCTGGTTCGTTGTACTTGTTACGTGTCTTCGTGTTCCTCCCGTGATGGCTAAGCTCTGAAGTTGTACCTACCCTATTTGTTTTGTTATTAAATCACTCTGCATCTGAATCCACGTCTCTTGTCTACCATTCCGTGACATTAACAATCTTTTATAAAGATGAGAAACATGTTTACCAACAGGGAGGCGTTTTTCTGAAATTGTGATAAAATATTGTTCTATACCATTTGGGATTTTGCTAATTCTTTCTTTTTCCTTATGGTTTGTAATGTAATGCCTAATTTGCAAATATCTATAAAAATCACTTGAGGGAAGATCGAATTGTTCCTGAAGTTGTGTGATAGATTTTGAGTGTGCTTCTTCAAAGAGCTGATTAAAAATAAAGAGACCCTTAACTGCCCATCTCCTAAAGCCATGGTCACACATTGAAGGTGGAAAATCTACATTACCCACTATGGGCATAACTCGAGAAATTGTTCCAACATCCTTAAGCATTTTCTTTACTTCTGCCCATACCTTTATTGTATGTTTTATCCATTCATTTTCAATTTTCATTTTATTGACCTGTTTTAGATCTATAAAGGGTAGGACCGACAATTGTGCACCCTTAACTTCCCCTTGCTCTATTTGAGTCCACTTTGCTTCCTCAGCTCCCCTGATCCAAGTCACAATTGCTGCTAGTTGAACCGCCCAGTAATACAATTTTATATTTGGCAAAGCCAAACCTCCTTTATTTTTAGCCAAATTAAGTGTTTTAAGTTTAATTCTGGGTCTTTTGTGTTGCCATATAAATTGAGAAATTAATTTGTTTAACATATTAAAAGTGGAAATTGGAACTCTTATGGGCAACGACTGGAATAGAAATAGGAAGCGTGGGAGCAGGTTCATCCTTACGGTCTCGACTCTTCCAAACAGAGATAAAGGAAGAACTTCCCAATGAACTAGATCACTCCTTATTTGATTAATTAGCTTACTATAGTTCGCCTCAAAAAGTCTTGTAGTTTCAGGTGTGATAATAATCCCCAAGTACCTAAATCCTTGTTTAGACCAGTGAAATGACACCATCTCGTTCAGTTGTTTAGGCCATACTCCTGATATCATCATTGCCTCTGATTTATTTTGATTAATTTTGTATCCAGAAATGTCTCCATAATCTTTTAGGCATTGCATTAGTCGAGGTATTGAAGTAAGGGGATGTGGTAACACTTTTATTTGAAGGGGTGTGCATTAGACTGACATGACACTGTCATAAACATGACATAACACCTGTCATGAACATGAAGGAGTCTTTATGAATGTTTATGACTGTTGTCATTAAGTGTCTTTCGGTAAATTATGACACTTTTAATGCAAAGTTGACATTGTTTAAAATGTCTTTGTTATGACAACTTGACATTACCCAAGAAATCATAACCTGTCAACCTGTCACAACTTTGGCCGTCATGACACCATTATAACTGTGTCATGAATATTTTACTTGTCCTCAAGTAAAGTGGAACACATTGTACTAGTTATAAAGATGTCATTAAGGGTTATTACACTGTCAAATGCTTTAAGTTTGATAATTAGACCTGTTATGACATATTTGTGACAGGTTGACCGGTTATGATTTCTTGGTTAATGTCAAGTTGTCATAAAGACATTTCTGTCTTTGTTAATGTCAAGTTGTCATAATCAAGACATTTTTTGTCTTTGTTAATGTCAAGTTGTCATAACAAAGACATTTTAAACAATGTCAACTTTGCATTAAAAGTGTCATAATTTACCGAATGACACTTAATGACAACAGTCATAAACATTCATAAAGACTCCTTCATGTTCATGACAGGTGTTATGTCATGTTTATGAAGGTGTCATGTCAGTCTTATGCACACCCCTTCAAATAAAGTGTTACCGGGGATGTTTTATAAAGAGCAGGATATCGTCAGCGAAAAGAGAAATTTTATGAACTTTCCCCCCACCATCCTCCACCCCCCCAATCTGGACGTCCTGTCTTATTGCCTCCGCTAGAGGCTCGATACTGAGAGCAAAGAGAATGGGTGAGAGAGAGTCACCCTGTCTTACACCTCTCTCTATATCAAAAAAGTCAGAGCAATGTCCATTAACTCTAATTTTGGATTTGGGATTCTTATACAACAGCCGAAACCAGAAGGTACATTTTTCACTGAAGCCCATCTCAATTAATGTCTGTTCTAAAAATTGCCAATCTACCCGATCAAATGCTTTCTCAGCATCTAAGCTGAGAAGCATTGACGTTTGAGTATCCTTTGCCATAAGTGACTGCAGGTTCAATGCTCTCCTTATATTATTTGTCCCTTGGTGACCTGAAATGAACCCCGTCTGATCTGGTTTTACTAATTTCCTAATATATTTTTGTACTCTAGTTGCTAAAATAGATGTTAATATTTTATAATCCACACACAGGAGGCTAATAGGACGATAACTAGAACACTGCAATGGATCTTTTCCTTCCTTATGCAGGACTGTGATGATAGCTTCAGACCATGACTCTGGAGGGTTGCCTGAATTTAACACATAATTATATAACTTACATAATACTGGAGTGAGGTCATCAACAAACACTTTATAATATTCTCCTGCAAACCCGTCTATTCCTGGCGTTTTGTTATTTTTTTATTTAATAATTGTTTCTTTCACCTCCTTTTCTCTAATTGGCTCTACTAACGCAGAGGCTTCGTCCGCCGTCAGCTTGTCTAATTTAAGATTTTTAAAGAAATCATGTATTTTTTCTTCTTTCAATTCCTGATGTTGACCCTTATATAATTGTTCATAATATTTGGCAAAGGTATTTGCTACTGCTTTTGGACTAGTTTCGACATCTTTGGAATGAGGTTGTTTAATTTTAGGAATTGTTCGACTAGCTTCTGCTTTCTGTAGTTGAAATGATAATAACCTGCTAGCCTTGTTTCAGAATCAGAATCAGAATCAGAAAGAGCTTTATTGCCAAGTGTGCTTGCACACACAAGGAATTTGTTTTGGTACTGAGGCTTCCAGCAAGAAACATAATAATACAAATTATAAGAATAAAAAATAAGTATATAAAAACAGAGAATAAAGTATCACAGTTGGGTTTAGCCAGAATAAACATTTACAGATTTACAGATTAAGTGATCTATGATACTATGATTCCAAATTCATAGTATTTTCTATCGATAAACCCAAGGGCCCCCTCTGCCCTATAGGTCAGAATCTCATCTAGCTTGGTTCTATTCTCTTTAAGTTTATTAAATACTTCTTGTTTTCCACTTCGCTTATGTTCATTTTCCAATCTCTTGATTTCAGTTTCTAATTCTTGTTTCTAATTCTAACTTGTTTTTTAAGTCTGTATTTTTTTAACCGTGATCCTATAGATATTATTTTCCCCCTTATTGTGGCTTTTCCTGCATCCCATAGAACAGTAGGTGAGACCATTCCATTGTCATTCAAAGCAAAATATTCCATTATTGCTGACCTTATTTCCTCTCTTATATTAACATCTGTCAATAATGAAACATTAATTCTCCAATACTTCATACACGGCTCCAATCCCAAATCAAGTGTCATTTGTACTGGGCTATGATCTGAAATGGTTATTGGCTCAATAACACAGTTTTTAACTCGGTATGTGTCCTTTTTGGACACCAAAAAATTATCCAACCGTGAGTAGCTTCCATGCACTTGTGACATAAAGGTGAAGTCTCTCTCTTTTGGATGAAGGTAACGCCAAGCATCTATCAACCCTAATTCCTTCATCATATTTATTAGACTTTTCGACATTCTGCTTTGAGGTTTTGAGGATGATGGTAATTTATCTATCTAGTCAGTATGCAATTTAATTTAATTTTAAAAAAAACCTTCCCCATGATCTGCTACCAGATGTGCAAGCTTTTTGAAAAATTTTGGACAATCTTCATTTGGTGCATAGGCATTCAAAATAGTTAATTTTAAACCAGCAATCCTTCCTATGACCATAACATAGCGACCCTCTGTATCCTGTAGAACCTTTTCACAATGAAAGTACACAGACCTACTAAATAGTATAGCTACCCCTCTCTTGTTTCGTTTCCCATAAGAGCTACTATAAACCTGATCCACCCATTCTCTTTTTAATTTTTGGTGTTCTGTTTCTGTGAGGTGAGTTTCTTGAAGTAGGGCTATAGACCACTGCATTTTCTTCAACTGTCCCAGTATCTTTTTTCTTTTAATTGGGTTGTTTATTCCTTTTATGTTATAGGTAGTTAAATTAAGTAATGTCATCCTTGTAGTTATACTGATTCATGTAACACAGCCTGGACTTCTCATAAGCATCGGTTAGACAAACACAAATAAAATAATTTAACTCCAAATGTACAAAGTTAAACAAAAAGAAAATTACAACCTGCCTCAGATAAAACAAAACGATAACATTATGAACATAGAACAGAACTTCCACATTTCCAGTCAGACACAGAGAATAAACTATAACCATGTCTGACCCCCGGTGATAATGGGACCGAGAGTGGTGACCTAATCCCTCTGTGGAGTAAAGCACCCAATGTGCAATAATGACCAGTATTACACTAGCATGTAAGAAAGGTCTCAGTGAGTGTGAACCACTCATATAGACATCAAGAGCCCGTCAGGCCTTTTTTTTTTTTTTTTTTACCCTTTGTGACAACTTTACTTTTTATTTTGTATTATGCTGTTATTGCTTTCAGTCTATGCATTGTTCGTACACACTCAACATTGTCTGTACCTTTAGTATCCCTGGTCTGAAATCGAACTGAAATAAGTTGAGTGTTATATACCTCCGACTACTCATCCTTATCTCCCTCCTGAATCATAGCCTTCAAGTCAGCTATCGCCAACATGTTGGTTCTCCTCCTCTTCGCGCTGATGTTCCATCCTCCAGTTAGTTTCTCCTCGATACGCTCTTTCTCTCCGCACTGCACCTCTACACCCATCTCTCTCAAAGTATCCGCGGCGTTTGTCAGCGAGGGAAAAAAAATTTCTCCCGAGTCCATCTTGACTCTCAGTCGTGCTGGATACAGGCACTTTGCCTGAATGCCCTTCTGCTTTAGCTGCTTGACGACTGCGTGAACCTTAGCTCTCTTTTTTTGTAACTCAGGAGAGTAATCTTGATCGAAGAAAATCCTCTTGTCTTGAAACATCACCTTTCCTTGGCTCCATGCTTGCTGCAAAAAAATATCTTTCACCGCTGCGTCAAGGAATCTCACAATGATTGATCTGGGGGGAGCCGCTGGATCTGTCGGTTTGGACTGAAGTGAGTGGTGCGCTCTTTCAATTTTAATGTCCAAATTAGGTGGTAACGTCAGTACTTTGGGAAGCAGGGCTTTCACAAACTCAACCACATCTCTATTTTCACTCTCTTCTGGTATTTGAAATATTCAAAGGTTGTTTCTCCTCAGCCTGTTTTGTAAATCATCACAAACAGCTGTGAGTTGTTTTTCGCGTTGAAACAGGTACCGTATCACACGGTGCTGTCCTGCCCCTGCATCTTCCACATCGCTCACTCTCCCCTCCAGCTCACCGATCCTCTGCTGATGGTCACTGAGCTGCTCCTTAATATCTGCTCCACAGTCTTTTCAAAGCGCTCAAGGGTCTTTGTTGTTCGCGTATGTCCCTGACTGTTTTCTTTGCGAAGTTTTCTCATTTCTTGTATCAAAGACACTTCGCCCTCACGTGCTACCTGCTCCTCGCGGTTAGTAACGTTAGCATCTAAGCTAGCGCTGTTCGTACTCGGTGGTTTATTGTCGGATTCTTTCAAATGTCCTGTTTTTCCTTGTCCTCTCGTTTTTGATGTGGTAGTCATCTTGTTCACAGGCTATTTTCCACCCTGAAAGTTTTATATATCTGTAGTTGTCACTATTTTCTAACTTTTTCCTGACGGAGCCTCGTCTCTAGCCTGTTGTTCCAACCATGACGTCACCGGAAGGCCCTGTTATCTACCTTTTGGTGCAGATGAGAACAAATCTGAGATGCTCGCGGTGCAGTCTGAATTAGAAGCTGTAGAGAAGCAGATCCGTGACCTTTTAGACAGACAAGCTGAGCTGAGAGACCGGCGTTTAGCTCTTGAAACATCACGCGCCGATGCACACGGATCAGTGATTAACGTTAGTAACCCGCTGACGCTGACCTCGTCTACTCCGGTGTTGCAACAATCTATAGAGATATTCTTAATGTTACTCAGAAAACTGGTCATAGGTTTAATTCGTTTGAAGTACTTGTGCTAAATGTTACGCTCTTAGATTTAAGAAAGAAATCCCTATTATCTCTAGCCTTGGCTACCGTATATAGACCTCCAGGGCCTTACGCCGATTTCCTAAAAGAGTTTGCAGACTTTCTCTCAGATCTATTGGTCAACGTTGATAAAGCATTAATTGTTGGAGATTTTAACATACACGTAGATAATTCAAATGATGCGTTAGGGGCTGCGTTTACAGATTTATTAAACTCCTTCGGGGTCAAGCAAAACGTCAGCGGACCAACTCATCGTCTTAAGGCGGGCGTACACGGTGCGATTTTTATTTATTTATTTTTTGCTGTTTTACGAGCTCGCAGATGATTTTTTTCACTCGGGAGAAATCGCGTGGAAATCGGATGTGCTCGCATGTTGCGGCTTGTATCGTGTGCGAGGAAGATACGAGCCGAGCCGAGCACCTCTCGACCTCCCGATAATTTTTAAACATGTCTAAAAAGTTCGGGAGCTGTCGGCTTGAATTCGTGAGGTGTGTGCTGTTGAATGAGCCGATTTGTCGATCTATCTGAATTTGACCAATCAGGACCTCAGTTGAAGAAATCCACAGAAGAAAGACAAAAAGCGCCACGGCGAATTTGGACTATTGAAAGGGAAGCCTACTTTATTATGATTTTAGTATCATAATGATTAATAAATGCATGCACAATTATCCGTGAATTTGATAAATGTTGCAGATGTTTTACTATGCATAAACAAATGCATTTCAACTTGTGTGCAAAATTCAGAATTAAATGAATGTGCAGCAATTTGTACAAATTAATAGAGTCTGTGTTGTAGCCATTAAATAAGCGCATTTAGTATCATATGTATTATAATGTTTTTATATACATTTATATTGTGAATATAAAAAATGTTGATTATGAAAAGTATAGCCTACGCAATATATCGGGAGACATGGCCAGACATGATTTTGACCACTTCATTAAGTTTTGTTTTGTTGAAAGCCTTTCTTTAAAGTGAATTTCGTTTTGTATAAATTGTATCTTAATTTTAATAAATTTTTCATCAACCAATTGCCTGGATTTAATTAATAAGAAGCAAATATAGCTGGATTTACAAATGCACATCTTGATTGTTGCACGCACAACAATCGAAATAACGACATAACCACAACAACCGTCGAATTGTCCTGGTTTGAGACTGTTAATAGTAAGTGATCATTGTCACCAATTTGGTGAACACTGATTCCCCAGTCAGAGAGAGCAGAGTTTTTATCAGGGTTTTTGGCGCGGAACTTCGTACGATTTCTTCGGAATTCAGCAGGTCATAAAATCGTGTGGTATATCACTGCCTCTGTACGAATTTCGGATAAATTCACTCGTAAAGTGTGCGTGGACGTACGATCTTTTGACCGTCAGAATTCGCACCGTGTACGCCCGCCTTTAATCACACACTCGATTTAATTATATCATATGGAACCGATCCAACTGATATAGATATCATTCCACAAAGTGATGATGTCACTGACCATTACATGGTAACTTGCATATTACGTACTGCTGTAATATGTCATGCTGCGCCACATTATCGACCAGGTAGAACAATCCTTCCATCCACCATAGATAATTTCTCAAATAGCTTATCTGATCTGTCTCAGCTGCTGCCTGAACCCAAACAAACAGATGAACTAGACGAACTAACTAGCACTATGAGCACCATTCTCTCTAGAACATTGGATATTGTTGCACCCATTAGATTAAAAAAAGGTCAGAGAGAAAAGTATAGCACCATGGTACAATAATACTACGTATGTTTTAAAGAGAGAAACCCGTAATTTAGAGCGTAAATGGAAAAAAACTAATTTAGAGGTCTTTAGAATCGCGTGGAAAGACAGTATGTCACGTTATAAAAAGGCCCTAAAAACGGCCAGGGCTGAACACCTCAGCAAGTTAATAGAAAACAACCAAAACAATCCAAGGTTTTTATTTAATACCGTGGCTAGACTAACAAATAAACAGACGTCGTTTGAACAAAATACCTCGTTACAGTTTAGTAGTAATGATTTCATGAACTTCTTCACCGAGAAAATTTAAAGCATCAGAACCACAATTGTAAACGTTCAATCTTTGCTCGCGCCTTATAATTCAGCCGCAATTATCACCCCACAAGAACAATTACAATGCTTTACAACTATAGAACAAAAAGAGTTAAATAAACTGATCACTTCATCTAAAACAACAACATGTTTATTAGATCCTATACCAACTAAACTACTGAAAGAAGTGTTACCTATAGTGGAAGAGCCTCTTCTCAATATTATTAACTCATCTTTATCTTTAGGTCATGTTCCAAGAACGTTCAAGCTGGCAGTTATAAAACCTCTTATTAAGAAACCACAATTAGATCCAAATAACCTAGCAAATTACAGACCCATTTCAAATCTTCCATTTATGTCTAAAATACTAGAAAAAGTTGTGTCCGCTCAACTGGGCTCTTTCTTGCAAGAAAATGACATCTATGAAAAGTTTCAGTCTGGATTCAGGCAACATCATAGCACTGAAACTGCGCTCGTTAGAATCACAAATTATTTACTTTTAGCTTCGGACCAAGGCTGTATCTCAGTACTAGTTTTACTTGATCTTAGTGCTGCGTTCGATACTATAGATCACACAATACTCTTAGGTCGACTACAAAATTATACTGGTGTTCAAGGACAAGCATTAAGCTGGTTCAGGTCAGACTTATCTGACCGCTACCATTTCGTCTGTTTAACCCTCTGGGGACTAAGCCCTTTTTGGTCCGTTTTCTCTATTTTTACATTTGGGCTTATAAACCATATGTAATGGAGATGGAACACCATGTGTTTGGTATCTATGGATTCAGAAGACCCTAAGCTAACATAAGCATGCATGTAATGTGTTTATAAAGGAAGTATGAGGAGAAAAATTTACAATGAACTAGAGAATTTCAAAAAAGAAAATTAGATTTTTGTCATTTATTACTGAAAATCACAACTCACACAACAATAGAAAACAGTTTTTGAACAAAAAATATATTTTTCAAACCGTTTGCTTGACAGACATTTGTAATTGTTCAATTAAATGTGTAAAGAACAATGAAATAATTAACTTTTTACAAACAGCCCCAGGCGTTTTTCATCTGTGAAAAAGCGTTCTGCTCCGAATTTCTCCACGTCACTTTCCAGTAATTGTTCCAGAGCTTGTTCTGCCGTAAATTTTTTACTGCTTTCCATCATAAAAGTGCTAAAACAATATATAATAATATAATATAATAATAATAATGCTGTTTATGGAGTTATTCTGTCTCTCTCTCTCTCTCATATCTCTGTGCGCTCTGTAATACCAGCCCGTTCTCATCCCAAGGCGTAATATAATGACGCTTTTGCCAAAGCGTCTATATCGAACGCGCATGGTACCCTTTAGCGTCAATATGAGACGCCGATATATATGGGTCAGAAGGCGCCTCCTAGCGGTCTAACCCTAACCCTACACCATACCTAAACCTACCCATCTCTCTGCGTGTTATATTGACGCTAAAGGGTTCCATGGGCGTTGGATTTAGACGCTTTGTCAAAGTGTCAGAATATGACGCCTTGGGATGAGAATGCGTTGGTAATACACATGGCTAATACACCGCTCCGTTCGCTCTCTGTCTCCTTCTCCACTCAACGGTGTTTGTATATTGCTCATTACTATTCACTTGCAAGGCTACAGAGTCCTCTGATTAGCTAGAATACGTCATGGTAACCTTACTCTGATTGGGTAAGAAAAATATTCCTCCGAGCGGCAATTTTTCCATTGGTCTTTGCGTGCCAAGGTCTTTGCGTCTTTGCGTGCCATTATAAGGAAACATGGAATTAGTTTCCATTGTTATGCTGATGACACTCAAATATATATTTCATCACGGCCAGATGAATACGCTAAATTATCCAAATTGACAGATTGTGTTAAAGATATAAAATCTCTCTCTCTCTGGCTCTTAACGAAGGCGGTCGCATTTTTCCTCCCTCTCCCTCCCCTTACTTCCCCTGCTTCGCTCTCCTCGTCACGTCTAGTTTACTGTCTTGTACTTTTTGAGAGACTCTCTCAGCACTGCTCTCCGAAACTAAGAAAACATGGATTTGATCAAATGGTCTCTCAACGCAATTGACACCATCTTCTCGACGAGAAGCTCGGGTTCGGGGGAACCTGGCTGCACTGACGGAACGTTCGCAGCTGGCTACACGATGGACGCGTGGGAGAGGTGGCGGGTCGTGTCTCTGGCGCCTCTTTCCGTGGAGGACGTTGAAGATATCTACCTATTCGGAACCATGATAACAGGTCTTCTGCTGATTGGATTAGGCATTGCCCTGGTTTATCGAGGAATTAAGAAGACGGTGACAGCTGTTCAAAGCCCCACAAGGCTGCCCGTCATGATTGAAGCGGTGGGCAGAGCTGTCTGCACTCAGACTGGGTCTATGAACCAGAACATGGATAACATCATGGAGAAGCTCACAGCTTTGCAAAGGCAAATGGATTGTTTCAGAGACCAAAATGGAGAATAGCCGTGCAAATTGGAATGCGGCTACTCGCACCAAGACCAAACAACCCCAATCTTATCTGTTTCGGCCCCCATCAACCAGCACTGGCCTTGGCCAAGGCCGCTGTTGGAACAACAACTCCCCTGGAAGAGCACTGCAGTAAGACGCTCTTGCGTTCCTTCCCCGACTCCCCAGACCCCTGGTGACTGTTGACTCTGTCTGGGACCTGATCAAGGCCGTCTCCATGGCAACTTGCTGTGTTTCGCTATGACAATCTTTTGCGGACTGAGGCACCTGGATTATGATGCCAGGCATAGCGACTCTCCAGGCCTACACACACATGAACTCTTACATATATATACAGATATGCAATCACTGGCCCCATACCCCATCCCTCGCCTTCGCCGCTTTGTACCCCCAGTCTGACTGGCGGGTCTGTGACCAGCGCCAAAATGGCTGCAGGACCGGATGGCTGCTTGCCTGGGCTGGGCCACCTCCATCCCCCATTCCCCACCCCTGTTGCAAGTCTTGTTCATGTTGTAGAGTGTACTGATTGTAGAGTGTACTGATTATGTGCTAATGTTGCTGAGGTGTTTTTTTCTGTTACCACACTGTACTCCTTACAGGAGCATAGTCTGGGGGTTGCTTTTTCTTTTTTTTTTTTTTTTCTCCTCACCTCTCCTCAAGTCATGCTGTATTTTTTTTCAATTCCCTGTCTTCCTGTCCTGTCTACCCCGTTGTCATATTGTACGATTGTATGGGCAGGTTGATGGCCAATTTCGCTGGTACTTGTACTAGTGACAATAAAGGGTCTACTACTACTACTACTACTAAAAGATTGGATGACACGTAATTTTCTTTTATTAAATCCAGACAAGACAGAGGTAATACTTATCGGTTCTAAAAACCGTCCACAAAACCTGTCACAACACTACTTTAACATAGTAGGATGCCCTGTTTCTTTATCCGCTACAGTAAAAGACCTGGGTGTTATATTAGACTGCAACCTGTCTTTTGAAAAGCATATTTCATATGTTACAAAAACAGCCTTTTTCCACCTTATTAACATTGCTAAGCTACGTAATATGCTATCAGTCTCTGATGCAGAAAAGTTAGTTCATGCATTCATGACCTCGAGACTAGATTACTGTAATGCTTTATTAGCTGGTTGTCCTGCATCTTCAATAAACAAGCTACAGTTAGTCCAAAATGCAGCCACTAGAGTTCTTACTACATCAAGAAAATATGATCATATAACACCGATTTTATCATCACTACATTGGTTACCTATAAAGTTCTGAAATAATTTCAAGGTATTGCTTCTGACTTATAAAGCTCTAAATGGTTTAGCTCCAGTCTATTTAACGGATCTTCTATCGCCCTATAATCCATCGTGCTCTTTAAGATCACTAAATTCAAGGCTTCTGGTCATTCCTAGGATATCCAGATCCACCAAAGGAGGGAGAGCATTTTCACATTTAGCTCCGAAGCTCTGGAATAGCCTTCCTGATATTGTTCGTTGCTCAGACTCGCTCTCCCAGTTTAAAACTAGACTAAAGACGCATCTCTTCACCCAGGCATTCATATACATTTTTTATCTTACAGTTACTGTAAATTCGGCCTCTAGTTCATAAACGCCAGAGGAGAACTGGCCCCCGACTGAGCCTGGGTTCTCCCAAGGTTTTTTTTTTCTCCATTGGGTTACTTGATGGAGTTTCAGGACACCACTGGGTCACTTGATGGAGTTTTTCGGTTCCTTGCCACTGTTGCCTTTGGCTTGCTCAGTTGGGGCAAGTGGGCATATTCAAATTAAATAACCAATCATTAATACCATTGATCAGCTCTACCAAACGTGGATGTTTTTCCACTAAGAAACGAACATTGTTATGTTGTTTTGATTGATACTGTGAAGCTGCTTTGATACAATCTATATTGTGAAAAGCGCTATATAAATATATTTGACTTAGTGTGTGTGTGTGCTCAGTCACACACACACACACACACACTATCCCTAAACCTACCCATCACAGGAGACATGCTGCATTTAAAATGTTTTAATAAAACATTGTTTTTAATGTTTTTTAAGCCATTTGATTTATGAGGACTTTTGAAATGTCCATAAGTTGTAATACACATGTCATTATACAAATTTGTGTCCTCATAAATCCCATAAACAAACCCACTCTCTCTCACACACACACACACACACACACACACACACACACACACACACTCTCTCTCTCTCTCTCTCTCTCTCTCTCTCTCACACACACACACACACACACACACACACACACACACACACACACACACACACACACACACACACACACACTCACTGTAAAGTGTCTGTAATTCACTGATGTGTTTTCTCTCCATCAGATCCTCTTCGGCTCACTCTGGATCTGAACACTGTGAATAAACAGATCAGTCTGTCTGAGGAGAACAGAGTGATTACTGTCACTCATCCAGTGCTTCAGTCGTATCCTGATCATCCAGACAGATTTGATCCTTATGCTCAGGTGTTGTGTAGAGAGAGTGTGAGTGGACGCTCTTACTGGGAGATTGAGTGGAGTGGGGTTCGTGTGTATATATCAGTGTCATATAAGAGCATCAGCAGGAAGGGATCGGGTAATAAGAGTCATTTAGGATATAATGATCAGTCCTGGACTTTGATCTGCACTCCCTCCAGTTACTCACTCTTACACAATAACATAGAGACTAAACTCACTTTAAAGCCCATCTGCAGTAGAATAGGATTGTATGTGGATCACAGTGCAGGAACTCTGTCCTACTACAGCGTCTTCAACAGAGACACAACTAGCCTCATACACACAGTCCAGACAACATTCACTCAGCCACTCTATCCTGGGTTTGGGCTATATAATCCTTCATCAGTGAAACTGTTGATGAATGAGAATAGTCTGTAGAGAGATTCTACCCATAATGCTTTGAGTTGCATCGTAAATCAGTAACAGTGAGATGTTATAGAGTCTCTTATTGTTTATTCATTACATTAATACTACAGTAAAATATCATGTCAGAATAACTGTGAGTAATGAA
This sequence comes from Semotilus atromaculatus, assembly GCA_031834385.1. Lineage (NCBI taxonomy): Eukaryota > Metazoa > Chordata > Actinopteri > Cypriniformes > Leuciscidae > Semotilus > Semotilus atromaculatus. The sequence goes on from JAULUF010000088.1 coordinate 850,514, forward strand.
TCCTCATATAGACAGTCAGATCAGTGTGTGTTTGTGAGTCACGATGAGTGACAGTGTGTATCTGTACTTTTCTCAAACTATATTCAGATATTATTGTAGTATCACATAAATCATTTTTATTATTACTATCAAAACTACCTTTCAATGAAATTTATCATTCTATAAAACATGTTATTTGTTGTAAAATTGATAAATGTCAATTTATTAATAAAAGTGAAATATATAAACCCAAATTATCTGATCATACTGTAAACACTTGATCAATTATTGTAATATAATCCAGTTTACTTTAAATAAACCTCCTGAACAGAACTGAATTTACAGACCTTGGTGTTATTGTTAAAATGTCTTATCTTTAAGTATGATTTTGGGGTAACACTTTATATTATGACCCGCAAACAACTGCGTAAGTAAACCGAAATTACGGTGTACGTTTCTGTAATTATAGTGTACCTCCGTGTAGGTATAAGGGAACAATATGTTAAGTTTTGGGTATGATTTTGGTCATATTGCCAATCCCACAATGACACATAATATGAACTTTTCTTTATTAATTCATACACTGTTTTAACATGTACGGAGCCCCCATGGTCCCACTTTGTCAAAAAAATAAATAATTATAACTATCTCATGGTGTCACGGTGTGGGTTTTGTCTTGTTCCTTGGGCACATTCAAGATCACAACGGTGTGCAACGTTTTGCTACGGTTTCCGGGTTGAACGTCATGTTTCCTGGAAACGGTGTGCACCGGTATGCAACGGGGTTTGAGATGCGTTTTCTCTTGTTTGGTGGGCGTGTCAGAACTGCAGTCCAATCAGCAGCAACGTGTATATAAAGGACGCAGTATTAAAGTGAACGCGCACAATGGAAGTAATTTACAAATGTGATACGCAACAACTGAGAGGATATTAGAAGACATGTTTGTTGTAAGTTTTATTGTAAAAATATAGGATATCAACATAATTATGTGGTTGTTTATATTTTTAGCTTCATTGCAAGTGTATGACATTTGGTATATAAATAAACAATGGTAAAGTGCTTTTCCAAAATGAGAAAGAAAATACAGGGTATTAATAAAACAGTATGAACAACAAATAAAGTCAGTATGTGAGGCTAAATATATGTGTTCTAGTCTTTATTAGGTAACGTGTGCTTCCATTTCAGTTTCCACAAATCCCTTCACTTGATTGGGATGTTCTCTTGTGTTCTGGGTGGCAAGTGCAGTAACTGTAACATCGGGCATATTTTGTAGTATTAAACACATATTTATACCGACTTCATCATGCCCCGAAAATTCTTCACAAAGAACACAAAAAGCCTTCTCAGCTGCCGTAGTTGCAACTCTTGCGTCACCACAACAGTGCGTTCAACGCGTCACCGTTTCTGTTTAAAAAACGTTCTGCAACGTTTTGTCGGTGCTGAACGCAGCCCTTGTTTTGTATGTCATGTGATTCCCTGTTTTCCATGTGTCTTGTTAATTGTCTGATCATTGTTCCAAGGTGTTTCTGATTAGCCACGCCCCTTTGTTATCTTATTTAGCTTGTTTGCTTGTATATTTAAGCCCTGTGTCTTGTTCAGTCTTTGCGAGTTCTTAATGTTGTAGCGTTTAATGTTGGCTGTCCTGTTCCTGAGTCTGATGTCTGAATCTGTTGAGTTCCTAGTTTATTTAATAAAAAACACACTGCACGTGGATCCTGCTTCTGCCTCTACTTCAGCCGCATCATAACACATGGCCTCAAGATAGTAAAGTGTCTGACACATGGACCCTTTGTTATTAAACTGTACCCTGTAGTGCAATACTTCACATTCTGGGCAATATTCTTTGTTTTAATATTCAGTGTGCAATATAGTTTGCTACAGTTCTGCCTCTATTTATTTACTTGTACTGTTCATCACAATTCTGTTAATACAGTATTGTAAATCTTGTAGCATATCATAGTCCTTTATAATTCTTCTTCATATTTTATAGCCTATATTTATACTTTTTTTTTTTTTTTTTACCAACTTCTATTATTTATATTCCTTTAAATGTCTTGATGTGCACATGAACTGTGACACAAGAATTGTCCCCCGGGTTATCAATAGCATCAATAATGATCAATAAAGTATTTCTGATTCTGATTTTAAGTTAGCCTATAGTGGAGTGTAGGCTTGTTCATTAATTATTGAAGTGTTTCACATTTTGGTAGTTTTGAATGTAAGAAAAGCATGTGTCCGACCGTGTAGCCCATGAAAAAACGTCAGCAGAGGGCGTTCTAGGCTTAGGTTACGGTACCTCCGTCTGGCTGTATTTCCATGTGTATTTCCCAGTTGACAGCAAGGAGCTGTAGAAGAACTGCAGATGATCATATCATTGTGACGGCTTTACAGAGGTAAGAGTGTTTTAATTAGCACGGTTAACATTTAGTTAGATGGCAAATTACTGAGTTAAGATCACTGCAAGACTAGCTAGGAGTTCGAGCTGGAAGCATTAGCGATTAGCATGTAAGTTAAGCAGGCTAATTCAACGTTAACAGTAGGGGTGTAACGGTACACAAAAATCACGGTTCGGTACGTACCTCAGTTTTAAAGTCACGGTTCGGTACGTTTTCGGTACAGCAAAAAGTAAGAAATGCCAGAGAAATGTCCTATTTATTAAAAGAAAAAATATTTTTAAATAAGTGTGAGTTTTCCTACATCTTGAAACTTTCAGGTTTATAAATAGGGGGTAATTTTTGAAGGATGAATAAAGGTTTTGGTCATCACATTAAAAATAACATTTAAAGGTATACTATGCAGAAATTGTGTTTTTGTCAAACAGCGACCCCCAGAGTCGCTGTGCAATACTTGCACTGTCGTAAATACACCCCCCACCCTGTACACCGGTACCTGTTCGGTAGCAGGGATGGAAATTAACGTTTTTGTCCACCGGCCACTGTGACTGGTGGATTTCAAAATCTACCAGCCACTCAATGTTTTTACCAGCCACTTTCTTGTTTCTAACCGACAATGTGTAACTGCATGTGAAAATTAATAATAAGATCTACAATACTTAAGCAGTTTATTTAATCTCAAGTCTCAATGAAATACTGGCATTTTCTCTTTCTCTCTTATAGCCTACACACACAAACCATGAACTGATATTCATTTCAGTTCCAATATGAGGAAAAAACAATGTTACAGACGTGACCACTGTGAAAGCGGCACTAAAAGATGCTTAAAACTTTCACAGAGACAGAAAGCACAAAACCTTTCTTTAAAGTGAATTTCGTTTTGTATTAATTGTATCTTAATTGTAATCAATGTTTCATCAACCAATTGCCTGGATTTAATACATAATAATTAAATATAGCAGACAGTAGATAATCACGAAACGGAGGCGACGGCGCGTGAACTGGAGCAGCAACTGGAGTGAAACTCAGCGTATAAGGTAGCCTTGCCTCACAGACAGACATGTCTACTTTTAAACAGAACTATTAAAAAAGAAAGAAAACAGACACAGACTGCTCTCTGCTTATGCAATTCGTATGAAATGTGCATTTCTCTCTTGCGCGTTCACTACTGCGATGATCACGATCAGCATCGTTAACTTAATCTTTGCAACTGACACGGACAAAGAAAATACTTGTTTATTAATAAATAATAAAAATATCTCCTTGCTATAGTTTACATATTCATAATCATTACTTTTGCCTGTTAGCCTATTTGTGACAGATTTTAGGAGCTTTATTGGCAGCGCCACCCTTACATGAACGCGTCACCACAGCATCACCGCACCCACCAGAATAGCCCTGTTTTTTTTGTTGTTTTTTTTTGTTAAGGATTTGTTTACTGTGTGTGTGATTAATTTAATGGAAAGCACATTCACTGCTAGTTGTCTTGCTAATCAGTGTCTGCTCGTTTATTCAAACTAATTTGTCCTAACAGACGAACGTTGCATGATGTTATTTTTATTTACCCGCCACGGTGGCCGGTAGGTGAGGCGAGTTTACCCGCAACAACACAAAATCACCCGCATTTGGCTGGTGGCGGGTGCTAATTTCATGTTCGGTAGGATAGTAGCGTTGGTCATGGAACAGGCACAAGACACCGAAGATATTGACCAGGTAATGTTTCACGATTTCATAAAAATATTGGGCTATTGCATATACTGCATAGTCTACTGAAATAATGATGATGTTCAAAATCGGATAATAAGTCTTATAATATAATATAAGTGTTAGACTACTTTATAATAATAAAGTACCCTATCGCGTTTGGCAGCTTATAACGTTTTTACATGATTGCAGCTAAATCACAAGTAAATAGCCTATAGTCTAGGTCTAATGTATAATTTCATTTATGTTTTTTGATTGTAATGTAAACATTACAAAATGCCTGATGACATCAATAAAGTTAAATGTACGTCGCATTATTTCATAACATTGGCCGTTATGATGTCATTAGACATGATTATTGCAATTTATCATAATAGTTTGCAAATTGTGCTCGTTTACACTAGATAATTATGTGAGATATTGACAACTGTTCTCATGATAATCGCAGGAATCAACGTCAACAGCGTTGTGCGGCAAGCTAGGCAATAAAACATATATAACGCAAAATATGATAATCGAAATCTAGCTAAACATATGTGGAAATTATTGGACTGGTCTAATTATCACCAATGAATGAATGAACAGCATCATAAAAACAATGGCATACTACAAGCAAGCGCAAGTTGCGCAACAACATACAATATATGACGCAAACAAGTTTACAAGTAAGATATTTACTTACTAGTCCATCAACAAGATCGCCAGGTCAGCATCACTGTTGCATCCAGTGCTACTTTTTAACTTGCGCCAACAAGTGAAAGCCTTCCTTACTTTCTTCCTACCGCGTTTTCTTTGCTTTTTCCATCATCTGAAATGAGCGCAAGTGTCTTCCTGCTTCATATGTTGTTGTTGTGTGTGACGTCGTTGCCGTAAAGCAAGTCGCGATTCTCGCGAGATTTGTCAGGGGCGCCCTTCTCAGACTTGCATTGCTGGTATTTCCAGCGGTGACCCCCCCAAGCTTTACTACCAGGATGATTCGCCCTATTATGAGTTTGTTTACCACCGAAATTACTTTGAAGCTGTTATATTAAGGTAAAATTCCTGCATAGTATGCCTTTAAATATATATATTAGTGGTGGGCATAGATTCATTTTTTTAATCTAGATTAATCTCACTGTAATCTTGGAATTAATCTAGATTAATCAAGATTAAAATGGCTCATTTGAATTCTGCCGAAGGCATTCAGAATATCTGTGCTAGCCAAAAAAGGACTAAAAGTAAGTCTTTGAGAACGGGTTTCCAGGTGGGAAAGGGTTTCCTTTATTAGACCGCCATTATTTATTTTTAAATCAAGTAGAATTTCTATAACTCTGTGTGTTGAACTGATAATCACTCTTTCGTGTGAACACAATCTACTTAACAGACGTTACAAAGAAATACAGACGTTACAAAGAAAAACAACAAATCATAAAAATATATTATTATAATCTATGACGAAAATGCTATTATAAATTACATGAGTGGATAATTAAATAAAACAATAATTTGATAAAATCTGAACGTTTAGTGAAAAAAACATTATTTAGTGGAGAATAAAGAGACAATAAGTGTAGGCTACTAATAAATTTGATAAAACGTTACACATTGCTCTTTGTGTTGTTGTAAAATACATTCATGAAAAACAAGATAAAAAAAACGACTCGGTTACTAACGTAACCTCGGTTCCCTGAGAGGAGGGAACGAGTATTGCGTAAGTAGCTTACGCTATGGGAAAACTCCTTTTCTCGAAAAATATTGAAGTCTTTATGTAAAACGCATTGCAGCTGCACAGCATACAGCAGTGAGCGAGGCAGCTCGGTCATTGGCTGTGCTGCGGCAACTGCACGAACCTATGACAGGGCGACTCTGAACACGCTTCCAATGAGCGTGCTTCGAGCCCGCCAAGATGGGCGTGGCCAAGGGCTATATATTGGGCGCCCAGTCATCTGAGTTCTTTAGGTTCAATCGACTGAAGCGAACTGACCAAACACAAGCACGGCAGCTTACGCAATACTCGTTCCCTCCTCTCAGGGAACCGAGGTTACGTTAGTAACCGAGTCGTTCCCTTTCGAGAGGTCTCTCCTATTGCGTAAGTAGCTTACGCTATGGGAACACCATGCAAAACGCCGTGCGTGCTAACTTCGCTCTCATATAGCCAGAGGCAGATGCCTGAGCCTTTAAGCAAAGTAATTATCCAACGAGCCGGCCGGCAGCGGGCTTATAAGGGACAATGTAGAACGGCCCAATGGGCGTCCTGTGGAAAAACACACAAGCACATTTTCTTCTATGTACTGATATACGTTAAAAACCCTCTAAGTCAGTCAGAGACGGACCCTATAAGGGAGGAGATAATGCTCAGCATGTACACACTCCAGCCTATACGTAGTCAGACCGACAGTATGTTGGAATGCAATGAGGGGACCTGTAGGTTATAAAACCTGATAAATGTTGACGGTGAGGCCCAGCCTGCTGCCGCACAAATATCTTGAATGGGTACCCCACTTGACCACGCCCACGAGGAGGCCATGCCTCTCGTAGAGTGAGTTCTGATGCCCAAGGGGCACTGAAGGCCCTTGGCTTCATAAGCCAACGCTATAGCATCAACTATCCAGCGCGATATTCTCTGCTTTGAAACAGCGAGACCTTTGGTGCGGCCGCCAAAGCATACAAATAATTGCTCTGTCTGTCTGAACAGGGCAGAGCGTTCCAAATATACTCTGAGCGCCCTGACTGGGCAGAGTAAATTAGCGTCGCTTTCGTCTGCTGGAGACGATAGCGCGGCCAGAGATGTCACCTGTGCTCTGAAAGGTGTAGAGAGCACCTTAGGAATATACCCGTGTTTTGGCCTAAGGACAAATCTGCTGTCGTTAGGTCCAAATTCCAGGCAGGTAGCGCTTGATGACAGCGCGTGCAGGTCGCCCACTCTCTTGACCGAGGCGAGAGCCAGCAAGAGTGCAGTTTTGAGCGAGAGCTGTTTAAGGTGCACAGTTCGGAGAGGTTCGAACGGGGCACTCTTGAGTGCGTCCAGGACCGTGGCCAGATCCCAGATCGGCACTGAGGGGGGGCGTGGGGGATTTATCCTCCTGGCGCCTCTCAGGAAACGAACAACTAGGTAGTTTTTCCCTAGTGTGCGTCCTTCTACAGGATTGTGTGACGCCGCTATGGCAGCCACATATACTTTGAGCGTGGAGGGGGTGCGGCCTGCCTCCAACAGCTCTTGTAAGAAGGCGAGCACGCTCGGTACCTCGCATTTCTCAGGATTCAGGTTCCTGGTTTCACACCAGTCACTGAACACCTTCCATTTCTGGGCATATAAGCGCCTCGTAGAGGGCGCTCGCGCCTCAGTGATAGTTATCAATACTCCACTGGGGAGGTTCCCGGGAACCCGTTGAGGGGCCATGCATGGAGGGCCCACAGATCGGGGCGGGGATGGAAAATCATCCCGTTGGCTTGCCTGAGAAGGTCTAGCCTCAGGGGAATCGGCCATGGGGCAGATTGCATCATCTGCATCAGTTCTGGAAACCACGTCTGGTTCTTCCAGAGTGGGGCTACCAGGAGCACTGCACATTTCTCCTCCCTGACCCGACTGATGACCTGAGGTAGCATCGCGATCGGGGGGAAGGCATACAATGGGCGGCTCGGCCAGACTTGGGCGAGCGCGTCTGTGCTCTTCGAAAAGAAGAGAGGGCAGTGCGCATTTCCTCGGAGGCAAAGAGGTCGACCTCTGCTCTGCCAAAGGTTTGCCATAACCACTGAATCGTCAGGGGGTGGAGAGACCATTCTCCTGGGAGAATTTTGTCTCTGGACAGCATATCCGCTCCCTGGTTCAGGATGCCTGGCACATGCGCTGCTCTCAGCGAGTGCAGATTGCACTGGGACCATAGGATGTGTTCCCTGGCCATCGAGTGCAGGGAGCTCGACCTGAGTCCACCCTGGCGATTTATATATGAGACTACCGTCATGCTGTCCGTTCGGACCAGGACGTGCTCGTCTTTCAGGTACGGAAGCAGGGCTCTGAGAGCCAAAGCGACCGCTTTCAATTCCAGACAGTTTATATGTAGGCGCTTCTCCGGGTTTGACCACAAGCCGGAGACAGGCCTGCCCTCGTAAAGGGCCTCCCAACCTATTTTGGAGGCATCTGTCGTGATCATTTTTCTCCTCGTGTTCACGCCCAAACTCACACCGGACTGATACCAGTCGACAGCTTTCCAGGGCGTCAGGGCTTTTATGCAGCCGTGATTTGCTCTGATTAGAAAGTGGCCAGAGCGCCACGCGTGAGTGGGGACACGGCTTTTGAGCCAGCGTTGGAGAGGCCGCATGTGCAACAATCCTAGCTGGAGTACAGCTGATGCCGAGGCCATGAGACCAAGCATCCTTTGAAATCGCTTGACGGGGCGCGCGCGCCCGCTCTGAACGATGTTGCAAGGCGCCGAATAGTGAGCGCGCGCTCTGATGAGAGGCGCGCCGTCATCTGCACTGAGTCTAGCACTATTCCCAGAAAAGAGATATTCTGGCTGGGGGATAGCATGCTCTTTGCAAAATTGATTCTTAGACCCAGGCATTCTAGATGGCTGATAATCCAAGACCTGTGTGTCATTAACTGATTCTCTGTGCTAGAATTAGCCAATCGTCGAGATAATTCAGTATTCGCACTCCCCGCTGTCTCAGGGGGGAAAGTGCTGCATCCATACATTTCGTGAATGCACGGGGGGCCAATGATAGGCCGAATGGTAGTACTGAGTACTGGTATGACTGTCCCTCGAAAGCGAATCTCAGAAATGGCCTGTGATGAGGCGCTATCGAAATGTGAAAGTAAGCATCTTTCAGATCCACTGATAGAAACCAATCCCCCGGGCGAACTTGCGCGAGGATATGTTTGGTTGTCAACATTCTGAACGAGCAAATCATTAAAGCTTTGTTCAGATGTCTGAGATCTAGGATGGGGCGGAGGCCACCATCTTTCTTCGGGACGAGAAAATAGCGGCTGTAAAAACCCGCCTCGCTCATAGAGGGAGGAACAGTTTCTATAGCGCCCTTTTTTATCAGTTTGAGCACCTCGGTGCGTAGAACATGTGAAACATCTTTTCTCACTTTCGTCTCGACCACCACTGAGAAGCGGGGTGGTCTGCGAGCGAATTGAAGCGAGTAACCGTGTTTTATTATGTTCAAAACCCATTTCGGCATGTCGGGGATATTTTCCCAAGCTTTCGCTCGCACAGATATGGGCTGAATGCTGGCTGGGGGCGTGTCGCAGTGACGCATGGCTCCCGCCGGCGAATCGCCTTGTGCTAACACTGAGCTTACAGCTCTCAGAGGCGCGGCCGTGCGCTGAGCAGCTTTGTTGAGCGCCGAGCGCAGGAGTACGTGTGAGATAACAGGCACGCGCGCCACCTCCGTAATGCTTGCAGCATGAGCTGGAGAAATGTTTAAGACTGTATGGACAGTGCTTATGTAAATGTAAATGTAAATGTATTTTATTTATATAGCAACTTGCATCGACCGATAGGTGAACCAAAGTGCTTCACAACAGATTAAACAACAAATTTAAAACAACACCACCAATAACAAAGATACAATAATGAATGAATGAGAAAAAAGTAAGAAAAGGATAAATTAATAAATAAAATCAATATAAATGTGCCATCACATTACTAGGTACAAAACGCCACTTTAAAAAGATGCGTTTTAAGTCTTGATTTAAAAAGGCCCAGGTCAGTAACGATACACATCTCACTGGGTAGCTTATTCCAGAGCTTAGGTCCAGAAACCGAAAAAGCGCGGTCACCCCAGTGCTTCAGTTTTGACCTGGGCACTTCCAACATAAGTTGATTGGACGACCTCAACGTCCTACCATAATTACGAATGGTTATGGGTGGGGGTGCATAGACTGTGGTAGGCACACGCGCCACTTTCATAAAACTTTCCGCTCGTGGCGGTTTTTTTTTTTTGCCATGTACACAGTGTTTGTGAGTAGGGGTGCGTGCATGACAGCGGGCACACGCGCTACCTTTATAGAATTTCCCGCTTTTACTGGGGAAGTGTTTATAACTGTGGGAACAGTGGTTATGTGTAGTGGTGCATACATGACAGTGGGCACACGAACTACCTTCATGGGGCGTCCAGCTTGAGCTGGGGAAGCATTTGGCACTGTTTTGACAGTTTTGATATGTGGGAATGCGCACTTTGGTGTGGACACGTGACCCCTTAATGACACAGGCAGAAAATGACTCTTTATGTGATTTCTGTGTGTCGCCGTTAAAACGGCGTTTGTTTGCAGGTGAGCAAGCTCTGCGGCTGGCCCATTGGCTGCTGTACAGACATTTCCAGCCGCCTGTAAGGGGACTGGGTAATGCTTTAAACGTTTTGGAGAGAGTGGTCCGGCTTTTGCGAGACACGTACTCTCTCTTTTTCTCCCTATGGCTAGGAAGACTTACGAGGCTCCGGGTTCAGCACAATCTTGGGCCGAGGTCCCCGTCGCTCAGGCGGTTGCTTCCTGTTGGCAGAGCGCGAGCGGCGTCAGAAGTCAGTTTCAGGTCTGGGCTGAGAGACGGGAGGTGCCGTCTTGACTCGCTGCTGCTGAGGCGGCTTTTGGCGGCTCTGCGAAGAGCTGGAGCACTTGGGCAGAAAGTGACGCATAGCCTGCGAATCCTTCCGAGCTTCGGTGAAGCGCTCAGCGAACTCTTTCACCGCTGGTCCGAACAGGCCGCTTTGGGAGATAGGCGCGTCGAGGAACGACGCCTTATCTGCATCCTTCCTTTCTGTTAGCGTCAGCCACAGATGCCGCTCAAGGACAGTCAGGTTAGCCATGGCACGGCCGATGGATTGGGCGGTGGCCTTTGTGGCTCGCAGGGCTATGTCGGTGGTGCTGCGCAGGTCCTTGAACGCCTCAGGATCAGGTCCAGACTCGTCCATGGTGCGGAGAAGTTTGGCCTGAAAGACTTGGAGGACAGCCATGGAGTGAAGCGCTGATGCAGGTAGATCGGCAGGGCTTCGAGGGATGAGAAGCTTTGACTTTCCATCCAGCGGTGGAGGGTGGGCACAGGTGGTTGGCCACATCCTCCTCGAGGGGCGGAGTTCGCTTGATCGAGATCGGCTCGCGCTGCAGTGCACAGATCTATGTTGCTGGTCCGAACTAATAAACGGTCCGTGAAGCACAATATAATGAGTAGCGCAGTTTCGTTCCGCTTTCATTACGTTTGGATTTTGTCGGCAGGAAAAATGGTCCAAGGAATCGTTCGGTTTGTTTGCGTACCGAACCGGAAGCCTTGAACCGAAACAGTTCAATACGAATACATGTACCGTTACACCCCTTGTTAACAGCTATCATTAGGCTAACGGTTCTTTAGCCTAAGTCCGGTAAATTTGTAACGTTAGTAACAGGGACAAAGCCCGGCCACGAGTTACTATCTTGAGGCCACGAGTTATGAGCTACTATCTTGAGGCCACAAGTTACTATCTTGAGGCCACGAGATACTATCTTGAGGCCACGAGTTATGAGCTACTATCTTGAGGCCACAAGTTACTATCTTGAGGCCACAAGTTACTATCTTGAGGCCACGAGATACTATCTTGAGGCCACGAGATACTATCTTGAGGCCACGAGTTACTATCTTGAGGCCACGAGTTACTATCTTGAGGACACGAGTTACTATCTTGAGGACAAGAGTTACTATCTTGAGGCCACGAGTTACGAGCTACTATCTTGAGGCCACAAGATACTATCTTGAGGACACGAGTTACTATCTTGAGGACACGAGTTGCTATCTTGAGGACACGAGTTACTATCTTGAAGCCACGAGTTACTATCTTGAAGCCACGAGCTACTATCCTGAGGACAAGAGTTACGAGCTATTATCTTGAGGCCACGAGTTACTATCTAGAGGCCACGAGTTACTATCTTGAAGCCACAAGTTACTATCTTGAAGCCACGAGCTACTATCTTGAGGACACAAGTTACTATCTTGAGGACACAAGTTACTATCTTGAGGACACAAGTTACTATCTTGAGGACACAAGTTACTATCTTGAGGCCACGAGAAACTATCTTGAGGACACGAGTTACTATCTTGAAGCCACGAGTTACTATCTTGAGGACACGAGTTACTATCTTGAGGCCACGATATACTATCTTGAAGCCACAAGCTACTATCTTGAAGCCACGAGCTACTATCCCGAGGACACGAGTTACGAGCTATTATCTTGAGGCCACAAGTTACTATCTTGAGGCCATGAGTTACTATCTTGAGGACACGAGTTACTATCTAGAGGCCACGAGTTACTATCTTGAAGCCACAAGTTACTATCTTGAAGCCACGAGCTACTATCTTGAGGACACGAGTTACTATCTTGAGGACACGAGTTACTATCTTGAGGCCACAAGTTACTATCTTGAGGCCACGAGATACTATCTTGAGGCCACAAGTTATTATCTTGAGGACACGAGTTACTATCTTGAGGCCATGAGGTACAATCTTAAAGCCACGAGCTACTATCTTGAAGCCACAAGCTACTATCTTGAGGCCACGAGTTACGAGCTTCTATCTTGAGGCCACAAGTTACTATCTTGAGGCCACGAGATACTATCTTGAGGATACGAGTTACTATCTTGAGGACATGAGGTACAATCTTGAAGCCACGAGCTACTATCTTGAAGCCACAAGCTACTATCTTGAGGCCACGAGTTACGAGCTTCTATCTTGAGGCCACAAGTTACTATCTTGCGGCCACAAGATACTATCTTGAGGATACGAGTTACTATCTTGAGGACACGAGTTACTATCTTGAAGCCACGAGTTACTATCTTGAAGCCACGAGTTACTATCTTGAAGCCACGAGTTACTATCTTAAGGACACGAGTTACTATCTTGAGGCCACGAGATACTATCTTGAGGCCACAAGTTACTATCTTGAAGCCACGAGCTACTATCTTGAAGCCACGAGGTACTATCCTGAGGACACGAGTTACTATCTTGAAGCCACAAGTTACTATCTTGAAGCCACGAGCTACTATCTTGAAGCCACGAGCTACTATCTTGAGGCCACAAGTTACTATCTTGAGGCCACGAGTTACTATCTTGAGGACGAGTTACTATCTAGAGGCCACGAGTTACTATCTTGAGGACACGAGTTACTATCTAGAGGCCACGAGTTACTATCTTGAAGCCACGAGTTACTATCTTGAAGCCACGAGCTACTATCTTGAGGACACGAGTTACTATCTTGAGGACACAAGTTACTATCTTGAGGACACAAGTTACTATCTTGAGGACACAAGTTACTATCTTGAGGACACAAGTTACTATCTTGAGGCCACAAGTTACTATCTTGAGGCCACGAGATACTATCTTGAGGACACGAGTTACTATCTTGAGGACACGAGTTACTATCTTGAGGCCACGAGTTACTATCTTGAGGCCACGAGTTACTATCTTAAAGCCACGAGCTACTATCCTGAGGCCACAAGTTACTATCTTGAGGCCACGAGTTACTATCTTGAGGACACGAGTTACTATCTAGAGGCCACGAGTTACTATCTAGAGGCCACGAGTTACTATCTTGAAGCCACGAGCTACTATCTTGAGGACACAAGTTACTATCTTGAGGACACGAGTTACTATCTTGAGGCCACGAGTTACGAGCTTCTATCTTGAGGCCACAAGTTACTATCTTGAGGCCACGAGATACTATCTTGAGGATACGAGTTACTATCTTGAGGACATGAGGTACAATCTTGAAGCCACGAGCTACTATCTTGAAGCCACAAGCTACTATCTTGAGGCCACGAGTTACGAGCTTCTATCTTGAGGCCACAAGTTACTATCTTGCGGCCACAAGATACTATCTTGAGGATACGAGTTACTATCTTGAGGACACGAGTTACTATCTTGAAGCCACGAGTTACTATCTTGAAGCCACGAGTTACTATCTTGAAGCCACGAGTTACTATCTTAAGGACACGAGTTACTATCTTGAGGCCACGAGATACTATCTTGAGGCCACAAGTTACTATCTTGAAGCCACGAGCTACTATCTTGAAGCCACGAGGTACTATCCTGAGGACACGAGTTACTATCTTGAAGCCACGAGTTACTATCTTGAAGCCACGAGCTACTATCTTGAAGCCACGAGCTACTATCTTGAGGCCACAAGTTACTATCTTGAGGCCACGAGTTACTATCTTGAGGACACGAGTTACTATCTAGAGGCCACGAGTTACTATCTTGAAGCCACGAGTTACTATCTTGAAGCCACGAGCTACTATCTTGAGGACACGAGTTACTATCTTGAGGACACAAGTTACTATCTTGAGGACACAAGTTACTATCTTGAGGACACAAGTTACTATCTTGAGGACACAAGTTACTATCTTGAGGCCACGAGATACTATCTTGAGGCCACAAGTTACTATCTTGAGGCCACGAGATACTATCTTGAGGCCACGAGATACTATCTTGAGGACACGAGTTACTATCTTGAGGACACGAGTTACTATCTTGAGGACACGAGTTACTATCTTGAGGACACGAGTTACTATCTTGAGGACACGAGTTACTATCTTGAGGCCACGAGTTACTATCTTGAGGCCACGAGTTACTATCTTAAAGCCACGAGCTACTATCCTGAGGACACGAGTTACGAGCTATTATCTTGAGGCCACGAGTTACTATCTTGAGGACACGAGTTACTATCTAGAGGCCACGAGTTACTATCTAGAGGCCACGAGTTACTATCTTGAAGCCACGAGCTACTATCTTGAGGACACAAGTTACTATCTTGAGGACACGAGTTACTATCTTGAGGCCACAAGTTACTATCTTGAGGCCACGAGATACTATCTTGAGGCCACGAGATACTATCTTGAGGACACGAGTTACTATCTTGAGGCCACAAGTTACTATCTTGAGGCCACGAGATACTATCTTGAGGACACGAGTTACTATCTTGAGGACACGAGTTACTATCTTGAGGACACGAGTTACTATCTTGAGGCCACGAGTTACTATCTTGAGGCCACGAGTTACTATCTTGAGGCCACGAGTTACTATCTTGGGGACACGAGTTACTATCTTGAGGACACGAGTTACTATCTTGAGGACACGAGTTACTATCTTGAGGCCATGAGGTACAATCTTGAAGCCACGAGCTACTATCTTGAAGCCACGAGCTACTATCTTGAGGCCACGAGTTACGAGCTTCTATCTTGAGGCCACAAGTTACTATCTTGAGGCCACGAGATACTATCTTGAGGACACAAGTTACTATCTTGAGGACACAAGTTACTATCTTGAAGCCACAAGCTACTATCTTGAAGCCACGAGCTACTATCTTGATGCCACGAGTTACAAGCTATTATCTTGCACTGAAGCTAAGCAGGGCTGAGCCTGGTTAGTACCTGGATGGGAGACCTCATGAGAGAACCAGGTTGCTGCTGGAAGAGGTGTTAATGAGGCCAGCAGGGGGCGCTCTCCCTGTGGTCTGTGTGGGTCCTAATGCCCCAGTATAGTGACGGGGACACTATACTGTCAAAGAGCACCGTCCTTTGGATGAGACGTTAAACCGAGGTCCTGACTCTCTGTGGTCACAAAAAATCCCATGGCCAAATCTGCCCATTGGCCTCTGTCTATCATGGCCTCATAATCATCCCTGTCTACTGATTGGCTTCATCACTGTCTCCTCTCCACCAGTAAGCTGGTGTGTGGTGGGCGTACTGGCGCAATATGGCTGCCGTCGCATCATGCAGGTGGATGCTGCACACTGGTGGTGGTTGAGGAGATTCCCCTCTATATGTAAAGCGCTTTGAGGTCCCAGATAAAGCGCTATATAAATGTAACGAATTATTATTATTATCTTGAGGCCACAAGTTACTATCTTGAGGACACGAGTTACTATCTTGAAGCCACAAGCTACTATCTTGAAGCCACGAGCTACTATCTTGAGGACACGAGTTACGAGCTATTATCTTGCACTGAAGCTAAGCAGGGCTGAGCCTGGTTAGTACCTGGATGGGAGACCTCCTGAGAAAACCAGGTTGCTGCTGGAAGAGGTGTTAATGAGGCCAGCAGGGGGTGCTCTCCCTGTGGTCTGTGTGGGTCCTAACGCCTAACTGTCCTAACTGTGTGGGTCCTAACTGTGTGAGTTACTATCTTCAAGCCACGAGTTACTATCTTGAAGCCACAAGCTACTATCTTGAAGCCACGAGCTACTATCTTGAGGACACAAGTTACTATCTTGAGGACACGAGTTACTATCTTGAGGCCACGAGTTACTATCTTGAGTCAAGTCAAGTCAAGTCAAGTATATTTATATAGCGCTTTTCACAATATAGATTGTATCAAAGCAGCTTCACAGTATCAATCAAAACAACACACAATGTTCGTTTCTTAGTAGAAAAACATCCACATTTGGTCAGTGTTGCCAGATTGGGCGGGTTCCCGCCCAATTGGGCGGTTTTGAATTTGATTGTGCGGGTAAAAAAGGGTTTGGGTGGGTGGACAAAATTTGGGCTGGTTTGGGGTCAGTTCGGCGGTTTTCAAACATCTACTTATTAAAGTCGAATTGGTTAAAAAACTAAACTAAAGTGTGCATGTGCTGTCATCATGACAAAACACACGCCCATGCAGAGTCAGCTGGCGTTGGTGTTGACGTCACCGACGAGCACGCACGCACTGATAGCCAATCAGCGATCAGCAGGCAGGCGTGATTTAGCGCGATAACTTGTAGCTGTATATTCTAGTGATCGATAATGCCAAAGTGACCTAAGTAAGTTGTATCTACAGTAAAGAGTAAGATCGTGATCAACTCTAAAAACGTACACACGTGGTGGGAGATGACTCGATGGTTAATATAACTCTGAGAGGAGAGCACAGTTCAGTTGAAATACTTTAATTGGAATCGAATATGGGACGACTCCTGTCCATGGTCCATGTGCACTAGCCTAGCCAGACATCTGCAACGTTTACACCGTCCAGACTGCATGCACTCTCCTGTCCCTGACAGCTGCTGAAAAAGGTTTGAATCAACAATGAATCAGTTTTGACTGCTAAATTCTGCATTATGTTCTACAATGTGTAACAGCTACTTCTGAGGGTTAAAGTCATCGGTATTTCTTGATTGTTGTTTTGACAGTGTCCACCTGGACATTTAAGTCATATTTGCTAATTCTCATATCTGTTTTTTTATTTTATCATCGTTATTTTGTTTTAAGGAGATACCTTAAGGTGCTTAGCAACCTTGAATGACATGGAAATACAATTATAACACATTAATTTGGCAGTAAAATTTTGGGCGGTTTTTTCTTGGAGTGGGCGGTTTTTGGTGAGCTTTTGGGCTGGAAATCACCGTCCCAATCTGGCAACACTGCGTTTGGTAGAGCTGATCAATGGTATTAATGATTGGTTAAGCAAACAGCAATACAGTCTCAGTTGCAAATTCAATTACAATAGCCAAATCATAGTAGCATTAATATATTTTTCTAACCAATATTAACACAGAATTTTCTTCAAATTTGTATCATTTTGGCACTTTCTTTGCTTTGGAGCCAGTCAAATTATTGTTTAGCTTCCCGATCAGAATCAAACTTTTACAAAAACATAATTTGCAAATCTCTTTAAAGTGAGAGCTTCAGCTGCTCACAGCATTTGTTATCTCCTGTCTCACTATTATTTATCAGGACTGTTCAGTTACTCTTCATACTGTAAGAAATTATAGTCTGCTCCGATCAAACTTCCACTCCAATATAGATATATTGAAATGTTCCTTCACTTAAAAGAGCTTATTTATCATAGAATCAATTCCTTACAATCTTAAAAGTATCACAGAGTCACGTTTATCACCTATAGTGTGGGAATGACAGCGGGTATTCAAGAACCATCTTGATTAGGGAGTTTCAAAGAGATGTTATCACCTTAAACATTTGGCCGTTCTTGTTTGAAAGAACATCAAAGACATGGACACAGAGGTACCAATTTTACTGTTCTCTTCAATTTACATTTAAGACAGAGTTTCAGCTCCACGCTGAGAGAAAAGACGCATTTGTTATACTCAATTTACATTTAAGAGAGAGAGCTTCATTTACATGCTGAGGGGGAAGACGAATGAAATACAGTATAAAATGTTTGAGATTTGGATGTTCTGGGTTCATTCTGACGCCGGTGAACCCAAGGTGCTTTGTGTCTACCTTGCCACTGCTATGCTGTAATAAACTTCATTTTTGAGATCTTCGACGTCCACATAATTTTTTCTTACATTGGCGAGCCAGTCCATCGAGGAATTTCCAACAAAAAGTGGGGAAAGGTAAGAAAAAGCTGTTTTATTTTATTTTATGCTGTTTTTTGTCAGGAAACCCCTCGTTTAAAAATCTAGAAAAGGAAAATTTAAGGACAGAAGAGAATTTGGTTTATTCAGTCTTAGCAGGAGGAGTTGTTAAGCCTATTCCGTACGATTTTGTTTAAGATTCTAACGGAACTGAATCAGCCCGAAGCAGTGTGGTGGCAGAGTTGTATTGGAATTGTTGTTTCTAAAGTAATTGAAACAAAGTGCTTAAGTGTAAAGTTTCTAAAGTAACTGAAACTTTGTGTTGGTCTCTTATAATTCTGTTAAGATTCTAAAGTAATTGAATCAACCCGAAGTAGTGTGGTGGCAGAATTATATTAGATCAGTTGTTTCTAAAGTAGGCTAACCGAAACAGAATTATTACAACTTCACAATCAGTTTCAAGTACACTTTTGAGGAAATTCTAAAGTAATTGAATAAGACCCGACGCAGTGTGGTCACAGAATTATTTCACAACGATTGTGTTTTATAGTGTAGTGAGTCTGACATCGTGGCTCTGTGGAATTTAAAATAAGAACCCGAAGCAGTGTGGTTTTGCCCGACGTACTGTGGCAGTGTTTTAAATTTGAAAAAGAGTGGTTAAGCTGTACTGTGGATAAGTAAGCTGTTTTAAGAAAATAACATAAAACCCGACGTAATGTGGTTTTGTCCGACGTACTGTGACAGTGTTAATTTTTTTTAAATTTCTTACTGTTCTGCGTAGTGAAATTCTAGGTCGAAAGGACTGTGGTTTTGATTAAGTTTAGAAGCTTCAGTCAGTGTGTTTGATGTGTTCATTAGCGTCCGAGCTGTGAATAATTAGACTAACGAATATCCTAAAGGAACTGGATAACGTGTAGTCATTTAAATCAGACGTTGTGAATAACTATTTCACGAGATACTTTTAAAGCCTGACAAGGCTTTTGAAAATGGAAGAAATTATTGTTAAATACATCGCTAAACACGGTTCTCAGGGAATGTTTGACGGAATAGAGAATATTGTTGATAAACCGTACAAGTGGGCTATCTCTAAGTTTGAAAATGATCCCAAAATGCCTAAGAACAAAAATGGGAAAATTGCAAAGCACTGTTTGGAGAAAAGAAAGGAAGATCAGGAAGTTGTTGGTTTTGCTTGTGGAAAGATGGGGCACAAGGCAAGACAGTGTCACTTGTCACACAAAAGAGGGCAAAATGGTCAAATGGGCTATCGTTGTTTGCTTAAGAAAATAGGCAATTTAGAAACCCAGTTGGAACTGTTGAAAGGAAATAAAGAAGCGATTCACACCTTGTCAAACATATCACTGCATGAGCAACATGACTGTAGCTCAGTCACAAGCAGATGCTGATGCAAATTAGAATTAGTTTTATGATAAGTAACACATTTTAGAAAAGGGTTTACTATCAAAAGGGGGTGATTCTTTATGATTTATGGAACATGTTTTATTAGCATTGCTATGTAGTTGTAATTTATAATAAATGTTTTGATGGCATTATGTTTAGAAATAATTTTTTAAAACATTACCGATGTTTGATGTTTTGAGATTAAACTTCTGTGACTTTAATGTTTTGAATGTGAAAATATTCTTGTGGGGAAAAGGGGGGCAACCTCTTCTTTTTGATTGTTTCAGATATAAGCATCAAGATGTTTGTCTGAAATATGTAACCTCATGGAGAAAGATGATCTGGTCGTTTGCTGGACGAGAAGGAAGTAGAACCAGTGGAGCCAGGGAAAAGAACAGAATACAGAGGTTTCCAGACTGGCAAGATCCAGAACTCCAGGCCTAAAAGATCTAGAAACCCTGGGACCCACCATGGGATGGATGGAACTGATAAAGAGGCACAGACTCAAACATCAGCAGTGACTGCTTCTTCTAGAAGGACTTACGGTCCAAGTGAAAAGGAATGGACAATGAGAAGAGAAACAAGAGGAGTTTTCAGAAACAAACCATTTTAAGACTACGGCCAGCAGTTTTTCCACATAAGGGGAAAACAAGTAGAGAAATGATGTCCACACTGAGAAAATGGACACAAAACACATGAAAAACCACACACACACACACACACACACACACACACACATTATATTGTCTATTGATTGTTGATTGTCTGAGTTATCAAAACTTAACAGTATGCTAATATCACTGAGGCAAAGGAAAGAGCCACGTTGTGAAAGCTCAACAAGGCCTTGAAGGAAAAGATGAGGTGTTGATAAAAAAAATGCATGATGGAGACTTGGCTATTGCCTATTCTGGTTTACTTTGGGATGTTACCTTTAAAACTGTTTGTGTATGCATCATTCTTATTATCGGTCAGTGCATTATGTTATGTTGTATGCGTTCCATGTTGAAACGTCAGGTTGAAGATAATTCTATGATCAATACTGGACGTTCCGGTTGGATGTGATGGTTCTTGATTACCTCTCTCAAACCAAAGAAATACTTTTCCAAAAATTTTTTTTAAAAATTATAATATTTTAAAAAAATAATAATAATTCTTAACACCAATTATGATAATTCTGCTCAAGTGAAGTAGAGCTGTAACCAGTGTGCATGAGGTGTCATTCCTATGACGGGTAAGATTCTCCGATGGCCATAGGGGGACAACCCAAGCCAGGATGCCACCGCCACTGGGCACCTGCCCACCAGGGAAGGGAGGTGTTATTTAGGAAAAGGGAGTGGATGTGATGCTACTTTTGGGCCAAGAGCATCAAAGGGGGGTCTGTAAGAAATTATAGTCTGCTCCGATCAAACTTCCACTCCAATATAGATATATTGAAATGTTCCTTCACTTAAAAGAGCTTATTTATCATAGAATCAATTCCTTACAATCTTAAAAGTATCACAGAGTCACGTTTATCACCTATAGTGTGGGAATGACAGTGGGTATTCAAGAACCATCTTGATTAGGGAGCTTCAAAGAGATGTTATCACCTTAAACATTTGGCCGTTCTTGTTTGAAAGAACATCAAAGACATAGACACAGAGGTACCACTTTTACTGTTCTCAGCTCCACACTGAGAGAAAAGACGCATTTGTTATTCTCAATTTACATTTAAGAGAGAGAGCTTCATTTACATGCTGAGGGGGAAGACGAATGAAATATAGTATAAAATGTTTGAGATTTGGATGTTCTGGGTTCATTCTGACGCCGGTGAACCCAAGGTGCTTCGTGTACCTTGCCACTGCTATGCTGTAATAAACTTAATTTTTGAGATCTTCGACGTCCACATCATTTTTTCTTACAAAGGGCATAAGTCTTCTCCCTTTACAGAGCTTATACAGGTCCTTCTCAAAAGATTAGCATATTGTGATAAAGTTCATTATTTTCCATAATGTAATGATAAAAATTCAACTTTCATATATTTTAGATTCATTGCACACCAACTGAAATATTTCAGGCCTTTTATTGTTTTAAAACTGATGATTTTGGCATACAGCTCATGAAAACCCAAAATTCCTATCTAAAAAAATTAGCATATTTCATCCGACCAATAAAAGAAGTGTTTTTAATACAAAAAAAGTCAACCTTCAAATAATTATGTTCAGTTATAAACATGGCATGGAGGCAATCCGCCTGTGGCACTGCTGAGGTGTTGTGGAGGCCCAGGATGCTTCGATAGCGGCCTTAAGCTCATCCAGAGTGTTGGGTCTTGCGTCTCTCAACTTTCTCTTCACAATATCCCACAGATTCTCTATGGGGTTCAGGTCAGGAGAGTTGGCAGGCCAATTGAGCACAGTAAACCATTTACCAGTGGTTTTGGCACTGTGAGCAGGTGCCAGGTCGTGCTGAAAAATGAAATCTTCATCTCCATAAAGCTTTTCAGCAGATGGAAGCATGAAGTGCTCCAAAATCTCCTGATAGCTAGCTGCATTGACCCTGCCCTTGATAAAACACAGTGGACCAACACCAGCAGCTGACATGGCACCCCAGACCATCACTGACTGTGGGTACTTGACACTGGACTTCAGGCATTTTGGCATTTCCTTCTCCCCAGTCTTCCTCCAGACTCTGGCACCTTGATTTCCGAATGACATGCAAAATTTGCTTTCATCCGAAAAAAGTACTTTGGACCACTGAGCAACAGTCCAGTGCCGCTTCTCTGTAGCCCAAGTGGCTTGACCTGGGGAATGCGGCACCTGTAGCCCATTTCCTGCACACGCCTGTGCACGGTGGCTCTGGATGTTTCTACTCCAGACCACTAGCGGCGCCAGGATTTTGATTGTAGGTGGGCCTCCAGAAAACTGGATGGGCCCGTTAAAATAAGGCAAAAAAAAAAAAAGAAACGGTGTTTGGAAGTTTTCCTTTCTGTCCTGCAGTTGCCACGCCCATTTTTCTTTGCCACTCAGTTCCCCATGCAGTTCACCACACCTTCAACTAATTAGCTCCAATCAGCCACAGACTTTATTAGACAGCACCTGTACACAGCCCTTTCTCTTTGTTCCTGCCACATGGAGGAATCCTTTGTGTGTTGCTGCTGGAAATGCCTTGTCTCCTGCCCTGTGTGCGTTATTGAACTATGTAAGTTCCATACGTTTCTCTTTTGATCGTATGTTAATTGAATTATGAGAATGTTCCTTTCTGTCTGTTTAAAAGTACAAATGTTTGATTGTCATTCAAATGGATTGTGGCCTTGTATTGTGGCATTATGTAGCTAATTGTATCCCATATCATTTCCCTTTTAGAAACCACACATACACAAACATACTTAATAAAGAAAGACATTGTGTAATGAAAGTGACTGGACAAGACTGTTCTTATCAACACCTCCACTGGTCTCAAGCCAGCTACCTGCACATCCCTCTCAAACCTCCTTTTCAAACGGGTTCCCCTTCATCTCCGTTTCAGGGGCAGGGGGAGGGGGAGGGGGGTTAAACTTACCCATTGGGTAAGTTGTGTCAAAGGGAGGACCACTGTCTTAGACTTTGAAAACCCCTGCGTTAGCCTAACTGTTAGCCTACTTGCTTGCTGGTGTGAGGGGGTGGCTACGGGAGGACTTGATGCAGAGGGGGCGGCCGAGCAGGATGGTAACTCTTCATTTGTAACCGCGTTACTAAAAATGGCAGGAGTTTCCTCCTCCTGCTCCTCGGAGCGTTTTTTGCTAAATTTAAATTAAAACAAGCTGCTTTGCTTTGCCATATTATGCTTCATTTTAGCTAATAGCTACCGTCTGTTTCTGTCTCAATGAAAATCTTGCGCGCTAACGTCATTCATTTCATTGGATCACTTGCTGGTGACGATGCAGCCTGTGGGCAGGCTTAAGAGTCCACACGTGGGGTAGAAGCCGCTGATTGGTTGAGAAGCTTTCACTCAAAGCTTTCCTCTGGCTGCTTATTGGATGAACTGATAGAATGAAAATCCGTACGCCTGCAAATAGAGGTCTCTGCAGACGGTAATAGGAGTTACCCGCCTGGGTCAAAATGGGCGGGCCCGGACCTAAAATGGGTGGGCCCAGGCCCAATGGTAGCGCAGCGGTTGCTCCAGACTCAGTCCACTGCTTCCGCAGGTCCCCCAAGGTCTGGAATCGGTCCTTCTCACAATCTTCCTCAGGGTCCGGTCACCTCTTCTCGTTGTGCAGCGTTTTTTGCCATACTTTTTCCTTCCCACAGACTTCCCACTGAGGTGCACTCTGGGAACAGCCTATTTGTTCAGAAATTTCTTTCTGTGTCTTACCCTCTTGCTTGAGGGTGTCAATGATGGCCTTCTGGACAGCAGTCAGGTCGGCAGTCTTACCCATGATTGCGGTTTTGAGTAATGAAACAGGCTGGGAGTTTTTAAAAGCCTCAGGAATCTTTTTCAGGTGTTTAGAGTTAATTAGTTGATTCAGATGATTAGGTTAATAGCTTGTTTAGAGAACCTTTTCATGATATGCAAATTTTTTTAGATAGAAATTTTGGGTTTTCATGAGCTGTATGCCAAAATCATCAGTATTAAAACAATAAAAGACCTGAAATATTTCAGTTGGTGTGCAATGAATCTAAAATATATTAACCCTCTGGGGTCTGAAATCACGCCGGCGTGATTTGCTCGCTTTTTTTCTTATCAGTGCAAAAGAGACTCAAAATACTCTGTTTATTTTGATCTTACATTTAAGTGTTATACATCATTCAAAACGATTAAATGTCTTCTTTTATTTGTGTACACACATAATAAAAACAAAATGTTGTGTTTTTCGTAAAATAAATAAAATAAACATGATGCGCGTTCTGTCGTCTCTCTCAATGTGAAGCTCATTCTGAAACGCGACAGAACATGATCTGTAATTTAGCTAATGTTTGTCACACAAACTTGAAACGTATGTCTTTACAATGCTTGGAGTCTCTATTTTTAAATGATGTAAATTATATCAAAAACAAATATTCTATGTTTAAGTAATCCGTATGAAAGCAGCGACATATACAGTTTCTCATATGGGCCTCATTAGCGATAATGTGACCACGCCCACGCGAAACAGCTGTTCGCATACTAATGAGCCACGTGGAGGAACACGATCAACTCCCTCAACACAAAGAATCAGCGACTTCAGTCCTACTCTGCTTTTCATGTGTGGAATACTGTGTTTGTGCTGTGCCCTTGGATTTACCTCAGAAGAGTTAGAAGAACAAGATTTGATTATGAGATTTTTAAGGTAAGACATGTTATTATAGTAGCATGTTAGCAGCAGCTGCAGCATGTTATTGTTGCATACACTTTACATTGTAGCTACTAGTTAAACTAGTGCCAGACTAAAATGTACGTTATAAAATGTGATTGGAGTTAAAAACATGAGGTCTAATGCTAAATGTATATACATGTAGCCTATGACACAATGACATCGCATTCAGTAAATGTTTGCATGTGCTGAGTTAGTCACGCGCTGTGGGTTTGAAAAGCAGAACAAATAAAACATTATAGGCAGTGCCGCCGCTCCCACCACGCGCATCACGCGCTGTGCGTAGGGCACCAAGTGCTGAGGGGGCACCAAAAATAGCCTAATGAAAAATCAATCATCATATCATAGTCATAATCAGGGGCGTCACTAGGCCCTTTTTAGGGGCTAAACTTCTTTAATCCCCTAAACTTCTGCCTAGCCCCCCTAAAAATGTGTGATTAATATGCTACACAAATTCGTATTCGCTTCAGTCTTGTTATAATCAGATTCAGCGCGTTCTTCATCTTCAATCCGCAGCAGCGCCGAGCAGAGAGCACGTCAGAGAGGACAGGGTGTGTGTGTGTGTGTGTGTGTGTTCATCTGAGCCTCATTGGTCTGTCACTGCTCGTCAATGTCAGAATATTTGAGATGACCAATCAAATCAAAGTAGGCGGGCTTTATGTTCACAGACGCTGAGCGCGAATTTTAACAGTGCAACTCGACGCTTCAGTGTACGGTCAAGTGCGAGATAAGATGTAAGTAGCTAAACTTAACGTTTCATATTTGACAGTTTTTTAGGTCATAAATGTTAAACGAATGACAAATAATCAGGCAAACTAATATAGTTTTGTCTAATTTCGCCATTTTGAACTGAAAATAGGCCTATAACGTCCTCATGTAGCCTAGTGTAATAGTTTACTGCCATTGTGAGGGGACAAGAAACATGAACAAAGCTGTTTTCATCATGTTAGGCATGGATTAATAATGAATGTGTACATATTGAGAATATAATACAAATTGTAGCCTTTAGTAAATTAAAAAAGCCAACTTTAGGAGGGGAAGAGACAGGGCAAGATAAAAACAGAGAGAAAAAGAGTGTGATGCTGATGAGGAGAGAAAAATAATCAGCTGCCCACTGACATGGTTTTAAAGCTGTTGTTATCCAAAAAAAATTATTTATTTTTTGCCTTCAAAACATCTTAAAATGCACATCTGTAGTTCAGAGAAATCAAAATTTTCTCGGGGAAAGCCCGAACCCCCATAACTAAACTGCCTCAAATTCGGGAACACAGTGATTATAAAAACCATGCCATTGCGTAATGAACCTAGTTAATAGTGAGCATTAGACCCTAAACTAAAGTGTTACTTTTTTTATTATTATTATTTATAAATCATACCCTCATTGGGGGCTTAGCCCCCCCTAAATGGGGGGGGGGGGGGGGCATTATAAAGGAATTATGCTTAGGGCACCAAAATGGCTAGCAGCGGCACTGATTATAGGCTTCATGTTTTTACTCCAACATTTCATAACGTCGTAACGAATGGAAACGAAGTAACATGATAATCCATATAGTTTTCTCTAGTGTAGTGTCACTGAACTTTTTAACGATTTATAGGCTGCCTTCTATAGGCTATTGTTATTATTACATGCAGCCCTACATATGCCTACAAGGCACAACACACTTGGGAGTTCATATATGTAGTGTATGTATGTATTTAGTAAATTTCATAATTTTAACCAGAGAAATCTAAAATAGTTTCTCCTGATATCAGCATGTTCACAGGTGTTTTTTTTCCTAAATGTTTTCTTTTACAGGGACCAGAAGACACTGATGAGTCCTGCTGACATTCACATGAGTCTCTCTAGATGAACATGGTAAAAAAAATCAAACACTTTGGAGATGACAGGTATGTAGCCTACTATGTTTTAGGAATGGCAGAAAGCTGTGGGACTGTCCAAGTCTCTGTCTTTAGATCAGTGTTTACTAATGTGCTTTTTTGTCATTTGTTGTGTATCTTTGGATAGTGTTGTGTTGTAAATAAATCCAAACCATTTAAAAGCCATTATTTTTTAAGTCTCTCCTCACTCTTTGTGCAAGGTTCCTGATAATGACAGCACCTGATAGCACCTTATAGGGCCATTAGGGGAGGGTCTTTGTCTTTCTCAGGTGTGAAACACTAAATATTCATGGGTTGATGGTTCATGGTTCACGCCTCCTCGCATAAAGCTTTCTAACACAAAACACGTCTTAGAAATTTTACATCAATATATTGTCTTATCTAAATGAGTAGTCAGGATGATTTTCACATAGTTTTGAAGTAAATATTCTAGGCCACGTGATACAATTTTCAAAAGTCTTGTGAATAAATAATTAGTATGGGTTTTATTACCTTATTTCAGGGACAATGTTTCTTAGTTTTTTCACAAACCACGCATAAACGTCATTATCTCAAAACTAAAAATGTTTACATACATGCTGCTGACATATTACTGTAGCAGAGTTTGTGCTGAATACAGTGTAATCAGACTTTAGCCATGAAAATGTCACAAGTATCAGAAATACGCACAAATGTCAGAGCATGTCAGAACACCTCCAGGACCCAGAAAACACCTCGGACCCCAGAGGGTTAAAGTTTAATTTTTATTACATTATGGAAAATAATGAATTTTATCACAATATGCAATTTTTTGAGAAGGACCTGTATACCCAAAAGATCACCCTCCGAGATGTACCCCCTCCTCTTCTTATCTTTGGACTAAGGCCCCTGCAAGTACACAGTTTTCAGTTCCCCTTTTCTCTAACACCCCTTATCTATGCATCTCCACAGTCAGCACATATGTCACTTCAAGAAACACCTAACCAAACATGTCTCGCTCTTAAATGCACTCTAAGTTATCTATTGCTAAGAAAAACAAACATTCTGTCCTTTTGCACTGTCCTATTGACTTCTTTGCAAAGAAGACACTATTGAACTATTTGCAAAGAAGATAATGCATCTTGCAACTTCCTTAACACATCTATTTTTAAAGAACACATCTATGTTTTATAAAACACACAAGCAGATATATGTTTTAAAAGATACATTCAAAAGAAAATTTCCATTACACTAGAAAAATCATGAGTCCACAAGTGTAGCACTAAATCTGGTAAAACGTTACACATTGCTATTTGTTTTGTTGTAAAATACATTCATGAAAAACAAGAAAACAAAAATCAAAAAGATAAATTATTTTATATATAGTCTACTATAAAATGAAGAATTTTTTTAAATGTATAGCACAGCTGTTTAATGGGGGAGCAACATATGATAGATGGGACAGAACAAAAAAGGCTATTAATAATCTTTTATTGCGCAAACGTAGTATGATATGATTATGAAAGACTCCCAATACAGTGCGGCACAAAGCGCTTATGCGCATCCCGAGCGCAGAATGATGCGCTTGAAGCAACACGGAGTCACAGCGCGCAGCTCTTCGAGTCCGCATTGAAAAGTTCAAAGCACAAAGAAAGACATATCGATGCATAGTGTATTATACAGTATCTATCTATGCAATCGTTTATTGAGCCTTTTCTTTACTGTGCGCGTGAAGAACAATTATAGTGCTCTCTACTCTTGTGTTGTGATCTAACAGACACATGGTAGAAAGTAACATGATTAAGGTACAGCAGTACAGTCTAGCAAGATAGTCATTTTATGCCATAGAGCTTTATCTACAGATCAAGTATAATAATAGTAACATTGAATCATCTTGGAGAGTTTTTCATCATGTTGACTGTCGTAGAGAATGATTGACAGCGGAGGGAAGAGTTTACGTGAACTTGAATGAATGAAATGAATATTTAAGTCATTAAATTCATCTCACTTTATACCATAGAATGGCTTCAGAACACTTATAATATAGTGCACGAAAACTTAATAGTGCTTATATAATGCTTTCGTGGGGCTTAACAATAACACAGAATAATAACGCACAATATCGGATTTGGATCGGCCTCGTCTGACCGATACCCGATCCTGCAAAAATGGCAGTATCGGAGCCGATACCGATACTGAGTATCAGATCGGTGCATCCCTAGTTGTTACTACATTGGTTCCTGTCGTCTTGACAATTTTAGGGAGATGCCATTTTAACCACAAGGAGGAGATCAGGGAGATGCTCTGGCCTTCTGGATACAGACAGCCCAGGCCCTGCAGAGAGAGAAGCAGCGCAACCACATATTATTATTTGGTCGGATAGCAAATATCTTAACGATACGCAACTCTCCGTTTATTGGGACCTACTCCATTAACTGTACAATCCAAAAATAATAAATTAAAAAATGCCCAATATCAAAATACTTCTCTCCACTGGTCAGTTTGCATTCATGCTGTCAATGTACCAGACTAGGCAATCTGAACCAGTTGGTCTGAAAACAGTGTATCCGGAGTGTGAAAGGGATGAACAAGTATATGGACAAATCCACAACGATGTTAGCCATGCCCAGCAAATCTGCATTCATGCTGTCAACATACCAGACTGGCCCTGTGGCGATATGTTCTTTTAACACCTGATATTTTCATTTCTCCTCTTACTCGTTTCACTTATTTATTTATTACAGTCTCTGCCAGTTCATCAGTTTTGTTCTTGTTGACATTATTATACTTAATGTCAATTTTTATGCTGTGCTATAGTTTTTTTCGTGTTCCCGGAATAAAATGTCCCTTAACTCATTGTTTAATTGCATTATTTTCTTTTACTAATACAAGTGCTTTCATTAGGTATAAATATTACAACATATATTCACTGCACTTCACTGGTATATTCACACAGAATATTCCCCTAAACTCAAACTTTTTCACAGAGAACAGATGATGGATTTACAACATGCTAGATCATCCATGTCTCCCGAAATATACGACAGTAAGTGGGTGTCAAACTGGGAGCAGAACAGAGTAAGCTTTAGAGTTATCACAATGTTTAAAAGGTTATCTTGCTTTTATAGATATTAGTGTGCAATAACAAACTGCATTTAGTTTTTACTAGTATTTTTTTTGTGTAAAGTAATTTAAAGTGTATGAAACCTCAAATAAACATTAAAATACACTGGACAGTTGTGATAAATGAATAGCTGAGCACGTCCATCTCTGGCTCAGTGCCAGTCAAAGCGTGAAGCAGATTTGACATTTTGAATTTAGCAGTTGATCACGTGACTCACTGACCGCTCTAATCACACCGGTGTGATCGTACGTGTCAAAGGGTTAAAGTTGACCCACTGGAATCACATGGACTGGTAATTTACCTTTCAAAGCTTTGACAACATCCTCATCAACCTCAACACAAGTGTTGTCATGACTGAAGACAGGAAGCAATAGCAAGTAAATTTAAGGCAGATAAGGAAGTCCCGAATCAGACGAAGGCAGGTGGCGCAGGGACTTTGATGGTCAACACGGAACAGACGAGATGAAGTGCGAAGGTGAAAAGTGGTGACAGATCCAGACACAGAATGTAATCCACAGGAAACAACTACCAGGAACAAGAAGCACGAGACTGCGTAACGCCCAACAGGACCAGACACACAGCACGGAGGACTTCAAACAACAATCTGACAAAGGAGATGAGAAAACGGTGAGTATTTAAAGGTGAGGAGATTAACTGCAGCTGGCGTCGTGAGTGAGATCAGCTGTGTCGCTGATCAGGCAATGATGGTCAGTCACACCCACTTACACATCCACACCCACATAACAACATAAACACAAGATGAGAAGGAAACAATGAATTCATGAACCGTGACAAGTGTTTACTCTGCAAAAGACTGTTGTCAGATTCCTGACTTCTATCTCCTTGTTCGTTGTCACTGTCCAGTGCAGCCTGTATTTGATACATAGGACACAAGGTTAGAAGAGGCTCAATTAAACATTTGGTTTAAAATATATATATATAAAATGTATTTTGTCCTCGCATTCTTTGGTACCCAGTGACACACCTATGTGAAAGGCTCATTATGCGGCATATTATCCGGCCTTTGTCTTCTCAGGTGTGATCACGCCTCCCTGCATATTGCCTTTCCAAACAAAAAGTGTCTTATAAAATTTTAATCAATGTATTGTTTTGTGTAAATGATTAGGCAGGATGATTTTCAGATCATTTTGAAGCAAAAACTCTAGGCGACAACATCCATTAGTCAAAACTGTTGTGGACACATATTTAGTATGTGTTTTGTGGCATTATTTCTGGCATCAAAGATCTCTGCGAACTTATTTACAGAACAATTGAAACCACTTCACATGTCACGCCCATAGTTGCCCATAAATACTCCGTGAAACGCCCACAAGTTAATATTCATCGATTGCGAAATCATGGCAAACACAGAGAGGAAAACCAAGAAACGTAACTTCACTCAATGTGAAGAAGAAATTATCGTTGGCGAGGTGGAAAAGAGGAGTAACATGTTGTTTGGAGGGCACAGTGTGGGCATTATGTCATTACGTCATGTGCATCATTACGCATTGTGATGGCATAGCATTTTATTTTATTTTACTGTCTATGATTTTATTACCATCCATTTGATTGCATCTGACAAGCTACAGATGTGTTATGAGGATGAATTGCATAACATGCCAATATTATTGCATAACGTATTTCACTTTTATTTTTGCAAATGTGTTAATTTGCATTTCTGTTGTAATCTTCGTTTGATTTTGTTTGTTTTACACTGTAGATTGATCAAACGGGTGTTCGTGTAGGCTGTTAATTGTAAGACTTGCTTTGTGAAGTCTTCATGTTATTTATGAGAGGCAGTATTGCCATTTCTTTTACACAACGGTCTACAGTTTCACACACTTTCACGTGTTTCTTCCATCTGCCGACGGTGTCGCCATTTCTCATTTCACCCGTTTTTGTGCGTACGCCTGGGTCAGAGTTTGCGTGAAGGACCGCACATTTTCCCGTCAAGTTTGCTTTTTATAAATACCAATTATTGGGTAGAGAGCAGCGTACGCCTTCTTTTGTGCATATGCAATGTTTATAAATGAGGCCCCTGAAGGTCTCTTTTCAGCTGGTCTCCCATTGCAACAGCAGCTGCACTTTGAGATGCACTCTAAAAACAACACATTAAAATTAACATAAAAAGGCAGGCAGGCGAATCATTGTTAAACACAATAATCCTGATAGTGAAAAACCTGTACGGCCTCAGATGTTTTTTCCCTTGCAGAATGGTGGTCTTCCAGATGTCGTCTCCTCTCTTGAAAGCATCTCTCTGTACAATTAAGTCCTTGTAAACATCTGTAATTACAATTGATAAAAAATATATAATATAATGCTGACAATACAGTATCAGAATGGGCTGAACGGATATAAACACCAATTAAACCCTGTAAGACCCGTGGTTGTAAAATTACAACATCACTTTTAGCTGTTCCAAAAACACATATGCAAATTTTTTTTTTTTTTTTGAAAGACCACATTTACATAACCAATGGGTCCTATTGTTTAGCCTCGCAATGCCATTGGATAGTAAATGTGTATATAGGTCTTGCCATAAGGTCATGAACTCATACAACCTGCAAACTTTCCTGGAAGCGCATCTCCTTGTTTCATTGGACTGGATATCTCAACATTGAAGTAAAACCCCAGAATTTTTTTTTTTTTTGTGATTGTTAGAATGTCTAGTTCATGTAAATACTTGGTTATTGTGGAATGCATGCTCCAAATTAGATTTTTAGCTTATGTCTTTGTTGTAATTTTACAACGTTGGGATATAATGGTAGTCAAAATAGCATGTGCACCTTATTACTTTAGCCCCTTTCACACAAAGATTCCGGAAAATACACAGATAATGTGACCCGGCATTTGTCCCGGGATTGTTTGATTTCGGTTCATTCACACTGCCAGTGATTTGCCGGGATCTGTGAGTGCGTTCACACACATCCCGTTAATGTCCCGGAAAGCCGCGTGACGTTAGGATGAGACGTGTAACGTACGCGTCGAAAACATGTGCACGCGCGTACCGTTCCACAAAGCTGGCGAACAATCTCAGCTTCAGCGCGGATAGGAGCTCCTGTCTCTACTTCGGTCCAGTTTGTAGACATTTTTTCGTTCTTTCTTTGCTAATGACGAACACAAACTTTCTACTAAGAGCAACAGAGTCGCGCGATGGCACGTGCGTCATCAATAACACACCCCTTACAGCATTGGTCCTGGCTTTTGTTCACACAGGACGTGTTCCGGGACTGATCCCGGCAATCTTACTAGGTCCTCAACCCGGCATCGATGCCGGTATCAATCCCGGGTCGTGCTTGCGTTCACACAGAAGGTGTTCTGGCAATTTGACGGGATCATCGCGCTGTGTGAAAGGGGCTATGGAGGCATTGCACTTCTCAAATGTTCACATATAGGAGAATTACTTACAGAAATACAATGTATTTGATGATTCACAATATCTAAATGTGTTGTTTGTTATAATTTTCAGTTTAGATCAGATTTGAATCATTTTAAATGAATAAATTATTTCTGTACCAGTATTTGAAATTGTTCCTGTATGTTAGCAGTATATATAGTTAACTGTTTTTATATCTGGGCTTTGTTTGTTTGCCCAAATATCAGCTTGTTGCAAGGCAGACACAGTCTGTGGGATGTTTGGAGGATGGTTATTCGAGGACAGGTGTGGACGTTCAGACCTATAGGGGGTTCATGGTCCATTGTTCAGGGACAGGTGTTAATGTTCTGGGATGTGGGCATGTAAGAGGTCTGGGGGTTTGCATATTCCTCTTAGAATTGTGTGACTTCAGTAGGGCTGGGACGGTATGGATTTTTTCTAACCGCGGTTGAAAAGCAAGAAATTCCTGCGGGATAGCGGTGGAACTGGAGCGCGTCTCATAAATGAAACGAAACTCAGACATAAGAAATAAATAGAAAGCTTGAAATGTCTACTTTTAAACAAAATTCAAAACGAAATGATAAAATTGTACAGTAGCCTAGTCAGGTAAGGTCAGGTTTGCCGATGTGCGTTTTATTAAGGCTATTTATTTATTTATTTTTGTCCCAGTGCGCCGATCGGAGAAGGAGTTCACTGCTGATATTCTGGGGATACAACATAGCCAATAGGCTATACTACTTTAGCCTTTAAATATCTGTGCTGCATTGGATCAGTCTCCTTTCTAGAACAGCCAAGAGCTTTCTAGCCTCGCGGCAGCAGCGCCTTGCATCAACCATAGACCGCCAATCAGCGGAGGGCGGTTTTGAAAATTGGTCAAAAAACGTTGGTGCGGATGGATGGTGGACGGATGATGAGTTTTGTGATGCGGTTGCGGATTAAATAATAGCCCATCAGCACATCTCTAATACGAATGTAATGTTATTATGTGTCATGGAACATTGCACTCCCCACCTCGCGAAAGGTCGGATTTGCTCCATCTTTTGATGATAAGTTTTGTTTAGAAAACCTTGAATACATGTAAGACACAATGTCATTAGACATAATCCATGTCATTAGAATCAATGAATCCATGTCACAACGTGCACACATGGGCAGGCCAATGGGTTTTTTTTTGCGATGATGATGGTGACGAGCTCAGACCCGTACAGCTGAGAAAAATGAGCGGTGAACAGGTGTGTTTCTGTCTTACTGTATCTATATTTAACCTTTTTGAGGTTTTCTTTTGCAAATGTTACTATATATCTAGACAGAAATCCACATTAGCACTTAGTAGCGCTTCACTCTCTCTAGGATAGGGGAATCTATAAGCTGAACGCTCTGCCGTCATATGTTGCTTTTTTACATTTTTATAAACGTTACATTTACTGAAGGAGTCTATTTCTTTCGTTCTCCATAAATTAATGACAACATTTCATTTAATTGAAAGGAGGGTTTCATTTGTCCAAAATAATAATTTGGGCACTGCATATGTCACAGGCAGGTTAAGAAACAATTGTATATTGTTTGTTTTGTTCATTCATTATTTTATTACATTAACAGTTAAGCTGACTGAATTTCAAGTAAATACATAAGTGGGACCCTCCTTTCAATTAAATGAAATGTTGTAATTAATTTATGGAGAACGAAAGAAATAGACTCGTTCAGTATCTCATTAAAAGCCAAGTGTCTCACAATCATAACAGACAGATGTGCATTTGTATGCACTAGATTTGGTATTTGTTCAAAGGTTACAAGCAATTTGTAGGATGGTTTGTATTTATTTGTGAAATATAACCTAGGCTCATTTATTTATATTTGCAAAACACAATGCATATATTTGTTACTCCACTACATTTTCAAATTGACCGTTGTACTTGACCATTGCTTTCTGTTTGTTTGCGAGTCGAGTTCTCCTTTGCAAAGCAGATCAAGTTTGTTTGCAAAATGCTGGATTTGTTTGTTTAATTATGGCACAATATTAACTACATATTATTCACCGTCAATGTTATGTTTCCTTTTTACAAAAATATTTATTTTTAAAGTTACATTTATTTTTTTATATTGAATATACTACCAAGCTTTATTTTTATAAAGGTAATATGATGGGCTCATGTTCAAAAACCCTAAAAACTAAAAACCAACAATTGCCTCCGTACTAATTCGGCGTTGGAAATTTCTACCCGCCCAACCAGCAGCTATATCAAAGCCTTAGGCCATTCTGTGTGATTATCCTGTTTGCGGATGTTTTGCAAAGCCTCTTCTATCAGGGTCTCAAGTGCTGTATCAGATCAGTTGGGTGGCGAATGACCAGTCCTCCCCTTTCTCTTGAGCTCTCATCTAGCTCTCTTGCACGGAAACATGCATTTGGGTTGGAAGGTAAATAATAAATTTAAAATAAAATGAGCAAACAAGCCTATTCGCGATGTTTATATAAAAAAGGTATATATACAATACCTTCTTCAGGCAGGCTTGTATAAAAAAATATAAAGAAAATATAATACATATGTATATAATAATAAGATATTCTATAATATATATTTTTATGTGTATTGTCATTTTTATAGTGATATTTGGTTTTTAAAGCAGCAGAGCGATTTCCGTGTCAGCACGTTCTCTGAAGTGACCGTTTAAGAAAAAACGTTTTTTTCCTTAAAGTTAAAACCCAAAGTTAAAGTGGGCCAAATAAGCTAAAAACAGTCAAATCTAAAATGTTAATCAGCGAATTGTGAGTAAATATGATCAATGACAGATGTATAAAATATTTTTTATGAAAATAAATGTATTGCTGAAGTTACATGATGTTTATGCGTAAGTAGGTCACTCTCTCCTCAAATTAAGGTTATGCACTGTCCATCGCTTTAACTGGCCGCTCCCTGAACTCAAACACCAGAATGGATCAAAATAATGTCCAAAGGGGGTTAGGATTCTCAACAACAAAAAAGATGTACACAAATCTAAAATAGGCTAAATTGCCGTGGGGTGTGCCAATGTGGGCTTTGAACAAAGAAACAAGTGGTAGGTTTTAGTGTAGAAGTGGTGAGGGGCATATACAAGAAACCAACGTCTTTATGGACGAAGGGAGACACTCAACACATGTTTTAGCTCAACTATATCATGACCACCAATGATAGAGGCTATTTGACCAACTTAACTTCTGTATGGACGAAAAGAAAAATAGATAGGGCTCTACAACATATCACACACCAATATGAAGGAGGCTCAACTCTTTTTATGTTCTGTGTCATTCAGGCATTATCTCGCGACCCGTTTCGAACTTTCCCAAGTTTCTCATCAGGCGAATTGGAAGGACAACTGTCTCTGTTCCCTCTCAGCTTCTATAGTCTATATATAACCCCATGGTTCACGAAGGAAACCCTTTTGTTTCACTGGTTGGAGGAAGACCGTGAGGGGAAATTGTACCAAGAACTCCCTTTTTTGAAAACGTTGGTTGGGCCGTGTAGCGGTTTTGTTGTTGAGGAGAATGATTCTCCCCAACAACGTCCTCAAAAAATTCAGGCTCTGCGTGGTCATGGAACTCGTGGTCAAAATAAGGAGCTCTATTGTACTGTTTCGCCCCCTCGTTTCTTTTTATTGGTCAAAACCACTGGGAGATCTGTTTGGACCTCTGACCAGCATTTAAGTGCACTGAGAAATAATATTGTTTATATGTATGAAATAATAATAATAATGTTTCAAAAAAATAAATGATGAAACAAGCCTATCGCGACGTTTCGGTATATACAATACCTTCTTCGGGTATTAAAATAAAAAGAAAAAATATATAATATATATATATATATATATATATATATATATATATATATATATATATATATATTTATAATAAGATAATATTTTTATATATATAATATTTTTATATGTATATTATGATTTACATAATGGTTTTTGAGTTGTAAAGCAGCAGAGCGATTTTCGTATCAGCGCGTTCTCCGAAGTGAAGTGTGTGTGCGCGCCCCTGTAAAGGGAAACTCCTCCCATTTGCATTAAGCTTTCCATTGTTAGAAACCCAGTCAT
Organism: Semotilus atromaculatus; assembly: GCA_031834385.1. Lineage (NCBI taxonomy): Eukaryota > Metazoa > Chordata > Actinopteri > Cypriniformes > Leuciscidae > Semotilus > Semotilus atromaculatus. Next base: position 887,938 of record JAULUF010000088.1, read on the forward strand.
ACTATTGAATGGTCATGCAACACTTTCTCCTTTCCTCCTTTCCTCCCACAATGACTTCTGTAAAGACTATAAGCACTAGTTCCCACCCTTTCAAACCCGCCCATAGGAGACCTAATGCGCTAACAGACCTATCACAGATCAGTGCCAGTGCCTACAGCCAGTGTTCCGCATGTCTTCACCACGCCCTTATGGGGCGGGATCTCACTCACAGAATGTAAAGATAGTGTCAGCCATCTTTCTGTAGAAGCTAAGCTAACAGGCTCTTGCCTCTTGCTCGGTGTAAAAAATTTGTATAGTAGGCTAATCACGATGGCGGAAGATAGTTTTGAAGTTGAAATGGCAGAAGGGGATTTCGAAGATCTGTTGCGAGAATCTGATGCTCGCGGCTACCTGTACGGGCCGCACTACAGCGATAAACAGTTGCGGGAGATGGAGGAACAAGAGACCTGAGACCTGAGCCCGGCCAGACTCGAGCTGGGGCGGACTGGCGGTGTCAGTGCTCTCGCTGTGCGCCGATGGAAACAGATATAGAGTCCTATTGCTGTCGCGAATCTCAGCGATGCCATTTTCTTCTGGACGAGATCGCTGAATCCGCAGAGCTTTGAGTGTAAAAGTGTTAATATAATTTTTTTTTTTTATTAAAAGTTATAACTCACATTGGTTGTGGTTCTTTTTATAAACCTTTAGTGTTACTAGAGTATGGATTAGCCTAGAGAATGTATTAGCTGAGAGAAATAGTGATTTCAGTTGGAAGAAAACAGTTCATATGCAGAGCTACTAAGCTACTCTGTTGACATGGTCCTGCCTTGCATCATATTTTTAATGTGAAAGTGTAAGTTGTGTTATATACATTATAGTACATCCCGGTACCACGCAGTACCATTTCAATTGGAAATGTATCAACTAATTCACGATGTATAGAGTCACGATGTATAAAAGCAATACATTTTTCGGATACTGCCGCCTGTAACCGGTAGGCGTGGTTTGGGACTGGCGGCAGCAAAGTAAGTGCATTCTGGGAGTTGTTGTCTTTCAGCCACATGAGTAAAAAATACATTTTCTGCCTTTTCTCAGTCTAGAATGCTTCAATTTCAAAAATAATTTCACATTTCAACTATATAAATAACCAATATTAAATACACATTCATCTTCCCAGAGGTGAAGTATCCCCTTAAGTAGACTGTGTTGGAAAAAAAAACTTTTTTCTTTAAGTGTGCAAATGAGCTTACTGTCCAATCCAAAAATGTAAATCAGCGAATTGTGAGTAAATGTGATCAGTGACATGTATAAAAGATTTTTTTGTGGAAATAAATGTATTATTGAAGTTGCATGAGCTTTTGTGTAAGTAGGTCACTCTCTCTCCTCGTGCACTGGTAGAGCGACGAGTGGAGAGATGATTAAACAACATCACACGAGGGAATATTGTAATATAAAATCGATTATTGGTTATGACTGTGACATAATGATCTATATATGTACTTATGACTGCGTTAAACAATATTTGTGCGGAAAAGAGTGTATATTTTACTTTTAAGTGCTGTTTTGAATTTAATATGCGCTATCCTCTGGCGACGACATCGGATGACGTCACGATCATCGTTCGTCGTGTGGAATGCTGTTTTCCGATGGAAGTTCCTCACGAGGGAAAATGGTGATTTAAAATGTACACTTTTGGTATAAATGTATATAATCGGCCTGAATCTGTAGTCAAGATCCTATTGGAGTGTTATCTGAGTGAAAACTATTTTATTTTTGCTTCTGAATGTAGTTTAAAAATTAAAACGTGTATCTGGTGAGGACGATATCGGATGACGTCCCGTCCATCGATCGTCGTGTGGAATGTTGTTTCAAACCAAGAAAATCCTGATCATTTTTAATGTGAGATAGAAGAAATATACCAATGTGAATGCAGGGAGCACCAACAGTTCCTTTAATCTGTATTTACTCTTTTAAAAAGAGTGCATATGAGGTAGACATGTGAATAGACAATGATATAATTTATTAATGTATTTTTGCCTGTTTTGCCAAGGTTCTGGGTAGTAAGATGTATCATGGATCTATCATGAGAGTTTTTATGAATATTTGTAATAAGGACTGTATGTATAATATATTTATATACTGTATGTATTTGCTTATTTATAATGTATACTGTTGAGGCAAACATCTCTATCAAACCATCATCCCTGCGTAAGAGACACTCTGAATTAAATTGTCTTTTAAAAGGTGTTTCTTCTTGCAAGAAGGCCCAGTCTCCACACAGAAGTTACGCTGTCGAGTGAGCGAGACGACACCAGGAGGAGCTGGGCTGCCTTTATACTGGTTTCAAGGTCTTATGCAGCAGGTTTCTTTTCAAGGGCATATTGCTAAATAAGGAATACACCGTTGCACATGCTTCTCTTCGCCGCTAGCTGACACTAGGACCATCTAATTTAGATGTATCCTGACCTCTAGGACCACCGGTCCCTTCCCAGCTGTTCCTAGGGTGTATCACTCCTGCACGTTCACAGATTATACAATTTATAGTATACATAGTATAGGCTACATGTAGTATACATAAGCTATATACTTTTATTTGTACGAACAGTGGACTATTAGCTATATAGCTCTGTTTGTAGGCTATCAGTTTATTAAAAAACACAAGAATGAGACTGATTGAATAGGCTATGTAAAAAATAAAAATCAATAAACAAACGAAACAGAATAGACCAAACTTTTGGAGCAAATAAAACTTCATGGGGTTCCATGTATGCAGAAAGAATTTTTAAAAACATTTGTAACCTAAGGTGTGATTTGCCGGTGGGAGATTTCCCCCCTCCACAGTAATCAATGCTATAGCCTAAATAGAGCATATCAAATATATATATATATATATATGCAACACGCTCGTTTAAACAACAAACAATAAAATCTGAACTAGCGCTTCTGCTCCGGTATTGAGAGATAACATGCAGCGCGTTTCAGTTACGATCCTGGTTCCAGTGGCCTTAATACATTCACGGCTTTTTAAAATGTCACAAAGCGTTTTGAGGTGGTTTTGAACGAAATATTGAAGTTTATAATTAAGTATTTTGACACACCACACCGAGTGTGTATTCTAAAATCGGGTTTTATTCTGGCATGTTGAATTAGAGTTCGACAAACGCGGCGGCACGTTCACTTGAATAGATTTTTCTCATAACAGCTAAAATAACTTAATAGGCTATAGCCTACTCCGTAATTTTTGGTCATACAGATAAGATATCATCTTTTAAAACTGTAAAAGGTCTACTTTTATTCATGTAAAGTAGGTCTACACTCACAATAGGCTAACGACAAAACGTTTTCTCGCTCATGTGAGCGAACACACACTGGAGAAACAAACGTTTGGGCATTTGTCAGTAAGTAAACCCATAGCCGAGCGGTTGAACTTACAGTTAGATCATTAAGATGACACGGGTTCAAATCCAGAACAAACATGGACTATTGTAAACATGTGTCTAGTTCTAAAACTGTTACACCATATAGTTGTTTGCTTATACTTATAAAATAAAATTACCATGGATTTCCATGTTACACTAAGGAACAAACAGTGTTCAACAGAACGACTTTACATCTGTATAATAATACCAATCGTAATTTCAAAAGCAGTTCTGTAAAAAACTTTATACGGCCTACATAGGCTATACCGTGCCCTACACAATTATTGGCACTCCTGTTTAAGATGTGGTCGTGGACTTCTAAAAATTCTCCTTTTTTTTTTAAACAACATAGAACCCAAATGCAAAAAAAGAGAAAAATCCAACCTTTCATTTAAGTACTAAAAAGCTGGTTTGACGTTTGATATTAGACAGATATTCATCCGCTAAAAACTTCAATAGATCCTGATTGGGTAAGTATACTGTATAAAATGTGGTTTACCTGCAAGGTATTAGGATGTAGAACTGAACACAGATGACAGTTTATTTGTTTTTAATCCTGCTCAATGTTTTCAACACAGAAACGCTCCAGCATAATTAGGCATAACATATTCTTACACTTACATGACATGTGAAGTATATAGTTCATACATTAAATGCAAAATGCATTTATTCTAGTTTATGAGGAGGAAATCTTGATCATCTTGGTTTCTTTTTCTTAGCAACAAATTATGTGTTTTGGTAAACACTGTTACAAAGACCACAAACTCACACAACATCCAAGAGTCAAACTGCCCAACCAAAGGAAACGCTCTTCACCAAAATGGTGATGACCAAATGATTTACAATAGACACATTTTTTTTAATTGGCTCAACTTACAAAAGATTTGTTACAGAATAGTTGCACCTCTCCAGAAAACAAATTATGCCAAGTTGACTCAACTAAACCTTGTTTTGTGTGTCACAGACAACTTATTTTCAGTTCGTATAACTGTTATTTACAAAAGTTGAGTCTACAAGAAAAAGCTAGGGGAAATTAAGGGAGTTTTTTTTTTTTTTCAAGCTTAATATTTTTTACAGTGCAGCTTAAAACGCATGCATAAAGTACTTACCTATTTCTTCACCATTTTTCCAGATCCAAAGCCTTACTCCAAAAAGGTATATGAGGTGGTGGTATTTGCTGTTGTAAAGGCAAAAGCTTAGCACCTCCTACACCTTCCCTCACTATTGAATTCAAATCGATGTATCAGTCGGTTCATGGGGAGGCAAGGGACAAACACAAATAACCAATAATAAAAAAAAAAGAATACAGGAATGAGTCGTCTTTGGAAAACAGTCTCGACCAATCGAATCATGAACGCCGAGCCGAACAACGGACCATATGAGATTCCAGACAGTTCAGCGCACTCGGTGTTCATGATTCGACTGGTCGAGACTGTTTTCCAAAGACGGCTCCTGCCTGTGTTAGCGAAGTGGACTGTCTTTAAAATATCTTATTATTAAACTGTCTGTACACTTACAACGTTCTCAATGCTTCAGTTTGCGGGTAGGGACCCTCATTATGCTACCGTGTTAGTGTTGGGCTATTTTGAGCCTTGTTAGTGGTATTAACTAGTGATTTTATTTTTTTCTTCATTACTCTATGCCCTATATGGGTCATTCTACAAAAACGTCCACTTTTGGTATGGCAAGATGTCTTAATTTATTTCTTTTTCTAACATTTAAACTTACACCACATTATTAGATTACCCTTTGACTTTATGAATACGCATAAATGACAGCTTAATGATTTTTTTATTTTTTTTGTGCATTTATTTAAAGACCGCATGTACCATTTTTTTGTCACTGGTGTTACCTTACTTTGGCAATATTAAATGTTTTTATGAAATATTATTTCAATTTTTTTCAGCACATGTATTTAGAGTTACCAAATAATAATGCAACAAATAAGGAGATTATGTTTTATTTATTTTAATCAGGTTTGTTAAAAGTGTGCTTGAATGAGGTTAGTTCGTTTGCGCAACCTTGTATTTGCTATAACAATGAAAATATTTGAAAACCAGTTAAAATCAAGTAATGATGCAATCCTTTAAATCTTAACTTTTGAGTGTAGCATAATTAAATGGATGTAAAATTATTATCATGTCAGATATGGCATTGTATTTAATGTGACAGAAAAAAAAGACAGTAACACCAGTGACACAATGAATCACCAATGACATGCAAAAGACCAAATATCATTATTCTTCAACTATAATTAAGTAGATGAGACTAAATTGTTACATTTGGCATATAATCTAAATGAATAGCTTTGAATAAAGTTTATCTATAAATGGCAGTCACTGGTGTTACTGGTGTTACCCATACGAAAGGTGACATGAGTGACAGTAACACCAGTGACAATTTTCATGAAAATTTCATTTTACAAAATGGCTGATGCAAAGTATCAAACCACATGTTGTCAGTCATGGTGTACTAACTAAATTAAGTAGTTTAATCCATTTGTATTCTCATTTTTTTTACAATTACCTAACAGTAAAGTAGGTCACACCAGTGACTTCAACTAAAAGCTTCATATGAAATCATGAGACAAATGAGAATATTTCTGATAACTGAAAAGAGACAGAGGATTTATTATGGGCTTTTCTTCATAGATATTCAAGAAACTGGAAGATGGAAGTCAAGTGATGTCATCAGTGTTATTTTTATTTCAAAATAAGAGATTTTTGTTTAACGGTAACACCAGTGACACAACTCCAGGGGACCACTACTTTCATTATAAATTTTATAATATTTATTCTGCATTTAGTTTTTTTATGTCAGTTACATAATATGTCAGTTACATAATATATTAGATAGTTATGTATACATTATTGTATTTTAAATGGTGTAAAAACCTGTTATTGACCTCCAAATAAAGCATTTTCCCCCTGTACATGACTGTGGGACGAGCACTTCAGTGGTGCTTGGAATTCTATAAAATTAATAAAAAATAAAATATTGCCACTTGATGGCTCAAGAAGGTGTAATTGTTCAAATAACATGTTGTTTTATTTTAAAATGTAAAGAAATTGTAATTCTAAAGTGTTTTTTTAAGTGTAATATTTTTGTAAAGGCTAGGGACAGAAAAATTGACATTTCCGTAGAATGACCCATATACTAACGTTATAAGCTAAACAGTTTTTAGAGATAAAACTCTTCACATTTGATGATCATGAAAACAAATCTCAGAGAACGGTTGACTATGTACCAATGTGTGATTAGACCAAAGGTTCATTTTGCGCCGGAGTTGTCCTTTAAGGAAATCACATGTATCATGCACCATGGAGGAAGAAAGATCTTCCTGAAGATGGAAAGCATGAAACTTGCAAAAGGCATGAAAATGGCTAATATTTTGTGATAACTGAACAAAGATAATTTAACTGTTTTCTTCTGTGCTCCAAGTCAATCACCAATCTTTTGACAGTTCAATAATCTCTGTTCAGTTTTCACAAAGTATTAGTTGTCGTCATGCATTTTGCAAGACATTGCACTGTTTCATGCTTTTCATCCTCAGAAAGATCTTTCTTCCTCCCCATGTTGCATGAAAACTTTAACTTGCTTAACAATGTGGAATAACCTCTTTAAGTAGGTTTTCTATTATTTATCTAAGAAGACCTGGTAAATTACTGAACAAACCTGTCAGAGATTAGGTTTCTAAAAAGAAATGAGAAATAAAAGGATAGCTTTATTTTAAAAACTAAAATCATAATTTGTATTTTCCTGAAATCTTACTGATGTCAGTTGCATAATAATTTGTAACACAGTGTATATAGAGATGCAATGATACAGATAAAAGATTCAGACACATAAAACAATTTTCATATTTTTTTTTAGTAGTTACAAGTCGAAAAGAAAGTAACCAATCAGGTATTATTAAAGAAAGCAAAAGAAAAAAATGATGTTATAACTAAATGAGTTATTTGCAAAGATCGCAAGCCCAGTTTGAGTGTTTTGCCTTCTCAAAATCAGGAGGAGTCATGTTAAGGCATTTCACATGAAACCAGCGTTGACATGCATGACATTCAATCTAAAAAAAAAAAATTATATATATATATATATATATATATATATATATATATATATATATATATATATATATATATATATATATATATATATATAATTAAAGGGATAGTTCACCCTCAAGTTGTTTCAAACCTGTATGAATTTATTTCTTCTGCTGAACACAAAAGATATTTTGAATAATGTCGGTAAACAAACAGTTAACTGGTCTCATTGACTTCTTAGTTTAACTTAATTAGTTTAACTGGTCTCATTGAATTTTTTTTTTCCTACTATGAAAGTCAATGGGACCAGTTAACGGTTTGGTTATTGACATTCTTCAAAATATCTTCCTTTTGTGTTCATACAGGTTTGAAACAACTTGAGGGTGGGAATATGATGATTTTCCATTTGAAGTGAACTATCCCTTTAAGTTGAAAGTACTTACCCAGTCAGTTGTTAGACCACCTCCAAGAGCAGGGATGGGCAACTTCGGTCCTGGAGGGCCACTGTCCTACAGAGTTTAGCTTCAACCCTAATCAAACACACCTGAACAAGATGAACAAGCTAATCAAGGTCTTCAGGATTACTAGAAAGTTACAGGCAGGTGATTTTTTTTTTCAGGGTTGGAGCTAAACTCTGTAGGACAGTGGCCTTCCAGGACTGATGTTGCCCAGCCCTGTCCAAGAGGTTGTGTCAAACCGCAAAAAGCAAAACACTCATCCTTTCTGAACACTAAAAAGTGTATAAATATTAAAATAATAACAGGGTTACAGAAGACAATAACAGTTTTATGGTGATTTTTTCCCCCATTCATGTCCATCACCTGACGCTGTCAGGATTTCCCCATCCATCTTCTGACGCAGTTCCTTCATGTTGGTCATAGAAGAATTGATGTCCAAGTGGGAGGGAACTTCAGGGAAACTATTGACAATCTCCCATGCCATCTTTCAACAATAGTTGTAAGTGTAAGAATGAATAGTATTAGGTGTCTCAACTATAAGGTGGATTTTTGAAAACATTTTCGAACAAAAGTACCTGCATAACTAACACAACACAGCTGTATCCATCGTGCTGGATTGGCCCCTCTCCACTCAATCTCCACACACTCATTTTTTCCTTGCCTCATTTTGAAGTATTGACTTGATAAATATATGACACAGTCACAGTTAGAGGTAATACAGTTAAAGTGATTGGAAGTAATTAGAGCTGGGCTTAATACTTTTATTTAAGCATTGTGTTTTTACCTAAATCTGATTGCAGCTTGCTCAGAGTCCTTCTCTTCATCAGTTCCTTGTGGATTAATAACAAAAATCTGACTGGAAGATGCATGTAGATACTGGAAAAAAGAGAGAAACCCATTTAAAATTTCAGTTCAGCTTTGACTACATAGCCATAAAGAAGGACTTATTAGTATTTTGAAAGCTTTCACCAAAAACTTCCAGTGGTTATCATCCACATTCAGGAAACTGATAACTGCATCATACTTTCCAAGGTCCACCTGAAATGTTCGATAATTTCTTTTTAAACGTGTGTTTTCAAATCTTCAATGTATAACAATACAATGATACCTTCCGCAGACTCTGTCTACATACTGCATCTCTCTCTTTTGTCATTATCACTTGAGAAGTGTAATGGTTGAGGAGGTAAATGCTACTGGCTTTTCCCATTTTGTTCAGTATGGTTTGGAAGGAGCATTCAATTATCTTGATGAAAAGAGCAAATGTACAAAACCTGCCATCGAGCACATCCAGAGGAAACGCTGTCTGCACCGAGCTCGCAGCATCCTTAAGGACTCCTCTCACCCAGCCCACAGACTGTTCTCTCTCCTGCCCTCCGGCAGGCGTTTCAGGTGCCTCCGGACCAGGACCAGCAGACTAAAGAACAGCTTTTTCCCCAGAGCTGTCTCTTTACTGAACTCTAACCCTCACTGATCCCACTCCCCTCATATACTGATAAACTCTCCTCTCCCTCCTCACACCTGCCTCCATTCTGTTATTTGTTATTTGCAATGCTATAATGTTAATTTGCATTGCTGACTATTATTATAGCAACAACTGTTACATATGCATCTTGCACTACTTACCTGACTGGAATATCAATTTGCACTGCCGACTGTTTATTTACAGTACCAATTGTTTACATATACATTTGCAATACCGTACTTTAACTGTAATATGCAATTACTTTCCACTGCACTTTTACTCGGACAGCTTTGTCCAACTTAATTTGCACTACTTTAAATCCATCTGTATATATATTCACAGTACATATTCACCTGTAAACTCTGCTTATAGTAATAACCATCTGTATATTATGTTCATTGTACATATCTGTAAAAATTCTGTTTATAGTAATATCCATCTGTATATTATATTCAGTACATATCTAGCTGTAAATTCTGTTCACAATAATAGTTATCTGTATATTATATTCATAGGACTAATCTATCTGAAAAATTCTGTTTATAATAGTATTCAACTCTATATTTATTCAGTACATATCCATGTACTGCACTTATGGAACCACTGTATATCCTGCACTTGCTGCTATTGCACTTCTGGTTAGACCCAAACTGCATTTCGTTGCCTTGTACCTGTACTTGTGTAATGACAATAAAGTTGAATCTAATCTAATCTAATCTAATCTATTAGAGAAAGGTCACTGACAGCTTTTCAGATGTGCACAATATTTATGGTGTACTTTGGTGATTTAAATCATGCCAATTTTAAATAATAATAACTCATGAATATTCTTGCCTCTCCCACAAGCCACTTGTGAGGCTGCAGAGTTTTGAACTCTGAGTGATGGACGGTGTACGTGTTGTTCTTTTCTGCCGACGACACTACAGCAACCACCACTTCAGTCTCTTTTGGACCAAAGGTTGTCGATCTGCAAATTATATTTTTTATTGTAAGAAAGATGTTAAATTCATTGCAATTATTTTACAAAATATAATATGAAGTAATACCTGAGTAGTTATGTCCTTAGATGTTTGTTTTGATTTATCAGGCTCATGTTTTCCTTTGGTTGACAGGTCCATTGGTGTATCTGGAATGTCCTTGGTGTTTTCCATCTGGCTGGTGTTGATGTTGATGTGTTTGTTTTTTGGACTTTGAGATGGCTTTGGCAGTGTATAAGGTGGGTCAAAGTATTTCGTCCTACGTTTGTGGTGTGTTCTGGATGTTTTCTTTGCTCTTTCTTCATTTGGTCAGAAGAAGTTTTCTTTTGGTTGTGGCCCACGGCAAGGCAGTGACAGATTATTGTTCATTATGTGTTCTTTGTATCTGGCTTGTAGGGATCCATACATTTTGTTGATAAAGTTAGCAGGACGCAGGTACTTTTTCGTTTCAAGGATGCTGTTTAACAATCCAAAACCACTCTTCCACATGGCAGTGTGTTTCCCTGGTTTTGGATTGTTGGCTGACTGTGCTGATTTTAGAAAACCGACGTAGATCCCCAAGAAGCACTCCACTCCAGAGGGGGAAAATGCTCATGTATGTGTTCATGAGGACGTCGATCAGCTCTGGACAGAAAAAGGAATTTGTTTCCCCTGTGTTGCTACCAAGGTCTGGGCTCTTGACCCTTTCCAAAATGGGACTAAACACTGATTTGAATGGTGATGTATCACACACAGGGGTTGCAATTTGTGGTGTTTCTGTGGCCTCTTGCATTGTTTCTGACTCACTGGTATTTATTGTTGTCTTCATTATTCTCAGGTCCAGCGAAGCTTTGGCTGCATTCACCACATCCGTTTCCTCTGGCGATGTTAACAGCACACACATATCCTCAAATACAGCCGTCGCCTCTTCTAGATGTGTGCTGTTTAACAACAAGGCAAAGCAGTATGTGGCGTACTCTTTTAAAGCCTTGCTGTCGGTCTTTTTTGAAAATGCCTGGCTCACTGCCTTTATAATATGTGAAGAGCAAAGATGTAAAACACTGAATTGGTGATCACCACTGTTTACTGTGTTTGAAACAATTCGGTGTGCTCTCTGGAGATAAGTAAACATGTTTTCTTTGTTGAATGCCAGAAGGACACTGGACATTAATCCCCAGCTGAAGTCCGTCTCGACTTGATGTACCTGGCATGATGTTATCTGACCAAGGGCCCTTAATGTTTCCATCAGCCAATATGTCAAGGTAGGAATCGAGTGCTGATTAGACAGGAGCTCGCTCACAGGAAGTGGTGGCATGTTTTTTCCCCATTCCCGGCAGTACAAGAGCATAGTAGAGCACTTTCTTGGGCTGACCGGGAATACGTGAGGTGACACTACCAGTGGCATCCAAGTGAAGTGTGACTGTTTTTCTTTTTTTCAGATGCTGGGCTAAAATGTGCAAACCGCATTGTGTGTACATGTGTACAACAAATGGGTCCACCTGCAGCTGTTGTAGGTAACCAGCAGTCTCAGCACCTTCAGATGTAGCACATTCTTTACTTATTTTTTGTGTAAGCACCAGCTCCATGATTATGTCATCATGTAGCCTGGTGCTTTTTTTCACTTCACTGGATATGACCCTTAACACATCTTTAGTTAAGCATCGTGAGATATTGCCTGCCACAATCTCTTCTGATGGTGATTCTCTTAGGGCTTGATAGTAGAAATTGCTCACACCATGTTGAATGCTTTTTGCAATTTTTCCCCTTCGGAAATATTTGGCCTGTCTGAATTTTTTGTCACTTGTTTTGTGTGTTATGTCTCCTTAACGGGCTTCTTTGATTTTATTTTCTTCTTTGATTTTGTTGGGGGGGGGGGGGTTATTGTAAAAGTAAAGACTGCAGCACAGCCTTTAAAGGTGCAGGTACACATGCTCTAAAGAAAGGCAGGGATCGTTTCTGACTATTTTTGCATTTAACATGTTGGTACTTAAAGCACAGCACACAACAAGGACTGATCTTTGTGAATGCTTTGTACAGGACATCTGTCCATGGTCTCTGGAGTTGGTTTGAACCATGCAGTGGCTTTATTTTTTCCCACCTCTCCCATTTTATTTCAAAACTGAATTTTTTTGGGCCTGATGTTGTGGCCCTCCACTCTTTGTTAATTTTCATGTTCATGTTCATGTTCCTGTTTTTCTTCCTCTTCATTTTCAGAATATGTGGACCATGAAACCAAGTCACTCTCCTTACGTCTTCAAATCTACACCATTTGTATTTATTTCTGAGTTACATGTATGTTCATCATCATTTTCATCATCAAAATAAATGTTTCTTGAGCTGTATATTAAAATTAATTTCTGAAGGATCATGTGACACTGAAGACTGGAGTTAGGCTTTGATGCTCAAAATTCAGATTTGATCATTTAAATAAAAAATAAATGCAGCCTTAAAAATATGGAAGTTATTGGCTACCAACAACTGTGTGGTTACCAACATTCTTCAAAATATCTTCTTTTGTTTTCAACAAAAGAAATAAACTAATACAGGTTTGGAACAACTTAAGGTTAAGTAAATGATGACAGTAATTTTTAGCAGAACTAACCCTTTAACATTGGATAAATAAAGGGCATTTCTGAGTTGGTAAATTTATACAAGATGCGAGCGGTGATAGAGTGGATCTATGTTGGTCAATCCATCTGAAGTGCCCCAACTGGGGTCAGCCCTATGTTCCCACAGTCCTATTTTCTCTCATTTAACTATGTCCCCTATGAAGGGTAGGTTTTAGTGCTTGTGCTGGTACAGGGATTGTAACGATGGCTGTCTCAGATGAACAAGAGTGGGATCCATATGCAGCAAACATTTATTCAAACAAACATATAGTAAATCCAATAATTTACTTTAATGAACTAATCAACAAGAAAAACTACAAAGGACTACAAAAACATGGCACAAAACAGAAAGTGATAAATCCACACAAAATAAAAAAAACACAAGACAGGAATCGTGACATAGCCCCCCACTTAAGGAGCGGATTCCAGACGCTCCTCATAACAGTCCAGGAGGGCGGTGGAGCGGACCCGGGGGCGGGATGGGGGGCCAGGCCCGTGGAGCGGAAGAAGGCTTGGAGACTGCGGCAGGATGGAAGGCCAGGGCGAAGCAGGCAGTGCAAGCGACCAGGGCGAAGCAGGCAACCAGGGCAGAGAAGACCCCTCGGGCGGTCACATCCCTTCAGGTGGCGATGGCGGAGACATCCCTTCGGGCGGCCACGGCGGTGAAGACCCCTCGGGCGGCCATGGCGGAGACATCCCTTCGGGCGGCCACGGCGGTGAAGACCCTTCTGGCAGCCACGGCGGAGAAGACCCTTCTGGCGGCCAGGGCGGAGACATCCTTCTGGCGGCCATGGCGGAGAAGACCCGAGAATGGGATCCTGAGCCGTCTCTGACCGGGCAGAAGTGGCGTGAACAGTCTCTGACCGGGCAGACGTGACGTGAACAGTCTCTGGATCGGCAGACGTGACGTGAACAGTCTCTGGATCGGCAGACGTGACGTGAAGCGTCTCTGGATCGGCAGACGTGACGTGAAGCGTCTCTGGCTCGACAGAAGTGACGTGAAGCGTCTCTGGCTCGACAGAAGTGACGTGAAGCGTCTCTGGATCGGCAGACATGACGTGAAGCGTCTCTGGCTCGACAGAGGTGACGTGAAGCGTCTCTGGCTCGACAGAAGTGACGTGAAGCGTCTCTGGCTCGACAGAAGTGACGTGAAGCATCTCTGGCTCGACAGAAGTGACGTGAAGCGTCTCTGGCTCGTCAGAAGTGACGTGAAGCGTCTCTGGCTCGACAGAAGTGACATGAAGCGTCTCTGGCTCGACAGAACTGACGTGAAGCGTCTCTGGCTCGTCAGAAGTGACGTGAAGCGTCTCTGGCTCGACAGAACTGACGTGAAGCGTCTCTGGCTCGACAGAACTGACGTGAAGCGTCTCTGGCTCGTCAGAAGTGACGTGAAGCGTCTCTGGCTCGACAGATCTGACGTGGAGCTTAGGCTCGGCAGGGACCTCGACGGACAGAGACTCTGGAACAGTGGTTTTGGCAGGACAAAACCCCGTTCGGCCGATCTTCTTGGCCATCCGTGCTGACATGAGTGGTGGGTCCATCCCGTTGGACACTAATCTGGGACGTCCAGAGACCGATCCGATGATGGACCTGATGGGTGGCATGACGTGGAGAACCTCAGGCTCTGGAACCGCGGTCGTGGCGAGACGAGACTCTGGAATGGTGGGTACAGCGTGGTTCTTGTGTTCCCCCTCCACGACATCCACAGTAAAAGCAGAGCCACTCAGTTGCAATACAAGTTTGATGTATGAACCAAGGGAGCCATTAGGGTCATGCAATGGCATGACAGAACTGAGTGGCTCAGATAGCTGAACATACTGTATTAATGCCTGATGAACGTTACTGTTTAAAAAAACTGTTTATGACTGTTAAAAACTGTCCAAAAAACAGTTAAAAACTGTCCAAAAAATAGGGCCGGGACTTTAACGCGTTAATTAAGATTAATTAATTACAGACTTTAACGCGTTAATTGACGCGATAACTGATTTTAATCGCTTATTTTTGCACCACGGAACGTTTCTCACTGAATGAATAACATTCTCATTTTCCACTAGATATTTTCCTATATCTCATCAGCAATTGTGATGTCGGCCCGCTCTGCACCAGCTGACCACTAAGGAGCGAATGTACAGTGAAGTGACATCACCGCCAGATTCAAACTGTGCTTTCGTGCTGTGGCTGGCTGAGCCAAAGACGGACACGCTCAGCGCTTGTCATAGGCGATCACAACTGTTCAGTGTTTTTAACCACATAATGTTTATTTTAGGTTTTAGACATTTACATATAATTTATAGCAAAACACATTTATAGTTTGTAAAATACACAATGGTGTCTATATGGAAGCAGCAATAACAACCCAGGAAAATATATTTGCCGACGGTTTTTATTCATATCAGACACACCGTGTAAATAACTATAAAGTCAACTCTATTCTACTCCCAGTTCACCGGCCACTTACTTTCATGTATTTCGGGAGAAACTGATGAATTCACGCGCTGTAATAAATCCAACAGACAGGAATCTCTGAACTGCGGCCCAAATCTGCGCCCATCTCACGTTACAGATCAAGATCATTTATAAAGATTTTTTCAACAACAAAACAAACTCACTTATACATATTTGAGAATCGGAAAAGAAAAAAGTTGATGACATGGTAAGCAAGTTTTTAATATTTAGAAATAAAAGCGCTACATCTGTCATGCAGCGCTATTTTGGCTGTGGTGAATCACGTGCCAAGCCTGACGCGTCATCCTGGAAACCTTTTTTAACTAGGCAAAAATCGCACTGGTCTGCTGGACTTGGTTGAACAAAAATAAAACAATATTTTGTTGCTTAAGCTTATGTATTCAGTCATTATTCAATGGTATACTAAAAATCCATGTGAAAAAATTACTTCACACTGTTCTCAGGTCAAATATTTATGCGATTAAAATGCGATTAATTTCGATTAATTAATTACAAAGCCTCTAATTAATTAGATTAATTTTTTTAATCGAGTCCCGGCCCTATAAAAAAAACAATAGGAGTGAGCAGTATAGAAAGTGTGTTCCCCCCTGTACTCGATACATCACGGGTGGGGATTCACACGAGCTGTGTTGCTTGTTTGGGAGTGCAGCATGCCCAGTCGGCTCTCGAGGGGGTCGATTGTGTGCATTGCGAGCGCTTTCCTATGAGAACTCTGCGATCGCGGCGATCGCTCTTCGAAGAGAGCGGTATGCTGCGAGCTCCCCAAGGCTCGGGTCCCGCTTCTGTTGAGGCAGAGCGGTGGCGCTTGTCTTGGGGTTCGCAGATGGATCTCACTGGCGACGTTGAGACGGGCTCCGCCCTATCTCAGCCATCTCCGGCGGGATCCAGTGCCTCTCACCCGGCTCTGGAAGCACGCGCTGCGGCGGTTACTTCTGCCCGGGTAGAGGCACATGATGATGTTGAATTGAGATTATCCAGTCCTGAGGAGCTGGATGTCGGCTGATGGATGTGTTATCTCGGGCTGTTGAAAAGCTCAGCATCGAGTGGCCAGCTGATAGGCAGGAGTCTAGAAGTAAAAGCAAACTAGACGATAGATTTCTGTCTGCACGACCTCAGCCTTCTCGTCGGTGCTTACCATTCTTCCCAGATCTTCACACTGAGGTTTCAAAGACCTGGGTTAGACCTGTTTCTAGCAGAATTTACACTAATCAGTCTAATGCTTATGGAAACATTTTTAGTGCTAAATCTGCGGGGTATGTGACGATGCCGAAGGCGGAGGAGACGCTCGCTAGCTATCTCTCTCCTGCTTCGTCATCTTCGCTTAAAGCACCGACTCTTCCATCAAGACCTTTGAAAAATACTTCTGTGCTCGTAGGGAAGGCTTACTCGGCGGCTGGTCAGGCGGCTACATGTATGCATACTATGGCCATTTTGCAGGCTTATCAAGCCGACCTGCTTAAAGATGCTTGTGAGGGGGGGGGGGGGGGGGATTTCTGCTGATATGATCAATGAGCTGAGGCAGACCGCTGATCTCACTCTTCGGGCCACCAGGGAGACAGCTAAATCTATCGGTCGGTCTATGGCAGCCATGGTGGCCACAGAAAGGCATTTATGGTTGAGTCAAATTTCTATGAAAGAAAAAGATAAATCTCTCCTTTTAAATGCTCCAGTTTCGCCTGCGGGTCTCTTCGGTGACGCTTTTCACTCTGTCACTGAAAGGTTCCAGGAAGAGAAAAAACAGGCGGCTGCCTTTCATCAATTTATTCCCCTCAAAGTACGTGTCGCTGGGGCTGCTGAGCGAAAAGGGCAGTCCTAGTCGCCGAGTTCCTCCTCTAATAGAGCGCAGCAGAAGCAGAGTGTCGCGTCTCGTGCCCCCCCGCAGAAAAACTGGAGGGACGAGGCGGGGCGCTCTCCGGCGCGGCCTTCTCGGGGCGGGGCTGATCTGAGGACAGTCATTGTCGCCAGGATGGCCGCATCGAAAAAATCCT
This sequence comes from Semotilus atromaculatus, assembly GCA_031834385.1. Lineage (NCBI taxonomy): Eukaryota > Metazoa > Chordata > Actinopteri > Cypriniformes > Leuciscidae > Semotilus > Semotilus atromaculatus. Next base: position 905,321 of record JAULUF010000088.1, read on the forward strand.
GACGTGCTGAACGTCAGGACTCTGAGGGTGGTCCCCATCGTGGAAGACTTGAGTTCACCACACAAGAACCTGTCTTTCCCGATACCCTCAGGGGTCTATTCTACTAACCCTGCCTATACAGGGCGTAGAGAGACTCGGCGAGCGTTTTCCTGAGGGACGCTCGCCCCCTCCGAGGAGGGTTGTAGAGTGCTCAGACCAGCTGTTTCCTGCCAGTACGTTACAGAGCGCTGTGTCTGTCACTCGGGATGTTCATCCAGAGGCCAGCCTCGAGAGGCTGGTTCCCTTAGTAGAGTTCCTGGCGGAATGGGAAATGCTTCCCAATGTTTCTCAGTGGGTCCTGAATATTATAAAGAACGGGTACGCTATTCAGTTCAGAATGCGTCCACCTCGGTTCAGTGGGGTTCTGCCCCGAGCAGGCTCTGGTATTAGAACAGGAGGTAAAAACTCTGCTACTAAAAGGAGCTATAGAACGAGTTCCTCCACTCAGCAGGGAGTTAGGATACTACAGCCGGTACTTCATCGTTCCGAAGAAAGATGGAGGGTTGCGTACCATTTTAGATCTGCGTCTTTTAAATTGCACTTTAGGGAAGCTCAAGTTCAAGATGCTCACTCTCAAACAGATCGTGTCACAAATCAGATCCGAGGACTGGTTTGTCACGATAGATCTAAAGGACGCTTACTTCCATGTATCTATCCTCCCTCAACACAGGAAGTTCCTGAGGTTCGCTTTCGGGGACGAAGCATACCAACATCGGGTTCTTCTGTTCGGCCTAGCATTGTCACCCCGCACGTTCACGAAGTGTATGGATGCAGCCATAGCCCCGCTGAGGCTGCAGGGCATCAGTATTCTGAACTATATAGACGATTGGTTAATTCTAGCTCAATCGGAACAACAGGCGGTTCGGCATCGAGATGTCGTTCTTGCTCACATCAAGAGTTTGGGGTTGAGGCTCAACGCCAAGAAGAGTGTTCTTTCTCCATTACAGAGAACCACTTTTCTCGGTGTAGTGTGGGATTCGACGAAGATGCAGGCACAATTTTCACCTGCTCGTATTGCTTCGATTCTCGCCGCAGTAGAACAGGTCAAGCTAGGCCAGTCACTCACTGTAAAACAGTTCCAGAGGTTGTTAGGTCTCATGGCAGCTGCGTCCAACGTGATACCTTTTGGCCTCTTGCACATGAGACCGTTACAGTGGTGGCTCAGAACCAAGGGGTTCTCCCCGAGGGGAAATCCGCTTCGCAGGATAGTGAGTTCGCGACGGTGTCATCGCGCCCTGATCATGTGGAAAGATCCTTGGTTTCTGTCCCAAGGTCCTGTGTTGGGGGCTCCTTGTCGTCGCGTAATGCTGACAACAGATGCCTCTCTCACGGGTTGGGGGGCGATCATGAGTGGTCACCCAGCTCAGGGTCTGTGGGGGGACCATCACCGTCTATGGCACATAAATTGTCTAGAGATGTTGGCAGTGTTTCAGGCCCTGAAACATTTCCTCCCAGACCTGAATGGGCACCATGTTCTTGTCCGGACAGACAACACATCGGTGGTCTCTTATATCAACCATCACGGGGGTCTGCATTCTCGCCCGCTTTACAAACTGGCACGTCAGATCCTTCTATGGTCCCAGGGGAAAATTCTCTCTCTCAGAGCTATTTATCTCCCGGGGTATTTGAATCAGGGGGCAGACATCCTGTCGAGGCAGGGGCCGAGGCCCGGGAATGGAGTCTTCACCCCGAAGTGGTGGAGCTCCTATGGGAACATTTCGGTTGTGCCGAGGTAGACCTATTTGCGTCCCGAGAGACATCACACTGTCCACTGTGGTTCTCTCTCAGCCAGCCAGCCCCACTGGGGTTGGACGCGATGGTACATCCGTGGCCGAGGTCACGTCTGTACGCTTTTCCCCCGATTGCTCTGCTCCCGGGAGTTCTGGAGAGGGTTCGCCGGGACGGGCTCAGTCTCCTGCTAATAGCCCCGTTCTGGCCGGCCCGAGTATGGTTTGCGGACCTAGTGTCTCTCCTTGACGGCTCTCCCCTGGAGAATTTGGTCTATTCACTCACAGAAAATGGAAAATTAAGGGATTTTGAGGGTCTGAAAAATTAATACCATCTTGAAAACTCAGATTTTTCCCGATACCTGCAATTATGCAATCATTTTGAACATACTATTAAACCCAAACAGACCTTAATGACCCAATATTTTAAAAAAAATGTAGTGCATAGAAATAACTCCCTTAACAGTAGCATTTTTATAAGTTTTACGAAGGTTTTCTGGTGTAAAATACCCACTCCACAGACTACATAAAAGAAAAATGGGAAAAGGAATGCAATGTGTCAATATCTACAGATGACTGGTTAAATATATGTGACCGATCACGGAAAGTCGGTTCTGGGGCATTTTGAGTTATACACAGAGTCTTCCAACAATGTGTAACAGATGGAAATTTGATAATATTTGGAGAAGTTGTGGCCATTTCAAATCTCAAAGGGGAGAAAACGGCCTCTAAAGATTGTGCAGTTCTCCCCTCTCTCTGCTGCTGGGAGTGACAATAGGGCTCATTTACATCTCATTTAAATAAGCCATACCCCCTGTAAAGATGTAAAGCACAGGGGGAGCAAAAAGGTCAGGAAAATGTGCCATCAAAGAAAAAAAAAAAGTTTGCAAACAGATAATATATAAATAAATGTCTCTTTGCATCTGGAGCCCTGGAGGCTGACGAGGGCGTGGCCTACCCTGAGTTAGGAAACCTAGGCACTTCGACGGATGTTGGCCCATTCAAATAAGTTGCAATATGACAAATAAGCGGTCCAATGGACCGTACACCTGAATTTGGATCCATATTCCCACTTAAGCGGATGGCGAGTTGGCGTTTTGTCCCTGAGAGTGCAAATGGCGCAATTATTGCGCAATAGGCTGTTGGTTGACACCACCGGGGGCGCTGTTGCACTGCGCGTCCCACGAACGGCCTATTTTGTCCACCTAGGCGCCTATCCTTCATTAATTCGTCCACCTAGCAGCCTAAAGCGCCACCTAGGCGCCTATTCTTCATGAATTCGTCCACCTAGCAGCCTAAAGCGCCACCTAAGTGACTACTCTTCACCGTAGTCTTCCTCAAGTCCCACGAACGGCCTATTCATCCAACTAGGCGCCTATCCTTCATTAATTCGTCCACCTAGCAGCCTAAAGCGCCACCTAGGCGCCTATTCTTCATGAATTCGTCCACCTAGCAGCCTAAAGCGCCACCTAAGTGACTACTCTTCACCGTAGTCTTCCTCTCGTCCTACGAACGGCCTATTCGTTCACCTAAGCGCCTATTTTTCGTCAATGTGCCTAAAGGGCCACCTAAGTGACTACTCTTCATCCTTAGTCTTCCTCACGTCCCACGGACAGCCTATTCGTCCACCTAAGTGCCTATTTTTCATAATTGTGCCTAAAGCGCCCCCTTAGTGACTACTCTTCATCCTTAGTCTTCCTCACGTCCCACGGACAGCCTATTCGTCCACCTAAGTGCCTATTTTTCATCACTGTGCGTAAAGCGCACCCTAAGTGACTACTCTTCATCCTTAGTCTGCCTCACGTCCCACGGACAGCGTATTCGTCCACCTAAGTGCCTATTTTTCATCATTGTGCCTAAAGCGCCCCCTAAGTGACTGCTCTTCACCGTAGTCTTCCTCACGTCCCACGAACAGCCTATTCTTCCTCCTAACTGCCTATTTTCTCCAAATTCGACCCGGGGGGCCCCAAACTTTGCACGCTGGTAGCCTAGGGGCCCCACTCCCACATATCAGGAGGACAGGTCCCTAGAATGCAGGGAAAAATTTAACACCCGCCTAGGACCCTGAAACCCGGGATCCTGAACCGGGGGCCCCTGGACAACCACCGTGTCAAATTTGGAGCCCCTGCGACCTTTTGACCCCTGCTTTCCAGACGTCCGTCCTGCAACCTATCCGACGTAGGCTGTTCGTTGACAGTTGGGCCAATTAAGCACGAAAACGGGTCCGAGGGGCCCCAAACTTCGCACCCTGGTAGCCTAGGGTCCCCACTGCCACATACTAGGAGGACGAGTCCCTAGAGTGTAGGGAAATTTTTGACACCCACCTAGGACCCTGAAACCCGGGATCCTGAACCGGGGGCCCCTGGACTACCACCGTGTCAAATTTGGAGGAAATTAATGAAAAGAGGTGCCTAGGTGGATGAATAGGCTGTTCGCGGGAGGAGAGGAAGACTACGGTGAAGAGTAGTCACTTAGGTGGCACTTAAGGCTGCTAGGTGGACGAATTACTGAAAAATAGGTGTCTAGGTGGATGAATAGGCTGTTCGCCGGATGAGAGGAAGACTACGGTCAAGTGTAGTCAATTAGGTGGCACTTTAGGCTGCTAGGTGGACGAATTCATGAAGAATAGGCGCCTAGTTGGATGAATAGGCCGTTCGTGGGACTTGAGGAAGACTACGGTGAAGAGTAGTCACTTAGGTGGCACTTTAGGCTGCTAGGTGGACGAATTCATGAAGATAGGCGCCTAGGTGGACGAATAGGCCGTCCGTGGGACTTGAGGAAGACCACGGTGAAGAGTAGTCACTTAGGTGGCACTTTAGGCTGCTAGGTGGACGAATTCATGAAGATAGGCGCCTAGGTGGACGAATAGGCCGTCCGTGGGACTTGAGGAAGACCACGGTGAAGAGTAGTCACTTAGGTGGCACTTTAGGCTGCTAGGTGGACGAATTCATGAAGAATAGGCGCCTAGGTGGATGAATAGGCCGTTCGTGGGACTTGAGGAAGACCACGGTGAAGAGTAGTCACTTAGGTGGCACTTTAGGCTGCTAGGTGGACGAATTCATGAAGAATAGGCGCCTAGGTGGACGAATAGGCCGTCCGTGGGACTTGAGGAAGACCACGGTGAAGAGTAGTCACTTAGGTGGCACTTTAGGCTGCTAGGTGGACGAATTCATGAAGAATAGGCGCCTAGGTGGACGAATAGGCCGTCCGTGGGACTTGAGGAAGACCACGGTGAAGAGTAGTCACTTAGGTGGCACTTTAGGCTGCTAGGTGGACGAATTCATGAAGAATAGGCGCCTAGGTGGATGAATAGGCCGTTCGTGGGACTTGAGGAAGACCACGGTGAAGAGTAGTCACTTAGGTGGCACTTTAGGCTGCTAGGTGGACGAATTCATGAAGATTAGGCGCCTAGGTGGATGAATAGGCCGTTCGTGGGACTTGAGGAAGACCACGGTGAAGAGTAGTCACTTAGGTGGCACTTTAGGCTGCTAGGTGGACGAATTCATGAAGAATAGGCGCCTAGGTGGTCGAATAGGCCGTCCGTGGGACTTGAGGAAGACTACGGTGAAGAGTAGTCACTTAGGTGGCACTTTAGGCTGCTAGGTGGACGAATTCGTGAAGAATAGGCGCCTAGGTGGACGAATAGGCCGTCCGTGGGACGAGAGGAAGACCACGGTGAAGAGTAGTCACTTAGGTGGCACTTTAGGCTGCTAGGTGGACGAATTCATGAAGAATAGGCGCCTAGTTGGATGAATAGGCCGTTCGTGGGACTTGAGGAATACCACGGTGAAGATTAGTCACTTAGGTGGCACTTTAGGCTGCTAGGTGGACGAATTCATGAAGAATATGCGCCTAGTTGGATGAATAGGCCGTTCGTGGGACTTGAGGAAGACCACGGTGAAGAGTAGTCACTTAGGTGGCACTTTAGGCTGCTAGGTGGACGAATTCATGAAGAATAAGCGCCTAGGTGGATGAATAGGCCGTTCGTGGGACTTGAGGAAGACCACGGTGAAGAGTAGTCACTTAGGTGGCACTTTAGGCTGCTAGGTGGACGAATTCATGAAGAATAGGCGCCTAGTTGGATGAATAGGCCGTTCGTGGGACTTGAGGAATACCACGGTGAAGATTAGTCACTTAGGTGGCACTTTAGGCTGCTAGGTGGACGAATTCATGAAGAATAAGCGCCTAGGTGGACGAATAGGCTGTTCGCCGGAGGAGAGGAAGACCACGGTGAACAGTAGTCACTTAGGTGGCACTTTAGGCTGCTAGGTGGACGAATACATGAAGAATAGGCGCCTAGGTGGCACTTTTGGCACTTGGTGGACATAGTTATTAGGAATAGGCGCTTAGGTGGCACTTTAGGCACTTCGGGGGACAGGAATAGGGAACCTGGCCCCCTAGTGGTGGAAAAAACATCCAACGAAGTGCATACGGTTCCGTAAACCAAATACTGAGGGGAAACCATTCATATAAGTTGGACCTAGGATCCGGAATGGTGCCTTTTCATCCCTTTGTCCCACTATTGCGCCATATGGCAACTTATATGAACTAGCAAAAATCCACAGACTGCCTATTAGTCCTAGTGCTATTTATGGTACATGACACCATGGAATAACTTAAATGACAGCCCGTTGACGCGAATCCCTAAGCGCTGCACGCCGGCCCCTAAAAAATTTTTGGCCCCCAAACGACGCATATGGTTCGATGCGGCCTCACCCCCTGAGCCCGGGGACGGTGGTCCCGTCTCCGGAGACCCTCCAGGGGCCCCGCGGCGGGGCAAAATTGCCCTAAAAGGGCTTTTACAGATAAGTCACAGGGAGGATGCATTACATTTAAAGGTCATATTTCATAATTACAGTGATTGTATGTGGTCAAACCTACTGTACACCACACAGGGGACACACCACAACACACGGATGTACATTTCAGCTATTATTTATGAAAAATTAGCATAATACTCAACTGTCCGGGGGGAAGCCTATAGGGCACCCGTCAAATAGGTTACAGGTGGGATGCTTTTTTTGACCGGATGTATCTCAGGAACGAAGCCGACTTCGGGCTCCATACTCTTGGGTCATAGGGGGCCCATGGGTCCCTACCCATGCCCGGAGTTTGGAGCTCCAAGTCGGCGTGGTTTCCGAGATACACCCGGTCAAAGCTGGACCGGAAGTGGCCGTATCTCAGGAACGAAGCCGACTTGGGTCTCCATTCTCTGGTCTCTTTGGGGACCCATGGGTACCTCCCCATACCCGGAGTTTGGAGCTCAAAGTCGGCGTGGTTTCCGAGATACACCCGGTCAAAGCTGGACCGGAAGTGGCCGTATCTCAGGAACGAAGCCGACTTGGGTCTCCATTCTCTGGGCTCTTTGGGGACCCATGGGTACCTCCTCATACCCGGAGTTTGGAGCTCAAAGTCGGCGTGGTTTCCGAGATACACCCGGTCAAAGCTGGACCGGAAGTGGCCGTATCTCAGGAACGAAGCCGACTTGGGTCTCCATTCTCTGGGGTATTCGGGGGCCCTTTGGTACCTCCCCACACCCGGAGATTTGAGCTCAAATTCGGCGTGGTTTCCGAGATACACCCGATCAAAGCTGGACCGGAAGTGGCCGTATCTCGGAAACGGAAGGGCCCAGGAGCTGGGGATGGTGGGTTCTCAAGGGGCCCTATGGGCACCCATCAGGCCCGGAGTTTGGAGCTCCAACTCGGCTTAACTCCCAAGATACACCCGGTTATACATAAGGGACTTTTGGACAAAACGCTCTATATCTCGGAAATGACGAGGCCCAGCGGACCGTACTTCGGGGCGGTGAGGGGCCTCTAGGGGCGCTCTCAGACCCCAGAGTCCCGAGACTCTGGGACCCTTCCTTCTGAAGTGCACCCTTTCCTGTTGGCCCCCGTATCTCGGCCTGTGGGGGCGCTAGAGTCTCGGGCCAGGGCCCGTTGGAGAGGGCCCCTCGAGGCCCTACTTTGACCCGAGTTTGGTGTCGCTAGGCCCCCGGGGCCCCGAGCTATAGCCGTTCAAAGTTTGGAGCCAACCTGTAACCTATTCGACAGAGCCCCTATAGGCTTCCTCCTGGACTGTACATTAATGGGTCATATTTCATAAAATACAGTGGTTTTATGGGGTGGAACCTACTGTACACCACACAGTGGACACCACACAACACACTCATGTACATTACACCCATTAATTATGCACAATTTGCATAATATTCGACCGTCCAGGGGGAAGCCTATAGGGAGACCGTCAAATAGGTTACAGGATGGATGCTCTTTCTGACTTAGACATTTTCAGCGGGTCAGATCCTGTAAAGGTTTGGGGATTTCACCACATGTGGTGAAGTCCAGTCAGCAACTTATTAAGCTACAAGTTGGATGCTGTTTTCAACCGGATGGATCTCGAGAACTAAGCCGACTTTGGGCTCCATACTCTGGGGTCATGGGGGGCCCATGGGTGCCCCTCCACACCCGGAGTTTGGAGCTCCAAGTCGGCGTGGTTTCCGAGATACACCCGGTCAAAGCTGGACCGGAAGTGGCCGTTACTCGGGAACCAAGCCGACTTTGGGCTCCATACTCTGGGGTCATGGGGGGCCCATGGGTACCCCCTCACACCCGGAGTTTGGAGCTCAAAGTCGGCCTGGTTTCCGAGATACACCCGGTCAAAGCTGGACCGGAAGTGGCCGTATCTCAGGAACGAAGCCGACTTGGGTCTCCATTCTCTGGGGTATTCGGGGGCCATTTGGTACCTCCCCACACCCGGAGATTTGAGCTCAAATTCGGCGTGGTTTCCGAGATACACCCGATCAAAGCTGGACCGGAAGTGGCCGTATCTCGGAAACGGAAGGGCCCAGGAGCTGGGGATGGTGGGTTCTCAAGGGGCCCTATGGGCACCCATCAGGCCCGGAGTTTGGAGCTCCAACTCGGCTTAGCTCCCAAGATACACCCGGTTATACATAAGGGACTTTTGGACAAAACGCTCTATATCTCGGAAATGACGAGGCCCAGCGGACCGTACTTCGGGGCGGTGAGGGGCCCCTAGGGGCGCTCTCAGACCCCAGAGTCCCGAGACTCTGGGACCCTTCCTTCTGAAGTGCACCCTTTCCTGTTGGCCCCCGTATCTCGGCCTGTGGGGGCGCTAGAAGCACGGGCTAGGGCGCGTTGGAGAGGGCCCCTCTGGACCCTACTTTGACCCGAGTTTGGTGTCGCTAGGCGGCCGGGTCCCCGAGTTATAGCCGTTCAAAGTTTGGAGCCAACCTGCAACCTATTCGACAGAGCCCCTTAGGCTTCCTCCCGGACTGTACATTAATGGGTCATAAAGCATTAGATAGTTTTACTTTAAATTATACATTTAGTTCTCTAGTATATTTTGAAGTAAGACACTGTTTAATGCACTGAATGTACATGCATTGCATAGTGACTTACTTTAAATTATACAGCATTAGATAGTGAGTTACTTTAAATTATACATTTAGTTCTCTAGTACATTTTCAAGTAAAACACTATACTCACAAATGTTGTCCAAAGTTTGACCGGATGTTTTTAGTGTGTTTTAAGAGAGTGAATTTTCCATAAGTTCACATGCCAAAAGTGCTCCAAGTTGGATAATCACCCATTAATGTACAGTACAGGCCAAAAGTTTGGACACAGTTTTCAATTTATTATACTTTAAATTATCATTTATTTCTGTGATGCTAACCTGAATTTTCAGGATCATTACTCCAGTCTATCACATGATCCTTTAGAAATCATTCTAATATGATGATTCATTATCAAAGTTGGAAACAGTTCTGCTGCTTAATATTTTTTCATAACCTGTGATACTTTTTTAGGATACTTTGATGAATAAAAAAAGAAGAAGCAAATGTTTACAAAATAGAAATCTTTTGTAACAACAATATACACTACTGGTGAGTAATTTGGGGCTTTTTTAAAAATAAATCAATACTTTTATTCAGCAAGGATGTGTTAAATTGATAAAAAGTGACAGTAAAGAAGATTATATTACTTTTTTTTCTGTATTTTTGATCAAATAGATGCAGGCTTGATGAGCAGAAGAAACTTCTTTCAGAAACATTTAAAATAGTAATGTGTCCAAAATTTTGGCCTGTACTGTATATTAATGATTTGTGAATGATTTTTTAACTGTTTACTAATGCCTAACTAATTATGAATAATGTACAGTTATTATAAAGTGTTACTAGGTAAAACTTACAGTACATCATACATTTTTGTCAGATAAGCTTACCTGGGTTACCTCACCACATAAGTTACCTGGGATTTATGTCAAAGAACTATATAAGTGACTGTGATGCATTTAACCAACAATAATAAAAGGGAAAAAATGACAGACAAAATTTTAACACAGCAAACAAGTTTTATTACAAAGCCAAATCACACACACAATAATTACTTTTATTATTAATAAAACTAATAAAACACACTAATAAAATTATGATATAAAGTATATAACAAAAATAAAGAACAAAAAAGATTTAAGAAAAAATGCAAAAATTAAATGAAACACTGGTCAATCTAGGGGAGGGAAAGGGAGAGCAAAAATGATTTACTTTTTTGCACGTCGCTTTCTAATGGCCCTCCTCACCTTCTCGTTGACATTTTTCAGCTGGGCCATTTTTTTTACTTGCTTAACATTTATGGGTGAAATGCGGCGTGGTCTCAATTTTTTTCTAATTGACTGCAACGGGGAAATCACAACAATCGGGGTTTTTTTTGGCGAGGGGACTGGTGAACCCTCCTGGCTGCTTGTCGCTGAGCCTTCTCCACTCTGCCCTGGTGCATCACCTTCGGACAGGCCCTCTTCACCCTTCCAAAGAAAATACATGGTGAATGATTTTTTAACACAGCAAACAAGTTTTATTACAAAGCCAAATCACACACACACACACACACACACACAATAATTACTTTTATTATTAATAACACTAATAAAACACACTAATAAAAATATGATATAAAGTATATAAATAAAAAAAGAACAAAAAAATTAAGAAAAAATGCAAAAATTAAACGAAACACTGGTCAAACTGGGGGAGGGAAAGGGGGAGCAAAAATGGTTTACTTTTTCACATGTCGCTTTCTAATGGCCCTCCTCACCTTCTTGACACTTATGGGTGAAATGCGGCATGGTCTCAATTTTTTTCTTTTTGAAATCACAACAATCGGGGGTTTTTTTGGCGAGGGGACTGGTGAACCCTCCTGGCTGCTTGTCGCTGAGCCTTCTCCACTCTGCCCTGGTGCATCACCTTCGGACAGGCCCTCTTCACCCTTCCAAAGAAAATACATGGTGAATGATTTTTTAACACAGCAAACAAGTTTTATTACAAAGCCAAATCACACACACACACACACACACACACAATAATTACTTTTATTATTAATAACACTAATAAAACACACTAATAAAATTATTATATAAAGTATATAACAAAAATAAAGAACAAAAAAGATTTAAGAAAAAATGCAAAAATTAAATGAAACACTGGTCAATCTAGGGGAGGGAAAGGGAGAGCAAAAATGTTTTACTTTTTCTCACCTTCTCGACCCTTATGGGTGAAATGCGGCGTGGTCTAAATGTTTTTCTTTTTGACCGCAACGGGGAAATCACAACAATCGGGGTTTTTTTTGGCGAGGGGACTGGTGAACCCTCCTGGCTGCTTGTCGCTGAGCCTTCTCCACTCTGCCCTGGTGCATCACCTTCGGACAGGCCCTCTTCACCCTTCCAAAGAAAATACATGGTGAAGGATTGATCATCATTGTGCCAATAAAAACAGTATTATAGACTCAGTATGTTTACAGGATATCTATTTACCTGGCTGGTCTCGGGACTCGTCTCAGGAGAGCCTGATGTGTCACCCGAGGCTTCTTCAGATGCCTTCACCCTCTTCCTAGGTCCATCCGTTTTCCGGCCAGGGTGCAGTCGCTTGACCCCCGCTGTGCTGTCGTCCTCCCCTTTCAGCGCAGCCTCAAAAAGCATCCGGTGCTCAACAGCCTGCTTGACGGACAAGTTAGTCACATAATACCTGTCCGCCGTCTGAACATCGTGGCACATGAATTTAGCAATTTTCATTCTGTCGTCTTCCGAATGAGTGAATTTGGCCTAGAAATAGAGAGAAAGAAGGAGAAAACAAAAACAGTTTGAGGATACAACACCTAACTGAATGTCTCTGAAATGTGACCAACGAGAGAAAACACTTACATGACTGGCGATTGAGCTTCTGATGTCAGTGAAGTTTGGGCTGCCTGGAAGGCCCATCGCCTTCCAAGCGCTACGGAAGTATGTCACAAGTTTTTTGCAGACGTTTGGAGAAGAAGTAAAAAAAAAGTATCGGGCAGTGCTGCCACCGGGAAGTCTTCTCCTTATTTTGAGGAAGCGCTGCATCCATTCGTACTCCTCCCTGGTTACGGCTATCTGTGCTGGGCCAAACATTTGGTTGGTTTTGTGGAACAGGATCTGTTGACACAAAAAAAAACACAAAAATCAGAACAGAGATCAAACAAATTAAGATCACCTGATGCATAAAAAGGAAGTAATACACTCACGTTGATCAAGAATACACCGTCGGATGGGGATTCCTGGGCCTCCTCGACCTCCTTTATTGTCATGTTCTGGAAGACCCCCCCTCTGTGACCGTAGAGGGCTGCCAGGTATGCTGACATGTGGCCATAAAACTCCCACTGAAGAGCTGTGGTGGCCACGTCACTTTCCAGGAGGGCTATAAACAACACAGAGATCAATCTCAGAGTTCATGTTGCATATTTCTTCTGCATTTTACAATATGTCAGTACAATGAGTTAAATGGGGGAAAAACTTACTCAGAATATTGGGGATGGCCTGCTTGGCCTGGCTCATGCACTTCAAAATAGTGTCTTTGCTCAGGACCCTATGCTGCTTTTGGGTCTTCACCAATGTCCGGTGCATGGCCACTTTTCTCTTCAAAGACTTTTTTACAGTCTGCATCTCCCGATTAAGACCAATTAAGACTGTTTTTGAAAGCCGGCAGGAAGGTGGAGGAGTTTCCGAGATGTACGTAATGAAATGAGAAACATTCTGTACATAATATTCAATAGTGGTCTCCTTCATATGTGCATGGCGTAAGGAGGTGACCCACCTGCACACAAACAAACAAATTATAAAAAACAAACAAACAAAAACAAATATTTGGTAACACTTTATAATAACTGCACGCTATTAATCATTACTTAAGCACTAAATGAAGTATAGCATTATTTACAAACCAGTTATTTAAGAGTTGTCAGTGATTCATAAGATCACTTAGAAAGTGAAAGTAAAAAGTCAAATTTAGAAAGTAAATGTAGTACATTCAGGTAGTTATAAAGTAGTGGTCAGTTAACTATTTTTGTGAGCTCATCTAAAGTGAGGACTAGTTATGCCTTGTAAAGCATTTAAAAAGGAGATTTAAAGGGTGTTAATATTTCTATGTTCTGTATCACTGTGTTGTGTTTGTTTCTTTTTTCTGTTTAGAAGATCAATGAGCCTTTAAATCTCCTTTATAAATGCTTCACAAGGCATAACTAGTCCTCACTTTAGATGAGCTCACAAAAATAGTTAACTGACCACTACTTTATAACTACCTGAATGTACTACATTTACTTTCTAAATTTGACTTTTTACTTTCACTTTCTAAGTGATCAAATGAATCACTGACAACTCTTAAATAACTGGTTTGTAAATAATCCTATACTTCATTTAGAAATTATTAATTGATCATTAACAAAGTATGAAAATACAATTATTAAACACATTATAGATATGCTTATAAATCAAGAAAAAAGCATTTATAACTGTATTTATAAACTGCTTATTAATGTATATTAATGCTTTATAAATGATGAATTAACTGTTTACCCATGCTTAACTAATGATTAATAGTGTGCAGTTATTATAAAGTGTTACCAAATATTTTTTTAATTATTACAAGAGGCACATATAGTAAGAAAATTACTTACGCATGAATCCTGCTTGTTTCGTTCAAAAACACCAGGGTGCTCAGTTTTGACTTTCCCTCAGCCATGTATGTGAGGAATTTTTTAATGCGGAACATTTTTGCATTGACATTGTCAATGTGCTTTACAGATGGGTCTGGACCCAATTGATTAATCTTGTACTCCTTCATGATTTTTTCTGTGCACAAAGATTAATGAGGAGAGACAATTGTCAGTCAACACACTGTACACACTCATTGCAAAAAAAAAGCTTTTCTTATTTAGTATTTGTGTCTTGTTTACAGTCCAAATATCTAAAAAGTCTTAAATCAAGATTCATTTACTAGATGAGTAAAATCCATAAGATATTATGTCTTGTTTTCAGGGGAAATAAAAAAAAAATAAGCGAGTTTTTGCTTAAAAAAGGCAAAATTATCTGCCAATGGAATAAGAAAAATAATTTTAATTCAAACAAAAACAAGATTATTTTCCTTATTCCATTGGCAGATAATTTAGCTTTTTTTAAGCAAAAACTCGCTTATTTTTGATTTATTTACCCTGAAAACAAGACATAATATCTTATGGATTTTACTCATCTAGTAAACGAATCTTGATTTAAGACTTTTTGCACTGATTGTACATGCATTGCATAGTGACTTACTTTAAATTATACAGCATTAGATAGTGAGTTACTTTAAATTATACATTCTGGTCTCTAGTATATTTTGAAGTAAGACACTGTTTAATGCACTGAATGTACATGCATTGCACAGTGACTTACTTTAAATTATACAGCATTAGATAGTGATTTACTTTAAATTATACATTCTGGTCTCTAGTATATTTTGAAGTAAGACACTGTTTAATGCACTGAATGTACATGCATTGCACAGTGACTTACTTTAAATTATACAGCATTAGATAGTGATTTACTTTAAATTATACATTCTGGTCTCAAGTATATTTTCAAGTAAGACACTGTTTAATGCACTGATTGTACATGCATTGCATAGTGACTTAGTGAGTGTTTGCTTCAAAAAAGCACAATTATATGCCAATGGAATAAGAAGAATTATTTTAATTCAAACAAAAACAAGATTATTTTTCTTATTCCATTGGAAGATCATTTTGCTTTTTTTTAAGCAAAAACTCTCTTATTTTTTATTTATTTCCCCTGAAAACAAGACATAATATCTTATGGATTTTACTCATCTAGTAAACAAATCTTGATTTAAGACTTTTTAGATATTTGGACTGTAAACAAGACACAAATACTAAATAAGAAAAGCTTTTTTTGCAGTGTGTGCATGCACACTGACAATGACATTTCAGAAAACATCAAGTTAAAACAATGCAAGTGTACTCACTCAGTGTCAACCCATGATCGCTTTCGTCAGGCTCCTGTGGCCGCTGGCTGATGTAGGGATCCAAATCGCTGGGCGACGGCTGCACGGTGGAAGTGGGGGCAGAAGGGTCAGACCTGATAGAAGAGATCAGTCTCCTGGTCGCCTTGGTTAAGCTGTCCGCACCCCTGGATTCTGACCTCTTCTGCAAGCGGCGGTACTTCCGGGTAACGTTGTGCAGGGCATCGGTCAGCCTGTCGTTGGTACGGTTAAGGTTACTAATTTCAAGCTTCAACTTTTCAATACGATTTTTACATCCAGGGTTGTTGCACCCTTCCTCCTCCTCCTCCTCTTCAAATGGGAAATCAGCATCCTCCATGTCCGGACCCAAATCCAGGGTGCTAACCATTGGCACCTCCGGGTTCGTGGCCCTAAGTGCTGCAAGTTGTCCGATCACCCTCTTCCTCTTGCAGGACAAGACTGCGCTCTCCTTTTCAGAACTGGACAGCTCCGTGTGCAATTTGAGGTGCCGGTCTATCCGGGTTGTTGCCTTCCCACAGCCAGCAACTGGGCAAAAGCAACTGTTGATATTTACCCTCCCGGACTGCATTGAAAGCAGAAGCTTTCTCTCCTCCTTGTTCTGAATCTTATGAAATACTACTAGATGCTGGCTCATCCGAGCATACATCCGCGTACAAAGCGGGCAAGATAAAACAGGCATTTTGGTTTAGTATCGATCGTGAAGAAAATAACTTTTTAAGAGGAAAAGCACAATGATGTCTGCTTCAAACGATGCTGAAATCAGTACTGAGAGCATGAGGGAGTTGCTTGCAGAACCTATGTCAATGTTTAATGAAGTGATTGTACATGAATTGCATAGTGACTTACTTTAAATTATACAGCATTAGATAGTGAGTTACTTTAAAGTATACATTTAGTTCTCTAGTATATTTTGAAGTAAGACACTGTTGAATGCACTGATTGTACATGCATTGCATAGTGACTTACTTTAAATTATACAGCATTAGATAGTGATTTACTTTAAATTATACATTTAGTTCTCTAGTATATTTTGAAGTAAGACACTGTTTAATGCACTGATTGTACATGCATTGCATAGTGATTTACTTTAAATTATACAGCATTAGATAATGAGTTACTTTAAATTATACATTTAGTTCTCTAGTATATTTTGAAGTAAGACACTGTTTAATGCACTGAATGTACATGCATTGCATAGTGACTTACTTTAAATTATAAAGCATTAGATAGTGAGTTACTTTAAATTATACATTTAGTTCTCTAGTATATTTTCAAGTAAGACACTGTTTAATGCACTGAATGTACATGCATTGCATAGTGACTTACTTTAAATTATAAAGCATTAGATAGTGAGTTACTTTAAATTATACATTTAGTTCTCTAGTATATTTTCAAGTAAGACACAGAGCAGAGATTTGTACATGCATTAGATAGTGACTTACTTTAAATGATACATTCTGGTCTCTAGCCAGAATGTATAAACCTTTCCTTTTGGCCTCCTGTGGGGGCGCTAGAAGCACGGGCTAGGGCGCGTTGGAGAGGGCCCCTCTGGACCCTACTTTGACCCGAGTTTGGTGTCGCTAGGCGGCCGGGTCCCCGAGTTATAGCCGTTCAAAATTTGGAGCCAACCTGCAACTTATTCGACAGAGCTCCTATAGGCTTCCCCCGTGACAGTGCATTAATGGGTCATATTTCATAACTACAGTGCTTTTATGGGGTGGAACCTACTGTACACCACACAGGGGACACAGCTCCACACACTCATGTACATTACACCCATTAATTATGCACAATTTGCATAATATTCGACCGTCCAGGGGGAAGCCTATAGGGAGACCGTCAAATAGGTTACAGGATGGATGCTCTTTCTGACTTAGACATTTTCAGCGGGTCAGATCCTGTAAAGGTTTGGGGATTTCACCACATGTGGTGAAGTCCAGTCAGCAACTTATTAAGCTACAAGTTGGATGCTGTTTTCAACCGGATGGATCTCGAGAACCAAGCCGACTTTGGGCTCCATACTCTGGGGTCATGGGGGGCCCATGGGTGCCCCTCCACACCCGGAGTTTGGAGCTCCAAGTCGGCGTGGTTTCCGAGATACACCCGGTCAAACTCCCATCTTTGACCGGGCATAACTCAGGAACCAAGCCGACTTTGGGCTCCATACTCTTGGGTCATAGGGGGCCCATGGGTCCCTATCCATGCCCGGAGTTTGGAGCTCAAAGTCGGCGTGGTTTCCGAGATACACCCGGTCAAACTCCCATCTTTGACCGGGCATAACTCAGGAACCAAGCCGACTTTGGGCTCCATACTCTGGGGTCATGGGGGGCCCATGTGCCCCTACCCATGCCCGGAGTTTGGAGCTCCAAGTCGGCGTGGTTTCCGAGATACACCCGGTCAAAGCTGGACCGGAAGTGGCCGTTACTCGGGAACCAAGCCGACTTTGGGCTCCCTACTCTGGGGTCATGGGGGGCCCATGGGTACCCCCTCACACCCGGAGTTTGGAGCTCCAAGTCGGCCTGGTTTCCGAGATACACCCGGTCAAAGTTCCACAGGAAGTGGCCGTATCTCGGAAACGGAAGGTCTCACGAGCTGGGGATGGTGGAGTCCGAAGGGGCCCCATAGGCACCCCTCATGCCCGCATGTTGGAGCTCCAACTCGGCTAAACTCCCAAGATGCACCCGGTTATACATAAGGGACTTTTAGACAAAACGGTCGATATCTCGGAAATGACGAGTCCCAGCGGAACGTCCTTCGGGGCGGTGAGGGGCCTCTAGGGCCCCTCTCGGACCCCAGAGTCCCGAGACTCTGGGACCCTTCCTTCTGAAGTGCACCCTTTCCTGTTGGCCCCCGTATCTCGGCCTGTGGGGGCGCTAGAGTCTCGGGCCAGGGCCCGTTGGAGAGGGCCCCTCGAGACCCTACTTTGACCCGAGTTTGGTGTCGCTAGGCCCCCGGGGCCCCGAGCTATAGCCGTTCAAAGTTTGGAGCCAACCTGTAACCTATTCGACAGAGCCCCTATAGGCTTCCTCCTGGACTGTACATTAATGGGTCATATTTCATAAAATACAGTGGTTTTATGAGGTGAAACCTACTGTACACCACACAGTGGACACCACACAACACACTCATGTACATTACACCCATTAATTATGCACAATTTGCATAATATTCGACCGTCCAGGGGGAAGCCTATAGGGAGACCGTCAAATAGGTTACAGGATGGATGCTCTTTCTGACTTAGACATTTTCAGCGGGTCAGATCCTGTAAAGGTTTGGGGATTTCACCACATGTGGTGAAGTCCAGTCATCAACTTATTAAGCTACAAGTTGGATGCTGTTTTCAACCGGATGGATCTCGAGAACCAAGCCGACTCTGGGGTCATGGGGGGCCCATGGGTGCCCCTCCACACCCGGAGTTTGGAGCTCCAAGTCGGCGTGGTTTCCGAGATACACCCGGTCAAAGCTGGACCGGAAGTGGCCGTTACTCGGGAACCAAGCCGACTTTGGGCTCCATACTCTGGGGTCATGGGGGGCCCATGGGTACCCCCTCACACCCGGAGTTTGGAGCTCCAAGTCGGCCTGGTTTCCGAGATACACCCGGTCAAAGTTCCACAGGAAGTGGCCGTATCTCGGAAACGGAAGGTCTCACGAGCTGGGGATGGTGGAGTCCGAAGGGGCCCCATAGGCACCCCTCATGCCCGCATGTTGGAGCTCCAACTCGGCTAAACTCCCAAGATGCACCCGGTTATACATAAGGGACTTTTAGACAAAACGGTCGATATCTCGGAAATGACGAGTCCCAGCGGAACGTCCTTCGGGGCGGTGAGGGGCCTCTAGGGCCCCTCTCGGACCCCAGAGTCCCGAGACTCTGGGACCCTTCCTTCTGAAGTGCACCCTTTCCTGTTGGCCCCCGTATCTCGGCCTGTGGGGGCGCTAGAGTCTCGGGCCAGGGCCCGTTGGAGAGGGCCCCTCGAGACCCTACTTTGACCCGAGTTTGGTGTCGCTAGGCCCCCGGGGCCCCGAGCTATAGCCGTTCAAAGTTTGGAGCCAACCTGTAACCTATTCGACAGAGCCCCTATAGGCTTCCTCCTGGACTGTACATTAATGGGTCATATTTCATAAAATACAGTGGTTTTATGAGGTGAAACCTACTGTACACCACACAGTGGACACCACACAACACACTCATGTACATTACACCCATTAATTATGCACAATTTGCATAATATTCGACCGTCCAGGGGGAAGCCTATAGGGAGACCGTCAAATAGGTTACAGGATGGATGCTCTTTCTGACTTAGACATTTTCAGCGGGTCAGATCCTGTAAAGGTTTGGGGATTTCACCACATGTGGTGAAGTCCAGTCAGCAACTTATTCGACAGAGCTCCTATAGGCTTCCTCCTGGACTGTACATTAATGGGTCATATTTCACAAAATACAGTGGTTTTATGAGGTGAAACCTACTGTACACCACACAGTGGACACCACACAACACACTCATGTACATTACATTCATTAATTATGCACAATTTGCATAATATTCGACCGTCCAGGGGGAAGCCTATAGGGAGACCGTCAAATAGGTTACAGGATGGATGCTCTTTCTGACTTAGACATTTTCAGCGGGTCAGATCCTGTAAAGGTTTGGGGATTTCACCACATGTGGTGAAGTCCAGTCAGCAACTTATTCGACAGAGCTCCTATAGGCTTCCCCCTGACAGTGCATTAATGGGTCATATTTCATAACTACAGTGCTTTTATGGGGTGGAACCTACTGTACGCCACACAGGGGACACAGCTCCACACACTCATGTACATTACACCCATTAATTATGCACAATTTGCATAATATTCGACCGTCCAGGGGGAAGCCTATAGGGAGACCGTCAAATAGGTTACAGGATGGATGCTCTTTCTGACTTAGACATTTTCAGCGGGTCAGATCCTGTAAAGGTTTGGGGATTTCACCACATGTGGTGAAGTCCAGTCAGCAACTTATTCGACAGAGCTCCTATAGGCTTCCCCCTGACAGTGCATTAATGGGTCATATTTCATAACTACAGTGCTTTTATGGGGTGAAACCTACTGTACGCCACACAGTGGACCATGTGCCCCTACCCATGACGTGAGGAATGAAGAGGATGAAGAGTCACTTAGGGGGCGCTTTAGGCACAATGATGAAAAATAGGCGCTTAGGTGGACGAATAGGCTGGCCGTGGGACGTGAGGAAGACTAAGGATGAAGAGTAGTCACTTAGGGGGCGCTTTAGGCACAATGATGAAAAATAGGCACTTAGGTGGACGAATAGGCTGTCCGTGGGACGTGAGGAAGACTAAGGATGAATAGTAGTCACTTAGGGGGCGCTTTAGGCACAATGATGAAAAATAGGCACTTAGGTGGACGAATAGGCTGTCCGTGGGACGTGAGGAAGACTAAGGATGAAGAGTAGTCACTTAGGTGGCCCTTTAGGCACAATGACGAAAAATAGGCACTTAGGTGGACGAATAGGCTGTTCGTAGGACGTGAGGAAGACTACGGTGAAGAGTAGTCACTTAGGTGGCACTTTAGGCTGCTAGGTGGACGAATTCATGAAGAATAGGCGCCTAGTTGGATGAATAGGCCGTTCGTGGGACTTGAAGAAGACCACGGTGAAGAGTAGTCACTTAGGTGGCACTTTAGGCTGCTAGGTGGACGAATTCATGAAGAATAGGCGCCTAGGTGGATGAATAGGCCGTTCGTGGGACGTGAGGAAGACCACGGTGAAGAGTAGTCACTTAGGTGGCACTTTAGGCTGCTAGGTGGACGAATTCACGAAGAATAGGCGCCTAGGTGGATGAATAGGCCGTTCGTGGGACGTGAGGAAGACCACTGTGAAGAGTAGTCACTTAGGTGGCACTTTAGGCTGCTAGGTGGACGAATTCATGAAGAATAGGCGCCTAGTTGGATGAATAGGCCGTTCGTGGGACTTGAAGAAGACCACGGTGAAGAGTAGTCACTTAGGTGGCGCTTTAGGCTGCTAGGTGGACGAATTCATGAAGAATAGGCGCCTAGTTGGATGAATAGGCCGTTCGTGGGACGTGAGGAAGACCACGGTGAAGAGTAGTCACTTAGGTGGCGCTTTAGGCTGCTAGGTGGACGAATTCATGAAGAATAGGCACCTAGGTGGATGAATAGGCCGTTCGTGGGACGTGAGAAAGACCACGGTGAAGAGTAGTCACTTAGGTGGCACTTTAGGCTGCTAGGTGGACGAATTCATGAAGAATAGGCGCCTAGGTGGTCGAATAGGCCGTCCGTGGGACGAGAGGAAGACTACGGTGAAGACTAGTCACTTAGGTGGCGCTTTAGGCTGCTAGGTGGACGAATTCATGAAGAATAGGCGCCTAGGTGGATGAATAGGCCGTTCGTGGGACGTGAGGAAGACCACGGTGAAGAGTAGTCACTTAGGTGGCACTTTAGGCTGCTAGGTGGACGAATTCATGAAGAATAGGCGCCTAGGTGGACGAATAGGCCGTCCGTGGGACATGAGGAAGACCACGGTGAAGAGTAGTCACTTAGGTGGCACTTTAGGCTGCTAGGTGGACGAATTCGTTAAAGAATAGGCGCCTAGTTGGATGAATAGGCCGTTCGTGGGACATGAGGAAGACCACAGTGAAGAGTAGTCACTTAGGTGGCACTTTAGGCTGCTAGGTGGACGAATTCATGAAGAATAGGCGCCTAGGTGGATGAATAGGCCGTTCGTGGGACGTGAGGAAGACCACGGTGAAGAGTAGTCACTTAGGTGGCACTTTAGGCTGCTAGGTGGACGAATTCATGAAGATAGGCGCCTAGGTGGACGAATAGGCCGTCCGTGGGACTTGAGGAAGACCACGGTGAAGAGTAGTCACTTAGGTGGCACTTTAGGCTGCTAGGTGGACGAATTCATGAAGAATAGCCGCCTAGGTGGATGAATAGGCCGTTCGTGGGACTTGAGGAAGACCACGGTGAAGAGTAGTCACTTAGGTGGCACTTTAGGCTGCTAGGTGGACGAATTCATGAAGAATAGGCGCCTAGGTGGACGAATAGGCCGTCCGTGGGACTTGAGGAAGACCATGGTGAAGAGTAGTCACTTAGGTGGCACTTTAGGCTGCTAGGTGGACGAATTCATGAAGAATAGGCGCCTAGGTGGACGAATAGGCCGTCCGTGGGACTTGAGGAAGACCACGGTGAAGAGTAGTCACTTAGGTGGCACTTTAGGCTGCTAGGTGGACGAATTCATGAAGAATAGGCGCCTAGGTGGATGAATAGGCCGTTCGTGGGACTTGAGGAAGACCACGGTGAAGAGTAGTCACTTAGGTGGCACTTTAGGCTGCTAGGTGGACGAATTCATGAAGAATAGGCGCCTAGGTGGATGAATAGGCCGTTCGTGGGACTTGAGGAAGACCACGGTGAAGAGTAGTCACTTAGGTGGCACCTTAGGCTGCTAGGTGGACGAATTCATGAAGAATAGGCCGTCCGTGGGACTTGAGGAAGACCACGGTGAAGAGTAGTCACTTAGGTGGCACTTTAGGCTGCTAGGTGGACGAATTCATGAAGAATAGGCGCCTAGGTGGATGAATAGGCCGTTCGTGGGACTTGAGGAAGACCACGGTGAAGAGTAGTCACTTAGGTGGCACTTTAGGCTGCTAGGTGGACGAATTCATGAAGAATAGGCGCCTAGGTGGTCGAATAGGCCGTCCGTGGGACGAGAGGAACACCACGGTGAAGAGTAGTCACTTAGGTGGCACTTTAGGCGCTTCGTTGATGCCATCCCACAACCTATTCGACGCACGTCGAGTAGGTTGCCCGTTGGACCGTGCTGCCGCCTTGTGGCGAACCCCTGAACTGCAGAATTTTGCAACTTCACCAGTGCGGACTTTGGGGGCCCCTGGAGGGGCCCATGGGGGGGCTAGGAGCGGGGGACAAAGCCCCAGGGCATCATGGGGTGGGGGCCGAGGGACCCAGTGCGGCCCCGGGCCCCCCAAAAATCATCTAGGGGGCGGCGCGCAGCGACAACGAACTGCCTACCACGAGCCGCCTAGTAAGTTACAGGGCGGACGCAAGTACCATAAGGCGAGCAAGCCTCCAGGGCGGAGCAGGCTGGGAAGACGGCCATGGTGGAGACGACCCCTCGGGCGGAGCAGGCTGGACAGGGGGCCATGGGGACAATGGCGGAGTAGGAGACCACCCCTCGGGCGGAGATGGCGGAGCAGGCTGGTCAGGGGGCCATGGTGGAGTAGGAGACCACCCCTCGGGCGGAGATGGCGGAGCAGGCTGGTCAGGGGGCCATGGTGGAGTAGGAGACCACCCCTCGGGCGGAGATGGCGGAGCAGGCTGGTCAGGGGGCCATGGTGGAGTAGGAGACCACCCCTCGGGCGGCCATGGCGGAGAATCCCCTTCGGGCGGCCAGGGTGGAGACGCACCTTCAGGTGGCCTATATCCCCCCCCCCAAAATTTTCTTGGGGAGAGTGCCAGGCTCAGGGACGTGCATAAGGGCAGGCTTGGGAGGGCTGGACGGGACCAGCGGAGAAAGCTCTGGCTCGGCAGGCGTGACGTGAAGCTCTGGCTTGGCAGTGCTTGACGTGACCAGCTGTGAAGGCTCAGCTGTGCTGGACGGGAATAACGGTGAAGGCGTGATAGGATTGGACGAGACCAGCGGTGAGGGCAGATCAGGACTGGACAGGAACAGCGGCGAAGAGAGTTCTGGGCTGGGTTCATGGGCTGTAACGAATGTGTGTGCTGCCCACACACACAAAACAGCCAGGGACCCCACAATGAGCACTGTGTCTTCCAGAGCAGCATGAACGGTCTCTAGCTGGATGGTCTCTGGCTGGATGGTCTCGGGCTGGGCAGACGGAATGTGAACGGTCTCTGGCTGGACCAGCGGTGAAGAGGGCTTTGAGCTGGGCGGGACCAGTGGTGAAGAGGGCTTTGAGCTGGGCGGGACCAGCGGTGAAGAGGGCTTTGGGTTTGGAGTGGGGCTGGTGACGTCAATGACGGTGAAAGATGATCCGCAGGATACCAGCACCCACTCCACATAACCCTGGAAGCTCCCCGGGCAATCTCCGGGCAGGCGTGCTGTGGTCTCAGCGTTGAACTTCAGGAAGAACACACAGAGGCTGGTGTCATCATAATGGACAAAGGGTACCAAGTCCAAATACCTTTGCTGCCAAATCCATTTCTTAGGTCGGTTCTTCTGTTACGGGTGTGGTGCAGGCAGATGAAGAGGCAGCAGTCAACAGATCCAACTTCAATAATCTTTACTATATAAATCAAAACAGGTACAGGTAGGCAGACGATCAAAGGATTTAAACACACCATACACAAACGTTACACATCAACGAGAACCGACCAGGAGTGAGGGAGAACACAGGGTTTACATACACAGAGAACAGAATAGGGGAACAAGACACAGCTGGGGCAAATGAACTAGACACAGGTGAATACACTGAACACAAACGAGGAGCGGGAAAACTGGGACACAGGACTGAACCAAATACACAGTGACGGGGGGAAACTCAGGACACACATGTAACAGTTTGTAGCTGCAGCTGTGGGAACTAGAGCAGAGCTGGCAACCCGGATGCCGCAACACTACTGACTTCGTGATTGGTAGATAGGTGGAGCAACACTACTGGCTTCGTGATTGGTAGATCGGTGGAGGGTGGCACTCAGACCAAAACACAACATGACAACATCAACATCAGTTGAGGGCTGCAACTTCACTTTTTAAATGACGATATCCTGGCCGGACTACTGTTGTCAGTGATATAAGTATTTGAAATGAACATGATTTCTTAATGTCTAGTGACATATCAGGGAAAATGTATGATTAATTGAAATAAATTTCTTACATACAGCTCCTTTAACATTATAAAATACGTAGACCTACACCACAAAACTAGTTGAAGTTAAATTCTTTAAAATTGGGTAATTCCAGGATGTGACATTTGCAGTAAAAACTTGAAATACAAATTCTCAGAAAATGCATTTAATAGGCTACCAATATATTAAAATGTCTGTTTATATATCCATACTCCCGTAATAAAGGAGTCCAGACATTAGCAAAATATTTGTCTACACATGCGTTTGTGGTGGCAATTTTATGATATTCATTGATCTTTAGTAAAATATAGATGATTCAAAGAATGTCACATGTGTGTCTCTCACTTGTAGTGAGAGAAGATTCTGTTTATGTACCTGGGGAGGCAGAAGGGGGAGACACTCCAGAGAACAGACGAACAAGGACCTCTGACCTAGATGTCAGAAGGCCATTTGGTGCAGGGGGAGGCTTAGTGGGCCAACTAGTGACGTCTATGGAAAACTACTGGGAGGAAGGCTCTGGGGGAAGAAGGCCTTGAAACTAAGATAAAAGCTAGTTCAGTCTGTCTGGGGGTGTGTCACTCTTCTGCACAGGGTAACAACTGTGTATTAGACTGCTCCTATTCTTGCAAGAATAAATACTTCTATTTCTATAATTTGACTATGAGTGTCTCTTACGCAGTGATGTTTGTTTAATGAATTTTCGCCACAACAGTTTTGGTGTCAGAGTGGGATTCCTTGGGAGTGCCTTCTGGACCTGAGAGCGGACGGTGTTTGGCCACCTGGACTGAGCAGTTCCAGCTCTACCTCGTAAGTTTCAGAGAGAGGGGCCGACCGCTATCAGGGCCAGGAGAAACTCCACTGGAATTAATTGAAAGAACCCGGTGGCAACAGAAGCATCTCTGGTAAGAGACAGTTAAATTTATTTTCTTTTGGGTAAGGTAATTAAAGCCAGGTTTAATTGGGGGGAAGAGTGAAATTGAACCATATTGGCTGAGGGCTGTTTCTGTGGTACGTAATCTGGATTGATTAAGATCTACGGACAGATCAAGAGATTTCAAACAGATGCGGGAGAGAATTATCTAAGATTGATTAAGATCTACGGACAGATCGAGAGATTTCAAACAGATAAGAGAACCTGAAAATTAGTAGGCTAATTAAGGGGAACCAGAAAATAATTTTTGGTAAACCATAATTAGGAGGGCACTAACAGTGCAACCCGACCGATTTGGGTTAAAAGAAAAGAATCGGATTTGCTGGGGACGCCCAACAGATTAAAGAAAACGCGCGTTGAAGAGAAATCCACAGAGAACAGAAAAGCAGCCAGTATGGGGAAAACTCAGAGCAAGATTATGAAATATGATACACCGGTGTACTACCAAATGAGAAAACATTATGGTCAGAAATATTGATATTGAGCGCCACAAGATTAAAGGTGGTGCGGGAATCAGTTGAACAGGGCAGTGAGAAACAAAAGTTGTTGTATCTGTGTTCAACATGTGGGTAGAGATGTGAACAGATAATGGATTGTTGGCTTGAAGCAGATAAAAGAGAACGGAGTCGATGTAGAATGTATTGCCATAGTAAGATTGAATATAACTGATAAAAGGGTTTTTATTTTTCATGACAGATGTCAGAAGATTTTTTTCGTAACAAGGATTGAAGTAGCAAGCAGCAATAAGGCTGTCTGTGTGAAATAGAGGGAACTGTAAGTGAGAGACTTAGATGCGACAGAGAGAAAAGAATGGGAAGGATTTCTGATAAAATTTATGGAACTATTTTATTAGCGCCTGTTAAGTCAAATTAAGTTGTGTGAGATATGTTTGTGTGGGGATTGTAAGCAAACAATCATGTACTGGTTAGATAATGAAGGAACTGGCATGTAGGGAAAAGAAAGGAGAGGATACAGAAGGAACTGGCATGTAGGGAAAGATTGAGAAGAAGTAAAGTAGACAACTATATGTTGATGAAAATAAAATGTCTGACAGAATTTATGGAAGTCAAATTAACTGTTTAAATGATATGAAAAGTTTCAGAGTAAAAATAAGGCATTGTATGATTGACAGGGATTAACATGATATGAAGAATTCATAACAATTCTATATTTTGATAAAATAATGATTGAAATGATGATATATCTGCTTTATTTTATTAATGTTAAGAAAATAAGGGTATTGAAGCAAGTAGCTATAATGGTTGTCTGTGTAATTTACGGACTGAGTAATATAATCTGTTTTGGAGAAACAGTAGAGATAAGACTGAGACAATAATGATAATATTAAGTTGAATCTGCAGACTAACCATGTGATGGAAGGAAAAAGGCTTCAAACCAGTTTTAATGAAAATAATGATGTACAAATTGTAAGGTAAAGACAGAAAACAAATTCGAATATTTTGAGCATTTCCATGCAGCTTATGAAAATTAATGTTCTGCCAATAATAATGATGAAGATTATGATTCGGCTATTGTTGTATCCGCCACTGGTGGACTGTAACAAGAATACAGAGAACTGCTTATCAGTGGCTCTGTTTACATTCCTGGTTGGGACACACTGCTACAATGGTGTGCAGTAAGTTGGAGCCGTTTGCAAGCTCACAGTGATCAAACTAGGCAAGGTGTCTGTGGCTGTAGTTGAGGCTGAAACAAACCCACCAGGTGACAAAGTGTTTTAATTTTGATCAGCAGGGCCATTTAACACGTAACTGTAAATGCCCACCGAGAAGGTGTTTAAAAATGTGATAAAGTGACAAAAATTTGAGGTATTAATGTGGGTTTGAAAGATCAGTGTTTAAATGACGATATTAAAGTTTTCGTCTGAGAAAGAACAGGAGATAAAAATAAGGTCATAAGATTGAAGACGAATGGATAAGTACCGGTTGATGTAAAATTACAGATAATGACTAAAAAGAAATTTGAGTTGCAAAATATGGAAGTAACTAAAAGGATGATTGTGTTTTAATGAAACACTTTAAAGAGTTGTACGAAAGTTAGTGTGGATCCTAATAGCAGATTGATAAACTCCTAGAGAAAACATTGAAGTCAAGTGTTAAAACTATGGTAATTGAGAACCTAACAACTAAAATTGAGATGAAATTTGAAACGTTACTAAGAACTAGAATAATTATTATTCTTTCTTTAAGATAAAATAATTCAGAAGCAGTGTTATAGGATTAACAGTTGCTAAATGTGTAGAAAGGCATTTGATTAAACAAAAAAAGCCTGTTAGTGTTGACCATGAAAAGAACAGAGCTGATGTTTTGGTTTTTAAAAGATAAGCTTGTGATTTGGCTGAAACAGTTCGCTTATCTGGATCTGGTGTGTGTGTGACTGAAAGTGCCAGTGCGACAGACTCAATTTGAGTGGAAATTTGTAATGTCTAAATTCCTTGATATATGGGCACAAGACAATAAAAATTATGTTTATTTGAACACGCATGTAATTTCTGGCAAAGATGCCTTAAGCTGGGCTAGAGTTAAAGAATGGTAGGTAAAGTATGATGTTTGATGTTCATGAAAGTACAGTGTACCAGTTCTGAATGCCTCAGAGTCTCTCTCTCATTCAATATAAAAGCTGTTATCTGAGCCTGTGTCATAAGTGATAATAAGCTATTGATAGTAAAGCACGGTGTTTCAGTTGAAAATTATAGACACAGAGTTAAAAGAAATCATTGCCATGCAGAGGGCAATTTGTATTTGTAAATGTTTTAAAAGTAAACCTGAATGACTTTAAAGAAGTCTTTAAAATAGTAATACAGACCTTAAACGATAGAAGTGACATTTTGACTAGGTTATTGTAACTTCTTGGTCTCATTTTAGCCTCCACCATGAAACCGGGCCGATGGCTCCGGCTACAGAGGTAACAGTACACTGAATGGATGGTTGTGAATAAAGTTCACTGAGATTTTGTTATAGCGGACAGGGCTAACAAATTTGAGTGATTAAATACTGTTGTTATTAACCTGTCTCCCTTAACACTATTAGGCTATCCAGATGAGGTGACTCTTGAATGTGCCTTTCCTAAGCTCCAGAAAACAGCTGAGTTCTGTTGAAATAACTGATTGTGTGATGGGAAAGAGCGGTCACCAGTGTGTACGAGTGGCTACTCAATGACGGGATGATCTTCCTGGCCAGGGGACAGCCCAACGCAGGGGGTCACGAACACTGGGCATCTCCGGATGGAGGTGTTATATGTGAGAAAGGTATGAGAGTTGAGCGCTGATTACTGGAGGCCACCGGGGTCAGCAGAGCATTGAGAGGTGAGATGCGCTGTGAGGAGTTACGGCAGTCTGACCCAGAAAATGTGAGTTTCCTCTATACCACTCATGAGAAAACCGCATTCACTGCATGGCTTGTTTTCAATTGTGACAAGTGTCTGCAACTATGCCAGGGGACAACACCCTGATGGAAATTATAGATAAAGAGCTTATGGGAAATGTGCTTTCAAGAGCCAGCTGAGGTGATTGTCATTATTTGTTGGGGAGACAGTAACAAAACTTATTAGTTTATATCAGGAACATGATGTTGGTTGCCTTATGGGCAAGGAAAATTATAGAAGTGTTGATTTTGAACTAATATGTCTATAAGATGGTTTTAACTCCTGAAGGTCATTAGACATGGTGGTGACTAAAGATTAAGACAGTTTTTGTAGAGTTTGGATAACAAAGGAATTTATACAAGTACCGTATTCAAACTAAAGATAACCTTAGAAATGCTCATAGCATAATTTATTTTAGATTGTTGTAATGGTTCTAATTTGAGTTAAACATTTGTATATTAACATTTGTGAACTATTAAGGGTTCTAGACTATGATTAATTAAGTTTCAGTCTTAGGAGGCTGTTGAAGAGATTATTTGTATAGTGAGAGAGACTGCTGGAGGAAGGGATTGGTGCTCTGTCTGTCTTTCTGTTATCAGGCCTGGGAAGGCAAGCTTAAACAAAATAATGATAATGAACCAAAACAACCCAGCTGACTTTTCTAGAAATTTTTTTTAAATGAATAATGAACAGACATGCTTTGAAACTGGTTAAGAGTAAAGTTTAAGTAAAGTTAGGTAAAGGCTACAGGAAAAATGTAAAGTTTAAAATCTTATTTAAAATTTAAATCCTTTTAACGATGATATAAGGAAAGGCGAACATTGAGAATGAGCAGTTAAGATATGTGTGTCCAGTATGAGTGTGTGTGTGATGGTGACAGCACTTTAGGTCTTGTATGTGTTAGTTTGGGGTACTAATATTCCGCCTGAATAGTGTGGATATTGTGTCATTAACCTCTGGAATGAGTGTTTTATCATTACAGATGGGTTAAGGCAAATGACAAATATTAAAGAAGCCGATAATTCTAAGTGGATCCGATGAAAAGATGATACAGAAAATAGGACGAGCTTTAAGTTGATTGGTCATCAAGCTCTGTCTGGTAATAATTACTTTTGTCTTTTATGATGTTGATTTGAATTACGTTCTGGATCAGTTTACGTATTTGGGTAAATTGGAATTGTGGAGTTGTAGATCACAATCTGGCATGGGCTGAGATAAATGAAAATGTTGTAGATTTGATGGGAACACAAAGTGACATATTGGCTAAGTCAACATGAAATTATCAAAAGAGCCCCTCACATTCATGATTATTGTAAGCAAAGGAGGAGAATGTTATTTGACTGACATTAACCAAGTCTGTACACCACGACCTGACTTGATAGAAACAATTGATGACTTTGAAAATGTTTGTAGATGACTGAATTAAGAGACCAAACAACAGGCCTGAAAAGCAGGATCCGCGGTGAGACTGAGGGCCGCTGCCCTTCAAATACTTCGATAAGAAGATGAGATTGTGGCTTTAAGTGAAGAATGTAATATTTTTGTTTCAGAGGCAGAGAAAGATGTCTGGAGGAAATTTGTCTGAAGGACAACGTTTGGGTTAGTGTTGATGGGGAAACTTTATAAAAAACACTATGTTAAATGTTATGTTAAATTGATGCTCGAGTTGTGTCGTGCATCAAGAGGGAGATGGTATAACAATTGCCAAATATGGTTTATTAAGGGGTTCACATTTGCTGAATAAATGTTGGGAGAACACTAGGGGTAATTGGATAAAAGCCCTGAAAGAAGCCATTTTTCTGCCTAACAAAATTGATGTCTGTGAGTGTGCCGCACACACCAATAACAAAGATTGTTTCAACAGGAAACGCCAGGGCATCGAACGCCACGGGAGAACAGTAGACAAAAGAAACTGTACTTTACGGACAATAACCTCAACATTTGCTTTCCTTTACAGAGGATTGAGACTTTTGATACAGGGCAATATGTGCCGAGTAAAATAATGGCTATGGATGAAATTGGCTAACTATCCTGGCCTGGGTTATTATTATGGCTGAAAGAAAAGGTGCCACACCTGCGCAGCACATAACTTAAAGTTTTCCTTTTGCAGAATGTCAGGATGGCTGGAATCAAAGAGGTTAAAATAAATCATTGCCATTTTGAGGGCAACTTGATCTGATTATGTTCCAAATGTATAAATATTGTATTGTTGATATGAGCACAGGGGGGAGTGTTTTTCAGGGGAAAAGGACCCTGAGTGCTATTATGGCAGCAAGTGCTAATATGTTAGTGATAATATGTTTCAGTAAAATGAGAAGAAACAGAGTTGAATTGGCTAAATGTAAACAAATGGTTAACGTTCCACAGGTCACACCAAAAGGGACGGCCGGCTAGACAAGCGGTCAGTAACAAAAAAATACTTAGGTTTTTCATTCACAGGTGAAAATAGCCAGGAAATGGCTCTCTCCTCAAACAAGGTTGTGAGGTTGGAGATGTGACACCTAAGTCAAAGCATCTTAAGCTTCACCAATCAACCTCAGATACCCCAAAACGCAGACGCCAACGTGAAGCATAAAGTGGGGGAATCAAGGACGTGCTAGTAACGTAACCTCCCCCACCAACGTGGGAAGCCCAGGGCTACAGCTCGCAAAGAGCTACACCTGGCGAAGACGGAACGTCGATGGGGCAATGGTCAACACACCTGGAGGAGGATGTGGTAAAACTAACGGTTTAAGTTTAGCAGAGGAGTGTTTTTGTGATGACTTTGATGATTTTATTTGATTGAATCAAAATATGTATTGGTATAGATCTAATGATTTGATTGATTAGTGCAAATGTTTTCAGGAAAAGTAGAAAATCTATTAATTATGGTGAAGTAATGGAAATGTGTGTTAATTTTGAACAACTACATTGATTAGGAGAATTGATAAAATTATAAAACTTTTCTGGAAAGATTTTTTTTGAATAAGGCATAAAATAGAGCATACTAAGTAAAGTTTTAAGATTTAAAAGTTAACAGAATATGGCTAGAAAATATTTTGGTGGATTAATGGTATGTGTTATTCTGATAATTTTGTTATTCATGGGAATATGAGAAAACTGGAGTGTCTGTTCAATTGGTGAAAATGACAGTCTATCCGAATGATGATGATGATCAACAAAATTATGCAGACAATTCAAATAGCGATTACAATGATTTCCATTACACGAGAGTAGATGTTAAAACTTCATGCTGATTTGTACTCGGCTTTCGCCAAGATAAGCAACACTAAGACGTAGCTTTACAGTAAACTATGCTTCTCCATCCATTTACGCTTCTTTCCATATGAGGGTGTGACTCCCCTTCTGTCCGGCGTTAACGGCTGCAGTGTACTTGGCGCGTCAGCACACACGACGGCTGCAACTACAGTGTGGTCTCCCTAGTGGACCAACACGACAACCGTCTGGATTGAGCCGAGTAGGGGACATCTCTAGGGTCTTCAAGTGGGCACCTTCCGTCCTCAGTGTTTCGTCGACTAGCCCACGACACCTCAAGAGGGCTCGACAGTGACTCTGGCGTCCCAGAGTCACCCCCCTCCGTCCCCCACTCAACTCAGCCCAGCTTACTGACCTCTACATCCCTCCTGCTGCTGAGACCTAACCACAATCTCACTATCTCTCCGCAACCCAACCATACGCGCCAACCCGATTGATTAAGGCTGTCGAGCCCCACTGGTGCGTTAAAGCAGTTACAGTGGCAACGGTTCCGTATGGCATACCACCTAACGCAAAACACAATATCTACCCAACCACCCGTCATTCTATACTATACAACCTATACAAATTGTATAGTATACTATACAACCTATACTATACAACCTATACAAATAAACCAACAGACTCTTCAAGTTTTTCAAGAATTCTACGAAACCGTAGCGTGGCGGCCTGTACCTTGCCAGCTAGAATCTTTCCGTCTCAACCACAGCCAGTTGCTGCTCCTTTCTGCTGCTTCAGATAAGTTCTTTACTGTGCGACGCAACTCTTGGCCGCTGAATCCGACGTCCCTGAGGAACCGGGTTGTAGAGTGTGCCACAAAACCTCGACAACCCACTTCCACTGGATAAACCTGGACTCTCCATCCTCGCTGTTCTGCTTCAGTGGCCAAATGAGCATACCGCAGTTTCTTCCTCTCATATGCCTCATCTACAGCATCCTCCCATGGCACTGTCAACTCTATCAGTTGAACAATGCGTGCTGATCCAGACCACAAAACAATGTCTGGTCGTAGGTTAGTGGTGGCAATCTCAGGTGGAAAAATAAGCCGTTGATCAAGATCAGCCAGCATCTTCCAGTCCCTAGCAGCTTCCAGTTGTCCTGGCCGAGAATTGGTGTTAACACCTTTTCTTGGTGGTTGCTCGCCTGGGCGGAGGAATGTTGTCTTCTGCGTGTAATGTTTTGCTAGAACATGCGGCAACTTATTGGTCATACTACGCTTGCCTTCCAATGCTAAAGCCAAACATCTCAGTACTTGGTCATGGCGCCAAGTAAACCGACCTTGGCTAAGAGCCACCTTACATCCTGTCAAAATGTGCCTTAATGTGGCAGGTGATGAACACAAAGGACAAGAGGGATCCTCTCCTACCCAGAGGTTTAGGTTCTGCGGTGATGGGAGAACATCATATGTTGACCTAATAAGGAAACTGATCCTACTCTCTTCCATTGACCAAAGGTCTTGCCAGCCCATTTTGCGTTGTTCCACACTCTCCCATCTCATCCACTCTCCCTGCTTGGCCTGGGAAATGGCCTTTATACTCCTCATCCTCTCCTCCTGCTTTCGCACCTCGTTGACTACCAGCTTCCTCCTTTGAGCTGGGCCTGCCTTGTGCCATTTAGGAGGAGCTAACCTGAGCCCAAAACCCCCTCTTCCATGCTGTACCCGTCCCACGATATCCCCTATTTGAAGGTCAGCCTTTGCCTCTACTACAGATTTCTTTGCTGACCACTTTCTACCAGTTTTTAACACAGGGGCTGCCTCCCTTACACATTTGTCACGTGACTCTACTAATGTCATTTCCAGTCTGACCTTGGCACACTTAAATTCCTCGGTTAAAGCAGAGACTGGCAGCTGCAATATTCCTTTACTATAAAGTCCCACTCTGCTGAGGCAGCGTGGAACTCCCAACCATTTCCTGATGTATGAACTGTATTGAACTGTATAATACATGAAATGTATTAATTGTTGGGGTATGTTTTTCCTTCCTTTTTCTTCTTATGAATGCTTTGAATTTGGAATGAAGGATTTTTTTTAATACTTTGTATTTTATAACCAGTGAATTGATGGTTTTGGTTTTCTAACTAATCTGTACACTATTTCTTATTTAACTGAGATGACTGAGGGTTCGATCTAGGTCGAGAGTGCAATAACAGTGTTTATTCATTTAGCCCGGTTTCAGATAAATTCTTTACTTGCTTGCTAATATTCGAGGGACTATCCTTACAAAAAAACAGCCTAAGCTTTTTCCCTTTTCTAAATAATGCTTCACAAATGTTTAAGAAGAGTATAAGTGATGATACGACTTAAAATTTTCTTTTTGTTTATTATTGTGATTATGAGTAATCTGAATGATAAAAAAGTGAGGAGTTGTGGTGGCAATTTTATGATATTCATTGATCTTTAATAAAATATAGATGATTCAAAGAATGTCACATGTGTGTCTCTCACTTGTAGTGAGAGAAGATTCTGTTTATGTACCTGGGGAGGCAGAAGGGGGAGACACTCCAGAGAACAGACGAACAAGGACCTCTGACCTAGATGTCAGAAGGCCATTTGGTGCAGGGGGAGGCTTAGTGGGCCAACTAGTGACGTCTATGGAAAACTACTGGGAGGAAGGCTCTGGGGGAAGAAGGCCTTGAAACTAAGATAAAAGCTAGTTCAGTCTGTCTGGGGGTGTGTCACTCTTCTGCACAGGGTAACAACTGTGTATTAGACTGCTCCTATTCTTGCAAGAATAAATACTTCTATTTCTATAATTTGACTATGAGTGTCTCTTACGCAGTGATGTTTGTTTAATGAATTTTCGCCACAACACGTTTTATATTTAATATGAGGGAAATAAACATGCGTGACACAAAACAATCTTTTATCTTTTAGGTGGCAAAATATTGTTTAGTAGGCTAATTATGTGCATTACACTGCACAAACCAAAGTAATACCCACCGGATGAAGAAGGGTTGGCTCTCAGTCTCCACAGAACATAAAATATTAATTTAGTTTTATTTTATTTTATTTTATTTTTCGTGTTTGCATTTGCATTTATGAGGAAAAACATTGTTACGGACAGTTCTTCGTTACGGACTTTAAAACTTTCACAGAGACATCAAACAGAAAGCACAAAACCTTTCTTTAAAGTGAATTTCGTTTTGTATTAATTGTATCTTAATTTTAATCAATGTTTCATCAACCAATTACCTGGATTTAATAAATAATAAGTAAATAGCAGACGATAGATAATCATGAAACGGAGGCGACGGCGCGTGAACTGGAGCGAAACTCGGCGTATAAGGTAGACTACTCTCCTCACAGACATGTCTACTTTTAAATAGAGCAATTCAAAACGAAAGAAAACAGACTATAGACTGCTCTCTGCTTATGTAATCCGTATGAAATGTGTATTTCTCTCTGGCGCGTTCACTACTGAAGATCGCGAGTCATCATCGTCAACTTCATCTTTGCAGCCGACACTGACAGAAAATACTTGTTTATTAATAAACATAGCAAGGAGATATTTTAATTATTCATAATCATTATGCCGGTGAATCACTTTTGCCAGTTCTTTGTGACAGCTTTTAGGTGCTTTATTGGTAGTGCCACCACATGTTACATGAGCGCATCACCACCGCGCATTGTTCATAAGCATCCGGCTTGTCGGAGAACTACTTAAAAACATTTTCGGTGTAACGGCCACGGTTCTGCTCGTCTGCGACAATCTTTGCAGCGTCCATCTTCATTGAATTTTTATATTTTTAGATAGAGCCGGCCAGAACACTGCATAATAAGTAGCCACGCTGTTCCCTTGGAGGGCGGGGGGCAAAAGCCGGCTTATTCAGTATGGAAATACACACAGACAATGACACGCCCCTACTGCATGCTAGAATCTCCGAAAAACAAGCCGATTTCAACCTCAAAATGTACGCTTTTAAATATACCGATACTGCTATCTCAAACATGGAGAGGCTTCTTCATGATCTCAACTAACAGATTCTGCAAAAAAGCGAAAATCACCAATTTTGAAAAAAAAAAACTCCGCTTCTTCCTCATTTTGCTCGAAAGCTGTGCTGCCGACTTGTCACTGGTTTCCGTGACGGGTCAAATTTCTGTCGCAGCGCTGACACCTCTACCGACTTCAGCTCGTCAGATGCATCATTTACAACAAATATGTTCATTCTGTCGGAGTTGAAGGTGTAGTGAACTTATTTCTTCTAAAGTTTAGAAACTCAGAAGAGAGACCAGGAGACGGTGAGGTATCTTTTCAAGCAGAAGTTCTTTATTTCGTCGCTGTAGGCATCTCAAACTCGTCTAAATTAAAGTAACTTTACATGGTATATTATAAGCATTTTAAGAGGAGGGACTTCTGGAGGTGGAGACAAATTCAAACAAAGCATGCAAATGTAGTACGGAAGTCCGCTCGTTACTGGAAATTCCCCAGCCCTGATCTCATCAGCATTCGGATCCTTGAGATGCTAATCCCATCAGCCTGGATTGCTCAAACATTAACATTATCATAAAGACAAAGGGTTTGAGTCTCAGTAATTTTACTCATTTAAAATACAATAGAGCTAGCAGGAAAGGAGCTCTTGTTGGAGAAATCAGTCTACTAAACTTTATCAGTTTATACTATTGGAGTGGAAACCTAAATTAAACATTTGATAAATTTGTAACACGTCAAAGGGGTATGTATAGAATGGAGACTACCGGGAAAATTCAATGTAAATAGCGTACACACCATTATCATTTTTGATAATGTTTTTGATAAGGCAGACTTTATCCCCCACCAGAAACATGTTGTCCCCTGTTGGTCCACCAACTTGATGGTCCACCTTTCACCTCACATTTCCCCATATTGCGCATTAACTCCCATTCCAACAACAATTGGGCCCACAAAATGCTCCCTTTTCAGTGTAATGTCTGCATCAGTAGCTGTAAACTCCGAAAGACGCCGAATGAGTTGAGCTAAAGGGAAGGTTTTCTAATGAGTTTTTTTATTTTCCCGAGGTGGTTCTCAGATGGGAATGCTGAAAAAGAGTCCGGACAGCCATGCCTCTTCACCTCGTCTGCCAGGTGGACCAGACAGTGGACATTGTACTGAAGGGTTACAAATTTAAGAATATGTTTAATTTAGGTTCCAATACAATAGTATATACACTGATAAAGTGCTGTACATTGAATTTAGCATTTAAGGTTAGGATGGGGATGATATCTGGCCAGTCCGGTTTTTCTGTATTTGTCAGATTACTGAAACTCTTAATTGCTTCTTCCTGACATTCCTGTTTCTCTCTATTGTAAGCAGATTACTGAAACTCTCAGCGGGAGAGTCCTACCATTCCTGTTCTTGAGTCTCAGTGTTTGAATAGTTATGCTGATTGGATTAGGATTGGTAACACTCTCAGTCTAGAACTGGTTTCCTAAACCTGTTGACGTAATTTACATGCTTTGTAAATCCCTCCCCTTATAATGTTATAAATTGCAAGGGAACGTTTCCCTTAGTTAGACTCGAGATGAGCTTGAAGACTACAGCAACGCCAGCTTGTGTGCTCAATAAAGAACTCCTGGTCTCCTGGTCTGCGCTTCTGAGTTTTCTACACTTTAAAAGAAAACAGATCACAACAGTACACTTCTGGTCTGTCCCCTACAACTCACCAAAATGGTTTACAAAAGATTTTAGCATTTGTCCAGCATAGTCAGCAAGGTTGAGATGTTCAGGGCTTACCAAAATGGACATAGCAGTTGACAGAAGCATGAACGCCGGTTCTGGTATTGCCCTGGGTGTAGGCACTTATCGCACCCATGGTAAGCATTATGGGCCTTTGTTTTTTTCACAATGTCATGCCCTCTGCCATGATGACCAGATGACCAGCTCGTTCCCTCCTATTGACTGGCCGAGCGTCGACTCAGCGAACGCTGCAAAGGCCGCCACATATACTTTGAGCGTGGAGGGGGACCTGCCCTTGTCCAACAACTCTTAAGGAATCCGAGCACCTGCAAGACCCTACACGTTCATGGGTCCAAATTTCTGTCGGTGCACCATTTGGCGAACACAGACCATTAGGCGCATAAAGCCTTCTCGTAGAGGGAGCTCTAGACTGCGTGATCGTGTTCATAACCCCTCCTGGCAGGACAACGGGTATTCGTTGATTAACCATACATGCAGAGACCAGCGCTCTGGATGGGGATGCCACATTGAGCCACGGGCTTGAGAGAGGAGATCTCTCCTCAACGGAATCTGCCAAGGGGCTGTGCGTGACAGCCGCGTCAGCTCCGGGAACCAGATTTGACTCTCCCATCGCGGGGCTATAAGGAGCACAGAGTGGCGCGTTTCCTCGATTCTCTTGATTACCTGTGGTAACAGCGAGATCGGAGGGAAAGCATACAGTGGGCGGCTGGGCCAGATTTGGGCCAGCGCATCCTCGTTCTTTGTAAAGAACATCATGCAATGAGCGTTGTCTTTGACGCAAAAAGGTTGACTTCCGCTTTGCCGAAAAGGCGCCATAGCAACTGGACTGTCTGTGACCTTTCGGCACGAGACCGTTCCCATCATCACTCCTCGCTGGTACCAGTCGGCCATTAACCAGGACTGCAGAGCTGAAACCCAGCTCTGAATCACTCTGATTTTCCTGCAGCCGAAAACCCAAGCTCGGCGAGGCACCCGAGCGTTCAACCAGCGTTGGAGCGGGCGCATGCGCAGTAAGCCCAGCTGAAACACTGCTGCAGCTGACGCCATACAGCTGTAGAGATTTTAAGGATGAACCAAACACAAATTAATCAAATTAATCTGTCATGTGAGTCATTCAAACAGAACTCAACACCCCAGACCTAGAAACAACATTCCTGAATCACAAAAAGTGGCTCCAGATTGTCTACTCTGGCCAAGAAAACCCCCCAGAAAGGACTTTATGGCCTTGCAGGCACCCAAAAGATAGGCCTAAATAGGAAGAACGTTGTCAATGTTTTACATTTTGGCAAGACAGATCTGTTCAGAAATGGTCAAACAAGAGGCCCTAACCAGAGGTCATCTGACCCCTGCGACTAACAGACTACGTCTTTCATAGGACCAAGGTCCCATGAGAGTTGAACAACACAGCCTTCAGCAGGAACTCTGCCTGACCTCAGACCGGAATGGCTTAAACCCCATAAACTTTACATTCACACTTTACATATCAAAATCCACAGAACAATGCTCAGTGGACTTATAATCAAACATCATAATTCTTGTTGTTCCTACAATTCATGTTTGTATTATACATATATCACATATAAATCATGTTATTGCTATAACTACTAGATGTGTGAATGAAAGAGTATCGTGCTTCCAATCAAAAGAATCGTATGCCCTTAATTCAAAAGATGGCTTGATTGAAATCTGTGTAAAATGTTTTGTATGATTATAATAATCTATAATGTTTAAACTGTGGTCTCTTGTTCTCTGCTAAGTGCTGGAACCCAAGCAGATCCCAGATAACGATAAGTAGGAACTCGATCCACCCCCTAAAATGATGCCATTGTCTCATTGGTCAGAATTCTCCAAAAGAGGTTGGGCTAACTTTTAAGTTAAAGACCCGAACAAAGGAATTAGATTCGGTTCAGAAACTTCCATCCAGGGAGTTCGGTTTTGAGTTCGGTTCGGTGTTGAATTAAGTTGGTGCCTCTCTCTATCAACAGCAAGAGAGTGTTCCCGTTCATGCTTCTCTCTGAAAACAACAAAGAGCGTATTCGCACGCTTACATCGACCAGACCAAATTAGACCAGCAGACAAATAACCCATCAAGATCGGGGTTAAAACAGCTCATTCAAGCCATCTAACTCGTCTTACTTTCATTTCTTCCTTTATTTTCTTTTTCGTTAAAAGTCTCGTTCTAAGTTAAGCTTTGCTGCAAAGTTTCGTTTAAACGTTTCGACTGCAAAGCCCTTCCAACTTCAAAGACTTTCATCCATCCGCCAACACACCACGTGATTGGCTGCCCAAGATCTAGCAGGCACGAGAAGACCGCCAGCCAAACAACGGACCCGGGAAAACCCCCTCATACAAGGGAATCCCAAAGCAACATGGACAAGCAAGTACTTCCAGACTCTTAACTGAACTGGTGCAATAATATAAATTTAAATAACCCGCCAAAGAAACGATAGAAGGGTCAAATCAATGATTGATGGTTCGTTCAGGTCATGTCTTATAAGTGCATATAGAAACGTGGGATTTCACTATCTCACTCTTAAAACTCATTCTTTCCTCACTCTCTTTCTTGCTGCAACTTGTATGAATGTGCGTGTGTTTGTGTTAGATATTAGTTTTATGTTTACGTAGTATGGTCACGCCATCTGTGCCTGGAGAAGAGCGGTCACGCCATCTGTGCCTGGAGAAGAGCGGTCACACCATCTGTGCTCCGGAGAAGAGCGGTCACGCCATCTGTGCTCCGGAGAAGAGCGATCACACCATCTGTGCTCCGGAGAAGAGCGGTCACGCCATCTGTGCTCCGGAGAAGAGCGGTCACGCCATCTGTGCTCCGGAGAAGAGCGGTCACACCATCTGTGCCTGGAGAAGAGCAGTCACACCATCTGTGCTCCGGAGAAGAGCGGTCACGCCATCTGTGCTCCGGAGAAGAGTGGTCACGCCATCTGTGCCTGGAGAAGAGCGGTCACGCCATCTGTGCTCCGGAGAAGAGCGGTCACGCCATCTGTGCCTGGAGAAGAGCGGTCACGCCATCTGTGCTCCGGAGAAGAGCGGTCACGCCATCTGTGCCTGGAGAAGAGCGGTCAAGCCATCTGTGCCTGGAGAAGAGCGGTCACGCCATCTGTGCCTGGAGAAGAGCGGTCACGCCATCTGTGCCTGGAGAAGTGTGGTCACGCCATCTGTGCCTGGAGAAGAGCGGTCACGCCATCTGTGCCTGGAGAAGTGTGGTCACGCCGTCTGTGCCTGGAGAAGAGCGGTCACGCCATCTGTGCCTGGAGAAGAGCGGTCACGCCATCTGTGCCTGGAGAAGTGTGGTCACGCCATCTGTGCCTGGAGAAGTATGGTCACGCCATCTGTGCCTGGAGAAGAGCGGTCACGCCATCTGTGCCTGGAGAAGAGCGGTCACGCCATCTGTGCTCCGGAGAAGAGCGGTCACGCCATCTGTGCTCCGGAGAAGAACGGTCACGCCATCTGTGCCTGGAGAAGTGTGGTCACGCCATCTGTGCCTGGAGAAGTGCGGTCACGCCATCTGTGCCTGGAGAAGAGCGGTCACGCCATCTGTGCCTGGAGAAGTGTGGTCACGCCATCTGTGCCTGGAGAACTGTGGTCACGCCATCTGTGCCTGGAGAAGTGTGGTCACGCCATCTGTGCCTGGAGAAGTGTGGTCACGCCATCTGTGCCTGGAGAAGTGCGGTCACGCCATCTGTGCTCCGGAGAAGAGCGGTCACGCCATCTGTGCTCTGGAGAAGAACGGTCACGCCATCTGTGCCTGGAGAAGAGCGGTCACGCCATCTGTGCCTGGAGAAGTGTGGTCACGCCATCTGTGCCTGGAGAAGTGTGGTCACGCCATCTGTGCCTGGAGAAGTGTGGTCACGCCATCTGTACCTGGAGAAGTGTGGTCACACAAAAGATTATTGTTCCTCATCTCACTGACTACCACTGTGGTGATTTTCATGTTGTTCTACTGTTTTATTATTTAATAATTGCCTGCCAAATTCATGAACATTTACATCGCTATATTGGCATTTTTGATAAATTCATTAAATTTAATCAAATTGTTTTCTGCAAACTCTACCAGATTATTGTTCTTCATCTCACTGACTACCACTGTGATGATTTTCATGTTGCTTTACTGTTTTATTCTTTAATAATTGCCTGCCAAAGTCATGAACATTTACATTGCTATACAGGAATATTTGATAAATTCATTAAAAAAAATTACGTAAAAAAGTACAGAATTTATATTAATAATACGTTTAAATAGGATTTCAGTAACTTGGCTTTCTGAAGCCAATTTAAATACATTTCTTAATATACAAATGAAACCTTTTTTTTCATTTACTTCCCATCTATTCATCTATGTTTATGAGGTGGTTTGGGGATATGAATTATTATTTATTTACTAACTTACTGCAACCTTCTAAAAATAATAATAATGATGATAAAAATTCAACAACTCTCTCTCCTCACGCTGCCGGCTAGTCACTGTAACGGCTTCCCCCAGCTTTGAAACTCAGCTTCTCCACCTAGACTGGAATGGTCCCATCTGCCTAGGGGTGATATATCGTCCTCCACACTCCACTAATGGTTTTATACAGCAATTTACTGAGTTCATTGGCAATATTGCCACAAACTATGATCGCTTCCTTTTGGTGGGAGATTTTAATATTCACGTCTGTTGTCATTCAAATTCCTTGTCACAGGAGTTTCTTGACCTAATAGATGCTTTTAATCTACTGCAGTGGATCAAAAACTCTACGCACATTCAGGGCCATACATTGGACCTTGTGTTATCCTATGGGATCGATGTCACTGATATTGGATTTTCTGATTTTCTGCTCTCCGATCACAAGCCTATTCTATTCTCACTATCTCTCCCAGAGCTCTCTCAACCCACTATTGCACCTGTTATGTCGCGGGTCTACTCTCCACAGTTCAGCACTAACTTCGATCTGTGCTTTTCTGAACTATGCTTTCACTTGGACTTGGACCAACCATTATCTGACCTGGATGTGGATCAACATTTCAGCCTTTTAAATTCTGCCTGGCTTAAGGTAGCAAACGTGACTGCTCCTCTCAAGCCTCACATATCCAAACCAAAATCTAATCTGTGGCAAAACTCTGACACTCGTCATCAAAGACAAATTTGTAGAACGGCCGAACGCAAATGGAAACGAGACAGGCAAATCGTCTCCTTCCATTTGTTCAAAGACGCTCTTACAGCATACCAGAAGGCTGCTAAGTCAGCTAAAGCTGCATATTTCTCTAACTTAATTGGATCCAACCACTCTAACCCAAAGGTCTTGTTTTCAGTCATTCAGTCTGTTATAAATCCTTCTTCTAAACTATCTGTTGCCTCTGATGCTCTATGTGAAGATTTCCAGAGATTTTTTGTGAACAAAATCACTAAATTAAGACTTAGTGTTTGCCCTAACTCAACTCTCCCCCCATTCGTGTCACCTACTACTTGTGTTTGGGAGGTTTTTGATCCTATCAACCTCCAGACACTAAAGGATGTGAGCACCAAGCTCAAACCTTCATTTTGTCCAAATGATATCATTCAGCCGAAATTTCTAAAGTTAATCATCGACTCTGTGGGTCCAGGTTTGGTATCTCTTTTTAATAAGTGTCTAAATACGGGCTCTGTTCCAGCTAATCTTAAAGTGGCTACGGTCACTCCTTTGCTCAAGAAGCCTTCACTGGATCCCTCTATTTTACAAACTTACCGACCCATCTCTGTCTTGCCTTTTATTTCCAAGTTATTGGAGAAAATCGTGTTTAATCAACTTCAGCACTTTCTTTCAAATAACTGTATCTATGAGGCTTTCCAATCTGGGTTCAGGACTGCCCACAGCACTGAGTCCGCCCTTCTGCGTGTGCTAAACGACATTTTCATCTCCACTGATTCGGGTGATTCTGTGGTTCTGGTTCTCTTAGACCTTTCGGCAGCTTTTGACACTGTTGACCACCCTACTCTGTTGGCTAGACTTGAGACTGGGGTGGGCCTAAAAGCTTCTGTCCTGTCGTGGTTTCAGTCGTACCTTTCTGACAGAAAGTTTTTAGTTAAGATGGGTAATTTTTCCAGCTCCATGGCACCTCTAACCTGTGTTCTTCCACAGGGCTCCATTTTGGCTCCCTCTCTATTTTCTCTATACATGCTACCGCTGGGCGCTATCTTAAGGAAACACAGTGTATCATTTCATTTTTATGCGGACGACACCCAAATTTACATTCCATTTAAGAGAAATAACCCTGCAGCGTTAAACTCTCTTCTGCTATGCCTAGAGGAGGTGAAGGCATGGCTGGCTCAAAATTTCCTCTCTCTAAATGATGATAAGACCGAGGTCATTGTTTTCAGCCCGAGTGAAAGGACCCAGTGTATAAACCCAGACTTGGGGAGTCTATCTCCCTTTAAATCTACAGGAGTGCGGAACTTA
Organism: Semotilus atromaculatus; assembly: GCA_031834385.1. Classification (NCBI taxonomy): domain Eukaryota; kingdom Metazoa; phylum Chordata; class Actinopteri; order Cypriniformes; family Leuciscidae; genus Semotilus; species Semotilus atromaculatus. Next base: position 949,946 of record JAULUF010000088.1, read on the forward strand.
GGTGTTCTTGTTGACCAGTCTTTAAAATTGGACTAACACACATCATCTGTCATCAGTTCCGGTTTCTACCAACTTCGCTTACTATCTAAAATCAAAGGCTTTCTTACTCCGATAACTTTGGAAATGGCGGTTCATGCATTCATCACGTGTCGGCTGGATTATTGCAATTCACTTTACTGTGGGATATCAGTTTCTCAGATTGCCCGTCTTCAGTTGGTCCAAAATGCTGCGGCTAGACTTATTCTTAACTGTCGCAAATATGACCATATTTCTCCGATTCTTAAATCGTTACACTGGCTGCCAGTCCGGCAGAGAATAGATTTTAAAATCCTCCTATTAGTTTTTAAATCTTTACACAACTTAGCTCCAGTCTATCTCTCCGAACTTATTCATCCATATACTCCGTCCAGAAGCCTAAGGTCACACGACCAGGCTCTGCTGGTTGTCCCTCGTGTCAGACTTAAGCGTAGAGGGGAGCGTGCTTTTGCAGTGGCAGGGCCTCGTCTGTGGAACACCCTGCCCCTAGAGATCCGAACGGCCCCCAACCTTTCTATCTTTAAGTCTTTGGTAAAAACCCACCTGTTCTCTTTAGCATATTGATCTCTTTTCTTTTTTTATTAGTTCTACGATTTTTCATTTGAGTCTCTGATAAGGCTACTCGTAGCTCTGCTGCTTTTTATGTGTTTTAGGGGTTGTTTTGCTGTTTTTACTTTTCTTAATTGTGTGTTCTGTAAAGCACTTTGGTCTGTCTAAGCGGCTGTTTAAATGTGCTATATAAATAAATGAACTTGAACTTGATAAAAATTAAATATGAGATGTTTCTGTATATTGATCTAGGTGTTAGATGCAAAGATAGCCTAATTATGATAATAATAGTTATTTAAATAAAAAATATCTAAATAATATCATGTTTTATATATATATAGGCCTATATGATTCAAAGTAACTAGTAACTAACTACTTGAGTAGTTTTTTCATTGGATACTTTTTTATTCTTACTCAAGTAACTATTAAGATTATTACTTTTACTTTGAGTAAATATTTAATAAGTACTTGTACTTTTACTTGAGTACAGTTTTTGGATACTCTACCCACCTCTGGTATTTACCTACCGCTGACACTCATCACTACAGAAACAGAGTACCATGTATTTCATGATATATGTAATAGCAAGACATAGGACTATGTTGCGTTTGAAAGCAATACCATTGTTTCAGACTTTGAAGACAAGGAATGTGTGTTATTCAACGAACCATATATGTATGAGCCAGAATACACTGATGCAAAATTAAGATGGATGCTATGTTTGACAGACTGTTGGACCAATTCATTAAATAACTATACTCTTAGTTACACTATTGTCACTCTACACAATGCATTGAACTGTTACGTTATCTCCACTAACGTTGTCAGTGTCAAACTAACCGTTATGAAAGGGACTAGCTTCATTAGCTAGCTAGAGTAGCCTAACAAAATATATTACCTGTACATCTGTAGCTGTTGGTGCATCTGGAAAGACGGCTGGAACTGCATTCCTTGTCATAAACCTGTGACCGTTTTGATTACTGGGTTCTTTGAAGTCGTCTGGTCTAAAATGATCACTGCTAATTCTCAACTTGTGTAGAGTCTCTGCCGGTGTCTCCTTGTCCAAGCCAGCAGAAATAAGCCAAAGTTGGATCCTTTCTGGATCTTTAAATGGAAATTTGTGGAAACTTCTCGATGAACATTTATTAGGTTTATTATTGCAGTTGCGAAATGCACACCGAATCACCACGTTGCCTTCGTTTACCTCAACTACTACTAGTTAGCTAGACGTCCCGACTGTCATGCGCTTCTGTTCTGTGTTTACTTTTCGGCGCAGTACTAGGGGAGAGTGGGGTAAAGTGAGACATTTTTTACATTTGCTCCCCTCTAAGCGAGCTAAAATTATATATCAGTCAAATTTACACATTTCCCATTAATTCAGGATGTTTCCTAGCAATGGAAATTATCAGAATGTATTCAGGACGAAGGGCAGTGAAAATATGATTGTTTTTAAAAAAGTGGTCTTGTGTCTCACTTTACCCCAGATTAGGGGTAATATGAGACAGAAGAGAGAAATCAAGGGGGTAAAGTGAACCAACTGGGGGTAAACTGATCCACTTACTTTTTCCACTCTGAAACTACCATAACAACACATGTTGTACGAGTAAGAATCCTGACAGTTAGCTTGACAACCACACATTCCAGAACTAATCTCGGACCAGTAACAGAATCATGGGGATTGGTCAATTAAGCACATTTCTTTTCTAAACACTTGAAAGTAACTCTGAACAAAATCAAATACAACATAATATAATTCAAAATATTGTAATTAACATTCAAATGACATATAGAACCAGTTAGATTAGAACACGGTTTTGGGGTCAGAACACAGGACCCTTAGAGCCAGCTAGTGTCTGGGGGTCAGAGCAAAGGACAATCAGAGCCAGCTAGAACAGCCTGGGACTCAGAACACAGGACTGGACCCACCTGGATTAGAACATCAGCCTACTGTCATACTCTACAACTAGGCCTACTCTACATTCCAGTCCTGAAAGAGTTGCTCTCTCCGTGTGGTTCCTCCTAAGGGGGTAATCCACCAGCCGGAAACTGAAGTCTCCCCGGGGGCCGCCATTGGCTAGCACCCTTCACCTGCTGTTAGCATTCCATTGACTCCCATTCATTTTGGCGTCACTTTGACAGCGAATAACTTTACATCTGAGTCGTTTAAATACTCCATTTATCCATTGTTTATTTCTAAAGAAACACAACAATGTAGAAAAGGCTCCATTACCTTGTATCTTACGTTATGGCCCCGTAGAAGCAATTTTTGATGGATTGCGTCATAACACGCGACTCTCTGTCGCACAGTAGATAAATTACCGTGTAGACAGGAGGAGAAGCTGGAGGCATAAAGTCAAGGGAGAAGCTGATAGAGAGACATAAAGTTGCTCCTGCTGCTAGCTAATGGACAGCTCCTACTCACGCTCTCCGTCTCTGCAAGATTCGGAAGGGAATGATTCAGATTCCTTTTGGCACAGCTACTAGAAGACTTACAACTGTCAGACGGGTTGCTCACATCACATCTCCGTCGTCAAGCTCAGTTTGAACCTGCACAGTCACTCAGCCATCAGGAAGTGAGTGCTTCTAATTGACTTCACTTTTCTCCGTTGAAGTCTATGGGGTTGCTGTGTCCATTTATTTTACTGTCTATGGTTCCTCCAGGCCTTTCAGGTTGAGGCAGCTTCTTCACCTCATCACTTTTAGGAACATGTCCATCACTACAGCCAGATTGTCAAAGAACTCCCCTCCCTGACTGTAGTTTTATTGAAGGCTGTAGCCCTTCCCAGGGATGTTGCCTCTGGAGTTCAGACAGAGAGATGGCGACGTGCTAGGAAGCCCCAGGTTGTCTTCCTGGTGTATTGCCTTGGCATGATGGCTTTTCTACAATGTTTATGACATTAAAAATAAAAAATATGTAATGTAATATTACATTAAAATTAGGGGTGGGACGATACAGGTACCTCACGATTCAATTCTGTGGCGATATGTGGTCCACGATATGATAATATCACGATTCTCGATATCTACGATATTCAATATATTGGAAGAAATTTCATTAACGATATATCACGCTATATGTGACTGAAAAGAAAAAGAAGGAATAATGAAATAATCAGGCACAAAAATAATCAGGCACACGAATATACTTTAGTCTAATTTCGCCATTTTGAACTGAAAATAGCCTATGCAACGTGACTCATGTAATAATTAGTTTACTGTCATTGTGAGGGGAAAAGCCGTTTTCATTATGTTAGGCACAAGATTAATAATGCATGTGTACATATTGAGAATTAATATACCGTAAAACTTCCCGGGTTTTTATTTTCCCAAATCGTCAAACTGCACCGGCTTGTATTTGAGACACAGACAGTTGTCTATATGAGACAGGCTTTTATAATTTAGTGTTGAGATGTTGTTCATTGAGTTTAGGCGAGTCTCTAATCTCTAAAAATCTCCAAATGCTCCACGTGAAACTGCGGTCTTCCGACCTTTTACTATCATGTCAATTGATCTTGATTAATATGCGCGAGGGAGAGAGCAAGTGTCCTCGTGTTGTTTGAAGACGTGAGAGTGCGCGCGCGCGGCCGTTGCGCTCTCTCTGCTCGTAAAACCCGAAGTGTCCACTTTGAGTGGAAACTAGCGGGTGGGTCTTTGATTAGTTTTTTATTGTTTACCGCCATTCTTCTCGCTTCTCTTTTTTTCTGCAATTCTCTGTTGTTGTTAGTTAACTTGTGTTCTTCACCGGCCGCTGTTTGCGCCACTTTACCCCTATTTACTCGAACAGCGCCCCCCGCAAACAGAATGGTAGATATTGGGTAGTGACAGTGACACTGACAACGGGTAAATTAATCATTTTGTGTTGTAATAAAATATCGATATTGGGCGTTAGTGTATCGATTATTTATTGCGACAGAGAGTGCAACAATATATTGCAATATCGATTTTTTTTCCCACCCCTAATTAAAATATGTTTAAGACTAAACTTAACTTGTGCCTCATGTCTCACTTTACCCCACAGCATTTGTCTCACTTTACCCCACAGCCACATTTTAGAAAAAACAATCTCTCTTAGCAATTCAGGCTAATCTTCAGCTAGCATCATCCCATGGTTTTATATGTTGGTAGTTCATCAACATGTATGATATATGTTTTTCTACCTGAATCAATTTGCTTTGGCACAACAGTTGATTAAGTTGACAGCTAGAAAATTTACTTTTACGTAAAAAAAAAAATATTTTTGTGAAATAAACATGCTTACCACCACACTATGAGGTCCTATCCTTCATGGCCAGGGGGAAATTTGAGGGGCTTGAAAATATAATGGTCACATGACCACAAATGTGTTCCGTTGACTAGATAAAGGGGGTGTCTCACATTACCCGATGTCTCACATTACCCCGCTCTCCCCTACTAACCGGAGCGAAGTAAAATTCCGCTGCTGCTGAGAAACTAGTTCCTGTAAATGTAATGCGATCATTGAGATGCAAGAGTAGTTCGATTTCTAACATTATTCTCTCAACCGACATTTACATCGATAGTCTGGCGTTATAATTGATTTGCTTTTGGTGTACTGTGGAGTGGGTAAAACTGTTTTTAATGGCAGGCTAACAGATACCGTTGACTTGCGCTAGCCTAGCACCGGCGAACTATGCAACTGGGACGACTGGATGAAATCTTTTGAAAACGGTCTCGACTGATAAATACACTGCAAAAAATGAAATCTTGCCGAGTTAAAAAATCTTAAAATAAGGCAAGAATTCTTATTTTTTTTCTTCTAAGATAAATTAACTAGCCTAGAACTAAAAGCAAAAGATTATTTTGCTTGTTTTGAGAAAATATAACTTGATTTTTCTTACTTAGAAAAAAATGCCAATTCTGGTGATTTCTTTAAATTAATTAAGTATCTTTTTAAAGTGTATGGTATATTTTGACACAGTCTGTCCAATTTCAAGCCATATTTTCTTATTTTAAGAGCACAACATTTCTTATTTTTAGAAAACAATGTTAGCACATTCAGACACAAAGATTTTTATTTTTATTGTTTCCTACTTTACATTGAATGAATGCATGAGGCATTTAGCGCTTTCATATGTACTGGTGTACACCCAAAGCGCTTTACAATTAGATCAGGGGATCTCTCCTCCACCACCAGTGTGAGCATCCACTGGGATGATGCGCCGGCAGCCACAGTAACACTGTGCTCACCACACACCAGCTATAGTGGAGAGGAGAGAGAGAGTGATAAAGCCAATTCAGTGAACTAAACATTATTTAGTTTGAACCATAACATTTTATTCGGTGCTGACATCTGTCAATATCTTGTACACCAACCCAGTAACTTCATTTTAAAAGATTATTCACCCCAAAATGAACATTTCCTGATAATTTACTCACCCCAATGCCATTCAAGATGTTCATGTCTTTCTTTCTTCAGTGGAAAATAAATTAAGTTTTAGGAATTAAGAAATTAAAACGTTTTAGGATTTTTCTCCACACAATGGACTTCAATTGCAACCCAAATGTTGAAGTCCAAATCAAATCAATGGGTCTTATCTAGCGAATCGAATAGTCATAATGATATTAATAATAATATACTTTCCAACGTGATGATGTAATGCCCGGCGTGTCACCAGCACAAGATGAACAATTGTGGTTAAAAAGTATACTTTTTTTTTTAGTCTTTTTTTTTTAAATGACTCGCTAAATAAGACCCTATCCTCAGCTGTGATTGAGGAGAGCCATTTGAAGCACTATAAAGCCCTTTGAAACTGCATTGATTTGGACTTCAACATTTTGGTTGCAATTCAAGTCCATTGTATGGAGAAAAATCCTAAAATGTTTTCCTCAAAAAACTTAATTTCCTTTCCACTGAAAAGACAAAAATCTTGGATGGCATTTGGGTGAGTAAATTATCAGGAAATTTTTATTTTTTTGGAAAAAGTGAATTGGGGAGTAGTGAAAAAGTCAGCGAAGGTCTTTTGATCACTAATTGTTGACAGCAGTTATTTTCATCAGGTTCTTATAGACAGCAGTTGCTTAAATTAAAATAAAAATTCAGTTTTTTGGTCTCTTTATATATATCACTTTCTCAGTGATGTATGTGTAACCTTGACCAAGCTCACTGTAAATTCCAAGAGCTTTCCTGACTCACATATATCTAGTTAACTTTACTCAGTAATATAAAATTCACACTTCTTACTAGGTTTTACAAGCAAGTAGCAACAAAGGACGCAATGACGTTACTAAACCAGTGAGAGGCAGCAGTGCAGTAAAGCGTGCCTAATCTGCAGAAAAAACAAAGAAGAAGCGGCACTTGTGGTGAGAGCATGCGCGATAGATTTTGTTCGTATTTAGGCGCCAATTTTACAGCTGTGGAAAGACGTTGACAGACTGACTACATTTTATCTGGAGCCACGCTACGGTTATGGAATAATAATAAGGTGAGTAATCAAGCATGTGACTATTGTGTGAATGATTATTTTTTACTGTATGTCGATATTTTTTTACTGATCTCCTTAATGTGTACCAACTAATTGTGATATTCGGAGCTTGAAGAATATGGTGTGGCCTGTTTTTTGCGCATAAAACTGCTATCAGGTAACGTTACCATAACAGTTTCTGAATGCCTAAAAAACGATTTGTTTGTCCCGAATGTAAGAATTATGGTTTTCTATTTACCATTTTCAATGATGCATTCTCCTCTGTTGGCATTGGTTTAGAAATTATTAAGGTTAACTTTACAAATCTGGTGAAATGGCGGACATTTACAGTTAAAGGTAACGTTAACAGGCAGTTTATGCAGATTAAGTTTGTTATGTGTTTTGACAGTATTTGTGATTTTACAACAGCATTATACTTATATTTTAAATTGAGTAAATTCAAAATGTAATGCAGGCCATGTAAAAGTGATTTTCTTTACTCAAACCCAACTGCTTTATCACTGCTGATAGAATTAGCCATCTTTTAACAAGATGAAAAACTTAGTAATGTTAAGTGATGGTATCCCTTCTGATGTTATCCAAGTGGAACCTCTCATTGAATCAAAGATGGGCCAGACCTTCTCAATCGAAGACGTGAGATTGTGGATGCAGATGGAGCAGTGGCCAGCTCTTTTTACATAGAGGCAAGTTAAGTTCTTATGCATATCCATTTTCCCACCATGAGAAACCATATTCTGTTTAGGTTTGGCTTTAGAATTGGCCTGTAGGCCTGACCATGCATTGAAAAATGTCCACACTGTCCCATGCCTTTTGTGTGTGTGTGTGTGTGTGTGCCTGTGTTGTAGGTGTTTGCAGAGTTTGACAGGATAGTCGCCACAGATCTGCAGACTGCAGAGTAACTTTTATGGTGCTGTGGATCTCTACACAACACGCTTTGTCACAATCTTCAAGAAGCATTGGAGAGAAATTGGATGAGCTTATGCTGCAAATTAATACAGAGGTAAGTTTACTGCAGCCTTATTTTTTTATTATTATTCTGAGTTGGTCATGGTTTTGCTTACAATCAATCTAGCTGTTGACTAAAGTGTTTTGGGGTTTTGTTGATAAACCCTTTAACTGTGGACTGTAATCTTAATAGTCACTTTTCCACTTAAAAATGGTAACAAACAAAACAAAACAGTATTTACTATATCTTATCAATTTGTTCAAAGAACAACAACTGGCTGCTTGTGCATGAGAAAAACACACATACTTTGTGATGTTCTCGTAAACACGCATTGCAGGTCAGTTATTTTGTAAATGAAGTGGAATATAATATATTTTTATTGCACGAACAAAGTACTCGGATTGCGTCATAAAATTAAGATTATACCATTAGACTTGCATGGAATACTTTGTCTTTCTTTCTTTTCTGGGGCTTTAAAGTGCTGGATGCTTAGGCTGAACCATTGGTCATCCAGTATCATGCATTTAGATCATGATAACCACAGATAAACCCAGGCATAGCCTACAGCACCTCACTATCATGGCACAATGTAACTTTATGGTTTCTATGGTAGGCTATTTGTATGAAAAACAGTAGTCTAAATACATTATTAAATACTGTCATTATATTCCATTAGTCATTTAATGCATTGTCTACATTAATAATATAATACAATTCAATATGTATATCCCACATTTCATGGTGCAGTTAATATTACTAAGCTAACGTTACAGTAAATCCGTGGTAAATGGATTCAGTATCAATTCAGATTCTGACTGTATAGTTGCGCACAGTGTTTCTCCTGTTTGTCAGCGCCGTTTCATTAAACTGGTTTAAATCACTGAGACATTATTGTTCTTGGCTGAACTCGAGCACTTCTCACTGGATCTCGTGACCGCGTCTGCTCTGGTGAGCTCGCGCTGCCGTTTGGACTTTGAGCCGAGCGGATAAACAGTCCGTGAGGTGCACGCGCTTCAAATGAGTTTCCTTCCGCTTTTGGCGCACAAACATTTATTGAACTCTTGATATGGTTTTATCAAGAAAAATATTGCGATAATTATCGTTTTATTGCCCAGCCCTACTTGATGGTGAGTAAATCATGGGCTAATTTTCATTTTTGGGTAAACTATCCCTTTAAGAGTCGGAATAAAAAGATACATTATATAAACTTATACATGGATTAAAGGCAGTGTATGCAGGGCAGATAACTGACAATTAATCATGCCTTTTCACTTTTCCCTGTTGTAATACTTTTATTGTTTGGTTTCATTCAGGTATGTGATGATGTTAATGAAGCCTGGGCACAAGTATCTGTTTGTGGACTGTCATTGACGAAGAAGAACCTCTCTCTCTAACTAAACTACCTTTGCCTATTGTCTACTGCCATCATTGTTGAGAGGTATTGTAATGGATAATCTGCAGATCCTGCCTCATGCAATTTGCATCTATTTTGGTCTGTCTTATGCTTTAAATTTAGGTTTCGCAAAAGAAATAAACACTTTTAACTTCATTCAGAAATTGATGCTTGGTTTGGGACAGAACAAACTCGTACCAAAACTGCAATCTCTGAATTTTGATGAAATCTGAGAGCTTTCTGTCCCTCCATTGACCACAACGTCATTGCAACTTAGTAAAAACATCGTTAAAATAGTCCATAATAGTGACTACAGTAGGTCAGCCTTAATATTATGAAGCGACGAGAATACTTTTTTTATGTCCAATATATTTATTTTTATTCAGATTTTATATATATAAAAATATTGTTGTACTTTAAAAGGTTTTTGGGTAACACTTACAATAAGGTTAATTAGTTAACATGAACTAAGAATTAACAATACTTCTACAGCATTTATTAATCTTAGTTAATATTAATTTCTACATTTACTATACCATTAAAATCAATGATTGTATTTGTTAACATTAGTTAATGCACTGTGAACTAACATGAACAGCTGGATTATTATTAACTAACATTAACAGATTAATTAATACAATAGTGGATGTGTTGCTCATTGTTAGTTAATACACTAACTAATGAACCTTATTATAACATGTTTACGTTTTTTATTTACCTAAAGTGACTATTTACATAAATTGTATACCCCAATGCAAACTTGTGGACCACCCCTGTGTTAACTAATACAATAAAACAAATATAATAAATAACCTTTGAACTGTATCATTGACTTAAATTTATTTGTCCAGATGTACGTTACCTTTGTAAAATTGTGAAACTATTCACAATGAGTTTTTTTTTTTTCATAAGGCAGAAAAAAAAGAAAAGTGTGTGTATGTATATAAAATATAAATATAATATATACAGTGTTTTACAATACAGATAGTAGATTTATATACAGTGCGTAACCATTCAACCCTTCTGGTAATGTACACAGCTTATGGTTATGTTTGTGAGGTATTAAGAAATGTCAAAAATGGGGACCAGGTGTCTTCAAAGGCTGATATATATATATATATATATAATATATAAATTTATTTTATTTTTTTTCACAATGATTTATAATAGATGATTGATAGTACTTAATTTATTGGAGTAAAGCTTACTTGCTCTTTTTAAGGCAATCGGTTTGCATGGTTTTAACAAGTAAACTGGATTGCTTTTGAAGTAAACTCAGTAGTTCCAACAGACTAAATGATCAAGAATACTATACAAATTAGTTTTAAGTTACTGGAACTCTCTTGTCAAGGATTTGGTGCTTATGAACTCTAGTCAAAGGTCTTTTAATTGTTTACTGCTCTTTGTTCCAAGAACTCGTCTTAAAACTAAAGGAGACCGAGGTTTTTCAGTCGTTGGCCCTACACTGTGGAATGCTCTTCCCCCTGATATTAGAACTGCACCGTCAGTTGATGTTTTTAAAATTCGTGTGAAAACGTATTTGTATTCTGTTTGTTTTAATTCTTGATTCTGTCATTGCATATTGTGCTTTCTATTTTTCTCCTTGTATGTTTTTTTTTCTTCTTGCTTTTAGATGTACAGTCCTTTGGTCTACGTTGTAGTTGAAAGGGCTATATAAATAAACGAGACTTGAGACTAGACATGCACTTGTTAGGACTACATACTATTCCTATTTCACTTTACTCGTTTTTTAAGGCAATTGGTTTGCATGCTTTTTTCAAGTAAGGTTTACTAATTGGATTTTACAGCTTTGTTTTAATAGCCTTACCATTGCTGTATTTTTATTAACAATCGTTTACTTTCCTTTTGCAGTTAGAGTTAATAAAGCAATATTAAGAGCATGTTTGTTGTACCAGATTTATTAAATGTATCTCCGTTTCAGAGCTTATTTTTTGAAATAGTCTAGATTGAGAGGGGACATCCATATTATATTTACTTATTTTAATACTTTAAATACTTATTTTAAACCAAACCTTTCCCTCAAAATAAGCCTGACACTCTTAAAATGTGTATATATATATTCTTATATCAAGATATTTTAAACCAAACCTTTCCCTCAAAATAAGCCTGAAACTCTTAAAATGTGTATATATATTCTTATATCAAGATATTTTAAACCAAACCTTTCCCTCAAAATAAGCCTGAAACTCTTAAAATGTGTAAATATATTCTTATATCAAGATATTTTAAACCAAACCTTTCCCTCAAAATAAGCCTGAAACTCTTAAAATGTGTATATATATTCTTATATCAAGATATTTTAAACCAAACCTTTCCCTCAAAATAAGCCTGAAACTCTTAAAATGTGTATATATATTCTTATATCAAGATATTTTAAACCAAACCTTTCCCACAAAATAAGCCTGACACTCTTAAAATGTGTATAAATATTCTTAAATCAAGATATTTTTTCCAAGAGTATTTAAAACTAACCACAAATAAAACAAGAAAAAAATACTAGATTTTACTATTTTTGCATTGGTTTCAAGATATTTGTACTGCTTGAATCAAGTTAAAGTATCTAAATTTACTTCATTTTTTTCTTGTTTTAAGATTTTAAGAACTTTTTTATCACAAGTTTATTTGTCTTGTTTCAAGATGTCTTATCAAGTAAAATTTTCTCACCCCATTGGCAGATAATTTTGCTTGATTTTAGTTTTCTTTTCTTAATTTAAGTTTTTTTTTCTTATTTTTGTATGTCGATTTTTTGCAGTGTAACACTAAGGCTCACTTGGAAATGAGGCCCGATGTCGAAAATTCTGAACCGCCCTTTAAGATACTCAAGGCGGCGGCAGTCAGCTGGATAAAACAGCGGATGACGTAAGAGGTCACATGACTGATATTCATATAAAAAGCCTAACGTACCAAGTGTTCTCAGACAGGTTGAAAATAAGGTTTGAAATAAGAATACTTATTCTTAATATAATTTTAGATTTCACATTGTAAGTGGGTTAAAACATGGGGGATTCGCGGATTAACTGTAAAGTTTACCCATCACAGTGAAAGTTTATGATGATATCATTTGAATGCATTTTTAATAAGCATAGCATGATGACTGTAAAAGCCCTTGCACACGTGGCAAGCAGTTTGAATAGTGTTTGAGTGATGTTTGACAATTCAGAGCCACCAAATCACGAATACGAAAAAACGCATACGAAAATTCTGGACTCAGTGTGCTCGTGCGCTGTTTTTTGTGCTCACTGTACACAGGATCGCGCTGAGAGCGCGTGATCGCCAAATTAAGGCCTCTTTCTTTTTCTTTTGAGCTTAACAAGTGCACTCAAACTGAAGTCAAAAGGAAAGTGCCCGGTCTGCCAGACGGTCAGGCAATTGGAGACCCTAGGCAAACTTTTATCTGGAGGCCCACCATCTTACTACCCCCGCCACGCCCTCCTCCCCTCCACCTTTCACAATTCATGAGTTACTAACTTACATCAAATTAAATAGAGTTAAGTCCACAAATTTGACAAAATAGTCCTATATTAAAATATTAAACATCAATATATCAATATATTATTCTGCATTCAGTTCTATGCAACATACTCTGATTTAACAGATTTAATTTCAACTAATTATCAAAATAAAGTACTGTAGGCCTATAGTCCTACAAAGCTATTATTACCAGAGCATGTGATCAGAGCAGGTAATTTTACCATTGTTGCCCAGCATGGCTATACCAGCTCAGTAGGGCTATTGCAGACAGAAGTCCACTACTGAGAAATGTCACATTATTGTAGCGGACTTTGCTTTTCCAGTGCGTGGTCGGTACATGATTGGAACGTTTCCATTAACTTTAACTTAACGACTTAAATATTTATTAGTACCTCATGTTGCTTTCAGGGTTCTAAATTAATAGTGTTAATAAAAACTTACTAGCCAGTTTGGCCGGTGATGCATGAGGCATTAAATGCATGATAAGGCTCTGTTCTCGGGTGTGACGGTTATTATATAACCCTGAGACCGACGGTTATAGTTGAACAACGTCATTAGAAGTAGAAGTATGAGTAGGCTAACTGTAGTCTCCACAGAACATAAAATATTCATTTTATTTTATTTTTCATGTTCGCATTTATGAGGAAAAAACAACGTGACAAGCTCTGAAAGCGGCACTAAAAGATGCTTTAAAACTTTCACAGAGAATTCAAACAGAGCACAAAACCTTTCTTTAAAGTGAATTTCGTTTTGTATTAAATTGTATCTTAATTTTAATCAATGTTTCATCAACCAATTGCCTGGATTTAATAAATAAGAATTAAATATAGCAGACGATAGATAATCACGAAACGGAGGCGCCGGCGCATGAACTGGAGCTCGTCTCATGAACCGAAACTCAGCGTATAAGGAAGCCTCTCTAGACAATTGTCTGTGAGAGACAATTTTAAACACAACAATTCAAAACAAAAGAAAACAGACTACAGACTGCTCTTTGCTTTATGTGATCCGTATGAAATGTGCATTTCTCTCTGCGCGTTCTAGCCTACTGAAAATTGCGAGTCATCACCGTCAACTTCTTCTTTGCTGCACTGACAAAGAACTTGTTTATTAATAAACAATTAAAAATATCTCCTTGCTATATTTTACATTTTCATAATCATTAGCCTACTTTTGCCGGTTCTTTGTGACAGAGTTTAGGTGCTTTATTGGCAGCGCCACATGAGCGCGTCACCACCGCATCATACCCACCAGAATAGGCCTGTTTTGATTCATTTAGAAAACACATTCACTGCTAGTTGTCTTGCTGTTAATTTTAATTCATTTTAAATAAACGTAGAGCAGCTAATCAGTGTCTGCTCGTTTATTCAAACTAAGTTGTCTATAACAGACGCGTCGCAACGCAACGAAAAATCTCAATCTCAAAATTTGTTTGCTACCAGAAGATATCATCTCGGATCACGATTCCCTCGGGGTCCAGCTCCGCTGTCCTGCAGTCCTGAATCAGTGATGGACCGCTGCTTCCTCAGTCCACTGCTGTTTGGATTTCATGTGATTTCTCATTGTAGTGATATTATGATAACTCAGTTTAATTAATAATTGATTAAAATTAATTCCATTTTGTAATATAATTTTCATCAGTCTCTTGTGTGATCAAATAGGCTACAATCCACTTGTTAAAAACGCCCCACAGCGCCACAGTGCATTTAATTGTAACTGTGAAAAAAAGTTTAAAAAAGTACAATTATTAGGCTATATTAAAATGATAAATTTTTCGAATTATAATTACAGATCGAATATTCGTGCACATCCATAATAGATAAATATTGATAGATAGATCCCAAACTTGAAATTAAATGTTTGTACTTTTTGTTGTATTATAATGTACTGTATGTGTTTTTCATGCCAACAATGTTAAAAAAATGACCAAATGCATTCAGTGGCACTCATAATTTCTCTTATTTTCACCGGAAAAAATTTGGCTAGTGGAAATTCTGATTGGCTAGTAAGTTTAGAAAGTTACCAGCCACATTGGCTGGTGATCATACTTCTGATGCACTTTCTGTAAAGCTGCTTTGAAACAACGTGTATTGCGAAAAGCGCTATACAAATAAATTTGAATTGAATTGAATTGATCAAAAAAGTTCATTTAGAACCCTACACATAATACATTATAGACTTCTATAATTCAATATTAGGCTGCATAGATTAGGTCAGCCGGAACTGGGAACACTTCCCTTAAATCCTGATGTACTCGTTACATCATAAGAAGAATGGCATCTACGCTAATTTGAGTGTCTTTGTTTATCCCGAGGTTTTCCCGCAGCCTGCCGGATCCAGGCCGTATCCAGATCTGACGAGGAGCTTCACCTGGACCCGATGACAATGCAGTGCTGAAGTGCCAACTAGCCTCTCCCTATGGAGGATCCCTTTACCACTCTACAGATAAATCGCTGTGGGAAAATTCGGCTTGCGTACCGACCCCGAAGTGATCAAATAAAACAAAATTCTGTAACAAATTTATAGGCAAGAAAAGCAGTTTGTTTAGGCATGGTTTGTAGGGAATTACAAACCTGCGCACATATATTCAAACAAACATAACTATAGAATCAATTCTTAATGCGCATGTGAACGTCATCAGCGTTTATCACAGGTTCAGTTTAAAGTCTGTTTATAGAGAAAGGCGTCATCTTAGCGGCCCCTAATTTAATAAATTATAATTTCGCCGGAAGTGAATCAATCAAAACTAACTTTAGCTGGAAATAACATTATTCAAGAACCGCTATAAAGCCAAAACAATCTCTGTTACCTTAAATTGTATGTTTGTCTCTGAAAAGCTGCTTTGAAACAATCCATTGTTAAAAGCGCTATATAAATGAAGATGACTTGACTATTATATGTGATCTATAGTGATCAAGTCTTTTCTTTTAAATATGTAAAAAATAAATAAAAATATTTAGGGGTGGTGACATGTAGCAAAGGGCCACAGGTTGGACTCAAACCCATCCATCACCCCACGAGTCAGCTGTTTTAAGTCTCAAACCCATCCAGCACCCCACGAGTCAGCTGTTTTAAGTGAACTAATTGTAGCTGGCTCCCGTCTGAGATCCAAAAAACTAAGTATGACAAAGAACAAATCACCCTTACACTAATTACTTTTACTAATTATTAATTACAGTATGTCCGTATAGAGTGGTGATATTATTTATTAACCATACTATTTGATTTCATTAGTAGGGTGTTATTTTGTAACCATCTTGTAATTTGTTTTGCAGATCTAGCAAAAGCTAAGAATCTAACTCAGGCAGTGAGCCATGCTAAAAGAGCCGGCTCTCTGGAAGGAACAGATCTATAAGAGCCAGCTCCGGCAAAAGAGCCATAATGCCCATCACCAGTGATCCAGTACCTGACACCAGAACCCAAACTAGATACCCTTAAACTTCTTTTTAAACAAGCATTTTCTTATCACCGGAGAGGTGTGCGGCCTCCAGGTTGTTACTATTAATGCTTTAATATTACATTTACAATAATTTGTGATGTGACTACAAGTTATACACATGCTCGTTTAATACTTTTATTACCACTGTAAAAACTTTATGGTTGCTCTTTAAAAAGCCCTCTGCACTGGCACGCCCGTTAAAACATGAAGTGTTAAAGTGTTAACCCGTGTTAAACAGTTTATTGTCCTTTCAAAGATTTTCACTTATGTAGCTGACTGACTTAACAGCTGAAAGGCAAAAGAAAACAATAATCAGTAAACAAAGATATTCTAATAAATCTTAATCAGAGCACTCATTCAACATTGAACAAAGAAACATCATTGTTTTTAACTATAATAAATATCCATAACTTGCCTAAATATTGCGTCCGGTGGTCAGCCAACTGGGAAAGATGGGCACTATAAGGTGCAGTCCGACTCTCTACAGCAAACAGAGGGACAAATTGAGCAGGGCTTCATCCAGGCCTCTTATATGGCCAGGTGTTGGCTGACAGGTTAAGGCTAAGTCCCGCCCCCTAGGACTGGGCAGGGCTTCATCCAGCCCTCTTATATGTCCAGGTGTTGACTGACAGGTTAAGGCTAAGTCCCGCCCCCTAGGACTGGGCAGGGCTTCATCCAGGCCTCTTATATGTCCAGGTGTTGGCTGACAGGTTAAGGCTAAGCCCCGCCCCCTAGGACTGGGCAGGGCTTCATCCAGGCCTCTTATATGTCCAGGTGTTGGCTGACAGGTTAAGGCTAAGCCCCGCCCCCTAGGACTGGGCAGGGCTTCATCCAGGCCTCTTATATGTCCAGGTGTTGGCTGACAGGTTAAGGCTAAGTCCCGCCCCCTAGGACTGGGCAGGGCTTCATCCAGGCCTCTTATATGTCCAGGTGTTGGCTGACAGGTTAAGGCTAAGCCCCGCCCCCTAGGACTGGGCAGGGCTTCATCCAGGCCTCTTATATGTCCAGGTGTTGGCTGACAGGTTAAGGCTAAGCCCCGCCCCCTAGGACTGGGCAGGGCTTCATCCAGGCCTCTTATATGTCCAGGTGTTGGCTGATAGGTTAAGGCTAAGTCCCGCCCCCTAGGACTGGGCAGGGCTTCATCCAGGCCTCTTATATGTCCAGGTGTTGCCTGATAGGTTAAGGCTAAGTCCCGCCCCCTAGGACTGGGCAGGGCTTCATCCAGGCCTCTTATATGTCCAGGTGTTGCCTGATAGGTTAAGGCTAAGTCCCGCCCCCTAGGACTGGGCAGGGCTTCATCCAGGCCTCTTATATGCCCAGGTGTTGACTGACAGGTTAAGGCTAAGTCCCGCCCCCTAGGACTGGGCAGGGCTTCATCCAGGCCTCTTATATGTCCAGGTGTTGCCTGATAGGTTAAGGCTAAGTCCCGCCCCCTAGGACTGGGCAGGAAGGAGGATTTGTAACAACCACTATCATATGTATTAGATTCACTACTATTACCAGTCCATCTGTTATCTCCCTCTTACAGCTGTGGTTTTACTACAGGTGCTGTGTACTGTCCTGCAGCTCCTGGGCTGCTACAGAGGGTCTGTGGAAGGACTTTCATAGACCATGTTGACTTTGGATGATTTTAAATAAACTCATTCACATTTGTGATGAGGCAGAAGACACTATATACATCTTCTGAAATCTTCTGAGTTTTATTCATGAACCCAATGACTGCATCAGTTCAACAAATTCAATCATGCTGTTTGTTTGTTTTATGGAATCAAACAAATGTTGTTTTGTTTTTTTTACATTCCCTTTAATTGTCTCCTAAACTGTACAACTAACATATTGTACATGGTGATAGTCGTGGTCATTGTGATTCCTTTGACATTTTGAGCAAACCTCTAAAAGAAAAGATTTCATGAGAGTTAAAATATCAGTAAATAGTAAAAGTTAATTTCCCATAATTCAATGCCTGAACTCATCATCTCTGATTATCACATCCACCTGTCTCTCATTATATTGTTTAGTTAACCCCATATAAGCAGTGATGTAGTGGTGCCTGGAGAAGTGGGTATACTCTTAATTTATGCCCCCGATATTTTTTTAAGCGTCCCAGCAAAGGATGAACAGTTATAAACAGTGTTATAAACAGTGACATGTAAGACTAGTCTTATTAGCATATTAGTATTGAATATGCAAGACTATATCATATAATTTAAAGAATAGAACATAGAATTATTAGTATTCTTGCATATTAGGGCCGTAGGGCTTTATAAATACAGAGTTCCCATAAATTAGACAATTTTGATTTTTACTGATCTCAATATTAGCATTTTAAGGTGTTTTGAAGGCCAAAAAATGGCCAACAGTAGCTTTAAAAGCATAGCATGAAGTAGGCCTAGCCTATTTGATCAGATTCTTAAACATGAGAATCAGTTTAAATGTCGCAATGAAAGATCCACTCTACAAAATGGAAATGCAGAATGTTTATGCTTATTGTTGGCAATGCACAATCACATATTCAAAACGTGAATGGTCTTGAATAAGAAATGATTCAAGGATTATTTCAAACAAACGCCAATGCAATCCTTCTGTGTCCAGAGGCATATATTATGAGCAATAGTACGAGTATCAAAGATCAGTTTCAGCTACTTTTTCTTTCCTAAATGAATCAATGTTTTTGGACTGTTCATTTAATCAATGGTTCAATTGCTCACTCATAAAGACAGTCACTTGTCGCCACCTTCTGTCATAATGATGCAAGTTGCGCAAACACAAACAAGCGGAGTGATACAAACAACACATTCGGCTATACAAATATATTTTTATACAATAATAATGGCAATATTTTTAATATGGTGCTTGTGTTGTTAAATTGAGCTTATCATTTCCACTGTCTTTGATCAAACTGATTATTACATTTAAATATGGTCATTTAAAACTTATATCGAAAAAAAACGTTTATTTTAGCTGCATATTATCACGCACTGTATGATCGTTAACTGAAGTGAACCGTCTCGTTGGGATTCGCGCTCGGCTCGCGCTTCTGTGAACAAAAATCCTGCTTGCTTTGATTGGTTTCAAACATTTTGACATTGACGAGCGGGTGTTTGAGTGCTGAAGCAAACTTTCATTATAGGCTACACTAAAAAAAACGACACTGACTGGGTGTTTTTTATTTACATGAGATTGGATTAGCTAAATGATGCGCATCCGAGGGGATTTAGAAGTGGGTATACGCAATGCCGACTGAAAAAGAAGTGGGTATACGCCGTATACCTGCGTATACCCTGCACTACACCACTGCATATAAGCCTGGTTCACCTCACCATTCACTGCTAAGTCTTGTTTTGCTGCTGTGAACATTTCCAAGCGTTTTCCATGTGTTTAGCTGTCTGATGTGACCTTGTCGGTTCCTGATCTTCTGCCTGGTTCCTCTTTGTTTGCTGCCTGCCCTGATACCCTGCCTGTTTATTGAACACGATTTACCTGATCTTCTCTGCTGCGTTTGCTGGTGTATGACCCTTGCCTGGGGACTACTCTGTTTAATAAAGACAAGCTGCACTTGGATCTGAATGACTTCTATGCTTCGTAACACACAACATGTCTTGATTTGAACAAATGACCAAAAGACTCTTCACACATAGATAGAGGGGTGAATAACAAGTTTAGTTGGACACTTAGTGAATCTCTGTAGATCTAAGAAGGATAAATATCATCATGTTGTGTGCTGGCTCTGTATCTCCTCGGCCGGGCTCCATAAAACATGCTATGTTGGTCTTCATCACAGCTGAACCTGGCTCCCAATAATTCTTCCACAGTCTTGTGTCTGTGTCTCGTTGCCTGGACGTCATTAAAGACGATACAAATTTTAATGATTTTTTAAAGGCATACTATGCAGAAATTGTGTTTTTGTCAAACAGCGACCCCCAGAGTCGCTGTGCAATACTTGCACTGTCGTAAATACACCCCCCACCCTGTACACCGGTACCTGTTCGGTAGCAGGGATGGAAATGAACTTTTTTGTCCACCGGCCACTGTGACTGGTGGATTTCAAAATCTACCAGCCACTCAATGTTTTTACCAGCCACTTTCTTGTTTTTAACCGACAATGAAAATACCTGAAAATAACTGAAAATTAATACTACAATATCTACAATACTTAAGCAGTTTATTTAATCTCAAGTCTCAATGAAATACTGGCATTTTCTCTTTCTCTCTTATAGCCTACACACACAAACCATGAACTGATATTCATTTCAGTTCCCATATGAGGAAAAAACAATGTTACAGACGTGACCACTGTGAAAGCGGCACTAAAAGATGCTTAAAACTTTCACAGAGACAGAAAGCACAAAACCTTTCTTTAAAGTGAATTTCGTTTTGTATTAATTGTATCTTAATTTTAATCAATGTTTCATCAACCAATTGCCTGGATTTAATAAATAATAATTAAATATAGCAGACGGTAGATAATCACGAAACGGAGGCGACGGCGCGTGAACTGGAGCTCGTCTCATAAATGAACTGAAACTCAGCGTATAAGGTAGCCTAGCCTCACAGACAGACATGTCTACTTTTAAACAGAACTATTAAAAAAGAAAGAAAACAGACACAGACTGCTCTCTGCTTATGGAATCCGTATGAAATGTGCATTTCTCTCTTGCGCATTCACTAGGCCTACTGCGAAGATCACGATCAGCATCGTCAACTTCATCTTTGCAACTGACACGGACAAAGAAAATACTTGTTTATTAATAAATAATTAAAATATCTCCTTGCTATAGTTTACATATTCATAATCATTACTTTTGCCTGTTCTTTGTGACAGATTTTAGGAGCTTTCTTGGCAGCGCCACCCTTACATGAACGCGTCACCACAGCATCACCGCACCCACCAGAATAGCCCTGTTTTTTTGTTTTGTTTTTTTTTGTTAAGGATTTGTATTCTGTGTGTGTGATTAATTTAATGGAAAGCACATTCACTGCTAGTTGTCTTGCTAATCAGTGTCTGCTCGTTTATTCAAACTAATTTATCCTAACAGACGAACGTTGCATGATGTTATTTTTATTTACCCGCCACGGTGGCCGGTAGGTGAGGCGAGTTTACCCGTAACAACACAAAATCACCCGCATTTGGCTGGTGGCGGGTGCTAATCTCCATCCCTGTTCGGTAGGATAGTAGCGTTGGTCATGGAACAGGCACAAGACACCGAAGATATTGACCAGGTAATGTTTCACGATTTCATAAAAATATTGGGCTATTGCATATACTGCATAGTCTACTGAACTAATGATGATGTTCAAAATCGGATAATATGTCTTATAATATAATATAAGTGTTAGACTACTTTATAATAATAAAGTAGCCTATCGCGTTTGGCAGCTTATAACGTTTTTACATGACTGCAGCTAAATCACAAGTAAATAGCCTATAGTCTAGGCCTAATGTATAATTTCATTTATGTTTTTTGATTGTAATTTAAACATTACAAAATGCCTGATGACATCAATAAAGTTAAATGTACGTCGCATTATTTCATAACATTGGCCGTTATGATGTCATTAGACATGATTATTGCAATTTATCATAATAGTTTGCAAATTGTGCTCGTTTACACTAGATAATTAGATAAGTAATAATCGAAATCTAGCTAAACATATGTGGAAATTATTGGACTGGTCTAATTATCACCAATGAATGAATGAACAGCATCGTAAAAACAATGACATACTACAAGCAAGCGCAAATTGCGCAACAACATACAACATATGACGCAAACAAGTTTACAAGTAAGATATTTACTTACTAGTCCATCAACAAGATCGCCAGGTCAGCATCGCTGTTGCATCCAGTGCTACTTTTTAACTTGCGCCAAAGAGTGAAAGACTTCCTTTTCCTTCTTTATTCCTACCGCGTTTTCTTTGCTTTTTCCATCATCTGAAATGAGCGCAAGTGTCTTCGTGCTTCATATGTTGTTGTGTGTGACGTCGTTGCCGTAAAGCAAGTCGCGATTCTCGCGAGATTTGTCAGGGGCGCCCCTCTCAGACTTGCATTGCTGGTATTTCCAGCGGCGACCCCCCCAAGCTTTACTACCAGGATGATTCGCCCTATGAGTTTGTTTACCACCGAAATTACTTTGAATCTGTTATATTAAGGTAAAATTCCTGCATAGTATGCCTTTAAATTCCAATTCATAAGATGCTTTTATTGAAATATTCAAACTGTTTGTTTTTTCATTGGAACATATTCTAGCTGAGATACAGTCTGGCGGTTTCTTCTACATTTATTCATGAGTGTTTGGAAACCAGTTGAAGAAAATGGCAATTCTACCTATATACAATATTGTATAATATTTTTTTAATTATTTGAAATAGTTTTATAATCTGTGAGTTATAACTAGAACACATCTAACAGAGGTTCGTTTTCATAAGAGCCGTTGCACAAAGAGATCTTAGCACTTCATGTAAATGTGATAAGGTCGTCTGGTGCCTGGGTGTCATTAAAGTGCAGGAGTTTCTAACTGAATTAAAATGAATCCACTTACTGACATGAAGAGGTGGCACACTTAAAGACAAAAGGAGGAGGGAAGACTAAATCATGTCTTGATCTACCAGAGAAGGCAAGGCAACGCAAGTTATTTATTTATATAGCACATTTCATACACAATGATAATTCAAAGTGCTTTACATAGAAGAAATTTAAATAATCAAAATAAATAAGAATAATTAAAACAGTTTAAAATAATGAAATTTAAAATAATCAAAATAAATATGAATAATTAAAACAGTTGTAGCGACAACGAGAATGAACCAAACACAATTGAAGCTTTTAGGATTTTCGTTCATACATAGTCCCACAAAGAGTCTTCACATTCCAGATTCAAATCACCAGATCCAGAGAATCTTCAACCAAAAAGACCTTTTATTGTTTAACAGACTTCAGCAGGAAGAACGTTGTCAAAATTAGATAGTTTGGAAGACTGATGGGTTCAGAGATGTCACGGGATTGGACCCACCAAGTTAACGCCACAGGTCATTTGATCCCATGACAAAGATGTAAAACAGACTTCCCCCTTCTTAAAGACCTCTGAACGACTTCATTGTTGAGACGAGACAGAGACTTTTCATATAAAAATGCATACAATCATCACAAAACAATTCTTGACGAACTTACAATCAAAACATTGTTTAACTGCATAATTCTATATTTTGTCTATGACCCCTGTATGTGTTTATTATGCTTAGATCACATAAAAGTCATGTGATTGTTGTAACTATTACATGTGTGAATGAAAGTGTCTCCTATTAATGCGATAACAATGTTCTTAATTCAGACGATGGCTTGATTGAAATCTGTGTAAAATGTTTATGGTCTTAAAATGGAAATTTTGCCTCTGCTCAGCTGCAGAGTAAAGCAGACCACAGATAACACATGATTTACGATGAGAGGGGGATGATGGAAAATACCCCCTTCTCAAATAACCTTACAAGTATCTTGTTGTCCGAATTCCTCCAGGAGGCGGGACAAAACACTTGAGTTTAAAATCTTAGACCCGAACACAAGTCGGGCGGGCTCTCTCTCGGAAAAGGTCTCGGCAGAACAACATGTCGGGTGGAGACAGCAGACGATGGTTGTAGTAGCCAAACCATGTAGACGCATAGAGACAAAGAACCCAAATTAAGATCAGAAGAACGGGTTCAACAGCTTCATTCAAGCCACCATCTATTCGTCACGCTTTTCTTTCTTTTCTTAGTTTTTCCTTTTCCGTTAAAAGTCTCGGTTCTAAGTTAAGTTTTGCTGCAAAGTTTCGTTTTAACGTTTCAACTGCAAAGCCTGCTTCAACTTCAAAGACTTCATTCATCCACGCCAACACACCACGTGATTGGCCGCCCCAAGACGTCTCCAGGCACAGCCAGCCAGGCAACGGACAAGCAAGTACCTCCAGACTCTTAGCTGAACTGGTGCCTTGATATAAAATCGAATAACCCGCCTAAGAAATGATAGAAGGGTTAAATTAATGATTGATGGTTCGTTCAGGTCATGTCTTATAAGTGCATATAGAAACTTGGGATTTCACTTTCTCACTCTTAAAACTCATTCTTTCCACACTCTCTTTCTTTCTGCAACTTGTATGAATGCGTGTGCGTGTGTTTGTGTTAGATATTAGTTTTATGTTTTAGGATAATCAATAAAGTCTTGTTTATATTTGAAAGATAATTGTCTTGTGTTATGTGCTTACAGATTTATTGTCTTGAACTTTGATCTAAGTTACCTATGCTTTTACCCTTGATTTATTTCTTAATTTAGCTGTTAGCTGGGAATTAGTCTTTCTTGGCCAGGAAGATATTATATTTCCTAGAATTAATAATTGTTTATGCTTTCCGTTCATTGGATGAACTGATAAAAGGATCATACTATTGATTCTGCTACAGTAAATTCTGAAAATAATTAAATGATTAATTATTGATCATAATCCGTTATGAATAATAATTAGTTATATTTATACGGGTGTATAAACGCTACATAGTTTAGGATAAAAAATTAAATAAAATACAGTACAAACAGTCGGACAAACAGTGGCACAGTGCTCATTCAGTACTCTAGGAGCACATCTGATCTCTACTATAGGAGCACGTCTGATCTCTACTGTAGGAGCACATCTGATCTCTACTGTAGGAGCACATCTGATCTCTACTGTAGGAGCACATCTGATCTCTACTGTAGTAGCACATCTGATCTCTTCTGTAGGAGCACATCTGATCTCTACTGTAGGAGCACATCTGATCTCTACTGTAGGAGCACATCTGATCTCTACTGTAGGAGCACATCTGATCTCTACTGTAGTAGCACATCTGATCTCTACTGTAGGAGCACATCTGATCTCTACTGTAGGACCACATCTGATCTCTACTGTAGGAGCACATCTGATCTCTACTGTAGGAGCACGTCTGATCTCTACTGTAGGAGCACGTCTGATCTCTTCTGTAGGAGCACGTCTGATCTCTACTGTAGGAGCACGTCTGATCTCTTCTGTAGGAGCACGTCTGATCTCTTCTGTAGGAGCACGTCTGATCTCTTCTGTAGGAGCACATCTGATCTATACTGTAGGAGCACATCTGATCTCTACTGTAGGAGCACACCTGATCTCTACTGTAGGAGCACATCTGATCTCTACTGTAGGAGCACATCTGATCTCTTCTGTAGGAGCACACCTGATCTCTACTGTAGGAGCACATCTGATCTCTTCTGTAGGAGCACATCTGATCTCTTCTGTAGGAGCACACCTGATCTCTACTGTAGGAGCACATCTGATCTCTACTGTAGGAGCACATCTGATCTCTACTGTAGGAGCACACCTGATCTCTACTGTAGGAGCACATCTGATCTCTTCTGTAGGAGCACATCTGATCTCTTCTGTAGGAGCACATCTGATCTATACTGTAGGAGCACATCTGATCTCTACTGTAGGAGCACATCTGATCTCTACTGTAGGAGCACACCTGATCTCTACTGTAGGAGCACATCTGATCTCTACTGTAGGAGCACATCTGATCTCTACTGTAGGAGCACATCTGATCTCTACTGTAGGAGCACACCTGATCTATAATGTAGGAGCACATCTGATCTCTACTGTAGGAGCACATCTGATCTCTACTGTAGGAGCACACCTGATCTATACTGTAGGAGCACATCTGATCTCTACTGTAGGAGCACACCTGATCTCTTCTGTAGGAGCACACCTGATCTCTACTGTAGGAGCACATCTGATCTCTACTGTAGGAGCACATCTGATCTCTACTGTAGGAGCACATCTGATCTATACTGTAGGAGCACACCTGATCTATACTGTAGGAGCACATCTGATCTCTACTGTAGGAGCACATCTGATCTATACTGTAGGAGCACATCTGATCTCTTCTGTAGAAGCACATCTGATCTCTACTGTAGGAGCACGTCTGATCTCTACTGTAGGAGCACACCTGATCTCTACTGTAGGAGCACATCTGATCTCTACTGCAGGAGCACACCTGATCTCTACTGTAGGAGCACATCTGATCTCTACTGTAGGAGCACATCTGATCTCTTCTGTAGGAGCACATCTGATCTATACTGTAGGAGCACATCTGATCTCTACTGTAGGAGCACATCTGATCTCTTCTGTAGGAGCACATCTGATCTCTACTGTAGGAGCACATCTGATCTCTATTGTAGGAGCACATCTGATCTATACTGTAGGAGCACATCTGATCTCTTCTGTAGGAGCACACCTGATCTCTACTGTAGGAGCACATCTGATCTCTACTGTAGGAGCACATCTGATCTCTTCTGTAGGAGCACATCTGATCTCTTCTGTAGGAGCACATCTGATCTCTTCTGTAGGATCACATCTGATCTATACTGTAGGAGCACATCTGATCTATACTGTAGGAGCACATCTGATCTCTACTGTAGGAGCACATCTGATCTCTACTGTAGGATCACATCTGATCTCTTCTGTAGGATCACATCTGATCTATACTGTAGGAGCACATCTGATCTCTACTGTAGGAGCACATCTGATCTCTTCTGTAGGATCACATCTGATCTATACTGTAGGAGCACATCTGATCTCTACTATAGGAGCACATCTGATCTCTACTGTAGGAGCACATCTGATCTCTACTGTAGGAGCACATCTGATCCCTACTTTAGGAGCACATCTGATCTCTTCTGTAGGAGCACATCTGATCTCTTCTGTAGGAGCACATCTGATCTCTTCTGTAGGAGCACATCTGATCTCTACTGTAGGAGCACATCTGATCTCTTGTGTAGAAGCACATCTGATCTCTACTTTAGGAGCACATCTGATCTCTTCTGTAGGAGCACATCTGATCTCTACTGTAGGAGCACATCTGATCTATACTGTAGGAGCACACCTGATCTCTACTGTAGGAGCACATCTGATCTCTACTGTACGAGCACATCTGATCTCTACTGTAGGAGCACATCTGATCTATACTGTAGGAGCACACCTGATCTCTACTGTAGGAGCACATCTGATCTCTTCTGTAGGAGCACACCAGGGCCCGTATGTATAAAACTTCTAAGAAATGCTCTTAAGAATAGTCTTAAGCTTTGACTTAAGTGTCAAAAAATACTTAGTGAAAAGTAGGACTTCTCTAAGAGTAGGAGACTTTTATAAAGCAGCTAAAAGCAGCTTTCAGTAAAGTATAAGACTGATTCTTAAGTGCTGACTGAAGTGGGACTTAAGTGCTGTGAACTAAGGACTACAATGATGTGAACCCAAAATGGCCGCCCTCAACCTCTGAATCAGCCAATAGTGAGCCTGCAAGGGTGAGGTCACAGCAGCATGACACCAATTATTTCATGTAATTATAATAAAATAATTAAATTAAGACACTGAAACTTTAATATTAAAATTTTGTTTGTTTTTTATTGCTTTGCATTGTGCAAAATGATCACAAATTAGTATTGAAGAAAAATGGTCAGATTCACTCTTTAATCAAATAGTATTAAAAATGTGTAGTTGTGCCTGAAGTCAATTGTTTATTTGTGATAACACAATGAAACATACCAAATTCTACAGACATAATTTTTAGCCAGGCTGTCATACAAATAAATTATGAACAGGTGTAAAAACAAGAGAGGACAATGAAATATTAATAAATGATTATGTTGCAGACAATTGTTACGGAATTTTTATATTCTCATTTGATTTTATTCTGTATTCCTGAACTATGAGAACAGAAAGCCTTGTTTTCTCTATTGTCATGTTTGCACAGCTGTGAAGGCATTTGTAAAGACAACCAGAAGAAGGGTGGGGGTTATCTCCCTGTTCTGAGAGATGAGAAAACCCCGGGGGGGGGGGGGGGGGATAGAAACAGGAGATAATCTAGGTTGTAAATGAAGGGCCTTTTGACTTCTTCCGGAACACGGAACCATTTGACCAGTACAGGGGGTTAGAAAACCAGCCCAAACTAGTTGAAGGAAAATTACAGAAACTAGGAGGGAGGGGTTTACAATACCAGAGAATTGTATAAAATGTTGATGTTTTGTGGAAACAAACGGGTCTTCTCTTTCCAGGCTGGGTGGCTGCGGCCTGGAAAAGAGGCCTCCGAGAATAAAACTTTTCTCTTTATTACAATTTGCCTCTTGAAAGTTCTTCTTATACCTTTGATGCTGTTTTTCATTAATCCCTAAAAAATTGCTATTACACAATGCATGATTTTTTTTTCTCCTGTGAGCTTTTTAGTTTTTCTAAAACCTGTAGCTGTAGTTTGCCCTTATTTGTCACTTAATATTTAAAAATAATATTGATCTCCTGCATTGACACCATTATATGAGAACTGAACTGAGCAGGACGATGACATCACTGACAGTGGCTGTATAGATAAATGAACTAAATAGATAACTAATGATTTTTAACAATGAGCTTAAGTTCTGCCAGGAAGACTAAATTGTCACGTCACTTATTACCTTCTCATCTACCCAATCCCGGGTGTCCTTCATCTGTCCATCCCTCATCCCTCCTGGGGGTCGGCTGCGCCCCTGCCTTCGCCTTCAGGCAGTAAATACAGATGAAGGACCCTCGGATTGCGAGCTACAGACGGGGCCTATGCAACAGAACTTTATAACACAATACTTGCTTGTTGGGCTGATAATAAATGTATACTTTGTCACGTCATTTTGCCTCCCAAATCTTTCTGGTTGAAATTAATAAACACTGAACTTACTTAAGCAGGACAATGGCACTATTTTCTAGAGCTGCTGTACAGCCAAGACTAACTTTGTTGCATTATTTTCCTGTAATCTCTGTAAAGCTACTTTGAAACAATCTTTATTGTAAAAAGCACTGTAGAAATAATGGTGACTTGAAATAATTTTGTCAGATAAATACCTTCACTAAGTTTAGTGTTTTGTTCTTCCCTCATATTTTAAAATATTTAAAATATATAAATCCTCATAATTTGATGGTTTAAGCAAACTTGTAGGGTCATAAAAAATAAAAAATAAACACTATATTTGGTGTGGTCAGTGTCACAATAGTGCTATTCATAAGCCTACTAACTGTGAACTGAAGGGCCCGAGTCATCACCGGTGCACTACTGCATTCCAGTCGCCAAAAATATAATTATTACTTTCATTTCATTGCTATAAAACTTTTTTTAAAGGTAAGTTACAAAAAGAATACCTCGATGATTAAACTTTTTTTATCGTTTGATCAACACATTTACCTACAATACATCATATTTTCGTTGAAAAGTGCATGGCCTAACCTCTCTGCTGCCATCTTGTTACTCCTAACTAGGTTAGGAGACCTCTCCAGCTCTCTTAAATAATTTAGGAGCTGAGACCAAGTCTTAACACTTAGGAACTTTTATAAATCACACGTATTCTTATGTTTAGGAATAAGAGTAAAATTATGTAATTCTTAGAATTTTGACAGACTAGAGACTAAAATTTTACTCTGAGTGGCTTTATACATACGGGCCCTGATCTCTACTGTAGGAGCACATCTGATCTCTTCTGTAGGAGCACATCTGATCTCTTCTGTAGGAGCACACCTGATCTCTACTGTAGGAGCACATCTGATCTCTACTGTAGGAGCACATCTGATCTCTTCTGTAGGAGCACATCTGATCTCTACTGTAGGAGCACATCTGATCTCTTCTGTAGGAGCACATCTGATCTCTACTGTAGGAGCACATCTGATCTCTTCTGTAGGAGCACATCTGATCTCTACTGTAGGAGCACATCTGATCTCTACTGTAGGAGCACATCTGATCTCTACTGTAGGAGCACATCTGATCTCTTCTGTAGGAGCACATCTGATCTCTACTGTAGGAGCACATCTGATCTCTACTGTAGGAGCACATCTGATCTCTTCTGTAGGAGCACATCTGATCTCTACTGTAGGAGCACATCTGATCTCTACTGTAGGAGCACATCTGATCTCTACTGTAGGAGCACATCTGATCTCTACTGTAGTAGCACATCTGATCTCTACTGTAGGAGCACATCTGATCTCTACTGTAGGACCACATCTGATCTCTACTGTAGGAGCACATCTGATCTCTACTGTAGGAGCACGTCTGATCTCTACTGTAGGAGCACGTCTGATCTCTTCTGTAGGAGCACGTCTGATCTCTACTGTAGGAGCACGTCTGATCTCTTCTGTAGGAGCACGTCTGATCTCTTCTGTAGGAGCACGTCTGATCTCTTCTGTAGGAGCACATCTGATCTCTACTGTAGGAGCACATCTGATCTCTACTGTAGGAGCACATCTGATCTCTACTGTAGGAGCACATCTGATCTCTTCTGTAGGAGCACATCTGATCTCTACTGTAGGAGCACATCTGATCTCTACTGTAGGAGCACATCTGATCTCTTCTGTAGGAGCACATCTGATCTCTACTGTAGGAGCACATCTGATCTATACTGTAGGAGCACATCTGATCTCTTCTGTAGGAGCACATCTGATCTCGACTGTAGGAGCACATCTGATCTCTACTGTAGGAGCACATCTGATCTCGACTGTAGGAGCACATCTGATCTCTACTGTAGGAGCACATCTGATCTCTACTGTAGGAGCACATCTGATCTCTACTGTAGGAGCACATGTAGGAGCACATCTGATCTCTACTGTAGGAACACATCTGATCTCTACTGTAGGAGCACATCAGGGGCCGTATTCACAAAGAATTTTATCTTATCACTAGGAGTACTCCTAAATCGCACTAAAATATTTTAGCTAGGAGTTTTCTCTTAAAAGTTATTCACAACGCCTTTCAGACCTACTCTTAGTAAGGAAAAATGACAACTCCTAAACTAAGAGTGAATCTTCGTTGCTATGGATGACGTCAATTCTCATGCACGAGCTTCCTCGCAATGATCACGGTGATTGGTTGTTAGATGACAGGGCCATCACGCGGAACACAGACGCAACAAATCATGGAATTACGACATCTAAATATGTCTGTGTCCTACACAAAATAATAATAGTAATGTCATCGAAATGCATATAATAATGACATGTTTGTGCAGGCCCCAGTGAAGTGTAATTCTAAAAAGGCAGAGAGAGAGAGAGAGAAAAGTCGTGAATTAAATAAAATAAAATTAAGGTAGCCTAATAACCTAATGAAAACCGCCACTTGCCTACTAATGAAAAACGACACTTGCATTAACACTTGCTTGGTTAATTGACATCCTATTAGCCTAAATAGACATCCTATTAGCCTAAATAGACTACTTAAAGCAAGGAAAAGTTGCTCCTATTGAAGTAATGTAATAGTTGAATCATTCATCGTGCGCGAGCCTCAAGAGAACACCGTATCCGCGCCACTCATATCTGTCTGCAGCGGCAACGAGCACATCATCACTTGATTAAAAAACAACACATTTCAGCGCTAGATCGCCTCTTATTCAACAAACGAACGAAACGAATGCTCTGCTAACTGGAGATTTTTGTAAATGACAGTGGATTATGATCTCGCCAAAACGGAAAAGAAAGCCCAACTGGACGCAGGATCAGTTACTGCTGCTGCCCCAGTTGGTGCTAGAAAAAAAAAACATAATAAAAGGGAAATTTGGCACTGGGATATCAAGCAAAACTAAGCGTGAGATGGGAGAGGATTTGTTTGCAGATCAATGCAGTGTTCCCGCTTGTGTCTCGGACCCGGACGACTGCGAGAGGCGGTTTAAGATCCTCTGTGAATCGGTCTTAGTGAGTTAGGAGTCCTCTCGACTTCTTTTAAGCTGTCTCAGACTTAGGTGCTACTTTTAGGGCTAAAATGATTTGTGAATTACTCTTAGTGAAAAAAATTAGGAGTCCTAAAGTTAGGAGTGACACGCCCATTATTTTTAGGAGTTGCTCCTAAATTCACCAGTTAGGAGCTACTTTTAGCCTTAAAATTCTTTGTGAATACGGCCCCTGATCTCTACTGTAGGAGCACATCTGATCTCTACTGTAGGAGCACATGTAGGAGCACATCTGATCTCTACTGTAGGAACACATCTGATCTCTACTGTAGGAACACATCTGGGGCCGTATTCACAAAGAATTTTAAGGCTAAAAGTAGCTCCTAACTGGCGAATTTAGGAGCAACTCCTAAAAATAATGGGCGTGTCACTCCTAACTTTAGGACTCCTAATTTTTTTCACTAAGAGTAATTCACGAAGCATTTTAGCCCTAAAAGTAGCACCTAAGTCTGGGACAGCTTAAAAGAAGTCGAGAGGACTCCTAACTCACTAAGACCTATTCTCAAAGGATCTTAAAATGGCCGTGCGACGCAGTGTGTTGGAGACACTTAATGACACGGAGTTATTACAAAGATACCGCCTTAACCGTGAGGGAATACTGATTGTTGTGGATCTTGTTAGGGATGCAATAACAGCGCCAACTAATCGCAACAACCCAATCAGTGCCGAATTGAAATGTTTGATAACACTTCGCTACCTGGCAACGGGGAAAATGCAATTATGTAATGCCGACGATCTAGTGATATCCCAGCCATCGGTAAGCAGATCCATCCACCAAACAATCAATGCACTTTGTAGACCCCATATTATTCGCCAGTTCATAAGTTTTCCTTTGGACATTCGCCAACTCCAAGGAAACAAAGCCAGCTTTATGGATATTGCCGGTGTGCCCGGAGTGGTCGGTGCTATAGACGGGACACATATTAAAATAATTGCACCACGTCAGGATGAGGACGTGTTTGTGAATAGAAAGAAAACCCACTCCATCAATACCCAGATTGTGTTCGATGCAAACTTCACAATTCTTGATGTTGTTGCAAAGTGGCCCGGATCCACTCATGATTCGAGGATATTGATGGAGAGTGGTCTGAGGCAACTGTTTGAGAGACGTCATGTGCCAGCTGGATGTCACTTGGTGGGGGACAGTGGCTATCCCTGTAAGTCGTGGCTCCTTACACCTTACCTCCGTCCACAAGTGGGACCACAGTTAAATTACAATAGGTAAGTGTACATGTTGGCTATATTATTTAGGTGCCATAATTCAATAGCATGACCACAATGTCAAAGCTTATTACAAATTATAGTGGTGGCTCTTGGTGTTGTTGGTTAAATCAATAATGTTTACTGTTCCTTGGTGTATGTTTCAGAGCACACAAGAAGACACGCAGTGTGGTGGAAAGGGGGATTGGACAACTAAAGCGACGTTTCTACGTTTTACATAGTGAAATTCGCCTTAGTCCAGAGAAGACGAGTAAAGTGATCACTGTGTGTGCGCTTCTTCACAACCTATGCCGGCAAAGGAACATACCACAGACAGGAGATGGTGATGAGTTTGACGATGATGATGATGATGATGATGATGACAATGAACACAACCAATTTGTTGATGAAGTGGAACTATGTGGACTGGCATTCAGGGATCACTTTGTCCATACACACTTTGGGTAAATAATCACATGCACAAATGAGTAAAGACACATTTTTGCTCAATTTAAGTGTGTTTATTCCCTTTGCATTTTTGCAATCTTTAGAGTGTAATATTCAGACTTTAATTGTATAAGCCTCTCTTTTGCATCAAGGACCCTTTTTCTGCCTTTTTAACACACGCATTTCCATTTTCATCTTTTTTTCTTCCAGGGGTGATGGGCTTGCACCAGCAGCAGGACTGAGGGGAGAGGCAGGTGATGGGATTGTGGAAGAGGAAGCTGGAAGAGGAAGAGGTGCAGTAAGAGGAAGAGGAGCTGGAAGAGGAAGAGGTGCAGTAAGAGAAAGAGGAGCTGGAAGAGGAAGAGGTGCAGTAAGAGGAAGAGGAGCTGGAAGAGGAAGAGGTGCAGTAAGAGGAAGAGGAGCTGGAAGAGGAAGAGGTGCAGTAAGAGTCAGGGGTGGAAGACGCGCAGGAAGAGGAAGATGACTTGCACCTGAAGGACCTGGGCTTCCATTTGGCCTGTAACATAAATTGTAGCCTGATAAAACATCTTATAATTTGTGAATAGTTTTTTTGTGTTGGTGGGTGGTTTGCACATAATGATATTGTATGTCCTTCATTAAATATCACCAAAAATGTACAAGTATTGCAACCATTGCATAAACAGCCTACCCCTCTATTTCCATTAGCAGTTGCATTGCCGGATCAGTTGCACCCTCAAGGCCTGTTATGCTGGTGTCTGACCCAATGACACTATACACCACCCATGCAATGTGGCTCAGTGGCTTAGGTGCTGATCCTCCTCCTTAACACATACATGGAAAGTTTCACCAACTCAAAAGCATTGCCATAACACTTAAAAACACACTTTAATGTAAGAATATTGTTTGATATTTGTTTCATAATTCATTACATTCATGACAAGCAGGAAGTTTTTAGAATTACATGAAACAATATCGATATTATATATTTAATAGTATAGGCCTACCTGTTGCCATGCTTGCCCGTTTAAAGGCTGCAATCTCAACCCTCGACTGCGATTGTAGCGCATACCACCGCTTCTCGCAGTCGTCCGGGGTCCGCGACACAAGCGCGAATGCTGCATTGATCTGCAAACATATCCTTTCCCATGTCTCGCGCTTAGTTTTGCTTGATATTCCAGTGCCGAATTTCCCTTTTATTATGTTTTTTTTTTTCAGCACCAACTGGGCTAGCAGCAGTAACTGATCCTGCGTCTAGTTTGGCTTTCTTTTCCGTTTTGGCGAGTTCATAATCCACCGTCATTCAACTACATTACTTCAATAGGAGCAACATTTCCTTGCTTTAAGTAGTCTATTTAGGCTAATAGGATGTCAATTAACCAAGCAAGTGTTAATGCAAGTGTCGTTTTTCATTATTAGGCAAGTGCCGGTTTTCATTAGGGTATTAGGCTTAATTTAATTTAATTCACGACTTTTCTCTCCCTCTCTGCCTTTTTAGAATTACACTGGGGCCTGCACAAACATGTCATTATATATGCATTTCGATGACATTACTATTATTATTTTGTGTAGGACATTCCATGATTTGTTGCGTCTGTGTTATGTTCCGCATGATGGCCCTGTCATCTAACAACCAATCACCGTGATCATTGCGAGGAAGCTCGTGCATGAGAATTGACGTCATCCATAGCAACGATGACTCACTCTTAGTTTAGGAGTTGTCAATTTTCCTTACTAAGAGTAGGTCTGAAAGGCGTTGTGAATAACTTTTAAGAGAAAACTCCTAGCTAAAATATTTTAGTGCCATTTAGGAGTACTCCTAGTGGTAAGATAAAATTCTTTGTGAATACGGCCCCTGATCTCTACTGTAGGAGCACATCTGATCTCTACTGTAGGAGCACATGTAGGAGCACATCTGATCTCTACTCTAGGAACACATCTGATCTCTACTGTAGGAGCACATCTGATCTCTACTATAGGAGCACATCTGGGCCCGTATTCCTAAAGAATCTTAATGCAACAAGTAGCTCCTAGTGACAAAATTCTAAGAAAATTCTTAGAAATGTGGCCGTTTACTCCTAAAATTAAAGAAAAAATCCTAGTAAAGAAAAAAGTAATTCAGAGAGTATCTAAACCCTTAAAAGAGGTCTTAAGGTCAAAATTGTTAGGAGCACGGACGAGGACTTTTAAGAGGCTTAAGAGTTTCTTTAGCAGAGGAGAAAATGGCAGAAAGACAAAGAGGGAGAAGAAATGTGTTGCAGACGATGGATGACAGTGAGTTTGATATATTAAAACCAACATTCAAACCACCACTTAAATAGACACGCCAGCAATCAGTGTAATTGGAAAGAGTGGAACAATTTTTATCATTCTAAGCCAATCAAATACCTTATAGGAAATTAACAGCATGGTAAATAAAAAAAGGATTTATATACACATATATATATATATATATTGTCTGTGTGTGTGTGTGTGTGTGTGTGTGTGTGTGAAAGCAGTCAAATAGAAAAAATTACGCATGTAATTTCAAAGTGAAGGCTTATAATAGACCCTACAGGTGAAACTCGAAAAATTTGAATATCGTGCAAAAGTTATTATGTTGATGATTAACTACAGCTTATGAAACCCCCAAAATTCAAACTCTCAGAAAATTTGAATATTACATAAAAATAAAAAAAAAGAGAATTTTAAACACAGAAATGTCGGCCCTCTGAAAAGTATAATCATGCATATGTATGTTTATAATTATATATACTAAATATATTAGTTTCATCTTTTAGTTTGAATTACTGAAATAAGTTTTGCACGATATTCAAATTTTTCGAGTTTCACCTGTATACTTAAATCACTCTTTTTTTCCTTCTTGGACAACCAACCAATCGCAGTCTTCAAAAGATTGTGTCATACATAGCAACGGGGTCAACCCCGCCTCCTCACTAAGATGAAAGTTTTTGTCTTTTCCTTACTCAGAGTTGCTCTCAGATCGGTCCCGAATCACTCCTAAGCTAAGACTCCTACGTAAAAGTTTTTAAGCTAAATTAAGATTTTTCTAAAAGGATTCTTAGATTCTTTAGGAATACAGGCCCAGATCTCTACTGTAGGAGCACATCTGATCTCTTCTGTAGGAGCACATCTGATCTCTACTGTAGGAGCACATCTGATCTCTACTGTAGGAGCACATCTGATCTCTACTGTAGGAGCACATCTGATCTCTACTGTAGGAGCACATCTGATCTCTACTGTAGGAGCACATCTGATCTCTTCTGTAGGAGCACATCTGATCTCTACTGTAGGAGCACATCTGATCTCTACTGGATGCTGGTTCCAGCTGCGGCTGGCATAGTCGCTAAAAGCGGACTCACCATGTTTAGAGTGAACTCTTGGTATTTCTAGCTGACGTGATCCTAATGATCTGAGTGATCTGTTGGATTTATATTCAGTGAGCATATCTGCAATGTATCGAGGTACTAGGCCATTAAATTATTTTTATACCAGTAATAATACTTTAAAATCAATCCTAAATGTAACTGGGAGCCAGTGAAAAGACCTGAGGACTGGTGTGATGTCTTTATGTTCTGGTTCTGCTCAGCGTTCTGTATGAGCTGCAACTGTCTTATGGTCTTTTTGGGAAGGCCAGTGAGGAGTCCATTACAATAATCCACCCTGCTGGTGATGAAAGCATGCACGAGTTTCTCTAAGTCTTGACTGGAAACAAAGCATATAATTCTTGCAAAATTTTTCAGATGATAATATGCTGATTTAGTTATTGCTTTGACATGACTACTGAAACTAAGGTCTGACTGTAGAGACACACCAAGATTCCTGACTTGATTTTTAGTTGTTAGACCCCTAGAGTGAAGGTATGCATTCACCTTGAGAACTTCATCTTTGTTTCCAAACACAATGACTTCAGTTCTGTCTTTGTTTAACTGAAGAACGTTTTGGCACATCCAACTGTTGACTTCATCAATGCATTGGCACAGGGAGTCAGTGGAGCTGTAGTCGTTAGGCGATAGGGCTAAGTAGAGCTGTATATGTGTCGTCTGCATAGCTGTGGTAAGAGATTTGGTTCTTTCTCATTATTTGGCTCATTGGGAGCATGTACAGGTTGAATAGGAGTGGCCCAAGAATTGAGCCTTGAGGAACTCCGCATGTCATGGACGTCCACTCAGAATTATGGTCTCTTATACTCACATAATAACCTCTCCCTTATAAGTATGACCTGAACCATTTTAGGATTACCCCAGAAAGCCCCACCCAGTTTTCCAGCCTGTCAAGAAGTATGTTGTGATAGACAGTGTCAAATGCCGCACTGAGGTCGAGTAGGACCAGCACTGATAATTTGCCTTTATCAGTATTTAAGCAAACATCGTCTATTATCTTGGGGGGGTGTCAGTCTCTCTACAGTAAGCAAAAAGAGTATGTGTGTTGTTTAAGTTGCTGTTTATAATATTTGAGATGCAAGTCTGTCTATCTTTTCCTAGTTCCATATTGAAAGCATGGATGGTGTCTTTGTAGATGTTATAATGGACTACAAGTTTTGTCTTCCGCCACATGCGCTCTGTTTTTCATATTTTGCACTGCTGTTATGTCCCTAGAGAAACAGATGTGAAAGCAGCACAGAATGACTGAGAGCTGCACTGACTTAGATTCTGTTAGAGGCTGAACTGTTCAGCCGTCCTCACCTGAAAAACAGTTTATTATTAGGCCGCGACCTCTAGTGGCCGTATTATTATTATAACTAAGGAGAATAGGAGGTGGAGAAGGAGGTAGAGGAGGAAGAGTAGGGAGAGGAGGAGAAGGAGTAGGGAGGGGAGGAGGAGGAGAAAACAGGTGGAGGAGTAGGAGAAGGAGGTAGAGGAGGAGTATGGAGAAGGAGGTAGAGGAGGAGTAGAGAGAGGAGAAGGAGGTAGAGGGGGAATAGGAGTAGGGAGAGGAGGAGAAGGAGGTAGAGGGGGAGTAGGAGTAGGGAGAGGAGGAGGAGGGGAAGAAGGAGGTAGAGGAGGAGGAGGAGGGGAAGAAGGAGGGAGAGGAGGAGTAGGAGGGGAAGAAGGAGGTAGAGGAGGAGGAGGAGGAGTAGGGAGAGGAGGAGGAGGAGGGGAAGAAGGAGGTAGAGGAGGAGGAGGAGTAGGGAGAGGAGGAGAAGGAGGGAGAGGGGAAGAAGGAGG
Organism: Semotilus atromaculatus; assembly: GCA_031834385.1. Lineage (NCBI taxonomy): Eukaryota > Metazoa > Chordata > Actinopteri > Cypriniformes > Leuciscidae > Semotilus > Semotilus atromaculatus. Next base: position 988,789 of record JAULUF010000088.1, read on the forward strand.
TAGAGGAGGAGGAGGAGAAGGGAGAGGAGGAGAAGGAGGGAGAGGAGGAGTAGGGAGAGGAGGAGAAGGAGGAGGAGGGGAAGAAGGAGGTAGAGGAGGAGGAGGGATAGGAGGAGGAGAATGAGTAGGGAGGGGAGGAGGAGAACACAGGTGGAGGAGGAGGAGAAGGAGGTAGAGGAGGAGTAGGGAGAAGGAGGAGTAGAGAGAGGAGAAGGAGGTAGAGGGGGAGTAGGAGTAGGGAGAGGAGGAGAAGGAGGTAGAGGGGGAGTAGGAGTAGGGAGAGGAGGAGAAGGAGGGAGAGGAGGAGAAGGAGGAGGAGGAGGAGGAGGGGAAGAAGGAGGTAGAGGAGGAGGAGGTAGAGGAGGAGTAGGAAGAGGGAGAGGAGAAGTAGGGAGAAGAGGAGTAGGGAGAGGAGAAGGAGGTACAGGATGAGGAGGGAGAGGAGAAGGAGGTGGAGAAGTAGGGAGAAGAGGAGTAGGGAGAGGAGAGGAGAAGGAGGTACAGGAGGAGGAGGGAGAGGTGGAGGAGAAGGAGGCGAAAGAGGAGGAGGAGAAGGAGGTGAAAGAGGAGGAGGTGGAAGAGGTGGAGGGAGAGGAGAAGGAGGTACAGGAGGATGAGGGGGAGGTGGAGTGAGAGGAGGAGGTGAAAGAGGTGGAGGAGAGTCTCTGGCCTGTCCCAGACCAAAGACAGGATGCTGGGGCAGAATAATTTGCTGTTTGGTGAGTTGTACTGTTCAGCACACTGAGGAATAACAAATGTTCAAATCTTCACATTTGTTTTTTTCTTTTCTGTTCATCCAGTTTTTGTAGTATCGTTTTGAATGTATCTCCCCAGTGTGTCAGACTGTGTTGCAGTGTGTGTGTGTTTCTGAGGGCTTATATTCATATCTGAAGGCAAAGTTTGTTTTTTCAGCAAGATTGAATGGTTTTGAGCAGAGAGCTTCATTTTGACCTGAAAACAGGACGTTTAGGGAATTTGATGAGAAGTTGTGGATTTGTGTTAGGGTTTTGAGAAAAAGAGGCATAATTTAAAAACGTGTTTAAGCAATCGAGAAAAACTGTAAAGAAAGCTGCATTTAATATTATAGAATACATCTTAGAATATAAACATTACCCACATAGAAATTAATTTCAAATAAACCTGTTAACTGAATTGAATTGAATTATACTCCAAAATAAATAGCTGGATCTCTGTTAACCACAAAGAAAAGAGTAGGGAGAAGGGAATGCGTTGATATTTAGTTTGAAGTCAAACTTTACACTTCAAGTAATCATATTCGTGACAGATGGAGGCTCCAAAAGCTCACATCAGTAAATAAAGAAACATGTTATGATTTAAATGGTTAAAGTATTTAGGTCCATATCCTGAATTTGAACGTGTGTGACCTTATTAACAGTCTAGTAGCCAGCCCATAGAGCCCCATTATGAACCCGGAAATGTTGAGTACACCAAAGTTTTATTGCATGAATGTGAAGTATGGGTCCCCAGCTTACAGAAACTGACGGATGCTAATTTGCATATGTTGAGCAATTTGGATAATTAGCATAATTAGCATTATTAGCTTAATCGTCCATTTTGGCCACATATTTTGCACTATATGGCCAAGCAATTTCTACAATATTTGAGTGGTTTTAGAGGCAGCTGATTTCAAAATGGTACTTCTATAACAAATTTGGATACATTCAGACACATTTTTTATTAATTTTTTAATGATTAGTTAACTTATGACAACACTAGTGTTATTTGTTAATCTCTTCTGTAGATTTTGATCTTTATAAGTTGTTATGATATTGTTAATTTAAAAACAACAATAAAATAGTACAATAATAATAAAAAAAACTTGCGTATATTTCAAAATGGTACTTCTATAACAAATTTGGATACATTCAGACACATTTTTTATTAATTTTTTAATGATTAGTTAACTTATGACAACACCAGTGTTATTTGTTAATCTCTTCTGTAGATTTTGATCTTTATAAGTTGTTATGATATTGTTAATTTAAAAACAACAATAAAATAGTACAATAATAATAAAAAAAACTTGCGTATACTATAATCAAACTAATAAGACGGGTGACAAAAAATACCCATATTATAACAAATAAATAAAATATATTTGGAAATCGCCCTTTAAAACGAAGGCTCGGTTTGTGGTTCACAAAACATCAAAAACAATACAACAAAGACAAAGTCACTTATTAAATACTTTTTTAATTGTGTTTTTGTTAACTGAAGTTATATGTTGCTTTTATTTTTTTATTTTATTTTTTATTTTTTTATATATAAATCTTTATTAAATCTTAACGATACAAACAGTAAGAACACACAAATAGAGTCATAATACAGAAAACAAAATATTAGACTAGAACATAGCCAGGGGGAGTATCAAATAAATACATTAAATAAAGAGCATAACTGAATGGTTTAGCAGCCTTCTTATTTTTTTAATCATAGATGCTTTTGATGTACTGTTCAGTCTCCTTGCCAAAAACAATAAAGGAAGGTTTGGGATTACTAATTTTGGCTTTGTGAACTATTATTTTGTTGAACAGACCTAGCGACGACTGATGACGTCACATGCTCAGATTTGTTTGACCACTCGGCGGAAGGGGGGGGTGTCAGGACCGCCCACACGTGGAAAATGAATTTTGAGGTCATTTATTCGTTTTTTGCCTGTAAACTAAAAAACGAAAAATCAAGCCGAAATCTCGTTTTTTCGTTTTATAAAAAAACGTAAAAACGAATAAAGGCGCCGTTTTCTCGTTTCTGCTTATTTCGTTTCAAATTGGAAAACAAACTATCAAAACGTACACGGACCATGCTTGCACCGCCACCTGCTGGTGTGGCTAATTAACTGCTCTCACACGTACGCCTTACAAATCTCTTTTTGCAGATCGCAGCGGGACAGAGTGGACAAAAATCCACAAATGTGTAAAAAGGGAGTTGCAAATGTCACGTGACCTGCAAATTGCCCGGAAGCAATCCACAAATGCGTAAAAACAGTTTTGTGTGTAGAAATGGATCCAGAAAAGCGTAAATCACACTTTGTATGTGAAATAAAAAGATATTTGTACAGATTAAATTGTGTGTATTTACAAATCACACATTATTTTTGTGAATATGATTTTACACAACACAAATTTAAAAATACATGTTTTAGGTTGTGAGATATTTGTGTATATGTTTATTTACAGATCTCTGCAGTACACATTGGACAAAATTCCACAAATGTGTAAAAGGGAACTTACAAATGTAACGTGACCCACAAATTCACAGGAAGTAATTTGCAAATGTGTAAAAACTGTTTTGTGTGTAGAAATGGATCCACAAATGCGTAAATCACAATTTGTATGTGAAATAAAAAGATATTTGTACAGATTTAATTGTGTGTATTTGCAAATCGTGAGATATTTGTGTATATGTTTATTTACAGATCTCCGCAGTACACATTGGACAAAATTCCACAAATGTGTAAAAAGGAACTTTAATGTAACATGACCCACAAATTCACAGGAAGTAATCTGCAAATGTGTAAAAACAGTTTTGTGTTCTACACATCACCCTGTATTTTTGTAGATATGATTTTACGTATCACAAATGTAAATATACACATTTGCAGATAGTGAAATATTTCATTTCACATCATTGTACACATTTGTAGATTGTCTTCTGTGGGTTACAAATAATAAAGTCCAATTAATTCTTCCATACTTGTTCAGCATAATATTTTTAATCCTTGCAATGAAATCCAAATTATCAAATCAATAAAAAGAAAACTTTGAAAATTCTTTCTATACGCACACACAGACATCAATAATTAGCGTATGAGTCTCAGCAATGGTGACAAACAGATCACCTCTGACCACAAGCTCATTATTTATTCATGCAGCAATGCATGATGGGAGCCATGAATGAGTTTTGATTGGTGGCACCCAGAATGCACTGCAACATACTTTATAATTGTCACCATTGTTGAGATTCACAGGCTGATTCTTGATGTCTGTGTGTCTAAAAAAACAGGTATTTCATATAAGAAAGACTTTTATACAATTATTTTGAATACATTGTAAAAATTTAAAATATTATGCCGTACAAGGTAAGTGCTACTATAATTAAAAAAGTAACCATAATTAAGAAATTGGGCTCTATATGAGTTCAGTGATTTAGATCAAATGATTGTGAAATAATGATTATGTTAAAACACAACCAACATTATCAGATGACCATGACCATTTGTTCATCCGGCTGTTATAACTCGCGTACAGCAGCCAAACAAAGTCTAAATTGAACGATTTAAGGGTCAAGAGCCCAACTAAAGCAAACACTGATCTGAAATTATGGTTTTCTCCTTCAGTGATTCTGCTTGTTAACATCAGGTGTCTTCAATAATGCTCAATCATCACTCAATTATCTCATTAACTTTAACACTGCTTCAGTGTTCATTTAACACTCTGCTCAGAGTTTATATAATTCACACTTTTCAGTGTTAATTTTACACTGAGGATTTTGCTGTGCAGTTAATAATAACTAGAATATCAAAATCGACTGCTGGCGGTAGATCCTTTTCCTATTTAGCACCAAAACTTTGGAATAGTCTTCCTACCATTGTCCAGGAAGCAGACACACTCTGTCAGTTCAAAGCTCGATTAAAGACACATCTCTTTGCCCTAGCATACGCATAATACATTATAGACTTCTATAATTCAATGTTAGGCAGCATAGATTAGGTCAGCCGGAACTGGGAACACTTCCCTTAAATCATGATGTACTCGTTACATCATACGAAGAATGGCATCTACGCTAATTTTAGTGTCTTTGTTTATCCAGAGGTTTTCCCGCAGCCTGCCGGATCCAGGCCGTATCCAGATCTGACGAGGAGCTTTGCCTGGACCCGATGACAATGCAGTGCTGAAGTGCCAACTAGCCTCTCCCTATGGAGGATCCCTTTCCCACTTTGCGTACTGACCCCGAAGTGATAAAATAAAACGAAATTCTGTATCAAATTTATAGGCAAGACAAGTAGTTTGCTTAGGCATGGTTTGTAGGGAATTACAAACCTGAGCACATATATTCAAACACACATAACTACAGAATCAATTCTTAATGCGCATGTGAATGCCATCAGCGTTTATCACAGGTTCAGTTTAAAGTCTGTTTAGAGAGAACGCCGTCGTCTTAATTAATAATAACTAATTTAATAACTAATGATCATTTCGCTGGAAGTGAATCAATCAAAACTAACTTTAGCATTATATGGAAATAACATTATTCAAGAACCGCTATAAAGACAAAACAATCTCTGTTTACCTCAAATTGTATGTTTGTCTCTGTAAAGCTGCTTTGAAACAATCCATTGTTAAAAGCGCTATATAAATGAAGATGACTTGACTTATGTGAGGAGAAGAGCCCCACAGTGTCTCACATTGTGCCACTGAAGAGCATGATTGAACAGAGCATGGTGCCAAATGACAGCGATTCCCCCACCGTGGCAGACACAATGAGAGCAATCCTCAGTAATATTTCAGGGAGATACAGCGGAGATGCATACAATCTTCTGTTAGAGAGCACTGCGCTGGACCCAAGTTTCCTGACTCTACCGCAGCTAGACCATAACCAACCCGAGTCTGTCTTCCTGAGGATGCAGAAAAAGGCAGAACAATTGCAGCAAAATCAGGTATACATCAATTTGAATTGCTTTACTCCTTTTGTAAGTGTGAAAGTGTGTGTGATTTATGTTCCCAGTACCAACTGAAAATGTTTAATGGATTAACGCAAAGTGTGTGTGTGTGTGTGTGTGTATTAGAAACATGACAGCATCAGAGTGGGTGTGTTTGTGTTTAGAGGGAGAGGGGGACTGCTTTGCAGCTTAAGGTTAAAGCCAGTGTTTCCGCTGTTTAAAGACCACAGGTGAGAAGAGTACAGAGAGGAGAGAAGAGGCTCACTGTTCCACACATGGAGGAGAGGGGGCTCTGGGAGTCGAGTCAGAAGAGGAAGACCCTGCTTCCAAGAAGACAGCGCTTGAAGATCTACTAGGGGACTCTTTCTCTAAGACAGAAAAGCAGAAGAGCGACTGAGAAGGACATTGATCTCTACAGAAGAGAGGCCTGTATCCCACTCAGCTGCTGCCCTCTGAAGTGGTGGAGAGAAACAGGTTTAAATATCCTTTGCTGTCTCCATTTGCCAAAGCATAACTTTCCATCCCTGCTACCTCTGTTCCAAGCGAGCGTGTTTTTTCTACTGCAGGAGACATAGTCACTGCCCAAAGGTCTCAACTGCTGCCAGAAATCACCGACATGCTTATATTCTTGAAAAAGAACATGACCATATCTTAGGCTGCTCTGTGTAGTTCATTTATCTCTTTTTCATGCTTGAAGAAAAAATGTGTTTCTGTTTGCACTTGTAGTTTTGAGAGAGCAGTACTTTGATTATGGATACACTCACTGTTTGCATTTAAAGTGTTATTTCTGTTATTTATATATTTATTTTATATATACTGCTATATTTTTATGTTCGATTTGTGGAAAGGAGTTCGATTTCTCATGTGAAATCCTACAGGGGAGAAGCCAGTCGGTAGAGTTTATAGCAAAACATTTTGCAGTATTTGCATGTCCTTTACTGCATAGAATTCATTATAATAGAAGTAAAATAACATTCATTACAAGTTGATTTCAAAATGCACCTACATTGTTTTGCATTTTGTGATTGTCAGTTGAATAAAAGATTATTTTCCATTCATACATTTCATCATTGAGGATTTCTTAAAAATTGTGTAAAAATCTCGTCTTGTCTCGTTCTCGTGAACCCAATCTCGTGTCGTGTCTCGTCTCGTGGAGTAAGCGTCTCGTCATTATTAACTAGAAGGATAAAACACCTGAGAAAATATAGTAGAGGTGCAACGAATCACATCACAGCATGGATCTGTTTTGTCTTTTTAACAGAATTATTACTTATTAAATATCATCTGCAGTAAAACTGACTCTACTTCACACACTGTTTCTAAGCAGCAGCACGACTGCAGCAGGTTTTCACCCTGGTATCTCAGCTGTGTGGGAAACCTGCAATGGCATCTGGGAAAACATGAGAGAAGCCGTTGTGCCTTATCTCCACTCAGGAACAGGGCACAGGAACCCTTCAGCCAGCTACAGCCAGCCGGACAAGTGCTGTCGAAAACAGTTGGCATCTGATCACTTCATGTTCAGACCAGTTTTACATACAAATACTATACAAATACTATTATATAAAAGGCCCTGTGACTTGTGAGGAGATAATTAGATATCAAAACCTCATGTCAAACATTTCTCTCATAAATATGTAAAGCTTTAAACGGTTTAACAGTTTTTTGTACACATAAATGATAAAAGCCAATTTGTCAGTCAAATGCAGACAGGTTATTGTACAGTGAGAGTTTGGTTAATAAATTAAACAAAAGTATGAACCTAACAGAAAAGTCCAAGTAAGGAGGTGGACCAGTGGATCAGAAACTGGACTGATTTTTTCCTAAGCCCAACCAAGTAGTTTTGGTGCCTAATTGCTATTTCTGTAAGTGTAATCAGGCATATTTATTATAGCTAACTTAATCACAGAGCCCAAAAACAAAGCTAAAGGGATCCCAGCACGTTAAAAAGCGATGCCAAGGGGTCTTGACCAGGCGTCCACATGTGATGAGGATTTGTGTATGTGTGGACGAGCCCTTCTCTCTGCTTGGTGGTGGTCTTTTCTGCGTGGTGTTCCACATTTGGGGATGAAGTGAGTGCACGTGTGCCAGTCGCTGTGGTTTTAACAGAGAATAGGTGAACAGCCCTCAGCCTGGAGTGGAGGCAGAAGTGTGTGTGTATTGTCTTTTTTTATACTTGGATATTCATACCTGTTGTTTATTGGTCTCCAATAAAATAGTTTTTTTGTATTTCATCCCTGTTTCGAGTCCTGACTCAGCCTTAATCAAACTTGTGTGCTTTATTGATCATAAAAGGTGATTCCCCGGTAAATTTGCCTCCGGGGTGGCGTAGTCGGGTATTTTAGAGGTGTAGATTTTAGGTCTGCCCTCTGGGGGTGGGTTGCTGGTTTAGGCAATTCTCTCCCTGGTGTAAAATCTAAAGTTTTCTTGTCAAACTATAGCATCGCCACATCTACACCCCCCTTACCGCTGACATCACATCTTACGTAGATTATTAGATAGGGACTGCCATGGATGGTGCTTTCATCAATTGTGATTGACACCCGTGAATCCTTGTATTTCACATTGCAGACGAATTTGTGGCGCATTTCCTTGGCAATGTGACTGATTATTTCTGTGCATGCATGGTCAAATCTGTGGATATTACCAACTTCAGCTCCATTAAGCTCCTGCATTGTCATGAGTGGGTTGAGCTTTTTGTACGATAGCCTTTCCGGTAACACTTTACAATAATAGTACATGAATAATCACATACCAGTACATACAGAAAGTACAAAAGAATACATTTACATTTACAGGAACATTACTTAATTCTGACATTACATAAAGAAATGTGCATTTGAGCGTAAACTATCAATGATTGCATACTTGATCTCTTTTTAAAATACGCTTTAGTTCATTTTTAAAAGCCCCCAGATCCAGGGGCGTGTCTACGTGGTGGCCAGGGGGGGTCTTGTGATTGGTTCAGTTATAGACTCTACTGAAGTTCGTGATTCAAAGAAGTGCAGCGCCAGAGAAACAACGGTCGTCGCGGACTAGGATTTTACTTTATCAAGTGTGGGAAGTCAAGACACCAAACAAAGAGCTGGTAACTTTTATGTAGGCCTATGGTTTAATATGTTATGGTTTTCTCAGATCAATGTTTTTACCCCGTCAGGCTCTGCTCGCGTTGGTCGTGGTTGATTTCAATCCAATGTTCAGTCAAAGTTGAATAAAACACAATAAAAGTAAAATACGCTGGGCGCTATCAAACAAAAAACACTGTCATGTTGATTTGCATAGACGTGCGGCGCGAGACTAGATTTGATGGCCAAGTGCGGGCGCGGGCGGTAATGCACTCACTCTGTGCGGGCTGCGGGAGAATAAAACGATTCGCGGGACTCCCGCAAAATATAAATATCAATAAAACACATAAAAACAAATAAACTGTTATTCAGCAGTTGCAGAAAAAGAACAACCAAAACAGAAACGATTTACAGGCCAGTTTCTTTTTATAACATCATGTTTGCAGCGTTGAGCGATGTAGCCAATCACAGACACATCATGTGTTGATTTCTTAAACACAATGGCCAATCAGCAGCATTTAACTCTGTGTTACTCAGCTTTTTTGTACATTTATCTGAAAGAAATGTTGAATGAAACACTATGATGTTTTGGCCAAACATTTGAATTATTACAGTGGGTGGATTTTTATTTTATTTTAAATGATTATTATTTGAAAGAGATTGTGAATAAAACTACTGTATTGTAATGGCCAAACTAATTAAAAGAAAATAGTTGACATCGTTTCTGCTTCTGGGTTTTTAAAATTGCTTTTATTTTATAAACTTGTAAGTTTTATGAAAACACTAAAAATAATAAACACTGGCTCTCAAATTTAACTTAATACAGGGATGACAAAAAAATTAATTAATCAAAAATGTGCTTTATTACTAAATTTGTTTACAAGTAACTTTATTCAAGTTAATAAAATAATAAAATCAATAGGATTTAAGTAATATACTGTAGAATTTAGCTTTTTTTTTTTTGGTCACTGGTGGCCACCCCGTTTGGAGGCAGTGCCCCAGCATGGCCCCCCCACTGAAAATGCTCTGGACACGCCCCTGCCCAGATCAAAGTCCTGTTTCAGCTCGGCGGGCAAGGAGTTCCAGAGCTTAGCACCCTGGACAGTAAAAGCTGACTGTCCAAAGGTCTTTTTTCTAACGGGCACTTTCACATTTCCATTAGCAGCTCCTCGTGTGATGGAGCCCACTGATCGAAGTGGGACTATGTGACGTCTAAGAACTTCAGGGGCTTGTTTGTGCAAACATTTATACATTAATTTCAAGTTACAAAATTTAATAACATTTTCAAAATTTAAAAAGTTCAACCTCTGCAATACTCCACAATGGTGTGTTCTAACAGATGTTTTATCCAATATTTTAAAGCTCTGTTGTAAATCAATCTTAAGGGCCTGACTGTTGTGTCTGTTGCCTGTGACCAGGAGGTTATACAATAACTGAGGTGAGAAAAAACCATTGCGTGCATAAATGTATTTGCCGCATGAGATGTTACACAGTCCCGTATGACTCTAAAACTATACAAGTTTAGCCTAGCTGTTCTAGTGATTTTTTTGACATGACTTTCAAATGATAAATGGGAATCCAGGATTAATCCCAGATATTTTACTTCTTTAACCTGGGCAATTCTTTGACCATTAATTGTCAGATGCAGTTCTTCCATGGAGTGTGATCTGGAAGCAAAACAAACTGACACTGTCTTACTCAGATTTAGAGTTAGTCCTGAGTTTTGAAACCATACTGACACAGATTTAATATGTTGCTGCAACTGCGCAGTAATTGCCTCAACACTTTTGCCACTCACAAAAACAACTGCATCATCTGCGTACATTTGGAAACCTGCGCCCGGACATATATTTGGTAAATCATTAATGTGCAATGTGAAAAGCAGAGGCCCAAGGATTGATCCCTGGGGAACCCCCGTTTTCAACATTGCAAAGGTCGACTTTTCATTTTTAATTTTTACACATTGTTGTCTATGTTCCAAATATGTCTTAAACCACTGTAAAGTTGTTTTTATCAAAATTCAGCTGAGATAATTTCTGTATAAGTACATCATGATTAAGTGTGTCAAAGGCTTTTTTTATATCCATAAAAACTCCTCCAACTATTTGACCTTTGAACAACTTAAAATAGCAATTGGCCGTTTCTGTCGAGTATTGTGGTCGGAATCCAAATTGCAGAGGATGTCATTGAACTGTAAGAAAGACATTAGCTGATTGGCTACAATCTTTTCCAACACCTTAGAAAAAATTGGTAAGATGCTGACTGGTCTATAATTGCATGCTAGATCATCCTTCCCAGATTTATATATAGGTATAACCCTAGATTGTTTCCAAACATTTGGAAACTCTCCATTTTTAAAAGAGAGGTTTACCAATTTAGTTAAAGGTTTTACCAGTATTTCTTTATTTCTTTTTAGAAAGGAAGTGTCAATATTAAAAAGATCTTTGGCATGACTATTTTTTACTTTTTCAATGACAGCTAGCACCTCTTGCTCAGTCGTTTGTTCAAGTGAAAATGCGTCAATTAATTTATTTGGTTGGTAATGCTCTACCCTATTACTCAAATCATAGCAATCCGACACTTCCTGAACCGACGAAATAAAGTACTCATTAAATTCCTGGGCGATACGCTTACTGTCATTTACAAACTTATCCCCAATTTTTAAGTGGGGTTGCTTTTTAACAAGTCATGAATTCATGTTACCAGGGTGCGATTTGCCGGGGGGGGGGGCGTGGGATTTCCCCCTTTCTGGTCAATGTATCCCTGCCTCTGCTTAATTATTTTTATCCCCGGTGTAAATAAATTTATCCCCCCCTCAAAGTGATCAGTGCTACTACACTAGTGGCGAGATGGACAAAACTTATCACGGATCCGTGGTTTGAATAAAGTCAATTTTATTAGAAAATGCGCTACTTTGGCTGGCTCTGATAAAGCTGTTGTAGCCTCTCTGTAATCACCACTCTGCTCAATGTCCCGCCCACGGCGCTCTCTGATTGGTTAGACAAGTAATAGCCTATCAACACTTGCGAGATGGTTACAGGTCTGCTGGGCAGTGGAGCTGTGTGTCGAAAGGTCGAAAGGGTGCAGCATATTCAGTATATTACTGAAGCGGGAATAAACATCACAATCTGATTATCTGTTTCTCTCTTTCTATTATGACAAGCAGAGTTAGTGTCCCAGTCACACCACTGAGAATGGCCGAAGTTACACATACGGTGAGGCTAAAGCGAAGATTTTTTGATTACTCACTCATGGTGTGTTCACACCGAATGCGAATTTAATTATTTGCCCGAGTAGATTACATACAAAGTCAATGCAAAGACGCGAATAGACGCATCATTAACGCGAATTAGGCGACGCGTTTGCCGCAAACGTCTTCCGCGCAAGTTGAAAAATGTGAACTCGAGCTGAAGATTCGCAGAGGTCCTGTGGCGCGAATGAGGCGTTTAGCGCGGTAGACGCAAATTAGCCTCATTCGGGCGAATGAGAATTGACTAACACAGATAGTGCATCTGTATTTTCTATCATTTGACTGTAGCTCAGCATCACGATGCAACATTAACGTTATTACTTTAGCAACAGCAGTAAAACTGTTTCTACTGTGATGGTTTAACTTTGCAATCAATCCGTGGTTCAGCAGAGGCTGATATATAGAAGTAACCTATAGCCTATTAAACTAAATAAAGCGCTGCAATGTGAACTGTCAGTGCGATAGAACAATAACATCTGAAATGGACCACTATTTATTTATTTTTATATCAACAATAAAAAAAAAATCAAAACATCCCCCCTCTGTTTTTTTCACAAATCGCACCCTGCATGTTACTTTATAAGTAATTAATGATGAGTTAGTAATAATGTGTACAATCAAGCAGTAATAGGTTATTATCTACAATACCAAATAACATCAAGGAAGGTGATTCTTATTTACCTTAAAATCAAGGTATTTTAAACAGCAGTTTACCTTAAAATCAAGGTATTTTAAACAGTTCACCTTAAAATCAAGGTATTTTAAACAGTTCACCTTAAATCAAGGTATTTTAAACAGCAGTTTACCTTAAAATCAAGGTATTTTAAACAGCAGTTTACCTTAAAATCAAGGTATTTTAAACAACAGGTCACCTTAAATCAAGGTATTTTAAACAGTTCACCTGAAATCAAGGTATTTTAAACAGCAGTTTACCTTAAAATCAAGGTATTTTAAACAACAGTTTACCTTAAAATCAAGGTATTGCCCGTGACCTCAGACAGTGCGTTTACTTTTCGCGCGAAATAAGAGATGTGTGGACATACATACAGTGGTTACTCAACCAGAATAATACTTTTACCGCCGCCGCTCCCGCGGCGGTAAAATTCGGATCTGTATTTGCTGCCTTTTACCGCTAAGAGGCGCTACAATCACAGACTTTGAAAGGTGTCTGTTTATTCTCTATTGCGTAATCTAACGCCGCGCCGCGGCTCATTCAGAGTGATTGAAAGCTGGTAACAGATGAATTCAAGTGAAACATAAACAAATTCATAATCACAATACTAAAATTAATTGGGATTATAGTGAAAACATTACAACATAAAATGATCAGGTTATGATCAGGTAAAAATGTTTCTCAGTTGTGTCAAGTCCGTCTAACGTTTTTCTTTAATGGTTGAGAGACATTTTATCTTATAAACATTGACTAGTTGTGTGTTCGTGTCACGCGTTAAATGTTTTAGAATGTCACACACCATTCAAATGCAAAATATGCGCCCTCCCCCACTGTAAGCTAACTCAAGCCTGAGATGAGGCTGGCAATATGTTGTTTTTTTCCCCGGCTCACAACTGAGCTCCCAAGCATGTCTCAAGCATTAATGCGGAGGCACACGAATGAAGGATCTCCATATGCTCATATTAATATTAACGTACATTTTTCCAAAGTCTTGTTTCCGAAAGTGTTACATTAAATGGCGAAAAGTGTGTGTTTGTTTTAACGTGTGTGTAGCCTACAAAGGTAAAGATGTTCATCAATAATTCTATATCACGAACAGGGACACGTTAGTGTGCATTTGGTGTTGTGATTTTAGACGAGCGGCAACGGTAACACTTTTCATGATTTCATAAAACACATTCAGGGCCATATCGCATCTTATGTTACACAAAGGAATTATATTCATAATTTTAATTTTAATTTTTCTATTGAAATGTTTTTAAATTGTATATTTCTTTTATTAAAGAAAATTATGCTGATCATAACAACGTAGTAGCCTACTGTATTTCATTCTTATATCATAAAGTACGCAAAACCCAAATGCTGCTGACTAACTTAGCTAATAGCAAGTCAAGCCAATGTTTTAATTAATTTACAATAATTTAGTTTAATTTATTTCAGTGTTAATGTTTGAGTTAATAAATCCTCTACAAATTAAATTAACACAAAGTGAGCTATAAGAAGCCTTTATAGGCTACTATGAAATTCGCTCACGAGAGAGAAGCGCTCTTCATTCGTTTCATTCCTCAATAGAATAGTAGGCTACAAATATTCAGCGTTATTGCACCTAGCCTACTTTATTTTCACTGACTGCAGAAATGACGGTCTTTTGGTGTAGCCTACTTTTTGTTTGTTTGTTATTGCGCTGGTCCCCATAGGAATAGGCAAAGCTTATTGTTATCTCTATTTTTAACTTTTGATTCTATTTTTCATTTCTAAAATTGATTCTATCTTTTGTTCTATAGGCCTATTTATAATTATTATTTTTTTTAACCCACCCACATTTTGTTCCAGTGTAAAATGGAAATGCTTGGCAATTTTATTTTATAAATATAAGCAAAAACTATATGCTGTAACACAGTTTTAGAACTAGACAAATCTCTCTTCATTAATAATAGGATATAAAATGCATTAATAGGCTAATACAAAATTTACTAAAGTCCCAAGTTTGTTCGGGATTTGAACCCGTGTCATCTAAATGACCGAACCGTAAGTTCTACCACTCGGACATGAATTTACTCTGTTAAATGACCAAACGTTAGTTTCTCCAGTGTGTTGGTTCACATGAGCGAGAAAACGTTTTATCGTTAGCATATTGTAGACCTTTTACAGTTTTAAAAGATGACATATTATCTGTATGACCAAAAATTACGGAGTAGGCTAGCCTTTTAAGTTCTTTTAGCTGTTATGAGAAAAAATAAATTCAAGTGAAAGCGCCGCCGCGTTTGTCGAACAGTTCAACATGCGGGAATAAAACCCAATTTTAGAACAATGCGTAGCGCCACTCGGTGTGCCAAAACACTTCATTATAAACATCAATATTTCGTTCAAAAACATCTCAAAACGCTTTGTGACATTTTGAAAAGCCGTGAATATCAAGGCCACTGGAACCAGGATCGTAACTGAAACGCGCTGCATGATATCTCTCAATACAGGAGCAGAAGCGCCGGTTCAGATTGAATTGTTTGTTGTTTAAACGTGCGTGTTGCATATTTTAAAAAAATTTAATATATTTGATATGGTCTATTGGTGAATTAGGCTATAGCATTGATTACTGTGGAGGGGGGGAAATCCCCCACCAGCAAATCGCACCTTGTTACACAACCATGTATTTAAAAACTCTTTCTGTAGCCTATAGGCTATGGAACCCCATGAAGTTTTTTTTCTTTTTTTTTTTTAACAGAACTGCTTTTGAAATTACGATTGGAATTATTATACAGATTGATGTAAATACAGTCATTCTGTTGGATAGCCTAATATTTGTTCCTTTGTGTAAAATGGAAATGCATTGAAATTGTATTTTATAAATAGCCCGTGTTTATTCGGGATTTGAACCCGTGTCATCTAAATTATAGAAACCACTTAAGTTCTACCACTTAAGGATCTTCAATCCTCTCATTCCTCAATAGTTTAGCGTTATTGCCAGTGGCGGCTCCAGACAATTTTGGATGGGGGGGCAATGAGGGGTCCTGGTCATTTCAAGGGGGGGGTCTCATGAAAACCAACAAAAAATACAGTGGACACGGCTAATAACTGCATATTACTGCTACTTAACAAAAACAACACAGCATATCAACTACTTTGTTTTTATTTAATTAATCAATTGCAGTTTGCAAACAATATGCTCAAACTTTAATTGCCAGAGCCACACCCATGGCCACGACAGAAAACATATTTACAAAATAGTATCTATTCTCATACTCTCACCACCTTTTGATTGCCCTACTTCTGTCCAGTTTCCCCCTGGCATCTGATCCTCTCTTCAGTCTCCACAGGTGTGATTTACTGCAACATATGAGTTTATAGTACACATGAATAGGTTAGTATTTATGCTAAATACAGCAATACAATAGCAAGAGGCTCACTTCTCTCACCAATATTGACAGCTTTTTTGTCCAGTCTCCTCCTGTCTTCTTCTCTGCTCCTCTTACTCTCCAGTCTCCTCCTGTCTTCTTCTCTGCTCCTCTTACTCTCCAGTCTCCTCCTGTCTTCTTCTCTGCTCCTCTTAACTCTCCAGTCTCCTCCTGTCTCCTTCTCTGCTCCTCTTACTCTCCAGTCTCCTCCTGTCTTCTTCTCTGCTCCTCTTTACTCTCCAGTCTCCTCCTGTCTTCTTCTCTGCTCCTCTTAACTCTCCAGTCTCCTCCTGTCTTCTTCTCTGCTCCTCTTAACTCTCCAGTCTCCTCCTGTCTTCTTCTCTGCTCCTCTTAACTCTCCAGTCTCCTCCAGTCTTCTTCTCTGCTCCTCTTAACTCTCCAGTCTCCTCCTGTCTCCTTCTCTGCTCCTCTTACTCTCCAGTCTCCTCCTGTCTCCTTCTCTGCTCCTCTTACTCTCCAGTCTCCTCTTAACTCTCCAGTCTCCTCCTGTCTTCTTCTCTGCTCCTCTTACTCTCCAGTCTCCTCCTGTCTTCTTCTCTGCTCCTCTTAACTCTCCAGTCTCCTCCTGTCTTCTCTGCTCCTCTTACTCTCCAGTCTCCTCCTGTCTTCTTCTCTGCTCCTCTTACTCTCCAGTCTCCTCCTGTCTTCTTCTCTGCTCCTCTTACTCTCCAGTCTCCTCCTGTCTTCTTCTCTGCTCCTCTTACTCTCCAGTCTCCTCCTGTCTTCTTCTCTGCTCCTCTTACTCTCCAGTCTCCTCCTGTCTTCTTCTCTGCTCCTCTAACTCTCCAGTCTCCTCCTGTCTTCTTCTCTGCTCCTCTTACTCTCCAGTCTCCTCCTGTCTTCTTCTCTGCTCCTCTTACTCTCCAGTCTCCTCCTGTCTTCTTCTCTGCTCCTCTAACTCTCCAGTCTCCTCCTGTCTTCTTCTCTGCTCCTCTTACTCTCCAGTCTCCTCCTGTCTTCTTCTCTGCTCCTCTAACTCTCCAGTCTCCTCCTGTCTTCTTCTCTGCTCCTCTTACTCTCCAGTCTCCTCCTGTCTTCTTCTCTGCTCCTCTTACTCTCCAGTCTCCTCCTGTCTTCTTCTCTGCTCCTCTAACTCTCCAGTCTCCTCCTGTCTTCTTCTCTGCTCCTCTTACTCTCCAGTCTCCTCCTGTCTTCTTCTCTGCTCCTCTAACTCTCCAGTCTCCTCCTGTCTTTTTCTCTGCTCCTCTTACTCTCCAGTCTCCTCCTGTCTTCTTCTCTGCTCCTCTTAACTCTCCAGTCTCCTCCTGTCTTCTTCTCTGCTCCTCTTACTCTCCAGTCTCCTCCTGTCTTCTTCTCTGCTCCTCTTACTCTCCAGTCTCCTCCTGTCTTCTTCTCTGCTCCTCTAACTCTCCAGTCTCCTCCTGTCTTTTTCTCTGCTCCTCTTACTCTCCAGTCTCCTCCTGTCTTCTTCTCTGCTCCTCTTAACTCTCCAGTCTCCTCCTGTCTTCTTCTCTGCTCCTCTTACTCTCCAGTCTCCTCCTGTCTTCTTCTCTGCTCCTCTTAACTCTCCAGTCTCCTCCTGTCTTCTTCTCTGCTCCTCTTACTCTCCAGTCTCCTCCTGTCTTCTTCTCTGCTCCTCTAACTCTCCAGTCTCCTCCTGTCTTCTTCTCTGCTCCTCTTACTCTCCAGTCTCCTCCTGTCTTCTTCTCTGCTCCTCTTACTCTTCAGTCTCCTCCTGTCTTCTTCTCTGCTCCTCTAACTCTCCAGTCTCCTCCTGTCTTTTTCTCTGCTCCTCTTACTCTCCAGTCTCCTCCTGTCTTCTTCTCTGCTCCTCTTACTCTCCAGTCTCCTCCTGTCTTCTTCTCTGCTCCTCTTACTCTCCAGTCTCCTCCTGTCTTCTTCTCTGCTCCTCTTACTCTCCAGTCTCCTCCTGTCTTCTTCTCTGCTCCTCTAACTCTCCAGTCTCCTCCTGTCTTCGTCTCTGCTCCTCTAACTCTCCAGTCTCCTCCTGTCTTCTTCTCTGCTCCTCTTACTCTTCAGTCTCCTCCTGTCTTCTTCTCTGCTCCTCTTACTCTCCAGTCTCCTCCTGTCTTCTTCTCTGCTCCTCTAACTCTCCAGTCTCCTCCTGTCTTCTTCTCTGCTCCTCTTACTCTTCAGTCTCCTCCTGTCTTCTTCTCTGCTCCTCTTACTCTTCAGTCTCCTCCTGTCTTCTTCTCTGCTCCTCTTACTCTCCAGTCTCCTCCTGTCTTCTTCTCTGCTCCTCTTACTCTTCAGTCTCCTCCTGTCTTCTTCTCTGCTCCTCTTACTCTCCAGTCTCCTCCTGTCTTCTTCTCTGCTCCTCTTACTCTCCAGTCTTCTTCTCTGCTCCTCTTACTCTTCAGTCTCCTCCTGTCTTCTTCTCTGCTCCTCTTACTCTCCAGTCTCCTCCTGTCTTCTTCTCTGCTCCTCTTACTCTCCAGTCTCCTCCTGTCTTCTTCTCTGCTCCTCTTACTCTCCAGTCTCCTCCTGTCTTCTTCTCTGCTCCTCTAACTCTCCAGTCTCCTCCTGTCTTTTTCTCTGCTCCTCTTACTCTCCAGTCTCCTCCTGTCTTCTTCTCTGCTCCTCTTACTCTCCAGTCTCCTCCTGTCTTCTTCTCTGCTCCTCTTACTCTTCAGTCTCCTCCTGTCTTCTTCTCTGCTCCTCTAACTCTTCAGTCTCCTCCTGTCTTCTTCTCTGCTCCTCTTACTCTCCAGTCTCCTCCTGTCTTCTTCTCTGCTCCTCTTACTCTCCAGTCTCCTCCTGTCTTCTTCTCTGCTCCTCTTACTCTCCAGTCTCCTCCTGTCTTCTTCTCTGCTCCTCTTACTCTCCAGTCTCCTCCTGTCTTCTTCTCTGCTCCTCTTACTCTCCAGTCTCCTCCTGTCTTCTTCTCTGCTCCTCTTACTCTCCAGTCTCCTCCTGTCTTCTTCTCTGCTCCTCTAACTCTCCAGTCTCCTCCTGTCTTCTTCTCTGCTCCTCTTACTCTCCAGTCTCCTCCTGTCTTCTTCTCTGCTCCTCTAACTCTCCAGTCTCCTCCTGTCTTCTTCTCTGCTCCTCTTACTCTCCAGTCTCCTCCTGTCTTCTTCTCTGCTCCTCTAACTCTCCAGTCTCCTCCTGTCTTCTTCTCTGCTCCTCTTACTCTCCAGTCTCCTCCTGTCTTCTTCTCTGCTCCTCTTACTCTTCAGTCTCCTCCTGTCTTCTTCTCTGCTCCTCTAACTCTCCAGTCTCCTCCTGTCTTTTTCTCTGCTCCTCTTACTCTTCAGTCTCCTCCTGTCTTCTTCTCTGCTCCTCTAACTCTCCAGTCTCCTCCTGTCTTCTTCTCTGCTCCTCTTACTCTCCAGTCTCCTCCTGTCTTCTTCTCTGCTCCTCTTACTCTCCAGTCTCCTCCTGTCTTCTTCTCTGCTCCTCTTACTCTTCAGTCTCCTCCTGTCTTCTTCTCTGCTCCTCTTACTCTCCAGTCTCCTCCTGTCTTCTTCTCTGCTCCTCTTACTCTCCAGTCTCCTCCTGTCTTCTTCTCTGCTCCTCTTACTCTCCAGTCTCCTCCTGTCTTCTTCTCTGCTCCTCTTACTCTCCAGTCTCCTCCTGTCTTCTTCTCTGCTCCTCTTACTCTCCAGTCTCCTCCTGTCTTCTTCTCTGCTCCTCTTACTCTTCAGTCTCCTCCTGTCTTCTTCTCTGCTCCTCTTACTCTCCAGTCTCCTCCTGTCTTCTTCTCTGCTCCTCTTACTCTCCAGTCTTCTTCTCTGCTCCTCTTACTCTCCAGTCTCCTCCTGTCTTCTTCTCTGCTCCTCTTACTCTCCAGTCTTCTTCTCTGCTCCTCTTACTCTTCAGTCTCCTCCTGTCTTCTTCTCTGCTCCTCTTACTCTCCAGTCTCCTCCTGTCTTCTTCTCTGCTCCTCTTACTCTCCAGTCTCCTCCTGTCTTCTTCTCTGCTCCTCTTACTCTCCAGTCTCCTCCTGTCTTCTTCTCTGCTCCTCTTACTCTCCAGACTCCTCCTGTCTTCTTCTCTGCTCCTCTTACTCTCCAGTCTCCTCCTGTCTTCTTCTCTGCTCCTCTTACTCTCCAGTCTCCTCCTGTCTTCTTCTCTGCTCCTCTTAGTCTCCAGTCTCCTCCTGTCTTCTCTCCATTCTCCACAGGTGTGATTTCCTTCAACAATTGTGTTTATAGCACATTAAATACAGTACAATTTTAACCTTTTAAAATATAATGTAAGGAGTGTACTCACCACTTAAAAGAGAACAATTCGCCTGTTGTTATGATTGGCTGCAAAGCGATCAATAACAACATCTACATCCATCTCTTTTGTTCTTCTTGAACTGATTGCCAGCACAGCAAGATTGCTGGTTCGGACATCGCCACTTTTGTTTCTGAGGTAGGTTTTTAAATGCCGTAAGCAGGAAAAGCTCCTCTCACAAGCAGCTGTTGATACAGGCAGTGTCATGGAGATGCACACAAGTTTGTATAAATCAATGAAAGCCTCCTTGTATGGCCTCAATAGAATCAGCAAGTCATGGGTGCTGTTGAGAGAGACCCCATTTTGTTTTTTTCTGTCGATGAGGCGTTTCAGTTGATGTAGTTCTGCTGAAAGGTTGTCTTCTAATATGCCATAGTGCCTAGCCATGGGTTGAAGGGCATCTTGGTGCAGAAAGGTCTTGTGTTTGGGATTAATAGCTGCAACTCCTTTCATAACGTGGCAACTGTCAGCAGAGAAGCGCCTATTCAATTCACTGATTAAACGGTCAAGTACTGGGAAAAAACAGTGGATTTTGTAGTCTTCTGGTGTTTGCAGTATCTTTTTTCTTGTGTGGCTATTGCTGACATGAAACTGCTGCAGGTGGGAGGGCTGTATTATTTTTCTTTTTGCCTGTTGGCGCTGCATGTCAATGCCCACTCTCTCACACATGTCACTTGCGCCCCGCCACAGATGGGTCCAAGTTTCACCATTGCGTTCTTCTTTGAGTGTGTCAACCAGTGCAAAGACCAGATCAATGGCGGATGCCAAATCTAAATCTGTGGCCTGTAGTTGGTCAGATAAAGTTTTTGTGAGCCCAAATATGTTCTCCAGCATGTAGATTTGCAAAACAAACTGTGCATCAATCAAGCCATTTAGTGATCTAGCCTCAATAGCTCTATGGCTATTTGTTTGATTGCTGACTTCCTCAAGTGTGGCTAAGATGCTAGGGAGGGTTTGCTTTATTGCCCAAAGACTATAGTACTGACATGCCCATCTGGTATCTGACAGACGTTTTAATTCCACAGCTCTTTTAGTGGGCTCAAGTTCTGTTTGTTTCTCCATGAACACTTTGTGAGTTACTGAACCAGAAAAAAAGTTGTAAAGTAGCTGAACTGTGGTAAAGCAGTCAGCAACTGGTTCTACATTATGGACACAGTCAACTAAAACCAGGTTTAATCTGTGTGCATGGCAGTGGATGTACACTGCATCTGGGACTTCTCTGCGAAATTTTTCCTGAACACTGTTGTTGCAGCCAGACATTACAGATGCCTTGTCGTAACATTGTCCAACGCATGCATTTTTGTCTATATTGAATTTAGCCAATGCCCCTTTCACTGTCACAAGTAAAGACTCTGCATCCAAACCATCAGCTGGAACAAAATCAAGAAACTCTTCATGAATGTCATCATTGTGTATGTAGCGCAGAACAATAGATATCTGCTCTTTTTTGCTCACATCTTTTGTTTCATCCACCATTAAAGTAAAGTGCTCTCCTAGTTCATTACTAACCTGTTCTCTCAAAATGCAGGCCATTATAGCTAATTTTTTAACTAGATAATTTTTTGGATACAGTGCTATCAAACTTCCCCAGCAGATGTAACATTTCAAGGAAATTACCTCTGTTGGTGGACTGTTCATTCTCTCGGTGGCCTCTCTGACTAATGGTTTGACAAGCTGTAAAGCGCAGTGACTCAACAACTGCTCGCATGTAGATCCTGTTTTCTTTAACAATTTTCTAATGTCCATCGTCATGGAGGTGCATCAAAATCTTTTTTAATATCACCGTTTTTCTCTCTCCGTAAATTCACACCACCCTTCCATTGACACTTTGTGAGAAGCGCTGGCGTTATGTTGCGCCAGTTTCTCTCCTCCTTTTCTCCAGTTTTTAAACCCTTCCTGGGTGAAGCACTTTTCTGAGTGACCACCAGATCCATGCACACTGTGAAAAAAATTACGACGAGCAAAACAAAAAGCTGCGTCTTTTGACACCGAGTATTCAAGCCACTGATACTGTTTGAACCACGAGCAACTAAAACCCCTGGATGCTATCTGCCCCTGCGATCCAAAAGAACGACATGGGTATGTTTTTAGTTGAGGCTGTCTTGGTTTCTCGGCTGGGCCATGGCTTAAATCCCCCGTTAAATCCACTCCGCTGGCAGGATTCCCACCATCCATGCCAGCTGTAGCGCTCGATGAGGCGCGAAAGAAATCCATCTGCTCACCTGTCTCCTCCGCCTCGGGGGCTGCGAATTGATCCGGTCGCACCTCCTCATCCTCCAATTCCTCTGTGTCCTCTGTTTCTAGGATCAAGCAGGGCTCGCCCTCCACTGCAACGGGTATAATTTCACTCCTATTGTTATTTCCGTCTGCTCTCACTTTTTTTTTAGGTATGATGACAAAGCGATCCATTTGTAGCTTCAAGCTATAGCTGTAGCGTAGCAGCTCTTGCTGGCTAGCAGCAGCGCCTTAAACGCAATGACGCAATGCGCAGTGACGTTCATGGGGCGTCGCAGTGATTCTTATGTTTATATTTTTTTATATGTTGAATACATTATTAATTATTATTGTTCTGCGTAGTTTGAAGAGAAACATTTTTAAATCTTTATCCCGGATATATATATATATATATATTTTTTATTAGGAAGGGGGTGGGGGGTCAAATGGGGGGTCAAAGCGTTTTTTGGGAGGGTCTTGAGACCCCCCAAGACCCCCCCTGGCGCCGCCACTGGTTATTGCACCTAATTTATTTCCACTGACTGCGAGAGAGGCCTATTTTAACTTTTGATTCATAAAATGTTCTGCTCTAAAAGTTTGTTATGTTCTGTTTAAATGTACTTTTACTTAATTAAGTTTTGCTTTCGTTAAATTTAACCGAATCTGTTGTATGCTAAATTATTTTTTATTTTTATAATTTTTTGTTCTAAAAGTTTGTTCTATTCTGTTTCGTTTGTTTATTTTTATTTTATTTTTTACATATTCAATCAGTCTCATTCTTTCTTTTTTTTTTTTTACAAGACCTTGTGCTGTGTTTTTTAATAAACTGATACAAACAGAGATATATAGCCTAATAGTTCGTACAAATAAACGTCTATATGTATAGGCTACTACTATGTATAGCCTACTATAAATTGTATGATCGTTTGTTTAAATAACATTAACAAAATTGTCTGTCTTTAATTAATAATACAATTATTACTTTAACATGCAGTTTCAACTTCACCAAATCTTAGTTTGTTTCATTATTGTAGAGAAAATGCAAATAGCTCTTGTTTTAATTTTTCATGTTTGTTGGTTATTTGGAAATTGCCATAGTTGTAGTATTTCATCCTAACTGTTAATTGACATAGCCCCGCACTAACGTTTAAAAATGCGGCAATTGCGGCTGTTTTGCTAAATGCCCCTTTGCGCCACCTGGCGGTCATTTCGCGAACGACTTTGAAATGCGGCTAGTTTATTTTTACCGCGGGGGATTTGCCGCGGCACGAGTCGCGGCGGTAATAGGTATTCTGGTTGACTACCTACTGTAAAACATCATACATCCCTCTCCTACCAAACACCAAATTCAGAACCACCGCAGACAAAATACACTGGACCGAACCAACAGGGAGAGCAATGGCCGAGCACTGGCTCAACTTCATACATGCCTAAGGTACAGAAGAACCCACCCAAACCACAAAAAAGTGAGACAGCGAAGAATAGAGGAGAGAATGAAGAGGAATTGAAAGGAAATTTAGAGACTTTATAAACCAACGGGAAAAGGTTAAAAAATATTACTGTATTAAACAGCCTAAAAAGTTCAGACAGAGGGAAATGTCTTAGACAAGTAGTAATGCTATAAATTGGTTCACCACAATTATTATATCTTGTTCATCACTACTGTTATGTTCCAAGAAACAATAACATTTCTGTTTATACTACTATACTAAGCAACTAGCAAGAGCTATTGACACGCTAATGATGTGTCATTTTAGTTAACAGTTCAGTAACAGTTAGCCTCGCTCTCTACTTACCTTCATATTTATGGACAAATTCCTCGTGGACATTTTTTTACCCTTTATTTAGTTTTTTCTTTTTGGTGACGGAGTTTTCCTCCACGAGTCGTCACTTCAGCAAATGTAATATTTGGCAAATCCGTTAATGAAGACTCTTTGATCCATTTTAAACTTGCCCGGGTTTATGTTTTTCTGGTGTGTTGACGCTTGACAGGAACTCCGCTTCCACAACGATTACGTATTTCCGGTTATTGTGAGAAAGGTCTATTGCTTCAGAATTTTGGTCAAAGTATAAAGTATTTATAGCATAAAGTATAAAATGGAAACGTATCTGAAAAGTGTGTATTTGACAAATATTGCATTTATTTCATTTGTGGTAGAATGCGTGGTGTCACTGTTTCTGCAATCCGCCAAAACACAGTCAATGAGAAGGAAACAAAGACAGCAAAATTGAACTACCTCTTAGTCAAGAGGAGAAATGGCAGAAAAGAAGACAGAAAAAGAAGGCAAAGTACTACAACCCACCAACAAATATGACGGGCATGGAAAGCATCTACACTTCGCCTCCCTGGTGCGGGAAGGGACAAATAGCAGAAAGAACCGTAGGATTGTCTAACACCTGCACAGTTGATGACCTGCTGTACTTCACTTTCTTAGCACTGAAGACCAGACCTTCACTCTTGAGTGAACTGGAGAATAAGCCGGCCCATGACAAATGCTCCAAGCTATTATTGAAGGTTTATCAGCATTTCATGCTTCGTCAGCGGTCCCAGGGGAAAATTGCTTGGCTTCAAGAAACCTCAAGTGTTTCCATGGATAAGCAGCAGTGGGATGTGTTTGGAACAGAAACCGGATTTATGGTTTCCCATCTGGACTATGTACATCAGACCAACAATCAATATATATGTGATGGCCATGGTTGTGCTAACCCGACAAAAGAGTACCCATGATACTGTTGTTGCTGTGAGTACTGTGAAGTGTACATTTAGAATGAATTGTAAAAGTAGTCTGCACTGTATTGATATTTGTAATTTATATTAATTTATTTTACCATTATAGGTGAGACTTCTCTAAGTTCTTCTCTAAGACTTCTCTAATTAGACTTCTCTAAGTTACAACAGTCATTAGAAAACTGGTCTTTGCCAAGTCGCAGTTTTCCATGCACAGAATCAAGGTAATACTACAAAACGTAAATTCTGTAAAAAAAAAGAAAAAAAGAAAGAATTATTGTTTACAAAAATGTAAACAGTTTATGTGAAATATTAATGTGGTGAAAATAATGTATATGTTTTCAACTAACAAAAAATGTGTGTCACAGGCAGGATTCGGTCTGTCCCGGTAAAAGGACAGACACTCTGGCCAGTTTAGGAGAGGAATCCCCGCGGTTATGACTGTGGCAATAGATGTGCTGTGCTCTGTCATGGTCATCCTGAAATGCAGCCGACAGCGATACCGTCAGCTCTCGCTACTCTGATGGCAGACGTCACAGTCACGGGCGTCGGCGCGGTGTCAATCATTTATATGATTTTTAATCTATGATAGGCTAAATGAAATTATGTCATATTTACTTGCACAGATCACTCTTTGTATTAGTCCCTACATTAACAACATTGCCTAATTAGCCATCAATGAAACCATTCACAACACAATGTTGCGTCCATGTCTTCTTCACCCTAAAAAGATTTTCCTTCCCCCAAAAATACTACTTATGATTTAAGTGATTAATGATCCCTAGTGATTTTGACCAACCAAAAATAGCTTATAAATCTGCCATTATGCTATATTATCACCCAATATTGGATTAAATCTTTTTTTCCCCAACTTGTTTTCTTTCAATTAAGACTGATTGTATATTTCTATTTGCATCTGATAAATCATAGGCCTTGGTTATCTAAGAGTAACCATCTAATTTTTTAAGTGAAAAAAATCATTATTTATGAATAGTTTTTATAATATTAACTGAAATATTAGCACTGTTGATTACACTACTTTAATGTTTCACCAGGAAGTTTGTTTTTAAGTACTTAAAAGATTTTTGTTTTTAAATGGCACATAATCACATATATGGAGCCATTAGCGCCTGCACTCAGCCATACAGCTGATAACGCTATATAAGCGCTAACTTTAATAACTTTAATAATGTTCGACCAAGGGGAAAAGCCTTCTGGCTCAATGTCATGGTGCAAACGACCCTAGGTTGGTTTAGTCCGAACCATCCCTTTAATTATAATATTTGTATATTATATTTGTAAGTTACACGTGAATAAAGCATATTTATATTTGTAAATTGACAATAAAAAATAAATATAAACTTGGCTTAAATATAGGCTTTTCCGTCTATAAATTCCCATAATTTCCCATGGGTTTACTGTAGCGTTAGCCTAGTAATATTAACTGCACCATGAAATGTGGGATATACATATTGAATTATATTATTAATGAAGTGTAACCCAGTACATTCATTTGGGTCATTAGTATTTATAATTAGTATTGGTTTATTCATATCGCTATGAAACTAATATTAAGTGAAGAATAAGAAATAAAATGTATTTATTTTATAGCTCCGCCCTTGAACAAAGTTTCCAGAAAGATCGGGTATCAAGCTGAGACGAGAGATAAGAGAGATTGTGAACGACACGAGAGTGATATTAAATCGATTGAATGAGTTAAGAATGAACAGTGATAATTTAGTGCTAAATTATTAACCAGCACAGTAGATTTATGAGGTATTAGTTCTTTATAGAGCTCACGTGTGAGAAGTGCCTCGTGAAAACTGAACGCGCCGTGCAGAAACACTCACTACACTGAGGAGATAAAAGACATCTTTGATTGCACAGACTGGGGAATGTTTAAACAGTCTTGTGGGGATGACCTAAATGAGTGGACTGATGTGACATGCTCATATATTGCTTTTTGTAGAGACATGATTGTTCCATGCAAACTGGTGAAAATCTATCCCAACAACAAACCATGGATAACTAAAACTGTTAAAGATAGCTTACAGAAAAAAAAGTCATGTTTTAAGGGGGGGTGATAGTGCTGATCTACAAATAGCAAAAAAGGATCTAAAAGTAGTAATTCTCAAAGCAAACCGAGACTATAAACATAAATTGGAGCACAAGGTGGCAACTAATAATCTTGGATCAGCCTGGGACAGTATGAAAACCATAGCAGGCCTCCAGAATCTAAAGAGCAGCAGCCCAGTCACCATGGATGGTTTCAGCTCAGACACTGAGCTGGCAAGTGCTCTTAACCAATTTTACAACCGTTTTAATACTTTTGATTTTAGTAATGAGATTTACAATTTGAGTAACCAGCTCATTGATGCTCATCACTTTCATATAAGACAAAATGAAGTGCATAAAGCCTTCCTCTCTATAAGGTTAACAAAAGCCATGGTCCAGATAACATATGTGGGCGTATACTCAAAACCTGTGCAAAGCATTTGAGTACTCCTTTCTATTCTATTTTTAACAAATCTTTAGAGGCACAATTAGTACCTGAGGTCTGGAAGGATGCTGTGGTTGTCCCTGTTCCCAAATCCAACACCCCCAAAATCCTTAATGATTTTAGACCCGTGGCACTCGCATCAATTGTAATGAAAGTATTTGAGAAGTTGGTGAGGTCTGAAATGTTAAGGAAAACAGAGCATTCACTTGACCCTCTGCAGTTTGCTTATAGACCCCGCAGGGGGGTAGAAGATAACACAGTCACTTTACTTAAAGGATTAGTTCACTTTTATAAAAACTTTTGCTGATAATTTACTCACCCCCATGTCATTCAAGATGTCCATGTCTTTCTTTCTTCAGTCGAAAAGAAATTAAGGTTTTTGATATATAATGGACTTCAATGGGAACCAAACGGTTCAAGGTCCAAATGACAGTTTCAGTGCAGCTTCAAAGGGCTTTAAACGACACCAGACGATGAATAAGGGTCTTATCTAGACAAACCATCTGCATTTCACAAATAAATAAAAAAGATTAAGTTTTATAAGCACAAATGCTCGCCTTGCTCTGTACTGTGATGCGCGTTCGCGACGTCATCGTAATACGCAATTACGTTGAAAAGGTCACGCTTCTGTCCTGACGAAAATGTTCTTTTAGCCTTTTTAATATTAAAACACCCAGGATACGCACACGAAATGGCCATTTTAAACGATAAACTGACACAAAGACATTTGAATATGTGTATATGGTCCTCCTTCCTCACATTCGTAAACACTGACTCGGTACTTCCGCCTACGCGTGCCGTGACCTTTCAACGTAATTGCGTATTACGGGAGTCAATAACGCGCATCACAGTACAGAGCAAGGCGAGCATTTGTGCTTATAAAACTTAAACTTTTTTATTTATTTTTGAAATGACGTTTCGCTAGATATGACCCTTATTCATCGTCTGGTGTCGTTTAAAGCCCTTTGAAGCTGCACTGAAACTGTCATTTGGACCTTGAACTGTTTGGTTCCCAATGAAGTCCATTATATGGAGAAAAATCCTGGAATCTTTTCATCAAAAACCTTAATTTCTTTTCGACTGAAGAAAGAAAGACATGGACATCTTGGATGACATGGTGGTGAGTAAATTATCAGCAAAAGTTTGTTTTAAAGTGAACTAATCCTTTAATTATCTTTTTAAGCATTTGGATAACAGTGGCTCCCATGCCAGACTTTTATTTGTTGACTTTTCCTCTGCTTTTAACACAATTCAACCTCATATTTTAATTACAAGGCTGCTAGAACAGTTTGACCTGAGCAATAACCTGGTAGGCTGGATCCTTAATTTTTTAACAAACGAACGCAAATACATTTTTATTATTTCTCAGGTTTTTTTCTTGATTTTTACTATTATGTCTATATCGCGACAACATTTATGTCAAAATAAAATACAGGCTACAGCTACCTATTTTCTTTAAAAAGGAGTTCTTTCATAAACCAAATTTCCCATTCTTATGTTATAAGATACAGATCTTGTATATAATAGCCTGTGAGTGTGTATTATATTTTATAATATTCTCTCCTACCTACATGCAATTTTTCTCTAAATGTAAACTTTAAAAGGTAAAAGTATTAAAAATTAATTTATTACTCAATTACATTAGTTTTATTTTTGTTTTGTGTGTGAACAACACAACATAAATCAAGTTGTAACGGTGATTAACAAGGAAAATTAATAGTAATTTCCAATAAAGTTACCAAATCCTACTGTAAAGCAATGGTGAAAATTATTGTATTGGTCTTTCTCACCTGTATTTTTAAAAATATTATATTTATATGTAATGACCGATATTTAAGTGATATTTGTAGCTTACATTAAATGATATTTAAAGTAAAACGTATTGACCTTTAAATTAAGGTAAAATGTGTTTACTAAGAATAATGACTCTGAAAACTTTAAACATTAGCATCACTTTATTGACCGTATAAATACTGCAACCAATATGATGAAAAACTGCCTTTGGAATGCCTTCCAGTTCATGACACCTGAAAAAATAAAAAAGTTGTCAGCTGACCTCATCATTGTCTTAATATTCAACCATACATAACTGAGAGAAAACAGAGGGAGAGCTGGGTCATTCTCTAATTTAGGGTACATTTCATGTCAGCAAAAAAGCACAAAAGCAAAGTCCTTTCTCAGTGGAACATATTAATTCAGTGTTACATATCTGTTATAACTGGTTTTATATTTTTTTTAATTAAAATCATGTTTTTACTTCAGAGTTTGTCAACTATGTTACGGACAAACAGGGTGTTATACAAACCATTCAGTTCAGTCTTGCACTTGAAATTAATGGCTCTTGAGTCCATTTCTGCCACACATACGAATGTTATTTAAAATTATTTTTATAATTAACCTTTTTTTAAAGATGAACATGCAATGCATTTATAACCGTCTTTATGGACAAGGATGTTTTTCATCATAAATCTCCATTAAAGTTATTTTTGATAATTAAAAAGATGTTATAGTAAACTCCAACCTATGCAAATAAGCAGAATGCTTAAAAATGTCAGAAACATCAATATTGGCTATTTTAACATTAAGAATCTAAGTGTAACCTAGTTGACAATTAAAATCACACGGTTGACACAAGTAACCTAGTTGACTGGACATATTGTTAACCATGGACAACATTTTATTCATGAGACAGAATTGAATTAGCAAAGTTGCTTTTGGTGAAAACCTCTTTTATTTTAAATGTAGAACCGTCTACTAATACTCTAATGACAGTTAGTTGACATGTAGTTGAAAAGTTACTTATAGTTAGTAGAATGTCTAAAGTGGACTATCGAAATAAAGTGTTACCTAACTTTCAATTCACAAAGACCTGTGACGTAAAATCATCCTTTATGCATTAAAAAATCTGCAATGATCAAACACTACACACATAAATTCATGGGAAATTGAATATAGAGTGATCAGGATATAGCTTTAAAATGTCCCCACAAAGCCACAATCAATATTCAATCAATCAATAAAACGAGCTAATTCTTATGGAATGAACTTAGTGAACTGAACTTCTCAATTATGCATTCAGAATGCAGTGACAAAAATACAAACAGCTACATATAATTTCTTGGAGAACCTCCAAGTCAACACTAACTAGTGAATATTTGACAGAACAGGGATTGCTCATAGTAATAGTAATTATATAATCCCAAACAAATCCTTTTGAAGTTTTTATGCATTTGGAATGCACTGATAAAATGCAACACATACTCTTTGTAATTCATTTCTCAGCTCAATTCATGTAATTTAACAAAAAAAACAAAAAAAAACTCTAAAAACTCTTCAACAGAACAGTAGGCTGATGCAACAGAGCCTTTCAAAAACAATGCTATTCAAACTTATTTTTTTGCATTCCGTATGCAATGGTGAAACACTGCACACACACAAAACATATGATTTCAGAGAGAATGCCTCTAAATGAACACTGAGTTAGATCTTTGACACATTTGACCAGATATCTTGATCAATTTCAACATGTGGGAATTTACTGAAGTGCTATTGTATCTTTTTAGTTTCTTGCGAAATTTATCTGATTTTCTTTTTTGCTTTTCAAGAAAAGTTTCTATATTTCTCAGATGTAATTTTGAGTTTCCTCTTTTGGCCTTTATTCTTCCAGTCTTCTTCGGTCTCAAATAAACAACCAGTATATTGTATATTAATGTACAGACAAAACATGTGGGTAACTGGGAACATTAAATGCATAAACCTGTTTCTGTCTTGCCTCATGAACTCCTGCTGCTCTGAGGCGGAGGGTTGTCTGGACTGTCCGGTGGTGTAATTACATTCTCAAGCCTGCTCTTTCTCTCTCTGCTATTCTGTTTTGCTTTCTTCCAGTAGGCCCTCTTTCTTCTTTTCTCTCTCTCATATCTGCCACTGTCTTCACCTTTCCTTGTGACCTGAGCCTGAGCCATGCCTCTCTCTGCTTCTCCAAACATGTGCCCTTCTTTCAGGATCTGCATCACGACGAGCCCTGTATCTCCGCTGCGGAGACCTATTTAAATGTATCATTTTTAAAAGTTAAATAATATATCTACATACATAATACATATATACACATGTTCAGTCCATATAAATAACATAGAAACAATTAATGATCATGATATACCATAGAGCACTGATGTAACTAAGTTGAAAGATAGTTGACCGTAACTTAGTTGACAATTTCCATATTTCTTCCCCATAACAGAAATGGTGGACCTAGCCTAGCTAACCACATGTCATTTTTTTGAGCAGGTTAATGTGAGAATTCAACACAAAATTTCATTATAATAAATTTAACTTTTTAGCCATGACAATGTACATAACAGTTGATGGTTAATAATACGGCCGTTGACTATATGCTTTTCTACATCAAAAAACTGAGAGGAGAGTCACCATGGTGTGTTTGAAATGGCCTCCACAGAGGAAAATGACATCACATGGTGCTGGTCACATGGTCTTGGGACAAACCATTTTTGAGTTGCTGGGGGAGGTTTTGTTTGTAACATAGTTGACCAACATTTTGTGGACACGAATAAATTAATATATTTTAAGTATTTAAATAAATAACTTATATTTGAAACTATTATTTTCCTTTAATATTAAGACTTTTGTAAAAGATTGCAAAAAGAATTGATTTATTTTAATGATTTTAATGGATATTTTTGAACCCTCAACTTTCTCACATTGAAATCGGACATGGACAAAACTGTACATTTAGGGCCATAATGACACATTTTAAGCAAAATGAAGAATATATTGCACATATCGTCTGTGTGATGTTATTTCATGAAGCAAGTTTACACATAAAATTCAATTTGTTTGAAGAAATTTGATTGTATAGGTATATTTAACATCAGTGGACATGCAGTGTACCCTAAATTATAGAATCACCCAGCTGTGATTAACCAAACAGTGACACTAATAAAACTTACTGTCCAACCACCGAAAGTGAGCCTCTCGGCGGAAACTTTCCATGCTCACAATGCTGTACATAATCATTTTACATTTGATCATTCATCCATTACGTTAGTCTATAGGTTTGACTACACATGTGAGGTGTAATGAATAACTGATATAATGAAGAGTGTTGAACATTGACTAGTGAGCTGATCTCACTGCTAAAAAAGGTCAAATCATGTTTCTCTTTAAATCTAGTGGTCTGCACAGGTTTTTGTTAGGGTTATGAGATAAACAACAGAAAAATTATAAATATTTAAAATCGATATTAAGAATAATAAACTTAACAAGCAATGCTTTTTCAGCTTTTCTTGTTTTCTTACAGCGCACCTGACACTCAAACACCATTTCATATATGAAGGGAGTGGGTTCTGGAAATATTATAGTTTTTAATAATTTTTTAATTAGATACAAGTTGCAGTTAGATTAATGTGCACAACACTTTCCTTAAAATGTATTTATAGATATTTATTTATTATTGTATTTATAGTACATATTAGTAGGCTACCTATACCCCCGGTTTCACAAACCATTTTAAATCCTAGACCAAAATGTAAGTCTGAGCTGTTCCAACTTAAACTTGCACTGACTGATCTTAAAATATATCAGTGCCTTTGTTTTGACCCAAGATGAACACCAGTTATGTTTTTTTTTCTAAGCATGTTTATGAAAATGATTTAGATGTCCTAATTGAACTATGGACTAATCCTGGTGTAGGCTAAACCCTGTCCCTGTCTGTGAAACCGGGCCATAATGTCGTGGGGACATAAATGGCACCTATTCGGTGGAATAGCCCGTTAACATTTATACAACTATTGTTTTCTAGTCTGACAAGCTAACGTTAACTATTTTTTTTATATTACAATACGCCCACAGGAAAAAATTAAGCAAACTACCACTATCAACACTAAAGTAACAAACATATGCACCAAAAAGTTAGCGAATGTTTGCTAATAATGGCTAGCGATAGATTGTAAGTGGCAGACCTCTTGGAGCTTTTCCTGTCTAACTTAATCATATCGCAAGCAAATTTACACAAACTAATTAACGTTAACTTAGACAAAATGAGAATTTACACAAATCCACTTACATCCATATGCAGGACAGGTGATCTCTCTCCTCATTTCACCACTTTCTCGCTTTATCACTCATATCTGATGGGAAAAGCGTATTCAAGTATTAGGAATCGCCCACTCAAGTTTTAGCAAACCAGGCAGAGAGGTTGTAAAACGCCTACCCGGTTGGAAAACGCCTACCCGGTTGGAAAACGCCTACCCGGTTGGAAAACGGCTACCCGGTTTTAAAACTCCCACCTGGTTGGAAAACGCCTACCCAGTTGTAAAACGCCTACCCCGTTGTAAAACGCCTACCCTGTTGTAAAAAGTCTACCCGATTGTAAAACGCCTACCCGGTTGTAAAATGCCTACCCCGGGGTAAAACGTCTACCCGGTTGGAAAACGCCTAAATGGTATGCCTACGCCGTTGTAAAATGCCTAACTGGTTGTAAAACGCCTACCCGGTTGGAAAACGGCTACCCGGTTTTAAAACTCCCACCTGGTTGGAAAACGCCTACCCGGTTGTAAAATGCCTACCCCGTTGTAAAACTCCTACCCGGTTGTAAAACGCCTACCCGGTATGCCTACGCCGTTGTAAAATGCCTAACTGGTTGGAAAACGGCTACCCGGTTGGAAAACGCCTACCTGGTATGCCTACGCCGTTGTAAAATGCCTAACTGGTTGGAAAACGCCTATCCGGTTGGAAAACGGCTACCCGGTTTTAAAACTCCCACCTGGTTGGAAAACGCCTACCCGGTTGTAAAACTCCTACCCGGTTGTAAAACGCCTACCTGGTATGCCTACGCCGTTGTAAAATGCCTAACTGGTTGGAAAACGCCTATCCGGTTGGAAAACGGCTACCCGGTTGTAAAACGCCTACCCGGTTGTAAAACGCCTACCCCGTTGTAAAACTACTACCCGGTTGTAAAACGCCTACCCCGTTGTAAAACGCCTACCCGGTTGTAAAACGCCTACTCGGTTGTAAAACGCCTACCCCGTTGTAAAACTACTACCCGGTTGTAAAACGCCTACCCGGTTGTAAAACGCCTACCCGGTTGGAAAACGCCTACCCGTGAACGCCTACCCGGTTGGAAAACGCTGTAAGGAATGCTCAAGGCTCATAAGCTCTTTAGTCAGTTTTAATTTCGGGGATAGATATTCAACAATTATTAATCTCTGATCAACAAATTATCTAATATATTGAACCGAATCCTTACGTAAATACAGTGAAGAAAATAAGTATTTGAACACCCTACTATTTTGCAAGTTCTCCCACTTAGAAATCATGGAGGGGTCTGAAATTGTCATCGTTGGTGCATGTCCACCGTGAGAGACATAATCTACAAAAAAAAAATCCAGAAATCACAATGTATGATTTTTTAACTATTTATTTGTAAGATATACATCACAGACATAATATTGAGTTACATCTTGATGCATACCTACAGGCACTTATAATTCCCTTACACTTCATGATGACATTCTTAGGACAAGTTTGCACATTACAGCTCTCCTATATGTATTTCAACACATCGGATATGTTTTAGTAACAACATAATAGATAGAAAGTTATGGTTCCTGCATGTGTACGTGCGTGTTCGTATGTGCGTTTGCGTGGATGTATAATGCGTGCATGTGGGGGGGGCAGACAATGGAAACATCTGTTTTTTCGCTTCTCCCGCCTGGTTTCCGCCAGGAGGGAGTAGAATAAGGCCTGCTTGTTGTCTCAAGAGAGAGAACCCGCTGTTTGTAACGACATTTCAGGAACATTCATCAACATAAATGACAAAAAGCCCATTTTCTCTGCAGACTTCTAGATGCCACTTTGGTAAAGGGGAGTCAGTATCAGTTGACCACATGGTCGCAGGAATGTGTGTTAGTTAAGGCTCTTTGTTCTTTCTCTTAATTTTTTTTTGTTGCGAGTTAATGATTTAATAAAAGAGAATTAATGATTGTCCGTTCAGTCTCTACAACGCCTACCCGGTTGTAAAACGCCTACCCGGTTGTAAAACGCCTACCCGGTTGTAAAACGCCTACCCAGTTGTAAAACGCCTACCCAGTTGTAAAACGCCTACCCGGTTGTAAAATGCCCCAAAATTGAGGCACGCCTTTTGTTGCTCTGCAGAGACCTCCTTCTCGGAAAGTTGCTTTTCTTTTGTTCCTTGATCTATATTTCTCATTGGTGAGTACAATTTTCTTTATGAGAAGTGTGTTCAATTAATGACTATATTGTTTTTGTAATAGTAATGTGAACAACGCATCGGTAAAGTGGGTGATAATATGGAAAAATGTTGAAAATGTTTTATAATTACTATGTGATGGTATGTAGTTACGTTAAATAATACAGAGATGTTTTATTTGTTGAGATTGTGTGTTTTTCTCTGTTGGGAAGTGTGTGCCATGCGGTGCTAGTTTGCTAGCTCTCTATATAGATTAGTGTGTTAATCAAGCACATGGTGATTAGCATGCATATGTATTTAAATAATTGAAGAGAGTCATATTGATTGTTTAAAAAGGTTTATTTGAATGATATACTAATAATTGTGTTTGGCTTTGTTTTTCAAGGCCGGGTTTTTTTGTTTTGGTATTTTTATTTTATTTTTTCTCTTTGATCTAAATTCTCTGAGCTTCTGCTTTTTGCCCTGCTGTGGATTTCCTATCCCTGGTTGGACTGGCGAGCCATCCCATCATTTCGTCCCAGGAAACCTGTAAAAAAGAGTTTTGAGAAACAGTTTCTGAGTGGGTAGGACAGAACTACACAAATTGCATATTTTTCCAATTTACCTGGATTTTCCTGAAGACAAGAATTCATGTTTTTTATTTTTTCCTCCTCATGGACTGAAGTGTTTCCATTCTGATGAACATTATTATTTCTTATTTCTGAAATTGAGAACACAACTGTTGAATTTGAAATTGAAATACTGAGGTTGAGATTTAGAAGAGTGACATTGGGAAATTTTGATTGTGTTGTTCTGGTATATGTCATTTAATAGAAATACTGTATATTTCTGTCATTTAATTGTTTTGTTTTATTTTATTTCATTTCTATAATTATTCCAACAACCAACAAAGAGAGAAAATATACTTACCTTTTATTTAATCAATTACAGTCCAGTAGTCTGAGTGATTTACTCATTTGAATTTATTTATGATTATTATAAATGTTGCTAGTTTTGCTTCAGCGAGTCGATCCACTGGTCCATAGTCTGAAATTGTAAGATCTAAAATCTGAGCCAAGCGCTACAGTAGACAATGTATTAAAGGACTAATTGAATATAAACAGTATTTATTAATGCATTTACACTACTGTTTTCATACAAATACCATGTAAACCATACAGTAACGTTGCGCCATGATAGTGAGGTGCTGTAGGCCTGGTTTATCTGTGCTTATCATGATCTAAATGCATGATAATGGATGACCAATGGTTAATTTTAATAAAACTAGTCAGAATATTAAGTTTTACCAAATAAAAATTAGCACATGCAGAAACAAATCAATTAATTTTCCAATAAATATATTTATTTTGTTAAGGAAAAATGTCAAATGTTTGAATGTTCTCCCTCAGAGTTGTGAAATGTTCTCCTGTTTGGCAAGTATTTGTCATGATATGTTCTGACAATAAAGAGTAGTTTAAAACCACAATGAATGCTCTGGTTTCTACAACTTGCACCTAGGAGCAAAAATTCTGCCTTTAAACTTGAAAGAATTTTTTTATTTATCATGATAATTATCAATATCAGCTGATATAAAACAATTATCATGATATTTTTTTGGCTGAGCCCTACTGCAGGGACAAGAGGCAATGGGTGTCTGAATTAAGGATGGGCATTTTTGTCAATTTCTTATTTCGATCATTGATAGGTCTCAAAAAACATAGAGACAATTATTTCAATTTAATATTTTAGCAATATTTTGGATTACATTAGCACTTTCTGATAAAACAATGTTATTTTACAGTATATTGGCTAAAATTACACTTTAGTCAGTAGAACGGACTTAAATTATTGAACAACACATGATTGATGAATTCTGAATACATTTAAAGGATATGTTCATCATCATAAAAATTATGCACACATGATACTTTTAGGCTACTTTATTCAACAGTAAAAAAAACGTTCTCTTCATTGTTAGAATACTTAATATTTCAACTGTTCTTATTATACAACAAAAATGAACAGCTTTTTAATTTAACAAGTGTAACAAACGGCTATAGGTAAATAAAACAGACGGAATCATTTATTAAAACAAACACACACAAAAAAACATCCTGTATAGGCCTATTTACCATGACTGATGAAACTTAAACATAGGCTACAGCCTACATAGTGTTGTTCAAAAAGATAAGTTGGTCTACTACGTGGAAAAAACGCGTGCCGCTGAAACAGACGTCGCAGGAACAGCTAAGTGCCACTGGACAATGATGCTCAGCTTTGTAAACCGATTCTCATTTATCTTCCATCATAGTTGAGGGTCCTGGTTTACAGAGATGCATGGATCACTGAAGTAGCGTTCGATTTCAGTGTCACGCGAACAAATATCATTAGCACCGAAAATCCTCACCGAAAAGAGTGTCGAGCGCCGTAGTTGTTGTACGAAACGAATGGGCAGCAAATCTTTCGCTATGATTTCGGTCATTACTTGTGTCATCTTTTCACCACTGGCTGCGTGTCATTTCTGTCTGACGGTAAAAGATGCGATTCTCGCTCGTCTCAGTTGCGCCTTTGGTGGTATTGGAAGACATTGTATACAAATACTAGATAACGCATTGTAGCCTACTTGAACTACTTGAACTTGAGCCTACTAACACTGAACTGTTGTTGTTTTTTTCATCTATTTTGTCGAAGTGAAGCCACATCACTACGTGACTTTGAAGCCATGGTCTCTGTTTTTCGTTTTGAACTTTGGACTACACTCTAGCAACGCTAACCAATCAGAGCTCAACGTGCTGCCCAAAATGCTGCTTTAAAGAAAACCCTTTTTTTAAAATCAGATCATCGTTTTTATGATCGATAGTCCCTGTCAAGTTCGAGTACTCAAGTACTGTGCCCATCCCTAATCTGAATTTGACCGTAATATCATTTAAACCACGATAATCAATTCCGGTGTGGCTGGTCGGACAGATGGTCGGATGAAACCCTTAGCCAGTTCTTCTTCAATGTATGATTTCATTGCTTTAGTCTCAGGCTGGGACAGTGGGAATATTCTGCCTCTAGGGGGTGTGGCACAGGGTAATAGATTGATGGCACAGTCACTGTGGTGGACGTTGAGAGGATTTGGCTTTACTGAATACAGTATGAGAATTAACAGCATACTAGAAATGTTTACCTTGGATATTATACAATTTGAATGTATAAATTTTTTTTGGAAAAATACCTTTTTTTTTTTTTTCAAGATGTTTCCTCTCTGAGAACTCTAACTTTTTAACTCTAACTAACCAATTATGTAGGTCCATATAGCCTATTTGAACAGATTGTATCCGGGTTGTTAGGGTGTTCTGGGTGGTTGTTAGGGTGTTCTGGGTGGTTGCTAAGTTGATTATAATTGGTTTCTAAGGTGTTTAAATGCTGTTCTAAGGTGTTGTAGTTGGTTCCTAAGGTGGTTATATGTGGTTGCTAGGGTGTTCTGGGTTGTTGCTAAGGTGACACTCTAATTTTAACCGGAAGTGTATTTATAGCTCCGCCCAGGTAGTTGTCAGTGACATAAACTAGGTATCATTCGAAAGTGTTTGTTCTCACCTTTCTAAAGAGTCTACTCATGTCTGGGGTATGTGAGGTTAGTGAGATATTGACACTCTAATTTGAACCGGAAGTGTACTTATATCTCCGCCCAGGAAGCTCTCAGCGACATAATCAAGGTACCATTCGAAAGGGTTTGTTCTCACCTTTTCAATGAGTCTCCTCCCATGTCTGTGGTATGTACGGTTCATGAGATATTGACACTCTAATTGGAAACGGAAGTGGCTGTATCTCATAAGTAGAAGGTCGTATTGAAGCAGGGGAGGTGTTAATAGTAAGGTCCGGATGAGCTCTTTAACATGACACCAGACCGTGTCATTTTGAGGTTTGGGGGTGTGATCATGGCATAGGGTTTGTTCATACGAATTATTTAGGAAAATGGCTGTTATACATCAAAATCAATCGAATTTTCGCCAAATTCTGCTTGAGTGACATGAGTACTGTTACCTCACTCCTAGATCAGTAGTTAAAATCTGAATTGGTATTTTTTCTGATTTTTAAATGGCCTTTTTGACTAAAAGTTGTAATTATTGTGTAATTACTATGCAAAACCATCGAATTTTCGGCAAATTCTGCTTGAGTGACATGACTACTGTTACCTCACTCCTAGATCAGTAGTTAAAATCTGAATTAGTATGTTCTGTGATTTTTAAAGAGCATTTTTAGATAAAAAGTTGTAATTATTCAGTAATTATACGTTAACTACTAATTTTTACCTTAAATTTATTATTATACATGTAATTATGCTTTTTTGGATCATTAATATTCATTGTATGATCATTAAAACCTATTAAAAAATTAAAAAATGCTTATTTTTTGGTAAACTGAACTGAGTTTGAAGAGTGTGGGAATGGCAGTTGTTTTTTTTCTTTGTTTACAAACATCGTCTGGTTCAGGAGCGTCACAGACTGCAGCTGTTTGTTGGTGTGTGGTGGCTGAAGAGAGAGGTTGGGTGGGTTAAGCTGCGTTGCTTTGACATTG
Source organism: Semotilus atromaculatus (assembly GCA_031834385.1). Classification (NCBI taxonomy): domain Eukaryota; kingdom Metazoa; phylum Chordata; class Actinopteri; order Cypriniformes; family Leuciscidae; genus Semotilus; species Semotilus atromaculatus. The sequence goes on from JAULUF010000088.1 coordinate 1,029,281, forward strand.
CGGAAAATAGAATAATATAGAAACAAAACGTATTATCCTTTTTACCTGTAATTATCAATCTAAATGAATCTACAGCTAAATATAGGAGACTTTGAGATTTTACTGGGACGTCACGTTTATTTTTTGTTTTTCTATATTTAAATTTCGTTTTTATTTATTTAAATCTACCCTACTTTGTCAGTGAGAAAAATATTATAAGACATTATAATATTATTAGATATAAAAAATATTGCTTAAGTTAAAAGACGTGTGTGTGTGTGTGTTTTAAATCACTAGTGCAGTGTCTGTTCCAGGGGCGTCGGAAGCAAAAAAAAAGTGGGTGGGTCGGTCAGACCCGGCGCCAGACACAAATTCACGGACGGCCATTCATTTTTTTCAGGGGGGCACAAATGAAAACAACCTCATTGCATAATAACATGAATCGATTATGATAGCCTACTATGTAATGATCGATAGAGCATAATAATTATAATATGCTACTGACGCTAAAGGTTCGATCTTGCACACTGAGTCCGAAATTCTCACATATAAAATAGGCTACGACCTCAAGTTGTGTCAATCACGTTTACACACTGCCTCCCCAAATTTCGTCCGTCATAAATTTTTTTTTTTAAGTATTTTGAGAGGTGTTTTCAGGGCCGCTGGAAGTAATTGTGATCAGTGGGTGCTGTGAATTATTATAAAAAAGGGGAAAAAAATTGGCATGTTGTGTGGACCTCTGTCCCTAGGGGGGTTCGGGGGCATGCTCCCCCACAAGAAAATTTTGTACATTTTAAGTTTAAATGCATCAATCTGGTGCACATTGAGAGCTCAAAATGAAGAGCTTCAACCGGCTTCGACCCATGAATTGTGCACATTGAACAAAGAAAAAGCATTGACTTGTACCTAAAGAGGGCTCAAAGATCTTGTTAGTTATGATATAGTCTCAGTCTACATTACATTGTATTTTATATTACGCTATAGAATAGGAAAATTACAATAATTTTGTCCTAATTTCTTCACTTGTAAGAAATAAACCCTTTTATTTAGGAGAAAAGTACACAAGCTCAGGCACTTCTGTCCACACACACACACACACACACACACACACACACACACACACACACACACACACACACACACACACACTTCTGCATTCTGTTCTGCGCTCTAGCCAGAGAAAACTCCCGTTGCAGGAACACGTTTAGTAGTCCAAGAAGAAGCAAAAATATTTATTAAGTAGATATAACTTAAGATATAGATTAAGTTATATGTTAAGTATTATATTTCACCAGATTTTATAGTGTAAAACATATTCAAGCGCGAATGAGAACCGTTTCGAGGGGGATGCAGGTGTGCAAAAAAAAAACAACGAATATTCGAATGTCACATTTTCAAATCGAATACCAACCCACCGAAGGAATATTCGAATATTCGAGTCCAGCCCTAATTTCCAGCATCATGGGCTTTGTGTGCACTCATCCAAAAGCACAGGCATAAGGCCCAGTTGTGAGGGCTATGGAAGAGCCCGAAGAGCCCTGTTGTAATCCTATCTCAGTGATAATGCAGTACTCTGCAGACTGCGGCACGTCCTTGCCAGTGTTTAGCACTGGTGCTGAGAGCAGTGCTGCATTGGGTTTTTAAGTGAACTCTTTTTTCCCTGTTTGTCATATACTCCAGGAATGTGAATAAACAGATGATAAACTCCCTACACTGATTATATCAGGCTTTACAAATCTCCAGAGGAAACACATAAGCTAACGGCACATTTATCCCTGTACATACACATCCCGGTGTTCCCCCATTATTGTTGAATCACAGAAGCTACACCAGTTACTTTTGCCAAGAGATTTATTATTTAAACATGTGTCATGTGTCAGACAGAGAGAAACAGGCATATAAGAATAAGGCTACATGAGAGGTCTTCATTCCAGATTTCTCTATCTTCTCCCCCATCATGCTAGCTGTCCATGGGTTCTCTGGGTTTCTCCTTCCTCTCACCCCATCATCTCTATGTTTCTCCTTCCTCTCACCCCCTCATGCCTTTATGTTTCTCTGAGGTGGTACAGTAATATTGAGCTTATATACATCACAGAGAGACTTACAACTTCCTTGTAAGGTAGAAAAACATGTTGTATACCTAATGCTTATGTTTAAAACTGGAATTTACCCCATGATTTCACATGGTACAATCCACTATCCACATTAAGAAACTATTTCTCAATGTATACATTAGTGATATACCTGTACATATGGTACATTTGCATCAGCTGAAACATTCTTTCTTGCAAAGAGCACACCAACTGTACACATCTGAAGTATAATCATCATTGGAAAACTCTGCTCAGCACACATACAAACATAGTCTGACTTCACAATAAACATTATGCAATTATAAAGAAAATTAATAAAGAAAAATAATAATAAAAAATATCATTAAAGAGTAAATTTTTCAGTCTTCACCGGTTAAAGAGTCACACTAGACATGGCTGTGTGTGTCATTTTTCTTGATGGTGTGGCCATAGAAGGTCTGGTACGGCAGATTTTAGGGCTTGGATGCTGAAGCTCCACTGTTTTTATTAATTTCATTTTTAAAATAGTTGTAATTTTTAACTGTTAAATTATATTCATTTAACTGGAACTGTTCTGCAAACTTGCTTACCTTTTCTCCATTCAATACCTCACTATCTTTTGTTTTTATCCACGAATCATACAGATTGACTTCTCTAATTATGACTTCTTTAAAGGAAGTTGGATTGCTAGGAGGTCCTGCTGAGCCGCTAAATCCACGTAGGGGCTTGTTAATCCAACTCCCTCCTCTTGCCATCGAATGCCCATCATAAAGAAAATCCTCTCCTTTCTTTCTAGTGTCTGGGTTTTCTATGTTTTCAACCATTTCCACGGCCATAAGAATGAGAGGAAATGTCCGGAAGTTTCGAGCAGATTCAGCTATAACTGATGCAGTGAAATATGTGGTGTACGCGGGCTCATCTTTTAGCTGTTGGTAAGTTGGATTTCCTCGAAAAATATCTTTCACATAATTAGCATATGTTGTTTTACTAATTTGACCTCGAAGGAATCCGTAATCTACTTTGTCTGTCAGTCCCTTAATATGTCTCTTGACTTCATTCACATCAACTCCTTGATTTTGGTCAAGCCTTTTTCCAACTGGATACACATACAGACTTACAGGATCAACTTCGTAAATCCAGTCTCTGACCATCAGGTGTGAGAGCTTATCTTCTCCATCCTTTGCATAATGACGGATGATACTTCTGACATCTGCTGCTGTGTTAATCACATAACACTTGGAAAGAACTGTCTTTAGATTCTGCTCACCCGTTATCCAGTCAATGTCAACCACCTCCTTATCTTTTTCTTTTTTTACTTTTCTTACCCCTATTACATAATTCTGGTTTATGATCAGGTTGTCTGTGTTTACTTTTTGTGGAAGTGGCAGGTCTGCATGAAGGAAGGCCCAGGACAGAGCTTCAAGTTCATTAAATACCTCTGGATACTTATTCTGGTCAATAAATCTGCGTGGCACAATAGGCCAGCTGCTTCTGTAGGGAGGGATAGTAGTACTTGTTGCTCCTTTACTGCCAGACTGTTTTAGTTGGTTATTTTTTTTGCCCATTAGAAAGTTTCTTTCATTAGTAAAAACTTCCTCTCCTCTGCTGCCAGGCTCATTTCTGATAATTACATCTCCGTTCCCATCGAGGGTTGCCACCACCTTCTTGCTATCATCATTATGTCTCCATTGCACCGCTTCCTTGGAGATGTCTTGGGAGATGATCTCTCCTGTGTGTCTGACCTGGAGCACAGCGTTCCTGAGGTGCAGCTCGGTCTCGATGTTGGCCGTCTCACGGAGCTCCTTCAGCAGGGTTTCAACAAACTCTTTATCTGACCCGACCTCACAGGCCACCACACTTGTGGTTTTGATTTTATCGCCCGTCCTGAAGGTCTGTTGAATGATTTTGGCAACGTCTTGAGCTGTGTACCCTGCCAGTCTCGTCTCTCCAGAGTCGTCTCTCTCACCGTGGCCTACCAGCGTCAGTCTGCTGTCCTCTGACAGAGGCACTGAGGCACCGTGGATCAGTTCGGGTCTCTGGTTCTTATCAAGAGCGTATACAGAGGTAACTGTTGGACGTTTCTCATAAAGAGAAGTAGCAGCTTTTCTGACAGTAGGGTCATCCTGCATAATGAGGATCTGCTGGTGGTCATACTGTGTGCTATGATCAACCGGTCTTTGTGGAGTTTGGTAGAGAGAAACTGAGTCAGATTGATTCATGACCTGGTAGATCTGGTGATTCTCCTGGTTTGTTTCTAAGACTGCTTTAAGGCCAGACACAGTTTGTCCATCTTCTGAAACTCTTCCAAATATTTTCACTACAGTGTCGCTGTCTGCTTCTGGTACACATGAGACATTGAACAAGCATTCTTTGCTGAGTATTACTGAGTAATGAGGATCCGTGCTGTACTCCTGCTGGACTCTGTCCTCTGGTGGCTTTTCTGTGTCCAGAAGTTTTTGGCTGTACCTGTGTGAGATCTCTGAAGCACTTATCGGCCTATCTTGTGTCTTCTGTTCATCAACATGCTGGAAAATGAAAATATATAAAACATTTAATATAACGTCACCTTCCTAAAATAATTGCCTAAGTCATTTTTTCAGGTTTCTCAGAAAACACAAAAAACGAACCTAACTTCAGAGGCCAAATAGATGTGTGTTCTTCTTGATGCAACTGCCATCTTGAAAAGCTTGTAAAATTGCCTAAGTCTACCTTAGGCAAAATAAAACGGCCTAAGTCACACTTTTGACATAGGCCATTATACTACAGGGGTAGAATTGCATGATCTGTTCAACTAAGGATGTGGGCAATTTTAACAGAGGTGGCCAGCATCATGAGAAGATGACTTATGCAAAAAAATCATTTTTGTCAAAAAATGACTTAGGCAATTATTTTAGGAAGGTGACGATAAATAAAGATTAGGTCAATATAATAATTTATGAAACGTTGTATCTCACTTCATGTTTTCTGATGTTGAACTCCTTTAATTACTCGTTTTATTAATTTAACACTGACTGTATGGGCATAAATATGTGTCACTAGAAACTGAATTTTTAGATTTGAATTTGAATTGCTCTATTGGAATTAATACATTAAAATGATTCAATAATTTTAATTATTTTTTAAAGGTGCTTTATGTAACTTTTCTACTAAAATGAATCCTTTTTTTATTGCCTGTGTGAAGGGGTTGTAATCACACATTACAATGATCCACTTGTCAGGTTTTGCTATTACCTCTGAAGGCCAGTATTCCTATTTTTATGTGAAGGCTCCGGGTCGGATTTCCCGCGAAATCCATCGGATGTGACGTGCATGCGCTCCCGAGCCTCTCTCCTATATACAGTCTATTGTAGACCGTCAGGGAGTTACGTCCGGTCAAAGGCGCACGTGTTTCGGCTTATATCTCGGTTAATCTTTGATCAATTTTCCCAAGACTCAAATCGTTCGTAGTGCTGGACGGGGCCTTTCGAACAAGCCCACCCCTGAGGTCCAACTCGCCCGGGTCCCCGAGTTATAGCCGTTCGAAATCAGAGGTCCCAGCGAACGGCGATCAGGTAGGGGGCGTCCCCGGGGCCCGCCACTCTGGCGTTAGGGCAAGGGTCCCCCTGGGACCTCCTCTCCCGAATTTGAGCTCTCTGGGTCTTCACGTTCCAGAGATACGAGCGGTTCTCTTCTGACATCGTGCGTCACCGGCGTCCGCCATTTTGCAACGCGCTCAATGGTTTTCGGCTAATATCTCTGCGAAAACACCACCAAAAATTATGAAACTTATATGGTTCTTTTCAGCTCGACTAGACGGTTCCAGTGAGCTACGTGCTCGCCGAATCCGTCGAGTATTCGCCGAGATATTTGTGTAATAGATGGTATTGTTTATGAGTTCGAGCATGAGCGCTCTTGTAAAAATTTACTGCAATCTGAAACTTCACCGCTAGAGGCCGCTAAAAGTTCCATAGAGCCCCTTTAATTGACTGTAATATGAAATAGAATAAATTTGCTGTAAAACAGAATTTGTTCCTCACTGAAAATCCATCCATCCATGGGGGCTGGGCCAATCCCAGCTTACATCGGGTGAAAAGCGGGGTACACCCTGGACAGGTCCCAGTCCATCGCAGGACCACACAGACACAAACAACCACTCTCACAATTTTAGAGACACCAATTAACCTGGCCTGTCTTTGGACGGTGGGAGGAAGCCGGAGCACCCGGAGAGAACCCACACAGACACGGGAGAACATGCAAACTCCAAAGGCCTGGGACATGGGCTGGCAATCTAAACCAGTGGGCCGTACAGTCCCAGACGGGCTCTGTGTCTGTCAGACGGTCTAAAGGCAATAACGCAGGGTAATGCACAGCAGTGGGACAGGAAGATTTTGTTAAAATATAATGACTTCATTCTCATTAGATCTCGTAATATTATATCTCAAATTATTATTCTGCAAATGTCAGAGAACACAGATATGTGGGAGAGATTTTTAATATGCAGAAAGTATTAAACATGAGCAGAAAACCTTTTGAAACACAGGAGCTATTAAGGTGCACAGGTTTATAACTGAATTAAAATGAATTAATTTATCATTGAGGTGAAAAGATGCAACGTGCACATTTAAAGACTTTAGGTTACTTCAGTCATGCCTGCATGTGTGTTGATTCAGCAGGGATGAAATAAAAATGTTAAAGAGCCTTACAGCACTATATTACACTGTTTATATAAAATGAAACACAAAATTCAGGTTAAAAAAATATAAATATAAAGACATTTCCTCAATGAATTGGTGCCGAAAAATAGTTTAAAGCCCACATTTTTCAGGGGGACGACCCCCAGACCCCCCTCTTAAAGGTTCAGTGTGTAAGATTTAGTGGCATCTAGTGGTGAGGGTTGTGAATTGCAACACTGTCCAGTCTACCACTGTCCCCTAACCTTTCAAAGAGCGTAGGACAGCTACGGTGGCTGACACAGCACAAAAGGTGTCTCTTCTGAGACAGCAGAGAGTGGCCAGGTATATAACTATATATATATAGTTCTTTAGGTATATTTATTAAGAAATTATATTTACTTAATTATTCAGTAAAACCATATGTTATTGCAACTTTTATAGGGCTATTAAAATATATTGTCTTGTTGTCATGGCCCCATTATTGTGCAGTGTCAAGTCTCATGGGCTAAAAGTTGTGTCAAACCCGAAATCTAAGCCCTTAAAAGCAAGGATGGTGTATTGGTGAGGGATGTCCGACTGGTTTTGATGGGCCAAAAATGCCACGGCCGATTTCTTGTCCCAGTCCAGCCCTGCCTGGAACGACCAAGGTTCAAACCCACGACCTTCTTGCTGTGAGGCGACAGTGCTAACCCCCGCACCCTGTGCCGCCCCTCACTGGAAATTAATCTGTCTATTTACTTTCACATTAAGTTTTCACAAGTCAAATTGTTGAAACACACATCTGGGTCCTTGAGGAGGACCAATCAAGTGCAGATTCACATATCTTTTTTACCCTTTCTGTCACTCTTCGAAAACTGTGTGTCTAACCATTTTACAAAGAGGACCAGAAATGTTACAAATGTTGATTTGATTTGCTTCACAACCGAAGTGCAAGGATGGGATGATACCGAACCTGTAAGTTTGGCATTTTTATGTTGCTTTACTTTTTATTTAGCATGTTAGTGTAATGGGGTGGCCCTTTAAGGCGGAAGCTCACGGCCCCTTTAAAAACGCGGAGATTTACTTTTATTTCCTTTTTCTCTCCGGCATGGTATGCAGGCAGCGTCATGGTGTCGCAAAAAGAAGCTACCTAATATGCGTTAAGCATTGAGCGAGATAGTAGACTGCATAAGTGGGAAATTCACTTCTTTTGACTCTTGTCGTGGGCCTGTGAATATCCAACTTCATAAACATTTTAAGGTACGCTACTGCATTGATATGATGTTGCATTTAGTAGTAGTGTCGGTTTTAATGATTGCTCGTTTATGTAGTGTGATCAAGTCCGTATTGGTGGTTGTTCACCGTTCTTACCGATCGTACCGAGGGCCAGTCAATCGTGCTGCAGGTAAGTTTATATAGCACTTTGTGAGTTGTTTTTTTACCGAAGATGTAATTTTAGATGGTGTATGTGGGGTTAATGGCTAAATTGGGTAATTATTTTATAGAGATCTGTCCGCTGTTGTTTTGCTGCTGTGTGGCGGCTCGTTACGGCGACCAGTGGCGTTGTGCTGTGGAGACTGGAGGAGTTGTGCGCTCAAGTCCCACTGACTGCGATAGACGCACACGTTTATGTGCGCAGGATTTTATGTGAGTGTGTGTTGATGCGAGTGCGTGGTTGTATGTGGACGAGTCTTTATGTTGCGTGTGTTAAAGGTGCCCTATAATGTGAAATTGAATTTATGTTGGCATAGTTAAATAACAAGAGTTCAGTACATGGACATGACATACAGTGAGTTTCAAACACCATTGTTTTCTCCTTCTTATTTAAATCTCGTTTTTAAAAAACACCCCTGAAAAACAGGCGAATCTCCACATAATACCGACTGTGACGCAACAGTCGGGGATCACGCCTCCAAAGATTTGCATATCCCAGCCCTCAATGACAAGCACTGCGCAGCCGAGTCATCATCGGAACAAGCGAGGATCAGAGAGAAAATGGCAGATCATGGAATAAATGCTATGTTCCAGGCTGTGCAGGGGATGTGAGGTATTTTCATACCCTTCCCACAGAAAAGAAATGTCAACAGGCGTGGACGCGTGGTTGATGTTTATATTAATCGGATACCGCAACAGTTTAATTCGAAGTTGTTAGTTTGCTCTGCCCATTTCACCACGGACTTATTTTCGAACCTGGGACAATATCAAGCTTCTCTCAGCGTCTCAAACTGAAGAAGGGGGTAATTCCAACTATATTCCCGCAACCGGTAAGTAGTGATTTTATTAAAGATAATTTACACTGTGTTAGATCCAGCGCAAGATCCTAGTACAGTAATAGCAAACTCCAAGTAACGAGCATACATAACTAACGTTAAATAGGCTAATTCTCAGTGAAAAAAGTATACAGAAAGCGGTCAAAGAACAATCCACACAGCGCGAGTTTATCTCTCTTGCCAAACTCGTTATGAAATCAATGACGCTGTTACACTCCACAACGAAGCTCTCATAGAAGTAGGCTATGTCATCGTTTGCATTGGTGAAAGCATTAGAGAGAGAAACTGCGTTGTCTCGCGATCAACAGACTGTCATCTGCTTGCTCAATGCTCATCACAGCAACATTTTATGTGATGGAAATAGATTTAAATACTTTAAAAACATCTCACGATTCGTTAATCTCGATAGCTGTAATAGTTAAAACGTATATAACAGCTGTAATAAAAGTATTCGAGAGAGTTTCACATGTCATATTTCATATGCAAGCATGTCAGCCAATCACAGCAGTGGCCGGTTCTCACAGCAGACACGCCCCTTCAAACAGAGTGTTCAAATCAGAGACTAAAATCAGGCTAGGAAAAATGCCTTTTATTTCTAAATTATGACTATTTTTGATCTAAAAAACATACTAACATTATAAGGGCAACCCAGGAAACATTATAAAATAATAAAAAAAAACATTCTAGGGCACCTTTAATACCGGCGTGTGTTTGAGTGAGCTTGGTGCAAATGTGTGTGTGTGTGTGCGTTGAGGTTATTTGGTATGGATTGTATTTTCTTTTCTGATAAACTTTTTGTTATTGGTTGATTTAATTGTATTTTCTTTTCTGATAAACTTTTTGTTATTGGTTGATTTAATTGTGTTTTCTTTTCTGATACTCTGTTATATTGGTCGATTTAATAGTTTTTCTTGAATCTGATACTTTTGTTATAATTTGATTTCATTGTATTTTTCTTTGATTTGTTGTTGCTTGTGAATTGTGTTCTTGAGATTTTATTTGACGTCAATTCCTGGTACCATCAAGGATTACCGCTGGGACTGGGAGGATTTATTTGATTTATTTTGGTTGTTTACTGTGTGGATTGTGGTTTTGGTTATATAATTGCATGATGGTGTGATTTGAGGTGGTTTGAATTTAATTATTTTCCCATTTCCAAATGTTAACTTATCCCATGGGATATTGAAATTGACTGTCTTGTCCAAGATCCGATTTTACAGGTGACCGCTGTATAACATCAGGACTTATTTATTTATTTTTGTGTGAATGTAATTGCAATTTTGTATTGTTCCCTCAACTGGTGTGATTGTAGAAAGTATATCATTTTACCTTTTTGAGCATCCAATAAACATTGTACACATCTCTGCTTGTTCTTTCCATTTGTTTGGAAACCCTGTAGTTGGGAGCGTTGATAAAATACATTTACCCCTTAGGTGGCATCAGCCTCCGCTCACATTAGCCTGTTGAACTTGATGCTGATCTATTAATACGATCGTCACAGCCAGCACTACTGGATCACCGACCACTTTGACAATGTTGAGAGATTAATTAATTGAGGACTGAATGCATGCAAGAACTGACAGAATAAGCCTTGAGTTGTGCATTATACTTGAGTATAATGTTGAGGACGTTTTGGTAAATATGTATTGTACTATATTAAAAGACAATTGTTTAGTGCAAACAGTGGCAGAGTTGTTGCCCTTTGAACAGCATGGATATAAATCATGGTCAGGGTGAGCGCTCCAAAATAGCTTTACTATTGTTTATGTTCTTCTGCTAAGGAGGAAAATAATGAATGTGACTGAGCAAGTATTTCCCTTAAGTCTCAACTATGACTCCTGCTGCTAAATGCTCTGTCTCACCGATTTCTCCTAGAGAATTACAGTACAGGTTTGTAGCCTGATTTATTATTATTATTATTACTACTATTATTATTCATTAAATTAATTTTCTAGTGACACATATTTCTTCCCATAGATTTGGATTCCAGTATTGAATTCAGTTCTTCTAATCTCAGCGGTGTTTACTGATTTCTGTTTTAAAGTCCACCGACCTGTTCCAACTGAGTGTCACGGGATGTAAACCCCTCCTCACACTGCTGCACATGAGCCTGAAGACTCTGGTCACTGTCCACCCTGAAAGAAGATCAACATGTTTATTATACACTGTAAAACCTAACAGTACTATTTACTAAATTAAATTGAGTTCACTGCACTCAAATAATAACGAAACTTGAAGTGGTTTAAGTTCTGAAACAGAACTCAAACTGAATGAGTTATAGAACATTTCTAGATCCCAGAATGATAATTGAATAATAATTGTATAGAGAAGTTAATTAATCATCAATTAAGTGATGATTGATCATTAGTGATGAACTAGAATCAGAATCACTGAAGGAAAGAGAAACACAAGAAATTCGGTTTAAGGTCACCATGATGGAGATCAGCGTTTGCTTTAGTTGGTCTCTTGACCCTTGACGTTCAAATACCAGTTTTTCTTTGGCTGCTGTAAATGAATGTTTATGAAACACTGGATATAGCACAAAATTCCAAGTAAAACCATGATGGGGTGATGATGGTCAAAGTTTAATGATGACAATCATCACTTAATGACTTGATTCACTGATCTCATTCAGAGTATAATCTCTGATAAAAAGGAGATTATACTATAATATAAAAAAATATTATTCGTTTTATTTGTAACTAAGGCTCTACATCATAAGAACTAGCATTGTTATGACTATCAGATAGAATGAAGGATTTTACAGAAAATGTAATTCATTACTAAAACTACCACAGATATCAAGAATCAGCATATGAATCTCAACAATGGTGACCATTAAAAACTATTCATACTGCAATGCATGCTGGGTACTACTATAATACAAACCTTATCCATGGCGCCCAGCATGCATTGCAGCATGAATCGTTTTTTTAATGGTCACCATTGTTGAGATTCATATTCTGATTCTTGATGTCTGTGTAAGTCAGCATGATACCATAGAGGTTTTTCAAATCTGATGTAAAAACACTGGGCCAGCAGAATCACAGTTATTTTATGATGAATAATACAAGTTATATATCACCTGTTAAATCAGAAATTATTCTCTAGTAAAGATCAGAGAATTAAGACACCAAATGATAATTCATCATTCCATAAATCATCATCAAAACACAACCACTTGCTCATATTTTCTTTTGGCTTTTGTGCCATAACAAATGTGTTTAATACACACTCAGTTACAGCAGCCAAAGGAAAACCTGGTGTTATAAAGTCAAGGGTCAAGAGCCCAACTAAAGCAAACACTGACCACTATCATGGTGTCTTTAAATAAAACAAATTATCTTCATCTAAACCTCTGTTAATTCTCAATAACATCTTCTGTAGACGCATGATAAAACTCAAACTGGTTAGTAATAAGTGAAGCTGGTAATGCTGTTTGTGGAGTTGTTCAATCCTTCTCTGCTGAGATTTTGAGAGATTGAAACATATTTGATCTTCAGTTGATTTCATCTAATGTTGTGGTTGGAAGTCAGTTGTAGTTCTTGTGTTTCTCTTTCCTTCAGTGATTCTGCTTGTAAAACAGCAGGTGTTCATCACTAATGCTCAATAATCACTTAATTAATCACTTAATTTCTTGACTGCAATATCTACTTTTAGTGAACTCAACTGAAATAATTTCAGAGTACTCATAACTATTGTTTTTTTATAAACTTAAATGAATTGAGGCAATCGGTTTCCTCAAATGAAATGAGTAGCTTAACTCATTGGATTTGACTTTGTGTGTGATATTGTGAGCTAGCAGTAACTGCAAGTGCTCTGAGTTCATTTAAAGTTTGTCATTTCACTGTTTTTACTCAATAAAGTGAAGTTTCAGCTATATACAGTATTAAATGCAGTGTAAAGTTTAATTTTGTTTTAAGAAATATTATTGTTTTAGTGAACTTGATTAAAATAAGTTCAGAGTACTCATAACTATTGTTTTTATAAACTTAAATGAATTGAGGCAATCGGTTTCCTCAAATGAAATGAGTTCGCTTAACTTGTTGGGTTTTACAGTGTAGAGTTCACACAATAATTACACACATTCATAAGAACCTGATAAAGACCATGTGAAAAGTTAATGACTTAAGATTGAGAGTACCTTCCCTAAGAAACAAGAATAAAAACACATTGGTATAAATTAAAGAACAAACAGATGTGTAACCAAGTAAAGTACAAGTACTGACACTAGAACTTGACTGACTGTAGCTGCCTCTGTGTTAGGTGCGCTTCGTTTTGTTTTGTATTTTGTGCGTTAATTCAGTTTCCGGCTGTGAAATTATTCTTATATAACTTGCATTGTTTTATTCCATATTTATTAGGGCTGGGCACGTTAACACGTTATTATCACGTTAACGCATTTATTCATTAACGCAGAAAATGTTTTATCGCACGTTAACACAGGTTTTTTTTCATTATTATTGTGAAAGTCTGTTGCTCACTGACCCTGAACACACATAGGCCTACAGTCAAACCATGGGTCACAGGACGGGATAGACCCGTCTATCCCGTGGATAGACCATGACACCGGCTTCAGTGCGCAGCTGCAGCCTTCTTAACTCAAATTATCATTATACATAACTTTACCTGATAGGCCTGCGTTTAGTTTAGCGGGGATGCTCTGCCATGCGAATTCCCTCCTGTCGATGTCCTGATAACTATTTAGATTCTGGAAACTCACAAACCGTGAGGATCAGTCTCTCTTCCAATGATTTGTCCTGCGCGTTGTGTACAAAAAGTATATTTCTACATTTATTTATGTCGACTCTATGTTTGTCTACGTGTAGCACCTTATGACTAAAGCAAATTCCATTAGTAAGAATTATGGCATAATGCAGGGCCGTGCTTGACCCCAAGTCAACCTTCAATGCTTCAAATATGGATGTTGCTGCAAAGAAGCTACAAGTTCTAAAAACTGGATGCTTCACACACATTTTAAACCCCAAAATTAAAGTTAACCGTTTGCATATAAAATGTCATCCATCATTCATCCTTGAGTCTAAGTGGACTTTTGTGCCAAAGGAAATTAAATTCCATCAAGGCGTTCCTGAGATATTAATCTAAACATGTATCCAGATACCTTTGGTCTGAAGGGTTCTTGAGTGTTTCCTGAAACATGTGATCAGACAGTCCTCTGAGGCGGTGCAGGGCAGCGATGTCGGGGCGCAGCTCCCCCCACTCGTCTTTCACCTCTGAAACTAAAATGTTATAGTTTGTATGTAGGTGTTCCTCATGCTTATTGGCTGACATCTTTATTTAAATGTATGTTATATTTCTAACCAAGCAGCATGGCCCATCATCCCATCATCCCCAGTGTAAATGACACCTATGGTAATGTGTAACTTTGTACAGTAGAAACTCATATGCCTCGTACCAAAAAAGACGCAGCCTCTTGAATATACAATCATTGTAATTTAAACCTCAGTCATAGTTTACATCAGAAAACACTTCCAGCTCACTGTTACTGACAACATGTTGAACACATTAACTGATAGTTTGTAACCAAAGACACATGTTCACTGACACAAAGATTTACTCTGAGAGAAGACTTTGGGCTTTTGCAGATAATCCCCTGTTTGGTGCAGTTTGAATAAATTATTTTGAGAAACCCTCTTAGTGTTAAGGATGATTAATGAAATGTATCAGAGCGACTGAGAAAAGCTGTAATACACTATTGATTTCACACATTGTGTCTTGTGTCAAGCTGTTTATTCACCTTATTACCTCGGTAACCGCTGGTGTTTTGACAAATCAAATATTATTGAAACTTTAGAAGAGAAGAGAGACTGAACGTGTTAAAATGTAAAATATTTCTTACCAAATAGTTCAGTGAGGCTGAGGAGGATCAGGAGACTCAGTGTCCTCCGGCTCTGTATCCAACCTGCCATCGTTCTGCAAAACATTTAACACTTCTTATTATCAAAGTAGTGATGCATCGACCCTTTCCAATTATTACCTCAGCTTAACATCTGGTTTCCCTCTGCTGTCCTCCGGCTGCGCTGTCTCAACTCCTTTCCTAATAGACAGAGAGCTTTACAGTAACCACTGACTGCTGATAGACAGAGCTTTACAGTAACCACTGACTGCTGATAGACAGAGCTTTACAGTAACCACTGACTGCTGATAGACAGAGCTTTACAGTAACCACTGACTCCTGATAGACAGAGCTTTACAGTAACCACTGACTGCTGATAGACAGAGCTTTACAGTAACCACTGACTGCTGATAGACAGAGCTTTACAGTAACCACTGACTGCTGATAGACAGAGCTTTACAGTAACCACTGACTGCTGATAGACAGAGCTTTACAGTAACTACTGACTGCTGATATACAGAGCTTTACAGTAACCACTGACTGCTGATAGACAGAGCTTTACAGTAACCACTGACTGCTGATAGACAGAGCTTTACAGTAACCACTGACTGCTGATAGACAGAGCTTTACAGTAACCACTGACTCCTGATAGACAGAGCTTTACAGTAACCACTGACTGCTGATAGACAGAGCTTTACAGTAACCACTGACTGCTGATAGACAGAGCTTTACAGTAACCACTGACTGCTGATAGACAGAGCTTTACAGTAACCACTGACTGCTGATAGACAGAGCTTTACAGTAACCACTGACTGCTGATATACAGAGCTTTACAGTAACCACTGACTGCTGATAGACAGAGCTTTACAGTAACCACTGACTCCTGATAGACAGAGCTTTACAGTAACCACTGACTGCTGATAGACAGAGCTTTACAGTAACCACTGACTGCTGATAGACAGAGCTTTACAGTAACCACTGACTCCTGATAGACAGAGCTTTACAGTAACCACTGACTGCTGATAGACAGAGCTTTACAGTAACCACTGACTCCTGATAGACAGAGCTTTACAGTAACCACTGACTCCTGATAGACAGAGCTTTACAGTAACCACTGACTGCTGATATACAGAGCTTTACAGTAACCACTGACTCCTGACAGACAGAGCTTTACAGTAACCACTGACTGCTGATAGACAGAGCTTTACAGTAACCGCTGACTCCTGATAGACAGTGCTTTACAGTAACCGCTGACTCCTGATAGACAGAGCTTTACAGTAACCACTGACTCCTGATAGACAGAGCTTTACAGTAACCACTGACTGCTGATATACAGAGCTTTACAGTAACCACTGACTCCTGATAGACAGAGCTTTACAGTAACCACTGACTCCTGATAGACAGAGCTTTACAGTAACCACTGACTCCTGATAGACAGAGCTTTACCGTAACCACTGACTGCTGATAGACAGAGCTTTACAGTAACCACTGACTCCTGATAGACAGAGCTTTACAGTAACCACTGACTCCTGATAGACAGAGCTTTACAGTAACCACTGACTGCTAATAGACAGAGCTTTACAGTAACCACTGACTGCTGATAGACAGAGCTTTACAGTAACCACTGACTGCTGATAGACAGAGCTTTACAGTAACCACTGACTCCCAGAGGTGGACAGTAACGACGTAAATGTAATTCGTTACTGTACTTAAGTAGCTTTTTTGCGTATCTGTACTTTACTCAAGTATTTAAATTTGGGGAGACTTTTACTTTAACTACACTACATTTCAAAGTCAAATATCTTGCTTTTTACTCTACTACATTTTCAAAATCAGTCGTTCCTTTTTATTTATGAGTGGATAAAAACGTAACTGGTCAAACGAGCCACCAATCACGTACAGCGTGCGCGCTTTGTTTTGAACTTGCCCTGGCGGTCTCTACTAAGTGCAAACCAGAGCTGTTAAATATGAGAGTTGCGAATGGCCCTGTCTCAAATGGCACACTTCATGTGCACTTTCGGTCTTGTGGACTTACAATGGCTGCTGCGTGCGTGTCCGTAAAGTCCGTGAGACCCAAGGGGGTAATCCATCGACCGGAAGTTGAAGCCTCACGGGAGCCGCCATCTTGTAGCAGAACTTCACTTGCGTTAGCATTCCCATTGACTCCCATTCATTTTCGCGTCACTTTGACAGCGAATAACTTTACATCTGAGGCGTTTAAAGACTCCATTTGTCCATTATTTATTTCTAAAGAAACACGACAATGTATAAAGGGCTCCATTACCTTCTATGTTACATTATGGCCCCGTAGAAACAGTTTTTGCAAAAATGGGCTAACGATTGCGTCATAACCACTCGACGCTCTGTCGCACAGTAGAGAAATTACCGTACAGACAGTAGGAGAAGCTCACAGGAAATCAATGCATTAACTTAATATGGCGTACTGGCGTTACATTTTAAAATAAATACTATACAAATTACTTACTCCTGCTCACTCACGCCAAAGAACCCTTTGCTCAAGCTCGCCGTCTCAGCAAGATCAACGTTGGCAGTTTTCACGCACAGCTACTAGAATATTTACATCTGTCAGACAGGGTGCTCACGTCATCAAGCTTAGTTTGAATCGGTTTGAGTCTGCGCGTCAGGAACGGAAGTGCTAAAAAATCGCTAAAAATGGGCTTCAACTGTCTCAACTGAGTTCCAATGAGATGGCTCTGTCCACTTCTTATACTGTCTATGGTGAGACCGTAGGGTGTCCCATTTGTCATTTTAGCTCTCAGAAGGGTGCCCTCGATTTGCCCCTCGATTTACAATTTGCGCCCTCGATGCGCACTTTTGCCGAATCCACACTGATGCGGGCTCCGCAGCAGACTTAACGTTATTCCCGACAGTCAAAGTGCCGTTACGTCAAGAAAGTGCGGACTCAGAGGAAGACCGCGAGTGCTTAGGGTGACATTTGGGCCAGGGACGGTTGCAACACACAGTCAGTGATCTCGCCGCCACGCGGTCACGTGATTCGTGTAGCTCTCAATAGTTCCAAACAAATCGCGTTGCCAATGATTTTAAGCGGGGCAGAGCAGCAGCTATTATTGCAGCAAGTATCGGGTAAATATTGGTGCATAATGTACATTGTTTATTACGTTGACACTAAAATGACTTGCATATAATAGCATTTTTTTCTGGGGAGTAGCAGAAACACTGCATTAATACGTTTTTGTGTTTAATTTTGGATGGAAATTGGCTGCTCCCATAACATAATATATATGTATATATATATATATATATATATATATATATATATATATATATATATATATATATATAGAAAATGGCATTGTGCAGGTTTATGTGAATGTATCATAACATTAGAATGTTAATAATTATGACCATAGATGCTCGAGAAAAATATATAGGTCTACAGTAAATATGTAAATGTATTATACTATATATGTGTGTGTGTGACTAATTAATGTCATTTTATTAATAGATTGGTGTGCCAAGAGTGACAATAGTCTTCACGTAGACTGAGTTAAGCAAGAATCTTGTGACAAATTATAATAGGACATTATAGCCATAAAAAAAAATCATAGTACTTGGATACTTAAGTACATTTGAAAGCAAATACTTTTGTACTTTTACTCAAGTGAATATTTAAAGGCAGCACTTCTACTTTTACTTGAGTAATATTTTACCTTGAGTATCTTTACTTTTACTCAAGTACATGGTATGAGTACTTCGTCCATCACTGCTGACTCCTGGTAGACAGAGCTTTACAGTAACCACTGACTGCTGATAGACAGAGCTTTACAGTAACCACTGACTGCTGATAGACAGAGCTTTACAGTAACCACTGACTGGTGATAGACAGAGCTTTACAGTAAGCACTGACTCAGAGCTTTACAGTAACCACTGACTGCTGATAGACAGAGCTTTACAGTAACAACTGACTCCTGATAGACAGAGCTTTACAGTAACCACTGACTGCTGATAGACAGAGCTTTACAGTAACCACTGACTGCTGATAGACAGAGCTAGAGCTTTACAGTAACCACTGACTGCTGATAGACAGAGCTTTACAGTAACCACTGACTCCTGATAGACAGAGCTTTACAGTAACCACTGACTGCTGATAGACAGAGCTTTACAGTAACCACTGACTGCTGATAGACAGAGCTTTACAGTAACCACTGACTGCTGATAGACAGAGCTTTACAGTAACCACTGACTGCTGATAGACAGAGCTTTACAGTAACCACTGACTGCTGATAGACAGAGCTTTACAGTAACCACTGACTCCTGATAGACAGAGCTTTACAGTAACCACTGACTCCTGATAGACAGAGCTTTACAGTAACCACTGACTGCTGATAGACAGAGCTTTACAGTAACCACTGACTGCTGATAGACAGAGCTTTACAGTAGCCACTGACTGCTGATAGACAGAGCTTTACAGTAACCACTGACTGCTGATAGACAGAGCTTTACAGTAACCACTGACTCCTGATAGACAGAGCTTTACAGTAACCACTGACTGCTGATAGACAGAGCTTTACAGTAACCACTGACTGCTAATAGACAGAGCTTTACAGTAACCACTGACTGCTGATAGACAGAGCTTTACAGTAACCACTGACTGCTGATAGACAGAGCTTTACAGTAACAACTGACTCCTGATAGACAGAGCTTTACAGTAACCACTGACTGCTGATAGACAGAGCTTTACAGTAGCCACTGACTGCTGATAGACAGAGCTTTACAGTAACCACTGACTCCTAAAAGACAGAGCTTTACAGTAACCACTGACTGCTAATAGACAGAGCTTTACAGTAACCACTGACTGCTGATAGACAGAGCGATGGTAAAAGATCGGAAGACCGAAGTTTCATGTGGTGGAGCATTGTGTAGCCTACATGTGATACAAAATGATTAACATTAATAATTTATGCATAATCATAACAGTGGGCGTTAACACTGAACTCTTAAAGGGGAAACACCTCCAAAACAGACTGTTTGAATCAGAGGATTTTTTTTTTTTTACAAAAACCTATAGTAATACTATAATTGCACTTAAGGGAACATAATAAAACAAAACAAAAACATGTCATGACCCCTTTAAAAGCTGCTAGATCTGCTTATTTTTCAACCCTATTAGAAAAAAAAAAACATAACCCTAGAAAAAAAAAAAAAACATAATCCTATATTTATTTGAAACAGTGGCTAAACTAACGAAAAAGAAAGCTTCAAACTCAGAAGTGTCCAAGCAACACAGCAGTAATGACTTTATGAACTTCTTCACTTATAAGATTGAAAATATCAGGGACAAAATTATAACTATGCAACCGTCTACTACAGTATCGCATCCGGGAGTGCATTGTAGTCTCCCTGAGGGAAAATTTTATAAATTTGTTTTGCTATAGGAGAGGAAAAATTTGCAAACTCGTTAATTCATCTAAATCGACAACTTGTATGTTAGACCCTATACCGACTAAGCTACTGAAAGAGATGCTTCCAGATGTCATAGATCCTCTTCTTAATATAATTAATTAATCTTTGTCTCTAGGATACGTACCAAAAACCTTTAAGCTGGCTATGATTAAACCGCTTGTTAAAAAACACACAACTTGATCATACAGAATTAGTCAATTACAGGCCGATCTCGAATCTGCCTTTTCTGTCAAAGATATTAGAAAAAACAGTATCCTCACAACTGTGTTCCTTTCTTGAAAGAAATGATATCTGCGAGGATTTTCAGTCCGGATTTAGACCGTACCATAGTACCGAGACAGCTCTCGTTAGAGTCACAAATTATTTACTTTTATCATCCGATCGTGATTGTATCTCCCTATTAGTGTTACTTGATCTTAGTCCTGCATTTGACACCATTGACCACAACATTCTTTTAAATAGACTAGAAAACTATGTTGGCATTAGTGGAATTGCACTAGCATGGTTTAAATCATACTTATCTGACCGTTATCAGTTTGTAGCAGTAAATGAAGAGATGTCTTATCGATCACAAGTTCAGTATGGCGTACCGCAAGGCTCAGTACTAGGACCGCTGCTGTTCACTCTGTACATGCTGCCATTAGGAGATATCATTAGGAAACATGGAATTCGATTTCACTGTTATGCTGATGATACTCAGCTCTATATTTCTTCAAAACCTTACAAAACTTTCCAATTGACAAAATTAACGGAATGCATACAGTAGCTTATATAAAAAAATTGGATGACTAGTAATTTCCTACTACTAAATTCTGAAAAAACAGAGATTCTGATTATTGGACAAAAAACTTCCACACGTAATAACCTAGAATACTGTCTAACACTTGATGACTGCTCTGTTAAGTCTTCGTCGCCGGTTAGGAACCTGGGTGTGCTCTTTAATAACAATCTTTCATTTGAAAGTCACGTCTCTAGTATCTGTAAAACCGCATTTTTCCATCTTAAAAATACATATGCTCTCATTGACAAATGCGGAACAATTAGTTAATGCGTTCATGACATCAAGACTAGATTATTGTAATGCTCTACTGAGTGGTTGCCCTGCACGCTTAATAAAGAAACTACAGCTAGTTCAAAACGCAGCAGCTCGAGTTCTTACCAGAAGCAGGAAATATGACCATATTAGCCCGGTTCTGTTAACACTGCATTGGCTGCCTATTAAACATCGTATACATTTTAAAATATTGTTGATTACTTACAAAGCTAGACTAAAAACACATCTTTTTGACCTAGCATACACATAATACATTATAGACTTCTATAATTCAATGTTAGGCTGCATTAGGTCAGCCGGAACTGGGAACACTTCCCTTAAATCATGATGTACTCGTTACATCATAAGAAGAATGGCATCTACGCTAATTTGAGTGTCTTTGTTTATCCCGAGGTTTTCCCGCAGCCTGCCGGATCCAGGCCGTATCCAGATCTGACGAGGAGCTTCGCCTGGACCCGATGACAATGCAGTGCTGAAGTGCCAACTAGCCTCTCCTCCCTATGGAGGATCCCTTTCCCACTCAACAGATAAATCGCTGTGGGAAAATTCGGCTTGCGTACCAACCTCGAAGTGATAAAATAAAACAAAATTCTGTAACAAATTTATAGGCAAGACAAGCAGTTTGTTTAGGCATGGTTTGTAGGGAATTACAAACCTGCGCACATATATTCAAACAAACATAACTATAGAATCAATTCTTAATGCGCATGTGAACGCCATCAGCGTGTATCACAGGTTCGTGTTTAAAGTCTGTTTATAGAGAAAGGCGTCATCTTAGCGGCCCCTAATTTAATAAATTATAATTTCGCCGGAAGTGAATCAATCAAAACTAACTTTAGCTGGAAATAACATTATTCAAGAACCGCTATAAAGCCAAAACAATCTCTGTTACCTTAAATTATATGTTTGTCTCTGAAAAGCTGCTTTGAAACAATCCATTGTTAAAAGCGCTATATAAATGAAGATGACTTGACTATTATATGTGATCTACAGTGATCAAGTCTTTTCTTTTAAATATGTTTTAAAAAAAAAAACATATTTAGGGGTGGTGACATGTAGCAAAGGGCCACAGGTTGGACTCAAACCCATCCAGCACCCCACAAGTCAGCTGTTTTAAGTCTCAAACCCATCCAGCACCCAACGAGTCAGCTGTTTTAAGTTTCAAACCCATCCAGCACCCAACGAGTCAGCTGTTTTAAGTCTCAAACCCATCCATCACCCCACGAGTCAGCTGTTTTAAGTCTCAAACCCATCCAGCACCCCACGAGTCAGCTGTTTTAAGTGAACTAATTGTAGCTGGCTCCCGTCTGAGATCCAAAAGTATGATAAAGAACAAATCATCCTTACACTAATTACTTTTACTAATTATTAATTACAGTATGTCCGTATAGAGTGGTGATATTATTTATTAACCATACTATTTGATTTCATTAGTAGGGTGTTATTTTGTAACCATCTTGTAATTTGTTTTGCAGATCTAGCAAAAGCTAAGAATCTAACTCAGGCAGTGAGCCATGCTGAAAGAGCCGGCTCTCTGGAAGGAACAGATCTATAAGAGCCAGCTCCGGCAAAAGAGCCATAATGCCCATCACCAGTGGTCCAGTACCTGACACAAGAACCCAAACTAGATACCCTTAAACTTCTTTTTAAACAAGCATTTTCTTGTCACCGGAGAGGTGTGCGGCCTCCAGGTTGTTACTATTAATGCTTTAATATTACATTTACAATAATTTGTGATGTGACTACAAGTTATACACATGCTCGATTAATACTTTTATTACCACTGTAAAAACTTTATGGTTGCTCTTTAAAAAGCCTCTGCACTGGCACGCCCGTTAAAACATGAAGTGTTAAAGTGTTAACCCGTGTTAAACAGTTTATTGTCCTTTCAAAGATTTTCACTTATGTAGCTGACTGACTTAACAGCTGAAAGGCAAAAGAAAACAATAATCAGTAAACAAAGATATTCTAATAAATCTTAATCAGAGCACTCATTCAACATTGAACAAAGAAACATCATTGTTATTAACTATAATAAATATCCATAACTTACCTAAATATTGCGTCCGGTGGTCAGCCAACTGGGAAAGATGGGCACTATAAGGTGCAGTCCGACTCTCTGCAGCAAACAGAGGGACATACTAAGTAGGGCTTCATCCAGGCCTCTTATATGGCCAGGTGTGCCTGACAGGTTAAGGCTAAGTCCCGCCCCCTAGGACTGGGCAGGGCTTCATCCAGGCCTCTTATATGGCCAGGTGTTGCCTGACAGGTTAAGGCTAAATCCCGCCCCCTAGGACTGGGCAGGGCTTCATCCAGCCCTCTTATATGGCCAGGTGTGCCTGACAGGTTAAGGCTAAGTCCCGCCCCCTAGGACTGGGCAGGGCTTCATCCAGCCCTCTTATATGGCCAGGTGTTGCCTGACAGGTTAAGGCTAAGTCCCACCCCCTAGGACTGGGCAGGGCTTCATCCAGGCCTCTTATATGTCCAGGTGTTGCCTACAGGTTAAGGCTAAGTCCCGCCCCCTAGGACTGGGCAGGGCTTCATCCACGCCTCTTATATGTCCAGGTGTTGACTGACAGGTTAAGGCTAAGTCCCACCCCCTAGGACTGGGCAGGGCTTCATCCAGGCCTCTTATATGTCCAGGTGTTGACTGACAGGTTAAGGCTAAGTCCCACCCCCTAGGACTGGGCAGGGCTTCATCCACGCCTCTTATATGTCCAGGTGTTGGCTGACAGGTTAAGGCTAAGTCCCGCCCCCTAGGACTGGGCAGGGCTTCATCCATGCCTCTTATATGTCCAGGTGTTGGCTGACAGGTTAAGGCTAAGTCCCGCCCCCTAGGACTGGGCAGGGCTTCATTCAGGCCTCTTATATGTCCAGGTGTTGCCTACAGGTTAAGGCTAAGTCCCGCCCCCTAGGACTGGGTAGGGCTTCATCCAGGCCTCTTATATGTCCAGGTGTTGCCTACAGGTTAAGGCTAAGTCCCGCCCCCTAGGACTGGGCAGGGCTTCATCCAGGCCTCTTATATGTCCAGGTGTTGGCTGACAGGTTAAGGCTAAGCCCTGCCCCCTAGGACTGGGCAGGAAGGAGGATTTGTAACAACCACTATCATATGTATTAGATTCACTACTATTACCAGTCCATCTGTTATCTCCCTCTTACAGCTGTGGTTCTACTACAGGTGCTGTGTGCTGTCCTGCAGCTCCTGGGCTGCTACATAGGGTCTGTGGAAGGACTTTCAAAGACCATGTTGACTTTGGATGATTTTAAATAAACTCATTCACATTTGTGATGAGGCAGAAGACACTATATACATCTTCTGAGTTTTATTCATGAACCCAATGACTGCATCAGTTCAACAAATTCAATCATGCTGTTTGTTTGTTTTATGGAATCAAACAAATGTTGTTTTGTTTTTTTTACTTTCCCTTTAATTGTCTCCTAAACTGTACAACTAACATATTGTACAAGGTGATAGTCGTGGTCATTGTGATTCCTTTGACATTTTGAGCAAACCTCGAAAAGAAAAGACTTCATGAGAGTTAAAATATCAGTAAATAGTCAAAGTTAATTTCCCATAATTCAATGCCTGAACTCATCATCTCTGATTATCACATTCACCTGTGAGTTTATATTATTATATTACATTATATTGTTTAGTTCACCCCATATAAGCCTGGTTCACCTCACCATTCACTGCTAAGTCTTGTTTTGCTGCTGTGAACATTTCCAAGCGTTTTCCATGTGTTTAGCTGTCTGATGTGACCTTGTCGGTTCCTGATCTTCTGCCTGGTTCCTCTTTGTTTGCTGCCTGCCCTGATACCCTGCCTGTTTTTTGAACACGATTTGCCTGATCTTCTCTGCTGCGTTTGCTGGTGTATGACCCTTGCCTGGGGACTACTCTGTTTAATAAAGACAAGCTGCACTTGGATCTGAATTACTTCTATGCTTCGTAACACACAACATGTCTTGATTTGAACAAATGACCAAAAGACTCTTCACACATAGATAGAGGGGTGAATAACAAGTTTAGTTGGACACTTAGTGAATCTCTGTAGATCTAGGAAGGATAAATATCATCATGTTGTGTGCTGGCTCTGTATCTCCTCGGCCGGGCTCCATAAAACATGCTATGTTGGTCTTCATCACAGCTGAACCTGGCTCCCAATAATTCTTCCACAGTCTGGTGCCTGTGTCTCGTTGCCTGGACGTCATTAAAGACGATACTAATTTTAATGATTTTTTCAATTCCAATTCATAAGATGCTTTTATTGAAATATTCAAACTCTGTTTTTTCATTGGAACATATTCTAGCTGAGATACAGTCTGGCAGTTTCTTCTACATTTATTCATGAGTGTTTGGAAACTAGTTAAAGAAAATGGCAATTCTACCTATATACAATATTGTATCATATTTTTTTATTATTATTTGAAATAGTTTTATAATCTGTGAGTTATAACTAGAACACATCTAACAGAGGTTCGTTTTCATAAGAGCCGTTGCACAAAGAGATCTTAGCACTTCATGTAAATGTGATAAGGTCGTCTGGTGCCTGGGTGTCATTAAAGTGCAGGAGTTTCTAACTGAATTAAAATTAATTCACTTACTGACATGAAGAGGTGGCACACTTAAAGACAAAAAGAGGAGGGAAGACTAAATCATGTCTTGATCTACCAGAGAAGGCAAGGCAAGTTTATTTCTATAGCACATTTCATACACAATGGTAATTCAAAGTGCTTTACATAGAAGAAATTTAAATAATCAAAAGAAATAAGAAGAATTAAAACAGTTTAAAATAAAGAAATTTAAAATAATCAAAAGAAATATGAATAATTAAAACAGTTTAGGATAAAAAATTAAATAAAATACAGTACAAACAGTCGGACAAACAGTGGCACAGTGCTCATTCAGTAAATGCACAGCTAAACAGAAGTGTTTTCAGTCTGGATTTGAATGTGACTACTGTAGGAGCACATCTGATCTCTTCTGTAGGAGCACATCTGATCTCTTCTGTAGGAGCACATCTGATCTCTTCTGTAGGAGCACATCTGATCTCTACTGTAGGAGCACATCTGATCTCTACTGTAGGAGCACATCTGATCTCTACTGTAGGAGCACATCTGATCTCTACTGTAGGAGCACATCTGATCTCTTCTGTAGGAGCACATCTGATCTCTACTGTAGGAGCACATCTGATCTCTACTGTAGGAGCACATCTGATCTCTACTGTAGGAGCACATCTGATCTCTACTGTAGGAGCACATCTGATCTCTTCTGTAGGAGCACATCTGATCTCTACTGGAGGAGCACATCTGATCTCTTCTGTAGGAGCACATCTGATCTCTACTGTAGGAGCACATCTGATCTCTACTGTAGGAGCACATCCGATCTCTACTGTAGGAGCACATCTGATCTCTACTGTAGGAGCACATCTGATCTCTTCTGTAAAAGCACATCTGATCTCTACTGTAGGAGCACATCTGATCTCTACTGTAGGAGCACATCTGATCTCTTCTGTAGGAGCACATCTGATGTCTTCTGTAGGAGCACATCTGATCTCTTCTGTAGGAGCACATCTGATCTCTACTGTAGGAGCACATCTGATCTCTACTGTAGGAGCACATCTGATCTCTACTGTAGGAGCACATCTGATCTCTACTGTAGGAGCACATCTGATCTCTTCTGTAGGAGCACATCTAAGGAGGTAGGAGGAGTAGGGAGAAGGAGGAGGAGTAGGGAGAGGAGGAGGAGAAAACAGGTGGAGGAGAAGGAGGTAGGAGGAGTAGGGAGAAGGAGGTAGAGGAGGAGTAGGGAGAGGATAAGGAGGTAGAGGGGGAGTAGGAGTAGGGAGAGGAGGAGAAGGAGGGAGAGGAGAAGGAGCAGGAGGAGGGGAAGAAGGAGGTAGAGGAGGAGGAGGGATAGGAGGAGAAGAAGGTAGAGGAGGAGTAGGGAGAGGAGAAGAAGGAGGTAGAGGAGGAGTAGGAGTAGGGAGAGGAGGATGAGGAGAAGGAGGTGGAGAAGTAGGGAGAAGAGGAGTAGGGAGAGGAGAGAAGGAGGTAAAGGATGAGGAGGTAGAGGAGAAGGAGGTGGAGAAGTAGGGAGAAGAGGAGTAGGGAGAGGAGAGAAGGAGGTAAAGGATGAGGAGGTAGAGGAGAAGGAGGTGGAGAAGTAGGGAGAAGAGGAGTAGGGAGAGGAGAGGGAGGTACAGGAGGAGGAGGAGGGAGAGGTGGAGTGAGAGGAGAGGAGAATGAGGTACAGGAGGAGGAGGGAGAGGTGGAGTGAGAGGAGGAGGAGAAGGAGGTGAAAGGAGGAGGAAGAGGTGGAGGTAGAGGAGGAGGTGAAAGAGAAGGAGGAAGAGGTGGAGGGAGAGGAGAAGGAGGTACAGGAGAATGAGGGAGAGGTGGAGTGAGAGGAGGAGGAGAAGGAGGTGAAAGGAGGAGGAAGAGGTGGAGGTAGAGGAGGAGGTGAAAGAGAAGGAGGAAGAGGTGGAGGGAGAGGAGAAGGAGGTACAGGAGAATGAGGGAGAGGTGGAGTGAGAGGAGGAGGAGAAGGAGGTACAGGAGGAGGAGGGAGAGGTGGAGAAGTAGGGAGAAGAGGAGTAGGGAGAGGAGAGGAGAAGGAGGTACAGGAGGAGGAGGGAGAGGTGGAGTGAGAGGAGGAGGAGAAGGAGGTACAGGAGGAGGAGGGAGAGGTGGAGAAGTAGGGAGAAGAGGAGTAGGGAGAGGAGAGGAGAAGGAGGTACAGGAGGAGGAGGGAGAGGTGGAGTGAGAGGAGGAGGAGAAGGAGGTGAAATAGGAGGAGGAAGAGGTGGAGGTAGAGGAGGAGGTGAAAGAGAAGGAGGAAGAGGTGGAGGGAGAGGAGAAGAAGGTACAGGAGGATGAGGGAGAGGTGGAGTGAGAGGAGGAGGAGAAGGAGGTGAAAGAGGTGGAGGAGAGTCTCTGGCCTGTCCCAGACCAAAGACAGGACGCTGGGGCAGAATAATTTGCTGTTTGGTGAGTTGTACTGTTCAAGCACACTGAGGAATAACAAATGTTCAAATCTTCACATTTGTTTTTTTCTTTTCTGTTCATCATGTGAAAATGTTTCTGAGGGGGAGCAACATCACTAATAACCAGTTTTTGTAGTATCGTTTTGAATGTATCTCCCCAGTGTGTCAGACTGTGTTGCAGTGTGTGTGTTTCTGAGGGCTTATATTTATATCTGAAGGCAAAGTTTGTTTTTTCAGCAAGATTGAATGGTTTTGAGCAGAGAGCTTCATTTTGACCTGAAAACAGGACGTTTTGGGAATTTGATGAGAAGTTGTGGATTTGTGTTTAGAGTTTTGAGAAAAAGAGGCATAATTTAAAAACGTGTTTAAGCAATCGAGAAAAACTGCAAAGAAAGCTGCATTTAATATTATAGAATACATCTTAGAATATAAACATTACCCACATAGAAATTAATTTCAAATAAACCTGTTAACTGAATTGAATTGAATTGAATTATACTCCAAACTAAATATCAAGGCATTCCCTTCTCCCTACTCTTTTCTTTGTGGTTAACAGAGATCCAGCTATTTATTTTGAAGTCAAACTTTACACTTCAAGTAGTCATATTCATGACATATGGAGGCACCAAAAGCTCATATCAGTAAATAAAGAAACATGTTATGATTTAAATGGTTAAAGTATTTAGGTCCATATCCTGAATTTGAACGTGTGTGACCTTATTAACAGTCTAGTAGCCAGCCCATAGAGCCCCATTATGAACCCGGAAATGTTGAGTACACCAAAGTTTTATAGCATGAATGTGAAGTATGGGTCCCCAGCTTACAGAAACTGACGGATGCTAATTTGCATATGTTGAGCAATTTGGATAATTAGCATAATTAGCATTATTAGCTTAATCGTCCATTTTTGCCTCATATTTTGCACTATATGGCCAATTTCTACAATATTTGAGTGGTTTTAGAGGCAGCAGATTTCAAAATGGTAATTCTATAACAAATTTGGATACATTCAGACACATTTTTTATTAATTTCGAACAAAATTTTAGGTTATTTTCATGGTAAACGCAATATTCTCACATTTCAGAACCACAAGAACTCTTGCCCTTTGATGTGCATGTTCATGATAACCTTAGTTTGTTTACATTTCTTGATGTCCGGTCATGTTTTTATGCAAATAAGCTGTTGCAGTGAGCTGTTGTAGTTATAATAAGTATGTTGTAAAGCAAGGGAGCATAGTCTAGTTTTAAAGTCGAAATTCACCTTGCAAATATTTTTATATTCTTATATCGCCTTTATTAGTACAAAAGTCAGTCAAGGGATTTAATGTTGACATTTTAATGTTGACATTACTTATGTTTTCACATTAAGATAAAAGGTTATAATGACAGTATTGTTCAGTACATTGTGAATTTCTATTCAGATCAATTTTGTGGGTGAATCTGGTGTTCTAAAATTAGTTACCATAATTAAAAAATATTGTATTTTTCTTCTTTTTTTTTTATTCAGACTTCTTGTGATTTGATCAGGAAAGGATTAAAAACTTATTTATTTATTATAAATAAACGATATTATTTCTGCTTTCTCAAGTTGTTGAGTATTCATTTAACCATTCGGATCTAGGGTTGAGTACTTTCAAAACAAAGAGAGACGGTTTGATCAGGTCGAAATGTCGGGAAAGAAGTGTCTGTTTGCACCATGCAGTGGCAAAGATAGCGACTTTAAAATATCTGGGTCCAAAGGAATCGCTTCTCTGCTAAATAAGAGCGAGGAGCTTGGAGACACAGCCATACATGAGAGTTTATCAAACATTATTGCTACTGATGGTGCTTCATCAGCTTCTGTGCTATGTCACAAATCTTGCTACAGCTCATATACTTCACGTTCTAGATATGTGAGCAAACGCAAGTCAGACTCATGTCAGAGTCAGCCCCGAAAGCGAATCATTCGTTCTCAACTCTCTTCATTTGAGTATTCAAAATGTGTTAATTGTGAGGCATAGCAGTTTGCCTGAAGGTAGTAGTCAGTGTGTGCTTTGTGTGGTGCGGCGGTGAGGCCCTCTTGGTTAGCCTTGCGGTCTGACCCGGGTTGTCCAGATCCGTTTTAACTCTTGCGTTTGGGGGAGTTTTAACTGGGTCTTCGTTGGATCTTGCAACTTGCGGGGCCTGTCTTGTATGGCATGTATATATTGTATATTTACATGTTTGGCGTGGTGTGGAGGTGAAGCCCTCTTGGTTAGCCTTGCATCTGGCGGACTGACCCGGGTTGCCCAGACTCAGTTTTAACTCTTGCGTCTGGCGAAGTTTTAATTGGGTCCCAGTTGGTTCTAGAGACTTGCAGACCAACCTGGGTAGCCCTTCTGCCATTTGGCTGTTGCCCTAGCGACTTGCTGTCTTGTATGGCATGTACACTCACCGGCCACTTTATTAGGTACCCCATGCTAGTAACGGGTTGGACCCCCTTTTGCCTTCAGAACTGCCCCAATTCTTCGTGGCATAGATTCAACAAGGTGCTGGAAGCATTCCTCAGGGAGTTTGGTCCATATTGACATGATGGCATCACACAGTTGCCGCAGATTTGTCGGCTGCACATCCATGATGCGAATCTCCCGTTCCACCACATCCCAAAGATGCTCTATTGGATTGAGATCTGGTGACTGTGGAGGCCATTTGAGTACAGCGAACTCATTGTCATGTTCAAGAAACCAGTCTGAGATGATTCCAGCTTTATGACATGGCGCATTATCCTGCTGAAAGTAGCCATCAGAAGTTGGGTACATTGTGGTCATAAAGGGATGGACATGGTCAGCAACAATACTCAGGTAGGCTGTGGCGTTGCAACGATGCTCAATTGGTACCAAGGGGCCCAAAGAGTGCCAAGAAAATATTCCCCACACCATGACACCACCACCACCAGCCTGAACCGTTGATACAAGGCAGGATGGATCCATGCTTTCATGTTGTAGACGCCAAATTCTGACCCTACCATCCGAATGTCGCAGCAGAAATCGAGACTCATCAGACCAGGCAACGTTTTTCCAATCTTCTATTGTCCAATTTCGATGAGCTTGTGCAAATTGTAGCCTCAGTTTCCTGTTCTTAGCTGAAAGGAGTGGCACCCGGTGTGGTCTTCTGCTGCTGTAGCCCATCTGCCTCAAAGTTCGACGTACTGTGCGTTCAGAGATGCTCTTCTGCCCACCTTGGTTGTAACGGGTGGTTATTTGAGTCACTGTTGCCCTTCTATCAGCTCGAACCAGTCTGGCCATTCTCCTCTGACCTCTGGCATCAACAAGGCATTTCCGCCCACAGAACTGCCGCTCACTGGATGTTTTTTCTTTTTCGGACCATTCTCTGTAAACCCTAGAGATGGTTGTGCGTGAAAATCCCAGTAGATTAGCAGTTTCTGAAATACTCAGACCAGCCCTTCTGGCACCAACAATCATGCCACGTTCAAAGTCACTCAAATCACCTTTCTTCCCCATACTGATGCTCGGTTTGAACTGCAGGAGATTGTCTTGACCATGTCTACATGCCTAAATGCACTGAGTTGCCGCCATGTGATTGGCTGCTTAGAAATTAAGTGTTAACGAGCAGTTGGACAGGTGTACCTAATAAAGTGGCCGGTGAGTGTATATAGTGTATATTTGTTAGGGATGGTAAGATTCACCGATTCACATTTTATGACCCCTCATCTGAGCCACAACAAATAAAAAACAAATATACATTAACAAATTTATTGTGGATATTTTGAAAACACTAAATGTCCAATAGTTAACAAAATAAAGAATGTTCAGGGTTCTTCCTCTGAGTGTTACATGTGGGTTTTTGTTGTGTCTTGTATATCACGTGATTCCGTGTTTGTCATGTGAGCCTGCCATGTGTCTTGTCTTTTATGTTGTTGCTCAGTGTCCACAGGTGTTCCTCGTCTTTGTTTATTAGTCTCCCCAGGTGTCTCTTATTCACCACGCCCCCTTGTTATCTTGTTTAGCTTGTTTGTCTGTGTATTTAAACCCCTGTGTTTCAGTTGTTGGCTGTCAGTTGTTGCTTAATGTTGCTTGTAGTGGTGTGTTGTGTTCCTGGTCTGAGTTCCTTGTTCCTGTCTAGAGTTCCTTGTTCCTGTCTAGAGTTCCATGTGATGTCATTTTCCCTGGATTACCTGTTCGTTTAATTAAAGTGCTTGCGTTTGGATTCACTCTCCGCGTCATTCCTGCTACAGCGTAACACTGAGGAGGAGAGACCATCATATATATATTATATATATATATATAATTTTTGATTGTTTTTGATAGGGATTATTTCATGGGGGCAAGATTATTTTTATTTTTAATTTACTATACTGAATAGCTTAATTGGTAGCCTATGTCTACTTTATCAAGTGCAAAATATAAATAAAAGTATATACACTAAATGATACAAATGTATTATTTGACCAATTTTAAAGTTTTACTATACATTTTCTTCCTGGAATCCACCTTGAAATCCTACCCCCTGTTGGGATCAGGATAATCCTGTTTTTTTGGATCAAAGTTATCCAAATCCTACTGACAAGTTTTGAACACAAACACAAACTGAAGGTTTGATCCAGATTAAAACCAGGATTGGATTCCGTGATCTAATCTGATTTCAGATTCCTTTTGAACAACCCATTTTCAAGATTTGATCCAATCCGATAACCAAAATCTGATCATCTTACCTTTGAACAACTGGCCCCTAGTTATTCAACCTCCATCGCAAGGACGACTCGATAATAGTGGTCCACTGCTGATCAGCAGAAGTATTTCAGTTAGACAGTGATAATGAGAGTTAGAAGTTAGCAGGAGACCTACACAATATAAAACTCAAAACTAAGTATTTTAAACACCATCTTTCAAGAGCAAGCGGTTTGTGAATCCTGCATTGATCTCTCGAGATTTGAGAAGCAGTCGTCAGTAAAATAAAGGGAACACAAAAATAGTTTAGGATTATACTGCTTTATAAAGATGAATTTTAACCACTGATTCTTCACATGCTCATCCTTGGAGAGTGAAAAATAACTGGCTTTATCTTCACATCATGCACAGCGCCATCTTCTCGACATGATGCTGTCCGGTTCAGAAATCAGCTCCGGTTTGAGCTTTAAGTTTCCCTGCGAGTGCGCGCGCAATAACTGGGCGCGGCCAATATGCGAATGTTTCGTATCTACGGCACTACGAAACCGTGAATCGTATCGCATCGGAAGCTGCTTATATGTATCTTTAATGTATCGTATCGTTGGCTATGCATCTAGATGCGTATCGCATCGGCCTCAGCTATGGAGATGCAAATCCCTAATATTTGTACATAGTTCGTTGATCACACATGGTGATGGGCTTAGGTGATGTCATCTCATTGGGTGTCTTAAAGAGCTACCCCATTAATATGTATCGTACCATTGCAGGATCCAAGTTATGTCAAATACCCGCTTTGCTTTTTCATCCAGAAATGCATAACAGCTAGCTAGACTTTGGCGCTAGCATGGCGACACGCAGCAGCAGTGTGTGAGAGTTTGTTTGGAACACAAGTTTATAATGGGTTTAAGTACGTTTTAACACGTTACGTTTGTTTTTTTATACTCGTCGGACAAATTGTATCTTACTGGGTCGATATGTGGACTTACCGTGGAGCTGGCCTTCTTCTCCTGTGGAGCGTGTTTTGTCATCTTTTGGCCCGTCTCCCGGTGCACGGTGAAACGTTGCAATACACACGGGAATTTCTTCTCCTGCTTCGAAATGCCAGGGTTGGCTCTGTGAATCCAAATGTGGTCTTCCCTGAGGAGATTATTCAACCGCTGGCTTCCACGCCTGGGGCCCAGAGCTGGATACCGCCACGGGCAAGGAGGAAGAGAGGGAGACGTGGAGGTGTACGGCAAAGGCTCAAAAGACTTGGTCATCGCAGAATCCCCCTTCCCTCTATAATGTTAGCAAATGTGCAGTCCCTCCGCAATAAAGTGGATGAAGTCCAAGCACACGTGAAGTTTCTGGAGGAGTATCGGGACGCGTGCATCCTCGCCTTCACAGAAACATGGCTTAAAGAGCACGTCTCCCAGGAAGATATGGAAATTGATGGCTTTGGAGCACCCTTTCGTCTTGACAGAGACCCCGCGGTGACCGGTAAGTCACTGGGCGGAGGTTTATGTTTATACATTAATAAACGCTGGTGCAGTACAGTCATCATTCGTGAGTCCTTATGTACACCAGACATTGAGCTTTTAGCGGTGTCGCTACGGCCATTCTATTTGCCGAGGGAATTTCCACAACTATTTGTGACTGTGGTTTTCAAGCGCCGATTATTTTAATGGGAGATTTTAACCACTGTAAACCCGGGAAAGCGCTTGGTCACTTTTTTCAATATGTCACTTGTCCGACTCGGCATTCCAAGTGTCTTGATCTTTGTTTTGGGACAGTCAAAGGAGCATATAAATCACTCCTGAGAGCTCCTATTGGTGCGTCCGACCACAGTGTTGTTTATCTTGTTCCGAAATACAAAACTGTCCTGAAGAGGAACAAGCCTGAGCGAACTCTGGTGCCGGTATGGTCGGATGAATCGGTGCAGGATCTACAAGAATGTTTTGCTGATACCGACTGGGACGTTTTTAAGAATTCCTGCACGGATATAAATGAATTAACAGAAACGGTTTCTAGTTATATTTCTTTCTGTGAAAATATGTTTGTCCCCAAGAAATCCCGTTTACTTTATGCTAATAATAAACAGTGGGTCTCAAAATCCGTCAAGAAACTGATTAATCAGAGGAATATTTATTTTAATCAAGGAGACACGCAACAATACAGGGAGCTCTCAAAGCAAGTTAAGAGAGAACTTAAACTTGCAAAGTTCGCTTATAAAGATAAAGTCGAAAACTTATTGTTACGATCTCTTCTGAGTCGCAACAAAATAAGGGAGCCACCACACACCACTTCCAATTAATAAAGGAATTTATTAATTCGTGTGAGACAACAACATTAAGGATCAGTATAAATGATAATCAGTGTGTCAGTAGTTGGGTGCAAATGTATATCACTCATGAAGGTCAACAGTCCAACCATCCCAACGGAGATGGATCAAAGGGCGGCAGTGATCTCCCATATCCCTCACATCTCATGAGTTCTCCGAGCCGACAAGTCTCCAAACATACCGTGCAGACGAAACCAGCCCAAGCTCGGCCCCCACCCCGCTCTCCTCTCTTTCACAGTCTTTTATAGAGCTCATGATTATGTTCAGGTGTACAACCACTCACTTCAGCCAATCACCTGCAACTCAAGAGACAACGAGTTGATTACTGAACTCGTCACACACCCCCCTTTAAAAGAGATCAAAACAAAACAAAAACCCAGCACCATAACCTTAGAAATCATTTCAACACTCATTGATGTACCACCTCCGATCACAGTACAACCATGATTTTCACAATTCCTTCCATTCTCCCACACTGCCCCACCTTGCCACCAGCAATCTGGATCCTGAAAGCAAATTAAGGCGACAAGAGAGCACAGAGAAACAGAAGCAACTGTACAACCATTGCACTTAATTGATTAGGTCAGGAGCATGGGACAACGCATCTGCCACCCCGTTATCCGATCCTTTAATGTGTTTAACAATTAGATTGTAGGGCTGTAAAAAGAGAATCCACCGCATTAAGCGCTGACTCGGCGACTGTAAAGAATGCAAAAACGTTAAAGGATTATGATCAGAAAACACTGTTACGGGCATTCCTCCCCCTACATACACATCAAAGAACTGGAGTGCCCAAATTAAAGATAAAGCCCCTTGCTCAATCACAGAGTAGTTTTTCTGATAAGTGTTAAACCTACGGGAAAAGAAGCTTACAGGATAATCCAAACCATCCTCCCCTGTCTGTAATAAAACAGCTCCAGCACCAACCTGGCTGGCATCCACCTGTAACTTAAATGGCATATCCAGCCTCGGGGCAGCTAGAACAGGAGCAGTGGTCAATAATAATTTGACATTTTCAAAAGCTCTCTGACAATTCTCGCTCCAGTCAAATTTCACTGAGTTCTTAAGTAAGTCAGTCAGCGGAGAAACCACGGTCGAAAAGTTTGAACAGAAACCCCGGTAATAACCGACCATCCCCAAGAAACGCATGAGTTCTTTAAACTTAGCACAAAAAGTAGACCCAGAAGATGGCAACAAAATTAACACCTGATCACCTGGTGTAAAGACACGACTTTCAGCATGCTTATCAAAGTGATTCTTCATCTTCTCTTGCGCAACAGCAAGATTCTTCTGTGCACTCAATCCGGACAAAGAACAAACGTCGACGAAAACCATTCACATACTCTACCAAATTTTGCGGAGGATCCCCCTCACCTAGTCCCTCACGCAAAACAGAAAGAGGTCCACGTACACGATGACCGAAAACTAAATCATTTGGGCTAAATCCCAAGCTCTCTTGCTGTACCTCCCTAGCAGCAAGTAATAGCCAGGGTAAACCCTCCTCCCAGTCACGGTTTAACTCCACACAGTAAGCGCGCAAAAGCGACTTCAAAGTCTGGTGAAACCGTTCAATCGCACCCTGACTTTGAGGACGATATACGCTCGACTGATTGTGTTTCACTTTAAGTACTTTCAGAACCTCAGCAAACATACGAGATGTAAAATTAGTACCGTTATCACTTTGAATAATCTTCGGTATCCCAAAAATAGATATGAACTGGGTTAAAGCCTTGACAACCGCTTTGGTGGTAATTCTTCGTATAGCATAGGCTGCTGGATAGCGAGTTGCCTGACACATAACGGTCAACAGATATGCATTCCCTGATTTAGATGGAGGCAGTGGTCCCACACAATCAATTATTAAGTGCTCAAATGGTTTACTTGTAACCACTATGGGACTCAAAGGCACTGGTTTCAACAGCTGATTAGGCTTCCCGGTTACCTGGCAAGTGTGACACGTTCTGATGAAAGTCGCAATATCCTTTTTCACACGGGGCCAATAAAACTGTTGTAAAATTCGGTCATAGGTCTTTTTTACTCCTAAATGTCCAGCAACTTCACCATGTGCATGTTGTAATACTATGTCTCGAAATTGTTTCGGCACCACCACTTGAATTACACACTCCTCCAGTAAAAACTTTTTACAGGGAACGTACTTCCTTAGAAGCACCTCATCTTGGATAAAATATCCACTAACAGCACTTCTCACCTCCTGAGGCGAAATAGCAGCATCAAACAACTTCTGTAACTCAGGGTCCTTCTGCTGCGCATCTACCAACTCCCTATGAGAAATAGGTGAAAGGGTGGATAAACCAGGCACAACATATTTTGACACTTCTTGTTTCTCTAATGACATCTCACGACTCCTTGCCCAAGTCACAACACAAGCTGTAAATACTTCAGGAAAAAATTTATGCAAAGCGTCGGAGTTCTCTGTGACTGGAATAGACACTACCTCAGGAGGTGGAATCACCTCTCGCCAGACTCTACCCCCAGCCAAATTGTTACCCACAATGACAGTGTGATGAAACGAGCCCACCAGCTCGCCTTCGGGGAGAAATGTAAGTCCGTGTATGGATGTAAAGGATGGCGCACTCGCAGAAGCACTTCGTGCAAGGTGGAATTTATTTACAGTGCCAATAAGAAGGCCGTCCACAGTGAAGTCGATTTACAGGTGCACACAAAAGAAAACGGAAAAAAAAAACTAAGAAGTACAACAACAACAAAACAAAGACAAAAATTATTTGAAAAAAAAAAAACGTATCTACAGTATACAAAAGTTTTTCTTGCTTGAGGCACCACAGTTGCACTCTCGCTTCCGCCTTGGTTAACAAGTCCTGACTTTAGGTTTGGCCTTGGCTTAAATAGGCCAAACCCCGCCCCTTTTGGGCCACACGAATTCCCGGAACATATAACAATTAATACACATACAAATACTTCATCTATTTGATTACATAATTCCCCATTCAAATACACACATGAACACCTATTCAGACTACTAGACAATGGTTTCGTCAGCTTCCGGTTTCGATTCGCCGGCGCGACCCGGCCATGACGTCATAAACGGCCGCCACTCGATCGTTCGGTTCGGCCGGCGAAACTTCCCCGCTGGAAGACTGACTACGCCCACACAGACAAACAACACAGAGGCGAAACAACAGGACAGTGCAGTGCAAGTGTATGAAATGACCGGGAAATGAATATGGGAGAAAGAGTGGAGAAATGGAGGAATGTCCATGTGCTATCAGCATTGCGTGTGCACCCGCTCCGATGATAGCGGCAAAGGCAGGAAGGTTCGACGTGAATGAGGTCAGTATGTATGTGCGTATATATGTGTGTATGTGTGTGTGCCAGTGCTGCTTCCCCAGCGGTGGCAGCTAATGTGACTTTATCACAGACAGTAACCCCATCCACTGGTAAAGACGGACGAACTCCCAAAGATACCTCTCCACAAATCAGGTCGGAAGTCAAGTGTACTCTATGAAGAGGAAAAGAAAGAGTGTTTAATCCAATTCCTCTAATCAGAACACTTCTCCCTTCACTTGATACCTGAGAAAAGGGCAATACCGATTCAAGAATAAAAGATTCTGATGAGCCTGTATCTCTCAAAATTGTGACTGGTACTTTACTCTCAGAGTTTGGCAACGACACACAACCCTCCGTAATAAACGGTACAAAGCTCTTCATGGCTACCAATTTGGAGTCACATACTTCCTCCCCCACCTCTATGGAAGCACCCTGATTAAAGTCACTGGCAGTTCCAGTAACCTCAGTCACTAACACAGGATTAATAGGTGATCTACTTTTTCCCGACTTCCACTTAGCAGCTAAAACTGGGCATTTATTTTTCCAATGTCCCAGATTAAAACAATAATTACACACCAAATCTCTGTCAGATCTCCTCCGACCAGTGTTCTCTGATTTTGAAGTAAACATTTGTTCAAATTTCTTTGCTCCAACTCGGTTAAAGTTACCACTCTGTTGACTTGATCCGTCTTCTCTGTATAACTTTCTATGCGTTAACACATAATCATCTGCCAAGACGGCCGCTTCCATTGCGTCTTTTGGCTTCTTTTCATTTATATAAACAGCAATGTCATTGGGCACAATATTTTTAAATTTTTCTAAAATGACCAAATCGTGCAGCTTTTCAAAGTCATCAACAGCGGACGCAACACACCAACGATCAAAATAAGAAACCAGATCTCTTACCACCTCAGAGTGAGTCTGACGATCACCTTTTCTCCAGCTTCGAAATCGCTGGCGATAGGCTTCAGGAACCAGTTCGTAAGCCTTCAAAATAGCAACTTTTACCTTGTCATAATCCCTTCTGTCCTCCATTGTGAGCGCTGCATATGCCTCCTGTGCCTTGCCCGTGATTACCGTTTGGAGCATGACAATTCGGATAGACCTCGGCCAATTTCTTTCTTCTGCCATAGTCTCGAACAGAGAAAAAAAAATATCAGGGTCATGGTCATTAAATTTGGGAAGCAGTCTTAGATTGCTTGCCAAGTCAAATCCTTCAGATAAACCTAAACCTCTTTCCCCAACATCTGACATTCTCCCTTCCTTTCCTAATCTCAATCGCTCCACCTGCAGCTCATGATCTCGTGCAGACCTCTCAGCATCTATTTTAATTTGTTCAAAATCAAGCTCGCTTTGTCTGATCACACTCTCATTTCTCAATCTTTCAATCTCCAATTCATAAAGTTTAGTTTCTTTAAACAACTCTTTATCGTGAAGCTGCTGCATTTGTAAAATCTCTTTTTTTTCCTCAAAAGATAACCCGGAGAAAATGTCTAAAGAACCTGAAGTGTTACAAATGTATTAAAGGTTTAATTTAGATTTCCAATACTGTAGAATATAAACTGAGGAAGTTTATTAGTGTGAATTTTGTAAACTCAGAAACCCTGACGGGTGCCTATTCCTGCTAGACATGCTGAGCAGGTGTGAATGTTCCTGAGCTGATAGCATCACGGCGACCATCACCTGTTGTTTTATAAGTTTTGTTTCTAGTGTCTCAGCATGTGAAGTGACCTGCTGAGAGGGTCTGAAAGGCGAGGGCCTTTTGTCAGTGCGGGAAGGTCTGCTCCATCCTGTTCTCCTGGCTCAGCTAATTTACATGCTTTGTTTTAGAATGTATCCCCCTCTATGTAACTCCACCCCTTTGAAATGAATATAAGCTAAAAATATATAATGTTTTAGTTAGACTTGAGACGAGCGAGCTTTGAAGACTACAGCAACGAACAAGCTTTTTGCTCAATAAAGAACCCTCAAAAGATACAACCAAGTCTCCTGGTTTTCGCTTCTGAATCTTCTATACTTTAGAAGAAATAAGTTCACTACAAACCTTTTACGTCAATGTCACGTTTTTTCTGCGAAGAAGCCACCATAATGCTATTTTCGCATAACCAATCTTTCACAACAGAACGCAATTCCTTTTTCTTTATCTTCTTATCGACCTCACTGATTTTAAAATGATCCACAAGGTCCCATAATTGTTGTTTTACAAATGAATTTAATTTCTCCTCTGAAGGAGCTTTAATAAATTCTTCTATCGATGCCATTCTGTTCTCAAAATATTACACAGAACGAAAAGCCAGTGCATTTATTTCCCTTTCGGAACAAAACAGGTGAAACAATTATTCACTCTCTCCCTTCTAAACTACCTACCCAACCACTAAACTAACCTATGCCTAGTCTTCATGCAACTTCCAAGAGCAAAGCGACATTAAACACCAATATACCGATGGTTTAAAAATTTAACAAAACAGCTCAATCAAAAAC
The DNA here is from genome assembly GCA_031834385.1 of Semotilus atromaculatus. Classification (NCBI taxonomy): domain Eukaryota; kingdom Metazoa; phylum Chordata; class Actinopteri; order Cypriniformes; family Leuciscidae; genus Semotilus; species Semotilus atromaculatus. The sequence goes on from JAULUF010000088.1 coordinate 1,070,328, forward strand.
CACGGCGGTGTACTTCACCCAGAAGCCTGCACAAAAATAAAAAAGGCAAAATAACAAATCAACGCCAAGCGTTGCTAATTCCTACCTGGGAGAAAATGAACAATGCATCACCTGAAAAAAAAGAAAAAAGAAAAATGCACTTGCTTACCTTTAACGACTTTCAAACTCACGAGACGGTTTAAACACACTAGCTACGTACGTGTCTCAAAACAACGCGCAATACCGAAAACTCAAGATTTGATTTATTTGTCTCTAGTCGAAATCATAATAAATATGAATCAAATTTTAAGACGAGCCCCCATTTGTTACGATCTCTTCTGAGTCGCAACAAAATAAGGGAGCCACCACACACCACTTCCAATTAATAAAGGAATTTATTAATTCGTGTAGACAAAACAACATTAAGGATCAGTATAAATGATAATCAGTGTGTCAGTAGTTGGGTGCAAATGTATATCACTCATGAAGGTCAACAGTCCAACCATCCCAACGGAGATGGATCAAAGGGCGGCTGTGATCTCCCATATCCCTCACATCTCATGAGTTCTCCGAGCCGACAAGAGTCCAAACGTACAGTGCAGACGAAACCAGCCCAAGCTCGGCCCCCACCCCGCTCTCCTCTCTTTCACAGTCTTTTATAGAGCTCATGATTATGTTCAGGTGTACAACCACTCACTTCAGCCAATCACCTGCAACTCAAGAGACAAGTTGATTACTGAACTCGTCACACTTATTGAGTGCAGGTAATGCATGTGAAGGTGTGAAAAATATGATGGGTATGCCAACAAAGAAGAGTGTAGTCTCACTTAATGGGACAAATGACTCACAACTTTCAAATGAATTTAATGTTTTTTTTAATCGTTATGATGAGCATAATTTTAGTAAAGAGGTGTCTGTCTTTAAGGATAATGCTTGTACTCCCCCTAATGTTCATATAGATAAATGTGCTGTCATTAAAGCTTTTAGATCAGTCAAAGAGCGGAAAAGCCCTGGTCCTGATCATATTGGAGGATGACTTCTTAAAAACTGTGCTGTGCAGTTGGCGGACATCTTTACATACATCTTTCAACTATCACTGCAGTTGCACAGGGTCCCTCGTCTTTGGAAAGACTCTATCATTGTGCCAGTCCCAAAAATTAAAGCCCCAAAGCTACTGAATGATTTTCGACCTATAGCACTCACTTCTCTGGTGATGAAATCGTTTGAAACACTGGTGAAGACTGCCATAATGGACTATGTGCAGGACAGACTGGATCCTTTACAGTTTGCTTATAGACCAGGTCGAGGTGTGGATGATGCCACAGGAACACTTTTAAATTTGGTTTTTAAACATCTCGAAGGGGCAGGTTCTCTAGTCTGTTTGCTTGTTGTTGATTTTTCTTCTGCATTTAACTGTATTCAGCCTCATGTTTTAGCTGATAAACTGAATCAAAACTTTAACATTGACCCAGGTTTGATCAGTTGGCTGATGGACTTCTTAACAGAGCGGCCTCAGCGAGTCAGGGTGAATGGGATCCAATCGGATGTTCTTTGGTCATCAACTGGATCTCCGCAGGGCTGTGTACTGTCGCCACTTTTATTTGTCCTATATACTAATGACTGTCAGAGCAGCTATCCAGGTCGTCATGTTGTTAAGTTTGCTGACGACTCTGTCATTGTTTCACTTCTAAGTCAGAAAGACTGTGAGCATGAGCACAGGAGTTTTATCAGATTTTGTTGAGTGGTGTGGAACTGCCTTTCTAAACATAAATGTAAACAAAACTAAGGAAGTGTACATCAACTTTGGCAGGTCACCTGTGTCTCTTCCTCCTGCTCTTATCAATAGCCAGGCTGTGGATCAGGTAGAGAACTACAAATACCTGGGGACAGTCATTGACAATAAGTTGCGTTTTGAGTCGCAGGTAGATGCTGTCTGCAAGAAGGCTCATCAACGTATGTACTTTTATCGGAAACTTAGAAATTTTAACCTGGATACTACTTTTATGAAAATGTTTTATTCCTGTTTTATTCCTGTTCATTTTTCATTTATCTGTTGGTACGGTTCTCTCTTGGAGAAGCAAAAGAACCATCTAAATGATGTTGTCAAAGTGTGTAGTAAGATTGCTGGAATTGCCTTAAATGACCTTAGCGAGGTGTACAGGGTCAGATGTTTGAGTAAGGCTAAGGCTATTATTGCTGACCCATCTCATCCGTTGTGCCAAGAGTTTTTACTGCTTCCTTCCGGGCGTCGTTATAAAGTTCCATGGGGCAACACCAACAGGTTCAAGAAGTCCATGATCCCCAGAGCGATTAGTCTTTTAAATGAATGAGTGAATGAGTATATTTAATGTATTGTTTTAGAATGTGTTCTTTGTTTTGTGTTGAATGGTATGTTGTATGTGACTGCTGGCTGTAAACTAAATTGCCCCATGGGGGATAATAAAGCTTAACTAACTAACTAAACTAACTAACTAACATTCAGCCTAACAAATATTAATTGTTTAACCAAAAAGCAATTTTGAATCTTCCAAAGTGTCAGGAGGGGAGTCAGCCTCACTACACCCTGAAAACATTCACAAGAGCACACATGATTCTGAAATGTTAGATTATTTTGTTTACCATAAAAATAACCTAAAATTATGACTGAAAGTAATCAAAATTTGCCTAAATAAATCAAAATATGTAATAAAATTTGTTTTAGAATTACCATTTTGAAATCTGAAAATGCCAGAAATGAAATCAGCATTCTCTAAAACCTCTGAAACCACTCACATATTGTAGAAATTGGCCATTCAGTGCAAAATATGTGTTCAAAATCGACAATTAAGCTAATAATGCTAATTATGCAAATTGCTCAACATATGCAAATTAGCAGATTTCTCGTCGAGGTGAAAAGTTGTCTCGTGAGTTGTGATGTCAGCGTGATGGTGAAATTAGTATTGAAGATGCCCCTGCCACTTTTAAATCATTTGTGTGGCAATATTTTGGAAACGGCGAAGGAGTGACAGACAAGACGAACACAATATGTAAACATGTAAGAAAACAATGCCGTACACCGGCTAACACGAGCACTTTGCAAAAACACATACAGAACCACCACAGCTCTCTACTAAAACTGGCTGCACCGGTGACGAAAACAATAAAAGGGCAAATAACTCTAAAAGCCGCACATCAAGTGCTTTGCAAACACAATAAACCTCGCTACCCAGGCTGGCCACGGTGTTGCGCGCGTCACTCGGTTGCTTGGAATGGGCGGGTGAGACTTTTTTTCACCGGAGTTTAACGGCTGCCGCGTTATTCATCTCCAAGCAGAAGCTGCTACAACTGCCACCACACAAATTAATCATGGACGTTACCAGGCGATGGAATAGCATTTTAGATATGCTGGTTCGTTACCTGGAGCAGCAAGCTGCCATATCAGAAGCTCTCACCAGCCCTGAGATGAGACATAATTACATTATTGCATTGCGAGCTCTTAATGCATTATAGTCCTTCACGTCTATTGCGATCTCAAAATTCCAGCCACACAGCAAAATCCTCAGTGTTAAATTAACACTGAAAAATGTGAATTATATAAACTCTGAGCAGAGTGTTAAATGAACACTGAAGCAGTGTTAAGTTTAATTTAAATGATCAATTTAGATCAAATGATTGTGAAATAATGATTATGTTAAAACACAATCAACACTATCAGATGACCATGACCATTTGTTCATCCGGCTGTTATAACTCACGTACAGCAGCCAAACAAAGTCTAAATTTAATGATTTAAGGGTCAAGAGCCCAACTAAAGCAAACACTAATCACCATAACGGTGACTTAAAAATTATGGTTTTCTCCTTCAGTGATTCTGCTTGTTAACATCAGGTGTCTTCAATAATGCTCAATCATCACTCAATTAATCACTTAATTATCTCATTAACTTTCAGTGTTCATTTAACACTCTGCTCAGAGTTTATATAATTCACACTTTTCAGTGTTAATTTAACACTGAGGATTTTGCTGTGCAGTTAATAATAACTAGAATATCAAAACCGACTGCTGGCGGTGTCACAGTTCGTACAGAGGACCCAAAAGCAGAGGTAATGCAATAACAGTTTATTTCTTAGAAACTAGAAATCAGGAGACTGCCGTCAATAGACGCAGATCTGTTGAAAACGAAAACAATATTGCTGTGCAAGTCAATAGAAGGTTCAGCGTCGGCAAGGAGGCGAGCACCAACTGAGAATTCTTCCCGAGCCCAATGAAGGAAACTCACAGATGGCAGGCAAGCAGGTAATCCTCAGACAGCAGGTGAACTGGGTAGAGAACAATGATGAATCTCCAAACAAATCACAAACACCTCGACAGGACAGGACAGGACAGGGGCCCGTTTCAATAAGGAGGTTCAACCAACTCTGAGTTAAAACTTGAACTCTGAGTTGACTTACCCTGAGATGGGAAACTCTGAGGCCCTGTTTACACGAGAACGATTCCGAGTGAAAACGTAAAAATATTTTATCGGATGTGCCTTTCGTTTACACGGTGACGCCGTTTTTATGGCTTAAAAACGCAAAAAAGTGAAACCACCCTCCAGAGTGGAAAACTTAAAAACGCTCCACCGTCGCGTTCCCGTGTAAAGGGTAAAAACCGGTAAAAACGCAAAACTGCCCTCGATCACGTGCGCGTTTACGTCACAGGCATTCGCCAGTACAGGAAAATAATAACTAACATGTCGGATTATTTCCATACGTCGGACCTTCAAGTTGCCACAGCAGCTCTGATAAACATACAAGAGTCTTTTCAGCAGTTGCACAAAATATTCTCAGATATTGGTGTTGTTGTGTGGCAGTGCTTCGTTGCCCCCTAGCCGCCTGGAGTGCACACTACATCGAATTTCACACACTTTTGCGTCACCATATGCACGCAGATTTCCCCTTCATAACGCTCGTCTAAACGCAGAATAAAAAGTGAAAACGCAACGCCACTTTTGCGTTTTCTCTTCTGATCGTTTCCGTGTAAACATAGCCTGAGTTTTCGGTTACAGAACAGCTGAAATGAGTTGGTTCAATCAACTCTAAGTTGCCTGACTCTGAGTTAAGCGCGTGCACCACAACTATAAAAAGCCATTATCAATGGAGCGCAGATATTACGAGTCACCATGGCAACAGCGCCAGACAAAAAGAGGAATTACTGTTATACAGTGTTGAGTTTAATTAATTACCAAGTAATCTAAATATTGTAATTTAATTAAAGGGATTACTCTTAATTCTGTAATGTAAAATAAAATCTGATGTAATTACATTAAATACTGTCGAGACTATAGAACAATTCAGTATAAAACAATAATGGATTTAAAATACATTTTTAAAATACAAGGTATATTTTTAATGTAACCTTCTCCCTCTACACACTTTGGTCAATTCAAGAATAATTCATGCAATTGTATATTGTTAATTTGAAAGCATTAAAAGTGCAGTTTCTTGTCTCTCCTTGTATTGTTCAAGTGGTTGAGGTTAATATGGGATTTAGTAATTAGTAATAAGTAAACCAATATTTTCTAAAGAAAGTAATTATTACATTAATCTAATTACACTGTTGAATGTCATTTGTAGTAATTAATAACTATTTTAGAGTAACTTGCCAAACTGTTATAATATCAGAGGTGAAACTGGAAGAACAGTATGTTATTCAACCTAATTTTAATTTTCATGTAGGCTATAGGTGCAATCCTGCAGGCATTAAAAGAACGTGGCAGCAGCTGAAAATAAAATATATAATTCAATCAGGTAAGGCTTGAGCATATCATGGGTGTAGACTACCTGACTTTACAAACATTTGACATATTAAATAACTAAATAGCATCCAGTATATAGCAGTGCAGCAGCATTTCTGGCTGAGGGAATTCCTTCATCAGAGCCAGTCACTCCCGAAGATCCAAGCCTTCATAAAATGTAAGAGGTCTACATATGTGTTATTTTTTATATAGGGTATTTTTGATATTTCCATTTATTTTACTTTGGGTTGGGTTTTTCGTTGGTCCCAACAGATTCTGATGGTAATATCTGTCTTTTGGATCCTCCTGTCCCAACAGAACCCCAGTTGTAAGTAGCCGACTCAATACACCAGAAATTATGACAAATAGTAGGCCTAAACTTCATAAATAGTAGGGACACACTTCAGTGTGTAATGCCACAGTTTAATTCTGTAGAATTTGTTTAGAACTACTGGAGGTGGAAAGAGTAATAAAATATTTTACTCAAGTCAAAATACTATTACTTTGATAAAATTTTTACTTAAGTACAAGTAAAAGAAGCCGGTCTAAAAATCTACTCCAGTAAAAGTACTTCTATTCAACGACTCTCTGTAGGGTTGTAATGTATGAGAGTTTCACAGTAGATAACTGTCTCAAAAAATATCACGGTTTATGGTATTAAACAATTATTAAATATATAAACTGCATTATTAAATTACGGTTATTATTATCATCAGTTAAAATGACAGTTAAATAAATTAAACATTTGTTCAATAAAACCTATCTAATCAACTAATTTCAATAATTGATTTTGAATTAGATTAACAACTTATTTTGTATCATTAATAACTTATTAAAATGTTTAAAAATAATTGAGTTCTATGAAATGTTTTTATTCCGATTTTTTTTTTTTATGATTTAATACAAATATATTTTCAAAAACGGTGGTAATCAAATAAAAGTTTAGCAAACGTTTTAATCCCTTTATTTTTTTGGCAAAGTGCTGCAAAACAGATTTAGTCAATTAAACCATAGACAAACAATATATATATATATATATATTCCTTAAATAAATTGTAGTATTATTGTTGGTGTTTAAACACCGCTTCCTCTTTAAAAAGGGGAGGAGACCGAAATAAACTCTGGGTTTACCGAAGAAAACCTGCTCCCGACCAGGTTAGGTTCACAGAGTAAGTCACCATGGTCACTGACTCTGAGTATAAGTTACCTCTCTTTCAGAAACGGGCTTGACTTACTCTGCTTTCTCGGGTTTGATATACCTCCCATTCTGAAACAGAAAACCCAGAGTTTCCCTCATTTCAGGGTTAACATACTCAGAGTTTTCACTTAACCTCCTTTCTGAAACAGGCCCCAGGACAGTATGCTGTATATCTCGAGAGAGAATATATTGGTTGATAAGTAAACGAAGAGACAAAGCAAAAGCTCAACAATAAACTGACAAGGAAGCAGAGAAAACAGAGACTAGAAGTAACCGAGTAAATTAGAGAGGAAGTGAGCACAGGTGAGCCAGGATCAGTGTAAGTGTTAATTACTATGGGAAACAGCTGCGATAAGAGAGGTAGGGGGAAACTATGAATGGGAGCGTCTGTGCGCAGCACGAAGGCTGAGATAATGAGGAACAGCTGGGCGTGTGTGCGTGTGTAAACAATAAGGAGAAAGAGAGGAAAGAGACTGATTCATGACAGGCGGTAGATCCTTTTCCTATTTAGCACCAAAACTTTGGAATAGTCTTCCTACCATTGTCCGGGAAGCAGACACACTCTGTCAGTTCAAAGCTAGACTAAAGACACATCTCTTTGCCCTAGCATACACATAATACATTATAGACTTCTATAATTCAATGTTAGGCTGCATTAGGTCAGCTGGAACTGGGAACACTTCCCTTAAATCATGATGTACTCGTTACATCATACGAAGAATGGCATCTACGCTAATTTTAGTGTCTTTGTTTATCCAGAGGTTTTCCCGCAGCCTGCCGGATCCAGGCCGTATCCAGATCTGACGAGGAGCTTCGCCTGGACACGATGACAATGCAGTGCTGAAGTGCCAACTAGTCTCTCCCTATGGAGGATCCCTTTCCCACTTTGCGTACCGACCCCGAAGTGATAAAATTAAACGAAATTCTGTATCAAATTTATAGGCAAGACAAGTAGTTTGCTTAGGCATGGTTTGTAGGGAATTACAAACCTGAGCACATATATTCAAATGCACATAACTACAGAATCAATTCTTAATGCGCATGTGAATGCCATCAGCGTTTATCACAGGTTCAGTTTAAAGTCTGTTTAGAGAGAACGCCGTCGTCTTAGCGGCCCCTAATTTAATAACAAATGATCATTTCGCCGGAAGTGAATCAATCAAAACTAACTTTTAGCTGGAAATAACATTATTCAAGAACCGCGATAAAGACAAAACGATCTCTGTTTACCTTAAATTGTATGTTTGTCTCTGTAAAGCTGCTTTGAAACAATCCATTGTTAAAAGCGCTATATAAATGAAGATGACTTGACTTATGTGAGGAGAAAAGCCCCACAGTGTCTCACATTGTGCCACTGAAGAGCATGATTGAACAGAGCATGGTGCCAAATGACGGCGATTCCCCCACCGTGGCAGACACAATGAGAGCAATCCTCAGTAATATTTCAGGGAGATACAGCGGAGATGCATACAATCTTCTGTTAGAGAGCACTGCGCTGGACCCAAGATTCCTGACTCTACCGCAGCTAGACCATAACCAACCCGAGTCTGTCTTCCTGAGGATGCAGAAAAAGGCAGAACAATTGCAGCAAAATCAGGTATACATCAATTTGAATTGCTTTACTCCTTTTGTAAGTGTGAAAGTGTGTGTGTGATTTATGTTCCCAGTACCAACTGAAAATGTTTAATGGATTAATGCAAAGTGTGTGTGTGTGTGTGTGTGTGTGTATTAGAAACATGACAGCATCAGAGTGGGTGTGTTTGTGTTTAGAGGGAGAGGGGGACTGCTTTGCAGCTTAAGGTTAAAGCCAGTGTTTCCGCTGTTTAAAGACCACAGGTGAGAAGAGTACAGAGAGGAGAGAAGAGGCTCACTGTTCCACACATGGAGGAGAGGGGGCTCTGGGAGTCGAGTCAGAAGAGGAAGACCCTGCTTCCAAGAAGACAGCGCTTGAGGATCTACTAGGGGACTCTTTCTCTAAGACAGAAAAGCAGAAGAGCGACTGAGAAGGACATTGATCTCTATAGAAGAGAGGCCTGTATCCCACTCAGCTGCTGCCCTCTGAAGTGGTGGAGAGAAACAGGTTTAAATATCCTTTGCTGTCTCCATTTGCCAAAGCATAACTTTCCATCCCTGCTACCTCTGTTCCAAGCGAGCGTGTTTTTTCTACTGCAGGAGACATAGTCACTGCCCAAAGGTCTCAACTGCTGCCAGAAATCACCGACATGCTTATATTCTTGAAAAAGAACATGACCATATCTTAGGCTGTTCTGTGTAGTTCATTTATCTCTTTTTCATGCTTGAAGAAAAAATGTGTTTCTGTTTACACTTGTAGTTTTGAGAGAGCAGTATTTTGATTATGGATACACTTACTGTTTGCATTTAAAGTGTTATTTCTGTTATTTATATATTTATTTTATTTATACTGTTATATTTTTTTTATGTTCGATTTGTGGAAAGGAGTTCGATTTCTCATGTGAAATCCTACAGGGGAGAAGCCAGTCGGTAGAGTTTATAGCAAAACATTTAGCAGTGTTTGCATGTCCTTTACTGCATAGAATTCATTAAAATAGAAGTACAATAACATTCATTACAAGTTGATTTCAAAATGCACCTAAATTGTTTTGCATTTTGTGATTTTCAGTTGAATAAAAGATTATTTTCCATTCATATATTTCATCATTGAGGATTTCTTAAAAATTGTGTAAAAATCTCGTCTTGTCTCGTTCTCGTGAACCCAATCTTGTGTCGTGTCGTGTCTCGTCTCGTGGAGTAAGTGTCTCGTCACACCCCTATTATTAACTAGAAGGATAAAACACCTGAGAAATTATAGTAGGGGTGCAACGGATCACATCACAGCATGGATCTGTTTTGTCTTTTTAACATAATTATTACTTATTAAATATCATCTGCAGTAAAACTGACTCTACGTCACACACTATTTCTAAGCAGCAGCACGACTGCAGCAGGTTTTCACCCTGGTATCTCAGCTGTGTGGGAAACCTGCAATGGCATCTGGGAAAACATGAGAGAAGCCGTTGTGCCTTATCTCCACTCAGGAACAGGGCAAAGTACAGGAACCCTTCAGCCAGCTACAGCCAGCAGGACAAGTGCTGCCGAAAACAGTTGGCATCTGATCACTTCATGTTCAGACCAGTTTTACATACAAATACTATTATATAAAAGGCCCTGTGACTTGTGAGGAGATAATTAGATATCAAAACCTCATGTCAAACATTTCTCTCATAAATATGTAAAGCTTTAAACGGTTTAACAGTTTTTTGTACACATAAATGATAAAAGCCAATTTGTCAGTCAAATGCAGACAGGTTATTGTACAGTGAGAGTTTGGTGAATAAATTAAACAAAAGTATGAACCTAACAGAAAAGTCCAAGTAAGGAGGTGGACCAGTGGATCAGAAACTGGACTGATTTTTTCCTAATAAATATTCCTGTATTTTGCACTTTATTAGTATTGGCATCTTTCAACATAAATGCTGCTTAATGTTTGTGAGGTTCTGCACATTTACATTTTTGCAGGTGCAGATCTTTTTTTTTTTTTCTTTAAAGCTTAGTTTGTTAGATTTAGGTGTCTTTAAATCGTTTGTTTTGCCTTTTTATAATGTTACTAAAGGTTAGTTAGTGGGTTTGTTCTCATTAACGTGTGTTACAAAGTGAGCACGCTTGTCTCTGAAGTTAATTCTGGACTACAATAGAGCAGATGATGAACAGTGTTTTCTGTGGGATGTAATAAGTCCCTTTGGGGTGGACTTTGGGCTTTTTTCACTTAGTAAACCTATAACATGCACAAAAAAAGATATATAACACAATAAAGGAAAGGGCCAAAAAGCCATAAAGCATAATATGAGCACTTTAAGTAAAAATCTATCTACCTTTGCCGTTTTAACATAAAAACAAATGCAGAAAAACATCGCAACTTTCATCGCAACTTTTTAGAAAAGCGGCCTCAACATCAGGCATTTTAGGCCGCAACAATCACAAAAAAGGCCCGCGAAATCCTGGAGGGACTGGAATACGCAAAATTTTCTAAATTGACAGATTGTGTTCAAGATATAAAAGATTGGATGACGCGTAATTTTCTTTTATTAAATCCAGACAAGACAGAGGTAATACTTATCGGTTCTAAAAACCGTCCACAAAACCTTTCACAGCACAACTTTAACATAGTAGGATGTCCTGTTACTTTATCCTCTACTGTAAAAGACCTGGGTGTTATATTAGACTGCAACCTGTCTTTTGAAAAGCATATTTCATATGTTACAAAAACAGCCTTTTTCCACCTTAGAAACATTGCTAAACTACGTAATATGCTATCAGTCTCTGATGCAGAAAAGTTAGTTCATGCATTCATGACCTCGAGACTAGATTACTGTAATGCTTTATTAGCTGGTTGTCCTGCATCTTCAATAAACAAGCTACAGTTAGTCCAAAATGCAGCCGCTAGAGTTCTTACTAGATCAAGAAAATATGATCATATAACACCGATTTTATCATCACTTCATTGGTTACCTATAAAGTTCCGTATTAATTACAAGGTACTGCTACTGACCTATAAAGCTCTAAATGGTTTAGCTCCAGTCTATTTAACGGATCTTCTATCGCCCTATAATCCATCGCGCTCTTTAAGATCACTAAATTCGAGGCTTCTGGTCATTCCTAGGATATCCAGATCCACCAAAGGAGGGAGAGCATTTTCACATTTAGCTCCGAAGCTCTGGAATAGCCTTTCTGATATTGTTCGTTGCTCAGACTCAGTTTAAAACTAGACTAAAGACGCATCTATTCAGCCAGGCGTTCATATAAAATTTTTATCTTAATTTTTATCTTAATTTTTATCTTTTTATCTCATATTTATTATAGCTACCTTAATCACAGAGCCCAAAAACAAAGCTAAAGGGATCCCAGCACGTTAAAAAGCGATGCCAAGGGGTCTTGACCAGGCGTCCACGTGTGATGAGGATTTGTGTATGTGTGGACGAGCCCTTCTCTCTGCTTGGTGGTGGTCTTTTCTGCGCGGTGTTCCACATTTGGGGATGAAGTGAGTGCACGTGTGCCAGTCGCGGTGTTTTTTTCAGAGAATAGGTGAACAGCCCTCAGCCTGGAGTGGAGGCAGAAGTGTGTGTTTATTGTCTTTTTTTATACTTGGATATTCATACCTGTTGTTTATTGGTCTCCAATAAAATAGTTTTTTTAGTTAGTTCTGTTTCGAGTCCTGACTCAGCCGTAATCGAACTTGTGTGCTTTATTGATTATAAAAGGTGATTCCCCGGTAAATTTGCCTCCGGGGTGGCGTAGTCGGGTAATTTAGAGGTGTAGATTTTAGGTCTGCCCTCTGGGGGTGGGTTGCCGGTTTAGGCAATTCTCTCCCTGCTGTAAAATCTAAAGTTTTCTTGTCAAACTATAGCATCGCCACATCTACATCCCCCTTACCGCTGACATCACATCTTACGTAGATTATTAGATAGGGACTGCCATGGATGGTGCTGTCATCAATTGTGATTGACACCAGTGAATCCTTTTATTTCACATTGCAGACGAATTTGTGGCGCATTTCCTTGGCAATGTGACTGATTATTTCTGCGCATGTGTCACGGGGTGACAAAATTTTAACTTTTTCCTTTGTAAGGCGGAACTAATGTTCGCCGAGATTGCCTCCCGCCGGACCCATAACAATGGGACACCGGGTTAGTTCCAGGCTAGCGGAAACATCCCGCGAATGGGGTGATTAATCTGAATCACCGGCAGCTGCGCGAAAGGGGATTGAAGTCCTGCGATTGGGACACGTTGCCCTTGGGGGAGGATAAGAGGAGGGAGTACAGACTGGAGAGAGGGTTGGGTGGCGTTGTGTGGTTTTTGGACTGTGATCTCGGAGGAAGCGTGAGCATTGGAGCAGAGGGAGTGGGGTCGGCAATGGGTGTGACACCGCGAGTTCGGGAGAAAGAACACAACGACGCAACTGGAAAGAGGGAATCACTGGACAGTAGGATCGTTTATGAGAGGCTGTGAGTAGTTTGATGAATCTCTATCTTCCTCTGGTATCTACGGGACTCCTTGATGCGAATGCCAGGTCAGAAAGTGGGTGACGGCCTTCTATGTGTATATTTTCCACTGAGTGCTGAGATGAAGTGATGTGATACACTGTTTGGATGTGTGAAGTGTGAACTTAAACCCGCTGGATGTCCTTTCCTTACCTGAGCTTTCTGTCACGTCCTAAATACTTAAGAGGAGGTTACCACTGTTGTGTTTCACAGATGTTTGAGGGTATTTCCTGGCAGCCTATTGTGAAGAGGGACACGTTGGTGAACACCCAACCGACTGCTTTGCAGTGAAGCTCCCCAGCCGTAAGTTCTCTGTCTGTCATCTATGAAGAAGAGGATTACGTGCCGTATACTCACCGTCTGCTTTGCAGCGAAGCCCTCCAGCCTGAAGCTCCCCAGCCGTAAGTTCTCTGTCTGTCATCTATGAAGAAGAGGATTATGTGCCGTATACTCACCGTCTGCTTTGCAGCGAAGCCCACCAGCCTGAAGCTCCCCAGCCGTAAGTTCTCTGTTTGTCATCTATGAAGAAGAGGATTCCGTGCTGTATACTCACCGTCTGCTCTGCACTAAAGCCCTCCAGCCTGAAGCTCTCCAGCCGTAAGCTCTCTGTCTGTCATCTATGAAGAAGAGGATTACGTGCCGTATACTCACCGTCTGCTTTGCAGCAAAGCCCTCCAGCCTGAAGCTCCCCAGCCGTAAGTTCTCTGTCTGTCATCTATGAAGAAGAGGATTACGTGCCGTATACTCACCGTCTGCTTTGCAGCAAAGCCCTCCAGCCTGAAGCTCCCCAGCCGTAAGTTCTCTGTCTGTCATCTATGAAGAAGAGGATTAGGTGCCGTATACTCACCGTCTGCTTTGCAGCAAAGCCCTCCAGCCTGAAGCTCCCCAGCCGTAAGTTCTCTGTCTGTCATCTATGAAGAAGAGGATTCCGTGCCGTATACTCACCGTCTGCTTTGCACTAAAGCCCTCCAGCCTGAAGCTCTCCAGCCATAAGTTCTCTGTCTGTCATCTATGAAGAAGAGGATTCCGTGCCGTATACTCACCGTCTGCTTTGCACTAAAGCCCTCCAGCCTGAAGCTCTCCAGCCGTAAGTTCTCTGTCTGTCATCTATGAAGAAGAGGATTCCGTGCCGTATACTCACCGTCTGCTTTGCAGCGAAGCCCTCCAGCCTGAAGCTCTCCAGCCATAAGTTCTCTGTCTGTCATCTATGAAGAAGAGGATTACGTGCCGTATACTCACCGTCTGCTTTGCACTAAAGCCCTCCAGCCTGAAGCTCTCCAGCCATAAGTTCTCTGTCTGTCATCTATGAAGAAGAGGATTCCGTGCCGTATACTCACCGTCTGCTTTGCACTAAAGCCCTCCAGCCTGAAGCTCTCCAGCCGTAAATTCTCTGTCTGTCATCTATGAAGAAGAGGATTACGTGCCGTATACTCACCGTCTGCTTTGCACTAAAGCCCTCCAGCCTGAAGCTCTCCAGCCGTAAGCTCTCTGTCTGTCATCTATGAAGAAGAGGATTACGTGCCGTATACTCACCGTCTGCTTTGCAGCAAAGCCCTCCAGCCTGAAGCTCCCCAGCCGTAAGTTCTGTCTGTCATCTATGAAGAAGAGGATTCCGTGCCGTATACTCACCGTCTGCTTTGCAGCGAAGCCCTCCAGCCTGAAGCTCTCCAGCCGTAAGCTCTCTGTCTGCCATCTGCGAAGAAGAGGGGGACCTACCTGAAACGCACACTTGGATTGTCCTTGGACGGAACGACCCTGTGCAGAAGACTCTACCTCTAAACCTTTTACCTCATTTTATATTAAATAAATTATTATTCATTTAAAGTTTGTTGTCTGTCCTCCTTGCCCGGCCTCTGTCCGACTCCCCAAGGGTGGTGCTGGTCCCGAGGGGTGGGTGCAGCCCGATTGGCCCACCCCGACCTGTGACACCTGCATGGTCAAATCTGTGGATATTACCAGGAGCTCCATTAAGCTCCTGCATTGTCATGAGTGGGTTGAGCTTTTTGTACGATAGCCTTTCCGGTAACACTTTACAATAATAGTACATGAATAATCATGTACTAATACCTGAATTAATAATTACTTTACTATGAACTAATGATGAGAATAAGACATGTACTAATGAGGAACTAACCTTAACTACGACATCATTCATATGAATTCCTGCATGAATATATAATTAACATTTCAGGGTAAACTAAATCAAACATGCTCTAGATCAGAACAGAAGAAAGATGTACTCAAAGGGCACAATGTAGAATTGTTCATAAATTTGACACCAGCAACTGTCACAAACATCAGTGAATGACCTACACTAACATATTCATTAAAAATGCAATTTTCAAAATTAAAATCAGTGTTAGCACAGATGATGGTTATTTATGTGGTTATTTTATGGATTGGTGTCTTTATATCATAATGCAGTGGGATGTTATTTATTTATTTGATAGGGACAAGTGGGAACAATCAACATGCACCACACTACAACATTTATAGCCAAGGCTAATTTGCAATGTCTGTCCCCAGATGGGCTTTTCACATACCAGTACATACAGAAAGTACAAAAGAATACATTTACATTTACAGGAACATTACTTAATTCTGACGTTACATAAAGAAATGTGCATTTGAGCGTAAACTATCAATGATTGCATACTTGATGTCTTTTTAAAATACGCTTTAATTAATTTTTAAAAGCCCCCAGATCTAAGTCCTGTTTCAGCTCGGCGGGCAAGGAGTTCCAGAGCTTAGCACCCTGGACAGTAAAAGCCGACTGTCCAAAGGTCTTTTTTCTAACGGGCACTTTCACATTTCCATTAGCAGCTCCTCGTGTGATGGAGCCCACTGATCGAAGTGGGACTATGTGACGTCTAAGAACTTCAGGGGCTTGTTTGTGCAAACATTTATACATTAATTTCAAGTTACAAAATTTAATAACATTTTCAAAATTTAAAAAGTTCAACCTCTGCAATACTCCACAATGGTGTGTTCGAACAGATGTTTTATCCAATATTTTAAAGCTCTGTTGTAAATCAATCTTAAGGGCCTGACTGTTGTGTCTGTTGCCTGTGACCAGGAGGTTATACAATAACTGAGGTGAGAAAAAACCATTGCGTGCATAAATGTATTTGCCGCATGAAATGTTAAACAGTCCCGTATGACTCTAAAATTATACAAGTTTGACCTAGCTGTTCTAGTGATTTTTTTTACATGACTTTCAAATGATAAATGGGAGTCCAGGATTAATCCCAGATATTTTACTTCTTTAACCTGGGCAATTCTTTGACCATTAATGTCACGGGTGTGGTGTGGGTTGAAGAAGGCAGGCAGAGTCAAGAAGATTCAATTCCAACATTTAGTCAATAAATCCAAAAACAAACAGATACAGGCAGGCGGGAGACACAAAACACCAGCTAACATATACAAGAACCGACCAAGGACAGACAGAACTGAAGGAACTAAATACAGAAACAAATGAAGACTAACAAGGTGAAGACAGGTGACACAGATGATGATAACGAGGAACAGGCTGGTAAGTGAGGGAGTGAGTTCAGGTGTGAAGACAAGGAGGATTCTGGGGAGTGTAGTGAAGACGAAGACAGACAGGTGCAGACGAAGACTGTGACAATTAATTGTCAGATGCAGTTCTTTCATGGAGTGTGATCTGGAAGCAAAACAAACGGACACTGTCTTACTCAGATTTAGAGTTAGTCCTGAGTTTTGAAACCATACTGACACAGAATTAATATGTTGCTGCAACTGCGCAGTAATTGCCTCAACACTTTTGCCACTCACAAAAACAACTGCATCATCTGCGTACATTTGCATCAACCTGCGCCCGGACATATATTTGGTAAATCATTAATGTACAATGTGAAAAGCAGAGAAAGTTGTTTTTATCAAAATTCAGCTGAGATAATTTCTGTATAAGTACATCATGATTAAGTGCGTCAAAGGCTTTTTTATATCCATAAAAACTCCTCCAACTATTTGACCTTTGTCAATTGCTAGTTTAAGTTGTTCAATAAAATAGCAATTGGCCGTTTCTGTCGAGTATTGTGGCCGGAATCCAAATTGCAGAGGATGCAGTATGTCATTGAACTGTAAGAAAGACATTAGCTGATTGGCTACAATCTTTTCCAACACCTTAGAAAAAATTGGTAAGATGCTGACTGGTCTATAATTGCATGCTAGATCAACCTTCCCAGATTTATATATAGGTATAACCCTAGATTGTTTCCAAACACTTGGAAACTCTCCATTTTTAAAAGAGAGGTTTACCAATTTAGTTAAAGGTTTTACCAGTATTTCTTTATTTCTTTTTAGAAAGGAAGTGTCAATATTAAAAAGATCTTTGGCATGACTGTTTTTTACTTTTTCAATGACAGCTAGCACCTCTTGCTCAGTCGTTTGTTCAAGTGAAAATGCGTCAATTAATTTATTTGGTTGGTAATGCTCTACCCTATTACTCAAATCATAGCAATCCGACACTTCCTGAACGAAATAAAGTACTCATTAAATTCCTGGGCGATATGCTTACAGTCATTTACAAACTTATCCCCAATTTTAAGTTCACACAAGTGGGGTTGCTTTTTAACAAGTCATGAATTCATTTTACCAGGGTGCGATTTGCCGGGGGGGGGGGGGGATATGTTGAATATGAATTTCCCCCTTTCTGGTCAATGTATCCCTGCCTTTGCTTAATTATTTTTATCCCCGGTGGGGACAAATTTATCCCCCCCTCAAAGTGATCAGTGCTTCTACACTAGTGGCGAGACGGACAAAACTTATCACGGATCCGTGGTTTCAATAAAGTCAATTTTATTAGAAAATGCGCTACTTTGGCTGGCTCTGATAAAGCTGTTGCAGCCTCTCTGTAATCACCACTCTGCTCAATGTCCCGCCCACGGCGCTCTCTGATTGGTTACACCTCACGAGTACTAGCCTATCAACACTTGCGAGACGGTTACAGGTCTGCTGGGCTGTGGAGCTGTGTGTCGAAAGGTCGAAAGGGAGGCAGCATATTCAGTATATTACTGAAGCGGGAATAAACATCACAATCTGATTATCTGTTTCTCTCTTTCTATTATGACAAGCAGAGTTAGTGTCCCAGTCACACCACTGAGAATGGCCGAAGTTACACATACGGTGAGGCTAAAGCGAAGGTTTTTTGATTACTCACTCATGGTGTGTTCACACCGAACGCGAATTTAATTATTTGCGCGAGTAGATTACATACAAAGTCAATGCAAAGATGCGAATAGACGCATCATTAACGCGAATTAGGCGACGCGTTTGCCGCAAACGTCTTCCGTGCAAGTTGAAAAATGTGAACTCGAGCTGAAGATTCGCATGGCGCTTTGTTCTCTTGATTCTCTTGTTTACGCGCGTCTAAAGGTCTTGTGGCGCGAATGAGGCGTATAGCGCGGTAGACGCAAATTAGCCTCATTCGGGCGAATGAGAATTGACTAACACAGATAGTGGATCTGTATTTTCTATCATTTGACTGTAGCTCAGCATCGCGGTGTACGTTATTACTTTAGCAGGAGCAGTAAAACTGTTTCTACTGTGATGGTTTAACTTTGCAATCAATCCGTGGTTCAGCAGAGGCTTATATATAGAAGTAACCTATAGCCTATTAAACTAAATAAAGCGCTGCAATGTGAACTGTCAGTGCGATAGAACAATAACATCTGAAATGGACCACTATTTATTTATTTTTATATCAACAATAAAAAAAAATCAAAACATCCCCCCTCTGTTTTTTTCACAAATCGCACCCTGCATGTTACTTTATAAGTAATTAATGATGAGTTTGTAATAATGTGCACAATCAAGCAGTCATAGGTTATTATCTACAATACCAAATAACATCAAGGAAGGTGATTCTTATTTACCTTAAAATCAAGGTATTTTAAACAGCAGTTTACCTTAAAATCAAGGTATTTTAAACAGTTCACCTTAAATCAAGGTATTTTAAACAGCAGTTTACCTTAAAATCAAGGTATTTTAAACAGTTCACCTTAAATCAAGGTATTTTAATGCAACGTGATCTCATGAGAATACGTGTGTATTTTTACGTAAAGTGTAGTTCTATCACACGTACATTTATTTACGTTTTATATTTGTAAGTATGACTATTTATGCATATTTAAATCGTGGAATTAATGTTTTGACTATTGCATTCAACTGTCTTATCAATTAACGTTAAGTTTTCAGTTGCATTTATTATTAAATAGGACTCATAAATATTAACATTTCGCTCTGTGCGCATTCTGCAGCAAACTCGTTTTGGAGGATTAGCATGGTGTTAAACAAGAATACACTTTGTAGCGACAATGACTTTTGTTTTGGGGAAATTGTTAACTCAAATGGGGAATACTATTCATGAGATAATGAATATGTATTATCGCATACACGAATTTGATTATCCCAAATAGGGACGAGGCTAACCTCACCGTATATGAATAATTAACACGATTGCTCGTAGTAATTATTCCTACAGGTAAGATTCGGTCAATTATCAGAGTAAATTTTGATGTGATTAAAATCTATCAAGCAATCTGTCCGTCCGGCGGACTGGAGCGAGACTTAATTCTTTATCACAATTTATCGGCCTGTAAACAGCGATCATATCATTTCTGTGGCCACAAAAGAATGATATTTCGTGTAAGGCACTTTTAAAATATTTCAATAGTTAAATCAGGTAGAGCAGGTAACTTATATCGACACTTTCAGAGGCTTCAAAGTATGGAACCATGAGACAGACTTGATTCAAATGATTATGAAATTTAATAAACACAACTAAAGATTACATAAACTATTAAATCACGCAGGAGTAAATATGCATAGCAAAACAAACAATTAACAAAAATGATTGCAATACGAAATATTTGGAGAGATAAAGAGAGAGAGAGAGAGAGAGAGAGAGAGTGAGTGAGATGAGTGTGAGAGAGAGAGAGAGAGAGAACACAGTTCAAACAATTCCAACACAATTCAACACAAGACCAAAAGGCTTTCTTAGTAAGATCTAAACAACCTTAAAACAGCACTTGAATTTAGATTGTACGTTACTTGCGTTTAGGCCCCTTTTGTGCAGTTGCGTTCATAAAGGCAGCTTGGAGCGGTAGGAGGCAGATGTTTGCGATTGCTTCAGCTGCGGTCCGTACGAGATGGTTAATTTTAAACTCGTTTCGTTCGTGAATACACTGAACGAAGGCAAATGATCAAACTGAGGTAGATCGAAAAGAAAGAAACTTAGATTAAAACAAAGTCGAAAAACGACGAATAAGAAGAAGGACTCCGGCTGGAGTTCAGGAAAGTTGTAACTCTCTCTGGCGTAGAAACTTGCAACGAACAGACGGGATGCTCCAAGTTTTGAAGGAGCTAGAGGCACGCCTTTCTTGCGCGCCTGGTCCAATCGTTTGGGAGGAGGCGTGGCGGCAACCTTCTATGTTTGCAAAATACACGTCCTCCGGGCAATGTGCAGAGAAGATAAAACTAAGTCGAAATACACTTCTAAACGGGTATTTAATAAAAGAATGCCAAATGTTGCACTTTGGGTCAAGAATTCAGTACCATTAGATTTCTCTGATTACAATAATACCACGCATGGTATAATTGTAAGCTAGCGAGGCAAAGATACAGGTTTCTTCGTGATTAGCGCATATCAGGGTTGATTACATACCATAAAGATCATGATTATAGGATTGGTTACATGGGAATAATAAAACACAACAACAAGAAAAACTTTTCATACATTTAAAGCATGAACGATTGTCACAAAAGGATTGTGTGTGTGTGTGTTCAGAGTTCATTGAGCGTTCAGTGTGGTGAACTCGTGCTCCATCAGTGTGGTAGGCTTGTGCTCTACCCCCTCGGGGAATCGTATTGTTTTTGAATTGATTAGTTTATCATGGAATACAATGATAGTTTTGTCCTTGAAAGGTACCTTTTCAGACAAGAACTCTCGGGGGTTTCCCCAAAGATCTCGACAAATGGGCCTTGTGGTCCCATGTCGATCACATGTCAGTAAAACAGGGCATTCTTGTTTAATTATTAGAGAGAAATGCTGTGTGTGCGAATTGCAGTCAGTGACTCAGTCAAGATAGGACAATCCTTTCCTTGTGTGTATCACTCCAAATGGAGGGTAAGGGGTGGTTAAAAATTAATCTGGTTAATTTCATCAACTGGCGGAATTTGGCCATCTGATTGTTGTTACAACTTTAAAACCTTAAAATTACCTTGTTTAAACGTTTAACCATTTTGTAGTATTTAGCCCACACAGCAAAGGAGTCTGTGGCGGACCTGCCCTCAAGCCGCCAGATCCGCCTGACGGTAGAGATCCACTTGTCTGACACGACAGTCGCGTGGTGTCGCGACGCCTCCCCACATTTGTACGTTGATGGGCGTTCCTCAAGTTTACCGCTATGGGGGTGGTTTTGAGCCAGCGGGGGAATGTTGTGTATTTAAAACATTTGTTCAAAGAAGTGATGTACGGATTTCTTTGAGCAATCATGAATCAAAAACAAAGAAGGATCATTATAGTTGCACTGCTCGACCTCCGGAGGAAGAAGCCACGTCGTCGCCATTGGGTTCACCCTATCCGGAGTGAAGTTGCCCGGCGGGAGTGTGGGGAGTATCACTGCCTTGTGATGGAGCTCCGGCTTGACCATGACATGTTCAGGGAACATTTCAGGCTGTCCAAGGAGCTGTTCGAGCTGCTGGCGCGAGTGGGACCTTTTTTCGTCAGGCAATTGGTCCTGCTTAGCGCCTTGCTATTTGTCTACGGTAGGCTACTGCACGTAAATAATACAGTTATCGAATAATTATTGCTGGTTGATCGGTTGCCAATAATTATTGCTGGTTGATACATAGCTTTATTTTCAATACTAGTTTAATTGAGTAGTGGACGTTCACTCAATATGATTTTAAAGCAACATTGTTTAATTAATAGCTACTCAACGTGAATATGGTATTTCAATGAGTAGTGTATGATCATGTTAGGACCACTACATTTTTGTTTTCAAATTTTCTTATGAGGCCAATAGGCTAACGTGTGATATCTAAAACAGTGATTACATATAGTGGTTAATGTGTACTACCTGAATATACTACATGCAGTTCATTAACATTTATTTTATTTTTAGCATTTAGTCATTTATTTGTAAAAAACGCTTTAAGTGGGTTAATTAAAAAGCGTTATTTATATGTTAAATTACGTTTTTTACAACTTACGCGTGCAGATTGATACGTAATATTGTGTGTGTAAAAAGAATTCGTCCGCAGCCGCTCAAAAAAAAAAAACTGAGCGCAAGTCCACCGTCTAGGCCTAGCACTAGGCAGTTTTTTGTGTTAATTTCTATTTCTTGTCTACATGCAATTGTAATTAATATATCTTCATATCTTCACAGATACCTTGCAACAGGGGATTCGTTCAGGCCAATATCGAGCAACTACAGGGTGGGCCTCTGCACTGTGGGAAGAGTGGTGAAAGAGGTGTCAGCTGCCATCTGGGATGCCCTGCTACCCGAGTACCTGCCTGCACCATGCATGGAGGACTGGCGTGCCATTGCAGAAGTGTTCAGCCATCGCTGGAACTTCCCCAACTGTATTGGTTCAGTGGATGGGAAGGACATGGTCCTCCAGACCCCAGACAACTCTGGCTCCCTATACTATAATTACAAGGGCGCACATTCCATCGTGCTGTTGGCAGTGGTCGATGCCGACTACCTCTTCAGGGTAGTTGACGTTGGTGGATATGGCAGGACGAGTGACGGCGGATCCTTCTACAACTCTGCCTTTGGTGAGGGCCTCCGAGATGGCACCCTGGACCTCCCTGAATCTGTGGTCTTCCCTGGGTCTGAGCATCGTGATACAATGCCCTTTGTGTTTGTAGGAGATGAGGCATTTCCCCTCCACCGGAACCTCATGCGCCCTTTCCCAGGCCCCCATGTCCCTGGAGAACAGAGGGTGTACAACTACCGCCTCAGTCGTGCCAGGCTTGTAGTTGAGTGTGCTTTTGGCATTCTGTCTTCACAGTGGAGAATGTACAGAAGAGTGATGGCTGTCAGCCCCACTACTGCTGAGACGTGTGTCAGAGCCACTTGCGTTCTCCACAACTACCTGCGTGTCATGACCCTGAGGAGACGGCACAGGGCAGGTTGTTACCGTAGGCCTGGTGATGGTAGTTGTCTCTGGGGAGTTTCCAGGATGTATGCTAACAACGCCACACGGGAGGCCTTGAGAGTGAGAGGCAACTTCACCTCTTATTTCAGCGAAGAGGGCGCTGTTCCTTGGCAGGTCCAGCCATAAACCGACCCAGCAGCTGCATAACACAACGGCTCTTTTAAGAGCCACCCACATTGTCCTTTAAAAGCATAGGCAAGGTAAGGCAAGTTTATTTATATAGCACATTTCATACACAGTGGTAATTCAAAGTGCTTTACATAGAAGAAATTTTAAATAATCAAAAGAAATTTGAATAATTAAAACAGTTTAGAAAAAAGAAATTAAAATAATCAACAGAAATAAGAATAATTAAAACAGCTTAGAATAAAAAATTAAATAAAATACAGTACAAACAGTCGGACACACAGTGGCACAGTGCTCATTCAGTAAATGCATAGCTAAACAGATGTGTTTTCAGTCTGGATTTGAATGTGACTACTGTAGGAGCACATCTGATCTCTTCTGGAAGCTGGTTCCAGCTGCGGCTGGCATAATAGCTAAAAGCGGACTCTCCTTGTTTAGAGTGAACCCTTGGTATTTCTAGCTGACGTGATCCTAATGATCTGAGTGGGGTTTATATTCAGTGAGCATATCTGCAATATATTGAGGTCCTAGGCCATTGAATGATTTATATACCAGTAATAATACTTTAAAATCAATCCTAAATGTAACTGGGAGCAAGTGTAAAGACCTGAGGACTGGTGTGATGTGTTCATATTTTCTGGTTCTGCTCAGAATCCTGGCAGCAGCGTTCTGTATGAGCTGCAACTGTCTTATGGTCTTTTTGGGAAGGCCAGTGAGGAGTCCATTACAGTAATCAACCCTGCTGGTGATGAAAGCATGCACTAGTTTCTTGTTAAGTCTTGACTGGAAACAAAGCATCTAATTCTTGCAATATTTTTCAGATGATAATATGCTGATTTAGTTATTGCTTTGACATGACTACTGAAACTAAGGTCTGATTCTAGAGACACACCAAGATTCCTGACTTGATTTTTAGTAGTTAGACCCCTAGAGTGAAGGTATGCATTCACCTTGAGGACTTCATCTTTGTTTCCAAACGCAATGACTTCAGTTTTGTCTTTGTTTAACTGAAGAAAGTTTTGGCACATCCAATTGTTTACTTCATCAATGCATTGGCACAGGGAGTCAATGGGGCTGTAGTCGTTAGGCGATAGGGCTAAGTAGAGCTGTGTGTCGTCTGCATAGCTGTGGTAAGAGATTTGGTTGTTTCTCATTATTTGGCTCATTGGGAGCATGTACAGGTTGAATAGGAGTGGTGCAAGAATTGAGCCTTGAGGGACTCATGGTTGTCCACTCAGACTTATGGTCTCCTATACTCACATAATAACCTCTCCCTTCTAAGTATGACCTGAACCATTTTAGGACTATCCCAGAAAGCCCCACCCAGTTTTCCAGCCTGTCAAGAAGTATGTTGTGATCGACAGTGTCAAATGCAGCACTGAGGTTGAGTAGTACCAGCACTGATAATTTGCCTTTATCAGTATTTAAGCGAATATCGTTTATTATCTTTATGAGCGCTGTCTCTGTGCTGTGATGCGATTGGAATCCAGATTGAAAATTGTCAAAGTATCCATTCAAGCTTAAGAATTTGTTCAGCTGATTGAAGGCAACTTTTTCAATGACCTTGCCTATGAAAGGAAGATTTGTGTCATGATTCTGCCATCCTGTTATTGATTATTCCTAGTCTTGTGGCAGGATCGTGACAGAACCAATGTTTTGTGTACAAGCACTTGGCCAATTGTTTGGCCATGTGCTTGTGGTGTCTCGTCTCGTTACCCCGCCCCCTTGTTATCCTCGTCTCGTCATTATTGTCTAGTCAGTTTCACCTGTCCTCGTCATTAGTGTTCCCTTTATAATTCCCTTGTGTTTGCTGTCCTGTGTCGGTTCATTGTTTGATGTTGTGTGAGTCTAGCTGTAAGTAATTCATTGAGAAGTCTGTTATTTGAGAAGTTCTGTTCCTGTCTTTATTTTGTTCCTGTCTTAGTTTCTAGTCTTAGTCTGGTGTGTTCTACCCTGTCTTGTTTTGCCCCCTCGTGGGCTTTGTTTTCTGTTTTTGTCATTAAATAACCTTTTGAAAGTCATCTGCTGTCTGCGATTGGGTTCATCCTACTATCCACATGACAATTTGAGATCGGTTTATAGTTGCTTAATATAGTCTTATCCAGATTACTAATTTTTACTAATTAAATTTTGCAATCAATTTCTTTAAAATCAGACATAGTAACTACTTTCTCAGGTTGTGGTCTGATCTGTCTGACCCCAGTGCAACTCAAGGATGTGCTGATCACCTTTCTGATATTATTAATTTTCTCAGAGAAGCAAGCAAACTCCCTGCACTTGCTGTCTGAGAGCAATTCATTGGGAATCTGGCTTGGGGGGTTTGTCAGTCTCTCTACGGTAGCAAAAAGAGTGCGCGTGTTTAAGTTGCTGTTTATAATATTTGAGAAGAAAGTCTGTCTAGCTTTGCCTAGTTCCATGTTGAAAGCATGAATGCTGTCTTTGTAGATGTTATAATGGACTACAAGTTTTGTCTTCCGCCACATGCGCTCTGTTTTTCTGCATTTTCTTTTAATATTTTGCACTGCTGTTGAGTTTCTCCAAGGTTCTTGGAGCAACTCTTCCTGACTTTCACAGGAGCAATGTCATCAATTACACCTTTAACTTTTGAGTTAAAAGAATCAAGGAGAAAATCAACAGAGTCAGCAGATATGCTTGGTGTTAAAGATATAGCCTTCATAAATAGCACACTAGTGTTCTCATTTAAGCGTCTCTTCTTGACAGACACAGATCTAGCTTCAATTGCAGGAGAGATCAATATATCAAAGTGTGACATAATCAGTTAAGTGATTGACAGTTGTGGCGTCCTATCAGGGGAGAGTATGATCTATTTAATGTGGGTTGGCTGTATCCGGAGGTACGTCACGTCTTTGCTCCGGCCCCCGCGTGTGTCATTCACTTGAGTCTCAGTTGTCCATCAGCACTTTTCCGACGGTGCACGTTATCAGTTCAGAGTGAGTGTCTGTTCACCCTTTAGTTAATCGGCGTCTGGATCGCTGTAAACAGTAGCCAGAGGGAATTATATGTGAGGAATATTCTCTTGTGGCGTGGGTCTTCTCTCTCATCCTCCGGACCGTTCTTCGCTCTCGTCTGCAGCACGAGCTTCCTCCTGTTTGTGCAGTGAAATGCGCTTAGTATAACCTGAGTGCATTTGAGAACCACGTGTTTACGCTGTGATCGCGCCGTGGGCCAGCAGCAGGATTTGCATCGTCTGTTTCCTTTTCTTCTAGAGTAATCGCTAAGTTATAACCTGACTGTTATTTGTATGAAAGCCAGTGTGTGGGTGTGTGTGCTGCATTAGCTCGATTTTTCTGTACATCTTTTCTTTAGTTCTATCGTGTAGAATTTGTTTAGATTTTGCTGTTGTCAAGGGTGTGTGTGTCCTCAACCTTGATTATTGTGGTTTTTTTTATTTTCTCTTGTTTGTGATATTTTCTGTGGTTATTTATTTTACTAAACTCACTGTATTTGTTTTCTCAGGAACTGAGGTGGCCAGGCGGAAGGACCTTCTCGTGCATGGTGATAGTGGTGTTGCAGTGGGTGACACTTTTTGAAGTGCCTGTGTGTGTGATCTAGTGCACGGTGATGTGTGTGCGTGAGTAGGATTGCGCTTTTGGAAAAGCCATTAAGTGGTCCTTCCGCCGGCAGACTCAGCCTGGTGGATTAGTATACTTGTTTGTTTGTATACCTTGTGAATTAAGATCTGTGGATCTTTTTGCTGCTCTTCCTACCCTCGTGGGTAGAGGACTGCTGATGTGGCCCTTATATATTGCCCACTGTGATTATTTCTCTTGTTAATTGTTATTAAACTGTACATCTAGCGCTGTGCGCTCTTTTAACAATTTACCATTTTTTTAAAGAACATTTTGTACGTCAATAAAGACCATTTATATATTTGTGTACTCATGTCTCTGACCTTCCTGGCACACACGAACCTGTGTGACCTAGTTTTAACTGCTGGGTTAGTTAGATTTTCCCTGATTTATTCAGGGTGGCGTAGTCGACAATTATCACCATAAGATAAAGTAGTACCCCAAACCGCTTATTGCCACATTTGGCGTATAGTCGGCAGGGTTGTGTGTCAGTTGTTTAAGGCAGAGACGTGTGTTAAGAAAAAAAAGAGAAAATTTGGGGGGAAATCTTGTTTTTTTTTTTCTGTCTTCTCTTTTTTTGTATTTGTAGCAGGAGGTGGACGGTGGCGATCCTGTTGCAAAGCGTAGGTGTAATCCGTGAGAAGTTTCTTCCGGGTAATAAGTGATTGTGTGGCTCGCAGCTATGGAAGATGAATTGCATGAATTGAGGGAATTGGTAGCACAATTAAAAGCAGGTAATGAAAAGCTTCGGCAAGAGGTAAGGGGGAAGATTCGGTATTGGTCGGAGGATGAGAGGGGGGATCCAAATAAAATGAAGGCGTTTCGTGATCTGTATGGGGTGCAGGGGCAACAGTACATAGGGTCTAATGGTGTTCTAGCGACCTCAGAGCTGAATGAATTACGAGACATGTTGAGAAACCAACAACAATTGAATCGACGTACCCAAGGTATAGTCCAACTTCAAAATCTTCAGTCACGTGTTCGATCGCCGTGGGTTAACCCAATTATTTACAGATGGTGTCAGCGGCCTGGCCATTTTGCCAGGGATTGTGAAGGGGAGAGTAGATCTTCTCGGGTTCCGCCGGCTCGTGTAGACTTAGCTTCATTGAGGGGTGGGCAGCTTCAGTTGAGCAACCGTCGGAAAGGTGCTGGCCGCTAAGCTGCAGGGCCGCAGCTTGGTTGCGGAATGGACAGACTCATTCGTGTTTCTCGTTGTGTAGCCGTCATGGCAGAGAACTTGTGTATCACTCGTTTCTCGTTGAGTAGCCTTCATGGCAGAGAGCTTGTTTCACTTGTTTCTCGTTGAGTAGCCTTTATGGCAGAGAACTTGTGTATCACTCGTTTCTCGTTGAGTAGCCGTCATGGCAGAGAACTTGTAGCAGGTGTCTCATTCGTGTTTCTCGTTGTGTAGCCGTCATGGCAGAGAACTTGTGTATCACTCGTTTCTCGTTGAGTAGCCTTCATGGCAGAGAGCTTGTTTCACTTGTTTCTCGTTGTGTAGCCGTCATGGCAGAGAACTTGTGTATCACTCGTTTCTCGTGGAGTAGCCTTCATGGCAGAGAACTTGTAGCAAGTGCCTCATTTGTGTTTCTCGTTGTGTAGCCATCATGGCAGAGAACTTGTGTATCACTCGTTTCTCGTTGAGGAGCCGTCATGGCAGAGAACTTGTAGCAGGTGTCTCATTCGTGTTTCTCGTTGTGTAGCCGTCATGGCAGAGAACTTGTGTATCACTCGTTTCTCGTTGAGTAGCCGTCATGGCAGAGAACTTGTAGCAAGTGCCTCATTTGTGTTTCTCGTTGTGTAGCCGTCATGGCAGAGAACTTGTGTATCACTCGTTTCTCGTTTTGTAGCCGTCATGGGCTCGTGGTCTATCGTCGGGACGACGATACAAAAGGCTGGGGTGGATTGTGACATAATCAGTTAAGTGATTGACAGTTGTGGCGTCCTATCAGGGGAGAGTATGATCTATTTAATGCGGGTTGGCTGTATCCGGAGGTACGTCACGTCTTTGCTCCGGCCCCCGCGTGTGTCATTCACTTGAGTCTCAGTTGTCCATCAGCACTTTTCCGACGGTGCACGTTATCAGTTCAGAGTGAGTGTCTGTTCACCCTTTAGTTAATCGGCGTCTGGATCGCTGTAAACAGTAGCCAGAGGGAATTATATGTGAGGAATATTCTCTTGTGGCGTGGGTCTTCTCTCTCATCCTCCGGACCGTTCTTCGCTCTCGTCTGCAGCACGAGCTTCCTCCTGTTTGTGCAGTGAAATGCGCTTAGTATAACCTGAGTGCATTTGAGAACCACGTGTTTACGCTGTGATCGCGCCGTGGGCCAGCAGCAGGATTTGCATCGTCTGTTTCCTTTTCTTCTAGAGTAATCGCTAAGTTATAACCTGACTGTTATTTGTATGAAAGCCAGTGTGTGGGTGTGTGTGCTGCATTAGCTCGATTTTTCTGTACATCTTTTCTTTAGTTCTATCGTGTAGAATTTGTTTAGATTTTGCTGTTGTCAAGGGTGTGTGTGTCCTCAACCTTGATTATTGTGGTTTTTTTTATTTTCTCTTGTTTGTGATATTTTCTGTGGTTATTTATTTTACTAAACTCACTGTATTTGTTTTCTCAGGAACTGAGGTGGCCAGGCGGAAGGACCTTCTCGTGCATGGTGATAGTGGTGTTGCAGTGGGTGACACTTTTTGAAGTGCCTGTGTGTGTGATCTAGTGCACGGTGATGTGTGTGCGTGAGTAGGATTGCGCTTTTGGAAAAGCCATTAAGTGGTCCTTCCGCCGGCAGACTCAGCCTGGTGGATTAGTATACTTGTTTGTTTGTATACCTTGTGAATTAAGATCTGTGGATCTTTTTGCTGCTCTTCCTACCCTCGTGGGTAGAGGACTGCTGATGTGGCCCTTATATATTGCCCACTGTGATTATTTCTCTTGTTAATTGTTATTAAACTGTACATCTAGCGCTGTGCGCTCTTTTAACAATTTACCATTTTTTTAAAGAACATTTTGTACGTCAATAAAGACCATTTATATATTTGTGTACTCATGTCTCTGACCTTCCTGGCACACACGAACCTGTGTGACCTAGTTTTAACTGCTGGGTTAGTTAGATTTTCCCTGATTTATTCAGGGTGGCGTAGTCGACAATTATCACCATAAGATAAAGTAGTACCCCAAACCGCTTATTGCCACAAAAGAAAATACAGAAATGATCAGACAGTGCTACATCCTTAACAATTGATGAAATGTTTAGACCCTTACTGATAAGTAAATCTAGAGTGTGTCCACGATTGTGTGTCGGTCCATGTACATGCTGAATCAGATCAAAAGTTTTTAAAACAGTTTTGATTTCTTTTGCCATATTGGTTTCTGCATTATCTATGTGAATGTTAAAATCTCCAGCAATAGCAAAACAGTCAAACTCTGAGGAAATTGTTGATAGCACTTCTGTAAAGTCCTCAGCAAAGGCTGAAGAGTATTTTGGAGGCCTGTAAACAATGATTAGTAAAATGCGTAGAGCACCTTTTAACACAATACCCAGATATTCGAAAGACGGGTAATTACCAAATGATATTTGCTTACATTGATAGACATCATTAAAGAGAGCAGCTACACCCCCTCCTTTCCTACCCGCTCTGCAGACACTCATGAAAGTAAAGTTAGGAGGGGATGTTTCATTGAGGACTGTTGCACTGCAGCTGTCTTCTAGCCAAGTTTCATTTAGAAACATAAAATCCAGGTTGTATGTGGTTATTAAGTCGTTGACTAGAAGTGATTTGTTTTTAAGTGAGCGGATGTTTAAAAGTGCTAACTTAACAGTCTTACTTTCTGTCCCCACAGCAGTCTTAGTTTGGCGTCTAATAGGCTCCAGAATAGATGGGTTTGCTGTACGGCTTTTGAAGGCCTTAGACTTTCTATCATGTAATCGAACAGCAATGGAGAAAGATACAGGCACACTGGGTTCCCGCTTGTTCTGTAAACATTTGAGAAAGTTACTGTTATCATAGCGGAGACCCGACACATTTCAGTGCTAGCTGGTATCAGTTGTTTTGGGTTCACCTCGAGCCGATGGAGGAGGGTGTGAGCCCTGGCGCTGTGGCTGAGGCCGAAGAGCTCTCACAGGAGGAGTGCGAGCTGGGACCGCAGGCTTTGGTGGTTTTGGGGCCTGACGTTTTTTGGTTGATATCTGGGGGCTTGCAGATAGTTTGGTTCCAGCAAACACTAATTTTTCCATTTTCTCTGAGAAGCACAGAAGATGTTGTGGAGATGCTGGAGAGAGGGAAAGCGTGTCTGGGGAGAGGGGCTGTTTCTCTGGTGTTATCAGAGGCTGTAATGTGCTGTCCTGGTTTTCCAGAAAGTCGTCCTTGGGTGCTGAATCTTGGAGCGGTTCTAGTATGTCACAATCTGTCTGTGGTGAGCTCTGTGGGCAGGGCTCAGCTGAGATTGTGTCCGTGAGCAGGAGCTGTTGTGGCTGAGTGGTGTTATCATTGTCCTTGTGTGACGTGTCAACCGCATGTCCATCCAGGTGCTGAAGTGAAGTCCTGTGGTCATTCATACTGTGTCCAGGTGTGTGTGTGCCATTCAGGTTGAGTGGATTGGCACACACTGCAGAAGGATGATTGAGGGAGAAGTGGATATTGTCCTTTAGCACTCTTGAACCAAGTTTGTTTGGGTGATAGCCATCCTGTTGAAACAGTTGCCTCTGACTCCAGAAAAGATTAAAGTTGTCAATGAAGTTCACTCCTTTTATATTGCAGGTTTTTTGGAGCCATGTATTAAGCCCAAGCAACCGTGAAAACCTGTTTGTTCCTCTTGCAGGGAGTGGTCCGCTGATGAATGTTTGAACTTTCAGTCTTTTAAGTGTTTCAAAAAGTTCATTGAAATCCTTCTTAAGGAGTTCTGACTGCTCTTTATGAATATAATTGTTCCCCACATGAATGATGAGTCGATTTGCAGTCTTATGTTTCATAAGAATGTTCTCAAGTTCCCTGTTTACATCAGAAGTTGTTGCTTGTGGAAGGCAGCATGTTGTTGTATCCCTGCTGCTAATGTTTCTGATTATGGAGTCTCCCACTATCAGAGTCCTGAGCTCGGCTGCGCTCTGAGCTGAGAGCCGCTGTCTGCTCGGCCTTGAGCGCCCATTAGCATCAGTGTTAGCTACTGGCTGATTCAGTCTGTGTTCGATCACATTCATCACATTTGGGAATTCCTCATTTACATTCATTAATACTTCAAATCTGTTCTCAAGATGTATAGGCGGTGGTAGGAGATCAGTGTTTGCAATCCTTGTCATAGCCGTTTCTGGGGTAGAGGATGCTATTGCGGCAATATGTGATACTTGTGACAATCCTATTGAATGTAGGCTGTTGTGTTTTCTTCCCCGGAATGTAAGCTTTCAGTGGGAGGCTGGTCGGATAAAATAATTCAGCTTTTTTGTTAAAATCCAAGCATTTGAGCACTGTGCTGATTTGCTGAAGTTAAAATTAGATATAAAAGCTAAATAAATATAAAAAATATAAAAGCGATAGAGCAAAGCGCGGAGCAGTAAGCAGGAGCGTCCGAACAGTATCAGAGCAGGAAGCGAGAAAGTTCCAAAGTAGCACAAGCATTATACATACATTGCTCTTTAAAAGCAAATCTCCATGTTCCATAAGTATAACACATGGAAATGTAAAGCATATGTGATACACCTGGCTTCCCCCTTCACACAGCATTTTCACCCCTTACACTGTTGGGAAAAACATAGAGCCCTTTTAGCCTGAGCAACCACACTAAATAAACATTTCACAGGGATGTTACACTACTAGACACCTCCCCTGACCCCTTGTGACAACTCGCCTGTTCCAACTCAACCTTGTCATTAAACTCTTCATTCCGTGTATACAATACATATATTGTCAGTTATCTTTTTTTCATTTTACTTTGGTTTAGTTATTAGTTTTACCACTGACGTTTTTCTTTTTTTTTATGTGGGCATCAACAGTATTCCTCCAAACAACATTCTATATGAACTTATTGGATAAAATATTAACTCATTGAACAAAATATTTCTTTATTGAACAAAATATTTCTTTATTGAACAAAATTAACTTAAATTAATAAATAATTATGTATAATGTACAACACAAACATGAACATAAATAACATTTTAAAGAAAATTACTCCATTTCCTCCAAATCCGCCTCATAAACTAAACTATAGATTTTAAATTTCACCTCGGCCCTCTTGGCCATACTCATCCGTCGCATGGCGGGCAAGAGGCTCAAAAAAAAAATCTCATCCTCATCTGCAGTGGACAGAACTACTGGAGGAGGAGGAGGAGGAGGTGGTGTTGGCTCCATATTATGAGCCTCCTGGAGTGTGCTTAATAGCTCCTGCTCAAACACTGACATGATCGCCCCTCTCTTCTTCCTCATCTGGGGCCTGAAATTAGAGGTGGAAGGGCCTGCCTCCTCGAGGTCTCCCACCACCTCTGTGAGAGGTTGAGTGGGTGCAGGTGGGGTGGTGGGTGCAGCCGAAGGGGTAGGTGCAGGTGGGGGTGTTGAATATAGGGGGGTGGGTGTAGCTGGAGGGTAGTGTGCAGCTGGGGAGAGTGTGGCTGGGGTAGCTTGGCATGACAGGTTGGAAATGGTTGGCCTACCCTGCATGAATGGGGCCAGGAACCCCATCACAGCCATATACTTCCATGGCCAAGCTGATGAGGCCCCAGCCCCACTCCTGTTCCTCACCCTCTCCTTCCTCTTTTCCCTGGTGTATTGGTCCCTCAAGCTCTTCCACCTGGTGCGACATGTCCTCTAATAATAATAAAAACATATAATAAAATAATAATAAATATAATAAAAATACAAATTTGAGAAAATTACATGTAAGCTATGAATCTGTTTGTGCATCTACTGCTACTTATATGCACATTTCAAATGATCAGATCTGATATGCACATTTCAAATGATCAGATCTGTAATGAGTTATGAATTTATTATAATATTTTAATAATTTATGAGTCCCTCATAATCTCTCTAACTACCAACTAAGTTATCATAAGTACTACTAGCCTATGAGAACATGTGTGTGCAGATGCACATGTGCTGTCTGCTACCATTATAACTCATTGAATTAACATTTAATTTAACACAGTGCAAACTCATAAAACCCACCAGGGATTCCAATGACCTCTGCCACCCTCCTCCAGGCAGAATTTCATTGGTCGTTGTCCCTATAGGACAACAAAGATGGATCATATAAATTTGGGAAAGCTGCAACCGCCACAATCAATTTCTCATCCATTTTCTACTCGGAACTAAAGTTTGAGCATTTGTGTAGTAGGACATCTAGAACAGAGGACCCGCGAGAGACTTCCCCCCGTCTCCATATGCTCTACTTCTATCCACCTTATTCTGCGCCCGTTCTATTTCCCATGATTCATAGCGGGTTCAACTGACTAAACGGTTTTCTACTTCCGGTTGAAGTGTTTGTAACATAGAATGCTAGCACTCTAGTCCAGACATTAGAAAAATATCAGTCTACACATGCGTTTTATATTTAATATGAGCGAAATACACATGTGACATAACATAACAAATCTTTAACTTTTAGGTGGCAAAATACACTACCGTTCAAAAGTTTGGGGTCGGTAAGAGTTTTAATGTGTTTAACAGAAGTCTCTTCTGCTCACCAAGGCTGCATTTATTTGATTAAAAATACAGAAAAAACTGTAATATTGTGAAATATTATTGTAATGTAAATCAGCTGTTTTCTATGTGAATATACAGTATAGTAAAATGTAATTTATTCCTGTGATCAAAGCTGAATTTTCAGCATCATTACTCCAGTCTTCAGTGTCACATGATCCTTCAGAAATCACTATAATATGATGATCAAGAAACATTTATGATTATTATCACAGTTGAAATCAGTTTTGCTGCTTCATATTTTTGTGCAAACCGTGATTCATTTTTTTCAGGATTCTTTGAAAGTTCAAGAGAAAAGCATTTAATTAAAAAATAGATATTTTGCATTATTATAAATGTCTTTACTGTCACTTTTGATCAATTTAATACGTCCTTTCTGAAGAAAAGTATTAATTTCTTAAAAAAAAACAAAAACGTATTGACCCCAAACTTTTGACCGGTAGTGTATATTTTTAATAATTCTATTAATTACACTGCGCAAAACAAAAGTAATAGCCTACTAACCGGATGAAGAAGTGTCGGCCTCCACAGAAAATAAAATACTTTTTTTATTTAATTTTTCGTGTTCGCATTTATGAGAGAAAAAAAAACAATGTTGCGTACGTGACAGTTCTCCGTTACGGACATGACCGCTCTGAAATCGATTTTAAAACGTTCACTGAACGCGCATTGTTTAGAGCAGAATAAGGTGGATTGGATAGTTAAGTTGCGTTCAACGGAATTCATTTGCATAAAGATGGGCATCGGCCGGCTTTTTGTCGCGCGACAATTCTCAAAATGAAGCGCCGCCTTCCCGGAATGCTTTGCGGGTGCGACAAAGTCGCGTGACGTCACCCATAGGAATAAAGTCGTGTCGCAAAAGTGGATCTCTACCGTCAGATTCGTTTTCGCTGCACTAACAGGATCGGCCCCGCCTCCAGGATTGGTCCCGCCTGTGCTTTCAATCGGCGGACCCAGAGCGGATCACATAGGGATCCGCACTTCGGACACGCCTTACATAACGTACGTTATCTGAGGCGCGTCCGAAGTGCGGATCCGTATACGCGTGGCCGGGATTAGTCGGATTAGTCGGATCAGAGAATGTCTAATAGGAAGAGAATTGGCACTGTCTGGTTACTTCCGGTTTCTGGACTGACTGCAGTAACACGTCTCTGTCCATGCGGGGGCGCTCGCGGGCGAGTGCAGAATGCATGGGAGTCTATGGAGTTTCACCCCCAGAAATCCACTTTTCTCAGGATGTAATTTTTTGTCAAGTAATTTGAAAGTTGCATTCAAAAGTGGGGGCTAAGATAATACACTCAGCTGAAAATTGCATTTTTAAGTTCAGTTATCTGTTCTAAAAACCCGTTCAAAAATTGTGATGACGTCACATATTTTCATACTGCCAGAGGTTCTGCTTTACGGCAGTTCACTTCGGCACTTCCGCTTCATGGCTTCCTTTCTCGTTCCCATCAGTTGCTATTTTTTGAGGTAAATAAAGTTGGCTTAATGGCCAGCTGTAGGCTGGCATCTATCCCCCTGTGACTTGTTAAGCAGTGGAGTCTTCCTCACGCCTCACTCCACCCAGATCTGAGCTGGCCGAGCAGCTGATATTCTCCAGAGAATGTCTAATACCTTTTTTTGTCCTCGGGGAATGAAAAGAAGGACAATCCATTCCCACTGTTGGAACAATGTATTGCTGCACACCTACGAGGCATTTTCAATATTTATTTCTTATTTATGCTATGATCAATTAAATTTTAGTGAGCGGGATATTGACTGGATTATTTAAGGTTGTCATACCGTACCATGTATATAAACACAAGAATAGAAAAAACACTCAAATTCCATTTATACCTGTGTACTTTTTACAATACATATATGACGATATGAAAATAAAAGTGCCCGCAGGAAAATATAAATACAGAACACAAAAATGAACTTCGACAGAAAGTCCTCCTTAAGATTCTGCTTTAGCTTCAGGTGCCATCAAACGGGGTGTCGTAATCAGTTGCAAATCCGTTTAGCAGAATGCTAGCGTGTTCCGGCCAACAACGGCCCAACCTGTATGAAATCGAAAGGACATACGTACTAATTTATTCGACTTTTGGTCTATAATCTATATTGAACTTGCTTAATTGTTACGTCCCCCAGCTCCGCTGTGTATTTCTACATGTGTTTGAGTTTCCCTTGCTCTTAATTACAGATGAGCCACACCTGAACCAAGCCGTATACTTGAGCAACAAAAGCTTTCCGGAACCACACCTGAGGGCGCACACAGAGTCTGAGAACAGAGTCGATGCACTGCCGTGCTGTCTGTCGTGGGATCTTTTGCTGTCCACCCCGGGAATCAGAAGCGTTCCGCATTTGTAATTCTGTCTGTGTTTCGTGAACTTATCTAGTATCTGTTAACCGACCTACTAAATAAATACCCCTATTTTTGACACGAGCTGGCCTGTGTGCATCTCTCCTCTATGTTAAGGGTGGTGTCCGTCCGCCCGTAACAT
Organism: Semotilus atromaculatus; assembly: GCA_031834385.1. Lineage (NCBI taxonomy): Eukaryota > Metazoa > Chordata > Actinopteri > Cypriniformes > Leuciscidae > Semotilus > Semotilus atromaculatus. The sequence continues at coordinate 1,107,392 of JAULUF010000088.1, forward strand.
ATTGGGGGCTCGTCCGGGATTAATAGTTTGATTATGTCGGACTCTAGTGTTTAGTGTGAATTGCGGAACTTTTGAAGGCTACAACATTTTGGTGAGTATTCTGGTGCGCAATTATGATTGTCTGTTCATTTGTTTAGTCGACTGTTTATTTTATTTTTGGTGGATATCTCAGGAGGGGGCTCGGTGGGAAGCCTCGAGCTGAGTAAGCCACTGAAGAGTGCGTAGGTATTTAGGATTTTGTTTTGGTTTTGTGTATAGATAGCTAGAGCAGCCACAGACAACATTTTTGCCTATCAGAATACCTTTAGTTAAGTTGTATAGCTTGTGATATATTGTGGCAAATCGCCTATTTTGTGAGCGCTGGTAATTTGATTGTGCTAGCATTTTGGTTAAATTAGTGGGTGGACATTAAAAATTCGTGGTCCTTTGTAGCCTATATTGTGCTTTTCGTTTGACCACTTTAGACACTTACTACATTGTAGTTTAGTCGCAGTTTAACCTGCTTTGGTGAGTTTTATTTATTTATTTATTATTACGTGATTTTGGTTCGATTTAAGCGCCTTTTCTCATTTAGAATGGCAACAGAGGAAGCATTCGTTAAAGAACCCTCTACTGAATTATTTTTAAAATTTTCGAAAGAGCAGTTGTTAAATTTGGCTGCAACTTATGAGGTTGAGCTCACTTCTGCTGAGAAACGCAGCAAAGAGACAGTCCGAACCGCGTTACAAACTGCTTTGCACGGTAAGGGCATTTTTCCTATAGAGAAACAATCTCCCGTGTCGATGGAGGCATTACAGCTGCAGATTCGTTTGAGGGAGTTAGATATTAAAGAGAAAGAAATTGAGTATGACCGTGAGCGCATGCAAGCACAAGTCCGTGAACATGAACTTGAAAATCGACTAGCATTGAGGAAGTTAGAAATTGAGGCCCAGAGGGAAGGTGTCGCTCCTTCTGACCCTGATTTTTTTGATATCACTCGCCACATCCGTCTTGCGCCACCTTTTGTGGAAAGAGATGTGGAAAAATATTTTCCACACTTTGAGCGTGTCGCGACCAATTTAAATTGGCCGAAAACTGCGTGGGCATTCCTCCTGCAATGCGTTTTAGTGGGAAAGGCGCAGGAGGCTTATTCGTCGTTAACAGTAGAACAGAGTGGTGACTATGAGATGGTGAAAGCTTCCGTTCTGAGGTGCTATCAGCTGATCCCTGAAGCTTACCGACAGAAGTTTAGGAATTTAAAAAAAACTGAGCGTCAAACTTTTGTTGAATTTGGTCGAGATAAAGCAGCCCTTTTTGATCGTTGGTGCTCAGCACAACAGATTGATAGTCAGGAGAATTTGCGTGAATTAATTCTTCTGGAAGAATTTAAGAACTGTCTGCCAACCGCAGTCGCCACCTATCTAGCTGAGCAGAAGGCGGAGTCGATATCTGAAGCCGCTATCCTTGCTGACGAATACGTTCTGACGCATAACGTTGGCAGAGAACATTTTCACTTAAAAATTAAGCCCTCTGTGACCTCTGATATAGACATGAAAAAGAGTGCATTAAAACAAGAGGATAGACACTGTTTTTATTGTAAAAAACCTGGGCATATCATCGCCGACTGTTTAGTATTAAAAAAAAAACAATCCAGAAAGCCAATGGGTCTCGTTAACTCTTCTCCGAAGGTTTCGCCTGTCCCCCATGCGGAGTTAAAATCAGAGAAAACCCAGTCCATGTACGAGCCCTTTCTGACGAATGGGACCGTATCTGTGCCTGGTGAGGGAGCTGTCGCTGTGCGCATCTTGCGGGATACGGGCGCTGCGCAGTCTTTCCTTTTTGTTCCTTCTGTTTGTTGCCGTTATCTGAGAAGACTGCAACGGGTAGTAGTGTCCTGGTACGAGGAATCGAGATGGGTTTTCTCGATGTTCCCTTGCATCACGTGCATCTTAAATCGGATTTGGTGTGTGGTGACATGGTTGTTGGCGTTCAAGACTTTTTGCCAGTCCCCGGTGTCACGTTTCTCCTTGGCAACGATCTAGCCGGTGGAAATGTGTGGTGCCGTGGTGGCGTTCCCCCCGAGGTTGTGTCTGTGCCGCTCAGTCAAGAGTGTCCCGATGAGTGCGCACAAAAATTCCCAGAGGTTTTTCCCGCCAGTGTTGTCACTAGGTCGCAGACTCGAGGGATGAGAGATGCGGTACCTCCTCTTGATGTCGACCTAAGTGACAGTTTCGTTGCTCACCCTGCGGAGTGTGAGAGGCTCCTGGAACCCACTTCCACTCCGTGCCGCAGTAGTCCTGTACATGTGAGGAACAGGGGGAAAACAATAGAACCAGATATATCGTTGTCTTTAAAGAAACTTATTAGTGCTCAACAAAAGACCCTACTCTTGTTTCATGTTATAATGCAATTCAATCTGTTTCAGACCGTGCCAGCGAGAGTTCAGTTTTTTTTGTCCGAGACGGCTTACTTATGCGGAGGTGGACGCCTCACAAAAGTAATGAATGGAATGACATTGAACAAATCGTTATGCCGACTGAAAATAGACGTGCAATTCTGAGTATTGCGCATGATGGTGTTTCTGGTCATTTAGGTGTGACTAAAACATTCAACCGCATTCTTCGTCACTTTTTCTGGCCGGGGGTTGAAGCGTGATGTGCGGCAGTATTGTAAGACGTGCCATGTCTGCCAGGTTACTGGTAAACCAAATCAGATAATTCCACCTGCACCATTGTACCCAATACCTGCCGTGGGTGAGCCTTTTGAGAGAATAATCATTGACTGTGTTGGTCCTCTTCCTCGGTCGAAAAGTGGATATCAGTATCTATTAACAATCATGTGTACTGCTACTCGCTTCCCAGAGGCGGTGCCTCTGAGGAAGATCACTGCTAGAATTGTGTCCAGGGCTCTGTTAAAATTCTTTGCTTTTGTGGGGCTACCGAAAATCGTTCAAACGGACCAAGGAACAAATTTTACTTCACGTGTCTTCTCCCAGGTCCTAAAGTCGCTCCAAATTAAGCACAGCGTTTCTAGCACGTACCATCCGGAGAGTCAGGGGGCTCTCGAGCGCTACCATCAAACCCTTAAATCGATGCTGCGTACATATTGTTTGGAGATGGGTACGAACTGGGAAGATGCGATTCCTTGGATGCTTATGGCCTCTAGAGAAGTTGTGCAAGAATCACTTGGTTTCAGCCCTGCAGAACTAGTGTTTGCTCATGATGTTCGCACACCTTTAAGCGTCATTAAAGATCAGTGGATGAGCAAGCCTACCTCTCGTAGCGCAGTACAATTTATCAACGACGTTCGCTCCCGTCTACACAGAGCGCGTGAACTTGCTCGAGAGAATTTAGAAAAAACCCAATCTAGCATGAAAACGTGGTATAATCGCAAAGCTAGAGCCCGTTCATTTAAACCTGAAGACCAAGTGTTCTCTTACCCGTGTCCGGTTCTGTGTTTCAGGCACGATTCAGTGGACCATATACTGTCGGAAAAAAAATATCGGACCTGAACTATGTAATTGTAACACCAGACAGGCGAAGACAGTCTCGCGTCTGTCATGTAAATATGCTTAAACCATATTTTACACGTCAAGAGGTTAAAACTAGCTTGTGTGACCTTAACGTACCCGGTCCTGTCGAGGTCCCCGTATTGCCGTCTTCACTGGTAGATGATGATGACGACGTGACTCCTCCGTCACGATGCGTGGTTGAAGGTCGACTTAAAAACTCCACTATGCTGTCCGTTATTGTAAATCATTTGCCACATTTAACACCCTCTCAAGCAGCTGATGTATCGTGTGTGATAGATGATTTTCCTGAACTATTTGGAGATGTTCCGACTGTGTCCACCGTTCTAGAACATGATATAGACGTGGGTGATAAGGGCCTGATTAAACAGCACCCTTATAGAGTAAACCCAGAAAAGCGAGCTATCCTGAAACGTGAAATTGAGTACATGACAGAGAATAATATTGCTGAACCTAGCTCTAGTCCGTGGAGTTCCCCGTGCCTTTTAGTTGGAAAACCTGATGGCACTTACAGGTTTTGCACGGACTACCGGCATGTTAATGCCATCACTGTGCCGGACTGCTATCCATTACCGCGGATGGATGACTGTGTGGACCGTGTTGGCTCGGCTACATTTGTCACTAAAATCGACCTCCTAAAAGGTTACTGGCAGGTGCCCCTTACACCAAGAGCAAAACAGATATCAGCTTTTGTGACCCCCGATGCGTTTATGGACTATAAAGTTATGGCTTTCGGAATGCGGAATGCACCTGCCACGTTCCAGCGTTTGGTAAATATTGTTTTAGCTGGAATGGCAAATTGCGAGGCGTATTTGGACGACATAGTCATATAGTACACACTGGTCCGAACACATGACACAACTTCGAGAGTTTTTCCGTAGACTATCCAATGCGAAGCTCACAATTAATCTAGCAAAATGTGAATTCGGATAAGCCACTGTCACTTACTTAGGGCGTATAGTTGGTAGAGGACATGTTTTGCCAGTAATGGCTAAAGTAGCCGCTATTCAAGAGTTCCCTGTGCCCTGCGACCGGCGTGCGCTCCGCCGATTTTTAGGAATGGTAGGCTACTACCGCAGTTTTTGTAAGAACTTTTCGACTGTGGTTTGTCCCCTCACTAACCTATTGAGCCCCAAAACTAAGTTTGAATGGACGGAGTCCTGTAACCGAGCATTCGAAAACGTCAAGTCTCTCTTACTGACTACTCCCGTGCTCGCTGCGCCAGACTTTAATAGACCGTTTCAGCTTGCTGTGGACGCTAGCAATGTAGGCACCGGTGCCGTACTGTTGCAGTCAGGTGCAGACCATGTAAACCATCCCGTGAGTTTCTTCTCTAGGAAATTTAATTCTGCCCAGCGAAGGTACTCCACTATCGAGCAGGAGACCTTGGCCCTAGTATTAGCTATTCAACACTTCGAAGTGTACTTGAGTTCTACCGCACATCCAGTTAAGGTCTATACTGACCATGATCCACTCAAGTTCCTCAGTCGCATGTACAACTCTAATCGTAGGTTAATGCGCTGGAGTCTGTTGCTTCAACCGTTCAACCTCCAAATTGTACATATCCGAGGAGTAGACAATATTGTCGCAGATGCGTTGTCTAGGGTGAATACTTAATAGCGATAATTTATAAAAAATATAAATATATATACTTGTGTATATATACTCATTATTTACTCAGAGATTTACTTTAATTTATTGAGCTTGCTAATCTATGATAAATGAAACGAATAAAGGATGTTTTTTTTGTTTTTTTTTACACATAGTTGTGTATTGCCTATGAGTTGACCTTATACACCAAAGTACTACGTTCCTGTGTAATTTTATTTTTCTCTTCATAGGCCTATACAGATACCTGGAAGCTGAACATAGAAGGCTCGAGTAAAAATAAATATTTCCCATGTTTAGAGTATGGCGACAAGTCACCATTTCGGGGTGGGGGTGTTACGTCCCCCAGCTCCGCTGTGTATTTCTACATGTGTTTGAGTTTCCCTTGCTCTTAATTACAGATGAGCCACACCTGAACCAAGCCGTATACTTGAGCTACAAAAGCTTTCCGGAACCACACCTGAGGGCGCACACAGAGCCTGAGAACAGAGTCGATGCACTGCCGTGCTGTCTGTCGTGGGATCTTTTGCTGTCCACCCCGGGAATCAGAAGCGTTCCGCATTTGTAATTCTGTCTGTGTTTCGTGAACTTATCTAGTATCTGTTAACCGACCTACTAAATAAATACCCCTATTTTTGACACGAGCTGGCCTGTGTGCGTCTCTCCTCTATGTTAAGGGTGGTGTCCGTCCGCCCGTAACATTAATCAACAATAAAATCTACGTTGATTCAACGACAAGCAGGAGAAAGAGATACATTTAGCCGTCTAGCCCCATAGACTCCCATTCATTCTGCACTCGCTCACGATCACCTCCAGTGGAATTCTAATGGAACTGCAACCAAGATGATACAACGGGGCTAATAGGGAGTGCCCAGGCTTTCCGTAGACGGGCTTTGTGCTGATCTCCTTCACGTGAAGTTCGGCTGCCAAGTAAGTGTAACGTTAAGATATATTTTATTAATGTTATATCTGTTATTGAAATATAATCTATCGGTGTAACCTGCTTTGTCGAAGGTTTTGGTAAAATGTTTGTGGATTTTGGTTGCCATTTTATAAGGCGTTTGAAGTAGGCTATCAGACTAGCCTGTGTAGCGTAGACCAGTGCCTGATTCAAATGTGATCCGAGTTTACAAGACGCTTATGTCTTGATTATGATTATGATTATATCGCTTATGTGATCGTTTATGCGACTAATGTGCATAAGACATACGTTGTTTTTTTCTAAAATCAAAGAATCCACTGACCACCCTTACAGAAAGTTTATTCAAGTGTGCTAACTTACTTATTTTATACTAAAATATGTTCAGTCTACTTTTTATGTAGCCTATAGGATACTACTCCGAAATATAGCCTAAAAAAAACTGTATACTTGACTTATACTGACAGAAACGTCTACGTAGCCTATATTTGGCCTAACGTTACAGGCCTAACGTTAGCTAACTTAACTTGTACACATTCTTTTGATCGACATGTACTTAAAATTAATTATTCTAAGTGGCTAGGTGTAGTTGTTTACTATTTTGATTTACATACTGTCAACCAGCTAACAATATATGGTTCCCAGAACGTTCTGGGAAAGTTAGTTTTTGGTTGCGGGAACATTCCCTTAAGGTTTTGGTTCCCATGGAAAGTTTTCTTAACGTTCAGGGAACGTTATAACCCTGAGGGAACGTTCCCTAAACGTTAGTTTCTGGTTTGGTTCAAACTAACCTTTAGAGAACCATAAACTAACGTTCCCTAAACGTTCTGTGTTAGTGGTATAGCCTAACAGTTACATTGTTTGAAAATATTGATTTATAAAGAAAACATATAGGGTTGTACTGCCGATGGACGACATCACGATGTTTAACAAACTTGCTTATCATACCATCAACTTTTTTCTTTTCCGATTCTCAAATAAGTTATGTTAGTGAGTTTGTTTTGTTGTTTAAAAAAATCTTTATAAATTATCTTGATCTGTAACGTGAGGGGCGCCGTGTTTGGGCCGCAGTTCAGATTACAGCGCGTGAATTCATCAGTTTCTTGGAGAAAAATAGAGTTGACTTTATAGTTATTTACACTGTGTGTCTGATATGAATAAAAACCGTCGGCAAATATATTTGAATGGGTTGTTATTGCTGCTTCTAGACACCATTGTGTATTTTACAAACTATAAATGTGGTGTTTTGGTATTTAAATGTCTAAAACCTAAAATAAACATTATGTGGTTAAAAACACTGAACACTGATTCATGGCACTACCTCTTCTGAAAATGGGACACATATTATTTTTTATTTATTCTGTTGTATTTATTATTCATTGTAATGGTGTTGATTTTTGGCATTAAGAAAATCTATCCTTCTACATGAATGTAGAAAAAGAGGCTACACTCAGAGCTGCTGAGCGGGAACTCTATCCAGATAACATGCCGGGCAAGAGGGTGAGAAGAGCAAAATGCCTGGACTTTGGTGATGAAGATACCAGTACTGGTGACAAAGCCTCTGGCTCTGGAAATCAAAAACAGGTAATTAAACAGCTAAGATTAATATCACATTAGGAATTGTTTGTGTTTTGGATTATTTATCCATGATTAAATATTAAAAATTAACATCTTTGCCCTATACAAAAAGGCCAAGGTTGCTGCACAAAGACAGGCGGAGGAGGAACTGCTGTCAGAGGACAGTCCGTCCAGAGCAGATTCGTCAGTCCAGTAAAACAACGACCTTACCAGAGACCTGCAGGTCAAGGCCTTACAGAAAGAAAACACCAAACTGCGGAGCATGGTAGTTAAAGGCAAGTATTGAGTATTATATCATCAAATATTACTCTATATCAAATGGTACTAATCCATTTAGACCTGAAGGTGGTTTTCAATACGCTTTCTAAATCTAGAAAAGCAAATCGCTGCCCACCTATGTGGTCAGATATGTTGGCCGCATGCATTTTCAGAGAATGTTTGAAGAATAAAAAAAAAATAATAATAATACCTCAGATTTATATAGCGCTTTTCAAGAGACTCAAAGACGCTTTACAAAAGAATGAAAGAAACAAACAACTTTATTAAGAAATAATTATTTAAAAGACTAAGACCTTAATGAACAAAAGTCACTGGAATTAAGTCTAAAAAGGTGGGTTTTGAAAATGTCAAGGGACAAGGATGACCCTTGAAGAAACATTTGTCACTCACTTAGACGGGTATAAGAAGGAAAATTATGTTGCAATTTGTTCCATGTGATTGTGCAAGTAACAAGTTACAGCCTGTCAACAGTCTGTATCATCATTATACTGATTGTTACTGTCTAATGAGCCATGTGTGCAAACAAGAATGATATATTGTACACCCATGGAGGTCAGGGTCTGTCCTATCACTTTTTCCTGTTCCGATGTGTTTATTTTAATAAGTCAATTGATTTGTAGCTTCTTGGACTAGTTCAGTTCTAAATGGGTTAATATTAGAAAACTGGAGATGTGGTTTTCAGGCACATATCAGCTTCTATGGTTGCTGTCTGTATAATATTGTTGCACTTTTTTTCTTAGAAATTCCAGCATTGTTGGTGGACGTGAGAAAGCTTGTCTCCATTAACAACACCACCAACAAAGATGTTGACGACCCTGATGCTGAGAGTGACTGCCCAGGTGAAACGCTACTTTGTACACCTTGCAGACCTTCACAAGTATTTATTAATTGGTAAATTTTGAACAAACATTAAAACTTAAAGCATTTTTGGCATTCTATTGCTTGTGGTGATTTTCATTTTTTATTTATTTGCCTATGCTCTTATTTATTTATTTGTTTACAAAAGGTGAACATCGGGAATGATGGAACAGTCACTGTCTCGTCACATTGTTAGCAGACTCCAAAAGCTTGTACACCCCCAATGGGATGGCACGGGTGCTACTGATGGGGCTCTTCAGTGTGGATGTCCTGCTCAAGTCAACCTGAAAGGAGGGGTCAGCAAGCTGGATCCCTCTGCTGATCGTCGAGAGGCTCTCGAACCGAGGAAACTTCAAGCTGGATCCCTCTGCTGATCGTCGGGAGGCTCTCGAACCGAGGAAACTTCAAGCTGGATCCCTCTGCTGATCGTCAGGAGGCTCTCGAACCGAGGAAACTTCAAGCTGGATCCCTCTGCTGATCGTCGGGAGGCTCTCGAACCGAGGAAACTTCAAGCTGGATCCCTCTGCTGATCGTCGGGAGGCTCTCGAACCGAGGAAACTTCAAGCTGGATCCCTCTGCTGATCGTCTGGAGGCTCTCAAACCGAGGAAACTTCAAGCTGGATCCCTCTGCTGATCGTCGGGAGGCTCTCGAATCGAGGAAACTTCAAGCTGGATCCCTCTGCTGATCGTCGGGAGGCTCTCGAATCGAGGAAACTTCAAGCTGGATCCCTCTGCTGATCGTCTGGAGGCTCTCAAACCGAGGAAACTTCAAGCTGGATCCCTCTGCTGATCGTCTGGAGGCTCTCGAACCGAGGAAACTTCAAGCTGGATCCCTCTGCTGATCGTCGGGAGGCTCTCGAATCGAGGAAACTTCAAGCTGGATCCCTCTGCTGATCGTCGAGAGGCTCTCGAACCGAGGAAACTTCAAGCTGGATCCCTCTGCTGATCGTCGGGAGGCTCTCGAACCGAGGAAACTTCAAGCTGGATCCCTCTGCTGATCGTCGGGAGGCTCTCGAACCGAGGAAACTTCAAGCTGGATCCCTCTGCTGATCGTCGGGAGGCTCTCGAACCGAGGAAACTTCAAGCTGGATCCCTCTGCTGATCGTCGGGAGGCTCTCGAACCGAGGAAACTTCAAGCTGGATCCCTCTGCTGATCGTCGGGAGGCTCTCGAACCGAGGAAACTTCAAGCTGGATCCCTCTGCTGATCGTCGGGAGGCTCTCGAACCGAGGAAACTTCAAGCTGGATCCCTCTGCTGATCGTCGGGAGGCTCTCGAACCGAGGAAACTTCAAGCTGGATCCCTCTGCTGATCGTCGGGAGGCTCTCGAACCGAGGAAACTTCAAGCTGGATCCCTCTGCTGATCGTCGGGAGGCTCTCGAACCGAGGAAACTTCAAGCTGGATCCCTCTGCTGATCGTCGGGAGGCTCTCGAACCGAGGAAACTTCAAGCTGGATCCCTCTGCTGATCGTCGGGAGGCTCTCGAACCGAGGAAACTTCAAGCTGGATCCCTCTGCTGATCGTCGGGAGGCTCTCGAACCGAGGAAACTTCAAGCTGGATCCCTCTGCTGATCGTCCCTCTGCTGATCGACAACTTTGAGGGCAGGCAACCGTGCACGCGCCGTGCAAATCTGCGGTCACAGAAACCCGAGAATACCGTTGACATGGCTCTTTGGTTTTTCTATCATAAAAGTTCCAATTTCGGCCTCTTTTGTTAGAAAACAAAGATGGTTTTCATACGTCAAAATAACATTTGATAAATTAGCCATGGGTGTGTAGATTTGAACAAAATCTGTTTTGGTCCTTAAATCAAGGGCTGGTCTGAATCCTGTACACTCCTCTGACTCTGTAGGCACTGTCGCACAGTTCAGACAAGAACACCTGTGCCAGGAAAGGGGTATAAAGTGTCAATTTAGATGCAGTTTATTTGAAAGTGGCGTTAGCCTACTAATGAAACAATTAAATAACGCTCATGTTGACACATTTAATGGTTGAACGCTAAACCAGCATTTTGTTTTAACAGCGAATTATGTTTTTATGATGTGCAGTCTCTAAAGCGACCGTGTAGTACTCCTAAAAAGAAGTATTGAAAAAGATTCTTAAAAAAGAAATAAAAACGAGCGCTGCAGTGATGGCTGCCTTGTCGTGGTATTTACTCAGAATGAAGCGCATCACGGGCTACTAAAGCTAGTGTTATACTCTCCACGAGGGTCCGCGTGACGTGAACATGGTCATCGAAGGGTGTGAGCGAGGCTCCTGGCGTCTGCGTGTCTCCCTCAAGTACGGACGTCCAATTTGAAGAGAGGCTGTGCGAAGAAGTCCGTCGCTACCGCAGCTCTACAGTCTGTCGTTAAAGGATCAAAGACAGCCAGATGTGTAATCATTCCTGGAGGGAAATTGGCCAGAGTTTAGGCACAGAAGAAAGTCTGTGTCGGCAGAAGAAATACATTAGCTTCCTTTTTCACAGTACTTTTATCATGTTAATAAAAAAAGTTATGAATGAATAGGAAAATGAGTAGTAGAAATATAAGTGCAGTTGCTTCAACAGTTTCTGTGAAAAAGCAATAACGGTTTCACTTCATTTTGAACTATTTTTAATTATTTCAGGAACTTGGACACCGCTCTCCAGACTATCGGTGTGAACTTGCAGATCAGAGTTACTAACAGGGTTGCCTGATGGACTTACACAATCCAGCTTTGACTCCTGACTGGGACAGTACTGGCGATGTGTGTCTCTTCCCTATTACCACAGAATCAGTGGAAACGATCTAATGAAATTAGCCACCGAGACTACAGTACATGTACCTGCACTTCACAAAAGAATAATTACTTTGGTAACACTTTACAATAAGGTTCCATTAGTTAACATTAGTGAATGCATCAGTTAACAGGAACTAACCATGAACAACATCTCTGTTCAGCATTAGTTATTAATATTTGTTAATGTTAACTAGCACATGTACTAATGCATCAATTCACATTAACAGCACGGTTAGTTAACATTAATGCATTAGTTAACAGGAACTAACCGTGAACAATGTCTCTGTTCAGCATTAGTTATTAATATTTGTTAATGTTAACTCACACATGTACTAATGCATCAATTCACATTAACTGCACGGTTAGTTAACATTAATGCATTAGTTAACAGGAACTAACCGTGAACAATGCCTGTAAATAGCTTTCCTGTTTTGTAAGGTTAACTTACTGTACATAATTTACATTACCATGGTACCCTAAATGTAAAAATACTGTTGTGTACCTTATCAACACTCTTTTATATATTTAAGGCATTGATTTGTTGGTGTAAACACGATTCTACTGCGGAAAAAATATGCTGTTCATGTTTATACGCACTTTACTATCATTACTTGCATTCAAATAAGTATTTATTAATGGATTGAGTGAACCTTATTGTAAAGTGTACACTATTCAACATTAACTGATATGTTAGTAATATTTGTAGGTACGTAAACGGTCAATATTGAATTTCCCAGACCTTAAGTGTGTGAAAGCCATTCATCACTAACATTTTCAGAATGTTGAAATTGAAACTGGTCAACATTGGCAATCTTTGCCAGCACAAAACATACAAAGCTAAAGTTTTAAGGACAAAAAAATGTGCTGCACTATCAATTCAGGCCTACACAAGGCCTATTACTGGAATTAAACATGGGGAACACGTATATATATGTGTGTGTCATCGGCCATGACTGCGTCTTGACATTTCCGGGTAATATTTGATCATTTCTCTCCCTTTTCCTGTTTGTCATGTGTAAAGACTATGGGCGGATCTAATCCATGGGGAATTTGCATATCATAATTAATAATTGATAATTAATAATTATTCATACATGTTTGGATTAGATCAGTCTTACATGTTAATAAATCTCCCTCTAAGGGAGGATGTAATTTAATTTAACAGTTAATTACACTGATCACGTCTTACGAAACAGGCAAAATTAATTAGCTCAATTGCCAGAATAATATTGTGGGGATCCACGATATCACCTTACTGTATAGGATTTCAGGAAACACAATTCTCTGGCCAGAAGAATTGGGTTTCCCGCCCTATAAACACATACTCTTTAAAGTATCTTTCATTTGTAAAGCTTGTAGCATAAATTAGATCTTTGGCACTTAAGGGACTTGAAAATGAGCAAAACAACACAGTTCGTCAATCACATGAATATAATGGGTTTAATAAAGGCATAACTACTTATATATTTACTACGGTTGCCATGGAATATATATATATGTATTTACAAACATAATAAACAATGAAACACACAAACGTTACAAACATAATAAACGACAAAACACAATAAGGCATCGATGAACGAGAAATGTATAGAGACAGAGAGAATTTTTAGCAAGGTGCAGTTATGCACGAGGGAGTTTTATAAAGACCCGAAGATCTTACTAAATAGCAAATTCGCATAGACAAGGGACTTTGAGAGACAACAAGACTTCAACACATCTTAAAAGCGTGATCAAACACGGGTACTTGCACAGGTTGGTAAACTCTTTGCATGGCTGGTGAAGAAGCCTGGGTGTGTCTCTCGGCCATGCGCATCATGCGGTCACCTGCGCGCGTTTCTCCTTCAAAGCGAGCGCGCGCTCGTTTAAATGTCTCTTGTTAGATGGATTTGCTGAAAAGACATGTTCCGCGCTGTTCTTTTCGATCGTCGATTGGAATTACACGGAGACTTATCTAAGACTGAAAAACATAACCTAAACTAGAAGCAAAACAAAAGAAAGAGATCCCCAAAGGGATCTCCCGAAGAAATCACATTCTGGCGAGAGTGAGATAGTAAGACAAGAGAGAGAGAGAGAGGGAGAGAGAGAGAGAGAGAGAGCGCATTGGAAATCTTCACCCAGACAATAACCTCTCTGAAACAACACGAAAAACATCATCTTAATGCTTCCTAGAAGCTGAAAGATACTTGCAAAGTTTCTTGGTCTCTCCTTGCGTGTTCCTAAAACGGCCTGTCCAGGCCGCGTGCAGGAGCGGACGTTCTTTGTTCCGTGTGCGCGCGTCACGTGGCGTTCGGCGCGCGCGCGCTGACTAGAGGATTAACGTCTTTAAGGTAGCATTACCAAATTCGGCTGAATTCATCTCCTCTCCTGTGAGATGAATTAGGTTGGAAACTTAAAGAAAACAAAACTTTTAAACAAACAAAAGAAAGAAAGGATTTCCCGAGGGGAAAATCGTATCGGGGATTACATGACTAAAACAGACATAGGCAAGCAAGTTCAGAGCGCGAAAAAAAGAGAGAACCCCTTGGAGCTCAGAAGCGCCATTTATCACCTTGGCGAAATCCAGCCTCTTCCTTTGGGCTTGTCCAATGAGAGGGTTGGAATTCACAGGCGGGATTTTGGTTTTTATTGCTCTTTGTCTGCAAAGAGGGAGCTCCTGCATGCTGGGGGGGGGATTGGGTTTGTCAATCGCTGAAGAACCATGAACTATTCTTGTAATACTAATATGTTGTATCATATTTCATATCTACCAACGTATCATATACACAGTCTGTTAAATCTTCAAAGTACCAATTTAGCAAAACCAAACACGCTATAGGTGAGATTTGGTTAACCCTACTTGGCAGAGTTTGAAACATTAAGTATTAGCGCTTACATGAAACAAACCACATAAAAGGAAAAATCATGTGATGGAACATTAAGTGCATGTTAATACATTTATCACATGGTTATATATCTATATCTATATATATATATACATGGAACATATAGGATTGAACAGGTTTCCTTTCTCCTTCTCAGCAAAGAATCGAGTCTATGCACATTCTTTTGAGTCGTAAACTAGTAACAGGACACTTGCAGCCAGTGTTAGCTGGATTGGGGGGGAAGTTTCACAGACTTGGTTAGGAGTGACAATGCTGGATTATTCATTAAAATGCATAATACAAGCATTTATCGTTCGTTTAAAACTACCATGCAGTCAGGTATCTTCTGGGCACTCAGACCCACATAACAACATATAACATATATCTCATTAAGATGTCCTTAATGGGGAAATTCGTACCAGTTTGTGTATGTGCGTGTGTGTTGAAGTCCCAGGGTTTATGGGAAGAAATACATTTAGTTATTTGGATGATCCTTCATTCCGCTCAGTCCTTACAGTTCCCCCTTTTTGTCTGATGAAGTCCCTGTGTGGACTTGATCGGACAACAACCATCACAGTGGACGGATGACAGGTGAATCATGATGATCGGGTAGCGGGTGGCTGTTAGTGCTGAGGCTGAGGGCTCAGCTTGATGAGGTTCGACGCAGCCTCCGGCGTGGTACCCTCTTCCTGAGGGTCCCGTGAGCTTGGCTGTAGATTTTCGCATCTCGTTGAGCCTCCTGATTGAAAGTCAAGTGTCAGGGTGTGGTTGATTACCGTAGAGGTACCCAGCGCAGGATCAGCTGCAGTCCAGGATTGGACAACAGGTGAGGCAGTTAAGGCGGGCAGTTGAGACACAGCTTGGAGGGCTACGTCGATGGGAACAAGGTCAGTTCTGATTGGTGCTCTTCGCTTGGAAGAGGATACGATGCCAGGTCGTCGAGGTGAAGGATGGCACCTTTGATGCTTGGATTACACGCTCTGGTCGAGCAAGGTGACACAGGTGTCAGTGTCATTTTGGTCGTCAGTGAGTGCGGCTGTGCGCACAGGAGTGTTAAGGAGTCCCCCTTTCACCTACAATCTCTGCGTGGGTCTCGGTGACCTGAGTGCGAGGCTTGGCTTTAGCAGGGCAGCGTGTGCCGCTGATCTGCAGCCCGCAGATTCCGTCAGTGTTGTCTGTGAGGAAAGGTTTGTTAGGGGCAGAGATACTGAACGTCTTTGGTCAATGTGCACATGTGCGGATTCGGAGCTGGGGCAGCTTTGTGTCGCTGTCGTGTGAGGCATCCACGTCCAGCGTGCATATCTTGAAGTGAGTGTTACTTTTCAAAATCTGACATTGACAATGTTCTTGAGCTTCGGCTTGACTCTAGGATGGGCAAGTTCAAGAGAAAGCCCCCCCTTTTCTCTGCTTGTGGTCGACGCAGAGTGGGATGTCACTACCCAGAGAGTAGGCAAGGTGTATTTGTAAAGAGTCAGTTGGCGTGGTGATGGCGGACACCACCACGGTTTGCATGAGGCCTAAGGGTATCAGGTGCGGTGGAATTCTACCCATGGCGAGGCTGTCGATGGAGGGGTTCACTCCCCGCAGCGGGTTTGTCCTCAGGGCTGTTACCAGCTGAGTTTGAGCAACGTCATTCTGGGAGACAGTAACAGCTTTTTCATGGAGTTCACTGTTGGGGTCGGCAGAACGCTGTGAGTGTTGAAAGTTACCACAATTCCCTTTAGTGTCTTGTCGATGGTCTGCAGGGATGCACTCTGTGTCGTGAGTTGCTCTTTTATCTGTGGAATCTCAGCCTGAATTTCGGCTACATGCCGCCTCACGGTGGCTAGGTTTACTGCATTCACACTTGGCATACAAATGTTAAACAGAGTTCCGACGGCAGTGGCGGCTCCGAGCAAAGCTCGTAGACACCGTTGGGAGCGGCGGTTGTGGCCACCTGGCTCCGCTAGCGTGACAGTCATTTTCTCAAGTTGGTTGAGCATGTGTTCAACATCAGCCTCAGCGTGAGTGAGGGAGTCCTCTGTCCATCGGGCACCTACCCAGCTGTATTGTGTTGTTGCGCTGGGGTAGTGTGCTCTGTAGACGTTGCGAGGATCAGGTGGCACGTACACTTTCTGAGTGTGGGTCCGGCCATTGGTGATGAGGAGTCCTGGTGGTTCCTTTAGGACGATGACCGGTGCCGGACCTGGTGAGATGTCCGATTTCGGCTGCTCTCTGGTTGGCTGGAGGCACAGGATGGCGAAGCACAGCAGCATCCTGGTAAAAGTGAAAGAGAGGGAGAAAGAGAGAAAGGGAGGAAAAAAAAAATTTGACGAGTGTCGTCCTTGGTTGGCTGGGACTTCGCTTTGAGGATGCCGGTATGCCACTTGCTTCGGTGTCTAGCAAGTGTCTCTGGTGCTGCGTCATGAGCATACATTCACATGTGCATGACCCCCCTTTTGCACTGTGGCACCACAAGCTGTGGCGCAGTGATGGCATCAAGTGCAGAACGCTGAATGTTGTCTTGTGCACGCAGCATGTGCCAGGTGCATAGCGGGTGTTTGGGGCACCGGTTGTCGGTGGGTCTAGACAGCGTGCTAGGGTGGTTGGAGGGGTCTAAAAGTGGTGGTGACTCCCAATGTTCATGAAGTTGTTATGGTCTTTGGCGAGCTGGAAGGTGCATGGTAGCGAACTTGAACCTTGACTTGGTGTTGAGGCTGTGTACCCCTGGATGGCTGCTGGAGTTCTATGAACTCTGTGACCTTAGAGTCTGGGGGGGGGGGGGTCTAGTAAAGGTCTAATAAGTTGAAGTCTAGTAAAGGCTCAAAGCGCTCTAGCAGATCTTTGCCAATCAGAAAGGGGTAAGTGTCCATTTGTGAGATGTACACAGGGTGTTTCAGACTAAAAGAACCAATTGTCAGGTGAATGTGAGCTACCTGTTTGAGCCGGATGTCGTTCTGGCTGTATGACTGCACAGTCAGCTCGCGTGTTTGAGATGTAAGAGTTCGATTTTGTCTCCTAGAGTCTTTTTTAAAGAGTTTCCGGGCCATACCTTGTTTGATCATGTGCCCGAGGAGTCTTGGCGTCGGGGCTGGTGTGGTGATCGACGGGCGGTTAGGGCCGGTCTTGTGTAGTTCTTTGCGGAGACAGACAAAGCAGCATTTCTTGGTCTTTTGGGATTTTGGTCCCAGTCGTGGGAAGTTGTCAGCTGTGTTAGCTGTGTTAGCTCTGTGGTCTGTTGTTGACGAGCAGTGTTCTGTGTGCCTGTTGCAGGTTTTATGCTGAGGCATAGGATGTCGTGTTCGTCCCTCTTGTTGTCTTTGTAAAGTCTTTTGTGAAGAAGCTCTTTAAGCAACTTCAGGCTCTTGGCTGTCTCGGATATGGCAGCACTGTTTTCGTCTGATGTGTGTTCAGACTTGTGCTGACCAGTGGCAGGTCGAGAGGGGTTCTGCTCTGGGCTGTTGAGGTCAGGCTAAGCGGGGTCTCTGTGACATTTTGGCACACTTGTGGTGAGTGACTAATGCATGGCCCTAAAAGTATAGAACTACTGCTTAATGGGTTCGCTAGATATGTAGCCTAAAGCTAAGTGTCTCTTGTTTCCTTATAAGCTTAGGTGTGAGCATTAGGAGGCTAAGACTTGTGTGGTTCTGAGAGTATTTCCTGGAGAGGGCATAGCCGAGATAAAATAAATGACGTAAGATGGTTCTTATGACTTAATTATTTCTCTGGACTTAACTGGGGGGGGGGGGGGGGGGGGGGCACTACGGCTTGACGAAGTGAAGGATAAGAGGGAAACGGACAGCTTTCTCATTTGAATTTTGCTTATTATCAATCCTTAGGATTATAGTTGTGCCCTAGTAAGTTGTTGAAATTACTTGTGCTGCAGGGTCACGAAAATGAGTGCACTGGTTGAAACTAAGCCAAAATAACAAATAAGGGTGTCTCTGTTTCCTTTCTGGGCCCTATGGGAAATGGAACCACATTTGAACAAGAGAGGAAATTAAATTAAATCATATAGATGACTGATTAGCCAAGGGAACAGCTGACTGCTAATATTATGAAAGTTAAAGAAATGAAAGAATTAACAAGAGAAAAACAAAATTTAAAGCAAAAGGGAATAAAGTGATCAAACACCGGGAATGATCGGTTTAGTCACCTGTCGATGAAAATTCCTATTGCTATATGAATTATTCTCTAGCTACACAGTTTACATTTAGTTAAACGTAAGTTTAATTAACAGGGTATCTGCAAAGTTAGCCTTCGACGGTTAGCAAGGACGATGCCTTCACTAGTGAAGGTGAACTTTAGCTGCAAAGAATTGTAAACACGGAAAGTGAATAATTAGAAACCCTAACTGGTGTTAAAGAAAGCATTCTAGAATAGTTTGCATTGTGTGAACACAAGCGGTGATTAAGGGCTCAAGTAAATTATGCTAAATGCTAACTGTAGAAGTTATTATGTAGCTTAGCCTAAGCTGGATGGAGGCTAGGCTAGGTTAGCGTAGCGTAAGCTAGCTGGATGCTATGTTAGTTTAGCTTAGCGTAAGCGGGAGGGATGCTAGGTTAGCTTAGCGTAGCGTAAGCTAGCTGGATGCTATGTTAGTTTAGCTTAGCGTAAGCGGGAGGGATGCTAGGTTAGCTTAGCGTAGCGTAAGCTAGCTGGATGCTATGTTAGTTTAGCTTAGCGTAAGCGGGAGGGATGCTAGGTTAGCTTAGGCACCTAGGCTGGTTTGTTTACAAAGTGACATCACAAGTTAGCACTTCCTGTGACAAGTCGTTGTCATGGGAACCAGAGCATGTCAGACAATTCAACAGTCCCTAAAGAATGTCTGTACATTTTACATGAATTATGCATGTTTAAACGGGTTAACAGGATGCAACTATATTTTAAGTCTTTCTAGGACTTGGTGTTACATTAAGTAAAATGCAGATGAGTTTTGGCATTAGCTAATTAGCTAACTCTTCTCTTTATTTTACGTAGCTTATTCTATTTGTTTACAGAGTAAGGAAATAGATTTGCTGTAAGTCAAAGCTTGTCTAAGCATATATGGTTACGTCCCTCTCGTGCACGAATACTGACTTCTCAGCGAGTAACAGTTTTGATCGCTAGGTAGCTCTCTGCTTGTAGATGCAGCAAAAAAAATTTAGGTGAATTACATCAATCTACCAATAATTTGTAAGGCCTTTACATTTGTAGACACCCAGGTCTACCTAGATATAACTTTGTCCTGAGCTTTCTTTGTTAGACACAGGTTTAGTCATACTACCATTTGGATTTCCTTTTAATCAAAGCATAATAGATATCGATACAGTTTACAAGCTGCTGAGATGAGGTTTCTTTGTCAAACAGACTTACGCTTTTACTGCTGAACATGCTACTTTTACTTTTAGTTGGAAATCTAAGGCTATTTTACTTAGAGTAGAGATGTCAATTCCAGCTATCGTTCTTTCTGCATTTAGACAGGCCAGCGATCAAAGATGCGTATTGCACGTTGTGCTCTGGTTGGATCGCAACGATCAAAAGCACGCCCGTAGGTTGACAGTAGTTTAAAGCCGTGGTGGTTCTACACCCTGGCGTTAAGGTGATGTATGCCCTATTTGGAGCTAGTGTTTCTTGTAACAAGTCATTGTCATGGAAACTAATGTACAGCAGTGCATTTTTCAAAAAGTATCTAGAAACTGTTTGTTTAAACAGGGTTGTGTATAGTCTGTTGGTTGTTGAGGCTTACACGTCCATTTAAGATTCCTTTAAATCAGTAAAATTCTAAGTTTACTAATGCTGAGTCTTGCAACTCTTTGAGCACACATTTTCATCTACTTTTAAAAGTTCTATGTCCTATGCTGATCAGGGACCTTTTTAGCAGAGTCTTGCACTGTGTTCGTGCAGTGTCTTCTGGTTTTGCAGTTCAAAATCATTGTGGTTTTTCAAAGTCTTTCGGACAGTCTTTTGCTTGGTGTAAGCTTCTCTTAGCTGTTGAGTAGTCATGCTATGTGGGCAGGCCAGAATGCCTAGGTGATGACTCACTGTGGGGTGCAGATTTCGGATAATCTGTCCCACGCGGTGACGTTGGTAACAGTTTTTTTTTTTTTAAGTGAAAGTCAATGTCTTGTAGGTAGGCGTGCACGTTGTGGCCTCCTGCAGGGTTCGGAGTGAACGTAGGGAGGTTTCTCGCCAGCTTGTTAAGTCTTTTGGGAGCCCTGCCGTTGTAAGTAACAGGGGCTCTCCTGGAAAGGCTCTTCTCCCCTCGCTGCTGACGGGGGTTCTTGTGGGCTGGCTGGTGATGTTTTGAACAGTGGGCTTTCACCCCCCTTTTTAGCTCTGGGTTGTAGGCTGACAGGTGCGGACCAGCTGGTCAAGGGGAAACTTTGTGGTGTGCGTTTCCCCTTCCCGGTCATTCTGTAGTCTATGAGAGTGTTTCAGCTCTCCGTGAACAATGTCAATTTCGCATTTGATATTGTCTTTGTGCTGAATGAGTTCATGGATTTCAGCTCGGGCCGCTTGTAAGTGTTTTACACAGGCCTTTGCTTTAGTGTCTCTTTCTTTAGTTCAGTCTCTGCTGAACGAGCTTGTGGATGGTATCGCGGGCCTCTTGCGTTTTTTTTTTTTTTCGCAGGCCATGGCTTTCGAGTCTCTTTTAGTTCAGCCTCTGCTCTTTGCAAAGGGGGCTTCACTTTTGTCGGAGTTTCTCGTTGAGTACCACTCTGGTTGTTTTCTCTGAATGCTCTCTTCGGTCTGTGTGCCGATGAAAATCAGACAGGGCAGTTTGAAGTCTTTCCACTTCCTTCTGTAGCTCGGGGTCGTTGTCGTCCTAGGCTTGCATCCTTAGCGTTGCAACTTCGTGCTCCAGGGCGAGGTGGCTCCTTTCACGGAGACGTGCTTGTGCGATGAGCTGGCAAGCGAGGGTTTGGACGTGTCTGGCCGGTCTTTGTCGTGGGAGCTTTGGCTTGGTTTGTGCGCCATCAGCTTGTCCACGTCGGCGCTGCTCTTGGCTTTGGAGCTCCGAGTCGCTGGCGACCTTGGTCAGGAATGGAGGTGTCATGAATCTCAGCCATGTCTCCAGGTTGTCCCAGCGGTTGTGGGACTGTAGGGCCGGAACATACTGGTTTCGACTGTGGGCGAGAGGAACACAACACACACAGAGAGACCAGGCAAGTTTGTTCTACGTTTAACGAGCTATAATACAGGCTATGCCGTGTATGAAAATTTTGGTTAACTGATGCAGACAGTTAAATCATTCAGTGGGACAATTTGGGTAGGTCAGCATGGGCCTGAATAAAGATTTTTGACGTGGCGGTAGCTTCGGGGTAACCTGTTGATGCTAACGGCTTGGCTGTCAAACTATTATTCAGCTTTCCTTGGTGTCTCAGATAGGTTCTGTCTCTAGGTGAACTGAAAGGAACAGAGCACAACAGAAAAAGAGCAATGGCAAGATAGCAGAGTTTGAAATAACATGCAACCATTTAAGATGGAAAGGTCTGTGATGAAATGGCGTTAATAGTACACAGGAAGAGTTACAGGGGAAAAGGAGGCCTAAGCCTGCGGTGTGTGGCTCGGAGAGGAAAAGGGAGCCGGACACTTCAATGGCCGGGGGAATCTCTAGATTCTGTGGCCAATATTAAGTGGATGGGTTTAATACCTTTTTCTAGTTTAACTGGGGTGAAATGAGGTCATTCGGGTTGGAGTCAGCATCGTGGTTGGTCTCTCTGTCGTCCCCAAACGCTTGACAGCAGTGTCCCGGGCCCCTCCGTACATCTGTACCGATGTGCGCCCTCTCACGCAACCCGACTTTGAATCACAACCGGCAGTGCCAAATTGGTGATGTGTTGCGGGCCGCACTAACGGAGAAACACGGGAAAGTCCGAGACCCGCGCTCAGTCAGCGCTGGGGACACAGGTCAGATGCACCAGCATGCTGGACTCCAAGCAGAGATGACTGTCAAATCACCACACGCTCTTTAGTGGATTCTACCTATAAACACAGAACAGTGTGAACAAGTGGCTTAACAGTGAATGAAAGCTTTCTTGTTTAACCTGAATTGAGTAATTACGTATGTAGAAAATAGAAGCAAAGGTTTTACTAGATAATGGTAAAAAGGAAGTCATGAAAATGAGGTTATCAAAATAACTTAACCACAAAAAAAAATTCTTACAAAAAAAAGTAACTTTTTTTTTATTTTATTTTTATTATTATTACTTTTATTATTAATAAAAAATAATAATTAAAAGTAATAAAGTAGGATGGACCCCGGAAGAAGACAGGCAGTAGTGGCGCGTTTGGGCCACTTCCTCTTAGTGGTCAACCTGTCTGACAGAACTTGATTTAAACTGCATTCAAACTGGTTTAAATACAATTCAAATCAGATACGGTTGTCATAACGTACCAAATCAGGATTATTAAAAATAATTTGAAAAAGGAAATATAGAAATAAAGCTATAAAACCACTCCCAACAGGAAAGGAGACTTAATTCAAATTAATCGTGAAATTTGTTTGTTCCAAACCAAATTTGAATAAGTGTAGGAAATTAAAGGTTGGCATTGTACTTGATGATGATCACGACTACGGTGAGGTATCAGTGATAACCAAAATACCAACTGGGATAGAGCCACTTCAAAACAGAATAAGAGTAGAAAGTACGAGATGAGCTGACTTAGCAGGGGAAGGCCATAAGGGGGCCGCACTCCTCCTAAGTGGTCATCAGAAACTGCTAATACTTACTTTTGAATTTAAATTCAAATGTGGTTTGAACCAAATTCAAAATAAGCGTACACAGTCAGGAGTGACATCATGTTAGTAACACTGGAACTTGCACATGCATTGAAAGTTAGAGAAACACTTTCAGAAATTCACTGAAAAATCTGAAATTGTGACGAGAGAAATTGTTTAGGAAAGGATGACCTTGTTACTAGTGTCCACACGGGGGCGACATTTCGTTCATGCAGGATGAAGTCAGGGGGCGGTGCGTAATTCGAGACTGTCAAGCACTTAGGCCTAAGGGCTGCCCTCTAGTGTTTGTCAGCGGAATAACAACCAGCCTGCTTCCATGTGTGATTCAAATTTGAGCGTGCAGACACTTCGTTTTCTGTAGCGATCACACTTATCAAACTAAATCTCAGCGGATTTTTGGTGCTATGTTCTAACACGCCTTGCAGGAATTTTTTTCTGCGCTGTGTAGGAGAAAACAGGAATTATACGTCTGTCGGTTGGATCCAAATACATTGATCAAATAGCATTTTATGATTAAAATGTTTTTATGTTTTGGATCTTTCTGTGCTATGTTTCACAAAACGGTGTGGCAGGATTTTTTCTACACACACACATAGGGACAACAGGAATTATACGTCTGTCGTTCGGATCCAAATAACATTTATCAAATAGCACTTATGATTAAAAATGTTTTTAGGTTTTGGGTTCTTTTTTTTTTGGTGCTATATTTTAACAAACACGTCTTGCAGGATTGCTTCGCTGCGCTGTGCGTAAATAAAACAGGGATTATTCGTCTGTTTTTTTCGACTCCCATAACATATTATCAAATAGCACTTATGATCAAATATGCGTTAGGTTTTACAATTGAGTAGCTACGTCAAATGTTTTAACCAGGAGTTATCGATAATCTAACGATTATAATTAATATCAGGCCTGTTTAAGAATAGTGAAAGAGCATCGTTTCACTAAATCTTGTCTTCACCGTGGCCGAAGAATCTCGTTCCGCCAGGGGAGTTTAACATTAAAAGTGTCATAATTCAAAAGAGGCTTCTTCATCTTTTGTAGGACAAATTTTTAATACAATGAAACCGCAGTGTCTTTTTAGTTGTGCTGAACTGAGACGGCTTGTGCCTTTAGTCAGTCAGGCAGTGAGTTCGCTCACTCTTCGAGGTGCGCGCGTCTGCGGCTTGTCTTACAATTTCAACATCCGCGCGCATAAATATTAAATAACAATACTCATACACAGATTGAAGACTGAATTTGCTCAAAAACAAGTTTAAAGTGCCCTTTGCATTCTCCACCAATTTTGTAAAGACTATGGGCGGATCTAATCCATGGGGAATTTGCATATCATAATTAATAATTGATAATTAATAATTATTCATACATGTTTGGATTAGATCAGTCTTACATGTTAATAAATCTCCCTCTAAGGGAGGATGTAATTTTACCTGCATATTTAACTGTGTATCCTTGCATTTTAACTACAAGTTGATTACAGTTAATTACACTGATCACGTCTTACGAAACAGGCAAAATTAATTAGCTCAATTGCCAGAATAATATTGTGGGGATCCACGATATCACCTTACTGTATAGGATTTCAGGAAACACAATTCTCTGGCCAGAAGAATTGGGTTTCCCGCCCTATAAACACATACTCTTTAAAGTATCTTTCATTTGTAAAGCTTGTAGCATAAATTAGATCTTTGGCACTTAAGGGACTTGAAAATGAGCAAAACAACACAGTTCGTCAATCACATGAATATAATGGGTTTAATAAAGGCATAACTACTTATATATTTGAGATAGGTCCAACTGCAGAACCGCAGAACCATACGTCATAGCAGTGTGAGGACGACAGCGCCAGCCTAACAGTCTGATGCCGGAAGTGGGCGGGGCGTGGGCGGGGTAGCAGTCTGATGCCGGGAGTGGGCGTGGCGTGGGCGGGGTAGCAGCTGGTAGCAGTCTGATGCCGGAAGTGGGCGGAGTTCGTGTTTAACTATGGCGGAGCACACACTATGGGAGCACACGGTAGAACAAGGAAAAGGAGAAGAGAAGAAGGTAAAAAGAAGTTCTATCTTTGATGGATGCAACATACTTAACGTTATACGCTTATACTAAACGGCTCTAAGTATGTTGTTTGTTGATATTCTACAATACTATTGATCAAGTGCTTTAAGTTCCCAGAAAAAGCGCTATATAAATGTAACGAATTATTATTATTATCTGTCATTGACACCATTATATGAGAACTGAGCTGGACGATGACATCACTGTTTTCTCCAGAATGACTATATAGATTAATTAACTGAATTAATAACTTTTTTACAACATAAATGAATCAACACTGGACTTATTTAAGGTGGATTATGACACTATTTTGTTCAAGATCTGCAGAGACAACTTTTGTTGCATTACTTTCCTATTATCCCTGTAAAACTGCTTTGAAACAATCTGTATTTTAAAAAGTGCTATATAATAAATGTGACTAAGTGAGAATTGTGACGAAGGCACTTGATCACCATGTATTGTTATTTTACAGTTGGATTGTATCACTTTGTTAGGTTACATATTCATGGTTTCTGATTTAATTTGTTGTTGGCGTTGTATTTTACAGCATTTGTTAAATTTTCTGACCATGAGAATTGCATTAATTGTATTTTATTTCACCTATAGAAGCACATAACGATTCAGAAAGGTTCAGCGCTACCACCTTTGGAGCAATGCACAACATGCTGCAGAAATTTTCACTGCCCTTTTTGTGATAGTAGTATTTTTAAACCAACAAGACGGGACAAATTGAATCATCACATTAAAATCCACTTTAAAAAGGCTGTTGTTCATGGAGGTATGAACATCTGGAGTTATTTTTTAATATACAGTGGCAATAGATATTATTTTACATTTATGCATTTGGCAGACGCTTTTATCCAAAGCATCTCAAGGTACACTACTATATTTAATATAGGAATTAGATGCTTTTCTGCATGATTTAACCATAAAATATTATTTTATCTTTATTAACGTCTAAGGGTTACACAAACAATGCACATTGAAACTTCAGCTAACAAAACACAAACAATTATATATTTGTATTTTGTTATAATAATATTTCATATCTATGAATGCATCCAATTAAACATTTAAACACAACAGGGATAAGTTTGAGTAGGGTTGGAGTTACACTCTGAAGCACAGGAACTAAGTGTTTCCTTTTTTCCCCGTCATATTTCAGATTTTACATTTCACAGATGTGGATTGGGCTGCAGACAAGCTCTTCATTTCCACTGTCTCTACTGTACAGCCACAATTCTGAGGAGAGATGTTTTTGATAATCATTTAGACATATGTAAAGGGAAGCTGCTGTCCACTACCAGTAGTGCAACATTTACTGTCCCAGGGGTTGTGACCATGCCACCGACTACTGAGACCCCATCAGATACCAGAACAGCATTTAACGTGCCAGCGACTACTGAGACCCCATCAGATACCAGAACAGCATTTAACGTGCCAGCGACTACTGAGACCCCATCAGATACCAGAACAGCATTTAACGTGCCAGCGACTACTGAGACCCCATCAGATACCAGAACAGCATTTAACGTGCCAGCGACTACTGAGACCCCATCAGATGCCAGAACAGCATTTAACGTGCCAGGCAGGGTTCGTGCACGGCCTGTTATTAAACAGAAATGCCCAATGTGCAGTACCCTCATGAATAAAAACAATATAAAAAAACATATTGACCGTAAACACACAAATCAACCAATTCAGGACATTAATGCCAGATTCCACCTTGCAAGCCAGTGTGTAGACAAAACAAATTGCATATTCACAGTGCTTAAAGTTGCAAGGGGTCAGAGTAGTCCTCTTCATGTCCAATACAAAACATGGGGAGAACAACAAAAAGTCTGCTGCGAATCAAACGAATGCCAAGTAAACATGGAAGTAGCACAGAGGAGTGGTATGTTATCCTATCAGTGTATGCATGTCAGATCTGTAAGTTTCTGCACATCCTCAGCTGAAGCAGTCTCTCTAAAGGAAGATGTTTTAACGGAAATGGTGAGAGCAAAGTGGTTTGGTGACGAGAAGAAAAACATTTGCCTTGCTCGTCAGCAGCTTGCCGTTTCTAGCAGTATACCACTGTCTGTAGAAACCTCAATTGGCAGCCCTCAAACAAAAAAGTTCATCTCCGTTTTTGAGCCAAATGTGTCCTATTATAGCCGGTTGGGGCGTGTCATTGTTGTTTACAACACCAAATTAAACACATGGCAGTGCCCCTGTTCCAAAGTGCGCCGTTCTTGTCCGCATAAGTACATTGCGAAATGGCATCTATTTCAAACAGACCGTGAGCTTTTCCGTACTGTCTTCAGCAGAGAAGAATCCCCACCCCAAAAGGCTCATTCACATTCAGAGGAGAGCAACATCATAGAAGATCATCCATTGTATCCTCCAAATGATCTGGGACTGAAACAAATGGTACAGTACATTCTACAGAACAAGATGATACCTGCTGTCCTACCAGAAAATATACGTGCACCATCACTAGGCCAAGACTACCCAAAATATCTTTGTCCAGAAGAAACTGTGTGTCATAGATGCCCAGGTGTCGTCCCCCTTAGTGACCCTATTTTAATTACAAAGAGAGCTAAAATACTCTCCAACTGGTGCATTGTTGAAGGTAGGATGGTGTTATAAATATGCATATGTGCAATGAAATTACACTGTCCTCTGATGTAATACTTTGTTTGAATGATAGAAGTATCAACCTACTGTAAGCAGTGCCCACTGTGTGGAATGTTTTATCGCTACCAAGAGTGGAAAGACCAACTCCACAACTTTAACGACCACATCATCCTTGACATACACTTATGCTTAACTTTAAGAAACCTTCTACAGGTAACCTTCAATGTATGAATGTTCAGTAAGTACAGCACCTTTCAATGTCTCCAAGTTTGTACATAGATGTTTTTTATATATTTTTTCTCAGGCCCATACTGCTGTGAGCAGAGCAGTCGAGTTTTTGCAAGATATGACAGGTGTGAAGTTTCCACCAGCAGACACAGTGCTTCATGCATACTTGCACTTTGAGGCCCTTACTGATCATGAGTACAAGTATTCCTGCATTACTTGTGGTGATCATCCCCCTGTGGTGATCATGGATTTACACAAAAAAGGTGTTTTCCATTTATCAGGTATGACTATTGCGATACTCCACTTGCTAATTGTGTTTACATTAACATTTATGTATTTGGCAGACACTTTTATCCAAAGCGACTTACTTAACATGTTTTTATGTTCATTGTAATTGGATTTTTGTTTTCTTAAATGGCTTCTTAGTGTGACCTTGTCATAATGCAAAATTTTTTTCACTCTTTAGTAAGTGACATCCAGGGTCCTGCAGAGAATTTTGATGTAGAGGTCAACCTGGAAAAGTTTTGGGAGGCCATGTCCTGTGATATGATTGGTCGTGGATTTGTTGCAAGTATGAACACAGTGCTTTGTACACTATTGGAAAGCATGTAAAAATGCAACATAATACAATGCTTTTTTTGTGGTTTTTAGGTGGTAGACACAATCCATGTGCTGTATCACCAACATACCATTTTTGGGCTCCTTGGATAGGGAAAGCCACACGG
This sequence comes from Semotilus atromaculatus, assembly GCA_031834385.1. Lineage (NCBI taxonomy): Eukaryota > Metazoa > Chordata > Actinopteri > Cypriniformes > Leuciscidae > Semotilus > Semotilus atromaculatus. Next base: position 1,136,089 of record JAULUF010000088.1, read on the forward strand.
CGTTCAGACTCTGTAATAAACACAGAGTTTGAAAAGATTCATGTTTCAAAGTCTGTATCTGAAATTTCTGAAATTACGGTTACAGAGGACAGACTCAGAGAAGAACTATACAAACAAAAGGTAGGGTTTGTTAGTCAAAAACACCCGACTGTGTTGTGTTTTTAATATTACCTTTTTAACAAGACTTTATACTTTGTTAGGTTGGGGTCATTCGGAAGTTATGTAAAGAGTGTGGCTTGGACTCTAATGGATCCCGCAGTGATCTTCTTCTGAGGTTGTCAAATGAAATGAAATCCAGACAAACGTATGACAAAATCTTTGACAAAATATGGGGGGCCTCTGGTAAGTTTAAGTTTTCTTGCACATAATATTTTAATTGCAATCTAGTTAATGTCTAGTTAGAAACAAATTTTATACTTTGATTTACTCATTAATATCTTGTTTTTTAGGAGGCTGGGCAGTGATCATGTGCCCATGTGGGATTGTTTACAGTATCAAATGCAATCTCCGAGCTGAGAGCCCTCGAGACTTCGCAGACTTACTATTATCCTGGAAGCATATGCCAAATGTCATAATTTATGACTTTGCACGGGGTCTTGCAACTCACTTGAATTTAAGGGCATCAGAAGAGGTACCTATCTCTCCATTTGAAGGTCGCTTGGCAGAACCCACTCAATCCAACATCGAATTGGCCAAATGTGGACAGCTTAAAGTGTCGCTACCTTGGCTGAACACTAAGAAGACAGAGCCAGACCTTAATGGTCACCCAGTGACGGGTTCATCGGATCACTATGTGCTGTATGATCGGTTTCATGAAGCCAATACAAAAGACAGCAAAGATGTGTTGAGGAAGCTCACTCTAGTACCTCAATTGGCCGGCAAAGTAAACAGCCAGGTTGCAGAGCAACTCTTCGCAAAGATGAAAAAAAACAACTACTTTTTGAACATGTCTTTGCCATCAACCCATCTCTTTCAAATGAGGAACATAATTCATCACTATAATGAAAAGAAAAACAACAAAATGCTGGAAAGATTAAAGAAGACATTTGGGGGCATGATGGTGAAAAATGTGTACGGACAAGCTGTGTTTGGTAAATTACCTTTGTTTTTTTTCTCATATTAACCTACTAGTATTTGTGGAAAGACATTAAAATATCCTAAGTTATAATATTGTAATGGTCCACTAACCACTGATGAATTGAGTTCAGTACAGTTCAATTCAATACCCCTTTAACTCTCTTAAACAGATAATCCTTGTTTCTCCCCTGAGGAACCAGATGGGACTGATGTTGTGATGGAGGACAGTACCCCGGCTGCTACAATGGTTACAATTGGTGGTGAGTGTTTTCATTCAGGGGTTAAATGGTGGTAATGCATTGTTGAAACTCTGTGGTGTATTTTTATTGTGTGTATAATTTATTTCCAAAATGTCTTCACTGCAACAGGAATGGTTTGTGACATTAAACACTTGTCTGCCAGTAGAAGTTGTTGGGATTTCCAGCCAAGTGATTGGCAGTCATCAATGGTAATATTGTTTGTTTTTATCACACTTTTAATAACACATTTTGTGTATACTGAATGTAATTTTGGTCTCTTTATCTTAATCTGTGGTAAAGCTTGACCAGATTTTGAGTAAAAATGACAGAGATGAGACAATTGCTCAAGTTGGAAGCATTAAACTGCAGCGAAAAGATTTTTTGACCTTGGGCCTCAATGCAGAGCTTGAAGCAACAGTAAGTGGACACAAAATTATTTCAAAAATAGAAAAATTGACCATACAACTAATATATTCTTATTAGTAATTAACTAATATTATGTCATTATACAACTAATATATAATATATTTAAAAACAGATTGCAAACAGCTGTCTTGATGTGATTGTCATGGTGGCTAAGGAAAAGGTATTTTTGCCTACAGCTATAACTCATGATCACCTGGAGACATAATTGTGTTTTGTAATGGATGTGCAATTGAATGCTATGCTTAGGGAACAGATGTGTTTGCAGCTAATTCCTATGTTGTAGTTACCTGGCTACCACCACTTGATTTGGACCCATTTTTATCATTTCCAGTAAGTCCATCAAGTTGTATTTTATCTAAAACTGGAACAGTTATAAATGCAGTTACAATAAATTAATTAATTGTATGTTCCCCCCAGGATAACATAGGATCCAAGGATTACATTCTGCTCCCTGCTTGGATGCCAGGACACTGGATGCTATGTGTATGTTGTTCCCTTCATTTTTGGGTGAACTAACTCTTTAAGATTAAAGTGATATTAGGATTCAATATACTAACAACTGTATTTCACAGGTTCTGAAGCCTAAAAACAAGGCTATGTATTTTTTTGTTTCAACTCACCCCTACGGGATTGGTGATGTAAAATATGTGACTGTCTTCAGGTTGCACTTACAAATATAAATATTATGTTCAGAGTTCGCAGTTCAAGGTTTGCTGTTCGAAGTTCGCTGTTCCAAAGTTTGCTCTTCATTGATGTTCACTGCTGTTTGTTCTGTGCATGATGTTCATTTGCATGATGATCTGCATGCTGCGTTTATATTTTAAATTTGAAATGTTTTTGCAATTCAGTCAGTGGTCATTTTTTGCTTAGAACGAATAAACGTGGCTCCTTTGTCCAATTTTTATGTTTATAATAAATTCAAATATTTCTGTTTGATTTTGTTGCAGTAAATTGACTAACAGAATCGCTCCAGGACCATGGAAGCTGATCAAAAACAAGGTTAGTTTTATTAGGCTTTAAAAACACATAAGTTACTTATATAGATTGTGTGTTTTTATATGTTTGTCACATCCTTTCCAGGAATAACTTAATGATATTCCATTGTTTTAGAATGTTCCACAACAGTTGACCGGCTCTGTAGACTGTGGGATCTTCATGCTAATGGTGAGAAAAAAAGGGAAAGTTTTAAAAAAAAAAGTCAGAGAAATCATAAGAATGAAACCATGAAATGGTTGCCTGAACTTGACTGATTTCCTTTTTTTTGGTGGGTGGGGATTTCAGTATGCTCTGCACATGGTTTTCGAGGCACCCTTTGATTTCACAGCTGTAAGTCTTTGTTAAAAATATATATTTTAACTAGATAATATAATCTATTAAACTGATCTATTAACACTTTTTTCCCCCCCTTATGCAAGTCTGATTTTCCTCTTATTCGAAAATGGTGGTGCCTTATTCTGATGGAGAATTTTGCCATTGAAAGGTAACTCTCTCGCTCTCTCAAGTTTTTCTGTCTATAAATTCACTTAAAAATGTATTTGTCACAGGACACATGCTGCCGTTGATGTGCAGGTGCCACCTGAAACACAAGACACTGAAATCGGCGACAAGGTATTTTTTTATTGTCTTAAACGGGCACATGAAAGAGCATCATTTCAAAACATTAATTTACATGCATCCTGATTAAAACAATGTATTGTTGAGGACACTTCCAATCTCCCCAGAGACAACAGATGGAAATTAGCTGGCAGCTAAATGTGGTGCAAACTATTTTTTTCTCTTGTGAGAATAATTTAGTTTAAATTAATTAAATATTTTATTCCTTTTTTGTACTCTTCTCTCATGAAGGAACCACAGATAGTCAAAGACCTCAGGACCGCAGTTGGATGGCTGCGGAAAAACTGCCACTCATTCAGAGGTTTTGTGGAAGAGCCGTGGTATCTGAACTTAAAGAAAGAAGACCAGGAAAAGGCCCTTCTTAAACTTGATCAGGCGGAAAAAGATGATGATCTGGAACTGGCCAAAGAACCTTTCATGTTTCAGTTCCAGTTTAAAAAAGACATGGAAGTTTTTCTTTGCAAGTGTCATGATGAAATGCGCCTCAGGATTAACTCCATTTGTATGGAGTTTTTATTTATTTTATTTATTTTTCTCTTGAGAATTATTGTTAAATGTGTGCCTGCATAACTTTTATAAGATTTATTTTCTTTGGTTTGATTTTGTTTTATATAATTTATTTATTATTTAGTTTGATTTTGTATTTTTATTTAATTACTATTATTTATTTGGAGCAGGTACAGCTAGAGTGTGATTCTTTTGATATTTCAGAGGAAAAAATTTATTTTATTTAAATTAATCATTTTTGTTTTTTCAGTCCATCATATAATTGTTGTGTATGGTCTATTCAAAAAAAATTGTTGGTTGAGTATTAAAAATTATTAAATCAAATGTTCAAACGCTCAAGCTTTGTTTTCATTGTATTATTTTTGTTTTGCTTTAAGCTTTGTTCAATTTACATTGTTAATCATTTGACTCAACAAAACAAATGGATAAAGTATAATTTTAACTTTTAAAAAACTATTAACATTTGTTAATAGTACTAATATATTGTCTTTTGTTAATAGGACAAAACAATTCTTATCTTTTATACTATTTGATATATATTATATATAATTTTTTTTTTCAATTGAATCGTTTAAAAAAAGTCTTTAAAATAACGTGGTTTTTAAACTTTAAAATGTTCCAAAACACGGAAGTAGCGCAATGCCTTGCCCCGCCCACTTCCGGCATCAGACTGTTAGGCTGGCGCTGTCGTCCTCACACTGCTATGACGTATGGTTCTGCGGTTCTGCAGTTGGTTATTATTGATATATTTACTACGGTTGCCATGGAATATATATATATGTATTTACAAACATAATAAACAATGAAACACACAAACGTTACAAACATAATAAACGACAAAACACAATAAGGCATCGATGAACGAGAAATGTATAGAGACAGAGAGAATTTTTAGCAAGGTGCAGTTATGCACGAGGGAGTTTTATAAAGACCCGAAGATCTTACTAAATAGCAAATTCGCATAGACAAGGGACTTTGAGAGACAACAAGACTTCAACACATCTTAAAAGCGTGATCAAACACGGGTACTTGCACAGGTTGGTAAACTCTTTGCATGGCTGGTGAAGAAGCCTGGGTGTGTCTCTCGGCCATGCGCATCATGCGGTCACCTGCGCGCGTTTGTCCTTCAAAGCGAGCGCGCGCTCGTTTAAATGTCTCTTGTTAGATGGATTTGCTGAAAAGACATGTTCCGCGCTGTTCTTTTCGATCGTCGATTGGAATTACACGGAGACTTATCTAAGACTGAAAAACATAACCTAAACTAGAAGCAAAACAAAAGAAAGAGATCCCCAAAGGGATCTCCCGAAGAAATCACATTCTGGCGAGAGTGAGATAGTAAGACAAGAGAGAGAGAGAGAGGGAGAGAGAGAGAGAGAGAGAGCGCATTGGAAATCTTCACCCAGACAATAACCTCTCTGAAACAACACGAAAAACATCATCTTAATGCTTCCTAGAAGCTGAAAGATACTTGCAAAGTTTCTTGGTCTCTCCTTGCGTGTTCCTAAAACGGCCTGTCCAGGCCGCGTGCAGGAGCGGACGTTCTTTGTTCCGTGTGCGCGCGTCACGTGGCGTTCGGCGCGCGCGCGCTGACTAGAGGATTAACGTCTTTAAGGTAGCATTACCAAATTCGGCTGAATTCATCTCCTCTCCTGTGAGATGAATTAGGTTGGAAACTTAAAGAAAACAAAACTTTTAAACAAACAAAAGAAAGAAAGGATTTCCCGAGGGGAAAATCGTATCGGGGATTACATGACTAAAACAGACATAGGCAAGCAAGTTCAGAGCGCGAAAAAAAGAGAGAACCCCTTGGAGCTCAGAAGCGCCATTTATCACCTTGGCGAAATCCAGCCTCTTCCTTTGGGCTTGTCCAATGAGAGGGTTGGAATTCACAGGCGGGATTTTGGTTTTTATTGCTCTTTGTCTGCAAAGAGGGAGCTCCTGCATGCTGGGGGGGGGATTGGGTTTGTCAATCGCTGAAGAACCATGAACTATTCTTGTAATACTAATATGTTGTATCATATTTCATATCTACCAACGTATCATATACACAGTCTGTTAAATCTTCAAAGTACCAATTTAGCAAAACCAAACACGCTATAGGTGAGATTTGGTTAACCCTACTTGGCAGAGTTTGAAACATTAAGTATTAGCGCTTACATGAAACAAACCACATAAAAGGAAAAATCATGTGATGGAACATTAGGTGCATGTTAATACATTTATCACATGGTTATATATCTATATCTATATATATATATACATGGAACATATAGGATTGAACAGGTTTCCTTTCTCCTTCTCAGCAAAGAATCGAGTCTATGCACATTCTTTTGAGTCGTAAACTAGTAACAGGACACTTGCAGCCAGTGTTAGCTGGATTTGGGGGGGAAGTTTCACAGACTTGGTTAGGAGTGACAATGCTGGATTATTCATTAAAATGCATAATACAAGCATTTATCGTTCGTTTAAAACTACCATGCAGTCAGGTATCTTCTGGGCACTCAGACCCACATAACAACATATAACATATATCTCATTAAGATGTCCTTAATGGGGAAATTCGTACCAGTTTGTGTATGTGCGTGTGTGTTGAAGTCCCAGGGTTTATGGGAAGAAATACATTTAGTTATTTGGATGATCCTTCATTCCGCTCAGTCCTTACACATGATTTCTCCATATTTCTCTGGTGCTGCAATCGCCAGTTCAGAAATAGCTGCACTTTTGTGTTCCGGTCCACACCATACTTCGGAAAGCTTCTGCCATGTTGTTCCTCTTTTGTAAATCTCCAGGACTGATGTGTACCGCTTTACCACCTGCCATTTTTAAAAGAGTGGTTAGCTTTCTAGCTATCACATTTTAAGAAGCGATTCATGTGTTTAAAACTACACAACACAGATACAGTTTAACATTCCTGCTATTAAAAAAAATACATTTAATAAATTATTTCAATTTGCACAACCTACCCCTTTGACAGAACTGACTCATTTGCTTGTTTTATTTTTCTGTTTTTTCACTCTTTTCTTTGCTTTCTCTCTCTTCTTCTTTCTTTTCTTCTTCTCCCTTGAAGAGTCTGAGCCAGAAGAGTCAGAATCAGTGGAGTCACTTTCTGAATCCTCTTTAGAGATTTTCATTATTTTGGGCACGTTTGCAGGCTTATCTTTAATTTTGTCAGGAATGTTGTTGTCCATTTTGATGGCTTTAATTGGGGGAAAAAGAACAGTTAAAAGTCATATTCTGTATGCCTGCATTTGGGACTATAGGTTACATATTAACTTCACTCCAAATGAAAAATAAGTCCATATCAGCATCACCACTGCCGGTTACATCTGTCTTAATTCAGTTTAATAATGTGGGTTTACCAGATTTATGTATTTAATGAGACATAACACTAAAACAACACAAAAACTGTACCTTCTGACAGCAGTTGTCTAAGGAAATCTGGATCTTTTGTTAAATCTTCTATTTTGTCCTGCAGAGACTGACATTTCACCTTCCAGGTGTCAGTCTCTGCCTTGGCTTCAGCCAATATAGACACAGTGGGCGCTGCTTCAGTGGGTTTATCTACAAAGGAAAAAAAGAAAAGAAAAAAAGGGTAGGGGGTGGGGGGGGGGGGGGGGTTTGAGACTCTTAGGTTTACTTAGTTAAAAATTGTAAGTAAAAATCGTTTAGTTTTCTCAGTTATTTATACTATTCAAACCAGGATCAACCGTTTTCTTGATGATTCCATTTGTAAAACTTAATTAGTAGCCTATCTAGAGTTAGCTAGTTGATAAACGTGCATAATTTACCGGATTGTTCTGTGCGTTCATCCCGAGATTATCTTCTGTCTCCCCCTGGTCTGATGGTCATCCGTCAGTCCACTCTCCATCATCAAACTTGCTTTTGTATTCAACACCTGTTTATCTCCGCTGAATAACCGCTGGCCGCTCTATTTTTATTTATTTATTTATTTTGGCGCAAAGTGCTGAAGGATTGTGGGTAGTGTAGTTTTTCTTTAAATGAACTGCAGAAATGAAGCTTCTTTTTTTTAAACGAAGCTGAAATAACAATGACTTGTGACTTCTATAGACCTTATGCACCGGAGAAACGAGGGCGCCGCCATCTTTACAATATTGTCTTTGAACTTCCGTTTCTGCGGTCGCTCTGTGTATCTCTATGGCATCGCTGTCGAGGAGTAATTAGCTGGTAAAGTGGATTTCCTTATTGTAGAGTTAACGAAAGTTATCATGAGCATTGTAATGTTTATCATAAGCATTGTAAAGCAGATGTCTTAACAAATGTCGACCGGGACATTTTTTTAATGAGACGTTCATTCATAACTACACAAGATCGCTGTAACAATACAGACAACGAGCGCTGAAAGGGGCGGGGCTACACAAGAAAAGGGGCGGGGCTACATATACAATAACATGTTTAATGTTTTGAAAGTGAATAATACATTTGTCTTGTTTTGATTTAAAATTGTATTGCTAAAAATCTCTCTGGATTTTTACTTCTGGAACGCCACTTCCTGGTGAAAAGCCCGCTCTGCTCCCACACACATTAACAGATGCAACGGCGAACATTACGAACGATCCAGTGACACATCATGTAAGAATTGTAATTGTAAATGTTACCTAAATGCATATGTTTCTTTCTTCAGCACTAGCATGAAACGTATATAGCACAACACTATAATTTTTTTTCTGATATATTTATTCTAAAATTATTTTATTGAATAAATAATTCTATATATTAGAATTATAATATATATTTTCATCTTTATTCATGAAATGCAAAAATGCATAAAACTTTACCATAGTTAATATTGATAATAATTACATTGCACTGTCCATCTGGTTGGGCACAGTGGTCTGAGTGATGTCGACTGTCTTTCTGAACCGGCTGCTACTGCTGAAAATAAGGCCTTACATTTCCCAGACTGGTGGCTTAATGTCCCTAACTCATGGACCCACTGCAAGGCATCACGTATCACTGGACTGGCGAGGCAAGCAGACTGTGTGATCAAGTTAAGACAATGTGACCCACAATGTAGTACATGCAAAGCCAATGGCTGCTGTCTTTTCAGTTCTGCTTGTGCTCCTGAATGTCTTCCAGACATGTTGGCAGCACCTCATATGTTTGACCCCTTAGACACTCATAGGAATATTTAGCCTCAAGAGGACATCCGCAGCTACCCTAGCAATTTCTGGAACTTCATATAAACCAATAAAAACCTCTTGTGGTGTCAGGTCATGGTCCACATATCTAAAACAGACTCTACTCCTGAGACATCTTGAGTCCCATCTATAATGAGTGAGTACTGCAAAACTGGTAGAGACTGGATAGAGACTGCAATACTTCTGACAATACAATTTCCTAACAATTGCAAAATCTCATTTTGCACTGGAGGAGATGTATAGTCATGACAACAGGATAGCCAACCAGAGAGACTAGGATCATCTTTGGCTTTAAATTTCAAAAGCTGAAATAGATTCCCATCTTGGGTCTCATGGCCTCGCAGTGCCAGACCCTGCCTAGCTAGGTACTGTACTGAACTTACAATATTTTGCAGGCAGTGCCTAGCATTATCTTGTTGCTTTGCCCAGGCACTTGAGAGTTGTGAATCTACTGGGTTTGCTTCTTGAGCACTAACTGTGACTGCATGATGATGCGATTTACTATTCTGGTGGCGTTCAAAGCTAACAAGAGCTTTCTTCCAGGTACTAAATCCCTCTGAGGAAAACGCAGGGTCTGCTTTTTTGGACAGTGTATTTTTCTTTATTATGTCTGTTTTCACACAGTAAAAACAGAGAATTCCCTCCACAGTGGGGCTATAGTGAAGCCATGGATACTGGTTGTAATTTTCCTGAAAACGGAGGACCCTATTTGACAGCTTTTGAACGGCAATGTTCTTGGGGTGAGGTTGGTTTGGCTTGATGTCAAAGTCCAGAATATCTCCAGTTCTACACTGTTCTTCATTGTTGTCTCTCTGTTCTTTGATGTCGTCACTTTCACAGCTACTCTGTCTATTACTGTCTACAGATGGATCAGCATCCTTAAAAATACACCACAGTACACAATTAACCACTTTGTATCAACTGCCGCATATGAAAAATACATCATCACACTGATAAGGCTAGTAACCACTTTATGCATGTTACGTGCTCCGAAGATATGGTGTTTTTTTTGTGGTTGTCTTTGCTTTCACTTTCTCCGCTATTATCTCTCAGGGCGGGGCTGTTGGCTGTCCATCATCATTGCGACGCACACCTGAATGGGCGTCCTTGCTATAAAAGACTGACGTAGAGTGGAAGCGGGAGAGAGAGAGAAGGAGGGAGCTGTTGCTTTTCGTTTCGGGTCACGCCGTGATGTTGGCGTGCCTTGTTTGTTTTTTTTCGTTTTTGTTATTTAAAGTTTATATTTTGGAGTTAACAGTTTGTTAACGTTTATTTTGGATTACGTTGGAAACTTGAGTCTTTATGTTTTCTTTTGTTGCTTTTGTATTGCTTGACAACCGGCCAGGGAGTAGTGATCAGGCAAGTATGTCACGTGACTTCCATTCATGCAACACCTAGGGAAGCACGTTGTTAATACACCAGGTAAGGAGCGTGTGCTACTCTTGTTAATACACCAGGTAAGGAGCGTGTGCTACTCTTGTATGTTTTGAGTTTTTATGTATTGTAGATTAGGTAGGGCATGTTGAGCGCCGTCAACTTTGTTTTGTTTTATTTTCTTGATATAGTAGTTAGTGGGGATGGGATGTAGTTAGATTGTGGATTTTGGTTTGATTATTTCTTTAATTTTAGCCCCGCTCAGGTTCCTACTCCCTGGGCGCGGTATTTGAGGTTGTTTTTTTTTGGTCTCTCTCTCTTTTGTGCACGTTGTTGCAATGAATAAATATATTCATTTACTTGATTTAAACCTCATTTTGTCTTTGTGTCTTGTTGCTCCAACACCTTAATCACGTTAACAGGGATAATCTGTAACTAATAATAACTAATCTGGGGATTAATTACATTACTTTATGTTGTGTCCCTTCATACCCCCCCTTAGCCGTTTTAGGGACGTAACATAAATTGGGGGCTTGTCCGTTCCTTAAAGCCTGGAGACGTTGTTGGGGTGCTGGTTCAAGTTGTTGAGTAGGCTACTTAGGGGATCGAAGGATTTGGTACATTTGTTGAGTACATTAAAGAATGATTTAGGGATTTAGTGGGTAGCCTGTGGTTCGTTTGTGGATTTCATTATGACATCGTACACGCAGGATTTTATTGAGAATCCTTCGTTTGAGGCATTTGAGAGATGTGGAAAAGATTAATTGATCGTCATAGCTGACCACTTCCGAATTTCTGTTAGGCAACAATTGTGACCGATCACGGAAACTAGGGACACAAGTCGGTTCTGGGGCATTTTGAGTTATTTATAGATTCTGAAAGTGTAGTCTCCAAGCTTTCCAACGATGTGTAACACGTGGAAATCTGATAATATTTGGAGAAGTTGTGGCCATTTGAAGGTAGGCACTTAAAAAAGCTAAAAGGTTAGATAACGGCCTCTAAAGATTGTGCAGTTCTCACCTCTCTCTGCTGCTAGGAGTGACAATAGGGCTCATTTACATCTCATTTAGATAAGCCATACCCCCTGTAAAGCTCCCCCCTGTGCTTTACAGCTTTTTTTTCTTTCCTGAGCTAGCTAATAACAATAGGTAGGTATGGGAAGGTCTAAACAGACTAAACATGAGATAACGTGTAAGTGTTCTTAGAATGAACACAAAACGACAAACTTGAATGTTTATGGAAACTCACCCCCAGGACCGGCGAATGCACTTCTGCCGCTCTAGGCGGAAAACAATTGTGCTGCCCCTCTATTTGCAACGTATACCAGCAACAACACACAAAGACCAATATGCCATACATATAACGCAAAACCAGCAACAACACACAAAGACCAATATGCCATATATATATAGGCTAACGCAAAACCAGCAACAACACACAAAGACCAATAAGCCAGGCCTACATATAACGCAAATAGTGCGCAACGCGCGTGTGCCCAAAATGTCAACAATATTAAAGTTCATGCAGGAGGCAAATGCCTGCTGGCATTTTTCTTTAAGCAGTCATGACAGGAATTTTCCAAATAATCATATTTCACCTCCTCAGATTACTGTTGCAAATCTCTTTACACCACTTTCTTATGTGCGTATACACACACAAATGAAATGTCCGCAAGCACATTATATCATCAGCAGGTTCAGCATCTTAAATAACGACTAAAGAGCAAATGAAGCTTAACTTACGTTTCAGAAACGCGCACGGCAGGCCTTCATCGCAGCAAAGGTCTTAACTGCATCCTCTATTTCGATTCTCTGTGCCAGTTCATGTTCTATGGAGATTGTTGCCAGTCCATTAAGTCTGTTCCCTGTTCACAAAACGTTCCCTATTCAAAGCAATTGGGACGTCACATATGAAACAGCCAGCCACCGCCAAAAAAAAAAAAAAAAAAAAAAAAAAAAAGTCAGCGACCCGAGCCGCTGTATTCAAGCACCGAGAGCGCGCGCGCCGCGCCCATTCCTCCGGTTCAGTTTCCCGAGCCCACAAAGTGCGGCGAAAACATTTTCGGTGTAACTGCCACGGTTCAGCTCGTCTGCGACAATCTTTGCGGCATCCATCTTCATTGAATTTGATATCAGATAGAGCCGGCCAGAGCGCTGCATAATAAGTAGCCACGCGGTTTTGGGGGCGGGGGCAAAAGCGCCGGCTTATTCAGTATGGAAATACACACAGACAATGACACGCCCCTACTGCATGCTAGAATCTCAGAAAAACAAGCCGATTTCAACCTCAAAATGTACAACCTTTTAAATATACCAATACTGTTATCTCAAACATGGAGAGGCTTCTTCATGATCTCAACTAACAGATTCTGCAAAAAAGCGGAAATCACAAATTTTGGGAAAAAAACCGCTTCTTTCTCACTTTGCTCGCAAGTTGTGCTGCCGACTTGTGTCACTGGTTTCCGTGATGGGTCACAATTATTAAAAAGGGAAATTAAAGATTTTTTTATTTTTATTGCAACGATTATTGGAATTGGATATTTTGGTTTTATCTGAAGCGGAGGGAGAAGCAGATCAAATCGTAGATGATGTGCAAAGTATAAAGGCTGGGGAGGAAGTTGTGAGACTCGCTGATACGGAGACCGAGGTCGAAAGCCGAGCAGCTTTGCCACCCATCGAGCCGCTTTCCACGGCCACGCCGGGATCAATAGGGGAGTCGAAACTGAAAGTTCGTCTCGTCCGACTCCTTATGGAAGCGGAGGAAAGAGCGCAAACACGCCAGGGCGAATTTGATCTGCGGCTCAAAATCCGTAGGTTGGAAATAGAGGCTGAGAAGGAGGTGAACTTGCGCCGGTTAGAGATGGAGGGGAGGAAGCTCGCACCTGTCACTGCTGGCCCAGGCACCTCTAACTCGGTGAGTAAAGATTCTGCAGTTCGCGCTGCATTTGATGTGAGTAAGAATCTTCCCTTGGTGTCCTTGTTCAGAGAGTTGGAAGTGGATAGCTATTTTGGAGCTTTCGAACGGATAGCAGTCTCGTTGGGATGGCCAAAAGATGTTTGGGCATTATTGCTGCAGTGCCAGCTGTCAGGTAAAGCTTTGGAAGTTTTTTCTGCACTTTCGTTAGCGGATAGTTTACAGTATGAGACCGTTAAGACAGCTATCCTTTGTTCGTTTGAGTTGGTCCCGGAGGCTTACCGGCAAAAATTCAGAAACCACAGGAAGAGTGGGAATCAGACGTTTGTTGAATTTGCGCGCGAGAAAGGGGTATTGTTTGATAAATGGTGGGTATCAAGTAAAGTAACTGATTTTTCATCCCTCCGAGAATGATTGTTACTTGAGGATTTTAAGAAATGCTTGCCGGAACGTGTTGTTCTGTATTTGAATGAGCAAAAAGTCACTGATCTTGCCACGGCAGCCGTGCGCGCTGATGAGTTTGCGCTCACACATAAGAATGTGTTTTTTAGTGCGCGCCCGGATAGAAACACGACTGTTGGTGCAGCTCAGCCTCAGTTGTTTCAGGGGAGATCTGCTAACGAACAGACGAAGATGGCGGCTGAACAATCGAAAGAGAGACGTGAGTGCTATTATTGCCATAAGACTGGTCACGTTATTGCAGATTGTTTAGTGCTGAAACGCAAACCGCAGAATTCGTCACAGCAGAAGCCTGTTGCTTTTGTGAACATGGTTCCTGAGGATTTAACAGAAGTGTCACCTGATGGTATATACAAACCTTTCTTATTGAAAGGGTTTGTATCGTTTAGTGGTAAGCTTGAGGAGCAGGTGGAAATACAGATTTTGCGTGATACCGGAGCTGCTTACTCGTTTATATAATAATAATAATAATAATAATAATAATAATAATATGTTTATTTTTTATAGCGCCTTTCAAGAACCCAAGGTCGCTTCATTATTATTTTATAAACAAAACAACGAATAAAGTATAACGAATAACGTAAAACAAATAACGAATAACGATGAGAAGCGGCAGCCAATTTCGCGCACAGCGTACTCTCACCAGGAACCGGAAAAAAAGGTTATGTGGTATAGGTAAAGGTATAGGTATATGTGCCGATGCCTTGCCCTTTTCTGACCAGTCACATTTGGGATCTAGCATGTTAGTTCAGGGGTTTTGTATGGAAGTTGTGAAGGTGCCTTTACATCGTATATATGTGAAGTCTGAATTAGTCACTGGATTTGTCAATGTAGGGGTGCGTTCTGCGCTTCCAGTTTCAGGGGTGTCATTTATTTTAGGAAACGACCTGGCTGGAGGGAGAGTTTTACCTGCACTAGAAGTAGTTGACAACCCTGTGTTGACTCCAGAATCAGACGAATTAGCCCAGACATACCCTGAACTTTTTTCTGCATGTGTTCTCACTCGTGCACAGGTTAAAAAAAAAAGTGATGAGGTTGTGTTGGATGATACCTTTTTGTGTGTATCTGATGAGTCTGGTGAAGCTGTCGCACAGGGTGATCCTGTTAGTAAAGATTGGGAAGTTACTAAGGTCAATAATGTTATTCTGCCCTTATCATTTACTCGTGAGGAAATTGTGGAGACCCAAGTTATTCCCCCGGCTCCGCTCGTGCCCATCCCAGCACTGGGTGAGCCGTTTGAGAATGTAATTGTGGATTGTGTGGGACCGCTCCCTAAGACGAAATCGGGTAATCAGTTTGTTCTCACTATCATGTGTTCTGCTACTCGGTATCCAGAGGCCATTCCGTTACGTACAATTACTGCTAAAGCTGTAATTAAGTCCCTTATTAAATTCTTTTCTACTTTTGGACTGCCGAAGTTCGTCCAAACTGATCAAGGAACGAATTTCCTTTCTAGATTAAGCAGGTATTGAGTTCGCTCAATATAAAACATTGTGTATCAAGTCCATATCATCCCGAAAGCCAGGGAGCCCTGGAAAGATTTCACCAAACTCTGAAATCAATGCTGAAAAAGTACCGTGTGGAGACGGGTAATGAATGGGATGAGGGACTTCCTTTCGTTTTATTCGCTATCCGGGAGACTATACAGGAGTCATTACGGTTTAGTCCAGCTGACCTGGTCTTCGGACATTCTGTTAGGGGACCTTTAAAAGTGCTTAAGGAACAAATGCTAGGCATTAGTTGTGACTTGAGCCCGAAGGTTAATGTGTTGGATTATGTTTGCAGACTCAGTGAACGTGTGCAGAACGCCTGTGACTTGGCTAAAGATTTTTTATCTCAGGCTCAGAGTGAAATGAAGAAATGGTATGATAAAAAAACAATTCTTCGTTCATTTTCCGCTGGAGACAGAGTATTAGTGTTGTTACCTATACCAGGGCCTGCATTGTCAGCACGCTTTGCTGGACCACATGAAATTGTGGGTAAAAAGAGTGAAACTGACTATGTAATTAGAACACCTGACAGGAAGCGACAGCGAAGAGTCTGTCATATTAACATGCTGAAAACGTACCATTCTAGAGATAACGTGTTAAAATCCCCTACGGATGAGACTACAAGGCCCGCTATGTCTCCGGTGGCTGTGAATTGTAATGTCGGAGCGTCATCCTCTGGAGTAATGATCGATGAGGATGGTTTGATGTTACGCAGCGATCCATTACCGTTCGCGCGCTTGTCAAACTCCGAGGTATTGAGCGATCTTTCAAACTTCCTTGCTCATTCATGGTTTTTCTGCAATTTGTGGTGATGTTCCTACACAAACACGGGTGCTGTACCATGACATCAACGTGAAGGACGCGCACCCTATTAAGCAGCATCCGTATAGAATGAATGCTACTAAAAGATCCCTAATGAAAGATGAAGTTGACTATTTAGTAAGAGAAGGTCTTGCTGAACCTAGTAGTAGCCCGTGGAGCTCACCGTGCCTACTTGTCCCGAAGTCAGATGGAAGTTATTATTTCTTCTAATAGGGTTGAAAAATAAGCGGATCTAGCAGCTTTTAAGGCCTCTCTGTAAGCAATCGAGCTCTCTTTCCATGAAATCTGAAATACCTCTAGTTTTGTTTTCTTCCAGTTGCGCTCCATTTTTCTGGCTGCTCTCTTAAGGGCCTGAGTGTGCTCGTTGTACCACAGACTATTTTCTTTAATCTTCTTTTTTGTCTAACTCCAATTGATATTTTTCAATGCCAATCCCAATGCATATTT
This sequence comes from Semotilus atromaculatus, assembly GCA_031834385.1. Classification (NCBI taxonomy): domain Eukaryota; kingdom Metazoa; phylum Chordata; class Actinopteri; order Cypriniformes; family Leuciscidae; genus Semotilus; species Semotilus atromaculatus. Next base: position 1,152,616 of record JAULUF010000088.1, read on the forward strand.
TTCCTTATATACATGTATATTAAAATCACCAACAATTAGTACTTTATCTGCAGCCAATACTAATTCTGATAGAAAGTCTGCAAATTCTTTGATAAAATCTTTATGGTGCCCTGGTGGCCTGTAAACAGTAGCCAGCAGAATTCTCAAACATGATTTATCATTTACACTATATATTTTTACATTAAGCTCCAACACTTCAAAAGAAGTATATTTAAAACTAGATTTCTTAGTGGTTTTGAAAATTTTACTATAAATCACTAACCCTTTGCCTTTCAGACGAGGTTCATGTTTATAACTGTAATCTTGTGGGGTTGACTCATTTGACTCATGTGCAGGATGATGATGCATCAGCTAATCTGTTATGAAGGGAAATTTAAACATTTGATGATTTAGTTGTCATAGCACACGCAAATTATTCAAAGAGGCCATCCAACTAATTTCTGTTTCCCAAATTAGTCTCATTTTATTTAATCTTTTAATCACCTTAAAAAATTAAATCTTAAATCAATCTAAAATCATTAAAGTGTCCACAAATCTCTACCTTATGTACAACTACATTTCAACAACTACACTTTTAAATGTATTTTGTGTATTTAAACCAAGTGTAGACAGTTGAATGCTTCTCTCTGGGGCTCATTAATTGTGTTTGCTGTGTCAGTTATCAGAGCAGCTTATCGAAGTGTCATGCGGCAGCACACACACACACACACACACACACACTCCCTCACTCAGAGATGACAGAACACTGATCAGCTCATAAACACCATCATCTCCTGATGAGCGTCTTCAGTCTTCAGGCTGACTCCAGGTAAGATCATGTCTCTCATGTGGGAATTATTGTGTCATTGTGTTTCAGCCTTTATTCAGACGTTAGCACATGTTGTTCATTTGATGATGATGATGATGTGATCAGCTCATAAACTTCATCATCTTGTAGTTTGATGTTCATTATGAGTTCAGGTCAGATCAAGAGATCATCTCATCCGTGAGTTTATATTGTCAACTATCTTTGTATTTCAGCCTCTGGTATCACTGTGATCATTTGCACTTAAACGAGTTTCCTTTAATTAACATTGTGTGTGATTTCAGTCAGTCAGCAACACAGATTTACATTTCTTAAAGAAAACAGGCTTGCAGAGCAGCAGAAGATTCAATATTTTAGAGAGATCAGAGTATTTGTGCTTTCTCTCGCGGTCATTCATGGTTTCTTATTCTACTGAGGATATGAATAAATGAATAAATTAACTTTATAAATGAAAGCATCAGATATAAAGCATTTTCAGATTACTTCAGTCGTCGTAGTTGAGCCGAACCACTGGTGAAAGTTAGACTGTTTTTTCATTGTTAGTTAATTGTGTCTTAAAGGAAATGACCGTTTCACACGTTGGATGACCCACAAGTTTACAGTGTGTGCAGTGAATGAAGAGCTCTTTACACACAGCAGTGGAAACTTGTGAAACATCTGTCAGTCTGTGTGTTATTCCTCAAACTTCTGCTTCGACCTGCAGACCAAACACACAATCCTGTCAGTAACGTAAGTTCTTCAAGATTTATTCCTACTTTAATAAATCATTGTACACTTGTAGCTGTGCTGGACTGAATATTCAGAACAACAGCATTCTTGCTTCTGTCATATTGTTCAAATGGAGGATTTAAAAACTTTAATCTTTACGTATTTCAAGCTTTCTAACATTACACACATCTCCTCTAAAGAACATGTAAAGTAAACCGAGGAAACTTTATTTCAACAATCACACAAAAAACACATTGTCATATATTTTTCCCCTTTGGTTTTAATAAAGATAAATATATTTTTTAGTAATTATTTTTTTTTGACTAATGACTGGTTTGTTATTTAGTTCCTGTCAAGATTTCATGAAACAATGGGAGTAAACGACAGCATCAACGGATCAAGTGGAGTAGATTATCATATCAACGGATCAAGTGGGCTAGATTATGACGATGAATGGCGTCAGATGTTGGAATTACTCAGTAAACTTTTGTTTGCAGACCCATTAATTATCGGGACCATTTCAGCCATTGAGATTGTAATCATGATCCTAACTCTGTTTGCGTTGTGTGTTCTTATCAAATCGAATCGCTCCACTCCAGTTTTTGTTATTCATTTGATTCTTTCAGATCTCATTCAGATCATTTGTAAATTAACACACACAATCACATGGTCATCGCAGCTGTCATTGTCACTGGATGCGTATTGGGCATATTATTATAGTTTGATTGTGGGTCTGTATTTTATGGCATGTGTTGCTCTTGAACGATATCTTCTGGTTTCTCACCCTATCTGGTACAGATCTCATCATTCACTAAAAGTCTGCTGTGTTATTTCTGTGATCATCTGGTTTGTTCCTCTGATCTTTGCAGTCATAGGCTCTGATTCGCTGTATTATAAACCTCTGCCCGTATCGATCGCCTGTTTAATCCCCTACCCGATAATCATTCTGTGTTTTATTGGCACTTGTCGCGGTCTTTCACGCTCAATATCGCTTACTTCTCTAAAGCGCAGAAAGATTTTGGGCAGTTTGTTCCTTGTGCTTCTGACTTACACTTTTCTCATTCTCCCCTCTGTAATCCTGATGGTTATAAATGAGATTATTTCCTTTTACAATATAGAATTACTAACTATATTTGGGTATTTTTCTGAATGTCTCCTGTTCCTGAACCCACTGGCTGACTGTGTGTTGTACATGTTCATTAGGCCTGATGTTGGAGGGTTAATGAGGTCTGTTCACTGCTGTTGTAGAGCTGACACACACCAGAACTCGACACACAGCCGGGACGAACACTCTCGAGACAGTAGATCAGCGTTTGCCTGCTGTGTTTCAGTGCTAAAGCCTGCGTCTCATTCACAGACCGCCTGCAGTTCAGTTTAAACATCTGCACTCAATACATGCAGTCAATGCAGTCTTTCACTCACACACCCTTCCTTTCTGTGACATTTAGCTTTATTAGAGATAACTCTCCATTCATCAAACTCAAACTCCATTGCTCTGTGTGCGGCCCATAAAACACATCCAGTAAACAGAGTTTTATTAAAGATGTACTGATGTAGCGTTGATGCTTCTGCTGGTTCTGTATCAGCAGGACTTTATCATACGATGGAGAGGAGGGTTGTATAAAGCACGGTTTATTCTCACTTCATTCCCCCGATCTGACTGACAGATCAACAACATCAAGTAGTTTCAGCTCATAGTCTTGTGTTCCTAATACATGTACATTAGACTCTTTTTACCAAATAACTACTGTCCACGCTATTACAAAGATAGTTCACTCAAAAACTGACATAATGTACATATGCTCTGATGTCGACCAAAACCTGAATAACTCTCTTTCTTCTGTGGAACATAAAGGACTATATTTTGAGATTTTTAGTCCACACATTAGAAGTCAATGGACAGTTTTGTGTAAATTATCCATAAAAAGACTTGATTTAAACTGCACAGAATACATTACATGAGTATTATGTTTATATATAATATTAAGCAGAGCTTGCATGTAAATCAGAAGAGTTATTTGTAATATTGTTGTGTTTTTATAGAAGTGTTTCATATGTCCCATATGGAGTCAGAGACTGTCCTGTATTCTCTCTTTTCTATCATTAATATAATTAAAGAGCTCTCAGTTCTCCTGTGTGTTTCTGTCTGTGCTTTTGTGACAAATAACAGCTGAGTTGAACTGGAAGTGGAGAAGGTCAAAGCAAAACCAGGAACCAACTAATGAGAGAGAGAGAGAGAGAGAGAGAGAGGTCAGTGAGTGCGTGTGTGTGTGTGTATGTGTGTGTGTAAGTTGACCTGTGTTATCCGGCTCTGTTGTGTAGCCTTGACACTGACACAACAGTGTTTCTGAACAGTTCCTCCCCTCTGATGAGTGTTATTTCAACACTTTGGCTTCTCATAAATCTGCTTAGTCATTCCTCTGTCAATATTTCCTCATATATGAAATGTGATCCAATTCAGATTTTTTGCTCATAAGTGACACAGATTGGATGTGTTCTATGACCATGAAAACAGGAAAAAAACGCTAGGAAGCACATGCGCTGCTGCAGTGACGGCACTTTTCGTCCTCCGCCACCTCTAAATCATGGGGATGTTTGAAGAACTTTCCATATATCGCAGGGCTAGCATCAAGCATTTTCAGAATTTAACCCTTTAAGCATGCGCGATGTTTCAGATATATGGCAAGTGTAAACGCATGAATCAGATAGGCTACTACAATTGAAGGAACCTGTAAACGGACGGTCAAAAAATCGGATAGAGGTAACAAATCAGAATTGGGCTTCAAGACCTGCAGTGTAAACGAGGACTTATTGTCAGAATAATAACAATTTAACTTTTTACATTTATTAATTTAAACTAATTATTAGGCTATAATTTTACACTCTCCGCGCCTGGCATGCTCTGGCGCTCCACACACTTTGTAAACCCCTGCCCTAGATAATTATTGTTCAAAAACATAGGTTAAGAAACTGTAAGATGTTTAGCATAAGGTCATTCTTAACGCCATATAATAATTTATCATACCAGCAATGTCATTTCTTCATTAATGTTATTCCTCCTTAAAGCAGCACTATGTAGCTTTTTCAACCTTTATAATATTTTTCCAAAACCCTTGAGATGGTACATTGACTTACAATAGGCTGAATGACAGGTCTGCCATAGCCTGACGGTGTCTGTACCGCTTTTACTGGCACTATGTAACTTCGGGTTTCGGGTAGGAACCCGAGCACAAAAAGAACTACAAAATTCGACTGCTTTACGGCATACGTCACTTCCCCCACTTCCTCAAATTCCGACGCGCCAACGAGCATTTTTTTTTTTACCTCTGTATGTTGTCATGGCTGATGCAGCAAGTAAAACCAGGAAGCCAAAGGTTTTGTCGGAGGACAGTAGAAAGATAAAAAGGGAGAGTGGCAAAATAAAAGAATGGACGAGGATCAACATCGGTCCAGCGTTCTCTCTCTGGCGTGAGCTGGAGGAGGAGGAGGAGTGGAGCCCGACCGATCAGGCCGGCCCGCGGCATAGGCTAGGGGCGCCACTCATCCATAGGGACGCCAAAATGAGCGAACGAGTGATTTTTTTTAAACTAATACTATTTTAAAAACATTAATTCGTAATACTACTCCACAAAAACATAACTAAGTCCCCCGACTCCGGTCCGGTGCATCAATCTCCCCCGCCCAGCAAATGTGAAGTGCGTCAGAAACAGAGCGCGCGCGCGATCAGTTTACTGTGGGTAATGTGTTGTGTAGCTTCGCCACATCCAATGTAGACTGCACTGCTTTCTTTTGAGGGCGCTTCACACACACAAGCATCCCCGTAGAGCAGGTACAAGAGCCAAGTACACTGCAGCCGTTAATGCCGGACAGAAGGGGAGTCACACCACCACATGGAAAGAAGCGTAAATGGATGGAGAAGCATAGTACTGTAAAGCTACGTCTTAGTTTTGCTTATCTTGGCGAAAGCCGAGTACAAATCAGCATGAAGTTTTAACATCTACTCTCGTGGAATGGAAATCATGAAGATCTGGATACGTCCAGTGACTGCGGTGAATAGTGCTGCTGGCAACAAGGGAAAGACCTTGTGACAGCCTGGAGAGACAGCAGACAGGAGGAAAGAGACCCCAATGGGGCTGGTAAGGGTTAGCTACCCTTGTCGGCAGTATCCAGAGAGAATATTGTTTATGCGTGGTTATTATAATAACAAAAAAATAAAGTTTCTGAAATAAGGCCACAAAACGCATACTAAATATCGGTCCACAAGACTTTTGACTAATGGATGTTGTCGCCTAGAGTTTTTTTTTCAAACTGATCTGAAAATCATCCTGCCTAATCACTCACATAAAACAATAGATTGTTTTAAATTGTGAAAAACATTTTTTTGTGTGGAAGTGAATATGCGGATGGGCGTGAACGGCCCAACCCTCTCATGAATAATTAAGTGGTTCTCACCTGACTAGATAATGATCCTGCATAATAATGAGCCTTTCATTCAGGTGTGTCACACAAGAAAGAATGCAAGGACAATATATATATATATATATATATATATATATATATATATATATATATATACACACACACACACACACACAATCCAAATATAAATGAAAGTAAAAAGCACATTTTTAGTCATACCTAGAAACAAATCCTGGTCAAATAGGCTATAAGGGCCATTCTACAGAATTGGTTCAAAGTTAGAATTGTAAACATCTTGAAAAGAAAATTTTCTTTCCATAAATGTCTTATAAAGTTTTTTTTTTTTTTTAAAGTAGGCCAATACATTTTATCATACATATTTCAAAGTTAAGGATTCATTATTTTGATATAGCTTGCATTGGAACAAACACTATAACAGTTGATTAGTTTATTTGTGACAAAAGAAGCTATACACACACACACACACACACACACACACACATACATATATATATATATATATATATATATATATATATATATATATATATAGAGAGAGAGATTGTCCTCACACTTTCTTGTGGTACCCAGTGGGAAAAGACAAATGTTTTTCAAGTTATTTCCACTAACTTTGAACCAGTTCTGAAGAATCTTGTTTAAATATTCATATTTAGTCTGTAACATATCATGTTTATGCGAGTGTGAGATGCGCGCTGTAGCTGCTACAACTGTAAACAACAGCGCGCGCGTGTCTGTGCCTTTCATTCATCATTCACACTATCAATATCGCGATTATAACAAAGCTCTTAAGAATAATAATAAATACCTTACTACATTAGCTTGATTCGTTGCTCCTCGGAATGATACTACCAGGACTTCTGAGGTACATTGTTCCAGGATTAGGACGACAGTATTATTCCTCAGAGCGCAGCAAGAGGTAAAGTCCACGATTCTTGTTCAACTTGATGTGTTTTGTCCAGCTGATATGTGGGCGTTAACAGTTTGCATGACTTGCCTCAGATTATTTGCGTTTGAATAGCGCGCCTCTCTGTGGGCGTGGTCACATTAAAAGATAATTAGCTGAAATGAGAACGACTGACATCTCTCTCTTTTTATATAGATTACATAAACAGAGAATATTTGTTTTAGTTTTGAATTAGATAATTTAAAAGTACACACTTAAATGGTCATAAAGATATATTGCTCATGCATGTGTGACTAGTATTCGCTGAGTTTTGTTTACGTTTAGAGACGTGCTCCAGAAAAAAAGTTCACGGAGAAGGAGAGGCAGAAAGCACACCCTGTTTATTTTCTTTATTTTACAAAAGTACAATGTTTTATTTCGATTGGAAGTGGACCCATAAAAAAGTAGACATTTAACAGTAAATTTTTTCATATTTCTTAAGAGTGTATGACAAAAAATGACTGAGTATTTTAAGTCTATTTTGCTGCTATGTGAAAAAAATCGTGCAAATCGCGCCGGCGCGATTTCAGACCCCAGAGGGTTAAAAACATCTAGGATTGAGCTAGAGAGATATTTGGAGGAAACGCATACAGATGCAAAAAGGCATGAGCATATGTCAATTCCATCAGACATACCACCTATCAACCCACCAGAATACCAAATGGAGGTCTGTGCACCTAAGTGGAAAGAGGTAGAGCAGGCTGTGAGAAAGGCAAGGGCTTCATCATCTCCAGGGCCTAATGGAGTTCCGTACAGAGTGTACAAGAGTGCTTCAGGAGTTCTGCGAATTCTGTGGAAATTGTTAAAAGTGGCATGGGAAAAACAGGTTGTACCTAGAGCATGGCGCAGAGCAGGTGGAGTCTTTATACCTAAAGAAAAAGATGCTACAAGCATCAGTCAGTTTCGTCCCATTTCACTATTAAACGTTGAAGGTAAGATTTTCTTCAGCATTATTGCCCAGAGATTGTCCACCTACCTATTAAAGAATGGTTTCATTGACACTTCAGTTCAAAAAGCGGGCATTCCAGGGTTCTCAGGATGCTTAGAACACATCAATGTTATCTGGCAACGAATTCAGTCAGCTAAAAAGGAGAGGAAGGAGCTCCATGTGACATTCCTGGATTTGGCCAATGCATATGGTTCAGTGCCACATGAGCTTCTTTGGGCAGCATTTGATTTTTTTCAGAGTACCAATGTCAATAACAAAGTTAGTGAAAGCCTATTGTGTAGATTTGCAATTCAGTTTCTCAACTCCAAAATTCAGCACTGCATGGCAATGCCTAGAGGTTGGAATAATGGCAGGATGCACAATTTCTCCACTGGGTTTTACCATGGCAATGGAAGTAATCATTAGGGCATCAAGATGGGTAGTAGGAGGTGAGCGCTTGGCTTCTGGGATGCGTCTACCACCAATCAGAGCATACATGGATGACATGACAACCATGACTACAACAGTAGCCTGCACTAATCGGTTATTGGGGAAGTTAACAGATAATATTGAATGGGCACGAATGCAACTTAAGCCCTCTAAATCAAGAAGCATCTCGATAGTTAAAGGAAAGGTAGTAGATAAAACATTCTTCATTAACCCCCTGGGGTCGGCGGTCTCGCCGGCGATACCAGCTCACTTTTTTTCTCATCAGTGCAAAAGAGACTCAAAATACTCTTGTTGATTTTGATCTTACATGTAAGTGTTATACATCATTCAAAACTGTTAAATGTCTTCTTTTATTTGTGTACACTCATAATAAAAACAAAATGTTGTGTTTTTCGTAAAATAAAGAAAATAAACATGATGCGCATTCTGCCGTCTCTCTCAATGTGAAGCTCATTCTGAAACGCGACAGAACATTATCTGTAACTCAGTAAATGTTTGTCACACAGACCTGAAACGAATGTCTTTACAACGCTTTGAGTCTCTATTTTTAAATGATGTAAATCATATCAAAAACAAATATTCTCTGTTTAAGTAATTCGTATGAAAGCAACGACATGTACAGTTTCTCCAGCCTGAGCTCATTAAAGGAGAACTCCGGGCAATTTTTAAGTTAATCTTGATCGTTAGACCTTTATGAGTACTGTCTATAGAAAAAAAAACGAACCGGATTGGTGCTTGCGACGCGGAGCTGCGACCGCGAATGCCCAGAGCTCCCACTCAGCTATAACGGCAGCTCTGGGGGCATATACATAAAGAGTGTTTTTGTGCCTCTTAACAGACACAAAATGCAATTAAAATGTCTGTCCAACATGAACAGGGGCCTTACCTGTGAACAAGATGCGTTTAGCAACTTAGCCATGGTTTAAATTCACCTAAATAGTGTTTTAGACAGCAAGCTGTAGTCTCGCGCTGAAGTCTCGCTCCTCCCACCTGGACACTATTGACCTTTCCCGGCTACAACTGAGATCACGGGACTTCAGCGCGAGTCCAGGTGGGAGGAGCGAGACTTCAGCGCGAGACTACAGCTTGCCGTCTAAAACACTATTTAAACCATGGCTAAGTTGCTAATTGCATCTTGTTCACAGGTAAGGCCCCTGTTCATGTTGGACAGACATTTTAATTGCATTTTGTGTCTGTTAAGAGGCACAAAAACGCTCTTTATGTTATGCCCCCAGAGCTGCCGTTTTAGCTGAGTGGGAGCTCTGGGCATTCGCGGTCGCAGCTCCGCGTCGCAAGCACCAATCCGGTTCGTTTTTTTTTCTATAGACAGTACTCACAAAGGTCTAACGATCAAGATTAACTTAAAAATTGCCCGGAGTTCTCCTTTAACGTTAATGTGACCACACCCACGCGCAACAGCTGTTCACATACTAATGAGCCACGTGGAGGAACACAAACTGTTACGGTCTCAAAACAGATCATCCCCGACTTCAGTCTTCAGTCCTGCTCTGCGTTTCACGAGTGTGGAATACTGTGCTGTTTATCTTGGATTTACCTCAGAAGAGTTAGAAGAATACGATTTGATTATGAGAACGATTTTTAAGGTAAGACATGTTATTGTTTGTAGCATGTTAGCAGCATGTTATTGTTGCATAAACTTGTAGCTACTAGTTAAACTGGTGCTAGACTAAAATGTACGTTATAAAATGTGATTGGAGTAAAACATGAAGCCTAATGCTAAATGTATATACATAAAAGGCTACGAATGTTTGAATGTTCGATAATTAAACACAGCACGATATAACAGAAGGCTCGTATGATCGTGAATATTATAATGTTTAGACCTGTGTTTATTGTTAAATACTGTGTTAGTGGAATGTGGATATCTGCTCACACGTAGATATGTATAATTATGTAAGAATAATGCTTCATAGTTTGGTCCAGCTCGATCGCATTCAGTAAATGTTTGCATGCGCGCTGTGGGTTTGAAAAACAAAACAAAACAAACATTAGGCTTCATGTTTTTACTCCAGCAATCTCATTTCATAACGTCATAACGAATGGAAACGTTTGAAGTATCATGATAATCCATATAGTTTTCTCTAATGTAGTGTTACGACCCCAGTGTGGGTCATATTGTGTGTGTGTGTGTTTGGTTGTCTTGTGTTACTTGTTTTGTAGGTTGGAGTTGGACGGAGTGACGTCATGACTGATTGTTTACACCTGGGCTGGAGCTGAGCTGATGCCGACAAACTAAAGCAGCTCCCCTCAGTCGTGTCAGCAGGGTTGGCTCTCCCCTCGTCTCATGCCATTTTGTTGTTGTCTTAGTTATAGTCTTGTCTCGTTTTGGTCTATTGTCTTACTTTATTACTTTCACTTTAATAAATGTTATTTCTTTTTGCATATCATTTTAACGTGTCATCTCCTTCTTTGTCGCGGTTTGCGAGCCGGCCGTGACAAATGGGGGCTCGTCCGCTCGTTTGCTAACATTTGAAAAATTCCTGTTATTTGTTGACATGATTTGGGAAGCGTTTTCGTTGCGTTCGGTTATTTTGTAATGAGCTTGGCACGTGAATTAACTGAACGTAAAACCGGAAGAATGTTGTTTGGTTAACGCTATTGTTTGGGATATCTTATTCGTCGGTTAGAAGGAAATGTGCGTTGAATTTTTGTTTTGAGGACACATATTGCTGTATCCTTGGTTAGCTGTTCTATGCTGTTTCTAAGAGGTAAGTGATTTAGCAAATCTTGTCGTTGGGGAAAATATTGTTGATGTTCCCTTGTTAGGTGTAGCTGCTTGGTCCCTTTTGGAACAAGTAGGTAAACGTAATTTTTTTTTATTTTTGTGTGGTGACGGTGAGTAGAGCAGTTGTCTCGGGAGCATGTCCGTGGTATGAGATGGTCGCCAGCGTGCTGGTTGCTTTTCTTATACCAGCGGTAGTTGGTGCTTAAATACCCCTCGCCAGTAACTACACGAAGATTAGGGGTGAGTTAGTTAGGTGTTTTTTTCCTATAGATAGGGAAAGGGAACTTTTTTATTCTTACCACGTGAGGTTTGTGAATCACGCTATATTAAATGTAACGTATATTTTAGGGGAAGTATGTCTAATCTCGTAGAAGATTTTATTATTTCTCCCTCTAGAGCGTTACTTGAGTCGTTTACAAAAGATCAGTTGTTTAATATTGCGGATCATTATGAAATCGAACTTGAAGATAAGAGATTAAAAGAGAGTACAATTAGAGAAACAATTAAAGCAAAATTGATAGAACAAGCTATATTGATTGATATGTCTGATACGGCTACTGCTAGTCAAATTATTATTAGTCAAATAAATTATAAATTGATGCCCAAATTTAGTGAACGAGATCCGGATACATTTTTTACCTAGTTTGAACGGATTGCGGAAGCGAGAGGTTGGCCCAGTAAGGAACGTACACTACTTCTACAGTGCGTGCTTACGGGTAGGGCTCAGGAAGTTTACTCTTCTCTTCCAGTCTCAGACTGTAACAATTATGACCTGCTAAAAGCAGCAGTTTTGAAATCGTACGAGTTAGTACCAGAAGCGTACAGACAAAAACGCTGTCCAGAGGTGTTAATGTTGCGCATGTTGAGTTTGCTCGAGAGCTTAGTTCTGCATTTAATCGCTGGTGTATGGCATCTGAGGTAACCACATTTGAGGAGTTGACCGATTTAATCGTGCTGGAACAGTTTAAAAATTCTGTACCTGCTCGTATTGCAACGTATATAAATGAGCAGAAAGCGGACACAGCCGTTAAAGCTGCTGTATTGGCCGATGATTATGTGTTAACACACAAGAGTTTTGAGTTTCGGAGAAAGGACGAATTTTTCGAAGATAAAGGAGATCGTATGTCCAGAAATTCGTCTCTTATCTGTAATTACTGCCATGGTAAAGGCCACTGGAAGAGTGAGTGCCCTGTGCTTAAAGCCAAGAATAAAGGGGGAAAGTTTCCTCGCATTAAACCAGCTGCTCTTGTGGCACCAGTGTTAAGTCCTGTTAACTCGTCGTGTGAAGGATTTCCTAAACTGGATAACCTATTAGGAAATTACTATGCGCCTTTTATCACCTACGGACATGTGTCGGTTGGTACAGAGATAAAAATTCCGGTAACAATATTAAGAGATACGGGAGCTTCAGAATCTTTTATATTGGAGGATGTGTTGCCATTTTCATTTTTGAGTGACACTGGTACTAGTGTTCTTGTAACATTGAGTAACATTGTCATCTGAGCTTGTGAGTGGTGAAGTAGTGATTGGAGTACGTCCATCACTGCCCGTGGATGGAGTGGATATAATCATGGGGAATAATTTGGCAGGGGGTAGGGTGTGGCCTGATACCTTTTCACCTCCTGTGGTATTATCTGTTCCTCTTCCAGGTCCTGATGAGAGTCACAAGAATTATCCAGAAGTGTTTACTGCATGTGCGGTAACTCGTTCAATGACTTCTGCGCAGCCAAGGGTAACCCATGATTCTGTTGTAGTTAAACCATTCTCCTTGCCTGATGACTTTTCGGTTTCTCCTTCTGAATTGATCCAGGAGCAGCAACTTGATTCTTCTCTCCATCCATTGTTTGAGAGTGTGATGTCTTCTAGTGAAATTAGAAATGTTGCTCATGGTTATTTTTTGCAGGATGGAATGTTGGTGAGAAAATGGATTCCTCATGGTAGTAATTTTGCTGGGGATCCTATCATGCAGGTGGTAGTTCCAGAGAAGTATCGCTCACTAGTGTTGCAGATTTCCCATGATAAACTTGCGGGTCATTTAGGGGTAAAAAAGACATATCACAGAATCCTTCATAATTTTTTTTGGCCAAAATTGAAAAAGGATGTGTCACAATACATCAAGACGTGTCATACTTGTCAACTAACAGGCAAACCAAATCAGAAAATCAAACCTGCTCCATTGTTTCCTATTCCAGCTGTAAGTCCACCATTTGAGCACCTGATTATTGACTGTGTAGGCCCGCTGCCCAGATAAAAGTCGGGTAGCATTTATTTGCTCACGGTGATGTGTGCCTCTACTAGGTACCCAGCAGCATATCCTCTTCGTACGATCACTGCCAAATCAGTGGTGAAAGCCTTGACTCAGTTTATTTACATTTTTGGTATTCCGAAGACTGTGCAAAGTGATCAAGGTTCTAATTTCACTTCTCATTTATTTTCTCAGGTCTTGAAACTGCTGCACATTAAGCACAATAGGGCTAGTGCTTATCATGCTGAAAGCCAGGGGGCTTTGGAGCGTTTCCATCAGACGCTGAAGTCTTTGTTGCGTTCTTATTGTGCAGAGATGGAAGGTGATTGGGAACAGGGATTGCCGTGGTTAATGTTATCAGCACGTGAGGTATGTCAAGAGAGTACTGGGTTTAGTCCCAATGAGTTGGTGTTTGGCCACACAGTTCGGGGTCCACTAGCTGTACTCCGAGACCAGTGGGTGGAAAGTGCACCACCAAAAAACTTGATAAGTTATGTGAATGACTTTAAGCGTAGATTATATGAAGCAGGTAAGGTGGCAAAAGAGCAATTGCATTGTTCGCAAAAGCGTATGAAGACGATTTTCGATCGACGAACTGAGGAACGGAAATTCATGCCTGGCGATCAGGTGTTGGCTCTGTTACCTGTGGAGGGCTCACCATTTCAAGCTCAGTTTACAAGCCCGTATGTGGTAGAAAAACAAGTTACTGACTTAAACTATTTGATTGCCACTCCGGAGAGAAGAAAGTCCAGCCAGTTGTGTCATGTTAATTTGTTGAAGCCCTATTACTGCCGTTCTCACACAAGGTCAGACGATGAGGTGAAACCTGCGTTGCTGGTTGAGAGACTTTCTCTTGTGGGGGAGGAAAAAGATGAGGGAGTTTCTTTTCCAGAGGATGCAGTACTATTGGGTCATCTAAAAAACTCAGAGACTCTTAAAATTTTTTGTAAAATGTTGGTCCATTTGCCTGATGATAAATGTGGTGATTTGATTGAGGTTATTAATCATCATGTTTCTTTGTTTGGTGATGTACCTTCGCGTACACATTGGTTGGAGCACGATATTGATGTTGGGGGTTCGGAGCCCATTCGCCAGAATTTTTATCGGGTGTCCCCAAACAAACTACTGCATTTTAATGCTGAAGTTCAGTATATGCTGGACCATGATATTGCACGACCTTCATTTTCTAGTTGGGCATCTCCCTGCTTGCTTGTGAATAAACCGGATGGTACTTATCAGTTTTGCACCGACTATCGTAAATAAATAGAGTAACAAAACCAGACTCATTTCCATTGCCTCATATTGAGGATTGTGTTGATCGGGTTGGGTCTGCGGAATTTGTAAGCAAGTTCGATCTGCTTAAAGGCTATTGGCAAGTTCCGCTGACCAAAAGAGCTCAAGAGATTTCCACTTTTATTACATCGTAGGGGTTATTCTCTTATAAAGTTATGAGTTTTGGCCTTAGAAATGCGCCTGCAACCTTTCAGCGACTTATGAATAGGGTTGTTTCTGGGTTAGGGGGAGTCGCTGTCTATCTAGACGATGTAGTCGTTTTTAGTGATTGATGGGAGCAGCACTTGAAGCATATTGCAGACCTGTTCTCTCGCCTTGAAGAGGCTGGCCTGACCGTCAATCTGGCTAAATCTGAGTTTGCCAAGGCCACTGTGACTTACTTTGGTAAGGTAGTTGGTCAAGGTTGTGTGCGACCAGTTCGGGCCAAGGTTGAGGCCATTGATCAATTTCCTTCTCCTACTACTAAGAAGGAGTTGATGCGGTTTTTGGGGTTAGTAGGTTACTATCGGGGATTTTGTAGAAATTTCTCTACCGTGGTAGCCCCCCTTACTGATCTGTTGAAAGCAAAAACACTTTTTGTTTGGACCTCTACCTGTCAGGATGCTTTTGAGGCAGCTAAATCATTGCTGACTTCTACTCCTGTGTTGGCAGCGCCTCGTTTTGATCGTTCTTTTCAGGTATGTGTGGATGCCAGCAATGTGGGTGCTGGAGCAGTGTTGTTACAGTCTGATGAGGAAGGAATTGACCGTCCAGTTAGCTACTTCTCAAAAAAAGTTTAATTCTTATCAGTTGAACTATTCTGTGGTTGAAAAGGAGGCATTAGCTTTGATTTGGGCTTTACAGCACTTTGAAGTGTATGTGGGATCTATGTCAGACCCATTGGTAGTGTATACGGACCACAATCCACTTGTCTATTTGCATTCTTTGCGGTGCCCAAATCAACGATTGACTCGTTGGTGTCTTTTCTTGCAATCGTATGCACTTGACATCCGGCATATCAGGGGGACTGACAATGTGGTAGCTGACGCTTTGTCTAGAGCTCCTTATTCCTTTTAACTGATTGACGATGTTTTACTATGTTCTGCTCTACTTGTCTGTCTTAAACTGCTTCCACAGGGCCTGTGGTTGCTGAGGATTTTGGAGAGTATTACAGAGTGGTGGGTCTTTCTAGTTTTGGGAGTTATCGGGTGACGGGTTTTCATAAATGTCCACCCTTTTTTCTAATAGGGGATATCGTGGGACAGGTACAGCATGGAAGAGGGGGTTTTGGGCTCAGGTTAGCTCCTCCTAAATGGCACAAGGCAGGCCCAGCTCAAAGGAGGAAGCTGGTAGTCAACGAGGTGCGAAAGCAGGAGGAGAGGATGAGGAGTATAAAGGCCATTTCCCAGGCCAAGCAGGGAGAGTGGATGAGATGGGAGAGTGTGGAACAACGCAAAATGGGCTGGCAAGACCTTTGGTCAATGGAAGAGAGTAGGATCAGTTTCCTTATTAGGTCAACATATGATGTTCTCCCATCACCGCAGAACCTAAACCTCTGGGTAGGAGAGGATCCCTCTTGTCCTTTGTGTTCAACACCTGCCACGGCTTATCAACGGCTTATTTTTCCACCTGAGATTGCCACCACTAACCTACGACCAGACATTGTTTTGTGGTCTGGATCAGCACGCATTGTTCAACTGATAGAGTTGACCGTGCCATGGGAGGATGCTGTAGATGAGGCATATGAGAGGAAGAAACTGCGGTACGCTCATTCGGCCACTGAAGCAGAACAGCGAGGATGGAGAGTCCAGGTTTATCCAGTGGAAGTGGGTTGTCGAGGTTTTGTGGCACACTCTACAACCCGGTTCCTCAGGGACGTCGGATTCAGCGGCCAAGAGTTGCGTCGCACAGTAAAGAACTTATCTGAAGCAGCAGAAAGGAGCAGCAACTGGCTGTGGTTGAGACGGAAAGATTCTAGCTGGCAAGGTACAGGCCGCCACGCTACGGTTTCGTAGAATTCTTAAAAAACTTGAAGAGTCTGTTGGTTTATTTGGATAGGTTGTATAGTATAGGTTGTATAGTATACTATACAATTTGTATACGTTGTATAGTATAGAATGACGGGTGGTTGGGCAGATATTATGTTTTGCGGTAGGTGGTATGCCATACGGAACCGTTGCCACTGTAACTGCTTTAACGCACCAGTGGGGCTCGACAGCCTTAGTCAATCGGGTTGGCGCGTATGGTTGGGTTGCGGAGAGATAGTGAGATTGTGGTTAGGTCTCAGCAGCAGGAGGGATGTAGAGGTCAGTAAGCTGGGCTGAGTTGAGTGGGGGACGGAGGGGGGTGACTCTGGGACGCCAGAGTCACTGTCGAGCCCTCTTGAGGTGTCGTGGGCTAGTCGACGAAACACTGAGGACGGAAGGTGCCCACTTGAAGACCCTAGAGATGTCCCCTACTCGGCTCAATCCAGACAGTTGTCGTGTTGGTCTACTAGGGAGACCACACTGTAGTTGCAGCCGTCGTGTGTGCTGACGCGCCAAGTACACTGCAGCCGTTAACGCCGGACAGAAGGGGAGTCACACCCTCATATGGAAAGAAGCGTAAATGGATGGAGAAGCATAGTTTACTGTAAAGCTACGTCTTAGTGTTGCTTATCTTGGCGAAAGCCGAGTACAAATCAGCATGAAGTTTAACATCTACTCTCGTGTAATGGAAATCTATGGGGGGGGGGGGGGGGGGGGTGTTACGACCCCAGTGTGGGTCATATTGTGTGTGTGTGTGTGTGTTTGGTTGTCTTGTGTTACTTGTTTTGTAGGTTGGAGTTGGACGGAGTGACGTCATGACTGATTGTTTACACCTGGGCTGGAGCTGATGCCGACAAACTAAAGCAGCTCCCCTCAGTCGTGTCAGCAGGGTTGGCTCTACCCTCGTCTCGTGCCATTTTGTTGTTGTCTTAGTTATAGTCTTGTCTCGTTTTGGTCTATTGTCTTACTTTATTACTTTTACTTTAATAAATGTTATTCCTTTTTGCATATCATTTTAACGTGTCATCTCCTTCTTTGTCGCGTCTTGCGAGCCGGCCGTGACAGTAGTGTTACTGAACTTTTTAGTGATTTATAGGCTATTGTTATTATTTCATGCAGCCCTACACATATACCTAAGGCACAACACACTTGGGATTTCATAGGCCTATATATAGTGTATGTATGTATTTAGTAAATTTCATAATTTGAACCAGAAAAATCTAAAATAGTGTCTCCTGATATCAGCATGTTCACCGCTGTTTTTTTTTTTTTTTCTAAAAAATGTTTTTACAGGGAGCAGCACTGATGAGTCCAGCTGACATTCACGTGAGTCTCTGTACATGATCATGGTGAAAAATCAAACACCTTGGAGATGACAGGTATGTAACCTATATGTTTTAGGAATGGCACAAATGTGTGTGATTGTCCAAGTCTCTGTGTTTAGATCAGTTTGTTTTACTAATGTGCTTTTTTGTCTTTGATTGTGTAACTTTTTGGTTGTGTTGTAAATAACTTGGTTGTGTTGTAAATAAATCCAAACAATCTAAAAGCCATTTTTTTTTAAGTCTCTCCTTATTCTTTGTGCAAGGCTTCTCACAATGACAGCACCTGATAGCACCTTATAGGGCCATTAGGGGAGGGCCTTTGTCTTTCTCAGGTGTGAAAACACTATATATTCATGTGTTGTTAACGCCCCTCCGCATAAAGCTTACTTACACAAAACACGTCTTACACATTTTAAGTCAATATATTGTCTTATCTGAATGAGAAGTCAGGATAATTTTCACATAGTTTTGAAGCAAATATTCTAGGCCACATGATACAATTTTCAAAAGTCTTGTGAAGAAATAATTAGTATGGGTTTTATGACCTTATTTCAGTGACAATGTTTTTTTGTTTTTTCACAAACCACGCATAAACGTCATTATCTCAAAACTAAAAACTTGTACATACATGCTGCTGACATATTACTGTAGCAGAGTTTGTGTTGAATACAGTGTAATCAGACTTTAGCAATGAAAATGTCACAAGTATCAGAAATAAGCACAAATGTCAGAGCATGTCAGAACACTTCCAGGACCCAGAAAACACCTCAGACCCCAGAGGGTTAATGGTGAGGCAATACCAACAGTTTCTGAGAAGCCAGTGAAGAGTCTTGGGAGATGGTACGATGGGGATCTAAAGGACACAGTTCGGGTGGGAGAAGTTAGGCGACAAGCAGTGGAAGGGTTGAAGAGCATAAACAGCTGTGCTCTACCAGGCAAACTAAAACTCTGGTGCTTTCAGTTTGGTCTACTGCCGAGGTTGCTGTGGCCACTGACTGTGTACGAGGTTTCTTTAACAACAGTGGATAAGCTGGAAGCGTTGATAAGTTCATACATCAGGAAATGGTTGGGAGTTCCACGCTGCCTCAGCAGAGTGGGACTTTATAGTAAAGGAATATTGCAGCTGCCAGTCTCTGCTTTAACCGAGGAGTTTAAGTGTGCCAAGGTCAGACTGGAAATGACATTAGTAGAGTCACGTGACAAATGTGTAAGGGAGGCAGCCCCTGTGTTAAAAACTGGTAGAAAGTGGTCAGCAAAGAAATCTGTAGTAGAGGCAAAGGCTGCCCTTCAAATTGGGGATATCGTGGGACAGGTACAGCATGGAAGAGGGGGTTTTGGGCTCAGTTTAGCTCCTCCTAAATGGCACAAGGCAGGCCCAGCTCAAAGGAGGAAGCTGGTAGTCAACGAGGTGCGAAAGCAGGAGGAGAGGATGAGGTGTATAAAGGCCATTTCCCAGGCCAAGCAGGGAGAGTGGATGAGATGGGAGAGTGTGGAACAACGCAAGATGGGCTGGCAAGACCTTTGGTCAATGGAAGAGAGTAGGATCAGTTTCCTTATTAGGTCAACATATGATGTTTTCCCTTCACCGCAGAACCTAAACCTCTGGGTAGGAGAGGATCCCTCTTGTCCTTTGTGTTCATCACCTGCCACATTAAGGCACATTTTGACAGGATGTAAGGTGGCTCTTAGCCAGAGTCGGTTTACTTGGCGCCATGACCAAGTACTGCGATGTTTGGCTTTAGCATTGGAAGGCAAGCGTAGTATGACCAATAAGTTGCGGCTTATTTTTCCACCTGAGATTGCCACCACTAACCTACGACCAGACATTGTTTTGTCGTCTGGATCAGCTCGCATTGTTCAACTGATAGAGTTAACAGTGCCATGGGAGGATGCGGTAGATGAGGCATATGAGAGGAAGAAACTGCGGTATGCTCATCTGGCCACTGAAGCAGAACAGCGAGGATGGAGAGTCCAGGTTTATCCAGTGGAAGTGGGTTGTCGAGGTTTTGTGGCACACTCTACAACCCGGTTCCTCAGAGACGTCGGATTCGGCGGCCAAGAGTTGCGTCGCACAGTAAAGAACTTATCTGAAGCAGCAGAAAGGAGCAGCAACTGGCTGTGGTTGAGACGGAAAGATTCTAGCTGGCTGTGTACAGGCCGTCACACTATGGTTTCGTAAATTGAAGAGTCTGTTGGTTTATTTGTATACGTTCCTGTGTATATTGTGTGAATGACGGGTGGTTGGGCAGATATTGTGTTTAGCGGTAGGTGGTATGCCATACGGAACCGTTGCCACTGTAACTGCCTTATAACGCACCAGTGGGGCTCGACAGCCTTAGTCAAACGTGTTGGCGCGTATGGTTGGGTTGCGGAGAGATTGTGAGAGTGTGGTTAGGTCTCAGCAGCAGGAGGGATGTAGAGGTCAGTAAGCTGGGCTGAGTTGAGTGGGGGACGGAGGGGGGTGACTCTGGGACGCCAGAGTCACTGTCGAGCCCTCTTGAGGTGTCGTGGGCTAGTCGACGAAACACTGAGGACGGAAGGTGCCCACTTGAAGACCCTAGAGATGTCCCCTACTCGGCTTAATCCAGACGGTGGTCGTGCTGGTCCTGTAGTTGCAGCCGTCGTGTGTGCTGACGCGCCAAGTGCACTGCAGCCGTTAACGCCGGACAGAAGGGGAGTCACACCACCACATGGAAAGAAGCGTAAATGGATGGAGAAGCATAGTACTGTAAAGCTACGTCTTAGTGTTGCTTATCTTGGCGAAAGCCGAGTACAAATCAGCACGAAGTTTTAACATCTACTCTCGTGTAATGGAAATCCTATGTCTGCAGGCTGATAGTCATGTTTGTTCATTTTTCTGGTGAAAGTGTCTTGCCTTATGCAAATCGATTTTTCAAATTTGCAGATTCATCTATGGTAGCTTGATATTATAATATTGACGATATGGCTATTATCTACCACACAAACATTGAATTGAATTGAATTGAATTAGCATATCCATTATGTAAAACAGTAGCCAATAGGCTACTATAAAGACACTGACATCTTTTGGCGTTTGAAAAAAATAAAGCCCATGAAAATTAAAGCTTTAGCATAAGTTCTGCCAGGAAGACTTAATTACTGTGTCACTCGTTACCTTCAAGTTTATCCAATCACGTCCTTATTCTATCGTATAAAAGATCGGTACTTACACATGTTTGAGTTCGCAGATGCTGACGCGACAACAACCTCCACCCTCCCCACCACCACCAGGATGGTCCCGTCTACACTTCCCTGGGGGGTCGGCTGCGCCCCTGCCTTTGTCTTCAGGCAGGAGATGCTGATCCGCTAACCTCGGATTACGATCTATGGACGGGGCCTACGCCAAAGAACTTTGCAAATAATTGCCTGCTGGGCTGCCAATAAATGGATGCTTTGTTACATCATTCTATCTCCCGAGTCTTTCTGGTAGAATTATATTCATATAACATGCTGAAATATATGCCAATGTACC
The DNA here is from genome assembly GCA_031834385.1 of Semotilus atromaculatus. NCBI lineage: Eukaryota > Metazoa > Chordata > Actinopteri > Cypriniformes > Leuciscidae > Semotilus > Semotilus atromaculatus. The sequence goes on from JAULUF010000088.1 coordinate 1,173,998, forward strand.
TGGGATGAAGACATTTCACACGCAGCGCTGTCAGTCTGCCCACGACAGGAGAACTCCCTCTGCAGAGTTCGGGGGATCGGCTTGTCAACAAATGCACGCGTGTGTATCCGCTGGTGTAACCATGACAGATTTACCACAGTAGTCGAAGACAATACTGTTTCCCAACTGTAGGGGGACCCCGAGAGCAAAAGTTCAAAAGTTACATAATGCTGCTTTAACAGCCAGTGCAGTTTCGCAGTGCGGCTCGAGAGGCCGGCATAGATGAAGTGTTCCATCGGCTGAAACGTTGTCTTTCGTACAGATGTTCACTGAGAAAAGGCTGAGGGAAAAGGCACAACTAAACATGTGACAATAACAGGACAATTACTCACTGTGTTTGTTCAGCACACACACACACACACACACACACACACACACACACACACACACACACACACACACACACACACACACTCCCTTTCCAGGACACACACTCCCTTTCCAGCACACACACACTCCCTCCCTGGGTCTGTGATAACACCGCACACACGTGGATCTCAACCCTTCCGTCAGCCGACAGGTGACAGCAGCTCACGGCTGAACAGCTCTATTACACCACACACCCGTTCACTAATGTGCAGGATTAAAACAGGACTAGGCTCAAGAGGAAAACGGGAATACCCTCAACAACAGCAGAAGTGTTAAAGTCTCTATAGGTGTCTTTAATGCTTTCTGCGTCCAATAATCCACAGCATGTTGCTGTCCCAGAAACTCATGTTAAACATTTTTTAAATCCCAAAAATGCATTTTGCAAATGTCTTCTTCTGTGTCAACGCCAATGCTTGTACAGGAACTTGTATTGTATGTGTTTGAGGGGAGAGCAAGGGATTTTGATTTCAGAGTTTGTATATTATTATAATTATGTGTTTTGCATTTTCATTATGCAGCTTCTCACAAACACATCTGGGATGATGAATGGGCGTTCCCACAGGCCGATACTGTTATGGCACTGGGGAGATGTTTTATTTGGGGCGTATTATCGCTGTGTACAACGGTACATTGCATTTATTTCAATCTGGTGCAAACTGAACTGTTTGAGTATTTGATTTTATAATGTTCTCCCAGATATTTATGGATTTCAGACTGTTATGGTAAGAATTATTAGTTTTTTTACTGTCGCTAGGACACATTTCTCAACATTTAGGTCACTTTCTCAAAACTCTTCACACAGTGAACACAACAGAAGTATATGTGGGCTAAACTGTGGATCATTTATCATTGCTTTGGCACAAAATGCATTCAATGACTACATCTGTCAAATTACATTAATTGTATTCTCACTTCGACACAAAAACCACCAAAACTCTGTACCTACAGGCCAATGTGCACATGCTTACATACTGTTCAAAACGGTTAAACTTAAGTTCAAAACAATAACATAATACAAACCTGCATACGACAGCATTTTGCCACATTTCTACAGTAAAATTGTATGAAATATATTTAGAATCTAAAAATGAAATGCTATAAAATCAATTGGACCGACCACAGCTGACTGTATCTGTATCGGTGGATGGTGTGATACAAATTCTTGCATTTTGGAATTACTTATTAGTGCAAAGACATCAAATATATTGAAGCACTGCATCTTGTCTAATTCATTCCAGTAACATCTATTGCAGTGAACCCAAACCAGTAGAGAGGTGTCCTTGTTTTACAGAAGAAAACGTATGCTAGGTCATTGTTTTGTGGGTGATAAAGTGTGTTTGTCAACCTTTGCTAGTGTTATGGTAGACTGGGGTGATTTGAGATGTATGAAGTGATTTGGTAGTTTTAGTGCATTTTGAATGTGAAATGAACTGCTGTTTAGAGCTGAAAGTTGGTTAGAACTGTGTGAAGAGTTTTGAAAAAGTGACCTAAGTATTGAGAAATGTGTCCTAGCGACTGTAAAACACGGTAACAAGTCTAGCCTACTATACTGCATGTTCACAGACAGCTTATAAGAGACTGCAATATGTTGGTGTACACTGCCCTCTTGTGGTGTAAAGGTGTAAATATGAGTGCACTGTTAATTCAACATCATCTCTTTTGCTTTAGCTAGAAATCAAAGCAAATTGGCTTAGATTTAGTTTCCAAAGCAGATCCAGGGATTATAATACCAGTATTATACCAGTAATACCAATAAGTCCAGTCACCTTTATTTATTAAGGTTTATCAAGAAGGGAGAATGTTCTGTGAATCCAGTGAAAGTAGATCCAACTTACGGTAACCAAGTTACCACACCAAACCAAGAACACTTGCAAAGAGACCTCTAACCTAGTCTGGGTTTCCCCATGCTGCCTTCCCACAGCGCGATTTTATTCACGCTGAAAGGCAGTATGGATACCAACAGATTTTCGCCTCATTTAGGGAACCAATCACAGAACGGGATCACAGAATGGGGAGGGAGCAGCAAGATGATGACGACATATGTTGGCAGGCGCATTTGATAGACATTCTTAGCACCCAATAAACGGCGCCGGGCATTCATTAACCACGCCTCAAATACGAGAAAATGTACATGTGGTTCCCAGACCCAAGTCTCAACGAGAATTGGGTCTGGCGTTAGCCAGGCTACCTCTAACCAGGGTTCACACGGGTCCTTGAAACCCTGGAAAGTTTGTGGATCTGATTTTTTTTTTTTTCAAGACCCTGGAAAGTTTTTGAAAACATAATTTATATATATCCTTGATAGTGCTTGAATTTATTTTGTGCAGGAAGTTTTCTTGAAAAAAATTCCATATTATTCCCTCCGGTCCGCTAATGGGTTATTTCGCCAACACTTCGTGGCCTATGCACACTAGTTTGCTTGATTTACGTTAGTTACGGGCATTTACGGTTACGCTAAAGGAGTAGTTCACTTTAAAATGAGTTAACCCATGATTTACTTCTCTCTGTAAGCCTTCCTAGCCTTTATATAGGGCACTATACAGTTGGTTACAGGACATTTCACAAGGTTTTTTATAATTGGTCCACATGAGGCCGAGGGGCAGAAGATCCACATCCCTGGCCCTCTCTCGGCCCAGTTAGAGAAGGTGTTTGAGGACCCTGGTCCACATGAGGCCGAGGGGCAGAAGATCCACATCCCTGGCCCTCTGTCGGCCCAGTTAGAGAAGCCGGACGAGGTGGAAGTAATAGCCTCATATGTATCACGGTTCAATCAAGGGCTGGTCTGAATCCTGTGTACACTCCTCTGACTCTGTAGGCACTGTTGCACAGTTCAGACAAGAACACCTGTGCCAGGAAAGGGGTTTAAAGTGTCAGTTTATTTGAAAGTGGCGTTAGCCTACTAATGAAACAATTAAATAACGCTCATGTTGACACATTTAATGGTTGAACGCAAAACCAGCATTTTGTTTTAACAGCGAATTATGTTTTTATGATGTGCAGTCTCTAAAGCGACCGTGTAGTACTCCTAAAAAGAAGTATTGAAAAAGATTCTTAAAAAAGAAATAAAAACGAGCGCTGCAGTGATGGCTTCCTTGTCGTGGTATTTACTCAGAATGAAGCGCATCACGGGCTACTAAAGCTAGTGTTATACTCTCCGCGAGGGTCCGCGTGACGTGAACATGGTCATCGAAGGGTGTGAGCGAGGCTCCTGGCGTCTGCGTGTCTCCCTCAAGTACGGACGTCCAATTTGAAGAGAGGCTGTGCGAAGAAGTCCGTCGCTACCGCACCTCTACAGTCTGTCGTTAAAGGATCAAAGACAGCCAGATGTGTAATCATTCCTGGAGGGAAATTGGCCAGAGTTTAGGCACAGAAGAAAGTCTGTGTCGGCAGAAGAAATACATTAGCTTCCTATTTCACAGTACTTTTATCATGTTAATAAAAAAAGTTATGAATGAATAGGAAAATGAGTAGTAGAAATATAAGTGCAGTTGCTTCAACAGTTTCTGTGAAAAAGCAATAACGGTTTCACTTCATTTTGAACTATTTTTAATTATTTCAGGAACTTGGACACCGCTCTCCAGACTATCTGTGTGAACTTGCAGATCAGAGTTACTAACAGGGTTGCCTGATGGACTTACACAATCCAGCTTTGACTCCTGACTGGGACAGTAGTGGCGATGTGTGTCTCTTCCCTATTACCACAGAATCAGTGGATACGATCTAATGAAATTAGCCACCGAGACTACATGTACCTGTACTTCACAAAAGAATAATTACTTTGGTAACACTTTACAATAAGGTTCCATTAGTTAACATTAGTGAATGCATCAGTTAACAGGAACTAACCATTAACAACATCTCTGTTCAGCATTAGTTATTAATATTTGTTAATGTTAACTAGCACATGTACTAATGCATCAATTCACATTAACAGCACGGTTAGTTAACATTAATGCATTAGTTAACAGGAACTAACCATTAACAATATCTCTGTTCAGCATTAGTTATTAATATTTGTTAATGTTAACTCACACATGTACTAATGCATCAATTCACATTAACAGCACGGTTAGTTAACATTAATGCATTAGTTAACAGGAACTAACCGTGAACAATGTCTCTGTTCAGCATTAGTTATTAATATTTGTTAATGTTAACTCACACATGTACTAATGCATCAATTCACATTAACTGCACGGTTAGTTAACATTAATGCATTAGTTAACAGGAACTAACCGTGAACAATGTCTCTGTTCAGCATTAGTTATTAATATTTGTTAATGTTAACTCACACATGTACTAATGCATCAATTCACATTAACTGCACAGTTAGTTAACATTAATGCATTAGTTAACAGGAACTAACCGTGAACAATGCCTGTAAATAGCTTTCCTGTTTTGTAAGGTTAACTTACTGTACATAATTTACATTACCATGGTACCCTAAATGTAAAAATACTGTTGTGTACCTTATCAACACTCTTTTATATATTTAAGGCATTGATTTGTTGGTGTAAACACAATTCTACTGCGGAAAAAATATGCTGTTCATGTTTATACGCACTTTACTATCATTACTTGCATTCAAATAAGTATTTATTAATGGATTGAGTGAACCTTATTGTAAAGTGTACACTATTCAACATTAACTGATATGTTAGTAATATTTGTAGGTACGTAAACGGTCAATATTGAATTTCCCAGACCTTAAGTGTGTGAAAGCCATTCATCACTAACATTTTCAGAATGTTGAAATTGAAACTGGTCAACATTGGCAATCTTTGCCAGCACAAAACATACAAAACTAAAGTTTTAAGGACAAAAAAAAGTGCTGCACTATCAATTCAGGCCTACTCAAGGCCTATTACTGGAATTAAACATGGGGAACACGTATAAATATGTGTGTGTGTGTCATCGGCCATGACTGCGTCTTGACATTTCCGGGTAATATTTGATCATTTCTCTCCCTTTTCCTGTTTGTCATGATTTCTCCATATTTCTCTGGTGCTGCAATGATTAATTCAGAAATAGCTGCACTTTTGTGTTCCGGTCCACACCATACTTCTGAAAGCTTCTGCCATGTTGTTCCTCTTTTGTAAATCTCCAGGACTGATGTGTACCGCTTTACCACCTGCCATGACCAGGAACTAAGACAGTAAAAAAAATAAAGAATTTCTTTTTTTTAAAGAATGGTTAGTGTAACGATCACCAGCTGGAGTGCCCTCGAGAGCCACCAGAGGGTGCTCCACAAAGGACTATGATCACTTCCTCACACACTACATTTCCCATACTCACTGCCTGGACTCATCATCACTGATCACATTCACCTGTACCTCATTCACTGATTCCATTCACCTGTGTCATCCTGTTAGTCTGTCTATTTCTACCATGTTCACTCATTCTCTCACCGCGAAGTCTTGTTTTACTGTTAGTTGCAATTCTGAGCGTTATCCTCCTGTGTTTGCTTCCTGTATTTTGACCTGTGGATTGTTTATCGTTGCTGACCCTTTTCTGCCTGCCCTGACCCTGGACTGTTTCACTGGACTCTGATTCTCGCTGCCTGCCTCGACCCTCTGCCTGTATCTGGTTTGTCTCTGCCTTGTCTCCATTGCCCTGTTTGCTGTTATTTGATCCCTGCCTGTTTGTCTTCTTCTAATAAATACTGCGTATGGATCTTCACCTCCAAGTCTCGGAGCAGTTTCATAACAGAAGACTTCGCCACACCAAGATCCAGCAGCGATACCACTTGAATCCAGCAGCACAGATCTTCCCAGCATGGACCGGGAGTTCGCCGGTCAGATCGCGGCCTTGGCCCTGGACAGCCGCGATCTGTTCCAGTATACCTGGGGGTTTGCTCCTCTCGCTGCCTCCCGCTCTCTCGGTGATGAGGCAGTCAAGCTGTGCTACCGGCTGGGGGCTAAGGAGGTCGACCCGAGGGAGCTCCCCGATCTCTCGGGTCTGAACTGGAGAGAGGCACTCGCCCGATGTCTGGAGAGCTTCCTTCCAAAGTACGCCAGGCCTTCACCACTGGTCCCGAGTCCGGTGGCCCAGAGGAGGAGGAGGAGGAGAAAGGTCTCCTCAGAGACCGTCCAGCCAGAGACCGTCCAGCCAGAGCACGTCCAGCCAGAGCCTCACGTCAGCCACGTCCAGCCAGAGCTTCACGTCAGCCACGTCCAGCCAGAGCTTCACGTCAGCCACGTCCAGCCAGAGCTTCACGTCAGCCACGTCCAGCCAGAGCTTCACGTCAGCCACGTCCAGCCAGAGCTTCACGTCAGCCACGTCCAGCCAGAGCTTCACGTCAGCCACGTCCAGCCAGAGCTTCACGTCAGCCACGTCCAGCCAGAGCTTCACGTCAGCCACGTCCAGCCAGAGCTTCACGTCAGCCACGTCCAGCCAGAGCTTCACGTCAGCCACGTCCAGCCAGAGCTTCACGTCAGCCACGTCCAGCCAGAGCTTCACGTCAGCCACGTCCAGCCAGAGCTTCACGTCAGCCACGTCCAGCCAGAGCTTCACGTCAGCCACGTCCAGCCAGAGCTTCACGTCAGCCACGTCCAGCCAGAGCTTCACGTCAGCCACGTCCAGCCAGAGCTTCACGTCAGCCACGTCCAGCCAGAGCTTCACGTCAGCCACGTCCAGCCAGAGCTTCACGTCAGCCACGTCCAGCCAGAGCTTCACGTCAGCCACGTCCAGCCAGAGCTTCACGTCAGCCACGTCCAGCCAGAGCTTCACGTCAGCCACGTCCAGCCAGAGCTTCACGTCAGCCACGTCCAGCCAGAGCCTCACCACGACATGCCTGAGCTTCATGCCGAGCCAGAGACGCTTCACGTCACTTTTGCCGAGCCAGAGACGCTTCACGTCACTTCTGCCGAGCCAGAGACGCTTCACGTCACTTCTGCCGAGCCAGAGACGCTTCACGTCACTTCTGCCGAGCCAGAGACGCTTCACGTCACTTCTGCCGAGCCAGAGACGCTTCACGTCACTTCGGCCGAATCAGAGACTGTTCACGTCACTTCTGCTGAATCAGAGACTGTTCACGTCACTTCTGCTGAATCAGAGACTGTTCACGTCACTTCTGCTGAGCCTGATCCTGAGCTTGATCCTCTTCCTCTTTCTGAGCCAGTGTCTACGGACAAGATGGCCGCCTCCGAGCCAGTGTCCACGGACAAGATGGCCGCCTCCGAGCCAGTGTCCACGGACAAGATGGCCGCCTCCGAGCCAGTGTCTACGGACAAGATGGCCGCCTCCGAGCCAGTGTCTACGGACAAGATGGCCGCCTCCGAGCCAGTGTCTACGGACAAGATGGCCGCCTCCGAGCCAGTGTCTACGGACAAGATGGCCGCCTCCGAGCCAGTATCTACGGACAAGATGGCCGTCGTCACAAAGTCTGTTCCTGTTCCTGAGCCAGAGCCAGAGCCAGAGTCTGTTCCTGTTCCAGTTCCTGAGCCGGTGTCTGTTCCTGAGCCGGTGCCTGTTCCTCCGCCGTGGCCGCCCGAAGGGTGCTCACCGCCGTGGCCGCCCGAAGGGTCCTCACCGCCGTGGCCGTCCGAAGGGTCTTCACCGCCGTGGCCGTCCGAAGGGTCTTCACCGCCGTGGCCGCCCGAAGGGTCTTCACCGCTGTGGCCGTCCGAAGGGTCTTCACCGCCGTGGCCGCCCGAAGGGTCTGCTCCGCCCTGGCCGCCCGACGGACTGTCTGCTCCGCCCTGGCCGCCCGACGGACTGTCTGCTCCGCCCTGGCCGCCCGACGGACTGTCTGCTCCGCCCTGGCCGCCCGACGGACTGTCTGCTCCGCCCTGGCCGCCCGACGGACTGTCTGCTCCGCCCTGGCCGCCCGACGGACTGTCTGCTCCGCCCTGGCCGCCCGACGGACTGTCTGCTCCGCCCTGGCCGCCCGACGGACTGTCTGCTCCGCCCTGGCCGCCCGACGGACTGTCTGCTCCGCCCTGGCCGCCCGACGGACTGTCTGCTCCGCCCTGGCCTTCCGTCCTGTCGCAGTCTCCAGGTCCTCTTCTGCTCCACGGACCTGGCCCTCCATCCCGCCCCCGGATCCGCCTCCATACCACCACCCACCTGGACAGTTTTGGAGCGTCTGGAAGCCGCTCATTGGAGGGGGGCTATGTAACGATCACCAGCTGGAGTGCCCTCGAGAGCCACCAGAGGGTGCTCCACAAAGGACTATGATCACTTCCTCACACACTACATTTCCCATACTCACTGCCTGGACTCATCATCACTGATCACATTCACCTGTACCTCATTCACTGATTCCATTCACCTGTGTCATCCTGTTAGTCTGTCTATTTCTACCATGTTCACTCATTCTCTCACCGCGAAGTCTTGTTTTACTGTTAGTTGCAATTCTGAGCGTTATCCTCCTGTGTTTGCTTCCTGTATTTTGACCTGTGGATTGTTTATCGTTGCTGACCCTTTTCTGCCTGCCCTGACCCTGGACTGTTTCACTGGACTCTGATTCTCGCTGCCTGCCTCGACCCTCTGCCTGTATCTGGTTTGTCTCTGCCTTGTCTCCATTGCCCTGTTTGCTGTTATTTGATCCCTGCCTGTTTGTCTTCTTCTAATAAATACTGCGTATGGATCTTCACCTCCAAGTCTCGGAGCAGTTTCATAACAGTTAGCTTTCTAGCTATCACATTTTAAGAAGCGATTCATGTGTTTAAAACTACACAACACAGATACAGTTTAACATTCCTGCTATTAAAAAAAATACATTTAATAAATGATTTCAATTTGCACAACCTACCCCTTTGACAGAACTGACTCATTTGCTTGTTTTATTTTTCTGTTTTTTTTTTTCACTCTTTTCTTTGCTTTCTCTCTCTTCTTTCTTTTCTTCTTCTCCCTTGAAGAGTCTGAGCCAGAAGAGTCAGAATCAGTGGAGTCACTTTCTGAATCCTCTTTAGAGATTTTCATTATTTTGGGCACGTTTGCAGGCTTATCTTTAATTTAGTCAGGAATGTTGTTGTCCATTTTGATGGCTTTAATTGGGGAAAAAGAACAGTTAAAAGTCATATTCTGTATGCCTGCATTTGGGACTATAGGTTACATATTAGCTTCACTCCAAATGAAAAATAAGTCCATATCAGCATCACCACTGCCGGTTACATCTGTCTTAATTCAGTTTAATAATGTGGGTTTACCAGATTTATGTATTTAAAGTGCAGACATTTACCTATAGGCTATGATCTTTTGAGGCTTTTTATTTCATTTGAAAAACTTATCATAATGTATATTACACCTTATTATTATACTTAGTTCTTATACATTTTAAACTTCTTTTGCACCATACAAGTTCTGTCAATATCGCGGTAGCCTCATACAGTGATTTGGTGATGAAGAGCGTGGTATTAGCATTAGCATCCTCCTCTGGAGAGTTCTCAGCGCCGCCGATTTGGTGCATTTCTTCAGCGAAATACAGATTTGTGTACGTTTTATTTAATCCATAAAATCATTACTGTGCTGTAAATCATTTTATTTTATGCAAGGCGACATACAAGGACGCGATGTCAGTTAGCCTATAGCTAGCGAGTTGGTCTTTTTTGTGTGATGGAAACGCCAGATAAAACAAATTATTTTATTTATAAAGATACTAAATCTATTTACATCAGATGTTAAAATCTGTTCTCAGAGCTGTGCCCTGTTATGGGCAGGTTATGGAGTCAAGTCAAGTGTTTTTTTATTCTAAAATGTTTGCTAAACGACTTTAAATGTAGGCAGTATTATACATGTTAAAACGATTTTTTTTGTTGCTGTATTAAAAAATGTTCTCATCTGAAATAAAAGAAGATATCATGTAAACAAGTAATTGTCCTGTATTTTACACAGGTTTAGATGACTACGTTAATATATATGTTGTTTTTTTTTTTTTTTTACAGTAAGTTTGATTTGAGTCAGAAGTATGTGGTAATTCTTTATTAATTACTAATGGGTTCCCTATATTGTCACTTTAGAATACTGTTCCAGGTTCTTAGTAATTCCTGAAGGACTATCTAATAATTATTTATTAATTACTAATAAGTTCCTTATATTTTCACTTTAGAAGACTGTTTCAGATTATAAGTAGCCTAATTCCTGGATAATTATTTGATAATTCTTTATTAATTACTAATGGGTTCCCTATATTTTCACTTTAGACTACTGTTCCAGGTTCTAAGTAATTCCTGCAGAATTATTTGATATTTTTTTATTAATTACTAATAAGTTCCCTATATTTTCAGTTTCCCTCAGTCGTTGCCTCAAATACATGAATTTACTCAATGGCATTCTATGCTGAGGAAAACAGACACACACAATACTGTATATAAAATATACAAATAATCTGAGGTTAGTTTTGTATGACTGTTCAGTAGTAGTTACTGCTTAGTTACTTTTCTTGAACCTTAATTAGCAGATAATTAGTAGTAGTTCTTCAGGAGGTATGACAGAATTCGTTAGTTATTGATTAACTAACTGATACTTAACACAATCATAACATTATATTACATACTGATTAGTTAACACATCTTCCTTAGTAGTTAACAGTAGTGAAGAAGTAGTTAATGAAGAATCACCTATTAGTTTGTCAATAATTCCTTATTAAGTTGGCTTGAGAAAGCCAACTTACTGAAATCCTATTTAAACTTATTATTATTATTATTATTCTTCTGACTCTAAAATTTAAACTCTAACTCGTCCTAGAGCTTTAACTCTACAAACTCCAAACTCGGGTCAGACCTTCAAACTGTTCTGACTTAGTGTGCTATATCTTTTCAGACTGATTTGACTTTCAGATTTCTTAAAAATTAATATTAAAAATCATAAAAATCCCATTGACTTTCATTGTAACAGTTCAAAATGAGCCAAGACTACGGTGGCCCAGTAGTCTACACCAAATAAACTCAAATCTAAATTCCCTAAAGCCTTGGACTCAATTAAACTCCCATTCTATATGTACTTATGAACTCTATCTATCTATCTATCTATCTATCTATCTATCTATCTATCTATCTATCTATCTATCTATCTATCTATCTCTTTCTAACTTATCTATCTATCTATCTATCTATCTATCTATCTATCTATCTATCTATCTGATCTTTCTTCCTTTCTAACTAATCTATCTTTCTTCCTTTCTAACTAATCTATCTTTCTTTCTTTCTAACTAATCTCTTTATTTCTAAACTAATCTATCTTTCTTTCTTTCTAACTAATCTTTCTTTCTAACTAATATTTCCTTCTAACTAATCTATCTTTCTTTCTTTCTAACTAATCTATCTATGTTTCTTTCTAACTAATCTATCTATCTTTCTTTCTAACTAATCTATCTATCTTTCTTTCTAACTAATCTCTTTCTTTCTAACTAATCTCTTTCTTTCTTTCTAACTAATCTCTTTCTTTCTAACTAATCTATCTTTTTTTCTTTCTAACTAATCTATCTTTCTTTCTTTCTAACTAATCTATCTTTCTTTCTTTCTAACTAATCTATCTTTCTTTCTTTCTAACTAATCTATCTTTCTTTCTAACTAATCTATCTTTCTTTCTTATCTATCTATCTATCTATCTATCTATCTATCTATCTATCTATCTATCTATCTATCTATCTATCTATCTTTCTTTCTTTCTAACTAATCTATCTATATATCTTTATTTCTAACTAATCTATCTTTCTTTCTTATCTATCTATCTATCTATCTATCTATCTATCTATCTATCTATCTATCTATCTATCTATCTATCTATCTTTCTTTCTTTCTTTCTTTCTTTCTAACTAATCTATCTTTCTTTATTTCTTTCAAACTAATCTATCTTTCTTTCTTTCTAACTAATCTATCTTTCTTTCTTTCTAACTAATATTTCCTTCTAACTAATCTATCTTTCTTTCTTTCTAACTAATCTATCTATGTTTCTTTCTAACTAATCTCTTTCTTTCTAACTAATCTATCTATCTTTCTTTCTAACTAATCTATCTTTCTTTATTTCTTTCAAACTAATCTATCTTTTTTCTTTCTAACTAATCTATCTTTCTTTCTTTCTAACTAATCTATCTTTCTTTCTTTCTAACTAATCTATCTTTATTTCTTTATTTCTTTCTAACTAATCTATCTTTTTTTCTTTCTAACTAATCTATCTTTCTTTATTTCTTTCAAACTAATCTATCTTTATTTCTTTATTTCTTTCTAACTAATCTATCTATGTTTCTTTCTAACTAATCTATCTTTCTTTCTAACTAATCTATCTATGTTTCTTTCTAAATAATCTATCTATCTTTCTTTCTAACTAATCTCTTTCTTTCTAACTAATCTATCTATCTTTCTTTCTAACTAATCTCTTTCTTTCTAACTAATCTCTTTCTTTCTTTCTAACTAATCTCTTTCTTTCTAACTAATCTATCTTTCTTTCTTTCTAACTACTCTATCTTTCTTTCATTCTAACTAATCTATCTTTCTTTCTAACTAATCTATCTATCTTTCTTTCTAACTAATCTATCTTTCTTTCTTTCTTTCTTGCTAATCTTTTTTCTTTCTTTCTTTCTTACTAATCTATCTTTCTTTCTTTCTTACTAATCTTTTTCTTTCTTTCTTTCTTACTAATCTATCTTTCTTTCTTTCTTACTAATCTATCTTTCTTTCATTCTTACTAATCTTTTTTTCTTTCTTTCTTTCTTACTAATCTATCTTTCTTTCTTTCTTACTAATCTATCTTTCTTTCATTCTTACTAATCTTTTTTTCTTTCTTTCTGTCTTACTAATCTATCTTTCTTTCTTTCTTACTAATCTTTTTTTCTATCTTTCTTTCTTACTAATCTATCTTTCTTTCTTACTAATCTTTTTTTCTTTCTTTCTTTCTAACTAATCTATCTTTCTTTCTTTCTTACTAATCTTGTTTTCTTTCTTTCTTTCTTACTAATCTTTTTTTCTTTCTTTCTTACTAATCTTTTTTCTTTCTTTCTTTCTAACTAATCTATCTTTCTTTCTTACTAATCTATCTTTCTTTCTTTCTTACTAATCTTTTTTTTCTTTCTTTCTAACTAATCTATCTTTCTTTCTTTCTTGCTAATCTTTTTTTCTTTCTTTCTTTCTTACTAATCTATCTTTCTTTCTTTCTAATCTTTTTTCTTTCTTTCTTACTAATCTATCTTTCTTTCTTACTAATCTTTTTTTCTTTCTTTCTTACTAATCTTTTTTCTTTCTTTCTAACTAATCTATCTTTCTTTCTTACTAATCTTTTTTTCTTTCTTTCTTTCTTTCTTACTAATCTTTTTTTCTTTCTTTCTTTCTTTCTAACTAATCTTTTTTTTCTTTCTTTCTAACTAATCTATCTTTCTTTCTTTCTTTCTTGCTAATCTTTTTTCTTTCTTTCTTTCTTACTAATCTATCCTTCTTTCTTTCTTACTAATCTTTTTTTCTTTCTTTCTTACTAATCTATCTTTCTTTCTTTCTTACTAATCTTTTTTTCTTTCTTTCTTACTAATCTTTTTTCTTTCTTTCTAACTAATCTATCTTTCTTTCTTACTAATCTTTTTTTCTTTCTTTCTTTCTTTCTTACTAATCTTTTTTTTCTTTCTTTCTAACTAATCTATCTTTCTTTCTTTCTTTCTTGCTAATCTTTTTTCTTTCTTTCTTACTAATCTTTTTTCTTTCTTTCTTTTTAACTAATCTATCTTTCTTTCTTACTAATCTTTTTTTCTTTCTTTCTTTCTTACTAATCTTTTTTTTCTTTCTTTCTAACTAATCTATCTTTCTTTCTTTCTTGCTAATCTTTTTTTCTTTCTTTCTTTCTTACTAATCTATCTTTCTTTCTTACTAATCTTTTTTTCTTTCTTTCTTACTAATCTTTTTTTCTTTCTTTCTTTCTTTCTTACTAATCTTTTTTTTCTTTCTTTCTAACTAATCTATCTTTCTTTCTTTCTTTCTTGCTAATCTTTTTTTCTTTCTTTCTTTCTAACTAATCTATCTTTCTTTCTTTCTTACTAATCTTTTTTTCTTTCTTTCTTACTAATCTTTTTTCTTTCTTTCTAACTAATCTATCTTTCTTTCTTACTAATCTTTTTTTCTTTCTTTCTTTCTTACTAATCTTTTTTTTCTTTCTTTCTAACTAATCTATCTTTCTTTCTTACTAATCTTTTTTTCTTTCTTTCTTTCTTTCTTACTAATCTTTTTTTTCTTTCTTTCTAACTAATCTATCTTTCTTTCTTTCTTGCTAATCTTTTTTTCTTTCTTTCTTTCTTACTAATCTATCTTTCTTTCTTTCTTACTAATCTTTTTTTCTTTCTTTCTTACTAATCTTTTTTCTTTCTTTCTTTCTAACTAATCTATCTTTCTTTCTTACTAATCTTTCTTTCTTTCTTACTAATCTTTTTTCTTTCTTTCTAACTAATCTATCTTTCTTTCTTTCTTACTAATCTTTTTCTTTCTTTCTTTCTTACTAATCTATCTTTCTTTCTTACTAATCTATCTTTCTTTCTTTCTAACTAATCTATCTTTCTTTCTTTCTTACTAATCTATCTTTCTTTCTTACTAATCTTTTTTCTCTCTGTCTAACTAATCTATCTATCTTTCTTACTAATCAATCTTTCTCTTACTAATCTATCTTTTTTTCTTTCTTACTAATCTATCTTTCTTTCCTTCTTTCTTTCTAACTAATCTATCTTTCTTTCTTACTAATCTTTTTTTATTTTTTTATTTCTAACTAATCTATCTTTCTTTCTCTTTCTTACTAATCTATCTTTCTTTCTTTCTTACTATTTTTTTCTTTCTTTCTTTCTTACTAATCTATCTTTCTTTCTTTCTTACTAATCTATCTTTCTTTCTTTCTAACTAATCTATCTTTCTTTCTTACTAATCTTTTTTTATTTTTTTATTTCTAACTAATCTATCTTTCTTTCTTTCTTTCTTTCTAACTAATCTATCTTTCTTTCTTTCTTACTAATCTTTTTTTTATCTTTCTTTCTAACTAATCTATCTTTCTTTCTTTCTTACTGAACTATAAACTAATTAAACTTTAAACTAATTTAAACTTTAAACTTCTTCAAACTTATTGGTCCAAACTTTCACAAGCCAACTTAAAGTTTGTCTCGACGAACTTTTTCTAGTTATTATTATTATTCTTCTGACTCTAAAATTTAAACTCTAACTCGTCCTAGAGCTTTAACTCTACAAACTCCAAACTCGGGTCAGACCTTCAAACTGTTCTGACTTAGTGTGCTATATCTTTTCAGACTGATTTGACTTTCAGATTTCTTAAAAATTAATATTAAAAATCATAAAAATCCCATTGACTTTCATTGTAACAGTTCAAAATGAGCCAAGACTACGGTGGCCCAGTAGTCTACACCAAATAAACTCAAATCTAAATTCCCTAAAGCCTTGGACTCAATTAAACTCCCATTCTATATGTACTTATGAACTCTATCTATCTATCTATCTATCTATCTATCTATCTATCTATCTATCTATCTATCTATCTATCTATCTCTTTCTAACTTATCTATCTATCTATCTATCTATCTATCTATCTATCTATCTATCTATCTATCTGATCTTTCTTCCTTTCTAACTAATCTATCTTTCTTCCTTTCTAACTAATCTATCTTTCTTTCTTTCTAACTAATCTCTTTATTTCTAAACTAATCTATCTTTCTTTCTTTCTAACTAATCTTTCTTTCTAACTAATATTTCCTTCTAACTAATCTATCTTTCTTTCTTTCTAACTAATCTATCTATGTTTCTTTCTAACTAATCTATCTATCTTTCTTTCTAACTAATCTATCTATCTTTCTTTCTAACTAATCTCTTTCTTTCTAACTAATCTCTTTCTTTCTTTCTAACTAATCTCTTTCTTTCTAACTAATCTATCTTTTTTTCTTTCTAACTAATCTATCTTTCTTTCTTTCTAACTAATCTATCTTTCTTTCTTTCTAACTAATCTATCTTTCTTTCTTTCTAACTAATCTATCTTTCTTTCTAACTAATCTATCTTTCTTTCTTATCTATCTATCTATCTATCTATCTATCTATCTATCTATCTATCTATCTATCTATCTATCTATCTATCTATCTTTCTTTCTTTCTAACTAATCTATCTATATATCTTTATTTCTAACTAATCTATCTTTCTTTCTTATCTATCTATCTATCTATCTATCTATCTATCTATCTATCTATCTATCTATCTATCTTTCTTTCTTTCTTTCTTTCTTTCTAACTAATCTATCTTTCTTTATTTCTTTCAAACTAATCTATCTTTCTTTCTTTCTAACTAATCTATCTTTCTTTCTTTCTAACTAATATTTCCTTCTAACTAATCTATCTTTCTTTCTTTCTAACTAATCTATCTATGTTTCTTTCTAACTAATCTCTTTCTTTCTAACTAATCTATCTATCTTTCTTTCTAACTAATCTATCTTTCTTTATTTCTTTCAAACTAATCTATCTTTTTTCTTTCTAACTAATCTATCTTTCTTTCTTTCTAACTAATCTATCTTTCTTTCTTTCTAACTAATCTATCTTTATTTCTTTATTTCTTTCTAACTAATCTATCTTTTTTTCTTTCTAACTAATCTATCTTTCTTTATTTCTTTCAAACTAATCTATCTTTATTTCTTTATTTCTTTCTAACTAATCTATCTATGTTTCTTTCTAACTAATCTATCTTTCTTTCTAACTAATCTATCTATGTTTCTTTCTAAATAATCTATCTATCTTTCTTTCTAACTAATCTCTTTCTTTCTAACTAATCTATCTATCTTTCTTTCTAACTAATCTCTTTCTTTCTAACTAATCTCTTTCTTTCTTTCTAACTAATCTCTTTCTTTCTAACTAATCTATCTTTCTTTCTTTCTAACTACTCTATCTTTCTTTCATTCTAACTAATCTATCTTTCTTTCTAACTAATCTATCTATCTTTCTTTCTAACTAATCTATCTTTCTTTCTTTCTTTCTTGCTAATCTTTTTTCTTTCTTTCTTTCTTACTAATCTATCTTTCTTTCTTTCTTACTAATCTTTTTCTTTCTTTCTTTCTTACTAATCTATCTTTCTTTCTTTCTTACTAATCTATCTTTCTTTCATTCTTACTAATCTTTTTTTCTTTCTTTCTTTCTTACTAATCTATCTTTCTTTCTTTCTTACTAATCTATCTTTCTTTCATTCTTACTAATCTTTTTTTCTTTCTTTCTGTCTTACTAATCTATCTTTCTTTCTTTCTTACTAATCTTTTTTTCTATCTTTCTTTCTTACTAATCTATCTTTCTTTCTTACTAATCTTTTTTTCTTTCTTTCTTTCTAACTAATCTATCTTTCTTTCTTTCTTACTAATCTTGTTTTCTTTCTTTCTTTCTTACTAATCTTTTTTTCTTTCTTTCTTACTAATCTTTTTTCTTTCTTTCTTTCTAACTAATCTATCTTTCTTTCTTACTAATCTATCTTTCTTTCTTTCTTACTAATCTTTTTTTTCTTTCTTTCTAACTAATCTATCTTTCTTTCTTTCTTGCTAATCTTTTTTTCTTTCTTTCTTTCTTACTAATCTATCTTTCTTTCTTTCTAATCTTTTTTCTTTCTTTCTTACTAATCTATCTTTCTTTCTTACTAATCTTTTTTTCTTTCTTTCTTACTAATCTTTTTTCTTTCTTTCTAACTAATCTATCTTTCTTTCTTACTAATCTTTTTTTCTTTCTTTCTTTCTTTCTTACTAATCTTTTTTTCTTTCTTTCTTTCTTTCTAACTAATCTTTTTTTTCTTTCTTTCTAACTAATCTATCTTTCTTTCTTTCTTTCTTGCTAATCTTTTTTCTTTCTTTCTTTCTTACTAATCTATCCTTCTTTCTTTCTTACTAATCTTTTTTTCTTTCTTTCTTACTAATCTATCTTTCTTTCTTTCTTACTAATCTTTTTTTCTTTCTTTCTTACTAATCTTTTTTCTTTCTTTCTAACTAATCTATCTTTCTTTCTTACTAATCTTTTTTTCTTTCTTTCTTTCTTTCTTACTAATCTTTTTTTTCTTTCTTTCTAACTAATCTATCTTTCTTTCTTTCTTTCTTGCTAATCTTTTTTCTTTCTTTCTTACTAATCTTTTTTCTTTCTTTCTTTTTAACTAATCTATCTTTCTTTCTTACTAATCTTTTTTTCTTTCTTTCTTTCTTACTAATCTTTTTTTTCTTTCTTTCTAACTAATCTATCTTTCTTTCTTTCTTGCTAATCTTTTTTTCTTTCTTTCTTTCTTACTAATCTATCTTTCTTTCTTACTAATCTTTTTTTCTTTCTTTCTTACTAATCTTTTTTTCTTTCTTTCTTTCTTTCTTACTAATCTTTTTTTTCTTTCTTTCTAACTAATCTATCTTTCTTTCTTTCTTTCTTGCTAATCTTTTTTTCTTTCTTTCTTTCTAACTAATCTATCTTTCTTTCTTTCTTACTAATCTTTTTTTCTTTCTTTCTTACTAATCTTTTTTCTTTCTTTCTAACTAATCTATCTTTCTTTCTTACTAATCTTTTTTTCTTTCTTTCTTTCTTACTAATCTTTTTTTTCTTTCTTTCTAACTAATCTATCTTTCTTTCTTACTAATCTTTTTTTCTTTCTTTCTTTCTTTCTTACTAATCTTTTTTTTCTTTCTTTCTAACTAATCTATCTTTCTTTCTTTCTTTCTTGCTAATCTTTTTTTCTTTCTTTCTTTCTTACTAATCTATCTTTCTTTCTTTCTTACTAATCTTTTTTTCTTTCTTTCTTACTAATCTTTTTTCTTTCTTTCTTTCTAACTAATCTATCTTTCTTTCTTACTAATCTTTCTTTCTTTCTTACTAATCTTTTTTCTTTCTTTCTAACTAATCTATCTTTCTTTCTTTCTTACTAATCTTTTTCTTTCTTTCTTTCTTACTAATCTATCTTTCTTTCTTACTAATCTATCTTTCTTTCTTTCTAACTAATCTATCTTTCTTTCTTTCTTACTAATCTATCTTTCTTTCTTACTAATCTTTTTTCTCTCTGTCTAACTAATCTATCTATCTTTCTTACTAATCAATCTTTCTCTTACTAATCTATCTTTTTTTCTTTCTTACTAATCTATCTTTCTTTCCTTCTTTCTTTCTAACTAATCTATCTTTCTTTCTTACTAATCTTTTTTTATTTTTTTATTTCTAACTAATCTATCTTTCTTTCTCTTTCTTACTAATCTATCTTTCTTTCTTTCTTACTATTTTTTTCTTTCTTTCTTTCTTACTAATCTATCTTTCTTTCTTTCTTACTAATCTATCTTTCTTTCTTTCTAACTAATCTATCTTTCTTTCTTACTAATCTTTTTTTATTTTTTTATTTCTAACTAATCTATCTTTCTTTCTTTCTTTCTTTCTAACTAATCTATCTTTCTTTCTTTCTTACTAATCTTTTTTTTATCTTTCTTTCTAACTAATCTATCTTTCTTTCTTTCTTACTGAACTATAAACTAATTAAACTTTAAACTAATTTAAACTTTAAACTTCTTCAAACTTATTGGTCCAAACTTTCACAAGCCAACTTAAAGTTTGTCTCGACGAACTTTTTCTAGTTAATTATGCAGTAAGTAAGATACAGTATTCTAAAGTGTTACTGTTAAATCTTCTATTTTGTCCTGCAGAGACTGACATTTCACCTTCCAGGTGTCAGTCTCTGCCTTGGCTTCAGCCAATATAGACACAGTGGGCGCTGCTTCAGTGGGTTTATCTACAAAGGAAAAAAAGAAAAGAAAAAAAGGGTAGGGGGTGGGGGGGGGGTGACTCTTAGGTTTACTTAGTTAAAAATTGTCGGTAAAAATCGTTTAGTTTTCTCAGTTATTTATACTATTCAAACCAGGATCAACCGTTTTCTTGATGATTCCATTTGTAAAACTTAATTAGTAGCCTAATTAGAGTTAGCTAGTTGATAAACGTGCATAATTTACCGGATTGTTCTGTGTGTTCATCCCGAGATGATCTTCTGTCTCCCCCTGGTCTGATGCTCATCCGTCAGTCCACTCTCCATCATCAAACTTGCTTTTGTATAGACCCCTTTTGCGCCGACGTCACAGTGACGTCACGGCGCTAGCTGGAGGCAAAACAAAGGGAAAACTGGAGGCGGCCAATACAAACCAGCACAGATTCGGCTACACAATAAGGAGCTTAAATTGTTATTATTATTATTATTAAATGTCCTCTTGTTGTGTTGTTGGGTGCAAGAATCGATGAAAAATAAATATGCTGTATCTGGAATTTTTATTTCTAGAAAATATTCACTTCATTAAAGTTGCACCGTAATATCTCTACATTGTCATCTACTTGGCGCTGGCAGAACTGCGGATCGTGCCACACGAGTCTTGTACATGAGCATTCATCACATAGTTAGTTTCTCTTTACGCTCTGTTTCTCTATCAGGTAGGTGTAGAAGTCAGGCCACTCAACCGGAGGTAACGTTATCGTTAATCCTGTCAGATCGTCCTATTGACTGAGCGTGTAATGTTACGGGTCGGCCAATCTGGTTCCGTCCGTTAAAATTAACTTTTGCAAATAACAATCGCGGTCCTGGACAGTGAGTGACCTTACACATTAAGATAAAATCAGATTTTCTCCCGTCATTGTTAAAAAAACAAGCTAACAAAACTTGCAAACTAGCGTTAGTGAAGCGGCCGGAGGGATCGTTCTGCCTCCACCTAAGCTCCGCCCACATAAAAACGTCACCATGTTTACCAACTGAAAAGGGGTCTATTCAACACCTGTTTATCTCCGCTGAATAACCGCTGGCCGCTCTATTTTTATTTATGAAGCTGAAATAACAATGACTTGTGGCTTCTATAGACCTTTTGCACCGGAGAAACGAGGGCGCCGCCATCTTTACAATATTGTCTTTGAACTTCCGTTTCTGCGGTCGCTCTGTGTATCTCTATGGCAGCGCTGTCGAGGAGTAATTAGCTAGTAAAGTGGATTTCCCCCAGATAGCAAAATTTGTCTGGCCCACCTCTGGGCCTCATCCTTGCTTCAGATAATTATTATTAAGAGTAAGTGTCCCCAACTAAGAAAGCCAGAGGCGACAGTGGTAAGAACCCAAACTCCATCAGTGACAAAACGAAGAAAGAAAAACCAGGCTCAGTCGGGGGGGCAGTTCTCCTCTGGCCAAACAACGCACATGGTGTGTGTTAGGGTTCAGGCTGCTTCACAATCAGATTGTGGATTGATATCATTCAGAGTATTTTATTCAGCTCCTTTTGCTTGAAGATTGGAAAAGATTTACATCAAGGTAAAAGAGTAGCAAAACTCGAGAGCATGTAGATATGAATTTGAGAACTTGTACAATAAATATTTGTACTTGTACAATAAAATTTACACTCACAGCGCCAATGTGAAAACCTCAATTAGGCATTTGCAACTTCTCAAATCTGTCATTGCAATTTTTTTAATTGCCCCTCCTTTCTCTCTCACCGCCACTCAGTTTACAAATGCACAATCTGTTGCAAAGTCAATGCGTGAGGATTTGAAATAGCAATGGCAGATTTGAGAAGTTGCAAATGCCAAATTGAGGTTGTACTGCGAATATGAATGAACGAATACAAGTTTGTGTCTGTCATTGTATTTCTGTGAATGGCATTTTACACATTTGTGACTAGTTGTCTGCAGCTTCAAATTCAGAATACAGGTTTGTGACTATTGTCTGAGAGTTAAAATCTCAACATTCAACAGGTTTTCAAGTACAAATATTTATTGTACAAGTTCTCAAATTCACATCTATGTTCTCCAGTTTTGCTACTCTTTTACCTTCATGAGATCACGCCGGCGTTGGTGAGAGGGGAGTTGAAGCTGGGTCTGTGTGGAGGACTGGTCTGGTTCTCATGGATCTGATCCGATGATCCGATGACTGTGCCGAGGACTGTTGTGTCAACAAGGTCTTCACAGATGTTTGTTTCTAGGTCTCGTCTAGTTATGATGTTCTCGTCTGGCAGGCTGTTGTGGTCATCTCAGGGTGCAGGTCCACCATCTGGTCTGAATGCGGACTAGATCCGGCTGACTACAGTAGCCCAACCTTGGGATAAGAATGAGACGGAGAGACTAACATTAGCGTAGATGCCATTCTTACGATGTAACAAGTACATTCGGTGTAGCTACCTTTAACGGATGTGAATTACAGAAATGTGAGTGTGTATGTTTATGCTAGGTTAAAGAGGTGTGTTTTTAATATAGATTTAAACTTATCTTGTGTCTGCCCCTCGATCTGCTGCCAGTTCATGGATCCTCGATGTCCATTTCAGCAACATTAGCCATGAGGGTTTCTCTGAACTGCATCTTTTAAATAAAGGAATATATATTGTGAGGCATTCTTAAGCATTAGTTTAAGCACATAGGTTTGACAAATGTTGTTGCCAGAGTTCACGCAGCAGTTTAAAATATTGGTAACACTTTACAACAAGGTCTCATTTGTTAAAATTAGGCTATTTAATGTGTTAACTAACATTAACATTGAACAATACATTTGTTACCGTATTTATTCATCTTTGTTAACATTAGTTAATAAAAATACAACCAGTGTTCACTTTTAATTTTAATAATGTATTAGTATGCATTCTTAGTCCATGTTAACTAATGTAGTTAACTGATATTAACAAATTAAACCTTATTAGTGTTACAAAAATATCTGTTAAAAAATGTTGGTGTCAGACTCCAAACAGATCATTCACTCAATCAATCATAGAACCGTTAACATCCCCACTGCAGTAAAAAAAAATTAAGAATTACCATTTTAATAACATTATACAGAGATATATACGCTTTAATAATTTTCTTTCACTGTAAAGTTCCTGCTCTAAAGCAGATTACATTACATTCAAGAACACAAGACGCGCCAAAGACAATGAATCAAGAAGCTGCACTTATTTGGCAGCTTCTCTTATGTAACTGACGTTATCTAACGTATAACGCTTTTCTGTTTCGGAGTTCCCCACAGGAGTGTTAAAACAAAATACATATTTAATTTCAGATTATACATGTTGTCTCCGCGGGTGTAATGCAGCAACAGCGTGGTCGTGTAGTTCGATTCATAAATAAATGACTATTTTGAAAGGTAGTGAATCAAATCAGAAAGAGTCGCCTGTATAGAGAAATACGGCGCCGTGAGCGTTGTCCGACTCCTATGATTCGATAACTAATCACTCGTTGAAAAAGACGAATTGTTTGACTAAAGTTTAGCAAACAAAATTGAATATAACTCAATATCATTTTATTAGCTAACAGTGCTGTCCATCACAGCAGTTTTTCTAATAAAACAAACACAACCATCCTAAAAAGAGACCGTATAACGGTAACGTTTGGCCTTCTCATCACTCTCCGCGACCGAATGGGTATTCTGACGTTACGTAAGCCCAATAATCATCGCAAACATCTATATTTAAAAAAAAAACTATTTTTATCTTGACAGTTTAAACATCAAACAACACTAGAACAATAAATGAATTAAATTACTTACTAGTTTTTTCAGCTGAATGATTCCTCTCGACACAGATGTTCTGACTGCGTCTGCAGGATCCTCCTCAGGATTTAAATTAACCGCCAAAACCTTTTTCCGGCGGCTGAGTTCCTTAACTCTAGTAGTGGGCTGCTTCCCAGATAGCACAAGTCTATTTGATGTGATGTTTACATCTGGAAGACGTATTTTTAAGAGTGTTTGCTCATCTGCAATACGTCTATAGGACGTTTCCTGTCAGATGTCAAATAGACGTTTAGAAGATGTCAGTTTAACATGCATTCTAAATCATTACATCTTAAAGACATCTTCTAAACGTCTATTTGACATCAGACAGGAAACGTCCTATAGACGTATTGCAGATGAGCAAACACTCTTAAAAATACGTCTTCCAGATGTAAACATCACATCAAATAGACTTGTGCTATCTGGGGTTGTGACTAAACGAACTCGGGCCGATGGTAAATACACGCAGCTATAACGAGTATGGACCTGACACCAGTACAACTGCTTTCAGCCGATACTGGCCCATACAGAAAAAGCCGTCAGTCAGCCAGATGCGTTATGCACGGATCTGGCCCATTATCTGTTCACCGATGCCGACAGTGAGCCGACAGTGACGCATTTCAGCCGGAATCGGCCCAACTGTGCTTGCTATCTGGCCACCAGGGAGACACATTTTAATTTTTAAACCACATTTACAATCAAATATATTTTGGTATTCACTCACTTAACACTTCATTGGGAACTTGGTTACACATCCAGGCGGTTTATTTGCAGGTATACATGAAAATCGATTTTTAAATCAGTATTTTCCCTCGTGAGGTTCTTCCATCGGAAAACAACATTCCACACGACGAACGATGATCATGACGTCATCCGATGTCGTCGCCACGAGCTCAGCGCAAATAAAATAATAAACCACATTTAGAGGTAAAGAAATACATTCCTTTTCACAACAATATTGTTTAATACTGTCATAGATACATATATATGCCACTTTTACACTGTTGCAACCAAGTTTCGATTTTCTATCACCACTTTCCTTGTGTGCTATGTTGTTTCATTGTCGATCTACCAGTGCACGAGGAGAGAGTGACCTAAATATAAAATATAATATAACTTTGAATTTACAAATTTTTCCACAATAATGATTTCATACAGGTTAAATAGACCATATTTACTCACAATTCGCTGAGTTATATTATTGGATTAGACTATTTGAAGCTTATTAAGCACATTTTATAGAAAAACTTTTTTTCTAAAAGCAGTCTATATAGGGGGCGCGCACGGGGCGCGCGCTCTCTCACACTTCACTTCGGAGAACTGCTGACACGGAAAGATCGCTCTGCTGTTTTAATCCATTTATTCATTATAAAATACATATATAAATATTCCTATTGTGATGTGTATATATATATATATATATATATATATATATATATATATATATATATAAAATAGTATATTATTGAAAATATTTATATTATAATTAAAATAGTTTATTTTTTATATATAACCCTTCCTGAATTGATAATAATATTAGTGTAGAACATTGCATAGAAACTGTATCTATTCCTCGTTTACTGAGATCAAACAACAAATCTATTGCGGGATCTAGAAAAAATCTAATTGTTATTAAAACAGAAAATCTTGCTATTAGTGAACAAAAACAATTTATAAAGCTAGGTCTTCTAAACATTAGATCACTTACACCTAAGGCGGTTATTGTAAATGAAATAATCACAGATAATAGCATCGATGTACTTTGCCTCACTGAAACCTGGCTTAAACCAAATGATTATTTCGGTCTAAATGAGTCTACTCCGCCAGGATACTGTTACCCAGCTAACAATTTATGGTTCCCAGAACGTTCTGGGAACGTTAGTTTTTGGTTGTGGGAACGTTCCCTGAAGGTTATGGTTTAGGTTAGGTTTTGGTTCCCATGGAAAGTTTTCTGAACGTTTAGGGAACGTTAGTTTTTGGTTACATTGCAACCTTTAGGCAACCTTTAGGGAACGTTCCCCTAACGTTCTTTTTTACATTCTCCTAACCTTTAAATAACTTTAACAACAATGGTACCAATTTTATTATTACTTTAAACTGTCTGTGCATGAGCAGGAATTAATTATTATATATTAGCAGGAATGAATGAATGAACAAACAAACAGGCAAACTCGATGGGATTTAAAACTTTAATATAAAATGAAAATACAAAAAATATAAACGGCCTAAAAAAATAATACAAGAATCAGAGTCAGATTTATACAATTTTAGTATACAACTATGTAGGGCTGGGTATTGACAAATTTCACGATTCGATTCACAAGCTTGCAATTCAATTCGATTTCGATTCTGATTCGATACAATATTGATTATTTTGGATATGTTACAATAAATAAACATTTATAATGTGTTTAGAATTTTTTTTTTAATTACCTTTACAGGGACTTTAAATTACCCGTTTATTTATTTTTTATAATAAGATTATATGAAATATAAACATTTAAATGGTGGCTGCCAGATTTATTCAAATATGCATAAAACATTGAAGAACATTAAGATTATAATGCATATGTAATATTGTGCTTATATTTTAACAAAATGCTCCTCTCTAGAGTTATTTTTTCTAGCTGACTAACAAGTTTATGGCCACATGTGGTTTTTCTGAGGTAAATATGACGATTCATGACATTGATTACAAGCTGTTTAACTGACGTCTTTCCACGGTTGAAACACTGATTGAGCGAATCAATGTGACATGATACGGATTTCGATAAGTTTTACTCTATCTTTTAACACACTTTCAGATGCTCATTAATGTTTATTTTTGCGCTGTATTGGTATTAAGCCGGAAGAGATCAAAGCGCCCCGCGCTGCTGCTTCTCTTGAGCTGTGCCAGAGCGATCTCACGCCACAGCGCCAAAACGGTATTTGTGTTTTTGAATTTCAAAAGAAAATGAACGTAATTTGAAAATTCACACGGTTTCATATCAATAGTAACAAAGGACAAAGATTATTGCGATGTTTTGGATGCGTGCTACAATGTTCCATCAATTTAAATGAAACAGCATTAATCGATTCTTGAGATTTAAGAATCGATATCGGTTTGTAAAAATGAGAATCGATTAATATCGAGAAATCGATATTTATTACCCAGCCCTACAACTATGACATAATATCAATACAAGTACAAATGGAGTGGGATGAAGAGTGCAAAGTAATAGTGCAAATGTAGTGTGCAAGATGCATAAAGTATGTAATGTGTAGGTGAATGGCCAAAGTGGCAAAAATACAATAATAACAAAAATAGGGCTCCATGGTTCTGAAGGTCCAGTCCTTCTCAGCTGGCCTAAAAAGAAAGAAACAAAAGTTTGATATGTCATACTAAGAATGAACACATTGACAAAAGCAAGACAAATTGCTTTACTAACAACCCTGTTTTTTATGATAGCAAATATTGATAGTTTACCCATTCCATTGATTATTATGAACATCACATGGAAGAATTTCAATTTACCGTCTGTGTGGGGCAAACTTTAGCACTTGCCCAATCAAGTCCTCCGCGGGGAAGTTTTTCTCGGAGGTCGCTAGAGTAGAAGTCAAAATTAAACATAGTTACAAGTCAAATTAAAACCTTCAAGCTAAGAATAATACTGATGTGAACAATAAAATAACACCTGCCTGTAATAACCCTGCAGATTGTCAGGTCCTGGAAGGCCTTCTTTGCCTTTCTGCCCCGCAGACTATACTGTTTTAGCACGTCATTGGTTGCCACTCGCCGTAGCATGCGACGGATGGCAGTACCTGTGGTCGAACCTCCAAGGGTTGTCAGGAAAAGTTGCTGTAAAACATATAGAAATACAAATTATACATGTAGAACAAAATGGAGAGCTTGTACATTCTCATTTTGTAAGAGCCGTCAGTTCAGTTATAATGATATTTGAAGTTATGCAATTTTATAGTGTTAATCTTAGGGCAGGACTATGGCCACTTAATTACCATGTTGTCCCTTCTCTCCTGTTGACCGAGACTCCTGTCAAACTCCTCCAGCTCTGTGACTGTTGAGCAGGGCGACGGCAACATGTCATCGACTGGAGCAGAGGGAGGTGACTGGGAGCTCCTTAAAGGTGGGGTAGGTAAAAAAAAAATTGTCCAAATTTGTTTAAACTGTCTTTATATACCAATACATAATTAAAATGTAAGTACTCTGACAAAGAGATTATACAAATCGAGTGTTTGTAGTCCTCTCAGGGCTGCAATAAACACAGCTACTTATCTCCATTCGGGGCGAATGAAATGATTGGCTGGGGCGACTGTCACTCTCCCTCGCTACCATGACTACCACCCCGCGGTTACAGGAGGCGCCCACATGTGCGCGCGCGTTTGACTCGAAGAGGTGAAGAGGCACTGAAGCTAGTAATAATAACAATTATGGCAGAGAAAGAGCAGTCACAATTCTCAGTACCTGCATATACAGTCAGCGAAACAAGTAAAAAAAGGAAGATAGTATTCGAAAAGGCTATGATCAAAAAGTCTTCGGATAAATCAATCAACCCCGGACCTGTCCTTGAGCCGACGATGCGGTAGGCTACTTGTCTCCGGAGTGTTAGGCCTCATCAGAGTCAACTGTGCTTTCATCGTGGAAGCTCTTACATGCAAAACACAGTATATGTTGGAAAACGTGTATCAATGCAACCTGTTTTTTTAGCTTTGCCTTATGTTACTAGCTCGTAACCGATGAAAACTCAATATATTTTAAACTGTACCAGTATTGATATGCTAGCTTGATAGTGAGTACTAACAGCCATGTTAGTTGTTTATATTTATAATGATAAAGTTAGGTATTTTATTACATGTGATTCTGATATGATGTCACTACATGCACTGCGCTCCTCTCCGCTCGCGCTGGTAAACGCGTCCTCCAGCTGATGTGTTTCGCGTCCATGTGTTTTGGGGGCGTGGCTTTGGAAGGAGCCCAGACCGGAGGGGGTAGGAGTGAATGGAATAAGTAGCTGTGTTTATTGCAGCACTGAGAGGACTACAGACACTCGATTTTTATACTTTCTTTTTCAGAGTACTTACATTTTAATTATGTATTGGTATATAAAGACAGTTTAAACAAATTTGGAAACAAGTTTTTTTTAGACAAATATGACCTACCCCACCTTTAAGAGCATGAGCAGCTCATCCATCTTCTGCTCCATCTTCTCCTCAAATGCATCCATCTGCTGTGCCATGCGGGTAATGGATGTCCTCACGGCTATGGAAAAATTATTGGTTTTAGTTGTTATACATTATATACTTGCATATGTGAACAACTTAAGTGAGTCTTCTTACCTCTCATTTCCGTCTCCATGGCTGAGCCACCTCCCTCTGTGTGATGAGTTCTGCTGTTTACAACAACAAAAAGAATCAAGTTACTCTCAAGTTCCTTGTCATGAAATTGTATTTCATTGGAAAATTCAAAGCCACTGTACCTTCAGGCTGAGCTTGCGTCACAATAGACCCATTCAATTCTGGGTGACTGGCTGGTTTTCTGTGTGGTGTTGACTAAAAAGAAAGTAGATATGAATATTGGTCAGTTCATTTATGGCAGGTTTCTTGCGCATGGCAAAAAAAAAAAAACTTACATGCAGGTGGTGGAGGCATCTGCATGCCTGTAAAAAGACAGAAAGAGACAAACACATCAGAACAGTCACATGATATGCACCAGGTTGAATGTCAGTACTCAGTTGTTCGTTGGTAGGAAATATGACTCTGGTTTCTTAAATGCATGCAGAAATGTTAACTTACGGACAGGGCTTCCAGACACACACTCTGTCCTGGAATGCTTTCTTGCTTGTGGAACAGTTTCATCTGAAATAAAAGACTAAACAATTTGTACAGATTACAAAAAGAAAATTTTAATGGTGTAAATAATTCCTTCTGTACTTTTTTGAGAGCCAGTAGCAGAACAAAGCAGTATTTCCATACAGAGAAAACTATTTATTTATTTATATATAGTATAGCAGCAATAGGTCACCTGTACAGAGCCAGATTTTCTTGACTGTATATTTGACCCAGAAGTACCTGAGTGAACCTTATGGGTGGTGTTCCTCGCTGCAGGAGTCACTGGTCTCATCCATAGGTTTGTCCATGGTCGTCGACTCGTCGTAGCCCAGAGACTTTCTAATGGGGAGACACAGCAGCCATAGAAATGCTAATTAATTAAAAGAACCAGTATATCTTATTTGTAACAAGAACGCAAGCAGGTTAACATGATGACACAAAACATACAATGTGGCAAAGCATACACGTTGTGCACCAGCATACAAAGCCCAATATATATGCATTACAGATATATATTAGTACAGCCATTAGCTAGAGCTAAATCCATTATTACAGCTACAGGACCCAAAACAGTCATATGAGCATGCGCAGTGACGGAATATAACAAAGCCCTACGAGGGAAAGGCTTAAGGTTAAACCCCAAACACTTGTATTACAACCACAACATCATGAAACTGTAGCGTATTTCACTTACTTTTTCGTGAGAATGTGAAGCTGAAATGTGAAGCTGTGTAGGTCGTTGGTTGTTTTTCCAATTCTTCCTGATAGTGAACGGGGTTCTACGTAGACGTATCCATTTCTCCCAGCCAATCTGGAACGTCCTTGTTGCGTCACACGCCTTGACGTCAGGCAACCTGGCCAATCAGCATTTTAGAGGGTAATTTTAAACTAAAATGGAGTGTGTTGCTCTCTCCGACACACTGGTACTACTAACTAACGTTACCCACTCTTTCCTGCACTTAACCATTAGATAGAGTTTCTTATTATTTACTGTTTAAACGTAAAGTGTAATGCTAACGTTACAGTGTGTAACATCACACACCCTTATTTGCTCGACGGCACAGGGATGCCAACGGTAACTTACAGGAATAAATGAAACAAGTTCTGAATGTATTCTAACAGTGATAGCAGAAAACTATTATACAAATATTTTACCGAACTATTATTATTTGTTTAATCCTTCATGAAACTCACAAACAGTGTGAGTGCTACGTGTGTATTTCTATAAAGAGACGGGAAAAAATGTAACTAGCCTACACAAGATGGCTTGTAGGCTACTAGGCAACATGAACTGGTCAGTTAAGTTGGGAGCTAACGTTAGCACTAACTAAAACGTGTCTAGGGCTAATACACCTGTGCTCAAACACACCAATTAATCTCGAGTGTCCATTTACCTGAAAGAAGACGGGTTCCCAGGCATGTTCTGTGTATCGATCCAGACCAGAAGGACTTTGGTGTATGTAAATCTAGCACAACACGGAAGCCAGTACAACCGGTCGGTCACCTGAAAGCAGAGGCCTTTCCCCCTACTGGTGTGGGGGTGTAACGGTTGGATTTGTACACCGACCGAACTGCACTTGTTAGAAGTGAAATGTGGAATGAAAGAAGTGAATTTTCTTAGTTGTAAAAATCGTTCTATTGATAGATTCTTGTTTTAAGTATTTTTAACTAATACAGTTAAAAAATCAAAATCAAGCAAAAAAGTATTGTTTTTAGCTAAATTTATTATCAGCATAAAAATAAATATATTCTCTTACTATGCTGTTTATCTTACTTATATTTCATAAGACGAACCATTTTTGAGTGAATCTAAATCAAGTGACTGCAAACCTTTTATATGCTACGTCATTAAATGGAGCTGAAATAAACATTTCAAACCCGCACTCAGAACAACCAAAAACAACCAAACGGGAACGTTGTGTGGAGGTATGGTGCAACCACAGGAGAACGTTTTAGTTGGTTGGTTCCCTTAACGTTTAGGGAACGTTATAACCCTGAGGGAACGTTCCCTAAACGTTAGTTTTTGGTTTGGTTCGAACTAACCTTTAGAGAACCATAAACTAACGTTCCCTAACGTTCCCTAAACGTTCTGTGTTAGTGGGGTATAAGCATGAGCCCCGTCTGATCGGTCGTGGCGGCGGTGTTGCAACAATCTACAGGGATATCCTTAATGTTACTCAGAAAATAGGTGAAGTTTAAGTCGTTTGAAGTACTAAATGTTACGCTCTCAGATGTAAGAAAAAAATCCCATTATCTCTAGCCATGGCTACTGTATATAGACCTCCAGGGCCTTGCGCTGATTTCCTAAAAGAGTTTGCAGACTTTCTCTCAGATCTATTGGTCAACGTTGATAAAGCATTAATTGTTGGAGATTTTAACATACACGTAGATAACACAAATGATGTGTTAGGGACTGCGTTTACAGATTTACTAAACTCCTTTGGGGTTAAGCAAAACGTCACCGGACCAACTCATCGTCTTAATCATACACTCGATTTAATTATATCATATGGAACCGATCCAACCGATATAGATATCATCCCACAAAGTGATGATGTCACTGACCATCACATGGTAACCTGCATATTTCGTACTGCTGTAATATGTCATGCTGCGCCACGTTATCGACCAGGTAGAACAATTCTTCCATCCACCATAGATAATTTCTCAAATAGCTTATCTGATCTGTCTCAGCTGCCTGAACCCAAACAATCAGACGAACTAATTAGCACTGAGCACCATTCTCTCTAGAACATTGGATATTGTTGCACCCATTAGATTAAAAAAGGTCAGAGAGAAAAGTAAAGCACCATGGTACACCAATACTATGCATGTTCTAAAGAGAGAAACCCGTAATTTAGAGCGTAAATGGAAACAAACTAATTTAGTGGTCTTTAGAATCGTGTGGAAAGACGGTATGTCACGTTATAAAAAGGCCCTTAAAACGGCCAGGGCTGAGCACCTCAGCAAATTAATAGAAAACAACCAAAACAATCCAAGGTTTTTATTTAACACCGTGGCTAGACTAACAAATAAACAGACGTCATCTGAACAAAATACCCCTTTACAGTTTAATAGTCATGATTTCATGAACTTCACTGAGAAAATTGAAAGCATCAGAACCACAATTGTAAACGTTCAATCCTTGCTCGCACCTTATAATTCAGCCTCAATTATCACCCCTCAAGAACAATTACAATGCTTTACAACCATAGAACAAAAAGAGTTAAATAAACTTATCACTTCATCTAAAACAACAACATGTTTATTAGATCCTATACCAACTAAACTACTGAAAGAAGTGTTACCTATAGTGGAAGAGCCTCTTCTCAATATTATTAACTCCTCTCTATCTTTAGGTCATGTTCCAAGAACGTTCAAGCTGGCAGTTATAAAACCTCTTATTAAGAAACCACAATTAGATCCAAATAACCTAGTAAATTACAGACCCATTTCAAATCTTCCATTTATGTCTAAAATACTAGAAAAAGTTGTGTCCGCTCAACTGGGCTCGTTCTTGCAAGAAAATTACATCTATATAGATTCACATCGATAGATAGAATCACTCGTTAAAATCACAAATGATTTACTTTTAGCTTCGGACCAAGGCTGCATCTCAATACTAGTTTTACTTGATCTTAGGGCAGCGTTCGATACTATAGATCACACAATACTCTTAGATCGACTACAAAATTATACTGGTGTTCAAGGACAAGCATTAAGCTGGTTCAGATCATACTTATCTGACCGCTACCATTTTGTCTATTTAAATGGAGAAAAATCGATCATAACTTCGGCAAACTATGGAGTGCTGCAGGGATCTGTGTTAGGCCCTCTATTATTCTCAATATATATGCTGCCACTTGGTAATATTCTAAGGAAACATGGAATTAGTTTCCATTGTTATGCTGATGACACTCAAATATAGATTTCATCACAGCCGGATGAAAACGCTATATTATCCAAATTGACAGATTGTGTTAAAGATATAAAAGATTGGATGACGCGTAATTTTTCTTTTATTAAATCCAGACAAGACAGAGGTAATACTTATCGGTTCGAACAACCGTCCACAAAACCTCTTACAACACTACTTTAACATAGTAGGATGCCCTGTTACTTTATCATCTACAGTAAAAGACCTGGGTGTTATATTAGACTGCAACCTGTCTTTTAAAAATCATATTTCATATGTTACAAAAACAGCCTTTTTCCACCTTAGAAACATTGCTAAGCTACGTAATATGCTATCAGTTTTTGATGCAGAAAAGTTAGTTCATGCATTCATGACCTCGAGACTAGATTACTGTAATGCTTTATTAGCTGGTTGTCCTGCATCTTCAATAAACAAGCTACAGTTAGTCCAAAATGCAGCCGCTAGAGTTCTTACTAGATCAAGAAAATATGATCATATAACACCAATTTTATCATCACTTCATTGGTTACCTATACAGTTACGTATTAATTACAAGGTATTGCTTTTGACTTATAAAGCCCTAAATGGTTTAGCTCCAGTCTATTTAACGGATCTTCTATCGCCCTACAATCCATCGCGCTCTTTATGATCACTAAATTCGAGGCTTCTGGTCATTCCTAGGATATCCAGATCCACCAAAGGAGGGAGAGCATTTTCACATTTAGCTCCGAAGCTCTGGAATAGCCTTCCTGATATTGTTCGTTGCTCAGACTCGCTCTCCCAGTTTAAAACTAGACTAAAGACGCATCTATTTAATCTTACAGTTAAATCCGGCCTCTAGTTCATAAACGCCAGAGGAGAACTGGCCCCCGACTGAGCCTGGGTTCTCCCAAGGTTTTTTTTCTCCATTGGGTCACCTGATGGAGTTTTAGGACACCATTGGGTCACTTGATGGAGTTTTTCGGTTCCTTGCCACTGTTGCCTTTGGCTAGCTCAGTTGGGGATATTCAAATTAATTAACCAATCATTAATACCATTGATCAGCCCTACTAAACGTGGATGTTTTTTCCACTAAGAAACAAACATTGTTATGTTATTTTGATTGAAACTGTGAAGCTGCTTTGATACAATCTGTATTGTGAAAAGCGCTATATAGACTTGACTTGCCTGAAGAAGGTAGGCCTATAGGTTATATCCGAAACGTCGCAATAGGCTTTTTTTTTTTTTTCTTTTTTTTTTTACTTTAATTTTTCACATTTATTTCTCTGATTTCATTAGCCTCGTTTCCATTACAGATTTGCGCAAAACTTTTGCTATATTTTCTAAATGTCAATAAAAAACTATTACAAAATAATTTTTTTTCCTCTCGCGGTAAAATCATGGCAACGGATGTTGGTAGGTTTACGTAAATCCCAGCCTGCACTAGCCATTATTTTTAATCGAAGGAGAGGTAGGCATGTGATCCAGGAACTATTGGAAAGGAAAGCCCAGTATACTGAGGAGTGGCACGTATGAGGTGTTTCTGGGTGTTTCTCCCTCATGTCTGCTTCAAAGTCTTGATAAATTGTGGCATTTCAATTGTTTAGAATCCAGTTTCCCATAATTCTTTTGTCTTTTATGATTTTAATAAAGAACTATGTCTCGTCTTCTGTCCATGCCGTGTTATCTTTAAAGAATGATCTACTTTGACTTACGTCAGATGACCTGTAAATGCGAAAAAAACTTTCTAATGCAGCTTTGCAAAATATTAATTTTTTTGGAATTCCCTGAAAAAGCACCTCATGCTAGCGCAAAAACGTTTTTGCGATTATATGGGAGTTTTTCCAAAATTAACGTGTTTCCATTGGGCGTATTTTTTATTCGCTATTTCAATTTGCGCAATTTGAAGGGTAATGGAAACACGGCTATTTTGAATTTATTTTGGATTTATTGAAATACTGTTAGGATGGATGTCTTCAGAGGCCGTGCGAGACAGAGGAATACTCCACGGGTGAGACTCAGACTCTCCAACAGTCCTCCTTTCTTAATAATAATAATAGAAATGATAACCACTTCTCTGCCAACTCAAATGCACGTTTCCGTGCAAATGATCCATATTTCACTCCACAAGAAATGGGAAGAGATCGAGTTAGAGATACACACATGTATGACCAAAGCAAGGGTCATGGAAGGGTCATGGATTCAGAAGCACATCCAGACCCAGGCTTGGCCCCTCAGAGATCTGCTGCTGTTCATGGAGGACCACACAGATCTCTCAGTAACTCCAGGGAGTATGAGATGGTTGCAGGCCCAAACAAGCTCCCATTGCCTTTTGGTATTGGCCTGTTCCCAAATAGTGTAAGGAAATTGCATGTATCGATTTGTCATTGTAATAATCCCCTTCAAAACAGCAGGCATTAAAGGAGCTCGGGGATGGCTGTGAAATCCCAGACCGATGTCAAATGAACAGGACTATAGGTTTCCACAAGAAGCTTTACCCTGAAAAAATATCACATCATCATATTTGTAAATATCGGCTAACTCCCGCTGGTACCTCCTGGTTGCCAAAAATCCTAAAACTGAAAGGACTTGGGTCGGTACCGGGATGGCGTGGTTTCGTGTAGTTGGCCTTTGTAATGTTGGGCCCAATTCAGCACACAGATCCAAGAGCATGGCTCTAGGGAACCTAAATCGGCTTATTAGCCCGTCATCATCGTGGGCCAGGACATCTTCATGGTCTCTAAACACTCTTTCTCTCCTAAGTCTGCCATTGGCATAGTCCTCCAGCAATGCCAGCGCATCCATCATGCAATAGGCTATACATGCAGACGTGTCACCGTAGTGTTTACGCAGTCAGCGATCACATTCAATCCTTTACACCTGTCATACCAATCAGACAATGAGTGGTAAACCCATACGCCCACACTTAGATCATTACACAATGAAAGTTAAGGAAATTAAATTGATGCACTTTAATTTGATCATTTATGCCATTTATTTTATTTAAATTGGTATTGTGAACATGCATGCATTTATGATTAGGACGCATAATGAGGATTGAAAGTGATTTGTATGTTTATGGTAATATGAACAGGTTATATGTGCGACTTTTCAAGATCAATATGTTTAATTTCATTAATCTGCCATCAATCCCCCAGCTCACCATCGGTGTGGCCAAACTGCTCTGTCTCCAGAATACTCGTATGCACGGCTCAGGGTTTGCGTGCAGGTGCGCACATTTTCCCATCAAGTTTGTTTTTATAAATCACCACTTATGCGTGTGAAGTGGCGTACGCCTCTGTCAGGGCCTGCTTTGTGTGACGGTTATTATTCTGATTGTGCTAAAAACTTAATTTCCACGTCATTGGAAGATAAAAGAATTCTTGTCTGATCTGATCTAATATAAATAATACCATGTGCTGTTGTCGGCACTTTGGAGACAGAAAATAATGCCTTCACAAAACAGAAGACAGTGATAAAGAGTAACGGGAGGCTAAAGCTTTTATTAGTTTATAGTGTGTTAAAGCAGTTAGTCACACTTTAACTCCTGTAAAGTATATTTCCCATAATAATCAATTGTCTTAGTTAATATTAGTATCTTGCATTACATTTATAATATTTTATTGAGACCATATTAATAGTATGCATAAAAAAAAATGTGCATTAAACATTGCTGGTGCAACAGATTTTCAGTGAAAATAAATCATCAAAGTGTTTTGTTAGTTTAAAACCTTATGCATGTACGAGGTGGCAAGGTGGTGCTTTTAGCCCCCGTTTTACATAGGGCACACATTATTTATACAAATACTTGAATAAAATAAAATGTTTTTGATAATGCCTAAGTTAATTCTTGTTAAAAACAATCACTTTGGCAAAGTTTGTACTATTTTTTCTTTATTTTGATCATTTAAAGAATTGTTCAATAAATATACTGTCATTAAAACTTGTTAATATAAAAATATATTTTAAAAATACAGAAAAAAACTATAAATCATTAACAAGACCTTTGTCTCAATACATAGGCCTATTAATATAATTTTAGCGATTCTCATTTGCTACATAAATCTACAACATTTTAAAAAACATTAAAATATGACATCAAATTAGCGCAGAATCAACTTTGCATTGCTGTCCGCGATCACGTCAAGGATAAGACAAATGTCCAAGTGCATCATCAAAAGCAGATGTTTTGGAAAGTGCTGAGCTGAATTTTTGTGCCATCTGGTGGTTTAAAAGAGAATAAAGTCAAAAGCACTTTTTTTTCATCCTGAAATGCGAGGCAAATGTTATTATAATTAGGAACCACAGTTCCCTTTCGTTCAGTCACTCGAGTTACGAAAGTCACTAACGAAATGGGGGTTTCGCTTAGAAGTCTATCACCTTCAAGTTCTACAAAACGAGCCAATGGCAAAACAATGCCATGGGTCTGCAGAATTTGCATAGTGCATCTCCGCCCCATCTCCGTGGGTATAAAAGGAGCTGAGCGGCAATCTCGCATTGTTTTTTGCTTCTGAGCCCAAGGGTATTCTTCACTCCTCTGCAAACCTTTCTGATATCATCTACGTCTACGAGAAGCATTTAAACATTACAGGCATAACTTGAAATATCATGCAAATACATAAAATAAACTAAAGATTGTCACCTTGATCAGCAGAAGATCGATCAAACGGTGGAAAACGACAGGTTTGATTGACAGTAAGAGGTCACGAGGGCAGTGGCTTAGGTTTGATTTTGGAATTGGTGGGGACGGGGACATGTGTCACTGGATATTGGTAGGGACACGTCCCTAGCGTCCCTTCTAAGTTCTACGCCCTGCACGAGGGGGATGGGAATTAGCTGAGTAGCGATGGCCCTATAATATCTCTAACTTACACCCGTGGGCACTTCTTCAGAGCCACTGAGGTTTTACCCCTCTAGCAAAGGCAAGGCATGCTTATTTATATAGCACATGTCATATACAATGGCAATTCAAAGTGCTTTACATGAAAAGGAAACATAAGAAAATAAAAAAGTAAAAAATAAAAAAAGAGAAAATAAACGTATTAAAATAGTACATAAGCACAAGTGCGTTTCATTTTAGACCGAAGGACAGTGGTGTCGATTGGAACACTGTCTATTCATAAAGATGCTCAGACAGACACGGTTCTGCATCTATAATAAACTTTAGGCCGTAACTTAAGAACAGAATCGGGAGCGGGACTTATCATTTAATAAGGAATCTGCTGCCCTCTGCTGGACAACTTGAGACAACTTCCACTTTAGACGCAGATATAATGGCTAAACACTTCAGAGAGAATTAATCACGTAGACTCTGGATCTCGTGCATATTATTGGAGTGTTCCTTGTGATGTTATTGAGTATGTGTATAATTATTACATTTTAAAATTAAAAACGAATTTATTGATAGTGAAAAAACGATTTATGAGGCACCATACA
This sequence comes from Semotilus atromaculatus, assembly GCA_031834385.1. NCBI lineage: Eukaryota > Metazoa > Chordata > Actinopteri > Cypriniformes > Leuciscidae > Semotilus > Semotilus atromaculatus. The sequence goes on from JAULUF010000088.1 coordinate 1,213,005, forward strand.
GTGCTGAAAGGTGTTACTGTAGCAGTGGGAGGGGCCCAGCCCTCGAGACTATAAAGTCGAGAGGGACCACGCCCTCTACCACAGTCCAGTAGAGTGAGCACAGAGACAGAGTCATTCTAATTCGCCTGAAGAGAACCTTGGTATATCGTGTTTATGCCCCTCACCACATCTGCACTAAAATCTACCCTCGTTGTTTCTAAAAATTAAAACCCTTATTGGTATAAACCACGACAATATAGCCCATTTGAATGTAACACAGGGCGATTTAGTCCTATATTTTATTATTTTATAATTGTATGCGTCTCTCTAGGACATTATTTGGTCCATTTTGGTGTTTGTGTTCGGGGAGCGGCCAGTAGAGCGATGGACAGTGCACAACCTGGACTTGTCTCTCTGTACAGTTCATGGACTTATTTTCCCCTAACTCTAGAAATAAAATATAAAAGGAAATGTTAATTGTGGAATGACTGTGACTGACAAGATGTAACTAAGTGTATACATTCACACACGTGCACATTGATCTGTGTAGGTATGTACATTGAATGAAGGTGGTTCATGTCCTGGGACACGCTGTGGACTGCAGAACCACCACAGGACACAAAACCTGTTGGACGCTTGATCAGCCTGAAGACTATCAGGCCGGATCTTTGTGTAGTACTGCTGCAAATCTATGAAAAAAAGTCGAAAAAGTTATAAAATGTAAAACACTATTGGTAAGCAATCTACTGTTTGTGTGTTGTGTCTGAAACGTACAGCTTCCTCAGCCCGGCTCAAGGCAATGTTCATACCGCCAGAGTTTAGCCGGTGCGTTAGACCACCACTCTGCTGCCGTGGCTAATACGCCCACACACTCCGCATCCTGGAAAACATTAAACAGGTGTCATTAAAAAGTAGTGTGTGTGTGTGTGTGTGTGTGTGTGTGTTTGAGAGAATTAATTTACTAACCCCATACGTGTACAAATAAACTAGTTAAAATAGATGAACTGACCGTCATGTCTTCAACAGCTCCTGGGAGCTGCATGTGTGCATACACAAAGATCGCCTCAGTAATATCTGTTGATGTGGCAAAATCAATAATTAAACAAAGAGCATCAGGTTAAGAGACAGGATTCCAAATTATATTAAAATAAATATTTATTCTTGCAAGAAGTTCCCAGTCAACCACACAGACCAGCTGCAGGCAGAGTGAGACAAAAAGCAGGGGGTTGCCAGCAGTCTTTATACTATTCTTGTCAAAGAACTTTTACGACCATCCCTAAGGCCAGGGGGTCTTCTCACCTCTGAAGTCACTGCCCAATCACCTGCTGAGTTCCTCACACACACACCAGCTGCACAAACACAACAGCAGAAACACAAGAAGCTCTCCGTTTCTGCATTCAGGAGTACAGAGACAATATGGTATTTTCTAATGCCATATTCATTAATCAGCCAATATTAAAATTTCCATAACACTGTGAAGGGTCTTGTCTGCATTTGATGTACTCCTGCCCAACTGCAGGTCCTCTTGGATCATTTGGATATCCTTCTTTGACGACCTTCAAAAAATTTAAAAAAAAATTTGCCAATGTCAGAAGCAGAAGATGCAATTGACTGTTTGGATTAAACATGAAAAAAATGACAGGATACTTAAAACACAACCATTAAAGGGGTCATATAATGGTACATGCACTTTAACAAGTTGATTGTACTGAAATGTGTGTTGGCAGTGCCTGTACACAACCATCATATAATGATAAAAATCCATCCAGTGTTTTTGTTTTAATCTCCTTATATGTTTTCCCCTGCTTCAAATTGAGCTGTTAGATTTTGTGACGTCACTATATCGGACGCCCCTCCCACGATTGATAATTGACAGCAGCGTTTCAACACAGACCCGCCCTGATCAAGCTCATGTAGTCCGCCGTTGTTGATACACTGGAGCAGAATGGCGTCTAAGCAATTGTGGTGTTCTGTTCTTGGGTCTAATAAGGAACACAGCAGTCATTTTGATGTTCATAAATTCAAACCGCTGAAGACGCAGTGGCTGAGTTTTATTTTTGAAGGGAATATTCCCAACGATCAACGTAAATGATCTCAGCAGACTGCTTTATAAACGAGGATCAGTAAAAAGCTGGTTTTGCTAAGAAGCTGCTCCTGAAAAAAGAATCGGTACCAACTATTCGTGTTCCTGCTGCACCTCCTCCAGACGAAGTGAGTGTAACGTTTTATTAACCTTTAAATATTAATCTTTGCAAATCGCTTGCACGCTTCACGATGAATGCGGCTAATGTTTACACTCAGGGTATATTACGGCATGTTTTCTATGTAACGTTACGACATTCTCCATATAATTCATAGTTCCATGTTTATAATGAACGCGTTATGGTTATTGTGTTATTAAAACCTGTATGCAGGTGTTAAAGTTAACGTGGTAACACTAAGGGCTGATAACATTATGTGTGCTGAAGAAACCAGCAGAGGAAGGGTAGGCAGATGCTGAAGAAACCAGCAGAGGAAGGGTAGGCAGATGCTGAAGAAACCAGCAGAGTAAGAGTAGTCAGATGAAGAAGAAACCAGCAGAGGAAGGGTAGGCAGATGAAGAAGAAACCAGCAGAGGAAGGGTAGGCAGATGCTGAAGAAACCAGCAGAGGAAGGGTAGGCAGATGAAGAAGAAACCAGCAGAGGAAGGGTAGGCAGATGCTGAAGAAACCAGCAGAGGAAGGGGAGGCAGATGAAGAAGAAACCAGCAGAGGAAGGGTAGGCAGATGCTGAAGAAACCAGTAGAGGAAGGGTAGGCAGATGAAGAAGAAACCAGCAGATGAAGGGTAGTGCTGAAGAAACCAGCAGAGGAAGGGTAGGCAGATGCTGAAGAAACCAGCAGAGGAAGGATAGTCAGATGCTGAAGAAACCAGCAGAGGAAGGGTAGGCAGATGCTGAAGAAACCAGCAGAGGAAGGGTAGGCAGATGCTGAAGAAACCAGCAGATGAAGGGTAGTGCTGAAGAAACCAGCAGAGGAAGGGTAGGCAGATGCTGAAGAAACCAGCAGATGAAGGGTAGTGCTGAAGAAACCAGCAGAGGAAGGGTAGGCAGATGCTGAAGAAACCAGCAGATGAAGGGTAGGCAGATGCTGAAGAAACCAGCAGAGGAAGGGTAGGCAGATGCTGAAGAAACCAGCAGAGGAAGGGTAGGCAGATGCTGAAGAAACCAGCAGAGGAAGGGTAGGCAGATGCTGAAGAAACCAGCAGAGGAAGGGTAGGCAGATGCTGAAGAAACCAGCAGATGAAGGGTAGTGCTGAAGAAACCAGCAGAGGAAGGGTAGGCAGATGCTGAAGAAACCAGCAGATGAAGGGTAGTGCTGAAGAAACCAGCAGAGGAAGGGTAGGCAGATGCTGAAGAAACCAGCAGATGAAGGGTAGGCAGATGCTGAAGAAACCAGCAGAGGAAGGGTAGGCAGATGCTGAAGAAACCAGCAGATGAAGGGGAGGCAGATGCTGAAGAAACCAGCAGATGAAGAGTAGGCAGATGCTGAAGAAACCAGCAGAGGAAGGGTAGTCAGATGCTGAAGAAACCAGCAGATGAAGGGTAGGCAGATGCTGAAGAAACCAGCAGAGGAAGGGGAGGCAGATGAAGAAACTAGCAGATGAAGGGTAGGCAGATGCTGAAGAAACCAGCAGAGGAAGAGTAGTCAGATGAAGAAGAAACCAGCAGAGGAAGGGTAGGCAGATGCTGAAGAAACCAGCAGAGGAAGGGGAGGCAGATGCTGAAGAAACCAGCAGAGGAAGGGTAGGCAGATGCTGAAGAAACCAGCAGAGGAAGGGGAGGCAGATGAAGAAACCAGCAGATGAAGGGTAGGCAGATGCTGAAGAAACCAGCAGAGGAAGGGGAGGCAGATGAAGAAGAAACCAGCAGAGGAAGAGTAGTCAGATGCTGAAGAAACCAGCAGAGGAAGGGTAGGCAGATGAAGAAGAAACCAGCAGAGGAAGGGTAGGCAGATGCTGAAGAAACCAGCAGAGGAAGGGTAGGCAGATGCTGAAGAAACCAGCAGAGGAAGGGTAGGCAGATGCTGAAGAAACCAGCAGAGGAAGGGGAGGCAGATGAAGAAACCAGCAGAGGAAGGGTAGGCAGATGCTGAAGAAACCAGCAGAGGAAGAGTAGGCAGATGATGAAGAAACCAGCAGAGGAAGGGTAGGCAGATGCTGAAGAAACCAGCAGAGGAAGGGTAGGCAGATGCTGAAGAAACCAGCAGAGGAAGAGTAGGCAGATGATGAAGAAACCAGCAGAGGAAGGGTAGGCAGATGCTGAAGAAACCAGCAGAGGAAGGGTAGGCAGATGCTGAAGAAACCAGCAGAGGAAGAGTAGGCAGATGAAGAAACCAGCAGAAGAAGGGGAGGCAGATGATGAAGAAACCAGCAGAGGAAGGGGAGGCAGATGATGAAGAAACCAGCAGAGGAAGGGGAGGCAGATGAAGAAGAAACCAGCAGAGGAAGGGTAGGCAGATGCTGAAGAAACCAGCAGAAGAAGGGGAGGCAGATGATGAAGAAACCAGCAGAGGAAGGGGAGGCAGATGATGAAGAAACCAGCAGAGGAAGGGGAGGCAGATGAAGAAGAAACCAGCAGAGGAAGGGTAGGCAGATGCTGAAGAAACCAGCAGAGGAAGGGGAGGCAGATGCTGAAGAAACCAGCAGAGGAAGGGTAGGCAGATGATGAAGAAACCAGCAGAGGAAGGGGAGGCAGATGATGAAGAAACCAGCAGAGGAAGGGGAGGCAGATGATGAAGAAACCAGCAGAGGAAGAGTAGGCAGATGAAGAAGAAACCAGCAGAGGAAGGGGAGGCAGATGCTGAAGAAACCAGCAGAGGAAGGGTAGGCAGATGCTGAAGAAACCAGCAGAGGAAGGGTAGTCAGGTGAAGGAGTTTCTTCGCTGGAGTCCATGTTGGGCTGGTTATGGACCAAAAAACCCAGGCGAAGAAGCTCCATCAGCATCACCACCTGACATCCTCTGTCTGGCAGCACACACACACACACACACACACACAGAGATGATGGAAATCCTAGGCCCTGGCGTGTCTGACCCAGTCTCTGGCCGAAGCCTTGGCTTTTATGACCTCAGCCTCTCTGTCAGCAGGTGTGCTCTCGATCATGCACACAGTGGCCAGATGACCTGTGATGTCCTCCTGCGGCTTCAGGCACAGCAGGCAGTGCACAATCATCTTTTCTTCCGATCTTCAAGACAAAAAAAACATTATATGTAATCAAATTAAATCAATTAAATTACATTTGATAGCAGTATTAAACAGTTAATTCATTATTTATACAACATTAATAGACATTTATAAGCAGTATGTTAATTAACTACTATGTTGCAAAAAATGCTATTGAACATAAAATAATAATAATTTTGGTCCCTAACATACAATGCCAACAACAACTATGTTGATCAAACTACACTATTAAATAAAAGAAAACAAGTCATTTGGGACATTACAACACACATACAACATTAATTAACAAATAGGTTCTTCAAAATACTCTATTGCACGTCCAAATTGCACAAAATCAAACACTAACCTTTCCATTCTTTAAAAGAATCAACTTTGCAAGATCGATTGTTGATTGTTCACTTTCAGTGTCGTTGTTCTTGTTTGTTTTCGATTAGCTAAATTATACACTTGCTCCCGTTTTTAACTCCTATCTCCCGACAGAGACCCGTTTTTTTTTTTTTCTGTCTGTCACTCAGCCTCTCGCGGTCATCAGATCGTTCAGGCCAGACTCGAGGATCTTGTCCAGGTCTTCAGATCGACGACTCTTCTGCTCAGGAGTGCAGTCTGGCCTGGTCTCTTCATCTTGACTCCAGAGTGGGATGGTGCACTGGTTGCCATTTCTTCCAGCTCTTTCTTAAATTCCCCAATCTGTTGCTCTTGACCTTCCACCTGTGATCTTAAGGCACTGAGCTCAGCCTTAACTGCAGCCATGTCCCTAATCACCCTGTCGTTCATCGTTTCTTCAAGGTCTTTTTGTTTTTCTTGTAGATCAGAAATCTGATCAACAGAAAATTTCTCTTGATTCGAGTTACGATCACCTCCTCAAAAGACAGGTCCAGGTCATCATCTTCAGAGATGCTCATCTTTTTTCTTGTCCTGATAAACACAGAACAGAAATTAGAAATATAATTGTTAATATATTGTGGAAACGGATCATTAACAACATTTTGGGGACAAAATAAAGTGCCCTCCAAAGTGAGCTTCATGATATGGAATATGATTAGATGCCTAAACGCTCTAAAAAAGAGTGTACAAAGTTTTTGTTTTGAGGGTTAGTGTGTGATTATGATTAGGCTAACGTGTTTGCAACTAGCGGTAGGAAAACAACAGAATAAATAGCTAATGGGATTTACTGTTATCAAGCACTGTTATCAAGCACTGTTTGCAAGCAGCAGAAGCCCACCTTATGTGACACACGCACAGTAAACCTGTGTTGTTCACTCAACTGTGCATAATAGCAGCGAATTAATAAAAAACACAATATTGCCCCGCGTTCTGTTTTCTATCATGCGCCGTGCACGTTTGCGATGACGTAATATGCACGCAAACGCAACAGGGTTCGATAGAATCAAGTTGAGTGTGAAACCAGACCAACGCTGCAGGGGGCGCCGGGAATAATCGCGCTCGGGCTCGGGCTCGGACCGCAGCAAACCAGCCCAGTGTGAAAGCCCCCTTAAACCTTAAATCACCGGGGTTCTCAAATACTGGAAAAATAACTTTCCGCATATGACAATTAATGTTAAATGTCACATGCATCCAAAATACAATGAATAAAACCCAAAATACTCAAATAAACGTTAAAACACTATACAATATAAAGAAAAAATACCCCACCACATGGAATTTACAACTCATGAAATAATATCAGAAATACAAAACCATCCATCGCAAATAACTGCTCATATATGTTAGTTAACATCTTTAAGGCCAATTGGTGTATCAATATTAGTGTATAGGCTGTCGATGTCAATGGTGAATAGAAACGAATTTAGTGGGATTTTCAGTTTACCAATTTTGCTGATGAAATCATGGGCCCTATCTTGCACTCAGCGCACGATCTGAAACGCAAGTGTCAAAGCGCAAAGCGCAAGTAACTTTGTGGGCGGATCCCGGCGCTGTTGCTATTTTCCCGGCGGGATAAATGCCTCTTGCGCCTGGCGCAAATCTAAAAGGGGTTGGTCTGAAGTAGCTTCATTATTCATAGGTGTGGTTTGGGCGTAACGTGAAATAAACCAATCAGAGCGTCATATCACATTCCCTTTAAGAGCATGATGAACGAGATGCGCTTGTTCCATGGCGCAATACTATTATAACGGCGCATTTACCAGGCGCGCTTCAGAATCGGTTCACAGCCGAGGAGATCGATGTTCTCGTCAGGGCCGTAAAAGAAAGAGAAGTGGCATTGGAGATGGGACAAACCCACCCAAATTAGCTTCGGTTATACATGCATATAATAATTTGGGTAAATATGTAGGCCTAAGCTTTATGCCTATTTTTCCGATCGCCATGGACACAACATATTAATACTGTGAAGCTGCTTTGATACAATCTCTATTGTGAAAAGCACTATATAAATATACTTGACTTGACTGGACAACAATGATTTCCCTCGTGTTTTAATATTTTTCCTTATAATAATGTATCATTTGCAAAAAGGAAAATGCATCTGTGTAGATGAGAGAATCATCTACAGTGTATGCGCGTTGTTCACACTCTGTATTATGACCAAGCACGCGTGCTTAAAATAGCATCTGGATGTACGCGCAACGCGCCAATGACTTTAGACTAGGTTTTTTCTGGTCAGTGGCGCAATTGTTTTCTGGAACTGCAAAATAGCATGAGGGAAAGTTTGCGCCGGAACACGCCTCCTCTTTGCGCTGAACCGCCCCGGGGAGCGCAAGTGTATTTCTTAGTTAACCGATGTGTGTCTGTGGAGGGAAAAGTCCGCTTTGCGCGGGTGCAAAATAGGAATGATACATGCGTCGGTGTACAAAGTCAATTGCGCCGGGTGCAAGATAGGGCCCCATATGTATCTTTCAGATAGCTTGGATGTCTGGTGGAGAGAGGATTGAGGAAGTGTTCAATATATTCTGCTGTGCAATATGTCTCACTGTTGCAATCTGACACGATCGGTCTGCCCGGTGGAGCTCACTTCTCCGGCTCTTTATGGATGTAAGAGAGGCCTTTCTTAAGGACTGAGGTAAGATTCTCATTTAACACAAAGGACTTGGACAGATTAATGATCATTTTGTGGGAACCACATTTTGGGTTATCCGGGGATATTAGTTTAAATGTGCAGTCCAATGTGTGAGGAGGGCTTTGGCCGTGGCCGGTCTCCAGTGTAGGCCATCTTTTTCTTTTTTTAACACTTTTATTTTTATTTTTGATTTACAGGATGAACAATTAAAGCAAAAACAACATTGACAAAAGGGAGGAGAAGGAATTATGCATAAATACATCGCAATTGTATGCTACATGGCATAGACAGCTTTATACTTATACAACTTAATACGACCCCGGGGCCGTCGCAATATCTACGCATATTCTCAAATATAAATCATCGTATACCTGCATACCTAAAATTATATGTATGCACTAACCCCCCTATAAAAAAAAATAATAATAAAAAAAAATATATATATATATATAATAAATAAAAAATAAAATAAAAAAATAAAAATAAAAAAAAACACTGAACAACAAAGCCAAACTGGTGAGGTTAACCATTCTAATAGCCATTACTGTTTGTTAACTTAGTTAAAGATGTCTTTACATTCTTTATATATCAACCACTTTTCCCAGTCCCTTTTAAAAGCACCTTTTTTCATCTTTAAAATATATGTAAGTTCTTCCATAACCATGATTTCTTCAATAATTCCAAACCATTGTTTACACTTCAAAGTTGTATCTTTAAGCCAGTTCCTAGTTATAGTTTTTTGCAAGCCGCCAGAAGGATCTTACATAGGTATTGATCACTTTTAGGGACTATGCCTTTAATATTTCCCATTAGTAGAAACATAGAGGTTCTAGGTATTTTAAATCCAAACACTTCCGACATAACTACCTGCACATCGTCCCAAAAAGACTGGATTTTCTCACAGCTCCAAAAAATGTGTGTGTGATCCGCTTCTAACTGTCCACACTGCCTCCAGCAAGCTTGTTGTCCGGAGACTTGTTTGTTTCTGATCTTAGGTGTTATAAAGAAGCGGATAAGGCACTTCCAGCAAAACTCCCTCCATATTTGTGAACTGGTAGTAGTTTGGTGTATTGACCACAAGTCATACCAATCCGTTTCTGTTATTTCAATCTTTAGCTCTTTATCCCATTTCAATTTTATATATAATGTAGAGGAGGGGCCGCTACACATCAACACTTCATACAAATAAGAAATTATTCTGGGTAGTGTATGCTCATAGGCATTCATCATCATTTTAGTAAGGGGATGGATATCATTTACTTTAACTTTCCTTTTTTTGTTGTAGTAATCCCTTAACTGGAAGTATCTAAATAAATCCTGATTTCTTATTCCAAAGTTCTCCTTTAAGTCCTGGAAACTTCTAATTTCACCCTCTGTAATTACACAGCACAATGCTGTTATTCCCCTATCCCTCCACTGTTGGGTCATCCCTTCCTGACTTAAATTCCTCATCATGAGTAATCCACCTAAGTATTCCAATTTCTTTCTCCAATTTGAATTGTTTAACAATAGAATGCCATACCTTCAATGAGAATGTTGTTATTGGGTCCAATTTGTCTTTAATATATCCATGAATTTTACTCTCCCCTATAAGTGACTGAACTTGAAGATCTTGTATATGTGTTTCTATGTCTTTCCACTTGGCTATGTAACTAGAGGTGCACCAATATAAGATGGGACGCAACTGTGCTGCACAGTAATAATTTTTAAGACTTGGAAGAGCCATGCCACCTTTTTCTCTAGGTAATTGGAGTGTTGAATAGCGCACTCTAGGTCTTTTACCCCCCCATATATACCTGGATATTATTTTGTCCCATTCAAAGAATTGCTTTGGTGGGATATCCACAGGGAGGGATTGAAACAAATACAGTAGGCGCGGTAAGACATTCATTTTTATTCCTTTTATCCTATCACTGAAGCTCATGGGATATGTGGACCACCTCTCAATGTCACTCTTTATATTATTAGTAATTAGATCGTAATTGGCCCTATACAATTTTGTAAAGTCTTTAGTTATATTTATACCTAGGTTATTTATACATTTTGCGTCCCAATTAATGTCATAATTTTGTTTGAGTTGCGTGTTTGGTTTACAATTAAGCATAAGAATTTGGGTTTTTGTTACATTTAGTTTGTATCCAGCATATTCATTAAATTGCTCTAATACTTGCATAAGGTTTATGAAATGTTTTTTGGGTTCAGCTAAATAGATCATAACATCATCTGCAAAAAGACAAATTTTATGTTCCATGCCGTTAATTTCGACCCCTGGAATCAACAAGTGCTGTCTGATTAATTGAGCCAGTGGCTCTATATAGATGGCAAATAGAGAGGGACTAAGACAGCAACCCTGTCTAGTTCCTCTTTCCAGGAGGAATCTCTCTGATAGAGACCCATTTACTCTTACTCTAGCTGTTGGGTTCTGATATAATGACTTGATACACTGGACAGATTTGTCATTAAAACCCAACTTTTCTAATGTTAAGTAAAGAAATTCCCAGTTGACCCTGTCGAAGGCCTTCTCGGCATCAAGACTGATTAGGCCTATAGGTAATTTATTTCGATGAGCCCTATCTATTATATGGAGAGTTCTTCTTATGTTGTCGTATGTTTGTCGACCTTTAACAAAACCTGTTTGGTCTTCATCTATCAAGTCTGGTAAGAACAATTGTATTCTGGATGCCAAGATAGAGCTAAAAATTTTATAGTCTGTATTAAGAAGTGATATGGGTCTATAGTTTTGACAATGTTCCCTGTCTTTTTTCTCCTTGGGGATAACAGAAATGATAGCCTCTTTCCACGATGGAGGAGTTCCCTATCAGGAACGTCGAGCTGCGTGAAAACGCTGCGGGAACGCTTCTAGCGTTGTGCGTCTTGAAGCATAGTATGGAATCAGCCAATGGCGAGACGGAACGTCACGAGTGACGTCATCGACCAGGAAACTATAAAGCACACCCATAAACAAGATGGCGACAGCTTCTGTTGTCTTCAGCAAAGCGCTCTGTGTGTGAATCTGTCCAAACTGTGTTTTTGTCTGTTCTTAGTGATTGCTAGGCAGGAGTTTTTCACTTAAAAAACTATATATATTCACATATATTACTATGACGAGCGAGCAGCAATATAGAAAGTGTGCTCCCCCCTGTACTCGTTATCTCACAGGTGGGGACACACACGATCTGTGTGTTGTTTGTTTGGGAGTGCAGCATGCCCAGTCAGCTCTCGAGGGGGCTGATTGTGAGCATTGCGAGCGTTTTCCGATAAGAACGCTCCGCTCCCGCCGATCACTCTTCGAGGAGAGTGGTTCGGTTCGCGCTCCCCGCGGCTCGGGTCCCGCTTCTGTCGAGGCAGAGCGGCGGCGCCTGTCGTGGGGATCGCAAATGGATCTGTCAGCGGGGTTTGAGACGGGCGCTGCCTTATCTCAGCCTTTACCTGCCAGTTCCAGTGCCTCAGTTTCGGGTGTGGAAGCACGCATTGCGGTTTCTTCCCCCCGGGCTGAGGCACCAATGCTGCAACTATCCAGTTCCGAGGAGCTGGATGTTGTTAGTATTGAGACAGGGGATATTGAGGATTCGTCATCTCATTCCCCTGAACATGAGGAGCTTATGGAGGTGCTCACTTGTGCGGTTTCTAAACTAAGCATCGAGTGGCCAGCTGTTAGGCAGGAGTGTGTTTCTAAAAGCAAGCTTGATGAACGATTTTTGCCTTCCCGTGCTCAACCTCCACGGCGGTGCCTTCCATTTCTTCCCGACCTCCACACTGAGGTGTCGAAGTCGTGGAAGAGACCCGCCTCTTATCGTGTTTTTAGCCCCCAGACATCCACTTATTCGAATATATCGGGGGCTAAGTTGTATGGTTATGGGGCGATGCCCAAGGCGGAGGAGACTCTAGCTAGCCATCTTTCTGCTGAGTCTTCTTCGTCTCTTAAGGCACCAGCGCTGCCCACCAAGCCTCTCAGAAATACCTCGGCTTTGGTGGGCAAGGCTTATTCGGCGGCTGGTCAGGCTTCGGCGTGTCTGCATACTATGTCCATATTGCAGGCATACCAAGCTGATCTTTTAAAAGATATGAGTGAGAGTGAGGAGGTCAGCTCTGACATGGTTCGCGAACTGCGTCAGGCTGCAGATTTATCTCTGCGTGCCACCAAGGAGTCGGCCAAAATGATGGGCCGTACTATGGCAGCCTTGGTGGCCGCAGAGAGGCACTTGTGGTTGAACCTTTCTGATATGAAGGATAAAGAGAAAGCTTTTCTCTTGGATGCTCCACTTTCTCCATCTGGTCTATTTGGTGACGCAGTAGATGTGGTTATAGATAAATTTCAGGAAGGAAAGAAACAAGCTGCGGCTTTTCAAAAATTCCTCCCACTTAAAGTTCATATCTCAGGGTCTGCTGGGCGAGGGCAGACCAAGCCGTCGACAAGCTCCTCACATAGGGCGCAACAAAAGCAGAGCGTCGCGTCTCGTGGCCCCCCTTCTAATCAATGGGCACAGACGCGACACTCTCAGGCGAAGCCTTCCAGCGGTAAGACTGATCTGAGGACGGTCATTATGGCTAAGAAGGCTTCGTCTAAAAAGAAGTCCTGACGCCACTGGCGTCAGGATGCTGAGGGTGGTCCCCTCCGTGAGAGGGAGGTGTTCACCGCTTCAGACGGTGCCCGTCCTCTCACGGTGCCCTCAGGGGTCCCTTCTGCCAACCCCGCCTTTAAGACGGGGCGTAGACGGGCCCAGCGAGTGTTTTCCCGAGGGACACTCGCCCCCTCTGAGGAGGGGCCTAGGGCAGTTAGACCAGTCGTTCCCTGCCGGTGCGCCGTTACAGGGCGCTGTGTCTGCTGCTCAAAATATTCCAGAGGCCAGCCTCGAGAGGCTGGTACCCTTAGTAGAATTTCTGGCAGAGTGGAAAAGTCTTCCAAAAATATCTCAGTGGGTTCTGCAGTCGATAGAGAGGGGTTATGCCATTCAGTTCAGATCTCCTCCTCCTCGATTCAACGGGGTCCTGCCCACTGTGGTGGGCCCCGAGCAGGCTCTGGTAATGGAACAAGAGGTGAAAACACTCCTTCAAAAGGAGGCTATAGAACGGGTTCCTCCTCCCAGCAAGGAGTCAGGTTATTACAGCCGATATTTCATCGTTCCAAAGAAGGATGGGGGGTTGCGTCCAATTTTAGATCTGCGCCTATTAAACCGCGCTGTAGCCAAGCTCAAGTTCAAGATGCTCACGCTAAAGCAAATCGTGTCACAAATCAGGTCCGAGGACTGGTTTGTCACGATAGATCTGAAGGACGCGTACTTCCACATTTCCATCCTTCCGCAACACAGGAAGTTCCTGAGGTTCGCTTTCGGGGGCGAAGCGTACCAATATCGCGTTCTTCCGTTCGGTCTAGCTCTATCTCCCCGCACGTTCACGAAATGCATGGATGCAGCGCTAGTTCCACTGCGACTCCAGGGCATTCGTATATTGAACTACATAGACGATTGGGTGATTCTGGCTCAATCGCAACAACAAGCGGTTCGGCATCGAGATGTCGTCCTCGCGCACATAAAGAAACTGGGGTTGAGGCTGAATGCCAAGAAGAGTGTTCTATCTCCATCACAGAAGACATCTTTTCTGGGGGTATTATGGGATTCAGTAGCAATGCGGGCGTGCCTGTTGCCGGCCCGCATCACTTCGATTCTCTCAGCCGTAAAACGAGTAAAGCTAGGCCAGTTGCTCACTGTGAAGCAGTTCCAGAGACTGCTGGGTCTGATGGCAGCAGCGTCCAATGTTATACCTTGCGGCCTGTTGTACATGAGACCGTTACAGTGGTGGCTCAGAACCAAGGGGTTCTCCCCGAGGGGAAACCCCCTCCGCACGATCAGAGTTACGCGGCGCTGCCTACGTGCTCTGGTCATGTGGAGGGATCCTTGTTTTCTGTCCCAGGGACCTGTGCTGGGAGCTCTTTGTCGTCGTGTAACGCTAACGACAGATGCTTCCCTCACAGGCTGGGGGGCGATCATGAGTGGTCGCCCAGCCCAGGGTCTGTGGCAGGACCATCATCGATTTTGGCATATAAATTGTCTAGAGATGTTGGCGGTGTTTCAGGCTCTGAAACACTTCCTGCCAGACCTGAGAGGTCATCATGTTCTTGTCCGGTCCGACAATACATCGGTGGTCTCTTACATAAACCATCAGGGGGGTCTGCGCTCTCGCCAGTTATACAATCTGGCTCGCCAGATCCTTCTATGGACCCAGGGGAAGTTCCTTTCATTGAGGGCGATTTATCTTCCGGGGTATCTAAATCAGGGAGCGGACATCCTGTCGAGGCAGGGGCCGAGGCCCGGGGAATGGAGACTCCACCCCGAGGTGGTGGAGCTCCTGTGGTTGCAATACGGTCGTGCCGAGGTAGACCTATTTGCGTCCAGGGAGACATCACACTGTCCACTGTGGTTCTCTCTCAGTTATCCAGCCCCACTGGGGTTGGATGCTATGGTACAGCCGTGGCCGAGGTCACGCCTGTACGCCTTTCCCCCGATTGCTCTGCTCCCAGGAGTTCTGGAGAGGGTTCGCCGGGACGGGGTCAGTCTACTATTGGTAGCCCCGTTTTGGCCGGCCCGAGTATGGTTTGCGGACCTAATATCTCTCCTAGACGGCTCTCCTCTGGAGATTCCGATCAGGAGGGACCTTCTCTCTCAGGCGAGCGGGTTGATTTATCACCCCCGCCCAGAGTTGTGGAAGCTATGGGCTTGGCCTCTGAGGGGGCCCAGCTCGTAGGCACTGGTCTCTCAACCGAGGTTGTTGAGACCATCCTTCACTCCAGAGCTCCTTCCACGAGGAAGTTATACGCCTTGAAGTGGAGGCTCTTCACTTCTTGGTGTGGAGAATACCTGTTGGACCCAGTTAACTGCCCAGTGGGTGCAGTGCTGGAGTTCCTGCAGGAGCGTTTCTCCTCAGGGTTATCCCCCTCCACACTAAAGGTGTATGTGGCGGCACTTGCTGCTTACCATGTCCCTTTCAGTGGAGTCTCTTTGGGGAGACACCCGTTTATAACTCGTTTCCTCCGTGGTACTTTGAGGCTGAGGCCTGTAGTCCGCACGAGGGTGCCAGCGTGGGACTTGGCCATCGTTCTAGAAGGTCTTTCCCTAGCTCCTTTTGAGCCTATTGAAGAAGTTTCTGAAAAGTTTGTTACTTTAAAGACTATTTTTCTCCTTGCCATTTCTTCTCTTAAGAGAATCGGAGATATTCAGGCTCTCTCGGTTGCTCCCTCGTGTTTGGAATTTGCGCCTGGGATGGTGAAGGCTTTTCTCCACCCCAGGCCAGGTTATGTCCCTAAGGTCCCTACCAATGTGGCCAGACCTATAGTTCTGCAGGCCTTCTGCCCTCCTCCTTTTACATCGTCAGATCAGGAAAAACTTAATCTGCTCTGCCCTGTTCGGGCTCTAGATACTTATGTCCACAGAGCTGCCCTGTGGAGGAAATCAGAACAGTTGTTTGTTTGTTGACCCCACCTAAGAAGGGGTCTCCAGTGTCTAAGCAGAGGATGAGCAAGTGGGTGGTCGAGGCCATCTCACTTGCCTATGAGTCGGCTGGTCAGCCTTCACCTTTGGCTGTCCGAGCTCACTCTACCAGGAGTATGGCGGCTTCCAAAGCCTTATTGTCAGGAGTTTCTCTTCATGACGTGTGTGATGCGGCAGGCTGGTCCTCACCGCATACTTTCGTCAGGTTTTATGACCTAGACCTTAGCTCCACCCCTGGGGCGCAGGTGCTTTCGGCTGAATTTAATCCTTGATTCACACAGTCGGTCACTTGCTCTTATGGCGACGTGGGTATTAGCGTTCCCGCAGCGTTTTCACGCAGCTCGACGTTCCTGATAGGGAACGTCCCGGGTTACGTATGTAACCCTAGTTCCCTGAAGGAACGAGACGCTGCGTGTCGTTGCCATACTCCCAGCATTCCCTTGATCGATTTGCTTCAGACTTTCCAGAAGCTGTCGCCATCTTGTTTATGGGTGTGCTTTATAGTTTCCTGGTCGATGACGTCACTCGTGACGTTCCGTCTCGCCATTGGCTGATTCCATACTATGCTTCAAGACGCACAACGCTAGAAGCGTTCCCGCAGCGTTTTCACGCAGCGTCTCGTTCCTTCAGGGAACTAGGGTTACATACGTAACCCGGGACGTTTTCCCTTCTTTTATGACCCAATTGAACGTGTCCCTTAGTAATGGCATCAGTTCTTTGTAGTAAGTTCTATACCACTCTGAAGGGAAACCATCGCTCCCTGGTGATTTGCCTGATTTGAATTTGCCCATGACCTGTTGTAGTTCCTCAGTGGTTATTTCTGCGGTTAGATTTTTATTCTGTACTTCACCAATAGAGGGCATATCTAATGTATTAAGGAATTCTTGTGTTTTGGTTCCATTCATACCAGAGGTCTGTTTGTATAATTCTTCATAGTACTTAAATATATTTCTAATATCTGTCGGTTCGCATTTAATTTGATTAGTTTTGGGGTCTCGTACTTTGGAAATTAAATTATCAGTTTGTTGCTTCCGCATTCGTCTTGCCAATAATTTAAGTGCTCTCGGTCCTGATTCATAGTAAGTTTGTTTCACGAATCTAGCCTTTTTCTCCACTTCTGACTGCAACAAGCTGTTAACTTCCTTTCTCAATTCTCCCATTTGAGCCAACACCTCTTTATTTGATTTATGTTTATGTTTTAACTCCAATTGTTTTAATTCTGAAATAAGTTTCTCATAATGAGCTATCCTTTCTTTTTTAAGAGTGCTTGTAATAGCTATTAATTTTCCTCGAATCACTGCTTTTAGTGCATCCCATAGTATAGAGGGGTCTACCTCTCCATTGTTATTTTCCTCTAAGTATCTTTTTATTTCTATTCGGATTTGCTCAACTACTGATTTATTATTTAATATTCCTATATTTAATCTCCACAACGTGTTCCTTCTTTCCTCTCCCAGAGAGATCTTCATATAAATAGCGTTATGGTCCGATACGTCAGCTACCCCAATACCACAATTCTGTATCCGGTGTCTGTTTTCTTCTTGTAATAGAAAGTAATCTATTCTAGAATACACAGAATGCGTGGCAGAGTAGTGACTATAATCCTTCTCTAATGGGTGTAATTCCCTCCAGACATCAATTAGGCCCATTTCTGTACATATGTGATTCATGAATTTTGTTATATGTTTTTTGTTTCTTTTATGGCTCGTAGTATCCAGGTCATGGTTAAGCACTATGTTTAGGTCCCCTCCACATATACTAACCCCCTCCATCTCCTCCGCCACAATATCAAATAGTACTTTGAAATATTGTTTATTGCTTTCCGGTGGGGCATAAACATTTATCAAAGTTACCATGCTATTATTAATTGTTCCTTTAACAATAACATATCTCCCTTCTTTATCCTTTACTTCTTTGTGACAATCAAAGTTAACACCTTTTGGAATTAAGATAATGACCCCTCTCTTACGATGGTTTGGACATGAACTATAAAATATATTTTTAAAACCAAATTTTTTCAGTTTTTCATGTTCCTCATTCGATAAATGTGTTTCTTGGAGAAAATAAATATGTTTCTTTTCCTTTTTCAATTTGGCTATAACTTTAGCTCTTTTGGCTGGGTTCCCTAGTCCGTTTACATTCAAAGACATTATCTCAATGTCTCTCTCCTGCATTCGACTATCTCTGTAACAATCATTGTATAATGATAACCCCACTGGCAAACATTTGAACAAGTACAAACTACTAAATAACTTTTACATAAACCAAAACATATTAGATTAACTGAAAGGATATCAACTGACCTCCAGATGGGAATGTTTACCCAGAACTTAGGGTTTTGAGTCACTGTCTCCGTAGTGAGGGAAAGCCTCGGCTGAACTGAGGGCCCCCTTCTAGATATGAGATGCAGTCTGTAAGATGTTTTTGCACCCATACTAGATATAATTTCTTCATTGTCCATGTCTCCCCTAAGTCAATGCATGTTCACAAACGCCTCTCACTGTATTATTGAAATTGTTCTAAATTACGGTCATCGCGCAACATCGTATTCCCTTAACCCCTTGTGTATTAGTCCCTTATTCACGTCGTGATATAGAGGGTTTCTTACAAATTCACCGTGTTTGTCCGCCGAAAATCCTCCAGCCGTTTCCGCGCTCTTCTGCTTGCCTCCGCTCTTCGTTCTCTGCCGACCCGTTGCCATGCTAAACTTTTCCGTGCCTCGAGTCGCTCCAGTAACGTTATTGGCCCGGCTGCATCTTCGGAATCCGTCACTTTATATCCTCTATCACGCAAGTCTTTCTCCACGTCACCCGCTTCGTTGTACGTTTTTACTCCATTATCCCAGTGAACTCTCATCTTTGTAAATGGAGTCTGAAATCGAATCCCCGCTTCTTTCAAAATTTTCTTGGCTTTAACATACGACTTGCGTTGCTGCACCACAGCCGAGGTGTAATCATGGTCGAAGAAAATCCTCCGCTCTCCAAGTGTGATTATTTTCTTTTCCCAGGCTCTTCTCAGGACTTTCTCCTTCGTATTATACTGTAGGAAATTCACCACGATGGCCCTCGGTGGTTGATCTGTTTTAGGTTTCGACGCCAGAGCCCTGTGCGCCCGCTGAATTTGACAGTCGGTTTCAATGTCAAGTTTACTCCGGATAATTTCTTCGACGAACTGAGTAACAGACCCCTTCTCGGCCTCTTCTGGCACTCCGAAAATCCGCAGGTTATTTCTTCTGGAACGCGACTCGAGGTCCGTAAATTTTTCCATCATCTTTTTGTGTTCTTGTATGAAGTCGTGTAGCAGACCATCAGTCTCGGTGCTCCAGCACTCCATTTCTTCAACACGCGACAAGGTGGCCTCAGCTTTTGCATTTTGTTCCTTTATTTCTTGTGTTGTTGCCACGATTTTTTTATTTATGTCCTCTTTAAACTCGTCTAGCTCGCGTTTCATCTGGGTTTTGAGTTCATCTTTAAATGTCCCGAACTCCGTTTTCAGCTCGTTGCGAAATTCCTGTATCTGCTTACTTATAGCATTTAAGCCAGCGCGCAGAGCGTCTGAAGTTTCTCGGTCGCCATTTTCTTCTTTTTCTTGCATGCTGTCTGTCTCTGTTCTTTTGGGGTCTTTACCTTGCTTTTCGAGGTTTCTTTTAGCTTTAGATTTGTTACCTCCGCTCATCTCTCAGCACACGAAAGTTCTCAACAAATATATATCGAGTTTAGCGGAGTTTTTAAACTGACTTAAGGGAGCTCACAGCTTAACCTGCCATCGTGCTTCACTGCCCAACCGGAAGTCAGGCCATCTTTTTCAACATGAAAGTGTGTGGCCGCCAGGGGAGGGATAAAATTACAATTCTTTTTAATGAAGCTGTTCATGTGCTCGAACATATCCTGTTCTGGCTGTGGCAGTGTTCTGGAGAAATTAAAGGAGCAGTATGTAAGATTGTGGCCAAAACTTGTACTGCAATCACTTTCAAATTACTGACTCAAGGTTGCCAGATATGCTGCAGGATCCGATTACAACACGTTATTAGCTGCAGCTGTGGGAACTAGACCAGCAGCTGGCAACCCGAATGCTGCAACACTACAGACTTCGTGATTGGTAGATCGGTGGAGGGTGGAGCATCAGACCAAAACACAACATGACAACATCAACATCAGTTGAGGGCTGCAAATGACAATATCCTGGCCGGACTACTGTTGTCAGTGATATAAGTATTTGAAATGAACATGATTTCTTAATGTCTAGTGACATATCAGGGAAAATGTATGATTAATTGAAATAAATTTCTTACATACTGCTCCTTTAATTAAAGGCACCATAATTTCTGTTTGTGGCAGGATCTTTCTCGCTGTATTCCAGGCCTTCTGTATCTCTGTGATCGCTGTCATTCTATATCTCTGCTTACGATTGTTGATGCCGAATGACAGGCATAATTTTTTCTGGAACTCTAGCCAACATGGCCTTCTCCAGAAGATTACTCGCATGTTGGAACTTTGCGCCAGGGAAGCTGTCTAGCTGGAGGCCGGGTTCCTCGTAATGGGGAAACCTGCATAGGTTTGAGTCCCCAATGATAACCACTTTACCTTTCAGGGTAAGCTCCAATCTGTCAGCTTCCTTGTAGTATTAATGTGACGCAATGGTCGGTTCAGAGAACTGGGAGATGGGCTAACCACAACCACGGGTACACTACTGTTTGTTATTAGTACGGCTGGATTTTTGTTAATGTTTTCTCTAGATCTGAGTAACACTGGAGAAGGTGCCAGCTGTACACCACTGGTTTCCCCTCTTTCTGTCACGGTAGATGTATTCGCTGGTTCCTTCTAGTCTTGTGTTTATGTTGTTGTATGAGTGCACGTGTGCAAGGGGCGTGTCTGTATGTCATTACCTGATCCACTCCAGCTGTTCATCATTACAATCACCAGCTGCAGTTCATCTCTCCACGCTTCATAAACTCACCGCTGTTCTCTCACCTTTGTCAGATCGTTGTTTGATGTTCTCCTGTCTTCTGGTTCGTGTTCCTGCCTGGTGTTTCCTGTTCGTCGTCTTCCGTGTGGATTTGGATCGTCTCACCGTTTGTCTGCACGTCACCGGTATTGACCATCGAAGTCCCTGCGTCACCTATCTCCACCTGGCTCACTGCACCCTGGACTTGTGTGTTTTGTGTTTCAAATAAACACTGTATTATACTCGCGATTGCTTCCTGTGTTTCTGCCTAATATGACACTTTCCATAACCATTCCTTTTTCTGACTGTAGGACCGGGCTTGCTACTGGGTCAAACTCTCTGAGAAAGTTGGAGAGTGGTGAAGGTGGTTTTGCTGGAATCAGTGAGTCATCAGAAAACATAAGGGAGCTGTGTTCCGAGTGATCTGAGAATACTATCTGTGTCGACATAGGGGGAAAGGGGAACACCCTAGAGTCTGCTTCGTCCACGGGAGGGCTTAGTGAGGCCCCGTTCTGATCCAATGGGAACTCTCCTAACATATTCCCGACCAGCGTGTTTGTTGTTAACCCTTACGTCCTGGTGAAAAGGTGTGTTTCTAACCTTTTTCTTTTTTTGTTGTTTTTTATTGTTTTGAGCAGGAGGCCTGTATGGGCCTGCAACTGCTTCAAATGGCTCCATATGATGGGGAAGTCTGTGTGGACCTGCCACCTCATCATGATGGTAATTACGTGGAACAGGGAAATGTTTGGGGGGTCCAGGCCTGGACGCCTCCCTGAAAGTGCTTCTAACAAACTCCCTGTTTAGGTAACTCTTTGTGTTTTTGTTAGTACCAGGACGGAACTGTTGAGCTGTATTATTCTGTCTCCTGTATGGGAAACTCAGCTCACGGGCACGAGGACGTGCTGGTGTGTTACGAGGAGTAAATTGAAAATGTCTGAAGTCTGGTGTAACACTGGTATGTCTGATTTTCAGACGTGGCGTGGTTCTTTGTCTTGATCTCCCACGAGAATAATCCATAATGGGAACTGTGTATTTTTTTGGATTTTAATGTGATTTTTATGATTTTTGGGGATTTTTTGAATTTTTTGTATTTTTTTTGTTGTATTTTGTCATTTTTTTTGGAACAAGAAAAAGGAATAAATAAAAAGGAAAAAAGAAAAAATGGCCAATGTGTTCAAGTCTATTGTGACGTTTCGGTATAAAACTAATACCTTCTTCAGGCTGACTTGAACTTTAAAAGAAAAAATATATCTGTATATAGCAAACTGAAAATATATATAAAATATATATACACCCAATATACTTCAGAAAGTTCTTTTTGATAGCCAAATTAAGGGAGACACATTGTCTCGAATAGTGTGCCGTAAGTGGGATAATTTTGTTTCTGTTTTGTATTTCCGCCCCGGGCTGCTCTTTTGGTTTATCAAACGTCTTTAATATTTTCCTCAGGAAAGGCCTGCTATAACCACGGCTCCTGAGGGCCCGGAAGAGGATCTTCGTGGCCTCCAGAAAGGATGAAGGCTGCGAGCATATCCTTTTAAATCTGAGCAGTTGAGATTTGATGATCCCCTTGAAGGTGTGTTTTGGGTGAAAACTGCATTTGTGTAGTAAGGAATGCGTGTCTGTGTTTTTAAAATAGACTTTAAAGTCTAACTGTCCTGTCTGTACAAATTTGGGTCCTTTGTATGAGACCACATCTAAAAAATTTACCTCTGACCTGTTAATTGTATATTTCACACTAATTGACTCCTGATGTGCGTTCAGGTGTGCAATAAAAGCGAGAAAGTCCTCCTCACAGTGGGTCCAAACACCCCAGATGTCATCCAAAAATCTGAAGTATGCGAAAGGTTTCAAGGCCGAGGCTGCAAGGGCCGTTTGCTCCCAGTTCGCCATGAAAATGTTCGCATACAATGGGGCAAACTTTTTACCCATGGCCGTGCCTTTAACCCTCTGGGGTCTGAGGTGTTTTTGGGGTTCTTTAGATGTTTTGCCATGCTCTGACATTTGTGCTTTTTTCAGTTGCTTATAAACATATTAATGGCACAGGTGAAATTACACTCTATTTAGCACAAATAAGACTACCATAATATCTGAGCAACATGTATGTACATGTTTGTATTTTTGAGAGAAAACTGTTTATGCGTGGTTATTGAAAAAACTAAAAAATAAAGTTTTTGAAATAAGGCCACAAAAAGAACATACTAAATATCTGTCCACAAGACTTTTGACAACTGGATGTAGTCGCCTAGAGTTTTTTCTTCAAAATGATCTGAAAATCATCCTGCCTAATTATTCACATAAAACAATACATTACTTTACATTTTGTAACACACTTTTTGTTTGGAAAGCCAATATGCGCAGGGGCGTGACTTGCTGTGAGAAAGGCGTGATTCCCACCTGAGAAGACAATGGCCGCGCATAATGGGGCTGCATACTAATCAGCCTTTCATTCAGGTGTGTCACTGAGCCACAAGAATGCAAGGACAATATATATATATATATATATACAGTCGTGCTCAGAATTAACGATACCCCTGGTAAATATGATAAAAACTGGCTGTAAAAAATAAATCTGCATCGTTAATCCTTTTGATCTTTCATTCAAAAAATTGCAGAAAATCTAACCTTTCATTGAATTACAAGAATTGAACGTGGGAGGGAAATCACATTATGAAATAAATGTTTTTGTCCAAAACACGTTGGCCACAATTATTGGTACCCTTTTATTAAAAGCTTTTTGCAATCTCCTTTTGACAAGATACCAGCTCTGAGTCTTCTCCTATAAAGCCTGATGAGTTTGGAGAACACCTGACCTGAGATCAGAGACCATTCCTCCATACAGAATCTCTCCAGATCCTTCAGATTCCCAGATCCATGTTTGTGCTTCTCCTCTTCAGTTCAGCCACTCATTTTCTGTAGGGTTCAGGTCAGGGAACTCTGACTGTCATGGCAGAAGCTTCATTTTGTGCTCAGTTACCCATTTTTGTGTTGATGTTGATGTTTGTTTTGGATCATTGTCCTGATGGAAGATCCAACCACGGCCCATTCTAAGATTTCTAGCAGAAGGCGTCAGGTTTTGATTTTTTATCTGTTGATATTTGATAGAATCCACGATCCCATGAATCTGAACAAGAAGTCCAGGACCTCCAGCAGAAAAATATGCCCACAACATTAAAGATCCAACGGTATATTAAATTGTACACATGGGGTACTTTTATCCTTGTGTGCACCAAACCCATCTAGCATGTTTGCAGCCAAAAAGCTCTTTTTTTAGTTTCATTTGACCACAGAAGCCTGTCCCGTTTGAAGGTCCAGTCGTGTCTGACAACTGAATTTGCTGGAGTTTGTTTTTGGAGGAGAGAGGAGGATTTTTCTTGAAACCCTCCCAAACAACATGTGGTGATGTATGGGTTGTTTGATTTTTTTTAATAGGCTTTCTGACCCCCAAGACTCAACCAATCTCTGCAATTCTCCATCTGTGATCCTTGAAGAGTCTTTGGCCACTCAAACGCTCCTCCTCGCCGTGCATTAAGTCAATATAGACACACGTCCTCTTCCTGGCAGATTCGTAACATCTTTAGTTGATTGGAACTTCTTAATTATTGCCCTGATGGTCAAAATGGGGATTTTCAATTCTTTAGCTATTTTCTTACAGCCACTTTCTATTTTGTGATGGTCAACGATCTATTAATGCACATCAGAACTAAATTCTTTGGTTTTACTCATTCTGATGAATGATTAAGGGGATTTGGCCTTTGTGTTTCCTCATATTTAAACTCCTGTCAAACAAGAAGTCATGCCTGGACAATTTCATGTTCCTAGTCACCCTGGTGTGCTAAAAAAGGTAAATATTAATGGGAATATACTTCAGAGATATTTCACTCTTAAAAAATGTTAGGGGTACCAATAATTGTGGCCAACTTGTTTTGGAGAAAAACATTTATTTCATTATGTGATTTCCCCCCACTTTCAATTATTTTACTTTAATGAAAGGTTATATTTTTGGCTATTTTTTGAATGAAAGATCAAAAAGATAAACGATGCAGATTTATTTGTACAGCCAGTTTTGATCATATTTACCAGAGGTGCCATCAATTTTGAGCACGACTGTATATATATATATATATACACTCACCGGCCACTTTATTAGGTACACCTGTCCAACTGCTCGTTAACACTTAATTTCTAAGCAGCCAATCACATGGCGGCAACTCAGTGCATTTAGGCATGTAGACATGGTCAAGACAATCTCCTGCAGTTCAAACCGAGCATCAGTATGGGGAAGAAAGGTGATTTGAGTGACTTTGAACGTGGCATGATTGTTGGTGCCAGAAGGGCTGGTCTGAGTATTTCAGAAACTGCTAATCTACTGGGATTTTCACGCACAACCATCTCTAGGGTTTACAGAGAATGGTCCGAAAAAGAAAAAACATCCAGTGAGCGGCAGTTCTGTGGGCGGAAATGCCTTGTTGATGCCAGAGGTCAGAGGAGAATGGCCAGACTGGTTCGAGCTGATAGAAGGGCAACAGTGACTCAAATAACCACCCGTTACAACCAAGGTGGGCAGAAGAGCATCTCTGAACGCACAGTATGTCGAACTTTGAGGCAGATGGGCTACAGCAGCAGAAGACCACACCGGGTGCCACTCCTTTCAGCTAAGAACAGGAAACTGAGGCTACAATTTGCACAAGCTCATCGAAATTGGACAATAGAAGATTGGAAAAACGTTGCCTGGTCTGATGAGTCTCGATTTCTGCTGCGACATTCGGATGGTAGGGTCAGAATTTGGCGTCTACAACATGAAAGCATGGATCCATCCTGCCTTGTATCAACGGTTCAGGCTGGTGGTGGTGGTGTCATGGTGTGGGGAATATTTTCTTGGCACTCTTTGGGCCCCTTGGTACCAATTGAGCATCGTTGCAACGCCACAGCCTACCTGAGTATTGTTGCTGACCATGTCCATCCCTTTATGACCACAATGTACCCAACTTCTGATGGCTACTTTCAGCAGGATAATGCGCCATGTCATAAAGCTGGAATCATCTCAGACTGGTTTCTTGAACATGACAATGAGTTCGCTGTACTCAAATGGCCTCCACAGTCACCAGATCTCAATCCAATAGAGCATCTTTGGGATGTGGTGGAACGGGAGATTCGCATCATGGATGTGCAGCCGACAAATCTGCGGCAACTGTGTGATGCCATCATGTCAATATGGACCAAACTCCCTGAGGAATGCTTCCAGCACCTTGTTGAATCTATGCCACGAAGAATTGAGGCAGTTCTGAAGGCAAAAGGGGGTCCAACCCGTTACTAGCATGGGGTACCTAATAAAGTGGCCGGTGAGTGTATATATATATAGAAAATACAAAATTGGTTCACAGTTCCATTTTTTTTCAAACTGTGCTTACAAATTGTATAATATCCAAGGTAAACATTTCTAGTAATTGTGCAGTTAACTCTCATACTGTATTTACAGAAAGTTTTGGAATATATCCAAAATGTGTCATTAATAAAACACAATACAAATAATTTAAAGAGAAGGCTATATTAACCTTTTAAGATTTTGTTTACATCTACCTTGTAGGCCTACATATATTTTTGCTATTTTATTAAAAAGGTTACAATTAATCTTTCTTTGTATAAACTAAAGTATACATTTTATCATACATATTTCACAGTTTTGGATTAATTAGTTTGAATATAGCCTATATAGAACAAACACTATAATAACATCTTAGTTGATGACTTTATTTTGACAAAACATAATACAATCTATCAAAAATTTGTCAACGACATGTTGTCTTTCATATCTTTTCATGTCTTTCATCGTTTTTATGATATATTAGGGCATATAAAATGTTCATTTGCAGTTTAACCCTCTGGGGTCTGAGGTGTTTTCTGGGTCCTGGAGGTGTTCTGACATGCTCTGACATTTGTGCTTATTTCTGATACTTGTGACATTTTCATGGCTAAAGTCTGATTACACTGTATTCAGCACAAACTCTGTGTGTAAAAGTTTTTAGTTTTGAGATAATGATGTTTATGCGTGGTTTGTGAAAAAACAAAAACAAAATGTCACTGAAATAAGGTCATGAAACCCATACTAATTATTTCTTCACAAGACTTTTGAAAATTGTATCACGTGGCCTAGAATATTTAGGATTAGGGGAATGAAGAATCCAAGATCTGGGACCCTGAGGCCCCAGAAATGGCTGTGCGCTGGCCCACTTTCTGCTGACCACTAAAGGTCACCCCAGGCCAAGAAAAGAAAACGATGCTGTCTCAACGTCTCCAAAACCTTGTCAACTTGGTAGTGCATATATGTATATAACCATACTTACCTGTCTGCTTTGCAGTAAAAACCTCCAACCGTAAGCCCTCTGTGTGACACTTGAAGAGAAGTACGTACCTGCATACTTATCTGTCTGTTTGCAGTGAAACCTCCCCTGCGGTGAGCCCTGTGTCTGTTGACCTTGTCAGTGAAGAGAAGGACGAGCCTGCACACTTACCTGTCTGCTTTGCAGTAAAACCTCCGACCGTAAGCCCTCTGTGTGACACTTGAAGAGAAGTACGTGCCTGCATACTTACCTGTCTGCTTTGCAGTAAAACCTCCAACCGTAAGCCCTCTGTGTGACACTTGAAGAGAAGTACGTACCTGCATACTTATCTGTCTGTTTGCAGCGAAACTTCCCCTGCGGTGAGCCCTGTGTCTGTTGACTCTGTCAGTGAAGAGAAGTACGTACCTGCATACTTATCTGTCTGTTTGCAGTGAAACCTCCCCTGCGGTGAGCCCTGTGTCTGTTGACCTTGTCAGTGAAGAGAAGGACGAGCCTGCACACTTACCTGTCTGCTTTGCAGTAAAACCTCCGACCGTAAGCCCTCTGTGTGACACTTGAAGAGAAGTACGTGCCTGCATACTTACCTGTTTGCTTTGCAGTAAAACCTCCAACCGTAAGCCCTCTGTGTGACACTTGAAGAGAACGAAACCTCCCCTGCGGTGAGCCCTGTGTCTGTTGACTCTGTCAGTGAAGAGAAGTACGAGCCTGGATACTTACCTGTCTGCTTTGCAGTAAAACCTCCAACCGTAAGCCCTCTGTGTGACACTTGAAGAGAAGTACGTACCTGCATACTCATCTGTCTGTTTGCAGCGAAACCTCCCCTGTGGGGAGCCCTGTGTCTGTTGACCTTGTCAGTGAAGAGAAGTACGAGCCTGCATACTGTAACGGTAACCAGATGGCCAAACTCTGCCAGTTGATGAAATCACCATAGATTCTAATTATCAACCACCCCTCTACTCCTCTGGACTG
The DNA here is from genome assembly GCA_031834385.1 of Semotilus atromaculatus. Lineage (NCBI taxonomy): Eukaryota > Metazoa > Chordata > Actinopteri > Cypriniformes > Leuciscidae > Semotilus > Semotilus atromaculatus. The sequence continues at coordinate 1,240,960 of JAULUF010000088.1, forward strand.
ATACACAAGCAAAGGATTGTCCTATCTTGACTGAGTCACTGACTTCAATTCGCACACACAGCATTTCTCTCTAATAATTAAACAAGAATGCCCTGTTTTACCGACATGTGATCGACATGGGACCACAAGGCCCGTTTGTCGAGATCTTCGGGGAACCCCCCCCTAAGATTTCCTGTCTGAAATGGTACCTTACAAGGACAAAACGAACATTGTATTCCATGATAAACGAATCAATTCAAAACAATACGATTCCCCGAGGGGGGTCAAGCACGAGTTAACCACACTGATTGAGCACGAGTTCATCACACGGTTGAACGCTCAACGAACTCTGAATACACAACCACACACACACACACAGAGACAATCATTCTTGACAAATCATTCTTGTTTTAAAATGTATAAAATGCTTTCTTGTTGTGTTTTATTATTCCCATGTAACCAATCCTATAATCATGATCTTTATGGTATGTAATCAACCCTGATATGCGTTAAATCACAAAGAATCAGGTATCGTTGTTTTACTAGCTCGCAGGAACGCCGCGCTTGGTACGATTGTGATCAGAGAAATCCAAGGGTTTCGAATCTTTAACCCAAAATGCAATATGATACATACTTTTATTAATACCAGTTTAGAAGTGCATTTGTATTAAGTTTCATCTCCTATGCACATGACTCTGAGGGCGTGTACGTTCGCAAACACAGAAGTTTGCCGCCACACCTCCTCCCAAACGATTGGATCAGACACGTAAGAAGGTGCGTCGTTAGCTCCTTCAAAAGTTGAAGCGCCACGCTCTTCTGTGCAGTTTTTCTACGCCATGAGAGAGATCCAACTTTCCTGCGAACTCCCGCCGGAGTTCTTCTTATTTGTCGTTTTCTACTTTGTTTTAATCTAAGTTTCTTTCCTTTTCGATCTACCTCAGTTTGATAATTTGCCTTCGTTCAGTGTATTCACGAACGAAACGAGTTTAAGATTCATCATCTCTCGTATGGGCCGCAGCTGAAGCAATCGCAAACATCTCTGCCTCCTACCGGAAGACGCTCCAGACACTCCGACCAAGCTGCCTTTATAAACACAACTACACAAAAAGGGGCCCTAAACGCAAGTAACGTACTTAATCTGAATTCAGTGCTGTTTTAAGGTTGTTTAGAGCTTACACTGAAAAAAATTATTCAGACCCCTTGTAAATGTTACGTTTTTATCTGGTTAATTTCACTGATTTTATTGTGTTATTTAATGCTACTTATTTTTTATTATTAATTTTCTAATTCACTGGCCTTGTTTAAAACAAGTTAATTTCATTCAGTTAAAAGTAATTAGAAAAAAATTCGTTTAATTGAATAAAATGAATACGCTATATCTACTCAATAAAAGTGTGCAGATTACAAGCAATATTATTAATTCAATTTAACACATTAGAATAGAGTAATAATTAATCAAATTAATTCCTTAAAAGTTAACCATTTAAAAACATAATGGTTAACACCTGATGTTAAAACCGTAATTTTAAGTCACCATTATGGAGATAAGTGTGTGTTTTAGTTGGGCTCTGGACCCTTAAAACATTAACTTTTGTTTTTGTTTGACTGATCTACGTGAGTTATAACAGCCAGATGAACATAGTAAAGGTCATCTGATAGTGTTAGTTGTGTTTTAACATAATAGTTATTTCACAATCATTTGACCTGAATCACTGAACTCACATAGATACCAATTTAGGTTTACTTTATTAATTATAGCAGCACTGGCCTTGTACAACATTTTATTTTTAGCCTTTTCAATGAAATCCAAATGATCAAATCAATGAAAAAACCGTCAACATTTTCTTTTTATGTAGGCACACACAGACATCAAGAATTAGTGTATGAATCTCAGCAATGGTGACAAATAGATCACCTCTGAACATAATCTCATTATTTATTCATGCAGCAATGCATGATGGGAGCCATGAATGCGTTTTGATTGGTGGCACCCAGAATGCACTGCAACATATAATTGTCACCATTGTTGAGATTCACAGGCGGATTCTTGAAAAAATTTAGTAAATTCAACTCAAAATAATTTAGCTAAAATTATGAATATAATTCATCTGAAATTACTTATAAAATATAAGTACATTCAACTTAAAAAATATATCTGGATTTAGATAAATTTATTTTGTGCAACCCCTTGACATAATAAAATTAAGCAAATTCAACATAACATTTTTTCCAGTGTACTAAGAAAGCCTTTGGGTCTCGTGTTGAATTGTGTTGAACTGTTTTCTCTCTCACACCCTCTCTCTCTCTCACACTCACTCATACCCTCTCTCTCTCTCTCTCTCACCCTCACACTCACTCACACTCTCTCTCTCTCTCTCTCTCTCACACTCTAACTTTCTCTCTCCACTATTTTGTATTGCAATCGTTTTGTTAATTGTTTGTTTTGCTATGCATATTTACTCCTGCGTGATTTAAGTAGTTTATGTAATCTTTAGTTGTGTTATTAAATTGTCTTATTGTTCCATAATTTGAAGTCCCTGAAAATGTCGATTTTAAGTTACTAGCTCTTCCTGATTTAACTATTGAAATCTTTGAAGTGCCTTACCCGAAATATCATTCTTTGTGGCCACAAGAATGGTATAATCGTGGTTTACAGGCCGATAAATTGTGATAAGGAATTAAGTCTCGCTCCAGTCCGCCGGACGGACAGATTGCTTGATAGATTTTAATCACATCAAAATTTACTCTAATAATTGACCGGATCTTACCTGTAGGAATAATTACTACGAGCAATCGTGTTAATTATTCATATACGGTGAGGTTTAGCCCATTCCCTATTTGGGATAGTCTAATTTGTGTATGTGACAATACATATTCATTAACTTATGAATAATATTCCCCATCTGAGTTAATACTTTTCCCCAACAAAAGTCATACAATACTTACCTGTCTGCTTTGCAGTAAAACCTCCAACCGTAAGCCCTCTGTTTGACACCAGAAGAGAAGTACGTACCTGCATACTTACCTGTCGGCTTGCAGCGAAACCTTCAGCCCGAAGCCCCCTAACCTGGAGTTCCTGCAGCAAGTTCGCGACCACCAACCTGTAACGAAAGGATTAAAGAGCTACAAGTCCCCCTGGATGGACTCCTGGAGAAGTTGACACCGAGTAGCCCAGACCCTGCATTCTTCTGAATAATTTTAGGTTACACTTTATTTTAAGGTGACCTTGTTACAGTGTAATTATGTATTTAAGTACAGAGTAATATTAAGTAACTACATGTACTTACTATAGGGATAGGGTAGGATTAGGGTTTGGTTGAGGGTTAGTTGCATGTAATTATGCATAATTACTGCAGTAAGTACATGTAACATATGTAACAAGGACACCGTAAAATAAAGTGTTACCTAATTTTATCCAGAATAAAAACCTTGTTTTAAACTCATTTCTCTGGTCTGTCCTCCTTGTTCCGTCCCCCGTCCGACTCCCCAAGGGTGGTACGGGTCTTAAGGGTGGGTGCAGGTCGGATTGGCCCGCCCCGACCTGTGACAGTATGTTTTGGGCGGAAACTATTTCTGTGTAGTAGTGAATGCGTGTCTGTGTCTTTGAAGTAAACCTTGAAATCTAGCTGTCCTGATTTTTCAAAATTGGGTCCCTTGTATGAGATCACATCCAAAAAGTTAACCTCTGACCTGTCCATAGGTTTTTTGGCAGAAGCTGCAAGAGCCGTTTGCTCCCAGTCTGCCATAAAAATGTTTGCATACGAGGGGGCAAACTTCTTCCCCATAGCTGTACCCTTCACTTGTAAGTAAAATTTTGAGTCAAACTCGAAAGTCGTTTTTTACCAAATTGATCTCTAATAGTTTTAACAAGTGCTTGTCCGGTCTAAGGGGATCAGGGTATTTAGACATACATTTTCTCACTGCTTTAAGACCAGTTGATGTATCAATGTTAGTGTACAAGCTGTCTATGTCTATTGTGAATAAAAAGGAACTTTCTGGTTTTAAGTTTACCGACTTTCGAAATGAAATCATATGTATCTTTCAAGTAACTTAGATGTCTGGTGGAGAGAGGATTGAGGAAGTGCTCCAAGTACTCAGCCATGAAGTATGTCTCGCTGTTGCAGTCGGAAACGATGGGTCTGCCTGGTGGGACTTCAAAAGGTAAGCTCCACTTTTCTGGTTCTTTATGTATTTTTGGCAACAGGTAAAATCTTCTAGCTTGGGGTGGTCCTTCACCTGTGAGGTACTCTTTCTGTTTAGCATTGATGATTTTCTTGGAACACAAATATCCTCTAAGATTTCCTCTACTTCCTTCATAGCGTCGGTGTGAATGGGCTCCATGAGAGGACGGTAATGTTCTGCGACAGAAAGTTATCTCAGTCCCTCCCCAAAGTATTGTGCTTTGTCTAAAATAACCGTAGCATTACCTTTATCGTCTGGCTTGATGACTATCTCAGTATTGTGATATAATTCTCTAAGGGCTTTTCTTTCACCCGGGGTCAAATTGGGAGTCACACCCAAACCCCAGTGTAATTTCTTGAAGGCAAAATTTTTCCAATTTCTTTAGGCAAGCTAGATAACGCGGGCTCCTACTCAGAGGGGTGAGTGAACGGTACTTTAGTTTTTTGTTTTTTCTTGCCCTCAAAGAATGTTTCTAGCTTGAGTCTGCGGTGGTATGCCTGCATGTCTGCTAACAATTCTTTCTTTCTGCAGCTCGATGGGGTGGGATGTAAGAAAGGCCCCTTTTAAGGACCGAGGTTTGATCTTCCGACAACACAAAGGACTTTAACAAGTTAATGAGTTTGTGAGAACCGCATCTTGGGTTATCAGGGTTTATAGTTTAAATGTGAAGCCCAATATGTGAGGAGAGTCTTTGCCGTGGCAGGTCTCCAATGGAGTCCGTCTTTCTCCACCTGGAAATGTGTGGATGCCAGCAGAGGGATAAAGTTAATGTTTTTTCTAATAAAACTGTTCATACGTTCTAGCATGTCCTGCTCTGCTTGTGGCAGCACTCTCGAGAAGTTAATTAGAGGTACGATTATTTCTGTCTTTGGTAAGATCCTTTTCGCCGTTTTGTAGGTCTTCTGGATTTCTGTTATGGCCGTCATTCTTTATCTCTGTTTGCGATTGTTGATGCCAAATGACAGAACAACCTTCTCTGGTACCCTGTCCACTGTGGCTTTTTCTAAAAGATTGCACGCATGCTGGAATTTAGCCCCAGGGAAGCTGTCAACTTGGAGATCGGGTTCCTCATAGTGAGGAAGCCTAGATAGGTTTGAGTCCCCAATGATGACAATTTTCTTTTTTAATGTGAGGCTCCAATCTACCAGTTTTCTTGTTGTGTTAATGTGGCATAAAGGGCGGTTAAGAGAACCAGAAGATGGGCTGTGAATTATTTGGGGTTCGTTTCTGTCAATTTCTGTTGACCGTCTGGATGTGTTTATGTTAGTGTCTTCCCCAGGTGCGAGAACCCCAGGAGATGGTGCGGGTTTAGGAATGCTCGGTTCACCCTGTTCAAACCCCATTTCTATGACTGGCCGTTGGACCAGGTTTGGTATCGGGTCAAACTCCCGAAGGAACTCAGAGAGCGGTGCAGGTGGTTTTACCGGAGTCGGTGAATCGTCAGAAAAAAGAATACTGCTATGCTGGGAATGATCTGAAAAAGCGATTGGAGTAGACATTGGGGGAAAGGGGAACAATCTGTGTTCTGTCTCTAACTCAGGAGAGCTAAGTGAAGTACCAACAGGCCCTGGTGGGGCCTCTACCATCTGAGGGGTAAGTACCCTGTCATTGACCTGTGGCTCTTCCTCCTGAGGTGGAGGAACTAAAAGAGATTTCCGGCACTGGTGTCACCGGGCGGCTCTGAGCTAAAGGGGCCGTGACAGAGATTGGTTTTGTTCTGGAAGGAGCTCAGATAAAGGAGTAAATACCGGGACAATCTTCCCAATTTCCTCCTCATCATCAGTTGTCCCTTTTGTGTCGTTCCATAATCTGATTACTTATGTATTGGTTTGCCCTGTTATTGGGAAACCCATAAAATTTAAGAACCGCCAGCAATGGCCTTTTGTCCATTAATTTGATAAAATGAGAAGGGATGAACTATAACTCTCTATAGAATAAGCTCCCCTGCGCTGCCATAAAAAGAAAATACTGAGACAAGTTAATGCTTGAAATCTTTATTTTGAACCCAAATGTGAAGGCCCCTATTTTTTATTCCAGTTGATCCAGCCAGTGCTGAAAAATCTCTTTTGCCATGGCGGGGGTCCAGTGAATGCCATCCTTCACCACCTTGAAGCGCTCCCCAGGTAAGGGGGGAATGCTAAATTCAGTCTTCTGAATAACTTCATTCAGGAACGTGAGGTTACGGATAGAGTAGTCCGGTAAACCCTTATCCCAATTCAGCATGGCCATTCAGACAACCGCATATGGGAAGGCATAGGCCGCCGCCTCTTGGAGCTTCTTTACCCACTGCCTTAATACCTCTTGGCCTCCTTGGGCCCTGTCATTGAACCCAAAAGAGAGTATGACATGTTGGGCCTTGGGAAACACTGGCGTTTTATTCTTAAGAACATGGAATGCCAGTTTCAGATCTGCCCCAGGGAAACTACGTACCTCAATATCGTCATACTCCATCTGAGGGAGACGGCTGAGGTTTGAGTCCCCCAGAATGAGGATTACCTTCTCCGGAGTGAGACTCCAGAGCTTATATTTATCTCCGGAGCTCTCATGTCTTTTAAAGAGGTTGCAGACAGGATCCCCGGCACTCTCGTCCTCCGGATCCTCCGCCCCCACTGCCTGGAGGACCCCTGGGGCATCCCTTGATGTTGTGGCCTGCTCCTTCGGGGTTGAGACTGGCATGAGCCCTACCGCCCTATCCTGCTTTGGGCCCAATCCCTTGCTACACTCTCCTTTTTTCTCTGAGACTAACTCAACCCCGGCCCCTTCCTCGATGTTCAGGATCTCCTCTAGGTTCCAATCCGGACTAAGGCCCAGATCCGGCATCCCCTGGGCGCCCTCTTGAGCACCTCTTCCCTGCTCTATCACTGGAGGCCCTGTGTCAAGTTGGCCCTGCTGACTAGGTACTTTCCGGCGACCTTCTGGGACCAGCGGAACCTCCTCCATAACCACCTTCATTGTCGTTCCTCCGTCCCGGCTCCGGGCCCTCACCCCAGAAGGGGAGGAGAGCGGTTCGGTGCCCCGACGCTGGACTTGAGCCACTGGGTTCTGAGCCACCAAACGTTGCGGCGGGCCCACTTTATGGCGATTTCCAGCGCCTCCCTCCATCGTACCTTGGAGGCATGACTGATCGCCAGCCTGGCCTCCCTCAAGGCCTTCTGGTAATGCCCCACCAGAATGTCTGTCCCGGTATTAAGCCAGTTCTTGGCATTGCCAAAAATCAGCCACTCTGTGTTGATGTTTGGAAAGACAGGCTGAATCCTGGCCGAAATTCGGGCAGCCATTTTTTGGAGCCTGGCCGGGAGACAGTTATTGTCTCCGACACGTGATGAAATGCTCTAATAAATGTATAAAGCACCCTGATCAGGGCCTTAAACTGCTGGTCTTCCATCTAGCTCTGTTTCACTTCCTACTCCTTTTACTCTTCTTCTTCTGCCTGCAACACAAGACACTAGGTCAAAAACTCATTCTTGCTCTTCCTCTAAACTACACTCAAAGCCTATCTACAACCAGGATCCCCCACCCCGAAAAGGTAAACAAAGACGAACCAGGAGATGAAGGACCTGTACAGGTCAGCCATCTCCCTAAGAGCCTGCTTGGGCTCGTATTCACTCTCCTATCCCGCCCCCAACCCAACTTTTTCAAGCCGAGGAGGGGGCCGGAAGGAGCCTTAAAAAGCACCACCCTCCCTAAGTAGCTAGCTAGGAATAAAAAACCGAACACGAGAAAATTCAAGCACCGGAAAATCAAACCTTCCCAATATGATCAAAACTCTAAACGGATCTAACTTAACCCAGGATGCAAGGTTTTTTTGGACCTCGTCCACACTGGCGAATCCTCCAGCAACCCGAAAGCTACCGTCAGATAATCCCAGCCTGGCATCACACCCCCACACAATATTTTGCATAACTAGAGTAGATCTAATATTGATAAAAAATTGGGGAAAAAACGGCCTTCTTCACCAAGATTAGTTTTGAAAAATCCGACCCTTGCGGAATAGCCCTGGCATGTCAGATCCGATGGCTCTGGCGGGGTTGGGTTTTTTAAAGGAAATTACAGCAGCTCCCCACCCTCCTGGCACTAGTCCTAGGAGAGCAGGAAGTCTGAGGAAAGCACTGGCCGACGCATGTTAGACTCTACAATTGCTCTTAACTTGGAGCTCGCTCCGACTGGAACTTTTTTGGGCTTAAGAAAAAAGAGACAAATTGTCTCCGGAACCAGATGTATCAATCACCGGGCTAAAGATGACAAGGTTAGTGACCCATAGGTCTATTACGGGTAGGTTTAAGGCGAGAGCAGGTATTAGCTTAGTTCTAAATTGATCAAGCGGAACCGAACTCTACTCGGTGTGAAAACCATAGGGCTACTATGGGTAGGTTTAGGGTGAGAGCAGGTATTAGCTTAGTTCTAAATCGATTAAGCGAAACCGAACTGTACTCAGTGTGAAAACCATAGGGCTACTATGGGTAGGTTAGGGAATATATAAAATTCAAGGCCCGGACCTGAGGTCCGAACCTGGCTGTGCGCAGTCCATCCGTCCACTGACCACTCCGAGCAGACAAGGTCCTCATCATACTCAAAACTTTTCCAATGTCTGACTTACTAGCAACTCAACCCAAACCACAGACCATCTAGTGCCTGGATATAATATATTTATATTTTTAGGGTGTATAATAACAATAATAATCCCAGTAATGATCCTTCATGAGAGTGTACTCTGGTTGTACAGAGACGGGTTGTTCCACAGGCAGGCTGTGTGGCCCCGGGGAGAACAACAGAGGGCTAAAAGCTCAAGGGCTGTCACATAGAGGGTTTTTGGGACCCTGGGTCCAGTAGCCTAGGACACTAATGGTAGGGTTTAGGGCTTGGGTAGAGGTAGCGTTCAGTCAGATAAAATGTCAGAGGGTACGAATGGTAGGGTTAGGAAGGGTGTGAGTGTGGATTTAGCAAAAATATATTCTCCGGTTTTGAAGTGTGAGTGGGGTAGCAACTGAGCAAGAGGAATTGTGAACTCAAATCTACGTCTCATTGAGTCCCCTTGGATAAAAGACATCCAGACGTTTGATCCAGACTCTCTCGGCCCACAACCGTTCTCTAAGGGACCAAAGTGGATTCGTCTGAAGTCCAGAAATCCGAAGGGACTCAAGGCCGTGTACCAATAAGTCCTGTACTAGGTATCTACGTTTCTCAATGTTGTGTAAGATGTTATGTGCGTGTTGGTAGGCTGACACGCAATTCGTTCCTGGTTTGACCAACATATTGTTTGCGGTATTTGAGGCAGTAGATGAGATACACACAAGTGGTACATCCAATGGACAGAAGACGGGACAACTTATAAATCTGGCCATTAAATCTGTTCTTCACCCATCTCAGAGGAGAGAAATATTTGCATCTACCCACTCGGCCCTTAGATGGAGGTGCAGGAAGTTTGCTTTTTACCAGCATGTCAAGGACATTTTCGTTCCGTCTATAGGCCGCAATCGGTTAGGGTTAGGGATTAAAAACTCGGGGTCCAGACCCGGCTGTGCACGGTCCTTCCGACCGCTGACCACTCCCAACAGAACAAGGCACCAGCCACGGCCACAACAACACACACGTGCATCACCCCACCCATCACTAAACAAGTACCCTAAACTCAACCAACTAACAGTTGACTCCAGACCCATGAACCAGAGAGCTAGAATGTCGGGCTAGCCGGGTTGGGCTACTCTGATCCTGGGTGAACAACGAGTGGGTTCACTTGCCCAGAAACATAGCGTAAAGAGAATTCATTTCAGATATAAGGGTTAGAGGCGGTTGGGCTATTACATAAAGGGCTGTGTGGCTCAGGGTTATTGATGGTAGGGTTCAGGGCCCGGGCAGGGGCTGTGTTCGGTCGGGTAGTTTGACAGAGGGTACCAATGGGTAGGGTTAGGAAAGGTGTGAGTGTAGAGTTCGTCAAAATATGTGCTCTGGTTTTGAGATGGAAAGAAGGGTAGCCACTTAGAGAGGAAAGATTAAGATGAAAAAGAAAGAATCATGAGAATATACTCTGTATCAAAGTGTCCAGATATTTGATCCACGTCCTCTCGGTCCACAACCGTTCTTTGAGAGACCAGAGTGGATTCGTCTGGAGTCCAGTTATCCTCAGGGACTCAAGGCCGTGTAACAGGAAGTGCTATACCAAATGTCTGCGTTTTTCTATTTTATGAACAATGTTATGAGCGTGCTGGTAGGCTCTAACGCGCAGTTCGTTCTTAGTTTGGCCAACATACTGTTTATGGCATTTGAGGCAATAGATCAGATACACACAATTCGTACATTCATGGGAAAGAGGACGAGACAACTTGAAAATCTGGCCATTAAATCTATTCTTCACCCATCTGAGAGGAATCTATTCTTCACCCATCTGAGAGGAACAAAGTACTTGCATTTACCCACCCGGCTTTTCGATGAAGGTGTGAGCAACTTACTCTGGACCAATCTGTCAAGAATGTTTTCATTGCGTCTGTAGGCCGCGATCGGTCTGTGGTGCTGCAAGTACTTAGCGGCTGTTTACACCTGGCCACTTCATGCGTTTTCTCAGATCGGATAGCTATCCGATCGTAAAACGACCAGGTGTAAATGCCCACCGAAACGCATTCGAGACGGATTTGAATCCGATCGCTCAAAGCACTTCAGGAGGTGGTCTGGGCCACATTCCAGATAAAACTGGAAGAGTGTAAATGCATCTGGTTGTTGAAACCACATATGTAAATGTTAGTCCTCCCAAAAATGCTAAAAAATAAACGTGTGAGCGTGTTATATAGGCTATGTGTCATGTTATAGTCAGATATGACGACGCTACTGCAACACGCATCACCGCAGCTGAGCATCTATTTATCAAGCCAACGTGCAAACTATCGCAAATCAAAGTGAAAGTAAGTCGCAGACGCTTAACACACAATTATCTTCATTAAGTAATGAAACGAAATTATCTTACCAGGGCTGTTGCCGCTCTCTCTTATTGCGGTCTTTGATTTAGAAATTTTAGCTGATGATCCAAAAAATGCAGCTTATATTGCACAGCTTATTGTTGCTTTCGGTGACTTGCACTCCATTAAATCTGCATATAGCGCGGGAATTGAAGATCGGATTTATATCCGTTTTGCAAAAACACATTTATGTGACCAGGTGTAAATGGAATCGTTTTGATAAATCAGATAGCTATCCGATCTGAGAAAACGCATGAAGTGGCCAGGTGTAAACAGCCCCTTAGTGGGTGTGAGGAACTTGAGAAAATTAGATTTAATGGCCTGGTTGAGTTGCTTACTGAGACCTGAAAAATGCGACACCAGAGGGATAATTTTGTCTTTCAATGTCATGTCTATTGAGGGCAAAGGTTTAGGACTGTCAAAAGTTTTGAGGATTTTTCTGAGAAATGTGGAGAGTAGCTGCGTTGTCTCAGAGCTGTGAAAAGAGTTTTTGTTGCAGTTTCTGTTCTGTACAGATTCTCTTGAAACGAAGTAGTTGCGACTTAACGATGCCGCGAAAGGTGTGACTGGGATGAAAACTATCTATGTCAATTGTAAAGAGGAGGGCGTCGGGAGGAATAACTAGTTTGCCAATTTTCTCAATTAAATCATAAGTGTCTTTAAGATAACTGGGGTGTCTGATAGAGAGAGGATTAAGAAAGTGCTCAAGAAACTCAGCGGTGAAATACGTTTCGCTATTACAATCAGACACAATAGGTCTGCCCGGAGGCACTTGAAATGGTATGCTCCAGTTTTTTGGCTCTTTATGAATCTTAGGGAGCAGATAAAATCTCCTAGGTCTCGGTGGACTGTCTCCTATCAAATACTTTTTCTGAGCACCATTAATAATCTTTTTTGAACACATTTCCTCTAAAATCTCTTGAACTTCACTGATGGTTTGAGGATAAATCGGTTCCTCTAAAGGCCGATAATGCTCACTAATAGCAAGTTGTCTCTGTCCTTCCCAGATGTACTGGTCTCTGTCAAGAATTACAGCTGCATTCCCTTTATCCGCAGGCTTTATTACAACATCTCTGTTCTTTTGTAGCTCTTTTAATGCTTTAATTTCCTCTATTGTCAGATAATTTTTCTCTATTAAACCCCAATTTAAGTGTTTGTAAGCGTAACAATCAGCTCCAATAAGCTTCGAGATCTCTTTGGGGAGACTGGATAGAGCAGGCGTCCAGTCTGAGGCCTGAGTAAATGGCAATTTCTTCTTTGAGCTTTTCTTTCCCTCGAAAAAAGTTTCTAATTTCACTCTGCGATGGTATGCTTGTAAATCTGCGAGATTATTTTGAGCTTTAAAGATTTTGTTTACATCTACCTTTTAAATATATTATTTGCTATTTTATTAAAAAGGTTACAATTACAACAACAATTAAAATTTTAACAATATTTCAAGTGTAATCTTTCCTTGTAAAAACGAAAGTATACATTTTATCATATGTATTTCAAGGATTCATTACTTTGAATAAAGCCTACATTGGAATAAACACTATAATAGCATCTTAGTTTATGACTTTATTTTTGACAAAACTTTATGGTGTGTAATACACACATGCATGTTGTTTGTATGATATATTAGGGCATATAAATGTTAATTTGCTGTTTAATACGTTGCTTATACAAAGACATTTTATTTCAACATATTTCAGTCGATTTTTACTCATCTCAGTGTAGCAATAGGCTATAGTTTTGTAAAAGCTGTTCATTCATTCATTCACACACCGAAACGCGATTCATATTTAAACAGTCTTTTTGCGGTTTACTCCAAACGACACAAATCCATATTCTATCACGCTACTTTACGACTTCTGCAACCACATGCTCCTCAGAAACGATCACAGGATATGACAGCGCTTGTGTCAATCACAGCACTCACTGGAATGATTCAAGGAACACGCCGACTTTTTGGGACTTTATCTTATTCCCCGTATCCCCCAGAGTTAGATAAGTCCACACATACCCTTCTCATCTCCGTGTGTGCTGTAACTCTGTCTGACGCACCCACCGCTAGCCTAGCTTAGCACAAAGACTGGAAGTAAATGGCTCCAGCTAGCATTCTCTCCCAATAAGTGACAAAATAACGCCAACATTTTCCTATTTATATGTTGTGATTTGTATAGTCACAGTGTACAAACAACAAGGTCATATGAGACACAGCTATCTTTTAACAGTATACATACTGGGAACTATATTCTCTAAGCTGAAGCACTACTTGGGCGGAGTGATTAGCGCAACACTCTGATGGTGCGTTCACATCGGACGCGAATAGCGCGTCAGGCGCGAGTGATGTCAATGTTAAGTCAATGCAAAGACGCGTTACGCGCGTAAAAAATTCCTGCGGCGCGAATGAGGCGTAGAGCGCGGCGCGGTAGACGCGAATACGCCTCATTCGTGCGAATTAAGTATCTGGCGCGTTAGGTGCGTTAAGCGCGAATTATTTAGTTAGTGCTATTTGTGCATTCACGCGAGTTGAAAAATCGGAACTTCTGCGCCAATTCGCGCCGCGTTAACCAATCAGGAGCCTGCTTGCTGTCACGTGGTGAAGTATCTGGACGCTGGATGCCTCAATACATTATTTTGTAATATGACAAAATGGAATAAAATGACTATTCTATTCTATTCTGTTCTAATGCAGCAACAAAGCAAATATTTTATCACATAAAAACTTGATTTAAATATATGAGACATATTCATTTTGTATTGAATGCTTTTTATTCCATTTCTAGATTATATGAAACATTATTATTCTAATGTAAAGACAACCAACATAGTACATAATTATTCTAGACCCGACGGTGTCCGGTCTGTTATATATATTTGACAGATTAGGTTGGTGAGGGCGAGGGTGATCCTCGCTCCGATGCGGGACAACAGGTCATCAGACTGGGCGCGGGACAGGCGTCAGTACCACTGAGAGCGGCCGTCATCCAGGCGCTGCTCCTGGAGCGAGGAAATGGTGAAACTCGACAAACTGAGTTCGCCTCCGAATGGTCTGGTGGACCCAAATACAGCGACGATGATCCGTACGCTGCTGTTCTGCTTTTTAGAGCAAATACAGAGCGGTGACTCTCTCGATAAATGCTCGATCAACATAAAAAAGATGGCCGCCAACAGATTTCGAATCTGACGTGCGTAACGCGCGTACATTTCGCTTCAAACTTTTGTTTTTACGCGTGTCAGTTTCACTCTTGACACGCGAATTAACACAAAGTGGTTAAGCGTCAAACTAGACGCGGTAGACGCGAATTTGACGCGCTATTCGCGTCCGGTGTGAACGCACAGTAAGGAACTCTCTCTCCTCACCACGGGTCTCTCAGGCACTGCGAGCAAATCACTCTGCCGTAGCAGTGCTAGAAAAGGGTATGTATGGACTTATCTAACTCTGGGGGATACGGCGAATAAGCTAAAGTCCCAAAAAGTCGGAGTGTTCCTTCAACTCAAAACACAATACGAGACTGTTCTGTCAGATATCGGATGTAATCAGCCTGTTACCATTTCGTCTTGTCTTGGTTTTGGTTTATGTTTCATGTCATGTTTCCATGTCTGTCATGTGATTCCCTGTTAGTTATGTGATCCTGCCATGTGTCCCCGTGTCATGTTGTCATTGGTTCATTGTTCACAGGTGTCCCTTGTCTAGTCATTAGCCTTGTGTGTATTTAAGCCCTCATGTTTGTGTAACCCAGACTCAAATTAGTCAAATTGCAGTCAATAGAAAAAATATATTTTTGTTGTATTCACCCCTTCAGTAAAACGGTTTATGTGAAAAAAAGACAGTGATAAAAGAAAATCGAGATAAATAACATGCTTTATTAATTATATTAGTAATATGCAAATTACTGCGGTAAAATTTATCCAATTAGAGTTGGAATCTGCACTGCAGATGTAGATCTTCCAATTGAGTGTGACCAGCAGCAATGCTGACTCCGCCCACTGTGAGACTGTGAGGTAAAAAAACTGATAGAGAGAGCTAAAAACGGAGAAACGCATGTGATCAAAGCTCCAAAAATTTTAGAAAAACGATCTAATTTTGAGCAAATATTTAGTATACAACTACTAAACAAAGCATATAAAAGATATTTTAAGTTAAATTGTCAATTTGAGAAGTATTGTGAAAGAGCTTACCTGTTATGGCCTTGTTGATCCTGAACGTCGAGCCAAAGTTAGAGTCATCGCTATAGTTCGTGGTGTAATCTGGAGAAAATATTAACAGAACACTGTTAATTCAGAGGAATCGGTGAGTTGTGGATTTATTTTTCATATATGTGATGAATTACAATGGTGTATTGCATTTCTATGCGTGTTAAAATTAAGTGATATGTTCACTGTATGTGAAGTATGGCCTATGTTGTACATGAACACTAAATGTTGATGTGAAGAGTATATTGTTGAATATTGTTGAAACAGAGGTTAGAAATGAGTTGCTAAAAATGTTATCCTGTGTGTACAGGCCAGTTTTTGTTGTTTATGTAGAAGTTGGATTTTCTACTGTGATTTACGCGCATGGTGAGGATTCATCACGCCGTGCTGAGGGAAAGAGAAAGATGGCGAGCCTCCCGGACTGAATTTGGATCTTTTACTTCTTACCGTCTCATCCACTTAGTGATGTCGTTTTCCTTCTGAAATCTGAATGGATTGAGGTATATTTTTCTGAACTGAAATTATCGAATGGACTGAAGTGTGTATAATCTTTATTTTTGCAATTTTGTGATCTCATTTACAATTTGTTTTTATATCTGTGTGTATATATATACAAAATAAGTGTTATTTGGTTACATACACATATTGTACATTTTTGAGTTAAAGTTATGTGAATTGTTACTCTAATTGTATCATCTGGGTTAAAATACTGATTTGAGTTTGTATTTGAAGTGACTGGTTTAAACTACAGTAAAGACAGGAAAATTAGGACATTAAATTGAAACTAAACTTATCAATCTACAACAAATAGTAATATTTAAATTAGAGAAACTAAGAAATTCAAACCTCAGCCGGAAAGTAAGAAAGAGGGAAATTATTAATCAGAGATTCAAGAAAGAAAAAGCTTTGTTGACACATTTATTTGTTTTCATTTGGGTTTATCAATTTATGTCAAATCAGAACTTGATCAGGGTTGATCATATTGTATTTTTTTTTTCCAAAAGTTTGACATTTCATTTGGTTTACCTTTGTCATTTATTATTCACTGTCCATTTCATTCATTACATCAATACAAAGAAAAAATCATAATAGTTAATACAACAAAACATCTAAAAAACCCTCAAACTTGTGTGTTGTGTTTGCTTTGCCTTCTTCGAGCTTGGTATCTTCTGATTGGCCCATTGATCTGGCTCAGTGTATTGAACCAAATTGCAGTTGCTACCTGTTGGCATTGAGTCAAGCATTCAGTTAATGTTGTACTCCATGATTGGTGGGTGTTACATTTGCCCTGTGTCTTTGTCAAGTTTCCTGTAACCACTGTTTGTAAGTCTTTGTTCATGTCTTGATTTTGAGGTTTCCATGTCATCTTTTTGTTTCATGTTTGGTTTAGTTTATAATAACCTGCACTTGGGTTCTGATCTACACTTGCTCCAGTGGATCCCTTACACTGCTCTTCTTGACATAAGTTTGAATGCGTTCGATTACTTTATGGAGCGAATTATGTGCAAAACAACATTTGTATTTGTATTAAACAAACAAACTCGATCTGCTTTGCAAAGGAAAACTCGACTCGCAAACAAACAGAAAGCAATGTTCAAATGCAAAGGTCAATTCGAGCGATTTCAGGCAGATTTTCTCACAAATGAGTCAAGGCAGATTTTCTCACAAATGTGTCCAGGCAGATTTTCTCACAAATGCAGTTGAGCAACTTCCTCTTCTAAAACAGTAGATGGCGCTAAAATAGGGGATTCATTTAGCGCTAGTCTCCCGGGAGAAGCACTGGTTTGAAACGCGTTTGTCTTTGCCTACAGCTGAGGAAAATGAGCGGTGAACATGTGAGTTTCTGTCTTACTTTATCTATAATAAACATATTGAGGTTTTCCTTTGCTAAATGTGTATTACATATCTAGAAAGAAATCCACATTAGCACTTCACTCTCTCTAGAATAGGGGAATCTAAGCTGAAAGCTCTGCCATCATATGTTGCTTTTTAAATTGTTTCAACATTGGACGCGTGCGAAATGACTAAATTAGTGATTGTCTACACTGAACGAGTCCATTGTTGTTCTGTAAAATCACAGATCTAATGACCTGTTTTTTCATGTGGCATTTTGTCCTCAACAACGGTAAACAAACAGACCCAGTGGCCTTAAACATTTTACAAAAGAAACCCTTACCAAAAATTACTGCAGTTTTTTAGAAGTAATACTGCAGTTTTTTTTACATGTAGAAAAATGCAGTTTTTTGGACACGAAAAAACTGCAACATTGCAGTATACTGTAATACTAGATGTCTGAAAGTTTTAATGGAGAACAACTGCAGTATTACTGCTCCAATACATCTAAAGTACTAGTGAAATACTACTGCAGTATTACTGCAGTACAGCTGAAGTATTACTAAAATACTACTGCAGGATTACTGCAGTACAGCTGATGTATTACTAAAATACTACTGCAGTATTACTGCAGTACAGCGGAAGTATTACTAAAATACTACTGCAGTATTACTGCAGTACAGCGGAAGTATTACTAAAATACTACTGCAGTATTACTGCAGTACAGCTGAAGTATTACTAAAATACTACTGCAGTATTACTGCAATGCAGCTTAAGTATTACTAAAATACTACTGCAGTACAACGGAAGTATTACTAAAATACTACTGCAGTATTACTGCAGTACAGCGGAAGTATTACTAAAATACTACTGCAGTATTACTGCAATGCAGCTTAAGTATTACTAAAATACTACTGCAGTATTACTGCAATGCAGCTTAAGTATTACTAAAATACTACTGCAGTAATACTGCAGTACAGCGGAAGTATTACTAAAATACTACTGCAGTACAGCGGAAGTATTACTAAAATACTACTGCAGTATTACTGCAATGCAGCTTAAGTATTACTAAAATACTACTGCAGTATTACTGCAATGCAGCTTAAGTATTACTAAAATACTACTGCAGTATTACTGCAATGCAGCTTAAGTATTACTAAAATACTACTGCAGTATTACTGCAATGCAGCTTAAGTATTACTAAAATACTACTGCAGTATTACTGCAGTACAGCGGAAGTATTACTAAAATACTACTGCAGTATTACTGCAGTACAGCTGAAGTATTACTAAAATACTACTGCAGTATTACTGCAATGCAGCTTAAGTATTACTAAAATACTACTGCAGTAATACTGCAGTACAGCGGAAGTATTACTAAAATACTACTGCAGTATTACTGCAATGCAGCTTAAGTATTACTAAAATACTACTGCAGTACAACGGAAGTATTACTAAAATACTACTGCAGTATTACTGCAGTACAGCGGAAGTATTACTAATACTACTGCAGTATTACTGCAATGCAGCTTAAGTATTACTAAAATACTACTGCAGTACAGCGGAAGTATTACTAAAATACTACTGCAGTATTACTGCAGTACAGCGGAAGTATTACTAAAATACTACTGCAGTACAGCGGAAGTATTACTAAAATACTACTGCAGTATTACTGCAATGCAGCTTAAGTATTACTAAAATACTACTGCAGTATTACTGCAATGCAGCTTAAGTATTACTAAAATACAACTGCAATACAACTGCAGTAGTACTAAAATACAAAATACAACGAAAGTACAATTAAATGCTACAAATAAAATGCTGATCAAATACAATATTTTATTTTCACACATATGAATTAAGGTACAGAAGAAGAACAGTGAAACTGAAATGCAACAATTGCAACCAATTTCGTCCCACATTACTCAGGTGGGTTTCGTTTTTTGAATAGCTTGTCCTCATTGTTCAGCTTGGTTCTTATGACTGCCTTGATATCAGATGTAGACACACTGAATTTCTTTTGGATGTAGTCTGAAAAAGAAAAGGAAAAAAAAATTCAGAGAAACTCTCAAGCTTCAGTTACACTCTTCAACACAGGCAGAGCCGTTGAAAAACAGAGTTACGACACTCCCATAGACTGCCATGGGAACTTTGGCATGCGTAAGTAACGCGTGTCGTGGAGCAGCCGATAGTTCCAGCACTGAAGCCCATTCATTTTCAGTGTTTCCGAAGTACACTCGCTGGTAAGTTGATGAAATTTTCCTCTCATGAATCTAGTCAGTAGTTGTAATTTATGTAGCCAACTTTAGTTAATGTTTATTGGAAAATATTAGTTAATTGCAGCTAGCTTACGTGACCAACACTTCACTAAAGTTAACTACCAGTCAGAAATGTGTAAATTCAATACTTAGGTCATTGTTAAATGTGATGTTGCACTAACTTACATTGTATTCATAGTTTTTTTTTTTGTTGTCAACCCTATTTACACACATGAGGTGGCCAGAATATTAGAAATACATCTGAATATAAAGCAAATAAGTACAGCAGCACCCCCACAAAAAGACCCTTAATGCTAAAACGTGTAAATGAGTTTACACCTCTATGACACGGTATCATGATGCAATAAAAATATAAAAATTATATTTTCCCTAATTTGCATAATTTGTTGGATGAGCAAAATAATCATCCAGCTGCTTCCATAATGTTGTTGTGTAAGAATAATAATTTGAATAGCAATTGTGGTTTATATATATATATATATATATATATATATATATATATATATATATATATATATATATATAGTATATGCTGCCACTTGGTAATATTATAAGGAAACATGGAATTAGTTTCCATTGTTATGCTGATGACACTCAAATATATATTTCATCACAGCCGGATGAAAACGCTATATTATCCAAATTGACAGATTGTGTTAAAGATATAAAAGATTGGATGACGCGTAATTTTCTTTTATTAAATCCAGACAA
The DNA here is from genome assembly GCA_031834385.1 of Semotilus atromaculatus. Taxonomy (NCBI): domain Eukaryota; kingdom Metazoa; phylum Chordata; class Actinopteri; order Cypriniformes; family Leuciscidae; genus Semotilus; species Semotilus atromaculatus. The sequence continues at coordinate 1,261,072 of JAULUF010000088.1, forward strand.
GACAGAGGTACTACTTATCTTATCTCTGTCTAATGTCTAGAGATATGTCTGATGAAGGGCTTGGGCCCGAAACGTAACACGTGGTGAGCAACTATTAAATTCACTTAGGAGCATTTGCTGGTGTGCGGACTCTTTGTTTACTTTTGCAACTACCTGTCTGTCCAGCACCCAGTATTACTTTTTTTGGATGTGCGTGCTGCACCTTTTGAACATTATAATGTTCAGGAACACGGTTTAAAATAAATTTGAACCACTCTGATTTCGTCAGCCTTAGGAAGGTAAAAAAAATTAGTTTTGTAAAAAGAGCCTGTCTTTGCCATAGCAGCAGCTCAACCAGACCTCGCCGCTTATTTAGAGTTTTCTGTGGGTGCGGATTATTTAAATAAGCAACATTGTTACTTCACAAAGCCCGGAAAAAAACTGTAGTCCAAACAAGTTGTTCGTTAAATAAAATATCTCCCTTTGGGGTTGACTTTGAGCTTTGTAACCTTGCAGATCTTTTTATTCTCAAACAGCAACATTGTTTGCACTAACTAAAGTTTGAAAAGTCAAAAAGCATAATAGGACCCCTTTGATATATATTCACATAGCTAGAAATCTGAGATAATGTGCTTGTTAATGCTTACTAATGAACTTATTAGACATTACATATTGATTAACAGATTAGTATTCACTGTACATTGAAATGCTTAGAAATGTCATTAAACTTTCAATTCATATGATCATGCGATTTAAAAATCTATTAATGATTTTGACAGATGGTTTCCAATGATTAAAAGCTTCATTAATAAATCATTAACAAACATTTTATAATGTTTAATAGATCATTAGTTATATATATTTATCATTTATATAATAGTTTAGCAGCACATTTGATCATTCTTTTCAACTCTTTACTTATATTTTAATGTTCATATTAGGAATGTATGTGGCTCTGAGGTCCTCATGTTTAACACGGGTCTCTCGGTCACACACTCGCAGCTTCGGTCACTAAACAGAGGTCATTGGCTGGTCAATTTCACGCTTCCACAATCACAGATACTTTGGTACAGCCCCCGTGGTTTTCAACACTTGAGTTAGTGCCAAATATTAGTCTTCACTAATCTGACGCATATTTTGCAGTAACATACGAATCCGTTTAATCTACTTGGGAAAACAATTTCAGAGCAAGTCAGAATGAAATCAAATGTACAAATTTATTATGTCAGGTAAATGTACCGTGCCAATTTCATAATCAGTTCAAAGATAATCACTGCAAAACATCAATATGCTCAGAGATAAAGAGTAAAAGATGTAAGCCCGACATTTATAAAAGTACATAATGCTGAAGTCTTTGAGGTCCTTCAACATCATGTGCTGATCTGAGTTACAGAATCGCCCGAGCCTCTTGCTGCATTTCTTTACATAGACAGAAACTTCTTTCACATGGACACATTTGCTAACAACAGGGATTTGCTCTCAGAGTTTACAGCTTTTGAGGGCCGATGCCATTCATTTGCCTCAGATCATTTGCGTTTGAATAGCGCGCGTCCTCCGTGGGCGTGTCAGATTAACGCGTAATTAAGTGTAATGAGCTGGGGGGGGAAATACTGACACCACTCTCTTTTCATACAGATTACATAAACTGAGAATATTTGTTTTTTAAATAAATTACTTCATTGAAAAGTTCAAGCTTCATAAAGAAAAATATCTCATGCCTGTATGACAAGTATTTGCGGAGTTATAGTTAATTTTCGGGCACGTTTCAGAATGGACTGCACTGACAGAGAGAAGGCAAAACTCGCATCATGTTTATTTTTCTTTATTTGACAAAAAGCACAACACTTTGTTTTTATTGTGAGTATACAGCAGCCATATCACCCTGTAGCCCAAGACTGGTTGCCCACTGAAGCTAAGCAGGGCTGAGCCTGGTTAGTACCTGGATGGGAGACCTCATGAGAAAACCAGGTTGCTGCTGGAAGAGGTGTTAGTGAGGCCAGCAGGGGGCGCTCTTCCTGTGGTCTGTGTGGGTCCTAACGCCCCAGTATAGTGATGGGGACACTATACTGTCAAAGAGCACCGTCCTTCGGATGAGACGTTAAACCGAGGTCCTGACTCTCTGTGGTCATTAAAAATCCCAGGATGTCTTTCGAAAGAGTAGGGGTGTAACCCCAGTGTCCTGGACACATCTGCCCATTGGCCTCTGTCCATCATGGCCTCCTAATAATCCCCATATGCTGATTGGCTTAATCACTCTGTCTCCTCTCCACCAGTAAGCTGGTGTGTGGTGGGCGTACTGGCGTAATATGGCTGCCGTCGCATCATCCAGGTGGATGCTGCACATTGGTGGTGGTTGAGGAGATTACCCCTTCCATGTAAAGCGCTTTGAGGTCCCAGATAAAGCGCTATATAAATGTAACAAATTATTATTATTATTATTATTATACAGAAAAATAATAGGCACTAAACAGGATCGAATGATGTATAACACTTATATGTAAGATCAAAATCAGTCAGATCTTTTAAATGTGAAAGTCAACTAGATGCTTGCGATCCTCAGACAGTATTATACTGTCATATCCAAGATCAAGATTGAAGTTGCGAGGTGATCGTGCATTTTCGGTGGCCGGTCCTAGGATATGGAACAGTCTTCCTTTATCTGTGTGGTCTGCAACGTCTATACATGAGTTTAAATTTAAGCTACAGTCTTATCTTTTTACTCTTGCATTTCATCTATAACTTTGGTCTCTCTTAACCCAAACTTAGTGTTTTATTGTCTGTTAATACTGTATTGTGTTTTGTCTGTTTTGTACTTCTTCATTTGTACAGCACAGTGGTCAACCTCTGTTGTGTTTATTTGTGCTTTATAAATAAAAAAAAAAAATAAAAAAATAAAAAAATCAACAGAGTATTTTGAGTCTCTTTTGCACTGATAAGAAAAAAAGTGTGCCTATTGCGCCGGCGCAATAGCCGACCCCAGGGGGTTAAAAATGGTGGTAGGTAATATTTTTAATGTGTAGCAATAAAGGTATGTCATTTTTTTTTTTTTTTTTTTTTTTTGAGTGTCTTGAAATTTGATGTGATTATGTGAGATGGTTTTGTTCAATGGTGTAAAAAAAATAAATAAATAAAAATAAATAAAGAGATTCAAACGTCTCCCTCTCTCTCTCTCTCTCTCTCTCTGAGGATTGTGAGTAGCGGCGAGAGTGTTTGCATCAGAGCACGTAGTTTTTTCGGCGTTCCCTGTTTTTATTTTTATTTCTCCTTAATTATAAACTGTTTTAGTAAAATTGTAAAATTGTCAGATTAACTTCGGATTCCAATTTTATTGAGAAATCGAATATTATGAAGAATACATTTTTGAATAGAGTTTACCCTTCAGAATGGGTTCATCTTTTAAAAAGACGCGGTCTGAGTTGTTAAAAAAGAAGACAAAAAAAGCAAAAAAGTATTATTTTACTTTTATTATGACTCTGTTGTAAAAAAAAATTATATTTTAGTTTTCATTTTGATATTGTGTGAGTTTCCCTTTAATTCAATCATGTATTTTCTCTCCTGGAATATTTGCATATAGTAGGAACAAAAGGCACACACACACACATAGCATACGGAGACAGTAAAGCCCAGGGAGGTCGGAGGGACCACTATAAAGATCATTGTATTATAAAGCCTTTTGACCTCACAGGTGGGAGAACAGTAAAACCCAGGAAGGGGGGTTAGGAAGGAACATTGTACCTCTAACAAACCTGCTTTATCTGGTTTTCTCTGGAGGAACGGAAAATTACAGGGGAAGGGAGTCCGAAGAAAGGGGTATAAAGTCCGTCTGTTTGCAATGTGTGATTCAGGGTCTTGTTCCATCGTAGGGTAGTTGCTACGGTGCTTTTTGTGAACAAGCCTCCTTTAAAAGAATAAACACCTTTTGAAGTACAATTTGAATCTAATGTCTCTTACTATGATGCTGTTTGTTAATTAAATTGTTTTTGCCACAACAACTCATTCACCAAGTCTTACACAATAAAATCAATGTTTAAAAAACACTGGCATTTGTCGTCTTCTGATCCGGAGTTGAGCTAAATTTTCCAGCATCCTCCTTTGATTGTGTATAAACGCGCAGGGAATTTAAAAGATTGCTTTACAAGCTCGTTTTAAGAGTGTTAGTCCTCGTCCATCTCAGAGTTTGCTTAGTCCTGTACAGAATGGCAATTATCGTTGTGGGAATTGTGTTCAGTGCAATAAGTTCAGTTCAGTTCAAGTTTATTGTCATATGCATATTAGTACAGAGTACCACAGCAATGACATACAGTATAATGTGCCTTGGCACTCTCTCAGCACCAGTCAATAAATAACAATTAAAATAACATTAAAAACATCCGAGCACAGTAAATATAGTAACTAAGCTCAACCCTCCTGTTGTACTATCATTCTGTAGCCGTATTACCTGAGGGTAAAACTGTCCCTGAAACGTGATGTGCGCTTGGGGATGCTCTGCAAACGTCTCCCGATGGAAGCTGGGAGAAGAGATTATGTGCCGGATGGGTAGAATACTGCATAATACCTAGTGCCGCCTTAGTGCTGCGTTCCCAGTAAATATTCTGGAGCGGTTCAAGTGGAACCACAATAATTCTAGATGCAGTTTTGACCACCTTTGTCAGAAGATTACGGTCAGGTGAAGTAGCCCTGCCAGACCAACAATACATTTAAAACATCCTTTTTCTGTCATCCAAAAACTGGTAAAAAATATACAATCAAATCTGTGATTACTTGTGTTTCTACTCATGTTGTTTATTTGATCCGTTGTCCTTGTGGTTTAGGTTATGTGGGAAAAACGTCACGTCAATTGAAACACAGAATTAGTGAACATAAGAGTTCTATCAGAAGAAAAGATGTAAATTATCCAGTTGCGGCTCATTTTCTAACTTTGAATCACGAGGTTTCCTCTTTACGCTTTTGTGGGATTGATAAAGTGAGTGCGCCACCTAGGGGCATGATGATGAAGCATTATTTAATGTGATTTATAATATAGTTTTTTATTTATTTATTTTTTCCTCTTTCTCTGAACTTTGATACTATTTTCAATTATGGTTGTAACTGTTTACAATTACGTTTGGTAACTGTTTATGATGTGTTGTTAATTATGTATTCTCAATGAGCTTAAGTGGCTACAGATGTAGCTTTGTTGATTGCTCATGTGTTTATTTTAAATGGGATGAGTTTGAAGATTTGTATATGCCTGATGAAGGTCGTGAGAACGAAACGTTGCTAATAAAAAATTGTTATATTACTTGCAAGTACTGATAGTGTGCGGGAGTTCCTTATTTGCAGATTTGTCGACCTACCTATTTGGTCTTCTTTTTCTACGCACCTATCATCTGCAGGTGTGTGATGGTGTTTGTTAATTAAAAAAAAAAAAGTAATAAAATTAAAAATACATTTTCAACAAAACCTCAATACAAAGAACATTATGTGAAAATTCCAGCTCGCGGTTGATTGTGGACGCTCTCTCCTGAAATAAAGCTGGCCTTTCTGTCCCAGGAACGGTGACCATCAGACGAGCCACGTCCACATGTGCGACGCCTGATCTCCTCGTTCCCTGAGAACATGTAGAACATGGTGTTTTAGCACAGCGGCTGGAGCACATTTCCCAAACATTTTACATTACTCAATATAACATTCATAGACCGTAAAAACAGAGTTTTGCACACACACAAAAAACTATCATCAGATGTAAGTTTTGTCTAAAATGCATTCATTGACACTTAGGGGAGCTTGTGTGGACACTGTCCAGGTAAACACACACACTGCAATGCATTATAATATATTTAGATGAGTGTGTCCTTAAGGAAACAGGGGGATCCAGGGGTCTGACATAAGAGAGGTATGGCAGCAGACGTTCACTTCTTACTTGCAGTAGATGATGGACATTTAAGGAAACAAACGCTCAATAAATTGTTATATTATACGTTATAATAAACGCAAACGTTTAATCATGTCTTAATGTAGAAAGGCTGATTAAAAGTATTGATGTAAATCATTTCATTCACTGAACATGAAAAAAAACCCTGACCTGAACAAACATGAACAGATCTGTCCTCCAACTCTCACTGACGCGTCTCCTGAGAGGGAAGCCAATGTCTCCGCCGCTTCTGGAAGAACATCCAAGGTAGTAGCAGCAGGGTTATTAGATGCAGCACACGCTACATTATCTATTAAAATATGGTATGATGGATGATATGTTAATATAGAGAAGACAAAAGTAGTCAGGAGTCCTCGTGTGAAAAGCATTACACACTAACTACAGTATGTATAGCTATCACAGAATCCTTCCAGTGCACTGAAACCTTCGCTTCCTAAAAACTCCCACAATGCACTGCGAAAACCGTATTCCCTTAACAGAACATCAGAAGCGCAAAACTTAAATCATGTGAGCAACTCACTTCACATAATGACACAGATGTTTTAAAATACAAATCATTATTTTATTATATTATTTATTTATATATATATATATATATATATATATATATATTTACATACATATTTCCACACTTTGAATCAACTGAATCAACCGATTCACTAAATGATTCACTTTTTCACAGCGCTGGAGACTCAAACACACACTCGCGACCCCTGCTGGTCGAACATACAGAAAAACACCTTTACAAACACATTACTAATGTTTTTTTTCGAACGTCTAATCTATTAAATGAAATTAACAAATCATCTAATAGCATTAAATATGAAGTGTCAGAATAATATCTGTTATTTTATTAAATCATATGTTTTTTTATGCACAGCTTAGTTAATCGGGTCAATAAGAGACTATTAACTAAAACGCTTACCTTTTCATTACAAATATGGCATTACAATTATTATTAATATTATATCTACAAATTTATAAAGCTTTAAAAACATATAGAAACTGGTTCATGGGTTGATAAATGTAACATGTTAGTGATTGCCTTTATTTTTAAGTTAAATATGTTTGATTATTTTCTGGAAATTATTGTTCTTTCAATGTATACTTACAAAATGTGTGCCATGTTTCAAGAACTTGCTGTTGAATTCTGAAGAAAAGTATATATTAAATTAATATGTAAAATTATTATTAAAATAATGTCTAATTTGAAAATAAATACATAAAGACACTGGTTCATGGGTTCACAGAGAAAAAGTGAAAGTTGAATGTTTCTAACCCTGTTTAAAACACACAAAAACAAGCATTATAAATGAAGAAAAGAACACAAATGATGCAGACCCGTCATATTTAATGGTAGATTACACTTAATAAATGGCCCAGATGGAAACATGTGCAGTGTGTTATAAAGATGATCATTACAGCTGTGGAAACATGTACAGTGTGTTATAAAGATGATCATTACAGCTGTGGAAACATGTACAGTGTGTTATAAAGATGATCATTACAGCTGTGGAAACATGTGCAGTGTGTTATAAAGATGATCATTACAGCTGTGGAAACATGTACAGTGTGTTATAAAGATGATCATTACAGCTGTGGAAACATGTGCAGTGTGTTATAAAGATGATCATTACAGCTGTGGAAACATGTACAGTGTGTTATAAAGATGATCATTACAGCTGTGGAAACATGTGCAGTGTGTTATAAAGATGATCATTACAGCTGTGGAAACATGTGCAGTGTGTTATAAAGATGATCATTACAGCTGTGGAAACATGTACAGTGTGTTATAAAGATGATCATTACAGCTGTGGAAACATGTGCAGTGTGTTATAAAGATGATCATTACAGCTGTGGAAACATGTGCAGTGTGTTATAAAGATGATCATTACAGCTGTGGAAACATGTACAGTGTGTTATAAAGATGATCATTACAGCTGTGGAAACATGTACAGTGTGTTATAAAGATGATCATTACAGCTGTGGAAACATGTGCAGTGTGTTATAAAGATGATCATTACAGCTGTGGAAACATGTACAGTGTGTTATAAAGATGATCATTACAGCTGTGGAAACATGTGCAGTGTGTTATAAAGATGATCATTACAGCTGTGGAAACATGTGCAGTGTGTTATAAAGATGATCATTACAGCTGTGGAAACATGTGCAGTGTGTTATAAAGATGATCATTACAGCTGTGGAAACATGTACAGTGTGTTATAAAGATGATCATTACAGCTGTGGAAACATGTGCAGTGTGTTATAAAGATGATCATTACAGCTGTGGAAACATGTGCAGTGTGTTATAAAGATGATCATTACAGCTGTGGAAACATGTACAGTGTGTTATAAAGATGATCATTACAGCTGTGGAAACATGTGCAGTGTGTTATAAAGATGATCATTACAGCTGTGGAAACATGTGCAGTGTGTTATATAGATGATCATTACAGCTGTGGAAACATGTACAGTGTGTTATAAA